>OU342636.1:9304882-11704882 GCA_910589415.1 Malachius bipustulatus
TGTTAATTAGGAGATTCAAAATTTAACATCCAAGACAGAACCTCAAATCTGTAAGTAATCAAAAATTTAGTACATAAAGACACTCATGTTTTTTTCCATGATTTGTAGTTGGCTCCTGAAGAAGATGTAAAAAATGTAGCTATCGAAAGCTTGAGCAAATAAAGAAAAAGAGTATAACGTAGTCTTTGCCTAAGGCAGTGTATTTTTTATTAATAGTGTATTAATAGTGTTTTTTTTATTAAAAAATACACTAAAAATATACCCGCTCAGCGCTACCGAATTCAAATGGCAGCGTTGCGGTGTGTGTTAGGCTCTTGCCAGGCATTCTGATGGTATGGTGTTCACATCCATAAAAGGATTATTACTTTTTTATAAGCAGGTGGAGTCTTCTCAAAAGAAAATGCGGATTATTTTTTCATTATATTCATTATAACAAGAAATAGGAAGAAAATATTCATTATTGAATCGCATAAAAATACACTATTTATGCGATTGATGCACAAGAAGGTTTTTTAAGGTGCTATTATAAAAATATATTCGTTAGACACAGACACGGCAAAAACAATTTGTTTCTAAAAATTATCAAAGTTTGTTTAACAATGAATTTCAATTAATTCTCACTAAAAACGATTTATTACATAGAGCAATCCTTGCAGTTTTAGTGTCAAGATAATTAAATTACTTGCCTCTGCAGCACTCACTGAAAGACTCGCAGAAAGTTTTTTTTCTCTCTTCCTTACCAGCCTCTTCCAATATCTGCTGCACCTGTTCTTTCAAGCTGCCTCTTCTTTCGACCACATGCCCTGATGTCTGCACGTTTTGGCACTCAAATAATATTATGGAGTAAAACATTTTTCTGCAGTCTGAGAGGGAACTGAGTCCCCCAGTAATTTTATAGTTCCAGTAATTTTTCATATCTTGCTGGATCTGTAAATTCTTTTAAAATATAAATATTAAGGATCCCTAATGATTACGGTTACATTATGCATAATTATTTATTATTAGGTTTATTAGGTAGGTAATGATAAATACACCTTCTTGCACGTAATCATGCAGGGAAGAATAAAAGGGAGAAAGGGCGTACGAAGAAAAAAAAAATCCTGACTGAGGAATATCAGAGATTGGACTAACCTGAGTATGGAACAAATATTTCACGTTGCAAGGGATAGAGAAGCGTTTAAAGAAGTGATCGCCAACCTTCGATAAAGAAGACGGCACTATGAAGAAGAAGAAAATTAATAGGTACCTGTATTATAAATTATAATTAATATACCGTATGACAAGTTTCAAAGCAGAACATAGGCGAATAGCACGGGAAATAACATATTTGCAGTTAATTTCTCACCACTTTTATCTACAAGAATGGTAATGGTGTCTATCGAAAGATAATTGTTTTCTGAGCATGCTGATACCAAATACTTAACAATTAACAGTTTCTTTATGGTGACAGAACAACTTAAACAGTTTCAAAATTAAAAGTGTGAGCGGCTATGACATGCCTAATTCGAATAATTTTGTTACTGTCAAAACAAATATTTTTAATTACTGATACACGCTTCTCTGCAAAGATTGTCAATGAATAATAATAATAATAATAATAGCTATTCTAATGCGTGTTTATCGCCGTGGTACTATCAACTGGCCGGCCAGATCTCCCGATTTAGCACCTTACCTTGTTGTGACTTTCCTTGAGATCTTGGGGTTACCTTAAAAATAAAATTTACAGAGCTCGTGGTGGCCGAATGTGCACTTATTAATAACCAACAACTTGGACAAGTTCGAAGCGCAATTTATAAAAGGTTGGGAATATTAATTTCAAAAAAATAAATTAAATAATTGAAAATATTTGCTTTGACAGTGAAGAAGTTGTCCGAATTTAACATGTCATGGCTGCTCATCTTTTAATTTTGAAAATGTTTAAAATATTCTGTCATGATATAAAACTGTTAATTTGTAGGTATTTTGGTATCAGCATGTTCAGAAAATAATTCTCTTTCCATAGACATCATTAACATTCTTGTAGAAAAAAGTGGTGAGAAATAAACTGCAAATATGTGATTTCCCGTGCTATTCGCCTATGTTCTGCTTTGAAACTTGTCACTCGGTATACACCGTGTCTCTTTAATTTCTGAACATAGGGAATTCCCATGTTAAAATAAACTATTGTAAATATAATAATAATAATAATAAGACTTTATTCTCTCACTTCAAATACAAATAGTACCTATATAAAACAATAGTTATCCTAAACTAGATTGTGAGTGAGAAGAAAAGACGAAGGACAGTTTGCATTTGTATAAGTACACCCTGATTACCTTAACCCGTAAATAAATAATTTGAATACTATAATCCTACCCGAGAAATCACCTAAAAACTTCAACACACCAATAGGTAATAAATATATTGCCCATAGGCAATGCACAATGCACAGCACAAGTCAAAGCACCCAACTCACCCATGGCTACTGCCCTGGTCACCACAGAATACACTTTATGCCACAAGCAGCATAGAGTTGTACAAAAACAAGTCAATAGAGAAAGATGAGAACATATTATCACAAACGCAAAGTCTGCTCGCCGAAGAATAAAATCTGCCAATAAGATTTCCTGAAAGCCCTAACATTAATATATATATATATTCGTTTGAAATTACAAATTGCAGTCTTACAGCAAGTATTATAAAGGCTCATTAAGTTAATGGGCAGATTTCTGTGGCCATTTCTGAAGAAGGTATCGGGTTTAAGTAGAATTTTTTTAAATTTATCTATTTTTGACATGAAAGTAATTACAAAAATGTTAATAAAAGTCATTCGACATCGATATTAGCTACAAAAACGAGCACAGAAATCTGCCCGTTAGCCTAATGAGCCTTTATAATATTGGCTGTTACGATAATAAAATTAATAAAAGATTTAAAATGATCAGGGATAAAGTTTTATACACGAGCGATTTGGTATCGGAACGAGCGCTTAAATGACTCCGTTCTGTGTCTAGGTATATTTAATTTTCCCCTGAATCTTACATGGACATTATGTACATCTGTACGATAGGTTATTAGGTCTGACAGATAAGGTGGAGTTTTATACAATATTATTTTGTGATACAGACAGGCTGCATGCAAAAGTCGTCTTGCGCCCATATCAAGCCAGCACACCTCACTAAGCTTATGCGAAATAGGATGGCGCCGAAGTATGCCATAAACAAAACGCAAGCAGGAGTTTTGCAGCACCTGAATCCGTCGAACATCCTCCTTAAGAATACTCGGCCCATAGACAAAGTCACAGTAATCCAGTCGCGAGAGAACCAAGGCGTTACACACGCCGTTGCTTTCGTCTGCCGATCAAGAAGCCCCCTCCAGGAATATAGTGTTCTCAGTTTAAAATAAGCAGATCTCAAGCACCGTGAGATGTGAGACCTAAATCGAAGAGAGCTGTCAAGTATCAAGCCCAAGCTACCTGCCTCCAAAGAAGGAAAGACAACAGTATCTCCAACATTTACAAAGAAGTTGTGAGTCAGTGCTGCTACACTAGATGATGGACCAAATAACAATAACTTGGTTTTAGAATAATTAAGACGAAGACAATGATTCCGCGAGTAGTGGAGCAAGGCCTTTATATCCTCATCCATTCCGGCAGCAGCACTGTCGGCCTCATGCGGTGAAAAAGACCTATATATTTGAGTATCATCTGCGTATAGGTGACTCAAACAGTGTTTAAAACAACTTGGCAGAGAAAACGTGTACAGGGAGTAGAGAAGTGGACCCATAATGGAACCTTGTGGCACCCCTGTTGTAATATTTCCAAATGAAGATTCCAAGTTCGACATCCTCACAAGTTGACGTCTACCAGAGAGATAGCTGGTCAGTAATGAACATGCAGTCTCACCAATACCAACATGGGAAGCAACAGCGACCAGAGTTCTATGGTCAATGCTATCGAACGCATGACTGAAGTCAAAGAGTACCAATGCCGTCATCATACCCTCATCCCTTGCCGCAAAGATGTAATCAGTGATAGACATAATGTTTATCCCACATGAGTGATGGGGTCGAAATCCAGATTGACACGAAGGAAGTATGTTGTTCGTCTCCAAATATGCACTCAGCTGCCGGTACATAATTTTCTCAATCACCTTTGAACGAGCAGGCAAAACACTTATAGGACGTATAGATCACTAAACTGAAGAGGTGAAGCAGACTTCGGCACCGGTACTACAGCCGATTTCCACGCATCAGGGAAGCTGGACTTTTCAAAACAAACATTAATTATATGTGTAATGTATGGCATTATTATATCCCCACACTAAAGTAACATACGAATACTAATACCGTCGAGCCCAACCGCATCCGTCCCGATAGAATTAAGGACATCCCGAACAATGTCAGGGGAAACGTACTCGAAATTGAATTCCTGGTGACTATCCGGCAGGCCTGAAAATTTTTGGTTTTGATAGTAATGGACAACCAGTGGGTCAGGAGCCATACCAGACGACTTATCTAGAAAGAATCTGTTTAACGCTTCTGGATTACGCAATGGGTCAGGTATTTCATTCCTGCTCTCAGACTCAAGGGCTCGCTAAAATGATCTCATATCCCTCCGGTCAATACAACTTCTGAAGTAATTTCTCTTCTCAGTCCTGCACATACGAGTCACCCGGTTACGCAAGATCCTATAGTCTTCAAGATGATCTATGCCACGAGTCCGCCTCCATTTACAACGTGCCTTATTTCTTAGTTTTATAGTATGCTTTAAACAATCGGTCATCCACGGTGAGGACGGTCTCATAACACGGATCCTCCGCAATGGTGAATGCGTATCAAAGAGATGAATAACCATACGGTTGAAAAGTTCAACCTTCTCACTGACATCATCAATTTTAAATATCAAATGAAATGTTGCAGGAACCAGATCAGCAAGAAATCTATCATAGTCAAAGCTTCTGTAATCGCGCCTTGTTCTAAATTGAATCGTTTTTGGTGGTAACTCAAAAATAAGCTCACAAAATACTGCCTCATGATCCAACCTAAAATCAGAAAGAAACGAGAAAACGTCAACCGATCTAACACAACCTTCACCAGGAACAAGCACATGATCGACGAGCGTGGATGATGTCGCTGTTATTCTAGTTGGTGAATCGACTACCTGACACAGACCAAAAGTTGACCAGAAGTCAGCCAATCTCCTGACTCCTACACTTCCTTCATCTAACAAATCCACATTAAAGTCTGCAGCGTGCCTTGCACGCTACGTTTCTTTTTTAAAATTTTCAATCCTCGGTTTAGAATATTTTCATTCAAGTTCAGAAAAGTTATATTTGACTGTACATTTTTGCTGATGTAGGAGGCTGTATTAAGTGAATATCACGAACGAACACCTGACAGTCGTTAAGAAATTCCTTGCTTTTGTTGGCAAAATAAGACGCAGATAACATGTCTGGTCGGCTTTCTGTCCCGGTTCTAGGTTTTCAGAGTTTGGAAAGTATATCATCTTATGTGAAATAATTTTCCGCATCTAATGAGACCACTCTCATATCGCTACTCTAAATTTTCGATTTGTTATTCAAATAAAACCCAAAATATCGTTTTCCTGGTATTTATATTGAACAATGAAGTGGGAGTCGTTAAAAATCATACAAAAAGCGTGATAAAAAAACATGACGCTGACCGAACGACAACAAGCATCGAAATATAGGTAGGTGCGCGATTGTGAGATTAAGGTTTAGATATCGGAAGGAATTGAAAGATTGGTTATGCTACCGAGAGGCAGCCGACGTATATGATGGACGACATGACATCGTCGCATAGAACATGCAAGGAAGATTTAAGAGTTGCATACCGTCAACAGTGATATTCGGATTAAATTAAGGTGAAAAATTCGGGGAGACAGTAGCCTATGAGCCTGCGTAGCGTCCTTTTTCATGAAAGTATAAATAGGGGTGGAGCGAGAGACTCGTTCATTTTTCGATCTGAATTTGGCTGATCATGTACTTTGTCTACGATTTGTGAATTTAATAACAGTCCCTTGTGTAGTGTTGTAAATTTAGTGCTGTGAGAGATGAAGTCCTACGTAAGTAATCTTCTGAATTTAATTTTAATCATTCTTGCTAATATTCGCTTTCTTGTCTTTACAGACAAGGGACTTCTAGGTTCCGACTTCCAGTTTCCGACTTCCAACTTTTGACTTTGAACTTCCAGCTTTGGATTTCCAATTTCCTACTTTTGATTTCGGATTTCCAGTTTTTGATTTTGAATTTCTAAGTTCCAGTTTCCGACTTCCTACTTTTGATTTCGGATTTCCAGTTTTTGATTTTGAATTTCCAACTTCCGATTTTGAATTTCCGACTTTAGATTTCTAGTTTCTGACTTCTAAGTTTTGACTTCTAACTTCTGATTTAAAATTTCTGGATCCTGATTTCTGATTTTTTTTTGAGTTCTAACTTTTGAACTTCTGATTTATATAAAGGTTTACATAAAGATTTAATCATGTGGAGGCTTATGTAGGTACCTACCTATGTAGGTACTGACCTGTGCGAAGGTTTATATTTAAAGAAGCTTGGAGGAATAAAGAAGAGTGGTGAAGTTTAATTTAGAAACATGGGAAGTTTGATCAGATGGAGCTAGAGGCACATTTTTCCGGTGTCAACATCAACATCAGGGTTAAAAAGGGGAGCAGTTCCGCTCATCCAGCACCTGGAGTGTGGAGTACCAACTCCAGCGGGTGTGAGTGCTAATACCAGCACAAAGGCAGTTCAGGTAACCAGGCTTGCCTAGTCTTTGGTCATCGCATCTATGTTAGAGGAGCCCTAGTTCGTCAGTTTGGGAATGGAATTTTAAACAATAAGGTATGTCTTTTTGAGTGTGAATAAACTTTCACTATTTTCAACAACAAAGAAGTTTAAATAAATTCAAGTACAGTGTTTAATTAATTTCATCACCTATGACTTTCAAAGTGAATTTAATTTTGATAATATGTTATGAACTTTTATTGTGGTCAACAAGTGACTAATGTAATCGTTTGCAGCGTGCCTTGCACGCTACGTTTTCTTTTTCAAAATTTTGATTCTCGATTTAGAATATTTTTATAAAGTTCAGAAAAGTTATGATTGACTGTACATTTTTGCTGGTGTAAGAGGCTGTATTAGGCAAAGATCACGAACGAACACCTGGCAGCTATTAAGAAATTCCTGCTTTTGTTATTTGAGTAAGACGTAGAAAACATGTCTGGTCGATTTTCTGTCCCGGTTCTAGGTTTTCAGAGTTTGAAAAGTATATCATCTTATGCGAATTAATTTTCCGCGTCTAACGAGACCACTCTCATCTTGCTACTCTAGATTTCCGATTAGTTATCCAGATAAAACCTAAAAGATTATTTCTTTGGGTGTGGGTTAAAAAAACAGTAAAAGATAGTTGAGGGGACCCATAAAAAAACATAAACAACTTGCGTTTCGTTCCAAGACACGACAAGCCTCGGAGATATGCGGATTCACGATTGTGAAATTTAAGTTTGAATAGAGGGAAAACTAGAGAGGTTGGTCGTACTGTCGAGAGTGTGCCGACATATAAGGCGAAAGAGCCGACACCGTCGCGTGCGAGTTTTAAGTGTTGCATACTGTCGATGATGAGATTTGGAGTGGAAAGTGGGTCAACATTTTCGATTAGACGATGGTTGGGGCGCATGAGTGGCGTCACCCCAGAAAAACTATAAGTAAGGGTAAGAGGACGCGTTAGATTCATTTTTGGGTCTTAATTCGGGAGATCATGTAGCCTGCCTACAAGTTCGTAAATTAGTATTAGTCCCTTGTGTGAGTATATAGATATTATTATGGTGAAGTTGTTTCCGTGAAAGATGCAGTCTTACGTGAGTAATCTTTTGGAATTTAATTTTGGTCATTATAACTAATGTTCGCTTTCTTGTCTTTACAGACAAGGGACGTAGTCTTGGACGTAGTCTTGGACGTAGTCTTGGACGTAGTCTTGGACGTGGGTTTGGACGTAGTTTTGAACGTAGTTTTGAACTTTAGTTTTGATTTACTTTTGAGCTTCAAGTTCTAGAATGATAGGTCCCGACTTCCAATTTTGATTTTTAACTACTAATTTCCGATTTCCAGTTTTTGATTTCGATCTTTGAATTTCTAAGTTTTAACTTTTGATTCCTGAATTTTAATTTCGAACTTCTAGTTCTGAGTTTTGAGTTCCAACTGTCAATTTTCTGATTTACACGAAAGTTTACATAAAGATTCGATCATGTGGAGGCTTATGTAGGTACCTACCTAGGTAGGTACACTAGCCTGTGTGAAAGGTGATATTTGTAGAAGCTTGGAAAAATCAAGAAGAGTGGTGGAGTTTAGTTTGGAGGCATGGAAGGTTTCATCAGGCAGAGGTTCTCGCGCTTTGATATTTGGTCGTCCCAAGGTAGCAGGGGGAGCAGTCCAGCTCATCCGGCACCTGGAGCACCAACCAAGGGGTGCTAACACCAGTGCAAAGGCAGTTCCAGCAACCATGCCGGCCTAGTCTTTGATCATCGCGCTTAGGTTAGAGGAACCTTAGTTCGTCATTTTTTTTGAGATGGAGTTTTGAAGAACAAGGTATGTCTTTATGAGTGAATAAACTTTTGCTATTTTCCGATAATCAAGAAAATTAAATAAATTCAAGTACAGTGTTTAATTGATTTCATCACCTATGACTTTCTAAGTGAATTTGATTTTTGATAATATGTTATGAACTTTTATTGTGGTCAACAAGTGACTAATGTAATGGTTATGTGTAAAAATAATTTATTAAATTTATCGTATGTGTTTAGGATTTCGAGTTGGAGATGATCATTTTCTAAATTAAATTTTGAATTTCAGATTTTGTAGGTAGATACCTGTTTTTATATTGAAACCTTTGCTTAAGATAAATTTAAATTTTTGAGAAATAATCTCTGATCTAACTCCAAGTTCTATTCAGAATCATACCTATGTGTGATAGTTTAGAAATTGTTTAATAGAATTTGAGCTTTGGAAATTTTTATCTGAACTATTGAAATGATATAGGTACCTATCTTGAATTTTAATCATGTAAGTTTGATATCATTGGTAATAAGGTAATATTTATGTTTGAATATTTGAGTCAGGATTACTGATTTTAATTATTAAATTGATTGTTGATATGTAAGATCTATTGGTGATTGCCAGTCTATTGTACTGATGATGAAATTGATTTTAATAAATCTTTGTATTAAAATTCAACAATTTTAGAGTTTTGAGTATCAACCCTCCTCATGTTCTTTTAAATAATTTATTCAATCAGTAGAGTAACATCAAGAATGAGGCGATATATCCTGGTATATTTTGGTGAGGTTTATTAATTTTTGGTTATTGTTTTTAAAATTGTTAGGAGTTACTACGGGTCCAGTCTGGTTCGGTGAATGCTGGATTTTCCAGAGGAAGGCCACATTTATCTGTCCCGGGCTGGATAATCACAACGAACCTTTTGGTGAAGTTTGGTTTTGGTTTGATACTTTGGAAATTTTAGACGATCACTTTTCAAAATTTAAAGTTTATTTTTCTTCCGACATTTAGAATATTTGGGTGGGGCATTCGAAATTTGATATGTCCTACTCGACAGGCCAATGTGGCTAATGTTACAAATTTGCCTAGTCACATTGAGATCTGTCAATAGCCACCTCCTTTTCGGGGTTAAGGTAAGTGAATTATTTTTTTTATTATTCAACTTTTTGAGTGGGAGTAAGCGAGGGGGAGGAAGGCTCCAAGCGGTGCGTGACCAGGATAAATCAATCTCCTTATTCTTTTTTCGAAAACTTTCTCAAACTTTGAGAAGAATTAATGAACATGAGGTGTTGATGTTTTAATGATCTTTGAAAAGAAACTTTTTCAAAATTTAGACAAGTAAAGACAAATACCTTTCTTAGTTGCGTAAAGTTTACAGATGGACTAAAACCAAAAGGTAAGGTTTGAAATTTTCAACGAAGGACTTCGAGGGAATTCAGACCTGTGGTATTTGAGTCCGTGTTGTTTTCTTTTTGACGTTTCAGCTTTTTAGGTTCCAGCCCAGACGGTGTGGTAAACCTGAAGATGTGGTTTTCGAGTTCGATAATTTTTTAATTTTTCAGCTTAGGTGGAGTTACATCAGATAGAATCAGCAACAATCTGATTTTTGAAATTTTGGTTTTGGATAATTCTGTTAGGTCAGGTCAAGTCAACTAAGAAAAGGAACGACAATTTTCGTTTTCTTTGTTTCAGGTAAAGTTGGTTGAAAAGTCTTGTTTGAGAGTTTTGAGGCAAAAATTTTTTTTGAGATAAATAGTGAAAATGGATTTCATTGAGGAAAATACTACAGTCGGTTTTGAGGTCGTTGATCTCAAGGTAGATGAGATTAAGTATGAAATTCTATTAAGAGGAGAAGTTCCACATTGGAACGGAAATTATAGGCGGACCCAATTAAGTCAACTTTTGAGAATAAATGGAGGAGTCACTGTGACTATCTCTCCTTTTGATTTTAATGAGGATTTGAGTCAAGTTTTGGATTCTATTTTGGATATGACTGAAATATTGCACGATGAGGTAATTATTTCCCCTCAGTCTAATGTAGCTAGGAGATTTTCTTCGAGGTTAGCTCATTTGTTAGGAAGAATAGACAGGATGAAGGTCACTTCCGATGTTCAGACTGCTAGTCGAGATCAGGTTAGAGCAGATGCTCTACGATTGCGAGGCGATTTTAAGAAAAAAATTGTCGGTGAGGTAGTCAGTTCAAGAACAGAAATCCCACAAAGATCGCAGGCCTCTCTTTTAGATCAAGCATTTGATAGGTTATCTTGTCATAATGCTTCAACTACTCATGAAGATAATCTTCATACGGTTTCGAGAGTCCCTTCGAATCTTCCAGAAGATCTATCGTTAAGAAGGTTAGGCTTAAGAAGCCATAACACCAATCCGTTTTTAGATTGTGATCAGGTACCCTTTGACTATGATAATCAGGCACATTCGAGCAGTTTTGTAACCCCAGTGAGAAATCCATCACCCACTTTCTCACAGTTTAGTCTCAATTCTCAAGTCCCATCCATCCAGTTAGTGGCGCCTATAGATAAGGTCATCCCGGTGTATAAATGGGGATTATGTTTTACTGGTAAAGAAAAGGGAATTGAAGTTATAAAATTTTTAGAAAGAGTTCGTGAACTTAGTCAAGCTAGGGGAGTCCCCCTTGATACAGTTTTTAATAGTGCAGTCGATTTATTTAAGGAACCAGCTCTCTCATGGTTCCGAAGTATTAAGTATCAGTTGAGGTCTTGGCGAGACTTGGAGGCAAGAATTGGTAATACTTTCATCCCTCCAAATTACGATGAAGAACTCCTAGAGGAGATTCGCTCCTTTAGGCAAAGGAATAATGAAAATGTCGTTACGTTTATTGCAAATTTAAGGATGAAGTTTTCACACCTTTTAAATCCAATTTCTATTCCGGAACAGTTGAAGATAGTTAGGAGAAACCTCCTACCCGATTTGAATTCGAAGTTATGTTTGATTGATCTGGTTTCCTATGAGCAGTTAGAATGTCTATGCAGGCAGATCGCAAAGAATTCGGTGATAATGAGTGGAGTAGAGGGTAAGGTCCGTGTAGGTAGACCCCAAGCAGCACCTGTGGGAACGACAGCTAGGGAAGCGAAGGAAATCCCAAAGGTTAAAGTAGAGACCCCTCGTCCACCTTTTCCTCCCCGAAGATTTGCGAATGCTCCAAATCAGTCGATGAATAAGTCAGACCGACCCCCAGTCAGCTCTTTTTCCTGTTGGAATTGTGACCAGGCGGGTCATTCATTTAATTTTTGTCCACATCCACTTGAGAAATTTTGTTTTTCGTGCGGTTTGAAAGGAGCAATAGCGCCTTCTTGTCCCCGATGTCATCATTCAGGGAAAGATAACCAGGAAGCAGTTGAGTCCAAAGACGTTAAGAAGGTGGTGGATTGTCCAGAAACTCGGGAGTCGAATTTAGGTAAAGAAAGTTCTAAGGCAGATTCAAAAAACGAGTCGGCGAGAGAAGATTTTGGCGCGACTTCCCTCGAGTTTCGAAGACGCCAACCAGGTCCAGAATCAGGTGCGATTCCGAAGAGACGTTAGAATCGAGACAGGTGAACTCGAACCTTTCTAAGCAGATCAGTCCAGTTTTTGAGAGTAAAGATGCAGATAATAGACCGTATATCTCTATTGAGTTGGAGGGTTTTGAGATTCTAGCTCTGGTTGACACTGGGGCAAATATTTCCATCTTAGGTGCAGGAACTGAGTCGATTTGGGAACTATTGGAGTCCAATCGAGTTGTTAAAGATAAATTACCACGAGTGACCGTAGCAAACGGACAGCCACAAACAGTTCTAGGTACTGTAATTTTGCCTATTTGTTTTGAGGATAGGTTGATTGAGTTAGAATTTACAATTATCCCTACTATATCCCACGCTGTTATTTTAGGTTCTGATTTTTGCAAGCAGGTTGAGTTGGCTATCGATTTTAAAAATCAAGTTTTCGACATTAATGAGATTACAGGAGAGACTCCAAATTTAGGTACTTATCTTGAGGAGTTGTCAGAGGAACAACAGTTGGTCTTAGATAAAGTGATAAAGCAGTACGAATTACTTGCTTCGAAAGCTCCCGGTCGTACGAGTGAAATTACACATTTCATAGATACAGGTTCAGCTAGACCCGTGAAGCAGAGGCAGTACCCCCTGTCTCCTGCTATCACCAAATTTTTACATCAAGAAGTAGATTCAATGTTAAGAGATGGAGTTATAGAGGAAAGTAATTCAGCTTGGTCAAGTCCTGTTTTGATGGTTCCAAAAAGTGACGGTACCTACCGTATGTGTTTTGATGGTCGTAAGATCAATGAGTTGACTGTTAAGGATTCCTACCCACTACCGTTAGTAGATAGTATTTTGAGTAAAGTAGCTGGGTCTACCTATCTATCTTCGATTGATTTAACAAAGGCGTTTTGGAATATTCCCTTGGAGGAAACCTCCAAGCCCAAAACGGCGTTTCAAGTTCATGGTCGAGGTCTTTTTCAGTTTAAGGTTATGCCTTTTGGGTTGTGTAATGCCGCACAGACACAACAACGGTTAATGGACCACCTATTTAGGGGTACTAAGTTTGAAGATCGAGTTTTTACTTATTTGGATGACATTATTTGTGTGTCCAATTCGTTCGAGGAACACATTGCTCTTCTTGCTGAAGTGTTGGAGATTCTCACTAAAGCCGGGTTGAAAATCAACCTGGATAAGTGTAAGTTCTGTAGAGATTCGTTATCGTTTTTGGGTTATGTGGTAGATAGGAAAGGTCTAAGGACCGATCCAGGAAAAGTTCAGGCTATTGTTGATATGCCATCACCTAAAACTACCACCGAAGTTAGAAGAGTAATTGGAATCCTCCAATGGTATCGAAAGTTCATCCCTAATTTTTCCACCGTGTCTGAGCCAATTACATCGCTTATTAAGGGTCGTAAGAAACACACTCCAGTTATTTGGACGGAAGAAGCCGAAGAGGCTTTCCAAAACCTTAAGGAATTGTTGGTTTCAGCTCCCATTTTAGTCAAACCGGATCCCAACCTACCTTTCTTCATTCAGACGGATGCAAGTGACGTAGGGGTGGGGGCCATTTTATATCAAGTTAAGGATGATTTTGAGCACCCTATAGCTTATGCTTCTAGAAAGCTTCTCAAGACTGAGAAGAAAAATTACACGGTTACCGAGAAGGAGTGTCTTGGAGTTATTTTTGGTATTGAAAAATTTAGGTGTTATGTCGAAGGCACAGAATTTACAGTTGTTACTGACCATGCCAGCCTACAATGGCTGTATAAAATTAAAGATCCAGTCGGCAGAATTGCTAGATGGACAGTCAGGTTGAGTGGATTTAAGTTCAAGGTTGTTCATCGTCCCGGTAAGAATTTGGTAATGGCTGATTTTCTGTCCAGACATATTTCTTTGATTAATGTTAAATCTTTTACGCCAGACACCTGGTATGTTGAGATGATTAATAAAGTCCGCTGTAACCCAGCGAAATTTCCAGATTTTGACGTTAAGGATAATATTTTGTATAAACATATTAGGCCAAAACACGACATCCAGTCCAATTTTTCAGACTGGAAAATAGTAGTTCCAACTGAGAATAGGAAAGAGGTTTTTGTTGAGTGTCATGATCATCCGACTTCAGCTCATTTAGGTATTTCAAAGACGTTGGCAAGAATTTTGGAAAATTATTATTGGCCAGGAGTAAAGGAGTCAGTGAGACGTTATGTTAGATCATGTGAGACTTGTGGTGCCCACAAATCCACAAATCAATCTCCAGCTGGTTTAGGAGGAAATCAGCGTAAAGTTGACTTTCCGTTTCAGTCTATTTCTTTAGATTTTATGGGACCTTTCCCAAGATCTAAATCAGGAAATACCCAATTGTTAGTTATTACTGATTCTTTCACCCGATTTGTTATAGTAAAACCCCTTCCTAAGGCTACTTCAGCCAAGGTCGTGAAAATTTTGGAGAGAGAAATCTTTTTGGTTTATGGAACTCCAGAGGTCGTGTGTTGTGATAATGGTAGTCAGTTCAGGTCTAGAGAATTCAAAGAATTAATGAAGAAGTACCAGATTCCTAAGATTTGGTATAATCCCAGTTACCACCCCCAGGTTAATCCAACCGAAAGGGTGAATAAAGTTTTGGGTAGTGCTATAGCGTCATATATTAAAGATGACGATCACCGAACGTGGGACGAACATATTTTCGAAATTGCTCAGGCAATTAATACCTCGGTACATGAGTCCACAGGGTACTCACCCTCTTTTTTGGTTTTTGGACGTTACACACCAGTGAATGGTAGTTTTTATAAGGATGTTGATTATAGTTCTTTTGACCCAGTCGATTTCTCCAATCGACTTAAATGGCAGTCCGAAGTGAGCAAAGTTCCTAAACTTTATCCCCAAATCCAGGAGAAAATTAGAAAATCTTTTGAGAAAAATGTTAAGAGGTATAACCTTCGTAGGCGAGAGGTTAATTATCAGGAAGGTGATAAAGTGTGGAAGAAAAACTTCGTTCTTTCCAAAGCGGTCGATAAGTTTTCTAAGAAATTAGCTCCGAAGTATGTCCCGGCTATGATAAAGAAAATTAAAGGTACTGGTAAGGTTGTTGTTCTTTCAGATCTGTCAGGAAAAATCCTGGGAGATTTTCACGTAAGTGATATTAAACCATTTGTTGAGATCCAGAATAGCCAGTGTTAGTGTAGAGCGCGCTTTAGGGGTGACCTAGTTGTGTTGTATTCAAGTTGGCGCCCCTAGTGTAAAGCTCCGTTCACACGCAAAGGCGAAATACATCCTATTTGTTTTTAGTTTGAGAAGTTAGAAAGAATTCGTTTAGTGTGTCAATAGTAAGTTTTTCAGTAAATTTAGTTACGGTTTTGGAGAAAAAGTAAAGGTTGTTTAGAGTCAGGAGTCTTTGTAGAGGTTGAGTCGAGTTTAGAGAAAATCCTTTTATAGGTACTTAGGTTAAAATAATTTGAGACTGATAACGTTAGCGTACAAATTAAATAAATTTAGCTAACCTACCAGTAATTGTTGTTGAGGTAGAGGTTGAGTTACACTTTAGTCATGGCCAGACTAATTTGTAAAATATTTTTAAACGGTCGCGTTAGAGCCCCATGCAAATAAGTGAGCTACGTGACTAGGCGTTGGGTTGAGTTGATTTAGGTGAGTTCTTAATTGAGAATTTCGAGTTCTGTTAGAGTTGATAATTGGCATAATCTAAATATAAATCTGAGCTGTTATCATCCTAACAGTAACTTTCAGGAACGATCCGTTGAGTAGAGTTGAGAATTGAGGTAGTTATAAAATTTTTAGGTTGAGATTTTTAAGAAAAAGCTCCTGATGATAAAAATCTTTTCCATTCCTTTGATTAAGGTTAAGTCGAGGCAATATTTTTAGCTAGAGTTTGAGATTCAATAAGTACAGTTAGTTGAGATTTAAGAATTCTTTCAGTTGACACATTATCTCGAATATCTTTGATGGTGTTTAATTTTGGCGGAACAACATTAACCGGGTGGTTAATGAGTTATGATTGGAAATTAACTATACAGATTTTGACAAGAAATTTTGAGTTTTAAAAGTCTCTTCATTTGTAAGAACTTTTCAAGTTTGCTCTTTTGAGAACATTTGAGTAGTGTGACAGTTAAAAGTAAAAATCTTTCTCTTTGAAAATTTTTATTTCCTTAATAATTGAGATAGAGTTCGTTGGTAAGTAAAACCACATATAGGTCCAACGTTTGAGATTTGATTTTCTTTTCGAAAATTTTTATTCTTTAATAATTGAAATAGAGTTCGTTGGTAAGTAAAACCACATATAGGTCCAACGGTTGAGATTTGATTTTCTTTTTGAAAATTTTATTCTTTGAGATAGAGTTCATTGGTAAGTAAAACCACTTCATAGGTCCAATGATTGAGATTTGGTTTCTCGTTTGAAAATTTTCTTTAGACAATGACAACATCTTTGGGGTTATTTTTGGTACTTTCCACCCTGGTGTTACCTAAAGAGAAAGTATCCAGCCATTTTTGAAAATAGGTCCAGTGGCTGATTTCTTGTATATATTTCTATGCGCTTCTTTCCTTTTTCGCCGTTTACGGCACACATATAAGTTCGTCTTTAATCTTTTTCTATCTCTTTCAATCTAAATTTATAATAATTCATATCTTCATAGCGGGTGAACGAACCACTTTGCAACATATACCATTTCGACATTTAATCTCTTTAGCCCTTTTTAAAGTAATATATGCATAATACGTTTAAGAAGCAACATTGCACATATAAGGCATGTTCCTATATGCCATCCCTTTTTGGGCCATAATTTATAACATCCATTCTAATTATGAATGGCGGTGTATCCTGCCATTAGACCCGTCTCGGTAAATGAGAATTCTCTTGGACTTCTCCATCCATTTAAGGTTGGATCCAATTTCTTTTGGTCCTTCAAATATTAATTCAGTTTGGAGAATTATTTCCTAGTTCTTTTAAGTAAAGTAGGGACTTTACTCCCTATATTTTGACGTCAAGTTCCACCTTAGTCAACATATCAGTATAATTCTGAAGGTCTAACACATTTGTGTAAGTTTTAGAGTAATGAATTGAAGTTGAGATAGTTTTGAGTCTTTGAGTTTAGGTGTCTGGGTAAGTCTCGACGGGTTCTTGAGTAAGAATGGCCGCACAGTTCCAGTACCACTTTGAGTCATTCAGTAGAGAAATTTAGTGACGTAGGTCTCAGTAGAGGGAAATCTTGGAAAATTAAATCTGTCTCACTACTGATACTTAGCGTTTGCGTTAAAGAATTTTGAGAAATAAAATCCGAGTTGGAGTTTCAGAATTTCATCTATTCTTGTGCTTTTGATAACCACTTGACTGAATCTTGTTGAATAATTTGGACGTTTTTGGAAAACAATTTTGACATTTTTGAGTATAGATAATTTAGATATCCCGATTTTGACATTTTTGAGTATAGATAATTTAGATATCCCGATTTTGACATTTTTTGAGTATGAATATCTTCGATATTTCGGTTTTGACATTTTGAGGTATGAATAATTTTGATTTGGAGGTATCCAGATCAAAATACTTTGAGTATGAACAATTTTGACATTTGACCCGATTTAGACGTCTTGGAGTTTGAGGTATAAGTAGAACTCTTAGATTTAAAATTTCTTTAGGCTTTTCTATGTAGAAATTTAGTTTTGGCTTTTTTAGATTTCTCTATGATTTCCTTTGTTAGGAATCATATTTCACTCCAAAGTCGTTAGGACGTTATTCTTAACTAACTAACGATCAGGGAAACCTTTTAGCTTTTGACGTTAAATCTCTAGTCGCAGGGAAACGCACTAGAGGGGTGTATTTTGGCATTTCCGGCCTCATAAGCGGAGAATTGCCCTGTCGTCTAGTCAGCTGCTTAGCCCCCAGCTGATGAAGTAGGTGGTATTGTCTGGCGACATACCGACCATAGGGGCCGAATCTTTATGGCTTCGTCATCCTGGCAGTATTGCCAACTCACGAGTTTCGGTCACTGAATTTCCTTGAGGTGTTCAGGCAGACCCAACTCCTTGATTTTTTTTGTGTGTAGGACGAAGTCGGTAATCGATTGACGACAGCCGGAGTTTCTCTAATGGAGAACTCTGTTTCACATAATTTTAGTTTTATTTTAGGATGAGTATGGTGGTGGAGGTTATTGGTTCTGGTATAGTCTGTTCAACCAGAGGTTAGGGAAAATATTTAGCTTTCTTTTGAAAAATCTTTAGTTACAAGGTAGTGTACTAGAGGGGTGCATTATGTCATTTCCAGCCTTATAAATGGAAAGGGCCTGCCGTTTAGTCAGTTGTGGAGCCCCCGACTGATGAAGTAGGAGGTATAGTCTTGCGACATGCCAACCACAGGGGCCAATTATTTGAGCTTCGCTACATAGGCAAATATTGCCACCATAAGAGTTTTGTCTTTTTGAGTCCCTTTGTGTTCTCATAATACTCAACTTATTTTATTGAATTATGTGTAGAGCGGAGTTAGTTTCCGAATAACGGCAGTCAGGTTTTCCTTTTGGGAGCCTGTTTAACCTAGTTTTAGTAACCAGAGTCCTACTGGCGGTTTTCGAGGTCAGGGCTCGCCCATATTGCTTTGTGTTTGAAACATGGAGTGTTTAAAACTTGTTCTTTCTGTCTTTTCTTTCGATTTGTTGGGATTTGTTGATTGTTGATTCGAGAGGAGTTCTCTCGGAAAAGTTTCTTGTGGAGACTTTTCTTTCCTTTTTACAAGGGGGGGTGTGCAGCGTGCCTTGCAAGCTACGTTTTCTTTTTCAAAATTTTGATTCTCGATTTAGAATATTTTTATAAAGTTCAGAAAAGTTATGATTGACTGTACATTTTTGCTGGTGTAAGAGGCTGTATTAGGCAAAGATCACGAACGAACACCTGGCAGCTATTAAGAAATTCCTGCTTTTGTTATTTGAGTAAGACGTAGAAAACATGTCTGGTCGATTTTCTGTCCCGGTTCTAGGTTTTCAGAGTTTGAAAAGTATATCATCTTATGCGAATTAATTTTCCGCGTCTAACGAGACCACTCTCATCTTGCTACTCTAGATTTCCGATTAGTTATCCAGATAAAACCTAAAAGATTATTTCTTTGGGTGTGGGTTAAAAAAACAGTAAAAGATAGTTGAGGGGACCCATAAAAAAACATAAACAACTTGCGTTTCGTTCCAAGACACGACAAGCCTCGGAGATATGCGGATTCACGATTGTGAAATTTAAGTTTGAATAGAGGGAAAACTAGAGAGGTTGGTCGTACTGTCGAGAGTGTGCCGACATATAAGGCGAAAGAGCCGACACCGTCGCGTGCGAGTTTTAAGTGTTGCATACTGTCGATGATGAGATTTGGAGTGGAAAGTGGGTCAACATTTTCGATTAGACGATGGTTGGGGCGCATGAGTGGCGTCACCCCAGAAAAACTATAAGTAAGGGTAAGAGGACGCGTTAGATTCATTTTTGGGTCTTAATTCGGGAGATCATGTAGCCTGCCTACAAGTTCGTAAATTAGTATTAGTCCCTTGTGTGAGTATATAGATATTATTATGGTGAAGTTGTTTCCGTGAAAGATGCAGTCTTACGTGAGTAATCTTTTGGAATTTAATTTTGGTCATTATAACTAATGTTCGCTTTCTTGTCTTTACAGACAAGGGACGTAGTCTTGGACGTAGTCTTGGACGTAGTCTTGGACGTAGTCTTGGACGTGGGTTTGGACGTAGTTTTGAACGTAGTTTTGAACTTTAGTTTTGATTTACTTTTGAGCTTCAAGTTCTAGAATGATAGGTCCCGACTTCCAATTTTGATTTTTAACTACTAATTTCCGATTTCCAGTTTTTGATTTCGATCTTTGAATTTCTAAGTTTTAACTTTTGATTCCTGAATTTTAATTTCGAACTTCTAGTTCTGAGTTTTGAGTTCCAACTGTCAATTTTCTGATTTACACGAAAGTTTACATAAAGATTCGATCATGTGGAGGCTTATGTAGGTACCTACCTAGGTAGGTACACTAGCCTGTGTGAAAGGTGATATTTGTAGAAGCTTGGAAAAATCAAGAAGAGTGGTGGAGTTTAGTTTGGAGGCATGGAAGGTTTCATCAGGCAGAGGTTCTCGCGCTTTGATATTTGGTCGTCCCAAGGTAGCAGGGGGAGCAGTCCAGCTCATCCGGCACCTGGAGCACCAACCAAGGGGTGCTAACACCAGTGCAAAGGCAGTTCCAGCAACCATGCCGGCCTAGTCTTTGATCATCGCGCTTAGGTTAGAGGAACCTTAGTTCGTCATTTTTTTTGAGATGGAGTTTTGAAGAACAAGGTATGTCTTTATGAGTGAATAAACTTTTGCTATTTTCCGATAATCAAGAAAATTAAATAAATTCAAGTACAGTGTTTAATTGATTTCATCACCTATGACTTTCTAAGTGAATTTGATTTTTGATAATATGTTATGAACTTTTATTGTGGTCAACAAGTGACTAATGTAATGGTTATGTGTAAAAATAATTTATTAAATTTATCGTATGTGTTTAGGATTTCGAGTTGGAGATGATCATTTTCTAAATTAAATTTTGAATTTCAGATTTTGTAGGTAGATACCTGTTTTTATATTGAAACCTTTGCTTAAGATAAATTTAAATTTTTGAGAAATAATCTCTGATCTAACTCCAAGTTCTATTCAGAATCATACCTATGTGTGATAGTTTAGAAATTGTTTAATAGAATTTGAGCTTTGGAAATTTTTATCTGAACTATTGAAATGATATAGGTACCTATCTTGAATTTTAATCATGTAAGTTTGATATCATTGGTAATAAGGTAATATTTATGTTTGAATATTTGAGTCAGGATTACTGATTTTAATTATTAAATTGATTGTTGATATGTAAGATCTATTGGTGATTGCCAGTCTATTGTACTGATGATGAAATTGATTTTAATAAATCTTTGTATTAAAATTCAACAATTTTAGAGTTTTGAGTATCAACCCTCCTCATGTTCTTTTAAATAATTTATTCAATCAGTAGAGTAACATCAAGAATGAGGCGATATATCCTGGTATATTTTGGTGAGGTTTATTAATTTTTGGTTATTGTTTTTAAAATTGTTAGGAGTTACTACGGGTCCAGTCTGGTTCGGTGAATGCTGGATTTTCCAGAGGAAGGCCACATTTATCTGTCCCGGGCTGGATAATCACAACGAACCTTTTGGTGAAGTTTGGTTTTGGTTTGATACTTTGGAAATTTTAGACGATCACTTTTCAAAATTTAAAGTTTATTTTTCTTCCGACATTTAGAATATTTGGGTGGGGCATTCGAAATTTGATATGTCCTACTCGACAGGCCAATGTGGCTAATGTTACAAATTTGCCTAGTCACATTGAGATCTGTCAATAGCCACCTCCTTTTCGGGGTTAAGGTAAGTGAATTATTTTTTTTATTATTCAACTTTTTGAGTGGGAGTAAGCGAGGGGGAGGAAGGCTCCACGTTATGTGTAAAAATAATTCGTTAAATTAATCATGTCTGTTTGGAATTTTCAGTTGGAAATGATCACTTTTTAAATTGAGTTTTTGAATTTCAGATTTAATAGGTAGATACCTATTTTAATATTAACTATTTATTCGAGAGAAATTAAGTCGTTTGATGAATAACTTTTGATCTGACTCTGAATTCTATTCAGAATCATACCTATGTACTAGTTTAGAAATTTATTGATTAATGTGAGTGTTAGAAAATTTTATCGAATTACTGAGCCAGTATACCGATCTTGAATTTTGAGTGTGTAAATTTGATATTATTGGTGATAAGGTAGATTTATATTTGCATATTTGAATATTTACCGATCTTGATTATTCGATTTATATTTCTGTAAGATTTAGTGGTGATTACCTGCTTATTATGGGCGGATGAAATTAATGTTAATAAATATTTTCATTAAAATTTAACGATTTGAGATTATTAAGAATAAACCCTCTCATGTTCTTTTTAAGTCATTCATTCAGTAATTAAAGCAATATAAAGAATAAGGTGATATATTCTGGGATATTTTGGTGGAGTTTGTCTATTTAAATTTTTTATTTTTTTTTTTGAGGAAAATTTTTAGGAGTTACTACGGGTCTAATCTGGTTTGGTGAATGTTGGATTTTCCCAAGGAAGGCCACATTTATCCATTCTAGATTAGATAAACACAACGAACCCTTTGTTTGAGTTTGTTTTGGTTTAATATTTTAGAAATTTTGTTTTGAAATTTAGACGATCACATTCCAAATTTAAATTTATTTTCTTTTCAAAATTTAGAGTAATTGAGTGGGGCATTAAAAATTTGGTATGTCCTACTCGACAAGCCAATGTGACTAACGTTATAAATTTGCCGAGTCACATTGAGATTTGTCAATGGCCGCCTCCTTCTGTTGAGATCTTGGGTAAGGTAAGTGAATTTTATTTTGTATTCACCTTTTTGAGTGGGAGTAAGTGAGGGAGGAGGGAAGGCTCCAAGTCTCCAACACAGATTAGCTCATCGCAAGTTGAAAAAATATCTGCAACAGAACTATGTAACTGACTTAAAAATTCGTTATGAAAGTTATAATGGGGATTGTATACAACGCCAAGCGCTACCCTCTTACTCTCCAGCTGAAGCCGAAGCCACAGCTGCTCAATACACTGTGTCAATACTATCCTCAGTTGGAAGTGTCTCAAATTTTATTAATTATTAAAATAAAATTATTAAGTATACTGCGACTCCTCCTCCTCGCGCCCCCGTCAACCTATCACGTCTTACAAGAACATAACCCGGAATGGATATATCCTCATCAGATGTCGCATGCGACAACCAGGTTCCGTAAAACAAAGTACATCTACACTAGCACCAGAGCAGTATGCACGTACATCAGATATTTTCGGAGCAAGAGATCTTACATTAAAGCAAAAAAGTTTCATCTTAAATAATTATAATCAATAAAGTACCTACTTGTTTAAAAAAAAATCTTCATGGTAATACAGGCTGTCCCAATATTCCATGGACATGGAGCAACCACAGATTACTGAGGTAAAAAAAAGTCTCTCGGACCAAACTTATCTCTATACCAAAGTGCTTCGTTTGTCCGTTAGAGGGCTTCAAAGTCTTTTGAAAATTTTAGTTTTTTTGAAATAGCTCAAAGTCGGTTCATTCCAATTCGATGAAATTTAGTAGGTAAATTTCTTATTAAAAGTACTAACTTCTGATGTACATGATAATTTGATGAAAACCCGGGAAGGGGTGAAACTACCCCTACCCTCCACTAAAATCGATGGTAATTGTTGATAGGGTAGCAGGAACGCTGTTCATGTTTTTTTGTTTGAAAGATGCATCGTTTTAGCCCATTTTTGGTCTCTTACAAAAATCTGTATCTTTCCGAGGTGCTATGTGAGAAAATAAATTAGTCGATGATAACTAAATTTTTATTTCATTCTTTTAATTTGAAATCAAATTTTCAATTTTCAGGTGATTATTTTATCTAATCTCATAAAAGATGCTCGATGTGGGCGCCGGTTTGGACCCTAGAAAGTTCCATCCTGCGCAAAAAAATGATTTTAACTTTTCTTGGAACCTCGTCGTTTTGCAAACTGTTTACTGCGTTTGAAAAAACCGTTTGCAAACACCTGAAAAAAAAACCGAACCATACTAAACATCTTCTATGAGATTAGATCAAATAATCACCTGACAATTGAAAATTTGATTTCAAATTAAAAGAATGAAATAAAATTTTGGTTAGGTATCATCGACTAATTCGATGTATCTTTCAAACAAAAAAACATGAACAGCGTTCCTGCTACCCTATCAACAATTACGATCGATTTTAGTGGAGGGTAGGGGTAGTTTCACCCCTTCCCGGGTTTTCGTCAAATTATCATGTACATCAGAAGTTAGTACTTTTAATAAGAAATTTACCTACCAAATTTCATCGAATTGGAATGAGCCGACTTTGAGCTATTTCAAAAAAACTAAAATTTTCAAAAGACTTTGAAGCCCTCTAACGGACAAACGAAGCACTTTGGTATAGAGATAAGTTTGGTCCGAGAGACTTTTTTTTACCTCAGTAATCTGTGGTTGCTCCATGTCCATGGAATATTGGGACACCCTGTATATCGTGCAGAGTGCATATACCTACGAAGCCAAATAACACTAATATACATATAATTATGTATAAGCACAAAAATATGGAATCAAAAATTTCGGGTATCTGATTAACTTCAGTTGTAAATAATTAAATATACAAAATTAAATTCAATGCAATATTACACAGAAAAAATATAAAGCAAAATAAGGTGTCTCTAGGTTTCCAGGTATCTCCCACAGTGATTGTGATTGCTCCCAATAAAATTAGTTTGAGTTCAATGCAACGGACAGTTTGATTAATTCTGCCATTAATTAGTCCAGACCAGCTTCTTATCAACAACTTTTTTAATTTCATTCAATAGTTGAAGTCTCTCCCTAGTCAAATCTTCCGTAACAAATATCTTTGTGCTTCTCAACAATTTTTTATTTTTAAGAATTTTGATTTTCAAGTCCAGATTTTGAAATCTAACAATGACGGGCCGAATCCTACCTTCTTTTAATGAGCCAACACGAAAACATGTAATGTTCTCGTTTTCCATTACAATATCGAGTTTATTAGGATGATAATATTAACTATCTCATCTTCCTTTAAATTTTCATTTTTTTCCTCTTTTACGCCGCTAAAACGCAAGTTGAGATTCTTTGATTGTTGTTTTAAAGAAATAATTTCCTTTTGCATATTTCGGTTCAATAAAATCATTTCGTTAACTTTCTCTTCATAAAATTTACGCTGTTTATCAAGTTTAACGCTAATTTCCTGTACCACCATATCTGAGATGGATTTGATTAATTCTTTATTTTGAATAAAAGATGTTTCTATTGCCTTTAAAACTAATTTATTTATATTCTCCTGTTCTCGGGTATTAGGCATATTTGTTATATGTAATAATCAATCAACGTACCAGAATATTCCAAGAGTAACACACAACAAAATTTATAGCTCACTAGAAATCACTTAAAATCGAAATATGACTGGAGCAACACAAACAGTGACCTACTCGGGGGACGACATCAATTAGAATATTGGCTCCCCTAATTATTTTACAGTATGTCAAATGTAAAACTTCTTAAGGGGAAAAAGCTGCTTTTAATGCTATAATTGGATTTTCATTTTGTTCATCCGTTTTCGAGAAAATCAGGAAAAACTGAACGGTTTTTCGTAGTTTTTCAAGGTTGCTTTGCTTTTGACAGATAATGCTAATAAGATAACACCAAATCTCTAATATTTCTAAGTGAATTGCCAGAGTAATGTCTTTCAATAAATTTTACTTTTTTTTCAATGGTGTAATAATTCATTTTTATAAACAAGTTTTTCTTTAAAAACTAATACTTTGCCACTAAAAGTTTTAATGATGAATGAATTATTTTTTAACAATCAGTTATTGACAATTAATAATTTTTAGGATTATCTGTCAAAAGCAAAGCAACCTTGAAAAACTACGAAAAACCGCTCAGTTTTTCCTGGTTTTCTCGAAAACAATTGAACCAAATGAAAATGCAATTGTAGCACAAGAAGCAGCTTTTTTTCCTTAAGTAGTTTTACATTTTTGTAATTTTACTGTAAAATAATTAGGGGAGCCAATATTTCCAATAGTTTATTTTAAGATGGGAATTCCCTATGTCCAGAAATTCAAGAGACACAGTGTAGATTCCAAATAAGTAAGAGTAAGCCCTACCTCTAAAAGCTATAAAACTGTTGAATATTAGGAAGATTATTATTCCTGTCTTTTTAACATTATTCCTCATGAAATAATACTAAAATAATAATTATGCTTGTACTTCATAATAGAGATAGAATAGATAGAATAGAATCTTTTCTATCTCTGTGTTATACTTACATTGAAATAATCCCCACAGCACAGCAATATAATGCTGATGTGCCTGATAATTTTTCATTTTTCATCACGTCACGTTTCATTGTCATTGCCAAACACTATTTCTTTCGAACATCTACACACCTCTGATGGGAACAAAGAAAAAATATTTTTCGGGTGTCTTTATTGCCGAACTGACACATTTTGGTATTATACAATACAGGGTGGGCCATCGAAAAGGTAGCAAGCCTAATAGTTTGGAAAGTGAAGATATATGCGAAAAACGCCGAAACAGATCGATTTTGTTATCGAGGGGGACATATTTTCGTGACAAATTTAACTTACAATTACAATTACAATTACAAATTTCTTTATTGTACTTGAATTACAACAGTCCAAACTACTACCCAAGTTCACCCCCTTGGCAGGGGTAGCTATTTGCTTATCATCATAGGGAACAGCTATCGAGTGATACATCATTTGAAAGCTACTTGAATTGAATTCTTTTTACAACGATCCAACATTTTGGGTTTCGCTTACATGCAGAATACCAGAATATCCAACATACAAAATGTTGAATATCGTAGTAAAGATAATTCAAGTATCTTTAAAATTATGTATCACTTTCGCTTGGTCCAACGAAAACGTAACTCGCCTTAATCACTTCTATGTAGGCCACCCTGTATGTACGCGAAACCCAAAATGTTGGATATCGTTGTAAAGAGAATTCAAGTAGCTTTCAAATAATGTATCACTCGATATCTGTTCCCTATGATGATAAGCAAAGGGGTAGCTACCCATGCCAAGGGGGTGAACTTGGGTAGTTAAATTTGTCACAAAAATATGTCCCCCTCGATAACCAAATCGACCTGTTTCCTGTTTCGACGTTTTTCGCGTACATCTTCACTTTCCAAATTATCAGGCTTGTTACCTATTCGATGGCCCATCCTGTATTTATAATATTATTAATTATATAATTATATATATATATATATAATTATACGAGATACTCACACCTGAACACACGCGACAGTAGAGTAGGATTAATACCGCCCTGCGTATTGTGACGTCATGGATATCGGCGCGTAAATACGAACGTTTGAAATGTTATTTAAAATTACTATATTTCAGAATTTTTTTTGGCTTTCTTTTGAGAGTAACATTTTTGTTTAACTACAAGTATAATGCATATTTGGGACCATTAGATTCATTTAAAAATGTAGAAAAGTGCAAATTCCTTATTATGATTTATTAACAAGAGATAAATTCTTTACATTTTATTGGAAATATTAATTAAATATTTTTAAATTAGATATTAGAAATTAAATATTAAATATTGAGAGAAAGCGACTTCTGATTTCTTATCGAAAACAGCTGCTCAATTACAAGATACCTACAAGAAGGTGAAGCGAAGATTATTGAAACCTATAGCTTTTTGGTGTCCTTTCTTTTTTGTAAGGTCCCAAAAATAAGCCTTGCCCATTCCTACACGTACCTCATAGTTCAATTCTTCAATTAATTGAACGGAAGACGGGTCTGTTATTTGAAATATAGCAGCACAGGATTCACGGAAATGCAAATCAGGTTCAGTTTTTGTAACTTTCCAGAGTTCTGTTTTGAGATCTGGCGCTATTCTTTTGATTAACTTCAATATATCATGTGCGGTCCTTTCCTGTAATGCCGGGACATAAACATAAAATTGACGAAATTCTGGGACATCTTTTTCTTCGACAACAACAAGGGACGTTCCCTTGAAAGGGGAAAACTTGTTCACTTCATCAATTAACCATCGCTTGGAATATTTATTGATGCAAGTAACTAGGATGCAGTTCTTTTCTTGGCACTGCTCGAACTCATCAAACAATGGTATCACGGCGTCTTCAATAGGAATAAGAGCATCGATAGCATCGATTATAGCTTTCTGCAGTGAGTTCCTAACATCCCATGAAAGTGTCGGGACAACAGTATCAGGGCAGACAATTGCCATGTTCCAGATTTGCTCATCAGTTTCTTTCATAATTTCATCTTCAACCATTTCAATCTGAAAAGATGGATGAATTTTACGTTATTGACATCAAGTCATTTTCGATTAATTTCTGAATAAATTAACATACAGGGTATCCCAGCTCGTTTGAAGCGGTCTCTGTAGGCCAAACGATGGATTTTTTTTCAAAAAACTTTTTGAAAATTCAAGTACAGGATCACAATGGCCATAATTTAAAATTATTTTGGAGTATACAGAGTGTCCCATATGACAGTAGCATATCAAAGTTATATTTTTTAAATGGAATGCTCTTATGTTATTGCATTTTTGGATTGTCTGAGAAGAGAAAATAAGATTGGTCTTTATAGTTGGTGTTTAAATTAAGAAGTTGAAAATCGACATTTTTCAAGTTCAAGGCCCTATGATGTAGATGAAATGTTTATGTATAGGGTGATAACAAATGTGAAAAAATCTGAGTATTCTTCACGCGTTGCCAAATAAAAAAAAAACAAAGAAAGTACAAATAGTCCAGTCATTACTACGTCGGAAATAACGGGTTAGAAATGCAAATGAACCGAGAAAGCCAAATTTTGGATATTACGTGGGGGTGGCCTAGAAAAGCTTAACTTCAAATTGTCGACCAAAATTACCTTGTGCATTTTCCGCCATCTTGAAAAAAGAGTTAAACTCAATTTTTGCATCATAACTCGGTTCTCCGTTAAGATACGAAAATTTTTATGCAATACTTTTTTGTTGCTTTTCTCACAATCTGCAATTAAGGTCCTCTACATTTTTTACGTATCGTTCATCGTTATCGAGATATCGATCGAAAAAACCACAAATTTGGGTAGTGAATTTTGTTTTTTGCTATTTTCTTTTTTCTCGTGAAAGATATCGAAAAAATGTCTAATGTCAAACTTGTAGAGCGTATTTAGGCCTACAATTTCGTTTTTTTATTTTTTATTTTTGACAAAAATTACGACCTCTAGCGCGCTGCGAAGTTGACCGGAGCGCGCCCGACGCTGCAATATGCGTCTCGCCATACAATAATTATTGTACTAGATCTAGTACTTTTTTACTAAATCTAGTGATCTAGTACGTACTGATGAGAATCTAGTACTTTTTTGAAATTCGCCTTTCTTATCTAAACCTGTAAGGTGCATGTACGTTCAGTACTTTAAGTTAATTAATAATAATAAATAATAATAGCCTAACAGTTCTAACAAAACAACAAGATTTTAATTTTTCTTTCATGAATCTTTCATTTCTTTCCGACTGACATGAGACTCGCAGGAACTAAAACTTCGGAAAGGGTTAGACGTTCTAGGAAGAACCAATCACCAGAGTTGACGTTCGATGAAACTACTGCTCCGAAAGTTAGCCAGGAGAAGTTTCTTGCAAGGGACCAAAATAAAAACAACTTAATACAAATGCTTCGCCGTTATTTTACAAAAACCGGAATAAAAGTAGAGCAGGCTTTTGAGGGCGCTGATACTCTCATTGTAACCACAGCAATTAAAGAAGCATCGATTTATGACTCTGTGGAAATCGTCGGCGAAGATAGCGATCTTTTGGTTTTAATTACCAGACTTGCACAGGACAAAAACAGAAAATATTTTTTCGCAAACCAGCGAAAGGAAAAACACCGGAAAAACTGTACTCTCCGAATAGTTTCAAGCATGATAAGTCTGTTCTTGAGAACATTCTTTTCATTCGTGCTTTCAGCGGTTGCGACACCACATCGTCTTTCATAATATTGTAAAGTCGAAATTCATCAACACCCTCGAGAAAAACCCGAACTTACGGTCATCGGTAGAATTATTTAAGCAAGAAAAAGTCGATTCGAAGATGCTAGTTTGCGCTGGAAAGCTATTCCTTATCGCTCTGTATGGCGGTGATAAAGGAGAAGACATCGATTAATATTTTGCGGTTCCACCGCTTCGCAAAATCAATGACAACAAATAAGTTCAGTAATCTTTCACTACACCCACCAACGGAAAGCGTAGTCTGCCAACACGTTTTCCGGACATATCTACAAGTACAAACGTGGCTCGGATTTTTCAAAGATCCTCAGGAATGGGGTTGGCGACAGACAAATTACGGGCTTGAACCAATTAGCACCACAGCCGAACCCGCTCCACCAGAACTTTTAAAACTCATTTCATGCAAATGTAAAGGAAAGTGTGGGGCTGCTTGTGCATGAGTGCAGGAAAGCAGGGATTATGCTCCGTTATTTGCCTGCACTGTAGTGGACAAATATGTAACAACGTCGCCAGAGTCGACATTTTATTCAACGACGATCACGATCATGATGATGATTTTGATGTTTCAACCGTCACAGCATCATTTCCTGCGATTCAAGAGTCTTCACGACTCGAAGAGTCTGCCGAAGAGGAACTTCTACAGCCAGGACCATCAAAACGACAAAAAATGTTTGAAAAAAAATGACCACCTATAATTATTATTTTTTACTACACAAAAATTATTTGATCAATAAATCTCATGTGTTTGATTTATAATTTAGCTGGTTTATTAATTTATTTTGTATTGCAATAATTCCCTTAACAGCCTTTCATTCATTTTGACGTGTGGATACAACCGTGCGAGCGGCTAAAGATCAAAACTGCACAGTCTTACCGACTTCGCGGCGCGCTAGAGGTCGTAATTTTTATCGAAAATAAAAAATAAGAAAATGAAATTGTAGGCCTGAATACGCTCTACAAGTTTGATATTAGACATTTTTTCGATATATCTTTCACGAGAAAAAAGAAAATAGCAAAAAACAAAATTCACTCCCCAAATTTATGGGTTTTTCGATCGATATCTCGATAACGATGAACGATACGTAAAAAATGTAAAGAACCTTAATTGTAGATTGTGAGAAAAGCAACAAATAAGTATTGCATAAAAATTTTCGTATCTTAACGGAGAACCGAGTTATGATGAAAAAACTGAATTTAACCCTTTTTTCAAGATGGCGGAAAATGCACAAGGTAATTTTGGTCGACAATTTGAAGTTAAGCTTTTCTAGGCCACCCCCACGTAATATCTAAAATTTGGCTTTCTCGGTTCATTTGCATTTCAAAATGTATACATATAATGACTGGACTAAAATGTTTCTATACCATAGGATATGGCGTTTCTCAATTGGGCGAAATTACCTGAGTGACCCTTCGACAGGACGGGGGTGCTTATAATCCTACAGCTCAATTGGGCGAAGGAATTTTTAAATACCGTTGAGTTATTTGCATGCTCTTGTATGGCTACGTTGCCAGATTTTACAGAAATTCCGATTTTCTACATTAAATAGAATTGAAAAAAATAAATAAATAATATTAATACTGGATGTATTATTTTTTTTAAGTTCTATCAAATACCAAGCCCTTAGTGCATTTACAATTATTTTATACTATACCTATACAGCAGAAACATGAAACATTAATAGAAAAGTAGGTAAACGTCGCTGCCATACCTACTCAAATAAACCATAAAAAGCAATCAATTACTACTACTATGAATTGATTTATCATAAATTTATCATAATTTTCAATTGACTAAGTTATTGCCTTTCGAGAAAATCACGATAAATTTTCACGATGTTTTCAATTTCATGTTGCAATAATTATACTTTAGAAAAGTATTTGTTTGCAGAAGTCTTTCGGTTTGTTTCAAATTTCTTATTTTTTGTTTACACATTTGAAAGTATGCTGTGAGAAAATACCACTGCAATGAAATACCTAGTACCTATAGGTACTCCACCGGAAATATAGAAATAATAGAAAGTTGTGCTAGAACTCCCTAATATTATTTTAGTCAAAAATTTTTCCTAATTTTCACGAAAACGATCGATTGAACGATTCGATTGCATACTTAATAATTAATATAGCAGAAAATACTTTTGTTTTAATTCTTGAAAAATTATTCATTTAATATTTCTCTGTCAAATAATTAGGGGATTCAATATTTAAAATTAATAATTTCAACATATGAAAATTCCTTATCCTATAGATATGCGATAATAGAATTAACACATTTTTTGTATGGGAGAGGATGATTAATATACCTATATGCGCTTTAGTTTTGAAAATAAATGTGTATTATTCAAGAGAAGTTTAATTTTTAAATTTTATTGATTAAAACTAAATGATAAAAAACTTTTTTCATTGGCTACCCTTTAGTGTCGAACAAGTAGCAGTTATTGAAAATAAATCTGGCAACACTGCTATATATATGGGCAAGGCCGCACATGTATTTCTTGTCTGTCCACTTATCTCTTATAATCCCCTAGTTTCTCGTTTCTCGCCCAATTGATCCCTGGGATTAGTGAATAACATAATCCTTCGCCCAATTCGGTATCGCCCCATAGGATAGTACATAAAAAGTTTGGGACAAATAGGGATATGTAAGCCGTTTTTCTCTATCTTGAGTCTTGACCCGTTTTCGTTGGAAGCCTAGAACTTCAAAAATGACGATTTTCACTTGTTTATAACTCACAAACTTCTGAATTTAAATACCAACTGTTTTTCTCTTCTGAATTTTCTCTTCTCAGACAATCTAAAAATGCAATAACATAGGAGCATTTCATTAAAAAAAAAACATAACTTTGATATGCCACTGTAATATGGGACACTGTATACTCCAAAATAATTTTAAATTATGGGCATTGTGATCCGCTGTACTTGAATTTGAAAAAAGTTTCTTGAAAAATCCATCGTTTCTCCTACAGAGACCGCTTCGAATGAGCTGGGACACCCTGTGTAATGAATCTGTGATCAATTTTCGATAATGACAAAAGACAAAGAAAAAATTACTGGGGTCCTAGTCTGATGACACCCCCTATCAGTTACTTAATTATAATTAATAAAAATTATACTTACCATTTGGCAGCTAACGGGTTCATACGTGGCCACTTCGGTGTCGATGTCGTCTGAAAATAAAAGAAGATTATTGTGAGCATCTCTCAAATACCAAAGCGACTCTCACATACGTTTTTGAGAACTGTAGCTGTTATACAGTGTGAGTTATTCACGGAAGGAAAAAATACCAAATTTTTTTTACCAATTAACTAAGGAATCGATTCCTCGACAGAAACTACAAAAACAAAGAAATAGAAATATTGACGGATAGTTAAGCAGCCACAAAGACGCTGAGCTCTTCGACCATCAGCTCCAATATGGCTTGGGAGTGCCTAGAAAAACTTAACGAACTAGGCAAGGAAAATAAAATCACCTCAAGTGGATACCGGGCCATTCCGGAATCGAGGGAAATGGACGTGTCCACTCATTGGCAAGAAAAGGAGCATCGACACCCTTCATAGGATCAGAACCATTCTGTATGGCTTCGAAGATACTTTCTTCAAGGCAGAACTCCAAAAGGAAGAAGAAAAACTGAGAGAAACCCATTGGAGGAACCTCTCAGGGTTGAGACAAGCCAAAGAACTTCTCGGGAACTTCATCCGAGAGAGGTCGAAGATATTCTTCAACCTCAGCAAGGAACGTCTCAGAACACTGACGGGATTCCTAACGGGACATTGTAAGCTCAAGGAACAACTGAGGAAGTTAAGCATAGAAGAGAATGGCATCTGCAGATTCTGCGGGAAAGGAGACGAGACACCACGTCACCGATGCGATATAACTCAAAAGAAGTAATGCTCTGGGCCATACCACCAGCTAGAGGCAGGGAACTTATCCTATACCTTGATCCTCTCAAAATCCTGAAGTTTCTCAAGGAAACGGACTTGGAGAGGGTGCTCCACTAAAAGGATTCCACACCAGGCGAAGCACAGTAGAGGGGATACAATAGATCTTTTAGGTCGCAGTAACTTGATCACCTTCAAAGATACAAATACAAATACAATAGTGATCGATTAAAAAAAATTCTAAATCTGAGAGACCTATTAATACGATGGAGGTGTCTCGTAAAAAGCGAAACTTTTTCCCCATTTAACCGAGTCTGTATCTCTCTTCTCTTTCTAATACCGTTCCCGGTATCCCAATTCTGGCAGCATGAAATTTGCATATTAGCCATAACTCTGTATATTAAAAATATAAAGTTCCAGTCGTTGCACCAACGTAATTAAAAATCTTTCAGATAATAATTACTGATTATAAATAATTGCAAAATTTTTAAAATTAGTTATACAATGTGTCCCAGATTCGCGTCTCTATACAGAGATCTCAGCTCCTATTACAGCTACAGCAAAGGTTAAATGGGGAAAGTTTTAGGGGAAACTTTGTGCATTCGATAACCGGTTTCAGATTTACGATCGGTCAATTGGTTTTGGAAATATCGGCCAAAAACCGAAAATGGCGGATTTTGTTTTTCGCAAGTCCGAAACGGTTAATTTGACAGCTGTCAAAATGTGACATTATTAGGACACTTTTTTAAGACAAATAAGATAGCGTGTATGACAGGTGTCAATCGTCTTTTGTTATTCCGCAACCCGCCTCAACTTTCGTTTTTCTTATGACCGCCATGTTGGATTTTTCCCTTCTTGAACTCAATTTATTTTTCTGATTACTACACTACGAGTTATAATTTTTTTTCAATCCAATATGGCGTCCATAAGATAAAAAGGTAAGAACTAACGATTTTTCGCCGTCTTAAAATGATAGAGACTCGAAAATTGTTTTTGTATGCCTTGTTGAAAAGTGTCCTAACAATTAATATGGCGAAAAATCTATAGCTATTTTTTCTTCTTATGGACGCCATATTGGATTTAAAAACATATTATAACTCGTAGTGTTATAAATCTTAGTAATCAGAAAAATAAATTGCGTTCAAAAAGTGAAAAATCCAACATGGCGGTCATAAGAAAAACGAAAGTTGAGGCGGGTTGCGGAATAACAAAAGACGATTGACACCTGTCATACTTATTATTAGCGCTATCTTATTCGTCTTAGAAAAGTATCCGAATAATAATGTCACATTTTGACAGCTGTCAAATTAACTTATTTGGAAAAAACAAAATCCGCCATTTTCGGTTTTTGGCTGATATTTCCAAAACCAATTGACTGATCGTAAATCTGAAACCGGCTATCGAATGCACAAAGTTTCTCCTAAAACTTTCCCCATTTAACCTTTGCTGTAAGTGTAATAGGAGCTTAGACTATATTATTCTTTTATTAATAGTCTAAGAATAGGAGCCGAGATCCCTGTATAGAGACGCGAATCTGGGACACATTGTATATTTGCAATGATTTTCTATTTTTTATCGGTAATTAAAAGTCTTCTATGAGAGAATAGAATTCAATTTCAGCAATACAGGGTGTTAAGAACATGACGGATAAACTCTTTTAGTATATTGCAGGGGACACTCAGTAGAGTACGGGAAAAATAATTAAAAAAATTGTGGCCTTCAATTTGGTGAGATAAAAAATGCCACAGTTAACATTTTACTATCTTTGTTTTTCAGTATGTGAAAAAACTAGATGATTTTTAAAGATATAAAAAAGGGTATGTACTTTAATCGTTATCAATTGAAAAAATTGCTTAAGATATGTATTACTGGCTTGGAAAATTTAATAAGAATTTTATTTTATTTTGCTTTTCCAAGATGCTGAAAAAAGCATTTGGCAACAACTTGATTGTTCGATATTTTGCTTGTATCTTTTAAAATGTAGCTCTGGATTTTTTGAGTGTCCCCTCCAATGTACTAAAGAGTTTATCCGTCATTTTCTTAACATCCTGTATAAAGACAATATTTTGGCAATACGACGAGGGGCATTTTAAAATTGATGATTATCCGACAGATTTTTAATTACGTTCGGACAACCGGGCAAAGTTCGCCGTGTTATTTATGAAAAAAAAAATTGTGAACAATTTGTATAATGCAGAGGACCACACAGTTAAACAAAAATTGTAACCTTTTTTTAATAAATAAACCCTTAATAAAAAAAAAATTGTTCTAGCTAGATGTGCTAGAAAGTCAAAAGTAGGTATGTATGTATAGAAAAGAAAAAAATATCAAAAAACGCACAATTTTTCAAAATGACATAGCTTTTAACATTTTTTTCATTTTTCAACAATAAAAACGGAATGGCTGAAATAAGTAATTTCACGTATACCTACGTACAAACAACGTATAAAAAATATACTCTCGTGCATATTTACCAAAATAAATAACACAAAACATAAGCAATTAAATAAAAAAGCTCACCTCTTCTGTTACTATATACACATCGTGCGTTTTTTTAACGAAAGCAACTTCGACTTCAACTCTTATTAAAAAGTGACTATAGCAGTTATTGTCTCTATGTCCCAATATTTCTTTTTTTTTCGATTTTGATACATTCACGGTAAGAGATGTGGCAAATAGAAAATAATAAGTGGTAAAAAATAGAAGTGAAGTGTATACAAATATTACTTAAAACTATATTATAGCCTGCATGCACTGTCATACCCACCTCGCACTGTCAAAAGTACTTAAAAAAGTGATTACATTTTAATTACGAGCGATTACGGTAATGGGAAAAGTAATTTATAAAAAATAATTCACAACTTGGCAACGTGGGACGCCAAAGGAAGTTGGTATAAGGGCCGAAAGCCAAAACGTGCTCCGGTGATGACGTCATAATTCTTTTGTAGCTATACCTGCGGGACTACCTAATTCTTCACATAAAATATTATAACATTATTATTGACTCGTGTAAAATAAAAAAAAAAGAAATTGGATGTTCCCTCCGGTTGCAATAATTATTATTAGGGCGATTACGTTTTCAAATCGTGCAATTATGAATTGGTAAAAAAATTAACAGAAAAATGTCCACTCCATCAGTTATTATAATATCGAAAGGTAAAATAAGGGCAAACGTGCACATTTTAAGTTTGTTAATTATTAATAAGATCCACTCAAATAACACAAAACATAAACAAACAAATAAAAAATAAAATTAATAAAAAACTCACATCTTCTGTTAGTACACATCGTGCGATTTTCAAACTAATAAGTTCGACTTTTTGGAATGAAACAAAACTTCCGCTTTTGTTGGTATTGCTGGAAACGCGAAACGCTCTCGATGAAAGTCTGGAACGAAATGGAAAGAGAAAAGGTGAAAAAACAGAAAGCTGAAGCTTCAAAAATTGTAGCCAGGCAGGTACAAAGTTCTCAGAAATACTTAGGAGCTTAGCATTGAAACATTGTTGCCATTTATTGTTACATTGTTACTTATTTTCAAATTTTATTTTCACTAATATTGATCGATATGCGCAACCAAATCATAGGTACCTAGTTACGGAATGGAAAACGAAGTTTGTTTCTTATTAAATTAAATATTCCTCTCTGCCTTTGCTAATAGAATAAAATCAATAAAATCGATAATAATTTTTAATAAAATAAAAACGCGTCCTTCTGTAAAAGCTCCATAAATATGGCAACGTTGTCTACAAAACGGTTCTTAGGATAAGTTGAATATGTAGTGTGCTTCACATTACAATCCCATTAAGTACAGACAGAAACAAAGAGGACGATATTATGACCTACCCTACCACCACTACCCCCACCAGTCACCACTGTTCACCCTGATCAGTTTGGTACCTAGTCAGTGGCGTATCCTTTCCACTAAGTGCATAGGGACGGCGGTTATTGGAACAATTATTTTAATTTCGCCTTCTCAGTTTTATTCTACTGTGAAAAAAATAAACATGCAATAAATTAATAGAAGAATTTAACGAATTCTTCTTAAACGCAGAGAATAATATTTTAGTAATTTTTTTTTACTTTGAACACGTCAAACTAATAAATAAATAAATTTTGTGGAAAAAATAGTTAAATTTGTGTTTTTTAGGTCTTCAATTGGTACCAACGTGAATTAGAAGTGAATTTTACGTAATTTAGGATTATTGAGATAAAATTTTTGACCTAATTTACGACGAATTGCATGAGGCAAATTTAATAAAAAATGCAACTTGGGTTTGATTGGCGAAATTTCTCACAAATAATTCGAGAGCATCGCTGTGTACGAAAAAACTACTTTGTTCAAGAAACTTCAAAACTGAATCAAGGACACGCTGTCTCGAAAATTCAGGCGAGATTTGGAAAATGATGGTCGCCGATGATTTTAGCAAGATGGGGCTACGCCTCATAATGCTAGAATTAATGTTAAATGGTTAAATATACCGAATTAATAATAATAATAATAATAATAATAATTTTATTAATAGGACTTGCCTATAAAACCCTCATACAAAATAATACAACAAAAAATAAAATACAAAATATACCTGCCGTCACTATAGCACAATATCATCCGCTAATTCTACATCATACCATATACGATATCTATCTACATTCGAAAACTACTTTAATACTCTCACCTAACCCCACAACAGGCACACAGCCTCCCATCCCCTGTATACCCGTATACAAAACTTACATCTAGATACATTAAATTATCCATCACATGTTATCTGCTCTCAAGTAGCTGTTTACTTTGGCTCTAAAGAGTCGAATATTCTCTACGTTTTTAATGTTTTCAGGCAAAGCATTATAAAGTCTCACGCCCTCATAAAACATGCTCTTCTGCAAAGAGGCAGTCCTAACATACCGAATACTAAGTTCATGACCAGCTCTAATATTGTACCAGTGCATATCCGCTCGTTTTTGGAGAAAAACACGGAGATACACAGGCAGCTGTCCCCGTTCAATTTTAAAGATCAATTCCATGTTAGCCCTTACTATAATCTGTTCGACAGTTAGCCACCTCAATTTATTGAGCATCTCCTTTATGGGAGTATATCTGCTACAGTTTAAGATTATGCGCATTGCTTTACTCTGCTGTACCTGAAGTTTTCCAATTTTTTCTTTGGTACAAGCTATCAATAATGATGAACAATAACTAAAATGAGGCAAGATAATAGTGTTATAAACCAACCTTCTAGACCAGACAGATAAGTTCCTCGAAACTCGATTAAAGAACCCAATCTTTTTGGCCACCTTTTTGCACAAATAATCAATAAGTATGATTCGAGAAACTCAACTGCGCATCCACCACGACACCCAGGTATCTGATCTCCGGAACCAATTCAATAGCTGATCCATTTATTTCAATGGATAAACCAGCCTCTTTGAACCTATTACAGTTTACTTTAGTTCCAAATACTATACATTTAGTTTTATCTACATTTAGTTTTAATTTATTTTTACAGTTCCAGTCATATAGTTGCAGCGTGAGCAAAATTATTGCCAATTGCAGCGTGAGCAAAATTATTGATTATAATTCAGGGAATGTCGAAAGTAGCAGTAACGAGAGCTTGCAGTGCAAGCGCAGGGCAAAATGTTGTTTCGGCAAAACGATAATACTGCTAAAGAAACTTTCACGACAAATTTCTCTGAAGACAATGAAGTTGAATAACTTGAAAACTGAATCAAATACTATCAGAGTGCTAGTTATTCTGCTGCTTTAATTATTTAAAAAGGTACACCCTATATATAGGTATCTAAGGTAGATTAGGGATGCCAAAGAGTTCTTCAGTTCTTATTAACTCAATTTGCTCGAGTTCTTATTTTTATTGTGCTACCTAAACTCTATGAAGAACTAATAAAAAGTAGATTTAGGGTTATAAAGATGTTAATGTGATTTTCAAAGAATAAGTTAAAATGGACAGATGTTTAATGAGCAAATTATGGTTTACATTTCCTGTTTAATTAAAATCAAATAATTATCCTGTCTTATTTTAAAAGCTTTAAATCTGATATAAATATGTTTAAACAATCAGTTTGTTTGAAAATAAAGGATCCTTTATCTTGTACAGCTGTGTACAAAAGAATAAGATACTTCCGATATCATTTATATCGGGAAAGATAAAGTTCGTGAGTGATAATTAATTAATTTACTAAGTTAGCACTGATCTTCTAGTCCTTCTTCGTCATGATCGGTGAAATAAAATAAAAGACAACACTTACAGTTTCCGGGATGAAGCTGATTGAGGTAAAAACTGTCTTTATTTTGACAGTAAAAAGGATATTAATAACTCCTGGACTTCACTAGGTGTGGTGCTTAATCAGGCATTGAAATCTCCAGAAGAAAACCAGCAGGTGTAGGGACCGCGCCCTGACGAGGCTCCTGGGGTTGAAAGGTCGTAAACAGCACTAGCACCGGGAAAATGTTCTGTTGTTATTGGAGATCTTCGAAATGTTGATTTATTTCACCTTGGATAAATGAAAACGGTGGAAGGATGAATTAGATAGTTGGAGAATAAAAATGGGCCATGCTCCCTTTGTTTCTTAGTTCAAGATGGCTTCCTCGGTCGCAATAGGCAATTAATCCAGATAATTAGTAAATACCGGAGAAGACAAAGTATTTACCAGAGATAAAGGTAAAGATAAGGTATAAGGTAATGTTGAGATAGAATCCCCGAAAGATTGAAGGAAATCCCAGAAGCTAAAAATAAGTAATAATCAAATTAGAGCTTCTCTTCAAAAATATCTGTAATGGCGACTTACCCTGAACAACAGGCTTCGATGGGAACGATCAAGAGAATCAACTTTCTTGATGGACAGATAAAAAGGAAGTGAATTCAGTTCCGTGAACTGGAGAGGAAATTCGCCTTCGGTTGGTGAAAGGAGAAATGTCATGGGCAGATACTGAAATCTGATTGACAGTTGACAACTTATTTGGTTCCTGAAAGGAACTCAGGATCGGACTGAAACGACAACTTATTTGGTTCCTGAAAGGAACTCAAAATCCTAGTGAAACGAAACGTGCAATGCCATCTAGTAGTGAATTATCCAGACGGTACCAGCGCCAGAATATGGTGTGGGTAGTCAGTTCAAAGATGCGATCTATATTATAGGGAGTTGTAGGGAACTGTAATTTTACAATTCTCTTTAAAACGAGGGAAGCTTTGCAAAAAGGACAACAGGTGACGTATTCACGTTACACACCTCCCCTTACCGATGCAAGAGAAAATTCAAAAACTAGAAGAAAATTCTAGTTCTTTCTATACCCGTAGAAGGGTATACATGAAGGTATGATTGTGGATGACCAACAAGGACAACACAAATCGAAAAAGAGAGAGAATAGTGTTCTACAAAAACAGACTTTGTAAAAGTTTTCTACCATGTTTACTATTCGTTCAGATAATATCGCACAGTCAGTCACTTTAACTAGCTATACAATATAAAAAGAAATATTTAATTCGCTCGTGCAGATTAAATTTATAGTTACAAAACCTTAATGCTAAGTAGATAAAAGAAAATGTACATGCATTCTTTCTAGATAACATGCTACTAAGTTGATTATTATTATAAACACTTATAATTAGATATTGTATATACAAGAATTAAAATTAAGTTATAACATTTCGGTATAACAGGCTCGCTGTCAATAGGGCTGCGCTGTTCTGTTTGATGTTCAACCACCCATAGTTTTGAACACTACTTCAGCCTGGGGTTTCAAAAACCGCCAACACTGAAGGACTAAGAAAATTGCTATGGGAGTTTTCACACAAACTAAAACTCTCGGAAACAGGGCTGCTACTCGATAGAATGGACAACTAAATAAATCCAGAAATTCTGACTTCATCATAAAAAGTCAAGGTAACGGAATAGATACAATTAGACATATATATACAGAGATTGAGGTAAATCGATTTCTCGATATAACAGTAGTGCTGTTAATAGATCTGTGCCGTTCTATTTGACGTTTGACTGCCCATGGTTTTGAACACTACTTTAGCCTGGGGTTTCAAAAACCGCCAACACTGAAGGACTAAGAAATGCCATGGGAATCTCCCATCGAACAAACACAGCCTCCAAAACAGGGCTATTTGTTTTAGGTAGTTGTAGACATTCAAATTCAATGTCTAGGAAAAGCTTGAACTTAACTATCTAGGTTAAGGCAAACGCGGAAACAACTTTGTTCGATAACCAGCCAACTCAAAAAGGTATTCACAAGCATATGCTTAGAAAAGAGATAAGATACATGGAAAATAGATAGAAAAGGATTTAAATGGTGACCAGAAATAGAATCAGCATTCCCAAGACGTTCTAGTAGCAACTTTCATACTAGGCGACCATACTCCACAGGCATCCTGGATTCTGCGATTTACGAAGTTAAATGGAGATTCAGATTTTCGTAGGATAAAACCCGATTTGTAATAAAATTTGACCAATCGTTTGCCCAAAATTATCCAGAATTCTGAGTCTTTAAGCACAGGTTGTTTCGGTTTCTCCAAGGTAACTATCTGATATGCAGGGATATCTGTAGTGGGAGCAAGTCGGTCTAATGGGGGAGTTGTCAGAGGGAGTAAAAGTTCTCCTTCACTTGGGGACGTGTTGGTATTGTGATGAAAATGCCAATAAAGAAGATAAGAAATGTGCAGTCCTCTGCATATGATGTGGGACAACAGCAGACTACAATGACAAGGTATCTCAAAACGCACCTGTGAGGCATAGGAACGGTCTATAGCGTAAGCCATCTTAAAATCACGCAAAGGGGTAAAATCTCTACCCGATGGCGAGTACCGGTCTATGAGGGCTGGGTAATATGTTCTTCTTAGGTCGATCCCACAAGTCTTCTTGTTACACCTCTTAAGGGCAATATCATCAAAAGGGAAAGCTATAGCGAGTAGAACCTTTTCTTGACATGTTAGATATGGTGTGATGAGTTCTCTGATTAGAACTCCGTCAGGATCTGTCCGTACTGAGGGCAGGCAGGAAGGGTTTGGTCCTCTTTTGAATTTATTTGGCCTGTAACGGCCTAATTCTGATGGTTTTGGTTTGTTATAAATTCCCACGAACGCCAAATTCCCTACTGAGACACTATCTGCACTAGGGTTTTCCGCCGCTATTATCTCAGTTGAAAGGTGTCTGGCATTGAAGCTGCTCAACGACCAACGAACGTCTATACCGTTCTCTCGACATATTTCTCTCGAAATTTCAAATTGTTCCTCATCAATAGGAACTCTCGGATGATCATGAGTTAATACGGCATGCGCGGTTAGGAATTTAAAATAACGCTCCTTTTCCACTAGAAAAACATCTTTGTCCAATTGGACATGCCATGGCTGAAGACCCGGATTTACTTCGAAATCACGCATATTTTTCATTTCAGCCCAGAGTTTCATATTGAACCTCTTCTTCCTGGGATCAGATTGATGAACGCCTTGCCTCCTGGGGGGCATTTTTCCACTGTAATAGAAGAAAAACTAAATGAAGATAATTCTATTCTCTCATGAGACAATAGAGATACTAGACAATTGTCATTCTAACTACTACCAGTTACAAAGGGATAGACTTGGATATCAAAGACACATCAAGATAATTCCATCACTTGGAGAGATAAGAAAACGGGAAAGCCATTTTCATCATAGAGATAAAGGGGTATTCGATATCAGTGTTCAGATTCCTTTACAGCAGCACTGAATATCTAGAGCCACCTTTGCAAATTCAGAACTCTAATTTACTTAGATTTCTATTTTCCGTTGAGGAAATATTCGCAGAGAAGATAATGATTAGCTAACATTTCATTATGAAGCTAATAGGTAAAGGTATTAAGGTAAGATAAGATAATTTCTTTTCTTTCATTGAAAAGAATATCTAAGATAAGCATTAGCCACCATTCCATTATGGTACTAATAGGTATAGATAAGATAAGATAAGATAGTTTCTTTCCTTCATTGAAAAGAATATCTAAGATAAGCATTAGCCACCATTTTACTGTGGTGCTAATAAGGTAAGATAAGATAATTTCTTTTCTTCTTTGAAAAGAATATCTAAGATAAACATTAGTCACCATTCCATTATGGTACTAATAGGTATAGATAAGATAAGATAAGATAGTTTCTTTCCTTCATTGAAAAGAATATCTAAGATAAGCATTAGCCACCATTTTACTGTGGTGCTAATAAATAAGGTAAGGGAAGATAAGATAAAAGGTATCTGCTGTCGTCTGATTGGACAAGCAGAGCAGTTTTCACTTTAGCACGTAGCAGGGCGGAAACTGTCGGGAAAACACCCTACATAGATAGTAAATAAGATAACGGTAAAAGACAAGATAAGGTAGATACAACGGTAAGATAGTGTTTTCCTTTGGTTCAATGAACACAAGAAAACTTAAGAGATAACATTAGACTCGCAAACGTTAGCCAGATAAGATAGATGAATAGTTTCTTCCTGAGGTAATAGTTTAGATAACCAGAAAAATTATGGGTTCTCAAAATTTGAGCGATAGAACAAGATAAGAGACTGAGGATAACAGATACCGATCCCAAAATTAGCAACATTTATACTTTGTCGACACATTCACACAACTAGTTTCGAGATCCTTGAGAATGCCTTGTAAGGTACGGTGTTCATTCTGCATACATTCTTCATTCATTCTAGATACGACAAAAAACATAGCCTTCTCAATTCGCGTATTGTCTAACCTCATTCCAAACAGGAGTTTGTATATGCTGTAGAGAAGATAGAAATTAGGTAGAAATAAGATTTCTGGAGAGAGAAGGAAGTGAACTATTCATCAATTCGTGGCGGATCTTTGCCTCCATACGCCTTTAAGTCCTTCGCATGCCAGCGACCTAGCGGGTTGCCTTCCTGATCCTGTAGTTCGTACACTAATTTAGATATTGCCTTGGAAATTCGGCAAAGTACGAATTTGGGGGCCAGTTTAGCAGCAAAGTTCTTTGCAGCATTCGAAAGGGGGTAAGTATGTTTCCATACTAACTCTCCTTCCTGGAAAACATCTGGGCGCTTACGCAGATCATAATACTTCTTATTTACGTCATAAGCCTTTTTTAATTTGACTCTGACGTCTTCAAAGATAGGAGGTAATCTGGAGATATCATTTTCCCTATGCACATAAGAAAGATCTTCTGGTAGGGCAAGGTAGTTATTTTCGACAGGACCATAAAAGGTTCCGTCAATAGGTATGTTTCGTGCGAAAACAAGAAAAGCAGGAAAATGTTTGGTGACTTCGTTCACAGACAAATTAATTGCCTGGGCCACCTTGTAGACATTTTTATCCCAGTCTTTGTGATTATCTTTCACATAAGACGAGATAGCGGTAAGCAAAGTTCGATTGGTTCTCTCGGTAGGGTTAACCTGTGACAAGTGCCTAGCACTATACCACAAATTAACTTGGTACTCTTCCAATAACTTGATGAACTGAGTACTCTTAAAAATCTGAGCATTGTCGCAGAGAACAATTTGAGGGACACCAAAGATCAAGAAAACTTGATTTTCGAGGTATTTTACAACTGCAGCTGCGGTCGCGTTCGGCATGGGTTTTACCAGTACGAACTTAGAGAACCAATCTGTGACTACGAGAAGTTGTGTATTCCTGGCTTTCGACCTAGGAAAGGGACCCATAAAATCTATGGAGATAAATTGGAAAGGAAAGCTTATGCTTTTGTAACCACCCATTAAACCAGCACGAGCGACATTAGTCGATTTGTGAGCACCGCAAACCTGACAATTTCGTATGAATTTCTTTACCGTTAGGTCCATTTTGGGCCAATAGTAGAATTCCGATATTCGTGCCTTGGTTTTTCTTACGCCGAAATGGGCCGAAGTAGGGGGATTATGAAAAGACGCAACAACATCATCCCTATTTGGTGTAGGTATGACTATTTTCCAATTGGAAAGATTTGACGATAAGGAATGGTTCGGCTTCAGATGTTTGAGAAGAAGACCGTTTTCAACCGTGAAATTTGGGTAACTATCTGGATTTCCCGTGACGTTTTCCACCATTTTCCTATACCACTCATCTGGTGTAAGATCATTCGCGGTTAAGAGAGAGATATTTCGAGAAAGGAAATCTGCTGGAACATTACAAGATCCCTTGCGATGTTTCATCTCGTAATTGAACTGGCTAAGTCGTACACACCACCTAGCTAAACGACCTGTGGGCTCCTTAAAATTTTTAAGCCAGAGAAGAGAGGCATGGTCGGTATAGACCGTGAATTTGGTGCCTTCAACATAGGGACGAAAATGCTCTATGCCGAAAAGGACTCCGAGGCATTCTTTTTCGGTAGCATAGTATTTCCTCTCTGCCTTAGAGAGAGTGCGACTAGCGTAGGCTATTGGGTGTTCGAAACCTTCGTCTTCTTGATACAGAACTGCGCCGATTCCATAGTCACTCGCATCAGTTTGTATGCAGAAAGGCTTGGAAAAATCAGGGCTAGCCAAGACAGGGGCCGATGTTAGGCGTTCTTTAAGGAGTTTAAAGGCTTGGTCAGCTTCTGAAGTCCAAGTAATAGACTGTCCCTTCTTTCTATTGTGCAAAAGTGCAGAGATAGGGGCACTAATAGTGGAAAAGTCTTTGACGAATCTACGATAATATTGCAAAATGCCTAGAATGTGCCTGACACCTGTGGTGTTGCGAGGAATGGGAGCTTCTGTGATTGACTTTACTTTGTCTTCACAAACACGGAGACCTTGTTTGTCTACAATAAATCCAAGGAAAGAAAGAGAGTCACGACAAAATTGACACTTCTTAAAATTCACAGTGAGGTTGGCCTTACGTAACCTTTCATAGACTTCGTTTAGAACTTCAAGATGTTTCTCAAAGGTATGAGTGACAACAATTATGTCATCCAGATAAACAAAAACGAACGGCTCGAGGTCAGGTCCAATGATCCTGTCCATGAGACGTTGTTGCGTTTGCGCGCTGTTCCGCAAACCAAAAGGCATACGCCGGAACTGGTATAAACCCCTTCCGGGTACTATAAAAGCTGTCTTTGGACGTGAATCAGCGTCTAGAGGTACTTGGAAAAAGGCTTGCTTTAAGTCTATAGAGGAAAGAAAATTTGCGTCTCGCAGTTTACAGAGAATGGAATCAATCCTAGGTAGAGGGTATGCATCATGGGTGGTAACTTCGTTTAGTTTTCTCCCATCAAAGCACATGCGATAGGTATTATCCTTTTTCTTCACTAAAAGGACTGGCGAACACCAGGGGGAATTACTTTTCTCTATGATGTTAAGTTTCAAAAGCTTATCAATTTCCTCATTTAGAAATTTTTGAACTGCCGGAGACAAGGGATACTGCCTTTGCCGAAAAGGTTTGGCATTCGGGGTCTCTATAGAATGACAGAGAACAGAAGTTTCTGGCAGCACATCGATAGGAGATAAAATTTGAAATTTTTCGATAATTGGGTTTAATTTCACGACATCTTCAGGAGGGAGAGTAGAAAAATCATGGATTCTACTTATGGTGCTAACCTGGGGTTCATCAAAACAAGAGGGAGGATCCACTCGGTCTCTAACCTCAAATGAATCTCTGGAAAAATCAATGGAGATATTGAAAGCTATGGCCACGTTCATACCTAAGATAATCTCGGGCAAGATAGAAGGTACAACATGAAAACGAACAACTTTAGTGACGTCATCAATAGTTAAGGTAAGGTCCAAGATTGAAGTGACAGGTAATGGTGAACCATCTGCATTTCGAAGGGAACATAAGAGATCTGAATTTCCAGAGGAATCATGGGTTCTGCCGAAAATTTCTTTTATGACTTCTACATCACAAACCGAAATATTCGCTCCAGTGTCAAAAAGAGCAGTGAAACGCTTTCCTTGCATATCCACCGAGATATAGGGACGGTTATCTACTGGATCGGGTTGTAGAATTTGAGACACGATTGGGGGTATCATTTCAGGGGTCGTAGACCTACTAGGTTTATTTTTAGGGATTACAATTGGAGTCCGATAGAAATCAGAGACTCTATTTAACCAGACCTTCCACATATTCCTTTGATGGTGGAGGTCCGCAGTCGTAAAGATATTTACTTTTGGTTTTCGGAGGGGCTTGCGTGGTTTGTATCCACGGGCCTCTTCGAAGGGAGAGATACTTTTGGGTGTCTTGGCTCCTGCTGCGTTGCACCCTGACGCGCAGTCTTCTCGTTTTTTGGGCGAGAATAGTTCGGTGAGCAAGAGGGACATTTTGGTTTAAAGACATCTTTCTTTCCACAACCGTAGCAGAAAATAGTTTTGGGTTTTCGACATTTAGGGTAGAGATGACCCTGGTTAGAACAATTCCAACAGAAAGGTAAAGAAACTTGGTCGTGACCTGCATCACGTTTTCCTGAAAGACGAGAAGTTGGCCTTGAAGTGACAAAGGAATGTTTTGCCGATGTTAGAATGGCCTCATCTGGACATGCCAGGTCTGAGCTAAGGAGGCTATGCACCTTCTTTGAGGGAGGGGGTCGATATTTAGAAATCATGGCCCTATTGTCTTCTAGCTTCTTGCATATAGAGATAATCTCATTGGCAGTTGACACTTCAACCAGAGCCAAATGGTTCAAGAAGTAGGGGTGTAGATTCCGCTTTATGATCTTAAACTGTTCCTCCTCTGAGGGAATAATTGAAAGTCTTTTGAAAAGTTCTTTCATGGAGGCTACATACAGGGCTACTAGCTCCTCTTCTCCTTGAGTGCGATGATTTATCTCATTGAGAAGATCATCATCGTAAGATAGGGGTAAGAAAGTTTCCTTCAACTTTAACTTAATTTCCTGCCAAGATTTTAACGAACCGGCAACACTGCGATACCAGGTGAGGGCCTTATCCTCAAATAAGTCAACTGCTGAAGTAAAAAGATTTTCATCGGAAACATTCCGCGAGATTTGCAATTCACGAACCCTTTCTAGGAAATAAATCAGGTTGTCTTTATTAGAGCCTGAAAACCTTAGGTTCCACTTATGTACAGGGACACTGTACTTGGTACTAGCTGTTGAGGTAGATGATTGCGAGATATCAGAAACAGGAGGAACGACTGGTTCATTCTCATCCAACTTCAGAAGCCATTCTCCCTCCAACTGGAGTGCTTCTCCATAAGCCTCATCTCTATGAAATTTCTTAGAAGCGTCAGCTTCAACATTTAATCTGTTTATTCGAGCGATAACATGATCCACTCGAAAAGGGATACGTCTGCTTGCAAGATCAGTGAACAATCCAGAAGCTTCAGGAATCTTTTTCCTTAAATCTAGCAAAGTTGCTTTGATTTCAGAAAGATCCTTATCAAAATCGTAGGGTGATTCTAACGCTACCGTAGAATCTTCCCTATTAATAAGCGCTCGGAATTGTTTCCTTCGCTTGTCTTGTGTACTTTGAGGTGTTTGGTTCCTCAACGCAATCTCATAGGTAAGCTCGTCGCTGAGCAGGGCTGAAGCGGGATTCATTTTAGAAAAATGTTGGTACTATAATATAGTATAGATAGATAAGAATAAAATTTTTTTATTTTATTCTAGAGAGAAGACAGTAGTATTATCAGCACAGGTAGGCAACGTAGCACCTAGTGTACCTGGCCTAAATAAGGAAAGAATGAGCCTGGCCTATATAAAGAAAGAATAAACCTGGCCTACTTGACTTGGCTGTGACGTCACGTCACCAGTACAAGCGGGAGAGAGAGAGATTTAAATTCAAAAGAATTCCCTTCGTTTTAAAACGAAAAATAGGTCACGGTATTTCAAAAAAAACTAAAATACCGATATAAGATATAATTTCTTAGTAGAGAGAGATAAAGGTAATCTAGAGAGATACTAAGATAAGATAAGGCAATGTTTAAATATGCATATAGTAGGATTAACTTTAAAAAGTCAGATGTGACGTCTTACTAACCGTCCGAATTAATATTTTTAATTTCACCAGAAAATGTCAAACAGTTAATTGTCAAGTTGTGAACGAGCGTAATTATTGAAGGAATCATTCAAAAAATGAATTGAACCGCTTACGTCAGTTTGAGAGCCACTGACAACTACATAAAATTTATTCACGTAATGACATTCTATCCTCTGTGTTGTGCATTTAATTCTCATTCAAAACCAATGTTGACGTATACTTATTTATGCGGGATGGAGTGTTTAGACAAACTAGACGGTTACTATAAAAACACGTACATGAAACAAAATAAATCGACCTATCAAAAGGATGTGTATTCTTAATCGATACGTATGACTTTTTAGACTTTATTGGACTATAGGTATGTCGGTAAGTACAGATATTCTCTAGAGTCGGTAAAGTAGGGATCGGAAGAAATACATGTCACCATGACGTATCTTTACACGTAAAGAATTCACTTTCTACGTTAGACGTAAAGAATTGTCGTTGCTTTAGCAGTCTGTCAGCGTATGACAATGACTGAGGGACACCAGTTGGAACAGCTGATCGATAATTCAGATATTTCGAATTTAACTTAAAATTCATGAGCGAAGGTATGGGATAATGTTAATGAAGGAAATGTTTGGATGTAACTTTCAAAGACAGTTTGATCGCAGAGCTCTCTTAAGAGTATCCTCTTTGCACGGAGTCAAACTTCTCCCAAAGCTTACTCGAGACCTTCGCGACAGTATTAACAACCACTCCGTAAAGCTCCTTTTGCAAGGTTACCCTTTAGCGGCAGTGTAGCGGTAAGAAGATAAGGTATTTTCGCGTCACGACACTATTATTCACCAGCAGTAAAAAAAACACAATAGCTAACTAAGACATTCTTAGACTAACATGCGAGTTCATGCAACTATAATAATCATGCATTAAGAAAGTAAGATAACTGTACGATACATCTGAACAAAATAATTTATGACGTTAATATCAATTTTCCATTTATAATGTGAACTAAGAAGAGATCAAGTGCTTTTATTTAATTAAGGTAGTTTCTAATCCAAAGTTTGAGGGTGAATTCAATTCCCGCCGGGGAAATGCCAATTGCAGCGTGAGCAAAATTATTGCCAATTGCAGCGTGAGCAAAATTATTGATTATAATTCAGGGAATGTCGAAAGTAGCAGTAACGAGAGCTTGCAGTGCAAGCGCAGGGCAAAATGTTGTTTCGGCAAAACGATAATACTGCTAAAGAAACTTTCACGACAAATTTCTCTGAAGACAATGAAGTTGAATAACTTGAAAACTGAATCAAATACTATCAGAGTGCTAGTTATTCTGCTGCTTTAATTATTTAAAAAGGTACACCCTATATATAGGTATCTAAGGTAGATTAGGGATGCCAAAGAGTTCTTCAGTTCTTATTAACTCAATTTGCTCGAGTTCTTATTTTTATTGTGCTACCTAAACTCTATGAAGAACTAATAAAAAGTAGATTTAGGGTTATAAAGATGTTAATGTGATTTTCAAAGAATAAGTTAAAATGGACAGATGTTTAATGAGCAAATTATGGTTTACATTTCCTGTTTAATTAAAATCAAATAATTATCCTGTCTTATTTTAAAAGCTTTAAATCTGATATAAATATGTTTAAACAATCAGTTTGTTTGAAAATAAAGGATCCTTTATCTTGTACAGCTGTGTACAAAAGAATAAGATACTTCCGATATCATTTATATCGGGAAAGATAAAGTTCGTGAGTGATAATTAATTAATTTACTAAGTTAGCACTGATCTTCTAGTCCTTCTTCGTCATGATCGGTGAAATAAAATAAAAGACAACACTTACAGTTTCCGGGATGAAGCTGATTGAGGTAAAAACTGTCTTTATTTTGACAGTAAAAAGGATATTAATAACTCCTGGACTTCACTAGGTGTGGTGCTTAATCAGGCATTGAAATCTCCAGAAGAAAACCAGCAGGTGTAGGGACCGCGCCCTGACGAGGCTCCTGGGGTTGAAAGGTCGTAAACAGCACTAGCACCGGGAAAATGTTCTGTTGTTATTGGAGATCTTCGAAATGTTGATTTATTTCACCTTGGATAAATGAAAACGGTGGAAGGATGAATTAGATAGTTGGAGAATAAAAATGGGCCATGCTCCCTTTGTTTCTTAGTTCAAGATGGCTTCCTCGGTCGCAATAGGCAATTAATCCAGATAATTAGTAAATACCGGAGAAGACAAAGTATTTACCAGAGATAAAGGTAAAGATAAGGTATAAGGTAATGTTGAGATAGAATCCCCGAAAGATTGAAGGAAATCCCAGAAGCTAAAAATAAGTAATAATCAAATTAGAGCTTCTCTTCAAAAATATCTGTAATGGCGACTTACCCTGAACAACAGGCTTCGATGGGAACGATCAAGAGAATCAACTTTCTTGATGGACAGATAAAAAGGAAGTGAATTCAGTTCCGTGAACTGGAGAGGAAATTCGCCTTCGGTTGGTGAAAGGAGAAATGTCATGGGCAGATACTGAAATCTGATTGACAGTTGACAACTTATTTGGTTCCTGAAAGGAACTCAGGATCGGACTGAAACGACAACTTATTTGGTTCCTGAAAGGAACTCAAAATCCTAGTGAAACGAAACGTGCAATGCCATCTAGTAGTGAATTATCCAGACGGTACCAGCGCCAGAATATGGTGTGGGTAGTCAGTTCAAAGATGCGATCTATATTATAGGGAGTTGTAGGGAACTGTAATTTTACAATTCTCTTTAAAACGAGGGAAGCTTTGCAAAAAGGACAACAGGTGACGTATTCACGTTACATAGTATTCTCAATTCTTCATTTAGAATATTAGTAACTTCCTCGAACCGATCCCCAGAGACCGACACCAAGGCGTCATCAGCAAAAAGACTAACAAAAGACCTTTCAAGTGCCACACTAATATCATTTATATAAACAATAAATAAGAGGGGTCCCAAAATGCTCCCCTGCGGTACACCCCATAGACTTTCCCTACTCGCCGACAATTTATCACCTAATTTAGTCCTATGGTATCTACACTGCATATAATCCTTCAACCATTTCAAGACCACCGAACCAACACCATACATCTCCAATTTTTCAATAAGAATCTCCCGGTCTATTGTCTCAAACGCACGCTTTAGGTCCACAAATACACTGAGCACCACTTTTTCTTCATTAATGTCCTGCCTCCATTTCGCTACCGCATACTGTAGAGCCGATTCGGTCGAATGTGAACTTCTGAATCCCGATTGTCCAACGTAAAGCAGCTGATTATCCTCGAAATATCGTTTCAACTGATAACATACTATTTGCTCGATTAGTTTATCTATTACCGGCATCAAGTTAATTGGACGAAACTCTGAATAGCTTTTTGGTTTGGAAACCTTTGGGATTGGTACTATCACGCTGGTCTTCAATTCTTCTGGTATTCTTCCAGTATGTAGAGACGTATTTATTAAGTAAAGGAGGGGGTATCCGATTACATGAAATAACTTTTTGACCAATTTGACACTCAATATATAATCGCTGGTGCTTCTTGATTTCAAGCGACTCACTACCTTTCCCAGTTCTGAAAGACTTACTTCTGCAAAGTCAGTAAAGTGGACACGGTTCACCTGATTTAATTTACAATCCCACGGTCTCTTTTCGATGCTGTTTGTAATCTCATTCAAACTCTCAGCGAAGAAATCGTTGAAACCGTTCTCAACATCCTCCCCGAAGCTTTCTTGTGGCAGACTTGAAAAATCCGTTTCCTCTCTTCCGCTACTGACCAGTTGTTTTAATGTGTTCCACATTTTTCCACTATCTCCTTTGCACTTATCGATGTTTTCCTCTTAATATTTGTTCTTCTCTAACCTAATCATCGCAACCACTTTATTTCTTTCAACTGTATACTTCTTGAAATCTTGTTCATCTCTCGTCCAGCTAAACTTTTTATAGGCAATGTCTCTCTCACGTTGCGCCCGCTGTACACTTTGGGTTATCCACAGTTTATTTCTTAAGGTACGTGTTTTTTTTGGTGCCACCTTCTTCACAGCAGTCTCAATTTTACTTCGAAACTCAGTGTAGAGAACATTAACGTCTGTAGATGTGTAGTTCCAGCTTCCGCCGATCAGTTCCTCCGCTATTCTGTCCACCGATTGGTCACTTAGGTCTCTATAAAAGAATGTCTTTTTATATTTCCTTTCCACCTGCATTCTCATTTCAACACCTATGATATCATGGTCGCTAATTGCAGGAAAGATTCTCGGAACTTCCATCGCTGCAAAATCGTTTGTTATTATATGATCTACCAGTGTTGCCGATGTCGGTGTAATCCTTGTCGCCCTGGTTACGATCTGTTTGAAGCCTGCCGCTTGAATAATATCCCTTAATTTCCTTGACCCACTGTCTTGCTTCAGTAGATCTATATTTATATCACCCAATATAACAGTTTTTTTAGTTTGAGCAGCCTCTTGATTAAGTGTCTCTTCCAAATAATTTAGAAACTCCTCACTGGGGGCATTTGGCGATCTATATACAGTTCCTATTATCACATCCTCTCTAAAAAGTCGAATTCTTACCAGTGACGCCCAGTAACTGTAGTCTTTACAATCTTCACCGAGAATTTCAAATTTAACACCCTTTCTTATGTACATCGTTGTTCCACCAGTGTGCCTACTGTTGGAGTAGCACACAGCGAGATCATAGCCCCCTAGTTCAATTTCACATTTTAGTGTATTTTTTTTAATAAAAAAATACACTATTGAGGACGACATCACTTTTCGAAAATCACCCAAACTCATCAAATGTCCACCGAACATGACCCCCAGATCACGAAAAAGTGGTTTTCCAAAATTCACCTGCCCACGATATATATACAATATATATATATATATATATATATATATATATACGTCCTTCTATCATACCTGAGCCATTGCCCAATCCATACAATCCTGAACCACCAAGAAAAATGAGATCTATAAGAAATATCAACGCAAATACTTGGTCAGTTTTTCCTGTTTTGTCCGAATTTCATAGATATATTCGAAAATACTTTCAAAAACCAAAGTAAAAATATACAAAAAATACCATACATTTCTGAACCATTAGGATTTTAGTACATTCTTAAGCCAAAATATATAAAGACAGCATTCGAGCGGTATATCCTGAGCCAGAACAGTGTTGCCTAATCGAACTACGATATTCAAGGTTAACTATTTCGCTTGCACTCGTTGAGGTCGCGATCAGTGGCTGGCTGGGGGACTGTTATTAAATCGACGAGCTTACCTAACCTATTGTATTAGAATGAAAGAAAAAGTAAGACATCCTGGCGAAATTCCGTTTGCTTTTGCAAAAAACTTTATTCATAAAAATTTAACTAAAACACTTTTTAGTTTTATTTCACTAGTACCTACCTAAGTTAATTACGTACTAGACAATTATTTTTATTAATTTTAATCGTTCAATTTAAATGGTTTTAATGAAATAAAATAGGTATTAAGGTATCGAGAAAAAAATTCACACACAAAAACAACATTCTAATTATATACCTAAGTATTTATTTATACATAAGCAATTACTAATACCTATGATACCTATAATTATTTTTCATTCTCCCCGTTACGAAATTGTAACTTTCTGTCTTGATAAGGCAACCGAAAGCGAAAGTAAAACATGCCAGGTGATAGGTTGCTAGGTGGTTGCTAGCTATGAAAAACTTTCGTGGCTTGGACAAAAAAGTAGAAATGTCAGTTTGATTAACGTTTATTTAGATGGAAAATTAAATGTAAAACTGCAATAAAAAATTCCAGTAAATCTTTCTGGAACATACAAATAATTATTATTGTATGTTCCAGAAAGATTTACTGGAATTTGCAGCTTCTTGAATGAAATTCATTTTGAACTAAACTACGATCAAAAATTCTAAAATTATAGCGGTACAGAGTTTTAAACTTGACAGTGTCGTAAATTAATAATTTAAAACTAGCGTTACTATGGTAATGTTAAAAACATGGCACCTTATAATAATTCCATTGTTATCACTGAATCGTATTATTTTACTCATTTCTTCTTAATCCGTGGTTCAATATGGCAAGGGGACAATGAAAAGTTTAATACATTACACGCTACGAAAGCTCTTTCAGGTGCTCGGAGTTTTTAAATATCCTCACACCTAAAAGTGAACTTTCGTAGCTTGTAATGTAAATAGCTATTTTGAAGTTTATTAGTTTCTGGCTTGCATTATTTTTTAAAAATATGGCAAAATAAAAAAAAAAACAATATGGCGGCCATAAGAAAAACGAAAGTTGACTATGAAAACTCGAAGATCTAGTCGGCTTTGAAAATTTTTTAAATGTCAGATGGGTAGCTATTGCCGACTTATGTAAACCTACAAAAAATATTAATAATTTTCATTAATAAAAAGATAAGACGAAAAAAAGAAATCCCGATTTTTCAGTTTTTTCACGATATTTTAGGAACCGTCACAGATATCTTGCATGTTTTGACGGATTCGAGATAGTCACAAAATTGCGCCTCTTTTTTCTAATTTAACCGAACTAGTATCTTCAATGGTTTAAGATATCCCTGTAGTGCCCCTCTAAATAGTTCTAACCCTGTATAGTAAAAAAAGATCCCAGAGTTTTCATAGCCAATTTTTGTGTCTCTTTTTAAAATCAATTTTTGGTTTCCATGATTTTTTTATATTGAACGACATAAAAAATATTATGACGGTCACAATAATTGGAAATTAATAAATAATTTTTCGTAGGCTTACATAAGCCGTAATGAAAGCTATTCATCTGACGTTTCAAAAATTTTCAAAGCCTACTAGATCCCAGAGTTTTCATAGTCAACTTTCATTTTTCTTATGACCGCCATATTATTTTTTTACGTCGTTCGAAAAGAAAAAAATAATGGAAACCAAAAGTTAATAAACTGCAAAAAATAAATTTCAAAAATGTTTGCTCTTCTTTAAAAAAAAAGAACTTTTTAGACCGAATATCATAGAGAAATTAAAAAACTATAAGGCAAGCAGTATGACATCATGTTGACCTATTTCAACGAAAAATTTTCTGTTTTTCTTTGAAAAACGAAGAATAAAAATTTTTTATCTTATATTATAAATATTTTCTTATCGAACGACATAAAAAAATAATATGGCGGCCATAAGAAAAACGAAAGTTGGATATGAAAACTGTGGGATCTAGTCGGCTTTGACATTTTTTGAAAGGTCAGGTGAGTAGGTATCTGTTGGCGACTTATGTAAGCCTACGAAAAATTATTTATTAATTTCCAATAATTATAAGTAAGATATTGCAAAAATAAGATTTCTCGATTTTCAAGTTTTTTTTTAATGTTATTAATTTTTGGTTTCCTTGATTCATTTTATACCGAACGACATAAAAAACCAATATGGCGGCCATAAGAAAAACAAAAGTTGGTTATGAAAACTCTGAGATCTAGTCGGCTTTGAAAATTTTTGTAATGTCAAATGGATAGCTTTTGACGACTTATGTAAGCCTACAAAAAATAATTCATTATTTCCCAATAATAAAAAAGATATGGCTAAAATGAGAAATTTTGATTTTTCAGTTTTTTCAGGATTATTCAGCAACGACTGGAAATATTAAAAAAAAAATTCAGATTCTCATTAAGCATTAAATTGTGCAACTTTTCTCTAATTTAACCGACCCTGTATCTCTTGCCGTTTCCAAGATCCCCATGTAATGTCACTTACACTGGACACACTGTATACACAGTGCCCGCCAAAAAGTTCGCATCATATGAGAAAATTTTTTTGTTTTCCATCTTTGTTTGAAAATTTTTTGTCATTAGTTTGTGCTTTCAAAAATATTAAATTTGAGCACACTATTGCAATGGTGCTAAGTGTGTAAGAAGCTAAAATCAGCTATTGCAAACTAATATTAAGGTCACAACTAAGGCCTCTTTGGCACTATACGGTCGATTGTCTATTTTTTTCTTTACTTTTAGGGCAAGGAAATTCTTCGAGATTAACAGTAGCACTATTTGTATTTTGAATTTTGCATTTATTTTGCATTTATATTTCAAAAATCATTGCATCAATCCTTGTGGACTGGACACGATATGTGAAAGCGGATATAACGCCAGTCCGCCTCTGTAAGCTTCGAAGCACTTGGAATTATCGTGAAGTGGTTATATCCGTGATTCGCGGCATCTGATCGGCGCCTCTTGTCAGGACCGCACTCTCTCCGCACTCTCAAAACCGTTTTTTAGGCCGTTTTGTGGCTTTCCCTTTCATTTGCAAAGCAAATGAATACCTTCCTTGTGTTACTATAGGTATGTTCTCCACCCCTATAATAGGTACCATAGTGAAACTTTAGGAGCCGCGGATGTAAATAATGACCAAAAGTTCACTTATACCGGCTCTTGGAACGCAACCAACATTTTTTTTTTGTTAAATCGTTTCATGAATTTGCAATTTTGATTGTCGTTGGTATTCTTTTAGGCACAATAAATGCCTAAAAGACGCACTTGTTCATCTTTTGACAGTCACTGTGACAATATAAAATTAATACCAAAAGTTTATAAATTTAAATTTCTTGACGACTTTGAATTCAAAAATTATTATTTCTACGCAATTTAATAAGAAATCTTGTGCGACACACGTTGCAAAGGGTGTGTTTGAGCTCTTTGTTGATTGTCAATTTCGACCTTCGGCCTCGTTTGACAATTTTCGTGGCGTGCTTAAAAGACTCCCATCATTTTATTTATGGCATGGGTCATTATTTACATCTGCGTGTACTACAGTTTCATTTCACTATGGCACTTATGTAGGGGTGGAGGACGTACCTATAGTAACATCAGGAAGGTATTCATTTGCTTTGCAAATGCATGGTTAGTCAAAAAAAAACGGCACTAAAAATCGGTTTTGAGAGTGCAATCCTGGCAAGAATCGCCGATTAAATACGACGAGCTAAATAAATAATATGTATTCCTGAAACCTGGTATAAAATTAAAAAAAAAAACCTTTTCACCACCTCACTTTCACCAGCAAAAGGGCACTTTTATGAGAAACTCACCGCTGTCAAATATTACGATTATATTTAGCTATTTAATCTATACAAGCCACGAATTAAATAATTTCTCCGCCGTTCACCGACAAAGTTTTAAAACAACTGAAAACTGAGCATCGATTTTATATTTAGTATAAAACACATTAATAAGGCATTGTAAGTAGGTAATATACGCGACGTAGACCTGAAACCATTATCGGAGGATTTTTAACCCAGACTTCCGGTGCGTCAAATACTATTATAGCGGCAGTCTCTTAAAATAAACTTGGTAGTTTAAGGGTTAAGCAGTGATTTATTTGTTAATATTATTAAAAAAAAAAATACATTTCAGGTATCAATGGTAAATATTTTCAGCTAGGTAAGATTTATAGAGTGAGAGAGAAGCTCTATGAATTTCTTAGGAAAAAAACGTGTTTTTCAACAGCTATAATAACGATTCACATACTAATTTTTTTGCTTTGATTGTACGATTTAATATCATGTGATCATAAATGAACCGATTTTCCGTTTGGAATTTCACTGATGGCAACCCTGTTTGTTGAAGTCAAGATATTTCCTAAAATAAAGTTATTATTGACTCTTTTTGTACATTGTAGGAAAACTATAGAGATGCGAATTTTGCGGGAAAACATTAATTAATGTTACTGCAGTATCCATATGGCCATCTAGTGGTAAGGAAAAGTTTAAAAAATAATATTCAACAATCAAGTATGTCATACTTCATTCATTGATAGGTATCTAATTCGAATTCCAACCGTTTCACTACGTTGCATAATATGTATGTAAATTAGGTTTCCTCAAGTAAACTGTAGTTAGAATAGGTACATGGTTTCAAAGATCCATCATTGTTACAGATCTCTCGTTCGAGCAAACTAAAAGTTAATTTAGGTAGTAGGTACCAAGGCATTGGCTAAAACTTTCACGTCTGTGATTAAATCTGTAAAACTGTAAAAATAAAAATCTATCATTTTGGGGTTTACAGATTCAATCGATGAATTTTTTCCAATGTCTAGCTAGGTAAACTAAGTTTTCATTATCTCACATGAATTCTCTGAAAAGATGTCACTACTAATACCATCACGGCCAAGATAATCGTCATATTCATTACACATACAGTGCGCGAGAAAAGTAAGGAATAAATTCGATAAAACGGAAAGCACTGTTGTTTTGAAAAAATAAAAAAAGAGGTCGATTTTTTTTTAGTTCTTGAACTTTTGACATAATATTGGGGTATACAGGGTGATGCGCGAAAAAATGGTGACGTCATCGGTATTTTTTTTTTTAAATGGCGACATCACTTGTTTTTTATTCAATTTTTTGATACTTCATTCAATTGCCAATACGGTAATGTATTCATTTTGTAACCTTAAATGACGAAATTGTTATGAAAATAATTTAGACAGATTCTATTTAATACTCAGATTTAAAAGATTTATGCCCGTATTCACAAACGATAATTTCCTAAATAATTACGTAATCAATTATACCCATCTCACTCTATTAAAAAAAAACTGCATATCTCCATCTCACTCATTTAATTAATTACGTAATTATTTAGGAAATTATCGTTTGTGAATACGGGCATTAATTTAATTCAATTTAACAGATTTAATTTAATAGACTTAATTTAATAGACAGATCTTATAAAATTACATGGAAACAGTCATTTTCACACCAGTAAAAAGTGCACAATTTCGACTCAAAAGCTGTTTTTTCAGAAATTTTCTTATTTAAGGTTACAAATGGATTACCATACTGGCAAGTGAATGAAGTATCAAAAAATGGAAAAATAAGGGTTGTCATTTAAAAAAATGCCGATGACGTCACCACTTGTTCGCACATCACCTTGTATACCCCAATATTATGTCAAATGCTGAACAACTCAAAAACAACATCGATCTGTTTTTTTTTTCTTCAAAAAAACAGCGCTTTCCGTTTTATCGAATTTATTCCTTACTTTTGTCGCGCACTGTATACCTACCTGAAATCGCTATTGAAATTGAAACACAAATTGAATGTTTCTAATTGAACCTTTCAACAGTAAATGTACAAATTTCATAGTTATTTACATTACAAGCTACGAAAGTTCACTTTTAGGTGTGAGGTGTTTTTAAATAGCTGAGGCGAAGCATAGCGTAGCCGAGGATATTTAAAAACTCCGAGCACCTGAAAGAGCTTTCGTAGCGTGTAATGTATTAAACTTTTCATTCTCCCCTTGCCATTGAACCACGGATTAAGAAGAAATGAGTAAATAATACGATTCGGTGATAACAATGAAATTATTATAAGGGGGCATGTTTTTAACATTACCATAGTAACGATAGCTTTAAGTTATTAATTTCATTAATTTATGACACTGTCAAGTTTAAAACTCTGCACCGCTATAATTTTAGAATCTTTGATCGTAGTTTAGTTCCAAATGAATTTCATTCAAGAAGCTGCATGCAAATACACCATGCAGAAGTTTGTTGCCGGACAAATCTAAAGACCGGGACAATCAAACTTACGAAAATTTCAATAAATGGTGTGCAATAAATGATGCTACTACAATAAAGTTCTACTTTTCCGTCCAGGGTACGAAAGTTTTTCATAGCTAGCAACCACCTAGTAACCTATCACCTAGCATGTTTTACTTTCGCTTTCGGTTGCCTTATCAAGAAAGAAAGTTACAATTTCGTAAAGGGGATAATGAAAAATAATTAAACTCATACAGAAATTGGCCATAATATTATAACATTTTTTGTGTTTTTTATATACAGGGTGATTGATTGAAACGCCACATTAGAAAAAATTCGACTTCCAAATGATCTAGGAATCTGAAATTTGGAACTTAGGCAACATACCTAATAACGAGTCAAAATGAAATATTATCAAGATGGCAGCACATTTAAAAATGGCGAAAGCAATGGCCATCTTTGTTTTTTTAAATGGGACACCCTATATTTTATTGCATTTTCAGATTGTCTGAGAAAATGTAATAACAATAATGTTTATAGTTGCATTTTAAATTGAGTAGGCTATAAGTTATAAACAAGTGAAAATCGCAATTTTCCAACTTTAAACCCATTTACCACGAAAACGGCTAAAGATATCAGAAAACGGCTTACATGTCTCTATCTTAAATTTTTATCTGGTATCCTACTGTATAGTTTAAATGTTTATGCAGGGTGATGAAAAATCTGATAATTTTCACCACCTTGTATAAACATTTCAACTGCATAATTGGATGCCTTATAAAAAGTTAAGATAGGAACATGTAAGCCGTTTTTTGATATTATGGGCCGTTTTTGTGGTAAATGGGTTTAAAGTTGGAAAATTGCGATTCTCACTTGTTTATAACTCATAGCCTACTCAATTTAAAATGCAACTATAAACATTATTGTTATTACATTTTCTCAGACAATCTGAAAATGCAATAAAATATAGGGTGTCCCATTTAAAAAAACAAAGATGGTCAGTGCTTTCGCCATTTTTAAATGTGCTGCCATCTTGGTAATATTTCATTTTGACTCGCTATTAGGTATGTTGCCTAAGTTCCAAATTTCAGATTCCTAGATCATTTGGAAGTCGAATTTTTTCTAATGTGGCGTTTCAATCAATCACCCTGTATATATTTTTTTTTTATTATCATTTTAAATTGTTTTCCGTTTCTTTTGCTATCAGCATTGGATATATACAGGGTCCCCGGATAAGTAAACGATTGATATAAAAGATAAAAATTCTCGATCTGAATTATAAAATTTTGTTGTCCAGCCGTGCTTATTGACTATAGGTACACTAATTTCTTATATAATTTTAGTCTTGAAAATCAACAAATCAAAATCAAAAATCATCAAAAAGTAGGGATCAACGCCTTGGAAATTTTCAAGAAATATATTTTTCCTGTGGAGTAAATAAGTGGCTTTTATGTAGCAAATATGACGAAAAGTTGCCATTTATGTAGCAAATATGACGAAAAGTTATTTGAAAAAGTTGCTTAGAATCAACAAGCTGGACCCCTGTACCAATTCTTGGATTTGTGAAATGAACAATAAAGAAATGGAAATCATAGTTGGGCCAATGGTTTTGAAATTTGGCACAGGGGTCCAAATTATTGATTCAAACAACTTTTTTAAGTAACTTTTCGTCATATTATTTGCTACATAAAAGGCTTCATTCTGTGCACATAAAAACAGTTTTTTTTTTTTTTTTTATTTACAACGTATTTTTTTATTAATTTTAATTTACTTGACATTTGAAAATTAAAATTATATTGTTGGAAATTATTTTCGAATCAAGCAAGGCTGAACCCCGAAAATAAAAATTAAAGGAGATTAGAGATCACAATCAAAATTAATATTGAATAAAATGAATGAATAGTAACCGAATTTCAGCAATTAAAATAATATGATCAGTGCGGGGTCTTCCCAGCAAAGTTACAATTCATAAGCGAGTTTTACTCGGCGAAATTGGCAGCAAATGCATAACAGCATGCTATGTCGACGTTGCCAATTCTTCTGGATCAGGTTTGTATATGAAATACATATACACTTATACACCAACCACTGCGAACAGCGCCCCCTACCGATAAATCACTGAACTATTTTTTTGGAGATTCTATCAATCCCAAGCCACTACAAGATTTCAATAACAGACGGTAGGGGTCCTAAGTATCGGTTTTAACAGGGAAAACAATCCTGAGTCAATATACTGGCTCAGGTTTGTTCGGCTGGTTCAGGTTTGTACATTCATTTTACTATCGCTGGATCAGGAATGTATGGTTACCGAATATATATATATATATATCGCGGTCAGTTTGAGGTCGGAGTATATATACTCGTGTATATATCTTAAGCATATCCAGGTCACTTTGACGACAATCAGAGTATATCATCAATATATACACATACGCATACGCGGTGGATACTTTGAGGTCGCATTGTCATATTCATATTCTCAAGGTTTCAGACTTAAGACGCTATGAAATAACACATTTTCAAACGTGTTGTTGCCAATTTTCATAATATTTTGCGATCGCAATTACGATTTCACGTAAAAATTAATTTTAATATTGCCACCAATTCAGATTACAATATGCGCAAAGTGAATTTCCGGTCGATTTGAAGTCATCGAATGATATAAAGTATGAAATTAGATATTCTCGATCTTGATCTTGCCAATTTTAATGATATTTTTGCGATCGCAATTACGATCCCGCTAAAAAATTAATTTCTATATTGCCACCAATTCAAATTACAAAGATATGCGCAAAGTGAATATTCGGTCGTTTTGAAGTCATCGAATATGATAAGACATGGAAGTAGACATTTTATATTCCGATGTTGCTAATTTTCATCTTTTTTTTACGATCCCAATCACGATTCCGCTTAAAAAATTAATTTAAACCCAGCCACCAATTCGGATTAAAATTTTCTGCGCAGATGGATTTTTCGGTCGATTTGAAGCCATCGAATTGATATAAAGCACGGACTTAGATATTTCGATCTATATCTTGCCAATTTTAATGATATTTACGCCATCGCAATTACGATCCCGCTAAAAAATTAATTTCTATATTGCCACCAATTCAAATTACAAAGATATGCGCAAAGTGAATATTCGGTCGTTTTGAAGTCATCGAATGAGATAAAGCGTGGAATTAGACAATTTAAATTGTGATGTTGCTAATTTCCATTTTCTTTTTACGATTCCAATTACGATTCCGCTTAAAAAATTAATTCAAACCTTGCCACCAATTCGGATTAAAATTTTCTGCGCAGAGGGATTTTTCGGTCAATTTGAAGTCATCGAATGATATAAAGCATGAAATTAGATATTCTCGATCTTGATCTTGACAATTTTATTGAAAATTTTGCGATCGGAATTACGATCCCGCTAAAAAATTAATTTCTATATTGCCACCAATTCAAATTACAAAGATATGCGCAAAGTGAATATTCGGTCGTTTTGAAGTCATCGAATATGATAAAACGTGGAAGTAGACATTTTATATTCCGATGTTGATAATTTTCATCTTTTTTTTACGATCCCAATCACGATTCCGCTTAAAAAATTAATTTAAACCTTGCCACCAATTCAGATTAAAAATTTCTGCGCAGAGTGATTTTTCGGTCGATTTGAAGTCATCGAATGGATATAAGGCACGGACTTGGATATTTCGATCTATATCTTGCCAATTTTAATGATATTTACGCCATCGCAATTACGATCCCGCTAAAAAATTAATTTCTATATTGCCACCAATTCAAATTACAAAGATATGCGCAAAGTGAATATTCGGTCGTTTTGACGTCATCGAATATGATAAAACGTGGAAGTAGACATTTTATATTCCGATGTTGATAATTTTCATCTTTTTTTTACGATCCCAATCACGATTCCGCTTAAAAAATTAATTTAAACCTTGCCACCAATTCGGATTAAAAATTTCTGCGCAGAGGGATTTTTCGGTCGATTTGAAGTCATCGAATGGATATAAGGCACGGACTTAGATATTTCGATCTATATCTTGCCAATTTTAATGATATTTACGCCATCGCAATTACGATCCCGCTAAAAAATTAATTTCTATATTGCCACCAATTCAAATTACAAGGATATGCGCAAAGTGAATATTCGGTCGTTTTGAAGTCATCGAATGAGATAAAGCGTGGAATTAGACAATTTAAATTGTGATGTTGCTAATTTCCATTTTCTATTTACGATTCCAATTACGATTCCGCTTAAAAAATTAATTTAAACCTTGCCACCAATTCGGATTAAAATTTTCTGCGCAGATGGATTTTTCGGTCAATTTGAAGTCATAGAATGATATAAAGCATGAAATTAGATATTCTCGATCTTGATCTTGACAATTTTATTGAAAATTTTGCGATCGGAATTACGATCCCGCTAAAAAATTAATTCCTATATTGCCACCAATTCAAATTACAAAGTTATGCGCAAAGTGAATATTCGGTCGTTTTGAAGTCATCGAATATGATAAAACGTGGAAGTAGACATTTTATATTCCGATGTTGCTAATTTTCATCTTTTTTTTACGATCCCAATCACGATTCCGCTTAAAAAATTAATTTAAACCCAGCCACCAATTCGGATTAAAATTTTTTGCGCAGCTGGATTTTTCGGTCGATTTGAAGCCATCGAATGGATATAAAGCACGGACTTAGATAGTCCGATCTATATCTTGCCAATTTTAATGATATTTTCGCCATCGCAATTACGATCCCGCTAAAAAATTAATTTCTATATTGCCACCAATTCAAATTACAAGGATATGCGCAAAGTGAATATTCGGTCGTTTTCAAGTCATCGAATCAGATAAATCGTGGAATAAGACAATTTAAATTGTGATGTTGCTAATTTCCATTTTATTTTTACGATTCCAATTACGATTCCGCTTAAAAAATTAATTCAAACCTTGCCACCAATTCGGAATAAAATTTTCTCCGCAGAGGGATTTTTCGGTCAATTTGAAGTCATCGAATGATATAAAGCATGAAATTAGATATTCTCGATCTTGATCTTGACAATTTTATTGAAAATTTTGCGATCGGAATTACGATCCCGCTAAAAAATTAATTTCTATATTGCCACCAATTCAAATTACAAAGATATGCGCAAAGTGAATATTCGGTCGTTTTGAAGTCATCGAATATGATAAAACGTGGAAATAGACATTTTATATTCCGATGTTGGTAATTTTCATCTTTTTTTTACGATCCCAATCACGATTCCGCTTAAAAAATTAATTTAAACCTTGCCACCAACTCGGATTAAAAATTTCTGCGCAGAGTGATTTTCCGGTCGATTTGAAGTCATCGAATGGATATAAGGCACGGACTTAGATATTTCGATCTATATCTTGCCAATTTTAATGATATTTACGCCATCGCAATTACGATCCCGCTAAAAAATTAATTTCTATATTGCCACCAATTCAAATTACAAAGTTATGCGCAAAGTGAATATTCGGTCGTTTTGAAGTCATCGAATATGATAAAACATGGAAGTAGACATTTTATATTCCGATGTTGCTAATTTTCATCTTTTTTTTACGATCCCAATCACGATTCCGCTTAAAAAATTAATTTAAACCCAGCCACCAATTCGGATTAAAATTTTTTGCGCAGAGTGATTTTTCGGTCGATTTGAAGTCATCGAATGGATATAAGGCACGGACTTAGATATTTCGATCTATATCTTGCCAATTTTAATGATATTTACGCCATCGCAATTACGATCCCGCTAAAAAATTAATTTCTATATTGCCACCAATTCAAATTACGAAGTTATGCGCAAAGTGAATATTCGGTCGTTTTGAAGTCATCGAATATGATAAAACGTGGAAGTAGACATTTTATATTCCGATGTTGCTAATTTTCATCTTTTTTTTACGATCCCAATCACGATTCCGCTTAAAAAATTAATTTAAACCCAGCCACCAATTCGGATTAAAATTTTTTGCGCAGAGGGATTTTTCGGTCAATTTGAAGTCATCGAATGATATAAAGCATGAAATTAGATATTCTCGATCTTGATCTTGACAATTTTATTGAAAATTTTGCGATCGGAATTACGATCCCGCTAAAAAATTAATTTCTATATTGCCACCAATTCAAATTACAAAGATATGCGCAAAGTGAATATTCGGTCGTTTTGAAGTCATCGAATATGATAAAACGTGGGAGTAGACATTTTATATTCCGATGTTGATAATTTTCATCTTTTTTTTACGATCCCAATCACGATTCCGCTTAAAAAATTAATTTATACCTTGCCACCAATTGGGATTAAAAATTTCTGCGCAGAGTGATTTTTCGGTCGATTTGAAGTCATCGAATGGATATAAGGCACGGACTTAGATATTTCGATCTATATCTTGCCAATTTTAATGATATTCACGCCATCGCAATTACGATCCCGCTAAAAAATTAATTTCTATATTGCCACCAATTCAAATTACAAAGATATGCGCAAAGTGAATATTCGGTCGTTTTGAAGTCATCGAATATGATAAAACGTGGGAGTAGACATTTTATATTCCGATGTTGATAATTTTCATCTTTTTTTTACGATCCCAATCACGATTCCGCTTAAAAAATTAATTTAAACCTTGCCACCAATTCGGATTAAAAATTTCTGCGCAGAGTGATTTTTCGGTCGATTTGAAGTCATCGAATGGATATAAGGCACGGACTTGGATATTTCGATCTATATCTTGCCAATTTTAATGATATTTACGCCATCGCAATTACGATCCCGCTAAAAAATTAATTTCTATATTGCCACCAATTCAAATTACAAAGATATGCGCAAAGTGAATATTCGGTCGTTTTGAAGTCATCGAATATGATAAAACGTGGAAGTAGACATTTTATATTCCGATGTTGATAATTTTCATCTTTTTTTTACGATCCCAATCACGATTCCGCTTAAAAAATTAATTTAAACCTTGCCACCAATTCGGATTAAAAATTTCTGCGCAGAGGGATTTTTCGGTCGATTTGAAGTCATCGAATGGATATAAGGCACGGACTTAGATCTTTCGATCTATATCTTGCCAATTTTAATGATATTTACGCCATCGCAATTACGATCCCGCTAAAAAATTAATTTCTATATTGCCACCAATTCAAATTACAAGGATATGCGCAAAGTGAATATTCGGTCGTTTTGAAGTCATCGAATGAGATAAAGCGTGGAATTAGACAATTTAAATTGTGATGTTGCTAATTTCCATTTTCTATTTACGATTCCAATTACGATTCCGCTTAAAAAATTAATTTAAACCTTGCCACCAATTCGGATTAAAATTTTCTGCGCAGATGGATTTTTCGGTCAATTTGAAGTCATAGAATGATATAAAGCATGAAATTAGATATTCTCGATCTTGATCTTGACAATTTTATTGAAAATTTTGCGATCGGAATTACGATCCCGCTAAAAAATTAATTCCTATATTGCCACCAATTCAAATTACAAAGTTATGCGCAAAGTGAATATTCGGTCGTTTTGAAGTCATCGAATATGATAAAACGTGGAAGTAGACATTTTATATTCCGATGTTGCTAATTTTCATCTTTTTTTTACGATCCCAATCACGATTCCGCTTAAAAAATTAATTTAAACCCAGCCACCAATTCGGATTAAAATTTTTTGCGCAGCTGGATTTTTCGGTCGATTTGAAGCCATCGAATGGATATAAAGCACGGACTTAGATAGTCCGATCTATATCTTGCCAATTTTAATGATATTTTCGCCATCGCAATTACGATCCCGCTAAAAAATTAATTTCTATATTGCCACCAATTCAAATTACAAGGATATGCGCAAAGTGAATATTCGGTCGTTTTCAAGTCATCGAATCAGATAAATCGTGGAATAAGACAATTTAAATTGTGATGTTGCTAATTTCCATTTTATTTTTACGATTCCAATTACGATTCCGCTTAAAAAATTAATTCAAACCTTGCCACCAATTCGGAATAAAATTTTCTCCGCAGAGGGATTTTTCGGTCAATTTGAAGTCATCGAATGATATAAAGCATGAAATTAGATATTCTCGATCTTGATCTTGACAATTTTATTGAAAATTTTGCGATCGGAATTACGATCCCGCTAAAAAATTAATTTCTATATTGCCACCAATTCAAATTACAAAGATATGCGCAAAGTGAATATTCGGTCGTTTTGAAGTCATCGAATATGATAAAACGTGGAAATAGACATTTTATATTCCGATGTTGGTAATTTTCATCTTTTTTTTACGATCCCAATCACGATTCCGCTTAAAAAATTAATTTAAACCTTGCCACCAATTCGGATTAAAAATTTCTGCGCAGAGTGATTTTCCGGTCGATTTGAAGTCATCGAATGGATATAAGGCACGGACTTAGATATTTCGATCTATATCTTGCCAATTTTAATGATATTTACGCCATCGCAATTACGATCCCGCTAAAAAATTAATTTCTATATTGCCACCAATTCAAATTACAAAGTTATGCGCAAAGTGAATATTCGGTCGTTTTGAAGTCATCGAATATGATAAAACATGGAAGTAGACATTTTATATTCCGATGTTGCTAATTTTCATCTTTTTTTTACGATCCCAATCACGATTCCGCTTAAAAAATTAATTTAAACCCAGCCACCAATTCGGATTAAAATTTTTTGCGCAGAGTGATTTTTCGGTCGATTTGAAGTCATCGAATGGATATAAGGCACGGACTTAGATATTTCGATCTATATCTTGCCAATTTTAATGATATTTACGCCATCGCAATTACGATCCCGCTAAAAAATTAATTTCTATATTGCCACCAATTCAAATTACAAAGTTATGCGCAAAGTGAATATTCGGTCGTTTTGAAGTCATCGAATATGATAAAACGTGGAAGTAGACATTTTATATTCCGATGTTGCTAATTTTCATCTTTTTTTTACGATCCCAATCACGATTCCGCTTAAAAAATTAATTTAAACCCAGCCACCAATTCGGATTAAAATTTTTTGCGCAGAGGGATTTTTCGGTCAATTTGAAGTCATCGAATGATATAAAGCATGAAATTAGATATTCTCGATCTTGATCTTGACAATTTTATTGAAAATTTTGCGATCGGAATTACGATCCCGCTAAAAAATTAATTTCTATATTGCCACCAATTCAAATTACAAAGATATGCGCAAAGTGAATATTCGGTCGTTTTGAAGTCATCGAATATGATAAAACGTGGGAGTAGACATTTTATATTCCGATGTTGATAATTTTCATCTTTTTTTTACGATCCCAATCACGATTCCGCTTAAAAAATTAATTTATACCTTGCCACCAATTCGGATTAAAAATTTCTGCGCAGAGTGATTTTTCGGTCGATTTGAAGTCATCGCATGGATATAAGGCACGGACTTAGATATTTCGATCTATATCTTGCCAATTTTAATGATATTCACGCCATCGCAATTACGATCCCGCTAAAAAATTAATTTCTATATTGCCACCAATTCAAATTACAAAGATATGCGCAAAGTGAATATTCGGTCGTTTTGAAGTCATCGAATATGATAAAACGTGGAAGTAGACATTTTATATTCCGATGTTGATAATTTTCATCTTTTTTTTACGATCCCAATCACGATTCCGCTTAAAAAATTAATTTAAACCTTGCCACCAATTCGGATTAAAACTTTCTGCGCAGAGTGATTTTTCGGTCGATTTGAAGTCATCGAATGGATATAAGGCACGGACTTAGATATTTCGATCTATATCTTGCCAATTTTAATGATATTTACGCCATCGCAATTACGATCCCGCTAAAAAATTAATTTCTATATTGCCACCAATTCAAATTACAAAGTTATGCGCAAAGTGAATATTCGGTCGTTTTGAAGTCATCGAATATGATAAAACGTGGAAGTAGACATTTTATATTCCGATGTTGCTAATTTTCATCTTTTTTTTACGATCCCAATCACGATTCCGCTTAAAAAATTAATTTAAACCCAGCCACCAATTCGGATTAAAATTTTTTGCGCAGATGGATTTTTCGGTCGATTTGAAGCCATCGAATGGATATAAAGCATGAAATTAGATATTCTCGATCTTGATCTTGACAATTTTATTGAAAATTTTGCGATCGGAATTACGATCCCGCTAAAAAATTAATTTCTATATTGCCACCAATTCAAATTACAAAGATATGCGCAAAGTGAATATTCGGTCGTTTTGAAGTCATCGAATATGATAAAACGTGGAAGTAGACATTTTATATTCCGATGTTGCTAATTTTCATCTTTTTTTTACGATCCCAATCACGATTCCGCTTAAAAAATTAATTTAAACCCAGCCACCAATTCGGATTAAAAATTTCTGCGCAGTGGTATTTTTCGGTCGATTTGAAGTCATCGGATGAGATAAAGCGTGGAATTAGATATATTCGATCTTGATCTTGCCAATTTGAATGATATTTTTGCGATCGCAGTTACGATTCCGCTAAAAAATTAATTTTAATATTGCTACCAATTCAGATTAAGGATATGCGCAAAGTGAATTTTCGGTCGCTTTGAAGTCATCGAATGAGATAAAGCATGGAATTAGACATTTTAGATTGCGATGTTGCTGATTTTCATATTATTTTTGCGATCCCAATTACGATTCCGCTTAAAAAAATAATTTAAACCTTGCCACCAATTCAGATTAGGATTTTCTGCGCGGAGGGATTTTTCGGTAGATTTGAAGTCATCGGATGAGATAAAGCATGGAATTATATATTCTATCTTGATCTTGCCAATTTTAATGATATTTTTGCGATCGCAATTACGACTCCGCTAAAAAATTAATTTCTATATTGCCACCAATTCAAATTACAAAGATATGCGCAAAGTGAATATTCGGTCGTTTTGAAGTCATCGAATATGATAAAACGTGGAAGTAGACATTTTATATTCCGATGTTGATAATTTTCATCTTTTTTTTACGATCCCAATCACGATTCCGCTTAAAAAATTAATTTAAACCTTGCCACCAATTCGGATTAAAAATTTCTGCGCAGAGTGATTTTTCGGTCGATTTGAAGTCATCGAATGGATATAAGGCACGGACTTAGATATTTCGATCTATATCTTGCCAATTTTAATGATATTTACGCCATCGCAATTACGATCCCGCTAAAAAATTAATTTCTATATTGCCACCAATTCAAATTACAAAGTTATGCGCAAAGTGAATATTCGGTCGTTTTGAAGTCATCGAATATGATAAAACGTGGAAGTAGACATTTTATATTCCGATGTTGCTAATTTTCATCTTTTTTTTACGATCCCAATCACGATTCCGCTTAAAAAATTAATTTAAACCCAGCCACCAATTCGGATTAAAATTTTTTGCGCAGATGGATTTTTCGGTCGATTTGAAGCCATCGAATGGATATAAAGCACGGACTTAGATAGTCCGATCTATATCTTGCCAATTTTAATGATATTTTCGCCATCGCAATTACGATCCCGCTAAAAAATTAATTTCTATATTGCCACCAATTCAAATTACAAGGATATGCGCAAAGTGAATATTCGGTCGTTTTCAAGTCATCGAATCAGATAAATCGTGGAATAAGACAATTTAAATTGTGATGTTGCTAATTTCCATTTTATTTTTACGATTCCAATTACGATTCCGCTTAAAAAATTAATTCAAACCTTGCCACCAATTCGGATTAAAATTTTCTGCGCAGATGGATTTTTCGGTCAATTTGAAGTCATCGAATGATATAAAGCATGAAATTAGATATTCTCGATCTTGATCTTGACAATTTTATTGAAAATTTTGCGATCGGAATTACGATCCCGCTTAAAAATTAATTTCTATATTGCCACCAATTCAAATTACAAAGATATGCGCAAAGTGAATATTCGGTCGTTTTGAAGTCATCGAATATGATAAAACGTGGGAGTAGACATTTTATATTCCGATGTTGATAATTTTCATCTTTTTTTTACGATCCCAATCACGATTCCGCTTAAAAAATTAATATAAACCCAGCCACCAATTCGGATTAAAAATTTCTGCGCAGAGTGATTTTTCGGTCGATTTGAAGTCATCGAATGGATATAAGGCACGGACTTAGATATTTCGATCTATATCTTGCCAATTTTAATGATATTCACGCCATCGCAATTACGATCCCGCTAAAAAATTAATTTCTATATTGCCACCAATTCAAATTACAAAGATATGCGCAAAGTGAATATTCGGTCGTTTTGAAGTCATCGAATATGATAAAACGTGGAAGTAGACATTTTATATTCCGATGTTGATAATTTTCATCTTTTTTTTACGATCCCAATCACGATTCCGCTTAAAAAATTAATTTAAACCTTGCCACCAATTCGGATTAAAAATTTCTGCGCAGAGTGATTTTTCGGTCGATTTGAAGTCATCGAATGGATATAAGGCACGGACTTAGATATTTCGATCTTGATCTTGACAATTTTATTGAAAATTTTGCGATCGGAATTACGATCCCGCTAAAAAATTAATTTCTATATTGCCACCAATTCAAATTACAAAGTTATGCGCAAAGTGAATATTCGGTCGTTTTGAAGTCATCGAATATGATAAAACGTGGAAGTAGACATTTTATATTCCGATGTTGCTAATTTTCATCTTTTTTTTACGATCCCAATCACGATTCCGCTTAAAAAATTAATTTAAACCCAGCCACCAATTCGGATTAAAATTTTTTGCGCAGCTGGATTTTTCGGTCGATTTGAAGCCATCGAATGGATATAAAGCACGGACTTAGATAGTCCGATCTATATCTTGCCAATTTTAATGATATTTTCGCCATCGCAATTACGATCCCGCTAAAAAATTAATTTCTATATTGCCACCAATTCAAATTACAAGGATATGCGCAAAGTGAATATTCGGTCGTTTTCAAGTCATCGAATCAGATAAATCGTGGAATAAGACAATTTAAATTGTGATGTTGCTAATTTCCATTTTATTTTTACGATTCCAATTACGATTCCGCTTAAAAAATTAATTCAAACCTTGCCACCAATTCGGATTAAAATTTTCTCCGCAGAGGGATTTTTCGGTCAATTTGAAGTCATCGAATGATATAAAGCATGAAATTAGATATTCTCGATCTTGATCTTGACAATTTTATTGAAACTTTTGCGATCGGAATTACGATCCCGCTAAAAAATTAATTTCTATATTGCCACCAATTCAAATTACAAAGATATGCGCAAAGTGAATATTCGGTCGTTTTGAAGTCATCGAATATGATAAAACGTGGAAATAGACATTTTATATTCCGATGTTGGTAATTTTCATCTTTTTTTTACGATCCCAATCACGATTCCGCTTAAAAAATTAATTTAGACCTTGCCACCAATTCGGATTAAAAATTTCTGCGCAGAGTGATTTTTCGGTCGATTTGAAGTCATCGAATCATATAAGGCACGGACTTAGATATTTCGATCTATATCTTGCCAATTTTAATGATATTTACGCCATCGCAATTACGATCCCGCTAAAAAATTAATTTCTATATTGCCACCAATTCAAATTACAAAGATATGCGCAAAGTGAATTTTCGGTGGTTTTGAAGTCATCGAATATGATAAAACGTGGAAGTTGACATTTTATATTCCGATGTTGATAATTTTCATCTTTTTTTTACGGTCCCAATCACGATTCCGCTTAAAAAATTAATTTAAACCTTGCCACCAATTCGGATTAAAAATTTCTGCGCAGAGTGATTTTTCGATCGATTTGAAGTCATCGAATGGATATAAGGCACGGACTTAGATATTTCGATCTATATCTTGCCAATTTTAATGATATTTACGCCATCGCAATTACGATCCCGCTAAAAAATTAATTTCTATATTGCCACCAATTCAAATTACAAAGTTATGCGCAAAGTGAATATTCGGTCGTTTTGAAGTCATCGAATATGATAAAACGTGGAAGTAGACATTCTATATTCCGATGTTGATAATTTTCATCTTTTTTTCACGATCCCAATCACGATTCCGCTTAAAAAATTAATTTAGACCTTGCCACCAATTCGGATTAAAAATTTCTGCGCAGAGTGATTTTTCGGTCGATTTGAAGTCATCGAATCATATAAGGCACGGACTTAGATATTTCGATCTATATCTTGCCAATTTTAATGATATTTACGCCATCGCAATTACGATCCCGCTAAAAAATTAATTTCTATATTGCCACCAATTCAAATTACAAAGATATGCGCAAAGTGAATATTCGGTGGTTTTGAAGTCATCGAATATGATAAAACGTGGAAGTTGACATTTTATATTCCGATGTTGATAATTTTCATCTTTTTTTTACGATCCCAATCACGATTCCGCTTAAAAAATTAATTTAAACTTTGCCACCAATTCGGATTAAAAATTTCTGCGCAGAGTGATTTTTCGATCGATTTGAAGTCATCGAATGGATATAAGGCACGGACTTAGATATTTCGATCTATATCTTGCCAATTTTAATGATATTTACGCCATCGCAATTACGATCCCGCTAAAAAATTAATTTCTATATTGCCACCAATTCAAATTACAAAGTTATGCGCAAAGTGAATATTCGGTCGTTTTGAAGTCATCGAATATGATAAAACGTGGAAGTAGACATTCTATATTCCGATGTTGATAATTTTCATCTTTTTTTCACGATCCCAATCACGATTCCGCTTAAAAAATTAATTCAAACCTTGCCACCAATTCGGATTAAAATTTTCTGCGCAGAGGGATTTTTCGGTCAATTTTAAGTCATCGAATGATATAAAGCATGAAATTAGATATTCTCGATCTTGATCTTGACAATTTTATTGAAAATTTTGCGATCGGAATTACGATCCCGCTAAAAAATTAATTTCTATATTGCCACCAATTCAAATTACAAAGATATGCGCAAAGTGAATATTCGGTCGTTTTGAAGTCATCGAATATGATAAAACGTGGAAGTAGACATTTTATATTCCGATGTTGATAATTTTCATCTTTTTTTTACGATCCCAATCACGATTCCGCTTAAAAAATTAATTTAAACCTTGCCACCAATTCGGATTAAAATTTTCTGCGCAGATGGATTTTTCGGTCGATTGGAATTATATGACTTCAAAACGACCGAAAATTCACTTTGCGCATACCATTGTACTCTGAATTGGTGGCAATATTAAAATTAATTTTTTAGCGGAGTCGTAATTGCGATCGCAAAAATATCATTAAAATTGGCAAGATCAAAATAGAATATATAATTCCATGCTTTATCTCATCCGATGACTTCAAATCTACCGAAAAATCCCTCCGCGCAGAAAATCCTAATCTGAATTGGTGGCAAGGTTTAAATTATTTTTTTAAGCGGAATCGTAATTGGGATCGCAAAAATAATATGAAAATCAGCAACATCGCAATCTAAAATGTCTAATTCCATGCTTTATCTCATTCGATGACTTCAAAGCGACCGAAAATTCACTTTGCGCATATCCTTAATCTGAATTGGTAGCAATATTAAAATTAATTTTTTAGCGGAATCGTAACTGCGATCGCAAAAATATCATTCAAATTGGCAAGATCAAGATCGAATATATCTAATTCCACGCTTTATCTCATCCGATGACTTCAAATCGACCGAAAAATACCACTGCGCAGAAATTTTTAATCCGAATTGGTGGCTGGGTTTAAATTAATTTTTTAAGCGGAATCGTGATTGGGATCGTAAAAAAAAAGATGAAAATTAGCAACATCGGAATATAAAATGTCTACTTCCACGTTTTATCATATTCGATGACTTCAAAACGACCGAATATTCACTTTGCGCATATCTTTATAATTTGAATTGGTGGCAATATAGAAATTAATTTTTTAGCGGGATCGTAATTCCGATCGCAAAATTTTCAATAAAATTGTCAAGATCAAGATCGAGAATATCTAATTTCATGCTTTATATCATTCGATGACTTCAAATTGACCGAAAAATCCCTCTGCGCAGAAAATTTTAATCCGAATTGGTGGCAAGGTTTGAATTAATTTTTTAAGCGGAATTGTAATTGGAATCGTAAAAAGAAAATGGAAATTAGCAACATCACAATTTAAATTGTCTAATTCCACGCTTTATCTCATTCGATGACTTCAAAACGACCGAATATTCACTTTGCGCATATCCTTGTAATTTGAATTGGTGGCAATATAGAAATTAATTTTTTAGCGGGATCGTAATTGCGATGGCGTAAATATCATTAAAATTGGCAAGATATAGATCGAAATATCTAAGTCCGTGCCTTATATCCATTCGATGACTTCAAATCGACCGAAAAATCCCTCTGCGCAGAAAATTTTAATCCGAATTGGTGGCAAGGTTTCAATTAATTTTTTAAGCGGAATCGTGATTGGGATCGTAAAAAAAAGATGAAAATTATCAACATCGGAATATAAAATGTCTACTTCCACGTTTTATCATATTCGATGACTTCAAAACGACCGAATATTCACTTTGCGCATATCTTTGTAATTTGAATTGGTGGCAATATAGAAATTAATTTTTTAGCGGGATCGTAATTCCGATCGCAAAATTATAATGAGATAAAGCATGGAATTAGACATTTAATATTGCGATGTTGCTAATTTTCATATTATTTTTGCGATCCCAATTACGATTCCGCTTAAAAAATTAATTTAGACCTTGCCACCAATTCGGATTAAAAATTTCTGCGCAGTGGTATTTTTCGGTCGATTTGAAGTCATCGGATGAGATAAAGCGTGGAATTAGATATATTCGATCTTGATCTTGCCAATTTGAATGATATTTTTGCGATCGCAGTTACGATTCCGCTAAAAAATTAATTTCAATATTGCTACCAATTCAGATTACAAGGATATGCGCAAAGTGAATTTTCGGTCGTTTTGAAGTCATCGAATGAGATAAAGCGTGGAATTAGACATTTAATATTGCGAAATGTTGCTAATTTCGATATTATTTCTGCGATCCCAATTACGATTCCGCTTAAAAAAATAATTTAAACCCTACCACCAATTCAGATTAAGATTTTCTGCGCGGAGGCATTTTTCGATCGATTTGAAGTAATCGGATGAGATAAAGCATGGAATTAGATATATTCGATCTTGATCTTGCAAATTTTAACGACATTTTTGCGATCGCAATTACGACTCTGCTTAAAAATTAATTTCAATATTGCCACCAATTCAGATTACAAGGGTATGTATGCGCAAATTGAATTTTCGGTCAACTTGAAGTCATCGAATGAGATAAAGCGTGGAATTAGACATTTTAAATTGCGATGTTGCTAATTTTCATATTATTTATACGAAAGTTAACTCTGCCCATAACCTTGTAGTGTGAATTGGTGGCCATATTGAAATTAGACAGAATCGTAATTGCGATCGCAAACATAATATGAAAATTGACAACACCGCGATCGTAAATGTCAAATTCAAAAGTCACCAGCGTAAAACCGCGATTGGAATAGATAGCGTGCGACCTTGAAAAAAAGCGCCGCCGGCGGAAAATTTGAAAAACGAACGCGGCTTTCTTTTTTAATTTTAATTAGGCCACACAGACCGACGCGTGTTCGTGGCGCACTTCTAATGAAATTAGGCATTCTCGAACTGGGTGTTATCATTTTTCGTAATTTTATTTTGCGAAATCATTGACGGTTCTGTCATAAAAGTTAATTCATTATTCCCATAGCTACAGGTCTAGAACAATGCGCAATGTAGATTTTGAGTCCATTAGAACCCATTGAATAAGGTAAGGTATGACATTAGACATTCTAGAACATTCTATTAGGACGATGACGTCATGGTTCTCAAAGTGTTCCGCGAGAGTTTCGTACATCTCGCGGTAACTTTGGGGACAAAGACCCCAAAGTAACCAGTTTATACTAGGTTACTCTTTGAGGTCCGACCTCAAACAACACAAAGTACCTCAAAATGACCACCGCATGAATTTTTTCGTCCCCGAACTGACCGCAATACATACATATATATATATATATACAGGGTAAGTCATTGATATGGTAAAGCTCGATTGCACCTACACCATTAAAGATATCGAAATGAACCAAAAAGTGCTGTAAATGGGAGGGTAAAGTGCAGTTTGTAAAATTATTTTCAGATACACAGGATGGCCCAATATCGCTGTACGCCATACAACTTTGTTATTTTAAATAGGACACCCTCTATATTATTACATTTTCATATTGTTTGAGAAAAGTCAAAAAGAATGATTTGTAAAGTTGAAGTTTGTAATGAGCAATTTATGAGTTATAAACAAATGAAAATCGCGATTTTCCATTTTCAAAGCAGCTTATATTGAAAACGGCTCGAGATATGGAAAAACGGTTTACATGTTCCTATCTTAACTTTTCAAGCGGTATCCTATTGGATGGATGAAATTTTTATACAGAGTGGTAAAAAATTTGATTATTTTCATCACCCGGTATAAAAATTTCAGCTACATGATAGGATACCAAATTAAAAATTAAGATAGGGACATGTAAACCGTTTTTCCATATCTCGAGCCGTTTTCAATATAAGCTGCTTTGAAAATAAAAAATCGCGATTTTCATTTGTTTATAACTCATAAATTGCTCATTACAAACTTCCACTTTACAAACCATTCTTTTTGACTTTTCTCAAACAATATGAAAATGTAATAATATAGAGGGTGTCCTATTTAAAATAACAAAGTTGTATGGCGTACAGCGATATTGGGCCATCCTGTGTATCTGAAAATAATTTTACAAACTGCACTTTACCCTCCCATTTACAGCACTTTTTGGTTCATTTCGATATCTTTAATGGTGTAGGTGCAATCGAGCTTTACCATATCAATGACTTACCCTGTATATATATTATATATATTTGAAAATTAGGTAAAGGCAAGCGGTGTGTCGCAAATAAAAGGTATGATCCTTTTTTGTTAAACTCAATATATTTCGATCTTAATTTAGATCTTCATCAGGAGAACTGTAATTATAAGAAATCAATATTTTTTCAAAAAATCTTAAGATAAATACTTACAACAAATGATCAAAATAAAATTAGCATCTTTAAAATCTAAAAATCTTCATAAGGTAATGTTAATAAAGTTCGTGTTGTAAATTTATGCCAAAAAACCATTTAATATTTATAAATATCAACATTTATGAATAATTTTGATGAGAATTTAGAAAAAAATTTGGCATAAATTTACAACACGAACTTTATTAACATTACCTTATGAAGATTTTTAGATTTTAAAGATGCTAATTTTATTTTGATCATTTGTTGTAAGTATTTATCTTAAGATTTTTTGAAAAAATATTGATTTCTTATAATTACAGTTCTCCTGATGAAGATCTAAATTAAGATCGAAATATATTGAGTTTAACAAAAAAGGATCATACCTTTTATTTGCGACACACCGCTTGCCTTTACCTAATTTTCAAATAATTAAAAATAACGGTGTTTTACTACATTCATAATTTATATATTATATATATATATATTATAATAGAAGTAATTGCCAAATAAATAGGTGGACAATGTTCCACCTATTTAAAACAACGAATATCATTACACAAGAGTGATACAAAATTAAGACCACAACGTTGTGCTTTAGCCAAACACCAAAGAGAAAACAATCACGAGGCCAACTTTGAAGACATTTCTGTACTCACAGAAGAAAAACATTTTCAAAAAAGAATTTTTCTTGAGATGTGTTATATAAATGAAGATAGTAATTCCATTAACACCAAATCAGATATAAACGACCTTAACATTATTTACAAGTCCATATTATTATATGACAACAAAATTAACAGACATACATAACAAAAATTCTCAAAAAACAATGAACAAAAATTAACTACCTAGCTAATTTTTACTTTTATTTACAATTACAATTTTTTAAACAATAATATCAATCAAAAATTCTGTAATTATTATATTTATATTATTTCAATTGTTCCTAGTCTTAATACCTACTATTATGTAATAATTATTATAAATTTTCAATGACAAAACATATGTCAAAGAAAATAGTTGACGAGAAATTACAAATTTTTTAATTCTTTTAATTACCAAATGTTTCCAGACCTATTGAATTGGTCAAATTATTGTAAGTAATCTTTAGTAAGTAGCTGCTATATCGTTAACTGTTTCCTTTTTGTCATTTTAGAATCCCGAAGATGATCCAAATTGTTCGGTCGAAACGTTGATATTATAATAAAGACCACACTTTAAAAAAAGACTTTTGCCTATAGCCCTTAACAATTTTCCATTAATATATATATATATATATAAATATAAAGGAAATGATTATTGGGCTTTTTCTCTTAAAATGCATTCCACGGCAACCAGCAACAAAAATCCAAGCAGATCCGGAGCCACGGACAGCGCTGTTTCGGCCTTCTTTGGCCTCTTCAGCGTAGCACACCGAGAACGCAAGGACAATGCTACCGAAAGCCATGGAATGCGCCAGTTCTATACAAATCAGAGGATTTTTACATCAGTGACCTGCAACACAGAACGACTGCGACGACACCTACTGCTGGTGGTAAAAACCACCGACCATCAACAGCAGACAATCGCCTTCGTGAGACAAGACTCCTCGTGCAGTTATACCTGCTATGAGGATTTGACAAGTCCCCGGGGCAGCGCCAGCTAGTGGCCGGCAGCTCATCCCTTCACCATTAGCCCATGTAAATTAGAAGGATAAATAGAAATCTTTAGAGAGTAATTAATAAATATAAAGGAAATGATTATTGGGCTTTTTCTCTTAAAATGCATTCCACGGCAACCAGCAACAAAAATCCAAGCAGATCCGGAGCCACGGACAGCGCTGTTTCGGCCTTCTTTGGCCTCTTCAGCGTAGCACACCGAGAACGCAAGGACAATGCTACCGAAAGCCATGGAATGCGCCAGTTCTATACAAATCAGAGGATTTTTACATCAGTGACCTGCAACACAGAACGACTGCGACGACACCTACTGCTGGTGGTAAGAACCACCGACCATCAACAGCAGACAATCGCCTTCGTGAGACAAGACTCCTCGTGCCACGATATATATATATATATATCGTGGGCAGGTGAATTTTGGAAAACCACTTTTTCGTAATCTGGGGGTCATGATCGGTGGACATTTGATGAGTTTGGGTGATTTTCGAAAAGTGATGTCGTCCTCAATAGTGTATTTTTTTGTTAAAAAATACACTAATAATGAATGCATTTTTGTCACAAAATAGTTGATCTTAATAGAGATTTAATTCCGTTCCTATACAACAAGGACGTTTATGGTCCCCCTCCCCCATGACCTTAAATTTTCAACCGAATGAGATAGAACTTTGCAACAAAAACTAGATCAAATGTCGTGAATTTTACTACTTTTTGACGTTTTGACTTTTGTTTCTCTACGGAAACTTATTAAAAAGGGAAATTCCGAGTTTAAAGTCGGAGTTCCGAGTTTTTAAAGTTCGAATTCTTAGTTTAAACTCGCAATTTTTAAAAATATGTAAAACTGGTGTGGCGCTTCTTACGCCTTCGTAGTCCTATAATTATCATTGCTTAAAGTTCGAAGTCATAAATCCAGTCTGCAAGGTAGGGATGTCCTTTCTTATTTGTATAGTCCCAGAAATAAGCCTTGCCCATTCCTACGTGGACTTCATAGTTCATTTCTCCTATCAACCGGGCGGAAAACGTATCGATTTCAATTTTTGCTAATGGACCCATACGGAACTCTTTATTATATGCTCCAATCATCCAGAAATCTGTCTTGAGACTGGGCGTCGATTTATTAATTCTCGTCAATATATTATCGTCTATTCCAATCATATTTTCCAGTGGGATTAATATAGAAAAGAGTTGCCATTTCATATTTGAAATTGTTTCTTCTTCAAAAGCCACAAGAAACTCTCCTTGTAAAGGGGACAACTTCTTTACAGCTTCAATTAACCATTTTTTCGAGTATTCATTGAGGCAGGTGACCTTGATATAGTTTCTGGCTTCAGAGAGCTCGAATTTTTCGAGGACTGGAATGGGGCCTGTTAGAGTAAAGAAACTAACTGTGATGTAGCGACATCTCTTGAGTACGTGTGGTACTGATTTGGTGTTGGTGGTACAATCTTTTTGTACTTTGTTCAATGTCATTTGTCTTGTCATTTAGTACTTTGAGTTTTGCGTCTGTCAAGGGATGATGATTGATTTAATCACTTCTCAGTTCTCACTGTTCACTCCTCCGTCGTTCTTATTAATTATTGTATGATGTATGGTAACAATATTATTTTATAATAAATATTTAGTTCAGTTATCATGTACAATGTTCTGCATCCCGAGTATAAATATCACACCTCATCACAACAGGTTATGGGCCTAGTTACGCTGTGAGTAATTCGCTTTCGAGTGATATTTTCGTACAATAAAAATTCGGGATTCGTTTCTAAAAGAAAACAGGACATCAGACATCTACAAAATGGCGGAAGGTTTGCAGAAGCAGTATAGTGATGACAGCGGTCGTATTACAGCTAGTATTCGTAAATTAAATAACGAAGAGCAATGGGATACGTGGAAATGGCAGATTGAACTGTGTTTAAATGAACATGGCCTCTATTCAATCGTGGATGGTTCCAGGAAGTGTCCAGACCCTCCGAAAGCTAACCAAGACCCTTCCGACGAGTATCGCAAGTGGCAGCAAGATAACGCACGGGCGGCTCGTCTAATAGGGACGGCACTCGATGAAGAACCTGCCATCTATGTTCGCAAGAAGACCAATGCCAAAGAGATTTGGGATACACTACAATCAGTGTTCGAACAGTCTTCTCTTCAAAGATTATACACGCTGTTCGATAATTTCTTCGAGACCACGAAAGATGACGTCACTTCGGTAACAAAACATGCCTCTCAACTCGCTAATCTGTTCGAAGATTTATGCGGCGAATTAAAAAAGAGTAATCCGTATTCAACTCTCCCTCTTTCATTACTTCATCACCGCATCTTCAAGACATTGGGTCCAGAGTATCAATACTACAGATCAACTTGGTATCGAGTTCCAGAAAATGAACAGACGACCAAGCTGCTTGTTGAAAATTTGCGTTCGATTGAGAGCTCGTTGGCGACTCATGGAAAGTCTCAGACAGCCGGCGCGTTCTACGCAAATAAACCCAAATTCGAACAACGAAATCAAGGTCGTGCGACAGATCCGAACAAATCAAGAAGGAAAGAAACTCGTTCTTGCCTGTATTGTAAAAAGAACGGCCACATAATTGCTAACTGTCGTAAGAGAATGGCGGCAGAGGAAACTAGAGCAACGACCAGCAGCAGTGCCCATGTTTCGAGTGTGAAGCAAAACAGCAAGTCAAGTACATTTCTCGCCACAAGCTTAGTACTGGCTACAAATTTCGATGCCGAAAATTCCTGGATTTCAGACTCTGGCACCACGCATCATATAACTGCAAATAAGCAACATTTTAGTTCATACGAAAAATTTCCAATTCCACAGCAGATACAAACAGCTGGCACAGAATTTATTCTTGCACATGGATCCGGTAGTGTGAATGTCGAGGTGCTGGTAAATGGAAAATGGTCGTCTGCTTTATTGGAAGACGTCTGGTATGTGCCAGACGCTCGTCATCAACTTTTCTCGATTCGTCAAGCCACGCGGCATAACTGTGAAGTCAGTTTCGACAGTGAAGGAGTTAGCATTCGGCGCGATGGTAAAATTGTCATGTCAGGCATGCTTGTTGGTTCGGTTTACATATTAGATATGCGCGTTCGGGCTCCGGACTCTCATGTTCAAGTGAACTTGGCAACATCTGAAGAACGATTGCAAGGATGGCACGAGAGACTCGGTCATCAAGACAAGCGACATGTTCGTGACATTCTCTCTCGCTCGGGAATAGTGGTTAAGTGTTCGGACACCACTTCGTTTTGTGATGGCTGTGCCTTGGGAAAGTCGCATCGTAAACCATTTCGCTCCCGTGAAAACCGACCACAAACAGTTGGAGAACTAATAAATGCAGATGTGAACGGACCTATGTCTGTAGATTCATTTCATGGTTTTCGCTACTATGTAGTATTCAAAGATGATTACTCTCGGTACGTTCGTATTTTCTTCTTGAAACATAAGTCAGAGGTAGCTGAAAATTTGAAAACATTTTTGAAAGAGTGTGATCTAGCGGGACATAAAGTTAAAGTTTTCCGGTCCGATGGTGGTCGTGAGTTCGAGTGCCAGGCAGTGGAACAAGAATTGCGTAGTCGCGGTATAGAACTTCGTTTGACATGTCCTGATACCCCTGAACAAAATGGTGTTGCTGAGCAGTCCAATCGGCATTTAGTTGAATTGGCTCGTTCAATGCTCTCGGTAAGCAAATTGTCGAAAATATTCTGGGCACACGCATGCGACACAGCTGCGTTTCTCGTCAATCGCACCGGAAAGTCCAGTGTTCAAGGCAAGACACCATACGAACTATGGTCTGGTAAAAGGTTCAACAGTTTTAATTACCTACGCATTTTTGGCTCAGAATGCTATGTGAACATACCTAAGAAGTTTCGTTCAAAATTCGATGACAAAGCTGTATTCGGCCATTTCATTGGGTATGTAAATGAAAAGGATGGTTATAAGGTTTGGGTTCCTACAAAACGCAGAATAATGAAGTCACGTAATGTAGATTTTCGCCCTGAAAAATTATGTACCGTAAATAATTCGATAGAGCTTGATTTTGGTACTAGAGAAGAAACCCAACCCAGTCAGTGCTCAACCGGTCCAGTCAGTGATCTTCCGATAATTGAAAAAGAAAAAGAAGACAAAGAATCTAACCTCGATGATAATGAAAATAATCAGTTAGATTTAGAAGATGTTAATGAAATTCAGAATCAACGCCCGGTTCGTCAGATTCGTCCCCCAGTTAAATTCAAAGATTATGAAGTTAGTCAAGAAGTTCATCGCTCTCAAGCAAACAGTGCTTTCGCCTGTCTGATAGAAGCCGTCGACGAGGAGCTTGCTCCAACAAATTTCAGTGAAGCTATGAAAAGTCGTGATTCGGTTAAATGGCTGAGTGCAATGGAAGAGGAGATGAACGCTTTCGTTGAAAATAAAACGTGGGACTTAGTGCAGTTGCCCAAAGGTAAATGTGCTATCGATAACCGATGGGTGCTTCGCGTAAAGCACAAGACCGACGGTTCAATTGATCGGTATCGAGCTCGGTTGGTTGTTCGCGGTGTATTTCAGCGTGCTGGACTTGATTATGATGAGACTTTTAGCCCGGTGGCTCGTTATGACGCGATTCGTGCGTTACTCGCAGTGGCAGCCGAAGAAAAATTAGTGCTCGGACAATTCGACGTTAAAACAGCATTTTTATATAGTACGATAGATGCAGAAATTTATATGACTCAACCGCAAGGTTTCGATGACGGGTCAGGTCGTGTGTGTCGTCTTAATAAATCATTATATGGACTTAAACAGTCGCCGCGTTGCTGGAATAATAAATTCCACTCGTTTATGACTAATAACGGTTTCGTTCGTTCAACGGCAGATCCCTGCATCTACATTCGAGAGAAAAATTCAGAAAAATTATTAGTCGCTATTTATGTCGATGACGGTCTCATCGCAGGATCAACACAACATGCAGTCGACTCGTTTTTAAAATTGCTAAAGTCCGAATTCAGAATTACCGTTGGTTCGTTGGATTCATTTTTAGGCATGCAGATTGAGCAGCGAAAATCCGGTCTGTTCGTTTCTCAACGAACATACATCAAGAAAGTGCTACGTCGTTTCAACATGACCAACTGCAAATCGACAAAGACACCAGCTGATGGTGGACAACCTGACGATGTGTCTAACATTGCTCTTGACAGCTCCGTTCCGTATCGCTCTGCAGTGGGATCCTTGATGTATCTGGCGTGCTGTACTCGCCCGGACCTTGCTTTTGCAGTTTCGAAAGTTGCTCGATCAATGGCTGCACCAACGTCTTCTGACTGGACTACTGTGAAACGTATATTCAGGTATTTACATGGTACTTCGAATTTTGGTCTATTCTATTCTTCATCTGGCGGAGAACTTTGTGCCTATTCGGATGCCGACTTCGCAGGTGACATTAAGACTCGACGTTCGACAAATGGTTTTGTCTCTTTAATAGGAGGTACGGCGGTATCATGGATGTCTCAGCTGCAGAAGTCAGTCGCTCTGTCTACAACAGAAGCCGAATTTGTTGCTGCTAGCGAAGGAGCCAAAGAATTAGTTTGGATAAATCGACTTTTGTCAGAAATTAGTAGAAAGGAAAATACTCCTGTGTTGTTTGTCGATAATGCCAGTGCCATTAAACTAGTTAAAAACCCTGAATTTCATAAACGTTCTAAACACATAGAAGTTCGTTACTACTTTATTCGTGAACTTTATGAAAATGGGACTATCAACGTTGAATATGTTCCTTCCGAAGACCAACTTGGAGATATGTTTACAAAACCTTTGAGTGCAAACAGTTTCAGGTCAATGTGCTGTAATATTGGACTTTGTGAATAGGTAACTGTTATGTGTTTTGTTTCCTTAAATTTTTTTATTCACAGTTCAGTTTCGGGGGTAGTGTTAGAGTAAAGAAACTAACTGTGATGTAGCGACATCTCTTGAGTACGTGTGGTACTGATTTGGTGTTGGTGGTACAATCTTTTTGTACTTTGTTCAATGTCATTTGTCTTGTCATTTAGTACTTTGAGTTTTGCGTCTGTCAAGGGATGATGATTGATTTAATCACTTCTCAGTTCTCACTGTTCACTCCTCCGTCGTTCTTATTAATTATTGTATGATGTATGGTAACAATATTATTTTATAATAAATATTTAGTTCAGTTATCATGTACAATGTTCTGCATCCCGAGTATAAATATCACACCTCATCACAACAGGGCCATCTTCAACAGCGTACATAGCACTGATCAGAGCTTCTCCCACTTCTAGAAGACCACCATTTGAATATGGCCGTTTAAGAGAACCAGACTTAATGATTGCCATTTTTATGATTTGCGGGTGCATCTTATCCAGTCTTCTTGTACCTCTCGTCTAAAAAATATTTTGATTATAATGCGGATTAATTTTTATTAATGTAAGTAATGTTCCTTTTATTTATTAAGAACTGCTGATTAACATTAAATGACGAATTTTATTGAAATACTCATTGTATTATAGCTGAGGGGCCACTCGCACTCACACATACCTACATTATCTACCATATACATTACAATATAGTATACTATATAGTATGGATCTCTAGAACTAGAAGTACCATGGTACCTGTGAAAGTCTGTGGAAATTGGTTACTAGGGAAAAGGGAGAAAAACTTGCTACGCCATACCATTGAGGTGACCCATTGACAATTATTTAACGATTTTTGAAAATTTTTCCTTACCTTTAGTTTGGAACCGTCCTGTGATACAATAAAAAACTTTCACCAATTGTAGTATTGGCTCCAAGGTTAGAATTTTAAGGATATTTCTACAAAACATTAACTACAAACTATGAAACTACCAAAAAAGAAAATTTAATTTAACAATGGTAAAATTGTAGTGAAGTGCCAATACGAGTGGTCGGTCAATTTACATTTATACAATTACCGAAATGCAATTACTGAATTAATTATTGAAAATTATTATTGTCCGTAAATTAATGGGACATAGCTCAGCTACAGCTTTGCAACCTCAAGGAAAAGCGATTAAACGGAACATATCTTAGTACAAGAGTGCTTCCTCAAGAAGTTATGGCACCTCGAAGAAGAAAATTTGAAATTTCAAATTGTGTATATTTCGGTAACCAAAGAGCGATCAAGCTGAAAATTGGTATGCGTCACTTTCAGAGGCAGTCAAACGATATTAGCGTCAAAGTCTTGTAGCATAATGCAGAGGGCGCTGTCGGCAGAATTTTTTTACGGAACCTGTATTACCGCTTTACTAGGGTAGCGCATTCTCATTCTCACAAAAAGTTTGGAAAAAAGTTGGGAATGTCAAATTTGATTGCATAAACGTCAGATTTTCCATGAACGTACAACTGTTTAAAAATTCACATAATTATTTGTTATTAAATCTGCGTATTTTATAAAAATGGTAAACTTTTGATGCGTTAGAAGATGTTTTAACAATAAAACGTGGGCTTTCCACTTGTTCGCGTTGCCTGAAGGTAACTTTATTAATATTTTAAACTCATTATTATAGTCCTCTATCAATACTTACCTGTTTTCTAGGATCTTCTGAATAAAAAATGCATCCAGCCCCAGCAGACTGTTATGATTGCAGAAAATAAACGACGGGGCTCAGAATTTCCGTATTCCTGAAAGTTGGTCAGGTAGGTTTTATTACATTCTGATGAATCTTATTTTTAAGGATCAGTATGGGCGGGTACTAAGATCACGCTGCCGTTCGTGTGTCTACCAAGACGCTTTTTATCAGTAACTACGTTAGATATCGAGATAAAAATTATACCTAATACTAAAGCCTACAGCTTCATAGATTCTATAAACCCGTAACTATGTTTTAATACCCACTGAAAGAGGATTCCTTGACTATATTCGTGTTATTATTTTGTTTCGTTTTTCAAACTTCGCCTTTTTCCACTTGATACCTACGCCTGTGACCAAATGTGCCAAAAATATGACATCTTTCAAACATAACCGTGTTAAGTAAACGTCAACGAGTGAATGCGCTACCCTAGTAAGCGTTAGTGTCGGTAATGCAGGTTCCCTAAATTTTTCCGTGTGTCTTTTATCATATTTTTTTTATTATCAATAATTTTCGTTACTATTGGTAAGCTTTATGGAGCGTACGTTATTTTTACATAAAAAAAGTTATACTTATTTCGTGTCGAGAAAATGTATCGTTTTCAAGGAAAACGCATCCTAAGCGTTTCTAAGCATTTTTAAGAATTATGATATTTTGATATCTATCTCTTAATTCGTTTTCATTTTTCATGAATCTAGGCAAACGTTGTTAGAAATGCATTCAAGTCAATGGTGGCCATTTTGAAAATCTTTTGTAAACAAAACGAGTTTTTGATAAAAAACAAACTTTATCTTTGAAAAATTTGAGAATAATTTTATAGACATATTTGTCAAAATAACAATAATAAAAACTACTCCATCACTTTTAACTGACAGATGACAAATTGAAAAAAGTAACTACATGCTTAATGATTGCTGTTATTGAAGTGTAACTGAATAAAATATTATAATTCTTGAAAATGCTTCGAAACGCTTAGATGCGTTTTCCTTGAAAACGATACATTTTCTCGACATGAAATAAGTATAACGTTTTTATGTAAAAATAACGTACGCTCCATAAAGTTTACCAACAGTAACAAAAAATATTGATAATAAAAACATATGATAAAAGACACACGGAAAAGTTCTGCCGACAGCGTCCTCTGCATTATGCTACAAGACTTTGACGCTAATATCGTTTGACTGCCTCTGAAAGTGACGTATGCCAATTTTCAGCTTGATCGCTACTTTGGTTAGGTACCGAAATATACACAATTTTAAATTTCCTAAATTTTCTTCTTCGAGGTGCCATAACTTCTTGAGGAAGCACTTTTGTACTGAGATATGTTTCGTTTAATCGCTTTTCCTTGGGGTCGCAAAGCTCTAGCTGAGATATGTCCCATTAATTTACGGACACCTATATTTACAATTGTTCTGGTTTTGGGTTGATCCATTCTCGGTCACGCTGTAGTTGTAGTCGTCTGAAAATAAGAGAAAATTTTCTTAGACAATTTTTTTCTAAGAAAGTGGCCCTAAAAATCGTTGGAAAATAGTTTTGAGCTTCTAAAATGACTGCTAGGGGGTCTAACAGTCATGACCAAATAAAAAATTGGAATTTTCACATTATTTTTTCAAAATTATAGGGCCATCATGAGTATAATGCTTAAATAACCACGATTTTCTCATTTTGCAGTTTTTTTTTTTTAATAACTTCATAAATAAAGTGGTGTCGGGGTACGTCAAAACTTTGTTTTTTAAATGTAGAATATTCCTGTAAACCTCTTTGGAATTTAGCAAAGTTACTCTCGTTTCTCGTTACAAAGAATTTTTCTGCTTCTGTCGATTGAACTTTACGGATTTTTCATTTTATTACAATTTTATTGCAACCGCTAAAGGGTGTTATCTTACATGTGAGCGAAAATCGCGATTTTTCTGAAAAAAAATTAAATGGAATGGTATATTTATTTTTCAATGGTGAAAAATAGAATTAAATTCTCGAGGTGTAAAAGAAAACCACAGCTGGATAACTTTCGCCCAACTGCCATGCAGCAAAAAAGAAAAAATTCACGCTAAAAGTCCGAAAAAAAACAAAAACTGTCAACAATTTATTTTATGAGCTTTCAGAGTTTGGGCCTCTCACGGATTAAATGGAAATCATCCCTCGGTTAAATGTTATGAAATTCAAATATATTTACGGCGATCATATATTTTTATCATATATATAAAAGTCTCCATGGGCGTGAAGTGAATATGTATACAGGGTGATGAAAAATTGCTTTTTCTCCATTTTTTTCTGTTCACCATTGGTAACTTCGTTATTATTGGATCTATGAAGTCGGTAGAATTTAGGCAAACATGAAGAATTTTTGTCTTTTGTTACAGTGGTGAAAACAGAAGAAGAATAATTGAAAATTCACGTTATGGAGATATTTCTATTTTTATATCCAAAAATTGAGTTTTTGGGAATACATAACATGGACTTTCAATTGTTTTTCCGTTTTCACCCGGTACCGAATAATGACATGATTATTAAAAGTTTGTTTTGAATATCACGAAAAAAATGGACTCGTGGCATTTTCGCTTCTTGTCTATTATGACAAGAAGACCAAAGACGTGTAAACGAAATATGATAGATAGTTCTAATAAAACATGAGAGAGGTTGGCATTACTTACCTTTGAATAAATCCAAAAAACAAAACAATTAAGGCAGTCGTTGAAAAACTATAATTCTTCTTTTTCTTTTCTTCTTCTAATTGGTACCACGTATTATAAGGTACCTATTTACTTAGATCGCTCTATAGTTTCGGCCCGATCGATATTAATAATTATTATTGTTGTTGGAGTTTTCGAATGATTTGATGAAAATAGAACGGATCAACACTTTATATTGAATGTGATAAGGGAATATAAAAATAAAAAACATTTATTCACTATCAGTTCTTATCAAAAATGAACAATGCACCAAGATCACTTCAAACTCGATTACCAAACAATTATTTTCTATTTTCATCAGCAATTAAGCGGAATCCATTCTTACCTGTTCTGATTGCAAAAACCATACCTACAAATCAAGCACTCCAGTAAGTTGTTTATCCTCCAGTGGCAAACAGCTGGGACTCCCCGACAAATAAAAAGATCGCTACCGTTAATTCGTAAATTGTTATACTTTTTCCAATGATTATTATAATTTTATCGTCTTCCCCTGAGCCGTGGTGGTTGAGATTGTAACTTTACGTTCCTGCCATTTTCACCGATGCAGTCAAACAACTTCGCAGCAAAACAACATTCTGATCACTACAAATTTACAATAATAAAACATTGACTTTTGTTTTTGCAATAAAAACATTGAGTATTTATATGGGTCGTATTAGCTAAACTGGCAATGACGTCACAAGTGAATGAATTGAACACACCGGCATTGATGGAAAAGGTCTCAGAAAGAACTCCATCGACTGCCGCCTGTACCAAAATCATAGGTTTATCTATTACCTACAACAAAAAATCAAAACTTCTTATTAAAATAAGTAATTAAACTGAACACACTGTATATAAAATATATTTTCAAGCAACAGCAGCATGCTTGGAGTAATTTTTAAATTATTTCTTAAAAAATTTCGTTATTACCCTACCTTTTCAATCAAGATCTTGATCGTGCGCCACTGTCAGGGCCGGCATTGAAGCGGCTCAAACGTCGTCCTATTTTTGAAGAAATAATTACTATTTGCCTTCAAATTTGAAACGGGATTACCGTCGTCCTAGGAGGTATGGAACGATTCCCAAAAAATTTTAAATTCTCCCTCATTCAATTATTGTTATTTTGAAATAAATAAAACTGCACTTTCGCTTTGTTATTGCTTGGGACTCGAAAAAATTATTTCGATAAAATGGCAAAAGTTAAAACAATTTCAACTTTTTTTTTTGAAGAAGGCAGAAATCCCACTGCAGATTATACCATTTTGACTTTCATAGAAACAATTATAATTAATAATATATTAAAATTTCGACCCGCTCTTAATTTTGACTACTTCAAATGCCGTTTTCACTACACAATTTTGTTAAATGAAACCATGAAAAAACTCTTTTGATCGCATTGACAGGAATACAGTCGATTGGTTATGGTGATGGATAAAGAAAAATAATAATAATAGACAATAATAATTATAATTATGATTTATTATTAATTGGATAAATTCATAGATACATTTTATTGAAAATAATAATTAAAAGAAAGCGTCTTCTGGTCTCTTATCTAAAATTGCTCAATTAAAAGATACCTACAATAAGATGAGGTGATATTTACACGAATGTGCACCTTGAGGGTGTCCTTTATTATTTGTAAAGTCCCAGAAATAAGCCTTTCCCATTCCTACACGTAACTCATATTTCAGTTTTTCAATCAACGGAAGACGGAAGACGGGTCTGTTATTATTAGAAATCTAGCAGCACAGCCTACACCCAAACGCGATATAGTTTTCCTAATCTTTCAGAGTTTTGTTTTGGGAGCTGGCGTTGTTCTTTTGAGTACCTTCAATATATCATGTCCATCTCTTAAGTTGAATTTCGGGATATAAACATGAATTTCACGAACATCTTTTTCTTCCACAACAACAAGGGACGTTTCTTCGAAAGGGGACAACTTCTTCATTTGATCAATTAACCATAGCTTGGAATATCCATTGAAGCAAGTGACTTGGATGCAGTTCTTTTCAACGCTGACCTCGAACTTATCAAAGAAAGGGATGGGGACATCTCCAATATCAATGACAGTATGGATAGCATCACCTATAGCTTTCTGCAGCCTTTCCGAAGTAAACCATGAAATTGTCGGGACAACAGTATCAGAGCAGACAATTGCCATTTCCCAGGTTTGCTCATCAGTTTCTTTAATAACTTCATCTTCAACATTTTCATCCTAAAAAAATTGTTAATTTTACGTTATTGACATCCAGTCATTTTCGATGAATTGCTTGAATTCACACAATGAATCTGTGATCAATTTTCGATAATTACAAAATACGACAAAAAAATTACTGATGGGGTCCTAGTCTGATGACACCCTCTATCAGTTACTTAATTATTAATAATTAATAAAAATTATATTTACCATTTGGCAGCTAACGGGTTCATTCATGGTCACTGCGGTGTCGAAGTTGTCTGAAAAAAAGAAGATTCCGATGAGCATCTCTCAGACACCAACGCGATCCCCCCCTCATAAGTTTTTGAGAACTGTAAGTACCTAGCTGGTTATACAGAGTGAGTAGTGAGTTCTTTTTTTTTCAATAATATTCGTCTGACTGAAAAGAATAATCTCAATTTTTCGACATGCCTTGAAACGATTTTAATTTTTTTTTCTTGGAAACAAAGTAAGATAGGAAAAAATATTAAGAGACAAAAAACCCCAGTGGAAAAAATATATTGGTGCTATATTGGCTGAATATTGGTCGATATTGGTTAAATATTGATTACCAATATTGGGCCAATATCGAAGTGTTAACATTTTACAATAATTAGCCAATATTGTTTTGCAATATTGGGCCAATTTTTCAAACCAACATTGGATACATATTTTACTGCCAATATTGGATAATTATAGGATTTTTAATATTGGATCCATATTTTACTGCCAATTTTGGATAAGATCCCCCCAGAGAATCAACATTATAGACTAATAAAAACATAATACTGCGTATAAAATGATGCGCTTTAATCGTTAACAAATTTAGCATACCTAAGTTATAAGTACATTGTAATTATTGTAAAAAAATAATTCCAAAATGTAGACACTATTTACAAAAACTAGACATTTTCTTCAGGGTGGGCCCTCTTTAAGTGGTATTTTTAGTTCCTTAATATTAAAAAATATCAATCTTTAAAAAAAGTCAGTTGCGTACCTCATTTTTCTTTGCAATAATACTGGTGAGGTTGGAAAGCATATTCTCAATTTTTCGACATGCATTGATGCGGCTGTAATTTTTTTTCTCAAAAACGAAGTAAGTTACAAAAAAATAGCATGAGACAAAAAAGTTGTATTTTTAGTTGCTTAACCAGAAAAAATTACAAAACTTGTGAATAAGTGAGTGGCATATTTTTTTTGCAATAATATTCGTTAACTTTGAGTATTATTACAACGAACAACGCTGCCAAATTTCACCAAAATCGAAGGAAAGATCTTTAAGATATTAATAAAAAACAATTTTTTTTTATTTTCACATCCAGGCCTTTAAAACTAACAATAGTAAAGGAAAAGTCTTATTCTCGCTAAATTTGAGACTTTATTTTCTTTCTACTTGGTTACATGTTTCGGCACTTCGGCCATCATCAGACCATAAAAATAAAACTGTAAGTAAAAAGTTATATGAGTATAAAACTCAGTCAAAACTAACTGGATTGGAAATTAAGGATGTTATATTAATTAGTTGAGGTGTACAACTTACAGTCGTCTCTACGTCATAACAGACAATTTCGGCTCATCAAGTCCGCTGAAGCAAATCATCACATATCCTAGTACAGGTATTAGAACAAAAAGCAACCGAAACAAGGGGTGTTTCGATATAGAGTCATCCTGAATTCGTCTCGGAAGTCGAAGATCAGACACAGAAATATAAAATTTTGATTAAAACAACAAGGGAAAACGGAAACGCATCGAATTCCCTGTTGGAAATTAAAAATTCTTGAAAGCACATGTGCTCTAGTCTCCTACAGGAGAACCCAACAAAATGGAAGCTACATATCAGTATTAGCAAAGATATGACTTCTTTTTTACATTTTTTACAAAATCTAGAAATTTGAGAGGAGGGAAAACCATCTCGTTCTTTTTAGGTTAACTAATTCGAAGTTTTTTAAAAAATTTTCTTGAATGATGTCTGTATTAAACATTGACAGGTGACAACTGACAAAAAGGCGAAAAGAAGGGCAGAAAGAGTATGAAGTCTGATTAACTGACAGATGGCAAATTGTTGACAAGTGATACAAAAATTGGGTTGACATAAAGAAGAAGAAAGATGAGAAGTGGGGAATTTCATAAACTGGCGGGAAATTTGAAATTAGATGTGGTCAAGGAAGTATGCTGTGAGAGTTGACAAATCAAGGTAATAGCATGTAATTACTAAGGAGATGGGTTATTTTAATTGTATATTTATTAAGGTAGAGGTGAAGTGTTGTTGCTGTTGATTATAGGGCGATGCTGTCTCAATATTTCGAAAGTAGGTGGGAAAGAATTAGTCATCATGGAATTACATTGGAAGAAGTGGTAGAAACTTAAAAACCAGAGTTGATGAACACTTACGCAGCTATAGAATACCAGATAACGACAAGTCCATATTTGGGAAACATCTCAGACTACATAACCACCATTTTGACATAGACAGAGACGTCGACTTACTTCATCAATGCCCTTCAGGCCATAAACAAGCAATTCTTGAAGAACTTGAAATTTTCAAACATATCAACGACAACAACTTAAATTCTCTTAATTCCATGATGACTAATTCTTTCCCACCTACTTTCGAAATATTGAGACAGCATCGCCCTATAATCAACAGCAACAACACTTCACCTCTACCTTAATAAATATACAATTAAAATAACCCATCTCCTTAGTAATTACATGCTATTACCTTGATTTGTCAACTCTCACAGCATACTTCCTTGACCACATCTAATTTCAAATTTCCCGCCAGTTTATGAAATTCCCCACTTCTCATCTTTCTTCTTCTTTATGTCAACCCAATTTTTGTATCACTTGTCAACAATTTGCCATCTGTCAGTTAATCAGACTTCATACTCTTTCTGCCCTTCTTTTCGCCTTTTTGTCAGTTGTCACCTGTCAATGTTTAATACAGACATCATTCAAGAAAATTTTTTAAAAAACTTCGAATTAGTTAACCTAAAAAGAACGAGATGGTTTTCCCTCCTCTCAAATTTCTAGATTTTGTAAAAAATGTAAAAAAGAAGTCATATCTTTGCTAATACTGATATGTAGCTTCCATTTTGTTGGGTTCTCCTGTAGGAGACTAGAGCACATGTGCTTTCAAGAATTTTTAATTTCCAACAGGGAATTCGATGCGTTTCCGTTTTCCCTTGTTGTTTTAATCAAAATTTTATATTTCTGTGTCTGATCTTCGACTTCCGAGACGAATTCAGGATGACTCTATATCGAAACACCCCTTGTTTCGGTTGCTTTTTGTTCTAATACCTGTACTAGGATATGTGATAATTTGCTTCAGCGGACTTGATGAGCCGAAATTGTCTGTTATGACGTAGAACGACTGTAAGTTGTACACCTCAACTAATTAATATAACATCCTTAATTTCCAATCCAGTTAGTTTTGACTGAGTTTTATACTCATATAACTTTTTACTTACAGTTTTATTTTTATGGTCTGATGATGGCCGAAGTGCCGAAACATGTAACCAAGTAGAAAGAAAATAAAGTCTCAAATTTAGCGAGAATAAGACTTTTCCTTTACTATTGTTCATTGGTCCTCGCAATGGGTCTACGTGAATCTTTAAAACTAACTTTTTATATAAATTTTTATAGAGAAAAATTGTATTGATATCCCCTATCACGCTTAAACATTATGAAGAGTTATTTTGGGACATCCTGTATAAATCGCAACGACAACCACTTTCGGCCAAAATGGAAGCTGATCATCAGTGAATAGATCGAAATTAGCGCTGTTGTCAGATAATCTAATTTTAACAAAAAATACAAAAAATAATAATAATTTGGAAGTGGAGATGAAGTTAGAGAAGATCATCAAATTAATTATGTATTAACAGAGAGCAATAATAGGAATAATTAAAATAGTGTGTTAGGATTCACTCAGATCGGAATACAGACAGGAATGCAAGGAATGCAGACGCATTAACACCAACAGGAAGGTCTGTTGGTATTAGGAATGTTGCGCATGATGCGTAACATGGGACAAGGCAGGAAAAGGAGCTAGAAGTCAGTAGTGGTTGTATAACCGTCGTAGAGTCAATATATGAATGTTAATAATATACTTCTTCGTCATTATTGTTATTGTATAATTATTATTGAACTGAATAAATAAAGTTCCTAATATTTGACAGCGGTGGGATATCCACAAAAATGCCTTTTCTTGGTGAAAGTGAGGTGAAAATTTAAGTTTTTAGCGAATTTCCGATGAAATAAATTTTAACAACGGTGGTGATGGTGCCGGTGTTGGTGGTCTGAACCGCAGCGCGAGTTTTCCCAACGCGGGCCTCGCACGGGTATATTATGTGTTACCTAGGTACCTACTTGAGAGAAGTTCCGCTCCTCCGTTAACAACAATTAAATTTATTAGAAGCTGAATTTAGTAAATTAAAGGAAAACGGAAGCTCAAGAAATCTTGCAAGAAAACACTGAGTACTTCGTATTATTGGATTGATATCCGACTGGTGTCGGTAAGTAAAGTAGATCAAGTATGTAAATGAGGAAGCATATTACAGGTTTTCTAAGGAAAAATTATAAGGGGGTGAAGCAGTGGTATGTTATGAGAAACAGCATACAAAAATTGACCAAAATTAAAGTTTGCAACGTTCGAAGTTGATGGCACTGCAATAAAGTTTATTAATAAGTAGAGTTTGGAGGAGATAAGTTATAAAGATTATTCCAAGATTATTCCCAAAGGTAAGCAGCTATTGCCATGTTGAGTAGAGTTGTGATAAGTAAGGATAAGTAATGAAGATTATTCTGAGATTATTCCTAAAGGTAAGCAGCTATTTTTAGCTAGTGAGTTGAGAGATGCATGATAGATAATTATGAGTAGATGAAAAGCATGACTAAAGTTGGGGAGCTCTCCAAAGTCCAAATGGACTTACATATTTTGAATTCGATAGGTAGAAGTAAAGCATGAAGCATGAATTAAGCTGGTATAAAGCATGAAGTAAGCTGAAGTAGAATTGAACCCAAGTAGCATTTTGGGGTTAATTTGCGTCGATTCGACTTGATTTAGGTATACTACTAGTAATCTAATTCACCTAACATAAATTGCGTGAAGTTTACCTCGAATTTACGTGACGAAGATCAAACTAAGAGTAGATATTAAGTACATTCATCGACGTATTTGGGAATTAACGCTATGAAGTTAAGTGAGTTCAATTATTGCTATGAAGTTAAGGCGATAGGTATTACGGAAACATGTATATTCAACGTTCGTCTTAGGTATAAAGAATCGACTTATTACTTTGTTTAAATAACTACCTAATGTAAAGCTAGTGCACATGCAAGTGAGAGAGAAGAAAATAGCCACTAACAAGAGGCCGTGAATTTTAAATAGTTTATATTTTTAAAGTCTCTCATTTTCTATCAAATTCTGTCTGATGTAGGTACTCTGAAGTTCTAGAGTTCTGGACACACTGTTGGCGCGCAAGGCGCAAGATTAAATTTCTCTTCTTCAGTCAGTGAGTTTTCTACCCGCACAGCATAAAATGAACGAGTGTTCACGGAATATTGGATATCATAAATGATTAATATTTAATAGTTGGTTTAGAAATAATGTGTAGGGATGCGAATGCCCGAGTGTCAATTTACATGTCAATGAAATTTTCCCAGGAAACTTATGATTAAAGGTGGTAAATTACAACGCGCCCCGTGAATTGACAGTTTAATAAAGTACGTACCTATATATATATATAAAAAAAAAAAATATTGAAAAATTATATTATGTATAAGTACCTATAGCTTTTTCATTGTAAAAAAAAAAATAAAATCAGATTTAAAAAGGGGGTTTTATGCAATTACATATTTTAATTTTGTGATTAACTATTGATTAATTAGAATGTAAACAATGGAGGCCTCCTAATGATTTTGCCAAGTGATGAAGACGAACGTAATTAAAATACTTATAGGTACTGAGAAGTAGAGAAGGTAATATTTCCTTATGATAAGATTAATAAGGGATGTAATGGTTTGACTACTATGTTAGAATTGTAAAAGAACGTAAGCAGATTCAATTCTCTTTCATTATTACATATTTGGTATCGATGTACAAAATATCAGTAAAATAAATATCATACGCAATCAAGGTCGACTTAATTAGCATAAAGCATCCGACGCACTGAAGAGCCAACGTCCGCTGCGTGAAGGAAATGAAATATCCAGACAGGGGTTTACTTTTAAGTTCTTTTAGTACTTTTAGTTTGGTGTATTCTGGTGCTCTTATAATACAGATAACAGGTGAGTTGATGTACTCACTAAATGTCCTATTCCTAAGATGAGTAGAGTTAAGGATAAGCAAAAAGAGTTAAGGAAGAAAGATTATTAAGTAGGTACTTGATAAAGATTATAGTTATTTTATGAGACTTACTGAATAATTAAAGGAACTCGCAAGAGATTTATTTAGAGTTAGAGAAAGAAATTGAATGATGAAGCATGCATAAATCATGAATCCGCATAGAGTTAACGTATAGTCACGCATAGAGTTCACGTAGTAAAAGACAGAATCATAATAGGCACTTAAGAGACAAGGTTAATGAGTACTGAAGATGTCTAGATTGCTGAAACGTTGAAGTAGAGCTGAGCGTTGATCGTAGAGTTCTGGGAGGCCTGTGTGGCCTGGTCTGTGTGACGAGTAGGCCTGTGTGGCCTGTGCATAGGTTCGAGTCCCTGAGAGAAGGTCTGTGGCCTGAGAGTGGCCAAGAGACAATAATTGATGCCTGTTTAGTCTGCATGTGTAGGTCAGAGTGGAGGCAAGTGTGGCCTGACTTTGTGTTCCGGGCGTGAAGGATCGAGGGGATTCTGCCGACCGCCCACGAACGAACTTGAGATCGGGAGGACCATGGTGGGTACTGTTGACCACAGCGTGTCTTGGCGCGGAAACCTTGGCAAGGCTAGAACCAACGGCTAATGATCAAGATGTCTTGAGTAGAGTAGTGTTTACGTGTATTCAGCAGGGTGCTGTCAAAGCACCAGAGGCTAGCAAGAAGGCCAAGAATGCTTAGCGTTAGGTAATGACAAGCTTAGGCAAGCTTTAGGAGGAATAAGACAGTTAAAGACACTTAAGTGTTCTCTTTAGGAAAGTGAACAGAGACGACGCAAGGTAAGAGAAACGAATACCTTTCTTTTTTGAAAGTAAAACCTTATTAAGGAAAAACTATCATACCTATATTCAAAAAAAAAAAGGAAAAATACCTAGACAATACGAAAGTGGAAGGCCTAGTTCAACTGATGAGATATCTGTTATTGTATTTTATTTATTTATTTATATAATGAGTTGATTAAAAGCTTTAGAACGACAATATTTTATTTGACAATGATAATTGGTAGTGGTAATTTTGTTGATCGAAAAATTACAGAGGTCAGGTGTTGCGTGTCTGGACCTGGACTGCCTGGTTATGTGATTGATTATCTTGCACATTTTCCGCTGTTGTCATGTGTAACAATTGTGCCCTATTTGCGCTATTATTGAAAATAAATTGAACCGACTTAAATTTGGGGAAGTACCTAGTGGTATCACTTTGAATGTAGGTACCTATCAGTTTTTGTAATGCAGGAAAAGTATAAGTAGATAAATTATCAAACAATGAAATGTAATAATGTGATATAAAAGAGGAAGGGTGTTCTCGGTGAGGAGATGTAATACCTGAGAGGAAAGAGGAAGTGTGTTGAAAGAGGAAGTGTGTTATCTGTAGAGATATGTAATGTTTGAGAGGTATACTGCCTGAGAAGAGGAAGGGTGTTCTCGGTAAGGAGATGTAATGCCTGAGAGGAAAGTGGAAGGGTGTTCTCAGTGAGGAGATGTAATGCCTGAGAGGAAAGTGGAAGGGTGTTCTCGGTAAGGAGATGTAATGCCTGAGAGGAAAGTGGAAGGGTGTTCTCGGTAAGGAGATGTAATGCCTGAGAGGAAAGTGGAAGGGTGTTCTCGGTAAGGAGATGTAATGCCTGAGAGGAAAGTGGAAGGGTGTTCTCGGTGAGGAGATGTAATGCCTGAGAGGAAAGAGGAAGGGTGTTCTCGGTGAGGAGATGTAATGCCTGAGAGGAAAGAGGAAGGGTTTTCTCGGTGGAGATGTAATGCCTGAGAGGAATGAGAAGTTGACAACGTCGAGCTGAGATGGACCAAGTTGCTGCTAGGTTGGCTGATAAGCCGACGACTTCAAGCTGAGATGGACCGAGTTGCTGCTAGGTTGGCTGATGAGCCGACGACTTCGAGGTGAGCTGGACCGAGTTTGCTGCTTGGTTGGCTGATAAGCCGACGACTTCAAGCTGAGATGGACCGAGTTTCTGCTAGGTTGGCTGATGAGCCGACGACTTCGAGGTGAGCTGGACCGAGTTTGCTGCTTGGTTGGCTGATGAGCCGACGACTTCGAGCTGAGCTGGACCGAGTTGCTGCTAGGTTGGCTGATAAGCCGACGACTCCGAGCTGAGCTGGACCGAGTTGCTGCTAGGTTGGCTGATAAGCCGACGACTCCGAGTTGAGCTGGACCGAGTTGCTGCTAGGTTGGCTGATAAGCCGACGACTTCGAGCTGAGCTGAACCGAGTTTGCTACCAGATCTGGAATGATTGGGTTTTCTTTTATGATAACTAGGAGGCTATGATGTCGAGCGGGTGTCGTTCGATTTTGCTGCAAGGGTAGCTGGGAAACGTCGAGTTTGATCTCTGATGGAAGTACGATGAATGGAAAGGGAAGTAGATGACTGAGTGAAACAGATGAGGTTGGTATAATTAATTGAGTATTTGCTTCAGCCATTCTGCAAACCAGTCTGCGGGTTCACCTGCCAGACTCTAGAGGACCCTGGGTCTTTCCATTGTAGGATTCGAGGACGAATCCTGGTCAGGATGGACGAGTTGTTAGGATTCACTCAGATCGGAATACAGACAGGAATGCAAGGAATGCAGACGCATTAACACCAACAGGAAGGTCTGTTGGTATTAGGAATGTTGCGCATGCTGTGTGTAACATGGGACAAGGCAGGAAAAGGAGCTAGAAGTCAGTAGTGGTTGTATAACCGTCGTAGAGTCAATATATGAATGTTAATAATATACTTCTTCGTCATTATTTTTATTGTATAATTATTATTGAATTGAATAAATAATGTTCCTAATATAATATTCACTAAATATTATACAGGATGTTCGAGATAACAGGTGCTAGGTACATGGAGATCTCGGAAACCGTGTGAGATAGGAGATAGGATAGTTAAATTCGATAAAAGCTGCACAATTTTATGGTTGATAAGAATCTGAAAAAAAATTAGGATACCTTATTCAGTCGTTGCTGAAAAAACCGGAAAAAAACTCAAAAATCGTGATTTCTTATTTTAGACTTTTAGCCACATCTTTTTCAATAGGTATTGAAAATCAATGAATAATTTTTTGCAGACTTACACAGATAAGTCGCAAAAAGGTATCCATTTGACATTTCAAAAATTTTCCAAGCCAGACTGGATCTCATAGAGTTCTCGTAGTCGACTTTTGTTTTTCTTATAGCCGCCATATTGTTTTTTCGTGTCGCATTTGACATTAAAAAAATCAAGGAAACAAAAAATCTATCAATCAAATATAAAATTTCTTCAAACTTTTATTCTTATTTTTTCGAACGAAAAAATAACCATTCTTTAACAGAATGTCATAAAAAATATAAGATAAGCAATGTCACGTCGCGATGTCTTATCGCGTCATTCGTTGAAATAATTTTCTTATAAAAATAATAAAATTTTGAAGGTAATTTGAAATGCAAAATAAATTGAGGTAATTTTCATATAAAATACACATATTTCTTTGTATTTCATCGGATATTTTCTTTGTATTTGATCGGATATAACAAATAAACTCTTGTATGCATAATAATTTGTTGCTGCTTTGTATATCCAAAAATAAAATTACAAAACACATCTAGAAAATGTATACTCGTAGACGTAATAATGTCGACATCTAAGATATGTCTATTATATGCCGATCGAAGTACCACATTTCAATTTAATTAAATTGAGGGAATTTTTATATAAAATACATATATTTTGTTGTGTTTTATAAATAAACTCTTATATGCATAATAATTTGTTGCTGCTTTGTATATCCAAAAATAAAATTACAAAATACATCTAGAAAATGTATACTCGTAGACGTAATAATCGCGACATCTAAGATATGTCTATTATATGTCGATCGATCTACCACATTTCAATTTAATTAAATTGAGGGAATTTTTATATAAAATACACATATTTCTTTGTATTTGATCGGATATAACAAATAAACTCTTGTATGCATAATAATTTGTTGCTATTTGTGTATCCAAAAATAAAATTACAAAATACATCTAGAAAATGTATACACGTAGACGTAATAATGTGGACATCTAAGATATGTCTATTTAATGCCGATCGATCTACCACATTTCAATTTAATTAAATTGACAGATTTTCATATAAAATCCACATATTTTGTTGTGTTTCATCGGACATAACAAATAAACCTTATGTATAATGATTTGTTGCTATTTTTCAAAATGCATCTATTAAATGTATAGCCGTAGACGTAATAATGGGGACATCTAAGATATGTCTATTAGATACCGATTGATCTACCATATTTCAATCTAATTAAATTGAGAGAATTTTCATATGAAATACACATTTTTTGTTGTGTTTCATCAGAGAAAGCAAATAACTCTTATGTATAATGATTTGTTGCTATTTGTTCATCTAAAAGTATATGTAAAAAATACATCTATTAAATGTATACGCAGTAGACGTAATAATGGTGGCATCTAAAACATATCTATTACTAATCGACGACTAGACCGAAACGTGTTTTAGACGTGATGGACCATTTATAGACGTCAATTAGACTATGGGGTGTTGCTTATAACGTGATATACCTACTTTTATAGCTTTTTAGCTTTTATATTCAAATGTTTCATAATATTTTCTAGAGTTACTAGATGGCGATTAGAAAATTTGTAGTTAATTAAGTATAATTGTTTGCATAGAGGATTACAAATTATTCTGCAAAATTTTCTATGTATAATTTAGAATTCAACTGAGGCCTATCAGTTATGCTTACATGGCCGCCTAATTAAGTTGAGGAAATAAAATTAAAAACCGTCCTAACTTTTTTATTTCCAGAAAAAACTATATCGAGTTTTATATCGTTGTATTTAGAAAAAAAAGACATATCGAATGATGTCATAGCCAACTATGACTTACATTTAAAAAAACACAAGTTTACGTCATAGCTCGAAAATGACACAACAAATAAAAAAAATTGTAACGCCGTTTTATTGTCTATGAAATCCTCTAAAATGTTACCTTTACGATTTTTCTCTAATACCAATAATAAGACTGCTATCTCGGTGTAAAGAAATTCGCGGAATTTACTTTATGTTAAATATCTAGGAAGCCATGGAGATTTTCAAAAAAACAAAAGCTGTTTCGAATTAAGCTCATAAAACTGCACTTCTTTCCCCATTTAACCGTTCCTCTAACTGCAGTAGTTTACGAGATCCCTGTACTAAACATTGAAAAAAACTCACCCTGTATACCAAAAGCAATGATTTTGTACTCGCTTAGTTATATACTTATTTAATTTTTAAAATGGAGGCTGTAGCTCGTCTTCGAGCCACACTAAAATTACACCCAAATGAGTTTGTCACCCGCAATAAGAATTATGTGCTAATTATGCGTGCTCCTAGATTTTCCAAATTGATTTTTCTCTAACTTTAATACTGAAAAAGAAACTTAAAAAAAGTCAGGCAAATTATGTATACAATTAACAATTATTTATGTGATCCTTTAGTTGACTCATTCATAAACAATTAAGCTATTAAAATTCTCTGCAGACGCATTATAGGACAAGGCCATATTAGTACAGTCATTTGGTGTTCAAAAAGAGGGTTACCTGGAAAGTTTTCCGGGAGTTTTGAAAATTGGTGATTTTATAGATTTTGACATGCTCTTTCCGAATTTCTACTTTGCCACCTCGTATCTTTGCCGCTCGCGCCGCCATATTGGAAAAATGGCGCCCAATAACAGTTTTTTAACAATATCTTCTTTCCGACTCATTCTACGATGAAAATATTTATGTAATAAATTAAACTAGAAAAAATTTCCTACAATTTATGTACTAATCTTTTTTTCGTAAAATCAATAGTTTCAGCGTACGAGAGCCACAAATCAAGATACATCTACACCAACAAGTGTATTAACGAAAAATGTGAAAAACTGTGTCACAAGATAACTTCCTAGGCAACGATGCAAACAAGAAACGCCTCATTAAAATGTTGAAGACAAAATTTGAAGCTGCGAACTTCATGGTCAAGGAAGCCACGGAAAATGCGGATACGCTAATAGTCAATACGGCAATCAACATTTCATCTACATTTGATTCCGTAATAGTTGTCGGCGAAGATGTAAATTTTCTTATTCTCTTGGCTCTATCTACGGCCTCAAACATATATATTCTCAAACCAGGAAAAGGAAAAATTTCTCAGCGAATATATTCAACAAAAAGTGTCATAGATAAAATAGTCGCAGATGACATATTTTTTGTGCACGCTTTCAGTGGCTGTGATACAGCATCAGCACTCTTTAATCTATATGCTTCACAAAATCAGCATACAAAAATAAATTTAATATTACATCGCTGCCACCTACAGAAGCAGCAGCACGACAACATTAATTCCGAGCCTATTACCATGTTCAGCTGCAGTGGAATGGAGTTGAAAAAAATGCAGGGCTATGGAAATGGAAAAAAAGCAAGAATGGGCTAATTCCTGTCACCACGCTCGAGCCCCCAGCTCCGGAAACCTTGTTCAAATTTATTTCTTGCTTTGCAAAAAGGGTCAGGGAGCCTGCTTGGATGCAGAAAGGCTGGATTAAAGTGCTCCGTTATATGCACGAATTGCAATGGTACTTGTGATAATTCGAAAATTCCACTATAAGATAGCGATGGGGAGACTCGCGTAGCCTAGCGGTTCAGTCCGCTGCCTACCGAGCCTAAGGTCGCGAGTTCGGAACTCACCGGCTCGTGTTATTTTTCGGATGCATTTTCGAATGTATGTGAAAAATAAAACAAGCGACCGAACGTTTAAATTTAAATGGCATACTTGAGGCTGGGTGAATGAGTAAGATGCTCGAAATCCCGTGTTACCGGAGTGGAGCGACTTTGTCTTACCTACATAGTTAAGACCGATATGCTCCCTCCTTAAAAAAAAAAAAAAGATAGCGATGAAGAAGAAGGAACAGACTATTTTCGAGCAAGCATATGACGAAATCGAGAAACAAGAGAATTACAATGAAGCTGATGATCCCATCGCGGATGACGTGGTAAGAAATGTCTACACCTATGTGACATTTCACTCGGTACTGAAGACGATGAACTCGCAAAATCTGGCCGATCAAGGATAGCGAAGCGAAGAAGAATGCGTAAAATTTTGTAATAGTGCATTACAAGTGGCCTACTGGGGATACCATACCAAAAAAACGCGTCACTTACTCATGGTGGTGTCTAAATAAGTTATTTAGCCAAAACGTATGTTTGAGTGGACTTTGCGGCGCTCGTACGCTGAAACTATTGATTTTACGAAAAAAAGATACCGACATAAATTGTAGGAAATTTTCTCTAGTTCAATTTATTACATAAATATTTTTATCGTAAAATGAGTCGGAAAGAAGATATTGTTAAAAAACAGTTATTGGGCGCCATTTTTCCAATATGGCGGCGCGAGCGGCAAAGATACGAGGTGGCAAAGTAGAAATTCGAAAAGAGCACGTCGAAATCTATAAAATCACCAATTTTCAAAACTCCCGGAAAACTTTCCAGGTAAAACTACCAAATGACTGAACTATATGTAATGTCTTATCAAGAATAATACGGACAATATAAATGTGTCAAATTTGTGTAGAATTGGGAGGTAGTGCTAAGTAGGCGAGTACAAGTAAGTATAATAGGTATACTAAAAGTATGTACACGTTGATTAATTTCTAGATAGTCTGCCAAGGTCATATTTGTTTACGCTGCGTTGTAACGTCGAACATTATGACACTAAAAATGACAGTTAGAATTTGAAGGTTATTAAAGGGATCAAATGAAAATGTTTGACATTAGGAAGATGCAAAAACAATAAAATTAATAATCGATCACAACATCGCCCTGGCTTTGTTGTCAACTTTTCTATCCAAAATAATAAACTGATTTTGTTCTGTTTACGTCTGTCAGTTTTAAGAGTTAATTTTTAATTTTATAAAATAAATTAAAAATTATTAGAATTATCTAAAAAGTGATAGATTATCTTTAAAAGTAAGCAAAATGCCAAAACATATAAGTAAAGAAGCGCAACAGCAGATGGTGGCAAATTTATTCGAATACTTTGGAAACGAATCAATGAATGGGGGCCATTATACCCCTAACATCAGTGAGCAAGGTATAAAAATTATTTTATAGGTTCAAATACTACTGACATCAAGTAATAAATATTATGATTTAGAGGGTAGCTGAAGCTCTGAAATTGTCGCTTTGGTACCGTCTCTACATACTCTACATACCGTCCTCAAAGACAAGTATATATATATTTGAGTACAGCAAATCTTCTCTTTTGTGCGTCTTAAAGAAAATTGGATTTAAATGGAAAAAAGACAATCCACGTCGAGGTCTCCTGGAATTAGGTCACATTATTGTTAAAAGAGTGAAGTTCCTACGCGCATATGTAGATTACAAAAGAGAAGGCATCTTACCAATAATTTGTGTATATAAACGAAACATGGATCTCTCAAAACGGCACAATGGGAAGGTCTTGGCAGGATCAAAACCCACGCAGTGTCAAGAAACTGAACAGAAGACAGAAGGCAAAAGGTGTTTTAAATATTTATAATTGTATGTTATAATGATGTATAATTAGGCATTAAATATAATATCATTTATTTTCATTATTTAGGTACATATAGTTTTGCATGCAGGTAAGATGAATGGTTTTGTTGATGGGGCAGAATTGATTTTCTCTTCATCAACAAAAGATCCAGATTATCATGGAGAGATGAATCATGAAAAGTTTACCAAGTGGTTCGAAAACCAGTTAAAGCCAAGTTACCTTTCTGTGATTCCTCATCCTCATTGCACCTACAAAATTCGAGATCTGACATCACTGCTGAATTTTCATGTGACCTTGGTAGACTATCTAGAAATTAATCAACGTGTAGGTAGACTTTAGTATTACTGAATGACAAAGGTAACTAGGTAATACTTTTTGGTTGTTGATACAAGGGCGTTTCCGAATTGGGCGTTAATATTTTAGGGTGTGGTTGTGAGCTTATTTCAAGAAAAAATATTCCCATGAACGTATGTCCGAAAGTGTGTCAGTGTTTTTTTAAAATATTTTGTAAAAATCTTGTACGAACGCCACTGGTAGAATTCCAGAAAATTATCCTCAATAAAAAATGTCTACAAAAATATCTAGGTTTGTATGAAAGCTGTTATTAAAAAACTAATTTTTTCCTAAAACTTTAACACCATGTACAGTGTGTCCCCGGATGGACCTAACTATACTTATAAACTTCCTTATTTTGCATCTTAGGAAAAAAAGTCATTCTTTAGGAAAAGTTTTGCTTTATTTAGAGTATCTTAAGCCGCTGTCAAAATTTCGAAATAATATACAGGGTGGATACAATTCATTTATTACAGTTTTTACCATGTACCATATATAAAAGTTTATACAAAACTTATTCCACGACATGTTGCCCTCCTAACGTTACGCATTTTTCAACAAGTGATCTAAACTAAGTATGAAATTAAAAAAAAAGAGTGAAAACACAGGTACATCCTACTTGAAAGAAAAGAGATATTAACTGGAATTTTAACAGAAAGTCAGTGATAACTAATTAGAGAAGTTTTATCTCTAAGTAGATTTGTTCATCTTTATTAGGATAAATAATTTTGCCAAAACAAATGATTTACTCAAATTTATCGATTGGTGTCTACTATACAGGGTGGTCACTTTCAACTGGCTCACCATTGGGATTTCCTAAACCATAAGAGATACAGGGTTGCTTAAATTAGATAAAAGTTGCCCAATTTTATGCTCATTCTGAATCTGAAAAAAAAATTGTATAATTTCAGTCGTTGTTGAAATATCCTGAAAAAACTGAAAAATTGAGATTTCTTATTTTAGCCATATCTTTTTTGTTATTGGGAAATAATTAATTATTTTTTGTAGGCTCACATCAGTCGTCAAAAGCTATCCGTTTAACATCACAAAAATTTTCAAAGCCAACTAGATCCCAAAGTTTTCATAGCCAACTTTTGTTTTTCTTATGGGCGCCGTATTGTTTTACTATGTCATTCGGTATGAAAAAAATAATGGAAACCAAAAACTAATAAACATCGAAAAAAAAAATCCAAAATTTTTATTCTTCTTTTTAGAAGAAAAACAAAAAAAAATCGCTGAAATACGTCAATATAAAGTCATACTGCTGGCCTTATGGTTTTTTAATTTCTCTATGATATTCGGTCTGAAAAGTTTTCTTTGTTTTTAAGGAAAAAGAAGAATAAAAATTTTTAAAATTTATTTTTTGAAGTTTATTAGTTTTTGGTTTCCATTATTTTTTTCATACCGAATGACATAGAAAAACAAAAGTTGGCTATGAAAACTCTGAGATCTAGTACGCTTTGAAAATTCTTGTAATGTCAAATGGATAGCTTTTGACGACTTATGTAGGTAAGCCTACAAAAAATAATTCATTATTTCCCAATAATAAAAAAGATAATGGCTAAAATAAGATATTTTGATTTTTAGTTTTTTTCAGGATATTTCAGCAACGGCTGAAGTTGTCCTAAATTTTGTTTCAGATTCTTATTAAGTATCAAATTGTGCAGCTTATCTCTAATTTAACCGACCCTGTATCTCTTATGGTTTAGGAGATCCCAATGGTGAGCCAGTTGAAAGTGACCACCCTGTATATTCAATATTCAATATTAAATTGAAATTATGTTGTCTCTAGCAAAGAATTTATTTAGTAGGAAATATCCTTGATTAAAACTGTAATAAATGAATTGTATCCATGCACCCTGTATATTATTTCGAAATTTTGACAGCGGCTCAAGATATTCTAGATAAAGCAAAACTTTTTCTAAAGAATGACTTTTTTTCCTAAGATGCAAAATAAGGAAGTTTATAAGTATTAGTTTAGGTCCATCCGGGGACACACTGTATAGTTCAAAAGTTAAGCCGTAAAGTATACATTAATGTGAATATTTTTTCTTGAAATTACCGCATGAATAAAACTCTAAAATATTGACCTCCAATTATTATGTATCCAATTATCCATCCTGTATGCAGAATATAAATTAATGATAATTAATTATTACTATAATAGGTATGTTTGTATTTTTTGTGGTAGGTATGTATTTTTAATGTGGTTGTCATCAATATAATCACAGAAACTTCGGAACCCTGAAAATTAGTCTATGTATTTCTAGGGCCATTTGATACAAAATTTTGCAATTTAGTTTATTTCATTTAAATAGACGTGGCATAAACCAGAATCAAATCTCATAATCACAATATTCATAATCTCATTTAGGGCTGAATTCCCTAAATTGAATAATGTAGATAGAGAATTATCGTATTAGCTATAGAGTTTTTTTTTTTTTTTGTATTGTATTAGGCAAAATAAACCGGCTATGTATTTTATGACTATGGCCTATAATCTGTCAGCTCCGGGGGGATGCTCCGGAGATTTATTTATTGCTCGTCTAGCCAATGAATAAAGAAAAAAATTCATAGTGGCATACCTACACACTTTTTGTGTCTCTTACTCCTATTGCATTGTTAATTTATTGTTTGGGATTTCGGTTCTTCGTTGAAATAAATTAGGTATGTATACTTATATAACGTCAGATATTAAATAGTCGCATAGCGCAAGGAAATAGGTGGGTAATGGGTATCATTCCTGTATTACTCTTATCGGTAATTGTATACATCCGCGGCTCCTAAGTTTCATCAATTTTTTCGGGACCGAGGAGCGAATTAGGGGTGCTGGGTGGGTAAGACGCTAAAAAGAGCCATTGCAAACTAATATTAAGGTCACAACTAAGGCCTCTTTGACACTACGGTGGAATTTCTATTTTTTTCTTCACTTTCAGGGCAAGGAAAATCTTCGAGAATAACGGTAGCACGATTTTTATTTTCAAATTTGCATTTATTTTGCATTTACATTCCAAAATACGCGACATCAATCCTGTGGTCTTTTCACGATATGAATAAGCGGATATATTGCAAAATACGTGCCTGTTTACGTTTGGGAGCGGTTCCCATTGTTGTATAAGTGGTTTCATCATCATCCGTAGTTAGATCGGAGAGCTTGTGTCAGGACCGTACTTTCGTTGCACTCCCAAAATCAATTTTTAAAGTCGTTTTGTGGCCTTCCCTTTCATTTGCAAAGCTAATGAATACCTTCCTGGTGTTACTATAGGTATGTTCTCCACCCCTATATAGGTGTCATAGTGAAACTGTAGGAGCCGCGGATGTATATAATGACCCTCTAATCTTATCCTTTGAATTACTTAAATAGCTTGTGATTAAAATTGAAAAGATGTAATAAATAATATTTTAGGTATAAGGTGCCAATAATTTTTATGAAAGCTGGAATTCTTCTGTTATTTGTTATTTTATTATATCACGTATCATAATGTATCTCTGCACCACTTGGCAACGCGGCGTGTAGGAGCCGTGTCGTTCGGCCGTCTCCGGATCCTGGCGTGCTATCTCCTACGTCTCCAGCGTGCTGTCTTCACACCGGTGACCCTGGCCCTAACCTAACATTTATAATCATTCATTTATTCATTATTCTTGCCTTCATTATACGTTTAATAAATAGTTTGTAATGAACTTGTTGATCAATATTAATTACAAACAAACAACTGGTAATAATTTTTATGTATCAACTCTTGTCAAATCTAAGGAAAAATTAAAAATTCACCGAACATTTGATCACGCAGCAACCTGATTGATTATACTGAAGAGTTGAATTTTGTAAGTAGGTATTATTTCATTTTCAATTATTGTAATTAATTCAGTCCCTGAATTTATTCCGTGCAGTTAATTAAACAAAAAGTCGGTACAATGGAAACGGAAAAGGAAGCTAATACTGATTCAAGTACCAGTAGCAGTAGCAGCGTCTTGAAAACTTGGCTAGGAACCAGCCTATCAGAAATCTGCAACGGAAAAGACTTGTGGAACTTCAACGTAAACCCCCTGTCACCATCGCGACACCATCAAGTCTTGTTTCAAGTGCCCATCAAAGTGGACGAGACTCCTACTCCGAGACACACCTCAGAACCACTTGCTTGGGACGACGAACACATTAGAATGCCTCACTCTCCCAAGAACCTTATCGGAGTCACTGAGGGCGGTATCAAATCTCTCAAACTGAAATGGGAAATCATTAAACGCTCCCTTACCGAACCGATCAACTCCAGTCAGGAACTAGAAAAAGCTATCATGAAATACAACCCTCACTTACCAAAACTGCTCGCCCTTCATCACTACATCGAGAATGTCCTTCCAGAAGACGAACGAGCCGAGTTCTTCAATTTCATCCTCCCCGGTATAATCAATCTCGCTCTCCGTCTACCAGAGATCATTCCAGGGAACGTATCGCTCCTTAAAAAGTTTTACTGTCGATCTCTTAGCTTGAGTCAGGAACAAGTGGGTGCGTTATTAGCAAATGCGTTCCTCTGCACGTTTCCCTGGAAAAAAGACATCGCTCTAAATTATCCCGGAGTCAATTTCGTGAAGCTGTTTTCTTCACATGGGAGACCCAAGAGAAGGAATTGTGTTTCAGAGAAAATCCGTTGCATATGTCATTACTTTCGGAGGTTCATATATAGGAAACCGAACGGTGTCATTACATTCGAGAGGAAATTCATCCCAAAAAGTCACATGCCCCGCTGGGATGTACTAGAGAAAAACCTAGGCAATACGAAGGTGCATATAAGTAGTACCGGTACGATCGAGAGTGATGGATTAGGGTGTCTTCAGATCGATTTTGCCAATAGGAATATCGGCGGTGGGGTATTAGGATACGGATGTGTCCAGGAAGAAATTAGATTCGTTATATGTCCCGAATTAATCATCAGTAGACTTTTCGTAGAACAATTGAGTGATAACGAAGCTGTAATAATAACCGGGGCGGAACAGTTCAGCAGGTACACCGGCTACGGAGACGATTTTCAATGGGCCGGCAATTACAACGACACCGTTCCTAGTGACGAATTTGGAAGAAGAAGAACGTCGATTGCTGTGATCGATGCCTACCGATATGGGAGATCCTCACAGCAATTCTATCCATCTGCAATTTTACGCGAGATCAATAAAGCGTACGTCGGGTTCAGTTCGAGAGAATCCAAAAGTTTATCACCAGTAGCGACGGGAAATTGGGGTTGCGGAGCGTTCGGCGGGAACCCGTTCCTGAAAATCCTCATACAATTTATGGCGTGTTCGGCGAGTAACCGGAACCTAGTTTACTTCACTTTCGGAAACCAGGATCTGATGAACGATTTTTACAACATGTACTTGTTCCTTGCCAATAACGGAATTCTCGTGTGTCAGTTGTGGTCTTTTATTTGTACGTTTGGAGCTTCAAGACTTCCAGAGGATAAATTGTACTCTTTTATCCAGCAATCGTATTTCGATAAGAAAACTAGAGTGTCCAATAACTTCGTTGATTGTGAGAAAATAAACCAACCGTCTACGTCAAAAAACTGCGGGGTTCTGCAGGAAAGAAGAGAAGAAACGGGAGATGAAAATGGTATGATAGAACAACTACAAGAAAGCAGAGAAGGAACTGAACCGTCTGCCTTATTAGGATCACAGAGTAGTATAAATAGCGATGAGATAATTCCATCGTCACAATCTTGCTTCATTGAGGACATATTATTGAAACCTAAATCATATAAAAATAAATTACCGAATAACAATAGAGATATTGTTAAGTTGATCGATTTGATTGACGGAAACCCAAAGAGAAGCAAGAGTGACAATCTAGACTGTACTAGTACTAGTACCAATACTAGTGCTTCAACGCTCTCAGAGGGCGATAAAGTTAAAGAAAGTGAAAGCGAGGATGTGAAAATTACAATTGAGAATGGCCTAATGGATGTAGACATGGATGAGCCTCAAAGCCCGATCATACCAATACATACTGGTATAGCCAGAAAAAATGCCCCCAAGAAAATCACCGATTATTTCACAAAGTTAAATACTAGTTAATCGATCAATTAAAATTATTAATCTAGAGGTTCATTTTAGCAGAAGTTACCAACTGGTCAAGAGACTGGGTGCTGATGGGAAGCCGGGACAACACTGTTTCTTGGTACTTATATCATTGAGTTTGACTAGTTTCACCAGTGTTGCAAAACCTTTGAGTATGGATGTGCATTAATTTTTATATTTATAATTTGTCCATATTTATTTATATGATTTATGGTCTGATGTATAGCAAATGAAAACATAATACTGTCAGAGATTGGATCTTAGGATCTAAGATTACTGAAGTCGAGACTGAAGTGTTTTAACTGAAGATAGACTCGTTAAATACTAATCGTAATTATTGTCAAAAATTATTTCCTGTATAATTTTTCTCTTGATCTAAACCTGCAGATGATATTATTTGCACAACACTGAATATGCATGTTAATTACCTATGACCCACTTACAAGCTTCCGGTCTTTATATTATGCAACCCATACAAGAAAACATTTACAGTGGGTACTATAAAGGTCCATTAGCTTAATGGGCAGATTTATGTGGCCGTTTTTAAAGAAGATATCGACTCTAGGTGGAACATTTTTTAATTTATCTTTTCTCTACATGAAAGTGACTACAGAAATGTTAATAAAAATTGTTTAGTGTCGATATTAGCATTTAAAGCTATCACATAAAATTACCCGTTAACTTAATGAGCCTTTATAATACCCACTGTTAGATAGGTTTCATTTTTAATTGAGACCACTCAGGAAATAAGACATAATGGATTTTAGTGATTTTATTGTAAGTATATTAGCTCTTTTATGTTTTCATTTGCTCACATGATACGTTATGTACTGTGTTGACTGGAAAATGAGGCATAGGGAAATAACACGTGAAAATAGGTATTTTTGCAAAAATTATCTCCCGTGATATTTTGGAGCAAAACAAAAAAGTAGATACATTAATTATTACACTTTCTGATAATTTAATTTATTTAAACATGATAATTTAAACTTTTATAGAAGTCTAAAAATGTGTACATGTACTTATGATTTCAATTTTGACGACCTGAACTAAAATATTACACTACTTCCATAATAATAATAACATTTATTAACAAAATGCTGCAAATACAACAAAGGTCAACAAGTCAGTCAAACATTATATCAAGCTTTTACTACATTGCTTCCCTCTCACAGTAACCAAGAAATTCTTCAACACTATAAGGCTCACACTCCACAATGTAGATCTGTATTTTTTTCTTGAAGAGACTCAGGTTATCTAGTCCTCTTAGACTCTTAGGAATAGAATTTTTGAGCTTGAGGCACATGTATTGGGTATGTTGCTGACCAGAGTCATTAGTCCATTGTTCCTGAATACTCCCCGACACGACTCTCTACACTTGAGTCGAAACATTGTTCTTATAGCAGTTTTCTGCATTAAGAAAATTTTCTTTGTGTGACTACTGTTTCCCCAAATTATTATACCATAATTTAGGAGTGATTGAAAGTTCGAGAAGTATACACACCTCAGGACATCTACATTTACCTGACCATTCAATATAATATGGAGAGTATAGACAACAGACGCCAGCTTCTTCTGGAGAATCGTGACGTGCTGTTCCCAGCTCAAATGCATGTCAATGTGTATGCCCAAACACCTTGCAAACCTGCCAACACAAATGCTGCTATCACGGTGTTCAAAGACTTCCGGCAAATTTCTTTTTGATCTGCTAGTACTGAAGGCAACACATTCAGTCTTGTCCGTATTCAGTATTAGCTTGTTTTCATTGCACCAGTGTTGTGTAATATCTAATGCAGTATTTATACTATGAGTTATTGAGTTGAGATCTTTATTTATCAGTAGAATGTTTGAGTCATCTGCTTTTAGAGTGTTTTGATCAAATACACTGGGTAGGTCATTTATATATATCACAAAAAGAAGAGGCCCCAATATGCTGCCTTGTGGTACCCCCATCTTGATGATTTTCTTCTTTGAGGTATAGCTGTCTCCTTCAGTTTCTACAGTCACCACTTGCTCTCGATTGGTTAGATAGCTCTTTAAAAGGAGATCTCTGATTCCTATAGCCTCAAGCTTCAGCAGGAGAAGGTCATGCTCTATACAATCAAACGCCTTAGACAGGTCTAAGAAAACACAAAGTGGAATCTCTCTCTCTAGTGTCTCAAGTATGGACTGTGTGAGCTCATAAATTGCTGTTACCGTGCTTCTATCTTTGATGAAACCGTGTTGTTTTGATGAAAAAATCTTAAACTTTCTACAGAAATTTATCAGTCTATTTGCCATTATTTTTTCAAAAATTTTTGAGAACGAAGACAGCAGACTTATCGGACGATAGTTGCTTATGTCTTCATGGGTTCCTTTTTTGTGAAGTGGCCTCACAACTGCCATTTTTAGTGCTTCTGGGAAAATGCCTTCATTAAAAGCAGCATTTATTGTATGAGTCAGGGGTCTGTATAATCTAGTCAGGGGTCTGTACAGGGCATTGTATGTGATCGTATCCATACAAATTGCTATTTTTTAATTTTTTGATGGTAGAAATCGTTTCCTCCTCTGTCACCTCAAATAATATGTAGAATGATTTTTCCAGACGATTAATGGATGGTTGCGAAGAGTCCGACTGTAGTGTTTTCTTGGATGGATTATCAGTGAAGTATTCATTAAATTTATTTGCAGTTTCTTCTGGATTTCCTGAAGATTTTGATTTGTTTGATGACGTTTCAATTTTTTCCCATAGAAAGATCGCCGCATCTCAGCAATTGCAAAGTCATATTTATTTTTTGTTATTTTATATAAATCTAAAAGAGTGGGCTCTGTTCTCGAGACGATGTACAGGATATCCAATTGTTTTTTTTTTTAATGAAGTTACTTCAGGTGTAAGGGGGCATTTGTTCCTTAATTATTGTTGTCGTGTCTTTACAATTGTTATTGGTAAATAGTTTTCAAATTTCTCTGTGTATATCCCGGAAAAAAAATCCCACAGAGAGAGTCAACATTGTCTGGAGGCATTTTATACAACTCATCCCAATCAGTATCAAGCAGAGCGTCCACAAAACCCCTGACAGCTTCATCCTTGTATCTCCTGGTTCTAATGACTTCACTTTTGAATTGACACCGAATTGATGGACAGCAGAAAAGCTGTGCAGCATGATCTGAAATGTGCTCATCAATTACTGAGGATTTACCCTCTTCAAGGTTTGTAAATATGTTATCGATGCATGTGCCACTATAAGGGGTAATTCTGGTTGGTTCCTCAACAGAAACTGTCACATTGAAACTATCAAGAATGGATCTGATTTCTTGAGTGTATTTGTCATTTTTATCAAGGAGATTGATATTTAAATCGCCTGCAATTATAAATGTAGCTTTTTCTTTTGTGGTCTTTTCTAATATATACAGGGTGTCCCAATATTCCATGGACATGGAGCAACCACAGATTACTGAGGTAAAAAAAAGTCGCTCGGACCAAACTTATCTCTATACCAAAATGCTTCGTTTGTCCGCTAGAGGGCTTCAAAGTCTTTTGAAAATTTTAGTTTTTTTGAAATAGCTCAAAGTCGGCTGATTCAAATTCGATGAAATTTGGTAGGTAGATGTCTTATTGAAAGTACTAATTTCTGATGTACATGATAATTTGACGGAAACCCGGGAAGGGGTGAAACTACCCCTACCCTCCATTAAAATTGATCGTAATTGTTGATAGGGTAGCAGGAACGCTGTTCATGTTTTTTTGTTTGAAAGATACATCGTTTTAGCCCATTTTTGGTCTCCTACAAAAATATGTATCTTTCCGAGGTGCTATGTGATAAATTAAATTAGTCGATGATAACTAAATTTTTATTTAATTATTTTAATTTGAAATCAAATTTTCAATTGTCAGGTGATTATTTTATCTAATCTCATAAAAGATGCTCGATGTGGGCGCCGGTTTCGACCCTAGAAAGTTCCATCCTGCGCAAAAAAATGATTTTAACTTTTCTTGGAACCTCGTCGTTTTGCAAACTGTTTACTGCGTTTGAAAAAAATCGTTTGCAAACACCTGAAAAAAAAACGAACCATACTAAACATCTTTTATGAGATTAGATCAAATAATCACCTGCACAATTGAAAATTTGATTTCAAATTAAAAGAATGAAATAAAATTTTGGTTAGGTATCATCGACTAATTTATTTTATCACATAGCACCTCGGAAAGATACAGATTTTTGTAAGAGACCAAAAATGGGCTAAAACGATGTATCTTTCAAACAAAAAAACATGAACAGCGTTCCTGCTACCCTATTAACAATTACGATCGATTTTAATGGAGGGTAGGGGTAGTTTCACCCCTTCCCGGGTTTCCGTCAAATTATCATGTACATCAGAAATTAGCACTTTCAATAAGACTAATTTAAATTTACCTACCAAATTTCATCGAATTTGAATCAGCCGACTTTGAGCTATTTCAAAAAAACTAAAATTTTCAAAAGACTTTGAAGCCCTCTAGCGGACAAACGAAGCATTTTGGTATAGAGATAAGTTTGGTCCGAGCGAATTTTTTTTACCTCAGTAATCTGTGGTTGCTCCATGTCCATGGAATATTGGGACACCCTGTAGGTATATGAGTTTTTCAAGAGCTAGATCTACATCTCTTGTGGGATATGTATCTGGTCTGTACAGACAAATACAGATTACTTTAGTTTTATCCTTGGTTCGAAGTTCACAGCCACAACATTCAATGACATGTTTGACACTGATGATGAGTTTGAGATCTTTTCTTTCGGAACATAGCATGTTCGGGCGAGCAAAAATAGCACAACCACCATGTTCATCTGGTTCTCGACAGAAACTAGAAATGTGTTTGTATCCACTTGGAAAAATTGTTTTTATATGTTCAGCACTAGACCAATGTTCAGTTATTGCTATGACATCTGGGTGATACTGACCAATCAGATTGTTTATTTTGTTTATAGCCTTTCTTATCGATCTAACATTCTGATGTAAAACCCTTATTCCTTTATCGTTGTTGTGGTTTTTGTTTGATCTAATATAGGAATGATTATTGTCAGCATTCGTGTTCTTTAATGTTGGTCTAAAAAATGTTGACCACGTCTAAAGTTGAACCTGCTGAAGGCGATACCGCTGGGCCAAAATTCCCTGCTGTAGATCATTTCTTTATAGTCAAAAGGCACTCCTATGAGGAAACATTTGTTGTCTTCAACTTCTGTATGTGTTTTTAAATTTTTTACTGAGATGAGAACTTTTTCCAATCTTCCCTTTTTTGATATGTATTCCAGAACATCCTCCTCATTCACCTGATTTTTTACTCTCGAAATAAAGAGACAAATTTTTTTGTCCTTTTCACTCTTTTTTCTTTTTCTAGCTATGAGTGTCCAGGATTCCTCGTCTTGTTCCGTAGCTACTCCAACATTCGGTGGTTTATTCCTGTTTTTTGGTTTCGATTTCAGTCTAGCAGTTGAGATTATTTTATTTGCCTCACCATTCCACAATAAAATTCCACACTACTTCCGATTATGTATATCGGAAGTTTCCATCAACTTTCTTATTTTAAATGGGACACCTGTATATTATTACATTTTAAGATTGCCAACCTTTACCAACTGTCTTAAAATAAGTGAAGTTATGACTTTTGATTTATTGTCAGTTTCTTGAAAAACCGAATTAATATTATATCTAGACAATACTGAGCTGCTTCCCGTCATTACTAGTGAAATAATATCACATGCTGGAAATAATATTAATTATTATCTGTCCAGAGCCTTGTAGAAGAACCTGCTTGATTAATTTCCAGCTCGGTAATACTGAAATATGTTGGTTTAAGGGCCAAAAACTCCTATGTCCAGACTACATCCTGTGTGTTCAGTGGAGGGGGGGGGGGGCGAGGTTAAAAGAACTCTACCATTGTCTCTAGAAAAAATAATTGCCGCTAAGGAAACATGTGCTTCATGGTTATCGAGAATTAGGATAGGTTTTCCTTTAGTGCATCTAGTGTGGTTTTTAATTAACCGTAGAAGGTCAATAAAATTCGCCGAGTTTATTCAACCATTTTTGGAACCATAATCACCACATTCTCCTAGTACATTCCTTCATTCTTACTCATGGTGGAAATATATTATACAGCGGTGAAATACTGGACCCAGTTGCATTGATTTTAGCACAAAAAGTCACATAAGTCCCTCTTGTGAGGCAATTTGGCCCACTTGTTTTTTTCCCGCTGGTGAAATTACTTTAGGTACCTGTAAAACTGTAGAAATACCAATCTCATCAGTATTCAATATTCGATCTGGACTAAAGCCAGACTAGAAATAGTTTTTTTCCAGAAATACACAAAAACAGCCGAACACGCACCTGTGTGATTATCACTATTGATTGGTCTGTCTAGATGTTTCTTAGCTAACCACAGATTTTTATTTTGTGCCCTGCCCTCCCCTACCTATTCAGCATTTTGTTATTTTGTCTCAAATTTTCTAAAAGTTTCATATAAAATGCAGTTCAAGAAAGTAAGAACTCTAACAAAAATGTATTTTAGAATTCTGAACTGATTTCTCTTTACTGTTTTACTCCAAAATGTACAATCGAGCAAATGTTTGCAAATGGGTACCTGCAGTCTATTTTTTTCATTATTGTTTAAAGACACTTGTCAAACAGCTGTCAAGTTGGCAGCCTGTGCAAACCTAAAACAGTCATTTTGATATTTTTAGATGGTCACTTTCTTTCTTGACCTTGACAAAAATTTAGCTAGAAGTTGTCAAATTGAGAAAGCTATAAGTAATCAAATTTTAAGTAGCTTTAAATTATTTATATAACAAGAAATAACATTATTAATAGTTATGAACAGTTTTATATACTGATCAAGCAACATTTCAATTTCATTAAAAAAATTACCTCAATCGTCATTTAAGTTTGTCTTGACTATGGTATGCAAAATGCCTCTTTTTCCCTCATCCAGGGACTTAGGGCTGACTGTTATTTTACCATGGAGACTACTGCACCCTTAAGTATTGACGTCATCCTTTGTTCGAGATAAACAGTTTTATTTGTTATTTTGAAAAATAACTGCTTCATTACATCCTTCATCAATCACTTCATTCTTGTGTACATTAAAGACCTTGATCGTGGATTTTTCTTACTGATCAGTGATCGGTGTGTTTTTGTAAATCTGTTCATTTGTAAATATTTTGTGGCTAATGAACCCTGTTCGAGGCCAACCCTCCCCCCCCCCCACACACACACACACATAAATCTGTTCATCAAAGGGTGTGCAATCTATTTTCAAGTTTTACTAAAATCGCCTCTTTTATAATTTTTGTAGTAGGTACTTGGCTGTAGCTTTGACTTGCATTTTTAAGTTCCTCAACTTGTTTTTATAACATCTCAACTATTTTACTTTGTTGTTCGTTATAATGACATTCTTATATTTAACATTCATGAGGATTAAATTTTTTAACAATTTTAATTTTAACATTTATAAGTTTATTGTTCTTGTAATAGGTTGGAAAATCTTAACATGAACTCACTTCCTTTATTTCACGAATCTGTGTTTTATTAAGATAAAATTATGGAAAATGGTTTTAAAATAAGTCACTCCAGAAACCGCTACATTGTTCATCTCGTAATTTTGTTAAGAAATTCACAATGGTTGGCAACACTGGTTTATATTTCCTAATAATGTTTCTATCATAGCAACAAGAATGAAGTTTACTGGAGATGTAGGTACCTACGATTTAACAAGTCTACTTGAAGAAACTAAATAGTTAACAAGAAACAATGATTAAACAATTATTTGATTTTGTCGAATGGGAGCAAAAATATTTATTTTTATTTTATATTTACATGCAGGGCTTAAAAACACATTCGATCTTCAAATATCGTAATAATTTAAGACTTATTACTATCTACAGTGTGACCCATTTGTTCTTGAAACACCCTGTAGAATCTTAATTTATGGTGCGATTTTAAAAAAATTCTTTTAAATCATAGAGCTTGATAAACTATATTTTGGGAGCAAAAAGGGTCTCATTCCTACAAAATCCAGGGCCTACTAGATCAGTGTTTACTTGTAAAATCTCAAAAATTCATATTAGCGATTTTTTTTACAAAAAAACTCGGCACGCCACAGGATTCACCAGCCCTCAAAACGGTACTGTACTAAATTTTATTGAAAATGTCAGAGTAAAAAGGATCTTGTAGTTATTTTAGAAATTCATAATAATACTCCGAATTTTCATAAATTAATTTAAAAAAGATCAAAAGCTATCATAAGTAAAAATTAAAATTAAAAAAAGTAAAAAAAAGTAAAAAAAAAATAAAAAAAATAAAAAAAAATAAATAAATAAATAAATTAATAAAAAATTATAATAATTAAAAAATTAAAGTACCTACATTATCACCAACTAGACGTACAATTTCTATTTTGTCTCTCTTGACCTTTTCGAATGAATTAATGAAAATTCGGAGTTCTATTATGAATTTCTAAAATAACTGCAAGATCCTTATTACTCTGACATTTCCAATAAAATTTAGTACAGTACCGTTTTGAGGGCTGGTGAATCCAGTAGCGTGCACAGTTTTTTTCTAAAAAAATCGCTAATATGAATTTTTGAGATTTTACAAGTAAACACTGATCTAGTAGGCCTTGGATTTTGTAGGAATGAGACGCTTTTTGCTCCCAAAATATAGTTTATCAAGCTCTATGATTTAAAAGAAATTTCTTTAAAATCACACCATAAATTAAGATTCTACAGGGTGTTTCAAGAACAAAAGGGTCACACTGTAGATGATGACTAATTCTTATTATCTCTGACAGTTAAGGTCAAATTACGGTGAACAAAAACAGCAAAATAAATACATTTATACAGGGTGTCGCTAAAAGGTACCACCAACGGTCTACCACAGATTCCTGAGTAGAAAATATGACGATTTAACCGAAATTATCCATGTCCAAAAAGGCACCCTTTTCGAGATGCAGCCTATAAAAGAGGATCAACCAAAAACACTTTTTCTAGAATAAGTCAAAAATGGCATATAACTGAGAATTCTAAATTTGAACGCCTATTACTATTGTTAAAACTAATAAACTGACATAGTCTTACAAACATTGACATACAGAGGATGTTCCTGTTTTTGATGTCACGTCTTACTTTTTACTTCAGAACTTTTTTATCTATAAGCCACTGATTTATTCTGGTTTTTTTTATCCAAAGACATGAGTATTACTGAACTTATTGCCTTATTGCCCTCTTATAAAACTTTGGTACCCTCCATGGTTGTCCCATAATTAATTTTTAATCATGGTCCTACACCTTCTGTGATTATTTGCAAGGTAAGTAAATTTGAATTACATCGTTTCTGTGAAATGAAAATTAATTTTTTAATTAAAATGCGGTTTTTACAAATAGTTTATTAAAAAAGTTTATTAATACTTTACTCCTTTTGTTGAAGAATATAGAATCAGTCAGTGGCACGCGGATAACAAAGTTCTGGGTTATAAAGTGAGACGTGACATCAAAAACAAGAACACCCTGTATGTTAATGTTTGTAAGTCTATGTCAGTTTATTGGTATTAACAATAATAGTGAAATTTTGAAGTTACTGAGTTAATCCATTTTGGACTAATGTCCGGTTGCACGAACTTAATTAAAAATTTGTCAGATATCACTGATTTTAAAATCTCCTGTATTAATTACCAAAGTTTTGTTCCAATCATGCTGGAAGTGAATTCTACTCCCGTGTAGAAGAGTTAATTACCAATAAAAAATAAAAGATCGTTGAGAATATTCACCCCATTTTCAAAATTTGCAACTTAAAATCAGTAATTATCTGAAAGATTTTTAATCACGTTCGTGCAATCGGCCCTTATTCTGGAAAACGTGTCTTTGGTTGACCCTCTTTAAGGGATCTTGAAAAGGGTGTATTTTTGAACATAGATAATTTGTGTTAAATCGGCATATTTTTTACTCAGGAATCTGTGGTAGAGCGTTGGTGGTACCTTTTAGCGACTCAGGGTGTCGCTAAAGAATTGGTCTCATGGCAATCCAAAAAATTGTAATATTTGAGTTGTGATATTCACATTGATAGCTAGCACAGTTGTTATCAATGTCATATTTGAGTTGCCCGGTGAAGATTTTATGATAATTTTTAAGTTGATTTTAATTCCTAGCAGAATGTCATATATGGGTAATGATTGTTGATTTATTTTTATAAAAATGTATAAATTTAATAAACGATTATCTTGTTTCATATTAGTTTTAAATTATACCTAATTAACCTGGCTTAGTGTTAGTGATGATTTCACGCTCGTAATGGGACATTTTCTCGCTTTGTGGTACTTATTTTCTAAGCACCTCTTTCCTGTATTCCAGTTTCTTATTTTTTTTTATTCCACAAATTATCACTGGGAAATTTTTCCCAGTGATAATTTTTAAACGGTATTTTCTAAAATTTCCCTAAATGAAGAAAGGTATCATATCACCAACCTTTTGTAAAAAATTATCAGGGAGTGTTTGTTGAGATTACAAATGTTGATATTATTATTTTTTATTTTTATAACACTATTGCAATATTTTAGCGATGCAACGAATAGTAAAATTTATCAGTAACCGAATATTTGGCATTTGATATTCAGTTGAATACGAATATTTGGCAGAATACTTACATATTACTCAGCTTTGTTGAGGAAATATAAAAAAAGTGTGTAGGTACTCGCATCTTGATATTTTTTTTATTCCAACGGTTTTGCTTTATTTACAATCTACTTCATTTATACAGAGTATTAAGTAAATGTGATACAGGATTGGGTCGTATAGGGAAAACATCCATTAATGTTTTTCCCTTATTTGATGTCCCTTGTTTCTGTGGTCTCTATTCGAGGAGGTTCTGTTTAGTCTTCTAACGGAGGGGCCTTTGTTGTATAGTTCCTCTATCAGCTCGTTTTCGTGATTGGTAGTTTGTTCGTTGTGCCTGGCTGACATACGCCAGATGCCAGATCTCCTCTCGGACAGTGGGCACCTTCATGTCGCAGTGGAGCGTCTGGTTGCTTACGTACCATGGTGCGTTGGCTATAGATCTTAGTGCTTTGGACTGGAACCTTTGTATGATATTAAGTGATGTAGGTTTTGCACATCCCCATAGCTGAAGCCCGTAGGTCCAAATGGATTATTTGAGTATGGTCTTGTATATCAGGAGTTTATTTGTGAGGGATAGCTTCGATTTTCGACCTAGAAGCCAATATAGCTGTCGGAACTTGAGATCAAGTTGCCTTCTTTTGGTTTCGATATGTTTCCTCCATGTTAATCTCTGGTCGAGATGAAGGCCCAGGTACTTTACTTCCGTTGCAGTAGGAATATGTATATTGGCCATGCTTACAGGTGGGCAGGTGGTTTGTCGCGTGGTGAAGGTGATTTGTACCGATTTTGCTTGGTTTACTTTCGTACGCCATCGTGAGTACCAGCTATTAAGTTGGTTAAGTTGATCTTGTAGATTTGAAGAGGCTCTGGCGGGATCTTCATTCAGGGAGAGGACTGCAACATCGTCGGCGAAGGTGGCAATTGTTGTTTCTTTTGTTTCTGGGATGTCTGCTGTGTATATTAGAAAGAGCAGTGGGCCCAGAACGCTTCCCTGAGGTACACCAGAGTTGATGGGGAAAAAATTGGAATGTTCATTGTTGTACTTGACTGAAAAATGTCTATTTGAGAGGTATGATTTGATTAGGAGGTAGTAATTACTGTTTAGGGTGTTTTTGATTTTGAAGAGCAAGCCTCTGTGCCAAACTTTGTCAAAAGCTTGGGAGATGTCTAGAAGAACGGTGTTGCAGAATTTCTTTTCCTCCAAGCTTTTGGATATTTCATTAACAAGCCGGTGGCACTGTTGCATTGTTGAGTGGCGCTCACGGAAGCCAAATTGATGGTTGGGAGGTCGTGGTCTGTGTTTCTCCTTTTCAGTAGTAATCGTTCAAATACTTTGCTAACGATAGGAAGTAGGCTGATGGGTCGATATGATGCGGCTTCATGAGGTGGTTTGCCTGCTTTGTGGATCATTAGGATTTCGGCATATTTCCATATGATCGGGAAGTAGGATAAACTCAGCATGCGATTGAATATGGTTGTCAGGAGGACTATGGCCTTGCGGGGAAGCTGCTTCAATATTTTTCCTGTGACTAGGTCGTATCCTGGGGCCTTTAGAGTGTTCAGTTTGTCAATCTCTTTCTTAACTTCAGCGGGAGACATGGGTTTGATGGGGAGACTCATTTGGCATGGTGCATCAATGGCCTGTTCTATTTGATGGTCTGTGTTCCCTGGTTCTGTCACAAATACACTGGTTAGGTGTGTGGCGAAACTATCTGCTTTTTGTTTATCGCTGCGAGCCCATTTGTTATTAGGTTTTCTGATTGGGGGGACAGGTACTTGTGGTCTTTTGAGCTTCTTGGTCGCTTTCCATAGGGTGTTGTCATTTGCTGCTAGGTTTGTGACGTAATGTTCGAAATTCTTGTTGCTGATATCTTTTAGGGCTGCTATAGTTGTCTGGAGAGTCGATTATAGGTATGTTGATCAGTGTTGTTTCTGGATCTCTGCCAGGTTCTTCTGGCGCGACGTTTTTCGGCGATAAGTTGTCTTATATGGAGTGGCACATTAGTGTTAGATGTTTGCTTAGATTCGATTTGAGGGGGGGGGGGGGGGGGGGGTAGATTGCCAGGCGGCTTGTTGTACCAGTGTTGTCAAGTATTGCGCTGCTGAGTCGATGTCTTCGGTAGATTTTATACGCTGGTTGAGGTTGATATTTTCTTGTAGATTGTCCTTGAAGGCTGTCCAGTCAGTGTTCTTCGAGGCTAGCCGTGGATAGGGAGGTTTATTTATAACCACAGTACTCATGCTGGTGATGACAGGCGTATGATCAGATGAGAGATCAAAGTTTGATTCAACTAGGCACGTGTTTCTAGGTATTCCTTTGGTTATGAAGAAATCAAGGAGGTCGGGGAGTTTCCTCGGGTCACTTGGCCAGTAGGTGGGGATTCCATTTGATAGGAAATCGTAGTTGTTGTCTGTCATCGCACGAAGAAGATTTCTTCCTTTGGTAGCGATTAGTCTGGATCCCCAGCGTGTGTGCTTGGAGTTCCAGTCTCCACTGGGTATAAATCGCGATTACCTAGGGTTTGGAAGAAGGTTTTATAATCGTCTGGGGATATGGCGTGTCGCGGCGGGCTGTAGATTGCTGTTATGTTGAATTTCCAGGGCTTGGCGTTCACTTGGACGCTAGTAGCTTGGATTTTATCTGTTTGGTATTTTGATAATTCGTGATGCGAGATAGCGTTGCGGATTATGATTGCTGAGCCATCGTGGGCCGTCCCGTCAGGGTGAGTATCTTGATAATATAGTAGGATTAACTTTAAAAAGTCAGATGTGACGTCTTACTAACCGTCCGAATTAATATTTTTAATTTCACCAGAAAATGTCAAACAGTTAATTGTCAAGTTGTGAACGAGCGTAATTATTGAAGGAATCATTCAAAAAATGAATTGAACCGCTTACGTCAGTTTGAGAGCCACTGACAACTACATAAAATTTATTCACGTAATGACATTCTATCCTCTGTGTTGTGCATTTAATTCTCATTCAAAACCAATGTTGACGTATACTTATTTATGCGGGATGGAGTGTTTAGACAAACTAGACGGTTACTATAAAAACACGTACATGAAACAAAATAAATCGACCTATCAAAAGGATGTGTATTCTTAATCGATACGTATGACTTTTTAGACTTTATTGGACTATATGAAAATATTCAGTGTTTTTAAATTAGGTATGAATTTAATCACAAATTATACGAATCCGGTTTTTAAATTAATAATCCCAAAACTGGTTGTTGATGTTGAAGTACTCAAATCACTACAAAAAAATTCCCAGATCCAGACTATTATAAAAAAATTTATAATTTCACAACGTTAACTTACATAAATTACTTTACTTAATGTACTTAAATTTAATTAATTTCAAAATGTACTTGAATTTTGAAATTAAAAATTATTGAGAAATCCATCGTTTGGCTCACAGAGACTGACTAAAATGAACTGGGAAGTTTTAAAGTAATTTTATTTACATAAGCTATATACAAAGAAAACATGATGAAATAATAAAAATAACTATCCATTCTCCGTGTCCTGGGACTTATCTTGACTGGGCCCCCGTCATCTAGACGGGCGTGCTGTGAAAAATGCTTGCTTCTGCTTGGCTTTGTTCAGCGTCTCGATTCAGATTGGTTATAGCGCTAGGCAATAAGAAGGATGTACCGTTTCGTACTACTTCCTCTCCCATCTCGGTGTAACTACGACTCCGCCTGAGAGTCGTCCGTGGCGTTTCGCTGGTCCGGAATCGCCTGGAGATCGGACGGATTCCTCGGGCGCCAGATTTTTACTGAGGGTTTACTCCCTTGGGAAGATGTTCTCGCCAAATCTTCCCACTTACCTGAGTCGTAATTACAATGGTACTGCTATAGTACCCTTGTCCCAGGGGTAGCTCTGTGGAGAAACGGAAAGTGCCAGGGGTCGGTTGAGGTTACCACCCTAAAATAACTGTGTTCGGCAAAGCGGGCTTTAATCGCTTTCCGAAAGCATTGACACCTCCGAGGAGCCAAGCTGTAGCGAGTGATTATCGGTTTAAAGGATACTTAATCAATTAATGCAGAACGGATGAACATTAACACCACAGAATTCAACTTAACAATTTTTATTATTAATTTATCGGAGTAGGTACACAATGAGCAATAATAATGCATCGGTATGAATAACTAAATAATAACAAATCGGTCACGGGGCACAGCGGTACGTGAGGGGTGGTTGCGACTAATAATTAGGTACACACGTCGGAATGACGAACGGGCGGTTAAAAACGGCCTGGATCGGTTTAGACAAAAAAAAATGCTAGGCGGGCTGTTCTCGGCGGTTATGTGAGGAGTGCGGCCACGATGATCTCAACTACGCATTCGGAGGGGAATCGGCACGATTTTGGCGGGACGCTGCTCCGCGAGCACCAGACGCCACCCCCAGCACACTGATCCACCCTTGCTATGCCAGGCGATGGACCGTGGACCAGGAGCGAAATCCTTGTTGCTCACAACGTGGAAGTGAAGGGGTTATTGAGGGAGCCCGTTGTTCCGCGGGTACCAGACACCACTCCCGGCGCACTGATCCACCCTTGCTATGCCAGGCGATGGACCGTGAACTAAGAGCGAGGCCTTTGTTACCCACAACGGAGATGGTAGGGGTTATCGGGGGAACCCGTTGTTCCGCTGGTACCAGACACCACTCCCGGCGCACTGATCCACCCTTGCTATGCCAGGCGATGGACCGAGAACTAGGGGCGAAGCCTTTGTTACCAACAACGGAAGGAGGAGGCGGTTCTGATGAGGGCCGGATCGATAGGAGTGAGAGGAGAAAAATATCGACCGTAGCAGAAATATAAATCGCAACAGCACCTACCTTTGACTATTCTTCGGCAACGGGTCTAGGCTCTCTATCTTCTATTGATTCAGATGCACTACTAACACTAACTATTACTCTTAAACTATTGCTAACTAACTACTGACTTCCCGGTGAAAAGAACAAAAATAAAAATAACTACAACTGCTTGCACTCGGAATGCCCGGTAGGTACTTAAACTGAGACTGCTGACACACGCCTTTACGATCGGAGATCAGAATTCGGAATCCATTTTTCAAATCACGGCCCCGGTTTATATAGCGACCACTATCGGTTCCTGGTGAGATAGAAATTTTCGAGAACATTTTCTCCGTAAAAAAGGTTAATTTAAACTGCTATCTGCGGCCCGGTGCATTTCGGCGTTTTTATAATGCGATAGTGGTCGATAACTTGCTTGAATTTGAAGCCAACTGCCTCGATTTAGTTACTTTAAAAATCAGCCTGTGCATAAAAAAATTAATGAAATTAAATGAAATCATGAAAATTATTAGTACTTCGCTGATTCAAGGTATCTACCTACCAAACCCTATTTCTGTACTATTCGCAAAAACTTAACTGAATTAATAATAACTTAAACGGGGTGGTCCTACCTATCTACCTATGTCGTTGGAATGATCTTTATTTATTGAAAAGAATAGAAAAATAGAAAAAAAAATAAAATAGATGGAGTCGAGGTAATACGACTTCATTACATCGGAACACGCGATCTATCCTTGTGTGTCCCGGCTGATCGCTTGGCTGGGGAAGGGGAGCGTAGCAGACCCTGTTGGCTCTCAATACAAGCCAAACAGAAGAGAGATCTGTTAGCCAGCCCACGTCTCAATAAGATACGGGTCTGGAAGCTAAAAAGGAAAACAAAACGATTCTCCAAACAGAGCTCAAAGCACTCTGGGCGTCGAACCACGGGACAAGGATAGGCTGACTCAATACATCAGCCTCTCCCCCTCTGTGCACTCAGTACATGCATTTCGGCTGTCCTGCTCCTCTGAAGGCTCACTACACCTATCAGAGTAATGAAACACTCGCCGGTCAGTACCCAGATCGCGTCTCACTACCTGTTGCCCAATTGGTGGGCTCGATACATCCAACGAGAGGCGTTTATTTCTGCGAGGCTCAATGCACCTTGCAGGAGCTGAATGTTTAGTGGTCAGTAGCAAAAACTCTGTCTTCCTGCTCTGAATTGATTAATTGAAATTAAATTGTCTCTAATAAGCAAATAATAATAATAAACGGAAGTCTCGGATTTCGTTACAATAGCAATGTTGCCAAACATATAAAAAGTCAAGAAACTAATTTAAATGTTTAAACAATTAATTAGTTTTCTATTTAGCAACAGTTTTCAAGAATGTGATTTACTATGAAGGTAGGTATTCAAGGAAACAAGCTACAAATAGTACTACATGAAAAGCACTTGTCTGTGGTATTTAGAACACGGACTACCTACCGTCATCACAGCTCTCTGATTACTCTCTCTATATAAAAAAGCAATCACGAACTTGCCACCTGGAAGATTTGTACCAATCATCTTAAAATGTGAGGAATGTTACTCAAAATAAGGTCCATTTAACTCACCAATTTGAAATTAATTTCTTAACTATATTTTTTTATCATTGTAAGTATATGGGATTAAAAAAATATTGTTATCTTCTCGATCTAATCTGACCTTAAAATGGAATGTGATGTTTGTAAACAGAGGAAACCAGCTACATATAAATGCGATACTTGTACCTACTCAAGTTGTAAGACATGTGCTTAACTAACTTCCTCAGAAATTAAAGTGTCGGAGTTGAACTCCAGAGTTATGAAATTCCACTGCTCAAAATGTAGAGAGGGTAACATGTCTGCAGTGCTCCGGAAGATAAAAGCCAAGGAAAGAGTTATTAATGCAAAAGATCTATTGATCAAAGGATTGGAGGAGCAGATTACGCTGTTAAGGGAGGAATTAGAAAGAGAGAAGAACGAAAACAATGGTCTACAAAATGGTGGACAATTGAGGCAGAATGAAATATAGTGAAGTTGTTGGAAGAAAGCCCAATGAGGTGATGGTGGTCAAGCAAAGGAAGGACCAAAAGAGTTCAGTAACCAGGTAAGCTATTGAGACGAATATTAATCCGGGAGAAATTGGAGCGAGGGTTTCCGGAATGAAGCACGTGAGGGGCGGAGGAGTTGCGATAAGTTGTGAAAGGAAAGAAGATTTAGTGAGTGTATCGGATAATATTAAAATAAAGTTTGGAGAAGAATATGAAGTGATAGTACCTGGGAAGAAGTGTCCAAGAATCAAGACTGTTAATGTGGATGTAGATAATATACCGTAAAGTGAGCTGGAATATGTTGTATTATTACAATAATACAATAATAAATTACTATTCAAACTAACGATAACGGTTATAAATCTAACGACAATTATTTATAGTGGATAAGGATCTATTGAGCGATGAGAGCGAGTTTGTGAAGAAGATAGTCATGCAGAATGCCATAACCACCAATTGCCCCGAGAGAAGATTGGCAGTAATTACTCACTACAAAGGAAAACAGGGCAAAGAGAGTGTTATCTTGGAGGTTGATATTAACACTTACAAGCTGATTCAAAATAGAGAAAAACTTTCAATAGGATGGAGGTCATATCGATTTTTTGATCACATCAATGTGGTTCAATGTTTCAAATGCTATAAGTTTGGACATATGGCTAAGGACTGCAAATCGGACAAAAAAGTTTGTCCCAAGTGTTCCGGAGGACACAAAATTGATCAATGCCAATCACAAGATTGGCATTGTATGCTACTGATATACTACGAGTGCCCAATGTAAGCTACAGTAATCCTGCATATGATAGAGAATGTGAAGCCTACAAGAGAGTGTACAGGGAATTGGAAAGGAGAGTGAACTATACAGTTTTGCCAATATACAATTTTGCCGATGACAGTACCCTCATATCTTCTTATACGTTAGATGCGCGAACATTTGCCATCGACGCACAGACTCGCAGGGAGCAAGAAGTTGCCATACTTAACAATGATTTGCAAGACATTCTAACTTGGGGCGATAGAAACCAAGTCCAATTCAATGCTGGAAAAACCCAACCAGTCATCTTCTCCAAAAAGGCCAACGTTTTGGAGCCAGATATGGTGATGGCGGGACACTCTCTTACCCCAGCGTCATCTATTCGTTTACTTGGAGTGAGCCTCGGAGCGAACATGTCTTGGCATGATCATGTTGCAGGTCTGGCGAAGAGTGCTTCTCAAAAACTTGGAACACTCTTCCGCACGAAGAAATTTTATACACCACAACAGCTTCTCCTCTTATACAAGGCTCAAATCCGACCATCATTGGAGTACTGCTCACATGTTTGGAGCTCAGCTCCTAAACATACACTGAGACTACTCGACTCTATCCAGAAAAGAGCCATACACTTGATTGGGGACCCAGATTTGGCAAAAAATTTAGACACTCTCGAACATCGAAGAAAAGTAGCTGACCTGAGTCTGTTTTACAGATATTTTTATGGAAAGTGTTCAAAAGACGTGGCCCGCTTGATCCCGCCTAGAACAAGACCGGGCAGAAATACACGTCGAGCCGCAGACGCTCATCCGTATCAGGTTCAGCTCGTTACACCTCGTACCACTCTATTTCAGACTTCTTTTATGTATAGAACCGCATCTCTTTGGAATAGAATTCAAAGGGCGTGTTTCCCGAAGTATACAACCTACAGAGATTCAAGGCCAACGTGAATCGACATCTCCGCTCATGCACCGCTCCCAGAGCTTCATAGGGATTTCCCTGCAGTGCATGTGCATTTTCAATAAAAAAAAACCAAAGATAGCAATCAGAGACTCAATTACTGTGTTCAAATATACAAAACTTATTGGCATACAAAAATGAAGAGGAGCCAACGATAAATAACTAGAGATTCCTTGCTTCACTGAAACTAGCAAAACGGATGTTATATACAGGGTAAATCATTGATATGGGAAAGCTCGATTACACCTATACCATTAAAGATATCGAAATGAACCAAAAAGTGCTGTAAATGGGAGGGTAAAGTGCAGTTTGTAAAATTATTTTCAGATACACAGGATGGCCCAATATCGCTGTACGCCATACAACTTTGTTATTTTAAATAGGACACCCTCTATATTATTACATCTTCAGATTACTTGAGAAAAGTAAAAAAGAATGGTTTGTAAAGTTGAAGTTTGTAATGAGCGATTTATGAGTTATAAACAAATGAAAATAGCGATTTTCCATTTTCAAAGCAGAACGGCTTTTTTATATTGAAAACGGCTCGAGATATGGCAAAACGGTTTACATGTCCCTATCTTAACTTTTCAAGCGGAATCCTATTGGATGGATGAAATTTTTATACAGAGTGGTAAAAAATTTGATTATTTTCATCACCCGGTATAAAAATTTCAGCTACATGATAGGATACCAAATGAAAAATTAAGATAGGAACATGTAAACCGTTTTTCCATATCTCGAGCCGTTTTCAATATAAGCTGCTTTGAAAATGAAAAAACGCGATTTTCATTTGTTTATAACTCATAAATAATTGCTCATTAAAAACTTCAACTTTACAAACCATTCTTTTTGACTTTTCTCAAACAATATGAAAATGTAATAATATAGAGGGTGTCCTATTTAAAATAACAAAGTTGTATGGCGTACAGCGATATTGGGCCACCTGTGTATCTGAAAATAATTTTACAAACTGCACTTTACCCTCCCATTTACAGCACTTTTTGGTTCATTTCGATATCTTTAATAGTATAGGTGTAATCGAGCTTTCCCATATCAATGACTCACCCTGTATAAGCATGAGACTGAAATTGTAGAATATGAGATCACATTCTATAATTAAATATATACCTGTTAATCTGTTGATCAGGAGTAGTAAAATCTTATAATAGGTAACATATAACTGCACGGAAACTTCAGACAAGTTTCCGCAGTTTCCGAAGCAGAAGTTTTTCACATTTAGTATATTTATTATGTCTGCATTACATATTGAAAGTTTATTTTGTGTATGATTATTGTATTGTGTTATTTGAAATATTTGTATAATTAACGCCCAATATTATAAACGCTGGTTAAGTTAACTGGCAGATTTCTGTGCCCGATTTTGAAGCTAATATTGACCTCGAATAACTTTTATTAATATTTTTGTAATCCCTTTTATGCCAAGAGTAATTAAAATGCAATAATTTCGACCTATTGTCTATATCTTCTCTAGAAACGACCACAGAAATCGGCCAGTTAACTTAACCAGCGTTTATAATATTGGCCGTAAATAAACTTATTATTATTATTATTAATTTTTGTGCCAGGTTATTAACTGTGAAGTGTAGGTGTACTTGATCTTTGGAATCGGGCAGAAAAATGATGTTAACACTATTCACCACACACACTGCTCTTGTACTTTTTTTGTGTGTTTTATAGATTCTATGCTTGTAGGCTGAAGTTTTGTTTGTGTATTTATTTACTGTCTTGTGTTCTATTATTGTGTTTTGCTGATTGTGTTTTTCTTCTTTTATGTTATTTTTTCGCGCATACAAGTACAAATTTTTACCTAGGTACATTATTATTGACTGCTTTTGTAAATTATTGCTATTCTCTACATCTACATGTGTTTTGTTATATTGAATATGTATTATACTAATGTAGATGTGAATAAAGATAAAGATTTAATTAATCTATCTTCCTGTAACTATCCTAGTGCTTTAAGAGAAATTCTGATGACACCAGCTGGTCAGGAAACACCTCCTAGTGTTAGTCTAGTGTATAGTTGGACCAGAAAAACTGAGCAACTCTTGTCTAATTCAACAAATTCCTATCTCTTACAGTGATAGGTATTCCAAGATAACCATAAAATACATACTAATCTGAAATTTGAGATCAGTCAAAAGAAGAAGAAATGTAACAAGCATAATTACAATGTAAAAATACTTTATTTGTCGAAACTGCGAACATATAAAACAGCAGATTAAATATAAACAAAATGGGTGCTAAATTAAATAACAAGATTGAAAATAATTAACAATAAATACATTCACAATGGATCCCTAGTTTGTATACAAAAAAAAATCAATGTGGAAATGCAAAATTTACCTACAAATCTCCCCAACTCAAGAACTCGCTTTCGGCGAAACAAAATTAGCTATTTTTGACGATTCAATGCTTAGTGCACTAGAAAGCAACCGAACAACACTCTTCACATCTGGACTATCGGTCTCTGTAACAAAGAATAATTATTTAAACTCATCAACTTATAATAATAATCAGCATACTAACCGTCTGCGGTGATTTCTCTTTCGAGCTTCAACTTCTCCTTGTTCATCTCCAGCATGGCCTCTTCGATGGTCCCCTTGGAGATGAGACGGTAGACCGTGACTGGCCGCATTTGTCCCATCCTATGACACCGGTCCTCGGCTTGCTTGTCATTGTAAGGGTTGAAATCGATGTCGTGGATTATAACGGTGTCGGCTGCTGTCAGATTTATACCCAGTCCGCCTGCCCTTGTCGACAGTAAAAACACAAAAATACCTGGATCGGACGTGTACTCATCTATAAGCTGCTGTCGGATGCTTACAGCCGTGCTACCATCCAGTCTTCCCATAAAAACGAAATCAAATGATTATCACAGCAGACATGATAGCCAACCTTTGATTGAAAGTGATAGGCCCAGTAAGAAGTATCTTACCTGAGATAACTGTGGTTGCGAAGCTTCAAATACTCCTCCATTATGTTCAGCATGATCACGTACTGACTGAAGATTAACACGCGGTGCCCTTCACGTTTCAAAGAAGGTAACACTTGGTCCAAGTAGAGGAACTTCCCTGAGGTTAGTATCAAGTTATCTGGGAGACCGAACTTACCCAATCCCTGGGAACAAAAAGACAATCATTACCGGCTTTATGAACACGGCAGTACTGCCTCCTCACCTTATATTCCTTACTCATGGTATGGATGTCAAAATCAGACATGTAGCACAAGTCGTCAAAGATGTAATCTGGATTTGTGTCCTTGTAGCGAGTGTCCATGGCAAGGATTTTTGCGATCTCTTGCAGCTGTTCGTAGTCGTAGTGGTATCGCATCAGTAACGGATGATTGCTGAGCTTCCGTAGATCGGTCATCATGCTCATACCCGAGTAACCGCTTGTGGTCTAGAAAAATGAGACAAGTACTGATTTAAACAAGCCAAGAACTAGGCTATTTTAACGATGCAGAAAAGTGCTTTGAAAGTTCATTCTAACTGAACTCTTACCATACATTGCAATAAGGTAATTATGATCAAAATTCCAAGGGGACTAGAGTACAGGATGTCCTTTCACTTATGGTCACAAAAAAAAATTACACACTATTAGATTGAAAATTCAAGCAAATATGAAAACCACACCAAGCTACAAATTTAAAAGCTTGTATGGTTTAACAATGCATTTTATTAGTGTATTTTTAATAACCATTTGGTATTTAAATTGAGAAGTTTGTGAGTTATAAACAAGTGAAAATCGCAATTTTTGAAGTTCAAGTCGACGAAAACGGCTCAAGATAAAGGAAAACGGCTTACATGTCCCTATTTTACTTTTTATGTACTTCCTATGGTACAGAAACATTCTTACTCGGGATGTGCCGAATATTCTGCAAAAGTTCTCTATTCGGCAAGTTCGGCGTTGTTTGATGCGGGTCGAAGGGCCAAAATGTTTGATGCGAGCGAGGGCCCAATGTTTGGGACAATTAATGGTTTTGATTATAGGCTGAAGGACCAGGGTTTTTAACCCCAAAGAAAACAGGAGTACGTATGCACAGTAATAATTCGAATAAGTAGTTACTGACCTTCCGTCTGCTTTTTGTCCCATGATGTTATGTTTATGTTTTAGTTCACTTAATTTTAACGATTCTAAGCCGCGGTTAATTTAAGTTCACGATATGATTAATTATTACTAATTGTATTAACACGAATTAGGAGGATGTCTGGCGATCCATCTAATATGATACGATTTATTATCTCGAAAATGCGACTTGCTCCGACAACTTCGGCTGACTAATGCCCGGTTTCACCAACAGTAAATAAGACCTTATTCATAGATTAAACTTATTATTGGTTAAAAAGTGATAGCTTCTGTTTCACCAAACACGAATAGCTCTATTCTATGAATAAATCGGCAAATAAACTAACCAGCCAAATAGTTCCAGTTACCGTGTCTATTCATAGTTTTCTAACCTCAATTTCCCTTCTGCAGTTCTACAACACTGATTAATGTGAGAAAATACTCTAAAGTTAATCGTATAGTGTATTTGATAGGAGTGATTGGTAAATCAAAAGTAAAAAAACACAAAATACTGGTTTTTTATTTAATTTTGTTGTCTGGTGTGTTGATATTATAATAGCTATACAACAATAATTACTACCTACAAAGTTTATAATAATTAAATGGACCATAGAAAAGTGTTTAAAAAATGAATTATTATTCCAGTACTTCAATTTATTCTAAATAAGATTTATCAAACACTGCTATTTCGAACTAGCCTTTCAACATCTTCATCGTCTTCTTCCGAGTCTTCAGATGAAGATCATGAGGCAGGAAAGTGTCCCAGCCAGAAGAGACCTTGCACACTTGAACAAGAGGGAAAATCAGCATTGCTTCATTCATTCTTTAGTCCTTCGGCTTACTTTCCAAAAAGCACACGCAAGTAGCAGGGAGTGACTTGGGAAAAACTGTATGAGTTTTCGCTTCATTTTCACTCTCCACTGTTGTTCATCCTCTTAAAAAGTTGATACACTATGGTTTGTTTAACACGTTGACGACAGAACGAGCCCAAAACGGCCCGTATCGGTTATGTCTGATACACGGCATACAAATCGTGCATCCTTCACCAACTTACGACGCTCATAATTCCGCTAGATATAGTTGAATGTAGCTATGGATAGAGCATAACATGAGTATGACGTGGGTACTGCAAACAGCGTGCGGGCCTTTTTCGCGCCGTTCCGTATGCAAGTTATATTTATTACTTATATACGGTACGGGACTTTTCTGGCCCGTTTCTCGGTCTTTTTCATTTGAGTTTTAGTATGATATTGACCATAGATGAACATAGGCCATAATTATAGTTGTTTATGACTCTGAACATAATTTTTTTTATATGGAAAGCCGAGGTAAAAGAATTGTAAAGCCGGTATTATTTTAATTTTTCCCCAAAATACACGATAAGGGCCTTTTAAGGCTCGTATTAAAATTTTTCTCCTATAACAACGATACGGGACTTCCAAGACCCGTCCTGACGCAACCGAATGTGCTCTTGTACCTAACAATGCGGTACGTTACCGGCTTGCATGCCTTAGTTCCGTATTTTTCGGATAGATGACACTACACTCGTGCTTTGCATACGAGCCTTAAAAGGCCCGTACCGTAAATTAAAATGTATCGGTACGTACCCTTAAAGGCCCGTATCGCTCGAATGAAAACACCATAAACATCGCTGCCGTCGTCAACGTGTTAATAATTGCAATAGGTATATGTGGATCCACGCGAAGCGCACGTCGGAATGAATAAATCATTAAACCACACACATCACGAATTAGGATTTTATTTAAAGTTTAAGGTGACGTTACTGCAATGTCATGCATAAAATGTACAATTTATGTTCGAAATTGTACTGAATATGTGCCTATTTTATGAATAACTAACTGAGCTGTCAAACACGTTGGTGAAACAAGAATAGATTTAACTAGAGAATAAACCTGTGGGAATGTAACCTGTTGAATAGTTGTAATCAAATAAATAAATAAATAAATAAATAAATAAATAAATAAAACTTATTCATTCAATAGTTATTTAGAGATTTATTTGCTGTTGGTGAAACCGGGCATAAGTGTTTCTTTTCTTCCTTCTCACTTATGTCTTTCCATGTGCGGGTAAGAGGGAAGGAAGGGGTGGATGTTGTATTCTTCAAACCACAAATTTACGTTGACAAACGAATTGTTGATGAATGAAATTAGCATATTGTAACGTATCACACTCTGGGTGTGAAAACCCTCAACGAAAATCTTCCGGAAATATTTCAACTCATGGAATATTCCAAAGATGAGGTAGGTAATCGACAAAAAAAAGGAAACTAGTTTCAGAAAAGTGGCTGCGAAAGCGAAAATTCACACGAGTAAATAAGGTAGGAAACAATACACCTGGTGAGTGAAACAAACTCAATAAAGTGAAGGAAAACTCAGGACAGACGAAAACGCTATTGTAGTCGGCTTCCTGAAGAACAAAACAATAGCAGCCCCTACAAAACGTAAAGGTAAGTAAATGAACATTGACACATCTATAACCTGATTACAGACTCGTTGAATGAACATACAATCACGTTAATCCAACCCATCTTTCACCCCGTTTGTACATCTGATATTTCTAGTTTTACTAGATCATATAGTGATAATAAACGTCCCACCCTTAAAGCAATTATACACCTGATATTTCTAGTTCACTAGCACTAAATCATACAGTGATAATAAACGTTTACAAAATCCTAATCTTCCAAGTAAATATTCCGGCCGAATCTACAATATATTCATCCAACATCAGCGCCGCTAGACCAACTCGACACCGAGACTGTCCCGTGACCAGCTAGAAGACGACCGATGACTTCGTCAGAGCAGCCGTCCACGGAATATATAATAATATAAACAAATAAACAAAAGGCCTAATAAGCAAACATAAAGGTACTTATTTCACCTCACTAACCAAAGGGAAGTTTAACTTCATTTCTTGTTGTTTGTTAAGCATCAATTTGTACCTCATTCCGAACTTTGACAACTAAAACCTCAAAAACGAAAAACAACAAATTCAAACAGACAAACGGTTTACATCAAAAAGTTGGAGTAGTATACTTATAACATTAATAAAAACAAGTGAACGGTTAAAATCAACACAAGCAAACAAAAAAGGGTTCCGTAATGTCAGAGCATAGCCTTTTACGGTAAAGTCGATCCAAAGCAATCAAATGTATTTTCTTACAGTAGGTGTATGAATGCGAGAGTGCCTTCAGTTATTATTGTGTAAGTCGCGTAAAAGCCTTCAGTGTTTTTATTATTGTGTAAGTCGCGTAAAACCAATGTTCACTTCAACAGAATAGCCTAGGGGAGAAGGTCAGTGGGATGCTGCCTTCGTCTCTCGTAGGTTCTGGTAATTTCTCTTGGTTGAGCTTACCTGCAAATTGATGACTTAGTCAAATTAGGAAACATGAAAACAGTAAGATCACAAGCTTGAAATTGAAGTAAAACTGCCCAAGTTGGCAACCCCGAAAGGTCCAATATACAACCCAGACCCAAACGAAACGGAAACCGACACACAGTCATTGTCATTAATGAATTTTTACAACCCTCACAGAAATAGAGCAACAGAGTAAAATACGGTTGAAATGACGCAAACAGTTCTTTTATACAACTGCAAAAGCCAGTGTCGAAAGGTCCATTGACAAATAAATAAAACAAACAAAAATAATCCAAGGCGAAAAGCAACATTGAATCACCAAAGTGCGATAAATGAATAAATTATTCTAAGGTAAAATGGAATATTTCTAATAAGGTAAAATGAAACGCAAACTGCGAAAATAAATTATTGTAAGGTAAAATAATGTAAGATCTCCTTTGTAAGGGATGAACTGCTATTCGGTGTGAAATATAGATGAAATAGTAATACCCTTTCATTCCGTACAATGAAAGAAAAGGGAAAGCCCTAACATTTGATTCCAGAACTCTTGCATACCCTATCCGAGAACCAGGGGCGACTACAAGAAAACCACACAACGAGAGGAGGGTCCTAGCTGCAAAACGATCATCGAGGGTAGGGGGGGGGGTTTGTTATAATATCGTTCATCGGGATTAAGATATCAATTTCTAACGACTAAAATCAATTACGATGACGGAACAGGCGTATTTGCTGAACATTAGGCGACGCCATATAATAAACTTTGATATTATTTTGCCGAACTTGCCGAACTTTTTCAGAATATTGCTTTTGCTCTACAGAATATTCATATTTATTTACAAAATATTATATAACAGAAAATAGTGTCTAAGCATATGTGTCACTAGCACTACAGGTCACAATACAATATTCAGACAACTATAAACAAAGAACACCTATGAACTTGAAATTCAAGGGACAGACTGGTTTTCCCAGCAAAATATTTTATAAATCCACGATTATGCTGAATAGAAATGAACAATGAGGTTCGATGGGTATACCTATAGAAAATGATAGGATACTTATTTCATTCCCCTTTCTCAGAAAGAAAAACATTCTTCTTCTTCTTGCTTAATGGCACTTACGCATTGTTGTGCAAAGAGAAGAACAATAGTTATTCAAATAAAATTGTAGTGTACATTTTTCACATCTCCCATCCTTGTTGGTGTTGCAACTTCAATGCTTGACGCTAAAGGGTCATAAATCCGAATATTCAGGAATTCGGGATATAATTCACTTTAATTTTTTTCTAACATTTCAAATTATCGCTTTTCAAGACAAAAACGCCCTTGTAACTTTTTTTGAATTTCAAGCTAGTACATTTGTTCATATTAGTACAAATGTCCATTTTATGGCACGTTTTCAAACTAATTGAAATGAAATTTTAACAGTAAACAACTGTGCTTACATGACCTGGGCTTGTTTCATAAAAGTGACAAGTTGAAAAGTTACAAGTGATTGGTTACGAGTGGTTTGCATTTCGGTTTCATAAATGAAATTTCTACACTTGTAAAATATCTTCTACACTTGTCAAATTTGACAGTTCATTAATATAATTCTTACAGGTGTAGATATATTATGTCAAATAAATTAAAAAATATGGTACGATTAAGTTTAAAAAGTCATATGTGACGTCATACTAACCGTCCGAATTAAGATTTTTCATTTCACCAGAAAATGTCAAACAGTTAAGTGTCAAGTTGTGAACGAGCGTAAATTATTGAAGTTTGAATTGAACCGCTTACGTCAGTTTGAGAGCCACTGACAACTACAGAAAATTCATTCACGTAATGACAATCTATCCTTTGTGCTGTTAATTTAATTCTCATTCAAAACCAATGTTGACATATATTTATTTATGCGCGGGATGGAGTGTTTAGACAAACTTGACGGTTTCTATGAGAACCACGTAAATGAAACAAAATAAATCGAACTATCATGAGTATTCTTACTCGATACATATGACTTTTTAAACTTAATGGTACTATAATTGTTTGAAAATGTCAAGACAAATAAAGAGATTGCAAAAATAGAATTTTTCCTAGCATTAAATGAATGGAAGTGATTTTTGTTTAATCTGGTGCATTTGTACAGTGTTAATAACACTTCGTAGAAAACAGAAAACAAACTACTTCGGGAAAAAGAATTTCTAGTAAAGATCAGCTATGAATACTTTTTTTTATACATCGGCAAATAGTGGATTTAATACAGACACCATTTCCAATCAATGAAGCACAATCAGTAAAAAATTGTTGGGATACGGATAATGACTGATTTGTATTTGTCGGGTGGCATAAACGATGACCATTAATTTGATTAATTGCCTCGATCTTACTTAACACTATTCCTTTGAAACCCCTCATTAAACTCCATGTGAACAGTTGAAATGGAAATTTATCGTTTCACGAGAAATAAAAGATCTTCTTTCTACTATTCATTTTTATCTTCACTATGACTGGACCACATATTTATTTTAAAAATAAATACTTACTGATCAACACAAAGAAAATGAGAAGAACTCTATCTTGTCAATTTACATTAATATTATAAGTAAATTAAAATTGGTTTTGATTGGCATTTTTCATGAAACAGAAATATGAGACTTGTAAATTGTCACTAATCGTTCACTCCAGTGAAAATAAAAATAAATGAAATACAAAAATGATAACTACACTCGTTACACAAGTCCAGCACTTGTCTGACAAGACTGTCACTTTTATGAAACACGCCCCTAACCATGAAAAATTTCAGAAAGTTCATTTAAAAAATGGCAAAAATATTCATAATTAATTATTCATAAATATTCATTTTTGAATCACATAAAACTACATAATTTCTGCGATTGATGCACAAGAAGGTTTTTAATCTTCAGCTCAAATTCCAAGGGCTATGTTTGGAGTGAACGTAAGTGTTGGGACACAAGTAAGTGCAGGTCACATTTAAAATTAGGAAACCAGAAAACTCACAGAGCTGCCCGCATTCTTAAACGACATGACCAGTTCGTCGTACTGTTCCTGCTGGGTGGGCGCCATCTGGACCTCCTCCACAATGTCCCGCTTCTGCGGCAGGTCCTTCAGCACGTCCTTCTTGAGTCTGCGCAACACAAACGGCTTCATGATGCGCTTGGCCTGCTCGATCTGCTCCCGTTCAAATGCCGGCACCTGTTCCGCCTCATTCTTCTTGCCGGCTTTCTGTTAAGAAATAGGTCGATTAATTTATTTTCTCAAGATAACGTGGAGATAAATTGAGTCACGTAAGGTCAGGGGCCTATTCCACAACGAAATATAAATTTACAAGTTAAAAGTGCAAATGCTCAGCAAAGATTTTTGCAATTATTCTATTCCACCATTTATAAACTAACTGATAATCAGGGCTATTCTGTGCATTTTTCATAACAATTAATATAACAAAAAATATAATGCCGTCTTGAAAGGGTTAACAAATACAAACATGAGGATGGATCGTCCAATATTTATCACCAACACCAGTACGAATCAAGGTAGAGTGCAGTGAGCAAGCGAACCCAGCACCCTTCATCAGTTGCTGTGGAAATCGTCGCGGCTCCCACATTCGTAAATTCGTCATTATCGTGTCCTACTAAAAAGGCCAATCGCATTTCGAGGTTGTGGTACACGCAGTACCCTGCCCCCATTTGCAAAACCGCATTTATTTGAAGACTTCCGCATCTCCCGCACGGGTCATAGTGGTTAGCCCAGTTATACGAAAGTAAACAGTGAGTACAATAATTAAAAACCATAATAATTATTATTATTAATCCTGTCTATTATCTCCTGGTGTATCCTGTACCCTGGTCCTTCATCTAGATTTCGAATGAGCTTTTCAGTCTTACAAGCAGACCTATCAAAAATTCCTAATTAACATCAACCCCCATTTGAATGGTAGGTTCTTAAGAGAACCATTCAGTTGGTCAACTGAATTTTTTAAATCCAACAGAAAACTTTTTTTTTCACGCAAGAATACTCAGTTTCAATTTTTATCTTAAAATGAACTTCTATTTCGCAAATGGACCACCCATATACATATTGATCGATTAATTATGTAACATTTGTCTAGCTACTTTTAAAGTAACATCTTCAGACATGTAAATGAAAACGAAAACACAGTGGAATTTTGAAGAATAAAAGCGCATCATTAATCATCAGCATTGTGTTCTTATTTTACCCCGGATCATATAGTTCATAAAGGCATAGAAAGCAATGGAGAGATATAAAGCAGAATCAACTAAAGTGAGGTCAACATGCTAACATCAGTCGCTTCTAACAATGAACTTACCGAGTTCTTCTGAAAGAGACTCTTTAGATCATCCGCTTTCTCAGCAAACATTTTCGGCATGACGAATATCAGCAACGACATCAACTCCAGCAGGTTATTCTGCAAGGGTGTGCCTGTCAGGAGAATCCTATTTTTTGCCTGCAACAGAGATCAAGCAATCAACATCTGCCGAGAACCAACAAACGACACTAACATTTATCCTCATCAGATTCTCATATCTCTGTGTGTTCATATTCTTCAGCATATGAGCCTCGTCAAAAACTACGTAATGCATCGGAGTCACCCTGAACATCTTCCTCTCCTCCGATGAATTACCCACCATTGTGTACCTAAAACAGACGCAAAATTAACATAAATAATCAACCTCCTTTTTCTTAACCACTTACGTTGTCAGAATCACGTCAAAATCAGACAACATCCCTTTGGACCAATCGACCCGGAACATCCTCCTCTCCTCCGTGCTGCCATAGTACATGAACACCCGGATCTCGGGACACCAGCGGGAGAACTCCAAGCGCCAGTTCTCTACATTATGGTATAATATATGTACAATAAGAATCGTAAGTGATCACAGTATATTACCTAGAGTAGAGGAAGGAACGATGACAAGATGAGTGTTTTTCGAGGCACCAATCTCCTTGAGATGAGCCAGGAACGAGATTACCTGGACGGTCTTTCCAAGTCCCATCTCGTCCGCCAGGATCCCATTTACAGCCTGATTATGCAGCACTACCAGCCAGTTCAGTCCCACCAACTGGTAACTGGTTAATCTTAACCTGGAAATGAATAACAATAATTAATATCTTGTTCACATAAAATCGGGTTGAAGTTACCCAGAAGAGAGACTACTGGGCTGTGTTTTGACACCGGCACCGGCTGCTATTGCTTTTTCCATTTGGAGAGCAAGACTGGTGCACTTCTTCATCAACCTTTTCACGTTATTGCGGGTTATAAGTACTTGTTGGGCGGCGTTCAAGAGATCGGTGCTTAGTTCCTTTCTCTCTTGTAATTTTCCGACCTGAAATCGGAAAAACGGATTAAAGTGAAGGAAACCGGAGGATCTGCTGGTGTTGGTGTAATTTACCAAGTCAATCCATCCTTTGAAAGGTCGACATTGGACTATCACTTCGGCTTTCTTCTTGGAGCAGGAATTCATTAATTGCAGCTCATTGACTGTAGCTGTTTCTAAGAAAACCAGCACTCGTTTTTTATCGCCCGTCAACTCGTCACTGATTTCCACGTCAGAATCCTCATCACTGAAAAACCGATTTAATTAGTAGACAGTAAAAATTATGGGTACAAGTAGAAGTGCTGTTCTCAATTTTCTTGTGCTGCACTAATTGCCCCTTACAATGTACCATTGAGGAAATGTGCCATTAAAGATTCACCGTACCAGGTATATTTAATACGTACCTGTCAAATACTCGAATGTCTTTATAATCCTTAGTGCTGGCCGTACTGTCGTCGCTGTCACAATCAGTTTTTCTTCTTTTGGCTAAACCGAAATCGTTATCAATCAATGTACTATGAACAACGATGCAAATCACACTTACATTTCTTTTTTCGACTGGTCCCTTCGGCTATCTTCCGTTTCATCTGCTCGTGGTACTGAAACGTCCCCTCGTTCCTGGCTTTTTCTATCGCCTTCTGATTTTCGTACTTCTCACGCCAGACTACATAACTTTCGGTTTTAATTTGAACCTGGTGTTGATTCGAAAGCTCCTGAGCAGCTGAATCCGTGTTGAAACTATGCTTCGTTAAAACATCATGAATTGTCTGCAAGAAATTAAGTCATTTATTCCGGATTAAATTTAACTAATATTCGTTCGACAATCGACAGTAACATAATTTGGTATTTTAAAATAAGCACCTTGTATATTATTAGAATTAAATTTCTCATTGAATTTAAGGCAGACTTTTGTATTATACTTGATACCTAAACCACACTGTTTATGAGATAATTAATATTTCAACTACAAAATGATAGGTGTGTCTAAAATTTAGTTGATAATATCTAAAGTCTATTACAACTCTATTTGGTTGGACCTAGTAGGTTATGGATTATGAGAATGATCAACTCAGTATCATGCATTTGACAACGCAAGCCATGACCAATATTAATATAAATATAGCAGGGGCGGGTCGCCCCGAAAGAAATAATATTATAACGAGACCACTCTGGAAGAGTTCTACTAGTTGTTTTCTTTAACATTCTAGTCCACCATTTTGTTTGTTTACATTTTTTTTATATATGGGTTAGTCAATGACACGTTCGCGACAGTTCCAGTCGCGTGTCAGGGGTGACGCATCGACGGCCAGTGTGAGTTCTGCAATCTACGAGAATGTGCCTACTGTTTCGATGACGCGTCGGGGGACTATATAAGGGCCGCCGTATGGCTGCGTGCAGTAGTAGTATCCTGGAAGTGACTGGTGAAAGCTGAAGTATACACAGAGCAGTAGTGAAGTGAAGTGTGAAGTAAGGAAGCCAGTAGTGACAGTATAGCGGATTATAAAGAATAGACAAGTTGGTGTAGTATCTGTGAGTGGAGACAAGAGAACAGCTGTGTTTGATTAGTTAGATTTAGAGGTTACAAGTTATAAACTTTCTACTTGTGGTGTTAATCAATAAAGGAATTTGAAGACTTTTAGTGGTAGATTTATTATTGTGAGACCCGTAACAATATAAATACACTCAGGTGCAAAAAAAAAACTGGGCCGCTTTATATTTTTGTATTTATTTTTTCATTCTTTTTTATTAATATCGTTGGAATATAAAAAATGTTGTTACTTCTTTGGAACATTTAGGTTTTTAGTATAGACTTTTGATTTTGCATTGATAGAGGACTTTCTCCTGGATCATAAAAAAGAGAATAATAATTATTCTACTTTGAAATGAACAATGTTAAAAAATTGAAATTCAATCACTTCACGTTACATTATTCATTCAATTCGCAATGAGAGCCATTGTTGACAGACAATAGGTAAGTGTAAGTGACAATTTTTATGATTCTAATGCCCGGTTTCACCAACAGCAAATAAATCTCTAAATAACTATTGAATGAATAAGTTTTATTCTCTAGTTAAATCTATTCTTGTTTCACCAACGTGTTTGACAGCTCAGTTAGTTATTCATAAAATAGGCAGATATTCAGTACAATTTCGACCATAAATTGTACATTTATGCATGAAATTGCAGTAACGTCACCTTAAATTTTAAAAAAATAATAAAATCCTAATTCGTGTTGTGGCTGGTTGATTTATTCATTCCAACGTGCGCTTTGCGTGGATACACATATACCTATTACAATTTTATTAAACAAACCATAGTGTATCAACTTTATAAGTGGATGAACAACAGTGGAGAGTGAAAATGAAGCGAAAACTCATACAGCTTTTCCCAAGTCACTCCCTGCTACTTGCGTGTGCTTTTTGAAAAGCAAGCCGAAGGACTAAAGAATAAATATGAAGCAATGCTGATTTTCCCTCCTATTCAAGTGTGCAAGGTTTCTTCTGGCTGGGACGCCTTCTTGCCTCATGCTCTTCATCTGAAGACGCGGAAGAAAACGATGAAGATGCTGAAAGGCTAGTTCGAAAGATAACTGATTATGATAGCAGTGTTTGATAAATTTTATTTAGAATAAATTGAAGTACTTTGTAATATTCAAATAACTTTAGTAGGTACCTATTAACTGGAATAATAATTTATTTCTTAAACACTTTTCTATGGTCCATTTAATTATATAAACTTTGTAGGTAGTAATTATTGTTGTATAGCTATTATAATATCAACACACCAGACAACAAAATTAAATAAAAAACAAGTTTTTTGTGTTTTTTTACCCTTGATTTATCAATCACTCCCATCAAATACACTATAAGATTAACTTTAGAGTATTTTCTCACATTAATCAGTGTTGTAGAGCTGCAGAAGGAAAATTGAGGTTAGAAAACTACGAATAGAGACGTTAACTGGAACTATTTGGCTGGTTAGTTTATTTGCCGATTTATTCATAGAATAGAGCTATTCGTGTTTGGTGAAACAGAAGCTATCACTTTTTAACCAATAATAAGTTTAATCTATGAATAAGGTCTTATTTACTGTTGGTGAAACCGGGCATTAGTGATGTTATTGTTTATTAAAACGAGAAAAAGAATCATATTGTTTCTTGAATTGTTCAGGAGGAAGGCCTTTATGAATAAAAATCAAAAGTGTAACCTGAAAGCCAAAATATCTAAAAAATATACTTGATTTTCAAAAAAATATTACATGGCACAATTTTTTCTTGCACCTGAGTGTATAATATCAATAAATAAACTTTGAAAAGGTATTTACAAAGTCAAAACCTTCTTGCGCATCAATCGCATAGATAGTGTATTTTTATGGGATTCAATAATGAATATTTTCTTCCTATTTCTTCTTATAATGAATATAATGGAAAAATAATCCGCATTTTTTGAGAAAACTCCACCCATCTAAAAAAAGCAATGATCCTTTCGTGGATTTGAACACCGTACCATCAGGATGCCAGGCAACAGCCTACGCAACACACTCCGCCACGCTGCCATTTGAATTTCATAGCTCTGAGCGGGTATATGTATTACATCAAACTGCTCGGTAGGTATGGACAGCACCATCATCACGGTTTTGATAAAAATTATTTTTTAACTTGTCATAATATCTTCGTTATAAAAAAAGACCAATGTGAAAACTTTTTTAACCCGCATGTAGGTGACTTAATTGTCGTTGCGATTGCTCTTCTAATTTTCAGAATGATTCATAAATAAATATGAAAAAAATAAATAAAAAAGAAATTGCGAACCATTTTATCGATTTAATCATTTTAAATAAGTGTAAGCTAATTTTCGACCAGCAAGGAAAAATTTTATTTTTCGTTTAGTGTCACGTTTCGCGAGACGAATTGAAGCTCAGGCTTCAAATTATATGTTGAAGAAAAAAAATGGAAATAAATTTCACGATGCAGAAATTACAGGAAAATACAAATGGCCAACGCGGGAAACAGTCGGAATGACCTGCCGAAGTTTTTCCCGATTTTGACAGTTTTTCCAACGTTTCAGGTAAAAAACTATATGTACCTTTTTTGTAGGGAATGAATGACTCTATTGCACTGTTTTGTTATTTTTTCGAGGGGTTGAAAAAAAATTAGAAAAAAAATTCAAAATCATGCAAAAAATGATTGGTGAGCGTCGAAAAATGATAGGTACTGGGAAAAAAAATTTTGCCGCTCACCTAATTTTTTTTTTAGAAAAACGATCTCCATATAGTTTGTATGTCTATGTTTTCCCTAAGTAACTTTGCAGACAGAATCTTTTCGCCATGTACAGTTACCCAGAAACAAATCCTATAGTTGGGACAATGTAAAAAAAAGTACGGTCCTGAACGGGGGCATTAAAATTTTCGGATCCGGTCAATTTTCTATAGGTCGTATTTGGGGGTTCCAAGGTTCGTCCATGTCCAATTTCAACTCGATCGGTGCAACTTTCGAACACTTAGAGTGTTTCCTAGGTCGTTCCCGAAAAACCCCGAAATTCCAGAAAAAAAGACACTTCTTCCCGGTAACGGATCCTGCTCATTTTCAATAGGCATCGTCGGGCCATGCGCCTCTTCAATCGAGCCAAATTTCAACTTTCTACGACGAAAAATGGCGGCTGTAGAGTGTTTCCTAGCAAACGCACAGATCAGGTGACAGATATTTTTAGGGACTACCGAGAAATCGGCTTTGCCAATCGGAAGTTAAAAATCACATATCTCCGTCATTTTTCTTATTTGCTACTTGAATTTTTTTAGAGTTAAAGGTTCTGTTAAACTATTAGCATAGTTGTCTACTGTGAAAATTGCAGTTCAATTTCTTCAAAAATGAACTCATAAACGGTTATAGAAATTTAGACATTTTTACCCTTTTCCTGCCCACACCACTGGCTTATTAATATAAATAATGCAAATTTTATTGCATTAACTCAAATTTCAAATAATTTGAAAAGATTTCAAATAATAAAGAGAAAAAGAAGATAAAATTTATTATATCTGACACACAACAGAAGCAAACTTCCAAATTGTACGAAAATAAAATCACAATTCTACAAGAGACATTCCAGCGCGCTGTCGAATAAGACCAATCTCCTGTTCCGCAGTGCGTGTTTAAAGTGATAAACCAAAAGTAAACCTACCGTTTACTCCTCATAATTGGCATAGATCAAGCACAGGTATTCCTCCGTCATTTAGCAATTCTATTTCATCACAACCTATACGCGTAACAACACAAAACACCGAAACATCAATAATAGTAAACAATCAAAACTGAGGTGCGATAAGCCCAGTCACTATCGCTGTCGCGGTTCAACCGCCGGCAACCAGTAAAACTTCGGAGATGTCCAACATCACCAATAATAATACATCTCGCAAGATTTATTAGCGTACAAGATGAGTCTAAACAACCCGAGTATTTCTGACTACAGAGGTACTCCAAATGATCCCAATACAGTCCTCACACGTTCTTCAGTACCTTTCTCTCTACCAACAGCTAGTAACAATCAAAGCCGATCTTATGTAAACGCAGCCAGATCAACTCCAACAACTCACTTCCCAAGTAAAGAACAAGCCATCATCATTAGCATCCTGAACGACATTAAACTAGCAGATTATATTAGATCACTAGCGACACTAACCGACCCAAAAAACATTCGATTTGACTCCAGAATATCCAATAACAGTGTATGTGTGTATCTATCTTCAACTGAAGCAATCGATAAACTGCTCGCCGACCACAAAGTACTAAAAATTGATGGGAATGAGCTACCTATTAGAAGGCTGATAACTCCATCTAAACATCTAATCTTATCGAACGTATGCCCATCCATCCCTCACAATCTGATAGAAAAAGCCCTGCAAACACTAAATGTCAACGCTGTTTCCCCAATCACATTTCTCCGTGCAGGAATATCTGGAAATGAATTCGGTCACATAATGAGTTTTCGCCGGCAGGTTTACATATCTCCCAGCGATGGAAATCAACCAAAGATCCCCGACTCTATAGTAATTGATTTTGATCAAACATCTTACAGAATATTTCTCTAATTCGACGAATTACAGTGCTTCCTTTGCAAAGAAAAGGAACACATAGCAAGCAACTGCCCAAACCAAACACTACAACCCGAAACCACACATGATGTTACTGACCACCCATCAACCGGAACCAAGAGGTCCCTAACCACAAGCTCTTCGACCTCCAACTATACAGCAGACATTACCGAACCCACAAGCCCACCCGCTCCTCTACAAGAACAACCTCAATACCTTATGTTCCCCCCCCCCCCCCCCCCCCAAACTTCAGCATGTCCCAACAGAACCAAACAAGAGATGAGAAAAGGCATAGAAAGAAAAGGAAAACTACCACAGATGGAAATACTGCTAATCAACTAGAAAAGACCAACTGCTACGACAGAAGTCCAGCTCCGAGGAAAAACTCTTCGACCAAACATCTCTAGAAATCTTACAGACGCAGTATCAAGCAAACCCTGATTATTTTCCAATCTCTCTAAACACCTTTGGCAACCCCCACCCTTTAGCAGAAGCGCAACGACTCACAGAAAACATCGACGACTTGGTAAAAACTCTAACGCCGGCTCCACACATTGGGGCCAATATTGGCGCCAATAACATTCGCCCAATGTGTGGATCGGGAATTTAATGTTGGTGGCAATGTTCGCGCCAACGTTGGAAGGTACCCGTTTTGTGTCGGTTTTTCGAAGACACATCAAAGAGATTTCTCCCAATGTTGGCGTTGCCGGCCATACATTGGTCGTTTAAAACGCCGCTTATCTTATCTTATCTATAATGTTAAGACTCGAAATTACAGAAATCAAGCGACAAGTATTTTTTTTAAAGGATCCATAATAAAGAGTTTTTGGAGCTCTATCAAGCCGAACCAGTTTTATGGAACCCAATGGCTAAAACACATAAAAATAGAAATGCTATTGCTGATGCATGGCAACGTATCCAGATCAGTCTGGGTCTGAAACATGCAGTGGTCGATTTGAAAAAAAAACGAGAATCTTTAATGACCACTTATAGGCTGTATAAAAAGAAAATTAAAGACTCAACTCGTTCCGAAGCATCCAGAAACGAAATATACAGGATGTCCAGGTATGAGTGTAAGAGCTACACGTGGCGACCTTCCTTGGACTTTTTTACCATTTCCAAAATTTTTTTTTTTAGAAATTTTAAAAAAGTTAATAATTGCACTGTTACGAAAATTAAATGAAATAAGACTTTGCAAAAGTCTTTGAAAATGTTAACCGTAACTGCAAAAGGAAATATAAGTTCAATAATATGCATATTTGTGACCCAGAATTTCTAACTTTGATGACCTCCTGTGGCACCGTGAAGAGGTTTAGAGCAATATTGTATTAAGATTTTTTACTCAAAATAGTCCAAGGAAGGTCGCCACGTGTAGCTCTTACACTCATACCTGGACACCTTGTATAAGACAACTTGGTTGGCTTACGAATTTATGGATATTTTTCTTGGACCAGTTTATAACAAAATGAATACCTATTCAATAAACACAGAGCTAAGTAAAAAAACAAATATTATTCTATTTATTAATTATTCATTTACTATTAGTAAACAGTTTTACATCTTCTTCTGAGCGGACGTTTTTTTCTGTGTTTGCAATAAAATATTATAATAGGCAGTGCTTACTACAGCAAACGCACCCGCGGCAACTTCTATATCCGACATGTTCACGTTGGCTCTACTTGGGAGTAACTGAGTTTGGCGCCAATCACTACCAATGTGAGGATGTTCTACAAAAATATCGCTAATCACGGGCCAACATTGGTGCCAACACTGGCCCCCATGTGTGGAGCCGGCCTAAAGCTCATCTACCCATTCATCATAGATAGATCACTTAAAAACAGAATAACAAGAATACAGAAAAAACTCGAAAATGAAACTAACCATATAGATGACACATCGAGTCAAATCTCTGAATCTTCCACTGACCTACAATCTCTCGACGGAGATGATAACGACAACATATCTCTTCAGTTATTCTAAAAACCTCACTATCCATCTTTCATATTTTACCACGGGCAGCAACAACTCTTTCATATTGCAGTGGAATCTAAATGGCATCTTCACCCAACTGGGTTGGCCCAAATGCTTGAGTTACTTATAACAAAGCACAACCCACACATCATAATGCTTGCAAGAATCGCACTTAAAACCCGACAAACTGTACACGCCCAGGCAATATCAGGGATTTTTCAAAAGTAGACCACCAAATGATAAAGCAAGCGGCAGAGTAGCTACATATGTATCCACAAACCTCGAAGCCACTGAAATCGCTATACACCCCTAGAAGCGATAGCAGTTAGAGTACTGCTCCCACAACGTATTCATATCTGTAACCTCTACATACCAAACGGAAACGAAGTAAATCACGACTTGCTTTCAGACCTGATCAGCCAAATACCTTCACCAAAAATACTCTTAACACAACTTCAACTCCCACAACACAATTTGGGGATGCGAAACTACAAACACAGCAGGCCGCATTTTGAACAGACTCTTCGATGAAAACGACTTGACAATATTAAACACAGGAGAAAAAACTCACTTCAACCTCTCATCTGGCTCCTCATCAGCTATAGACCTAAGTTTATGCGACCCATCCCTAGCCCCAACTTTGCATTGGGAATTCCTGTCCGATCTTTATTGAAGCGATCACTACCCCATCATACTCCCCCTACCCAACCCTTCTCTCAATGGCGACTCAAACGGGCTAACTGGTCTGAATTCTCCAAAGAGATTGACAATGGCATACACACATGCTCCGTCCACCCAGATATAAATGAGACTGTCCAAGAGTTCGAAAACCTAATAATTTGCGCAGCAGGCAATACAATAGGGAAAACCAAAATCATCAAAGAACACGAACCGGTGCCATGGTGGAACAGCCAATGCGAACATGCAATCCAAGCTTACAAAAAAGCCTTCAACAAGTATAAGAAACAAATGAGCCAAGATAATTTACTCCACTTCAAGGCACTCAGAGCACACGCTCGATACATAACAAAGAAATCAAAGAAAGATAGCTGGAATACGTTTAAAGCTTCCATAAATAGCAGAACGCCCCCCTCAATTGGCAAGAACAAAATAAGGAAAATAGAAGGCCAGACAACCTACACCAGAATTACTTCCCTGCAAGTCGCTGACGACACAATAAGGATACCAAAAGACATCGCAAACACATTAGCCGCCACTTACCAAAAAACCTCAAGCACAAGCCAGTAGAATGCCACATTCCTCGACATTAAAACTCAAGAAGAACTGCATGACCTTAAATTTACTGACGACAATGACAACCCGATAAACCTCCCAGTAACCATGACAGAACTCGAATACGCGCTAATGTCCAAGAAAAGCGCCTCTCCAGGTCCTGACGACATACCTTACGTTTTCCTACAAAACCTGCCTAGGAGTGAAAAACAACACCTGTTGAAAATATACAACAGCATCTGGACCAGACACCAGTTCCCAGCAAAATGGTCAAAAGCGATCACCATACCAATCAGGAAACAATCTAAATCAAAATATAACCCAGAGTCATATCGTCCAATCCCTCTCACCTGCACTATGTGCAAAACACTAGAGAAAATAATAAACAGTCGATTCTCATGGTACCTGGAATTCCTGGAATCCAGACGTTTATTGGCGGAGGAACAAAACGGTTTCAGAAAACACAGAAGCTGCATTGACAATATCATCGACCTAGAAACCGAGGTGAAGGAAGCCTTCTCCCTGAAACAAAAATGCTTGGCCATCTCACTAGACGTAACCAAGGCTTACGATACTGTCTGGAAACACAGGATTATCCGGAAACTTCTATAGTGGCAAAACTTCTTAGCAGACAGATCGTTCCAGGTATGATGCAACGGCACCCTGTCAGACATACACAAACTCGAAAACGGGCTGCCCCAGGGGTCGATACTAAGCGTCAACCTATTCCTTGTGGCCATTAACGATATTATCTGCAACATCAAAAAGCCAATCAAAACAAGAATGTATGCCGACGATCTCGTCATTTTCGCAAGAGGCAAAAACATCGACACCTTGGGCGAAATATTCCAAGAAACCATATCGAATATTGAAAGGTGGTCCGAACAAACAGGATGCAATTTTTCCAACGGAAAAACAAAAGCCATTATGTTCTCTAAGGCCAACATAGCTGCCGAATACCTTCCTGTCCCCGTGCGGTTGAGTACCCATCGGGCGCGTCCCCAGGTGGCGGATAGGGATAAGGCCTTACAATGAGCGTAAGTGAGTAAGGTTAGCAGTGGTGATAGAGCTCGTCGGAGGTAAAATTCTAGACTGGCAGCTTAAAGCCTTGCCGCGGATCACCTCCCCTAACCTAGTTGTCGTGTCGTGACTAAAGGTCTGCACTAGGGATAACAGCGCCAGAGATGTCCGACTGTGGACTATCTGATATACCGTATCTGATATACTGTTGTCGTGGACACGTCTCGCGGACAGAGAAATGCGGGGGTCTGGGCTTAATTGCCTGATCCAAGAGGAGACAACCTCACTAAAAAACCTAAATCCTAAGGCGGGGGTCCAGGCTGATGGGATGCGTGACTGGATAGATGACCAGCCCCTACTGGATTCAACCTTGGGGCACCAGGGGGCACTCCACTGTATCAATCCCCTCACCTTTGCATGCGGGGCTCTGCATAGGTGGAACACCCTTCCCTTGCTACTCGTGGGATCAACCATGGTAAGAAATAAAAAAAAACAAAAAAAATTGCGGGACATCACCGCAAAACAGACTGCTGACCGAGCGGGGCTTGTCACCCGTCAAGACAGTCGGCAATCTAAACAATCCTTGAGCTCGAGACCACCTCGAACGCAAGAAGAGAAGAAACCGTCGTCAACGATCAAGGTAATGTCACCGAGGATTCATCGGGAACCTATGGAGAGCCTATGCTCATACAGGGGGCAAGCACCCCAACGCACGCAAGAAGAACAATGACCAGTATAAGCACAGCAAATGTCACCAGCATGGCCCAGTTCAACGCCCATCATGCTAGGGGGGCATCAGCCGTCAGAGCTCGGGCGTTCGACAGGTCATGCCTGGGTGTTGTGCTTATACAAGAACCTTGGACATACAAGGGGCAGGTAAGGGGCCTACCACGAAAGGATTGCAAGACAATTTGGGATATCAGAAGTGATACCCCAAGGGCCTGCATCCTGATAAGAAACAACATTAAATATGTATGTTTTTCAGAATTCATGACACGGGACCTTGTGCCAATCCGGGTCAACATCACCGGAGGCACACACCGTAGCATCATAGTAGCATCGGGGTACTTCCATGAGAAAACATCAGCACCTCCTATGGAAGTCCAGAAACTAATCGAGTACTGCAACGGGCATGGGCTACCGCTCCTACTCGGCTGTGATGCCAACGCACACAACATCAGCTGGGGCAGCAAGTATACCAACAAAAGAGGTGAGCAACTGCTTGAATTTTTACTTGAATCCAATTTAGATGTACTGAATGTGAGGAACACACACACTTTTGTAACTAAAAGGAGTCAAGATGTAATAGACATAACGATCGGTAGTCCGAGCATATGTCAACTGATCAGAGACTGGAGGGTATCTAACGAACCCTCACTCTCTGATCATAGAATAATAGAATTCAACATGAGGGGACTCTGGCAAGAGAACACCCTCATTAGAAATCCAAGAAACACCGACTGGGACACATTTCACACCAGCCTAAGAGAAAATATAAAACAAACAAATTCTAGAGTCAAAAACCATCTAGAATTAGAAGCAACATTAGAATCTCTCAACGGAGCGCTGAAATATTCATACGAATCCAGCTGCCCCATTAGAGAGAAAAGAAATTGTAGGAAAACTCCGTGGTGGAACGAACACCTATCCAAGCTCCGGGCAGAAGTTCGAAGGCTTTTCAATAAAGCCAAGCGCGATGGAGACTGGCAGGGCTACACGGCGGAACTGACAATCTACAATAAAGAAATCAGGAAAGCTAAACGGAAGAGCTTCAGGGACTTCTGCAGGGATATCACCTCAACACCTGAAGCATCCAGACTTCACAAAGCTTTAGCGAAAGGCATTGCTCAGGGAACAATGTCGCTCAGAAAACCTGATGGGAACTACACAGAAAATGGAGAGCAAAGAGCTCTACTTCTGCTAGGAACTCACTTTCCAGGCAGTGCACTGAAAGTAGGGAACGAGGATTCGTTCGAATCTGGTAAACCCACGAAAGAAGATTGGGAGGTCGCGAAAGCCATCTGCACCTCCGAAAGACTGAAATGGGCAATTGGCACGTTTCAACCATTCAAATCACCCGGGGTGGATGGCATATTTCCGGCTCTTCTGCAAAGAGGACTGGAGGATCTCATGCCACACCTGGTAAGAATATTCAGAAGCAGCCTGGCTATGGGATATATACCACAAGCCTGGAGGAAGGCGCAAGTCATCTTTATTCCTAAGGCAGGAAGAAAGGACACCTCTCTCCCGAAGTCATTTAGACCAAGCTGTCTTACCTCCTTCTTACTAAAGACGATGGAGAAAATCATTGATAATCACATCAGAACGGAAACACTGAACAGGGGACCACTACACCCAAGCCAGCATGCATACAGAGCGGGCAGATCGACAGAGACCGCCCTGTATGAGCTGACAGAAAAGATTCAGGACACTCTGGAGTACAAGGAAACGGCCATTTGCGCCTTTCTGGACATAGAAGGAGCATTCGACAACACCTCTTGCGATGCTATCAAGAAAGCCCTAACTAAAAAAGGCATTAACAGCACAACATCCCATTGGATTCAACAAATGCTGTCCACAAGAATAATTGGAACCAAAGTGGGCGATGACACCATCCAGGTGAAAACAACAAAAGGATGCCCACAAGGAGGGGTGTTATCCCCCCTCCTATGGAGCCTGGTAGTAGACGAGCTCCTCGGGTTACTCACCGAGAACGGCATTACCTGCATCGGGTATGCCGATGACATCGTCATCATGGCCAGAGGAAAATTTGAAGGAACACTCTGCGACATCGTACAGAGGGGGTTAAAAATAACCTTGAAATGGTGCCAGGAAATAGGACTCAACATCAATCCTACAAAAACTACACTGATACTATTCACAAGAAAAAACAAGCTTCCAAACCTCAAAACCATCGACTTAAATGGAGTCGAGTGAGTTAGAATGGAAGGAAGAAGTAAAATATCTGGGAATAACACGGGATAAGAAGCTAATGTGGAACAAGCACTTAAGTGCAACAGTAAGTAAGGCCACATCCGTACTCATGGTGTGCAGGAGAATGGCGGGGAATGCATGGGGTTGTAACCCATCCATTTTACGCTGGATGTACACCATGCTAGTGAGACCCATCATCACATACGGAGCGGTCGTCTGGTACAAGAGGACCAAGCTAATAACAGCGAGGAAAACACTCGAGAAGATCCAGAGACTTGCATGCCTCTGCATCACAGGAGCAATGAGAACATGCCCAACAGCAGCGTTGGAAGTAATTCTAGATCTCACACCACTGCACTTAGTGATTGAGAGAAGTGCCGCAGAGGCTCAACTCAGAATGTCAAGAATGGGGATCAGGGGGGGACTACGGACCGAGGGGAATCAACCCCTGAACATCTGTAAAAACCTCCTGATAATGCCAAAAGACAAAACTATCAAGAAATTCAGCTTCAAGAGAAACTTCATCATGGAACTGTCTACGAAAGAAGAATGGAGCAACACATCCATTCACACTCTCAAAGAAGGTACAATAAGATGGTACACAGACGGCTCAAAGGCCACCGAGGGAACTGGGGCAGGAGTATATGGGCCAGGCACCAACTACTCCGAGCCGATGGGAACATCCCCAAGCATACTTCAAGCGGAACTGTACGCAATAGAAGTATGCGCCCAAATAAACCTCGACAGAAACTATAAAAATAGGGAAATAGCAATACTGACAGACAGTCAAGCAGCCATAAAGACGCTGAGCTCTCCTATCATCAGCTCAAAAATGGCATGGAACTGCCTACAAAAACTCAATAAACTAGGCAGAGAGAACAAAATTCACCTCAAATGGATACCAGGACACACTGGGATTGAGGGAAACGAACGTGCCCACTCATTGGCAAGAAAAGGAGCATCGACACCCTTTATAGGACCAGAACCATTCTGTAGCCTTGAAGACACGTTCTTCAAGGCAAAACTTCGTAAGGAAGAAGAAAAACTGAGAGAAATCCATTGGAATAACCTCTCAGGATTGAGACAATCCAAGGAGCTCCTCGGGAACTTTAACCGAGAAAGGTCAAGGAAACTCCTGACCCTCAACAAAGGAAGTCTTAGAATGCTAACAGGATTCCTAACAGGTCATTGCAAGCTCAATGAACACCTGAGGAAACTTGGTATAGAAAAAGATGGCGTTTGCAGACTCTGCAGGGAAGAAAACGAGACGCCTCGTCACCTATTGATGAACTGTGAAGCACTAGAACGTGAAAGAAACGATGTTCTGGGCCAACACCAGCTCAACGGGGGGGCTTTGCCCGGCCTTGATCCCCTTCAAATCCTGAAATTCCTAAGGGAAGCGGAGTTGGAGAGGCTGCTTCAATGAAGGGAATATACTCCAAAGAAGCAGAGAAGAGGGGGCACAATAGATCTGTAATAGGTCGCAGCGCATCTGACACCCTCAATATCAATATCATATTGATCAAGATTATGACATCTCAGCAGAGCTGCAAATTGATGGCTACACACATGACTCACATGAGTGTTGCTGCACGAATAATAGAAGAACAGGAGGAACTATGATTTATATTAAAGATACACAGAAGTATTAAGTTGTATTAAATAAAAGCGAGGAAAATGTAATTTGGTGGACAACAATTATTATTGTTTTTAAGATAAAAAATATCCCATATATGTTGTTTCAATTGTCTATAGATCTCCTAGTTCTAGTGACGTCATATTTATGGAAAAATTTGAGGAATATTTAGACTTGATTATGGAAATAAATGGGAATCACTTTATTATGGGTGACATGAACTATGACTACTTGAAAAATGATCACTATACGAAACGAATTAAATTTTTGATTGAACAACAAGGTCTTTTTCAGATAGTGAAAGAACCTACAAGGATTACCAACACAAGTGCTACGTTAATAGATTATATAATAATTACAAATTACAAGTAATAAGTATGCGAAATATTGTAATTCTTTAACACCAAGAATAGGTGATCACAATATACTGTCACTGAACATAGAAAACGATAATGGAAATGAATTTGAAATCATAAAGTACAGATGCTACAATGGATACAAAAAAGAAATTTACCAGGATAAATTAGTCAACACTGAGTGGAATAATTCCTATACTAATGTAAATGACATTGCTGATGAATTTATCAGTTGTGTGGGTAGTATTCGTCACCTTAAATCCTTAAAACAGAACTAGCCGAAGCCCAAAAACTACATTTTTGAGGAAACGTTTTTTTCACCAGTTGTTTTAATTACATACATATTTTAATATAAATTTGGGTTATCCTGTTGTTTAGTCTTCCAAAGCACTCCTCACATGCCCATTCCACTTTTTCCACTCGCGTCTCTCACAGCAGTCACAGTGTTGCTGCATTAAATCAGGTCTTTGGTCAGGGTAGGTTTTTTTTTAATTTTAGGGACATTTAAAGGAAAAAAAAAACCACCCTGACCAAAGACCTGATTTAATGCAGCAACCCTGTGAGCGACGCGAGTGGAAAAAGTGGAATGGGCATGTGAGGGGTGTTTTGGAAGACTAAACAACAGGATTACCTAAATTTGTACAAGTATTTTAAATATGCACAGTTTCAATTACAGCATGAATTAAATAAGAAACGTATAAGTTAAAGAAAAAAGATGGACATGGAATATTTTTTAAGGTATTTTCAACGTGAAATAGCTGAAGAAAATTGAGGAGCACACCCGAAATGGCCAAAGGAATATACCCTTTAGCTACGTCTGTCGTGTCACAGGACACCTGTACATTTGAGTATTATGACTAATTGGTTCTTACCATTGCATCCATATTAGGGAACAACTCCAACAGATACTTCATTTGTCTCTCTTTTTCTATAATTGATGGGTTCTTACTCCGATTAGGTTTGTAACCATTTCTCTCGTCCTTGTGGCAATTGTTAATCCTGCTAGGGCCAGTGCCGGTGGTAGCAACAGTACTAATAACTGAAGGTTTGCTGTCACTAAAAAGTCCACAAGTTGAAGTGGCCGGCTTATGGTCACAATCTGAGTCTGATTCTGAAGTCGAAATGGTAAGGATCCTACGTCTCTGTACTGGTGCTACACAGGTAGGTGGGGGCGATTTGTTTTCTCGTTCTACAACTTCTACATCTACAATATAAAGTTATACTTTGTAGGTAGTTCTTTTGGAGATACTAGTTCTGTTAATCTTGTGGCAAATCAAAGTTCACTTACCACAGTCAGAAGTGGTGCTAGTGCCGGGGTTGTGAGTGAAGCTCGGCTTCCTTTGGATTCGAAATTCACGTAGATTTAAAAGACTGGGACTGCCTTCGCCTGACATTACTTATGAATTAAACTAATTAAATTAACGATGCAATTTATTTACAAGTTGAAAAAATACAGTAAGTAGTAGAAACAGTTTGAACAGGTCAGCAGCAGGTTCTAAGTTAAATAATGTTCGGAGAGATGGGAATGGGATTATTCAATTTATAAATTTCGAAATGTCAGATTACCTACAGCCCTTTATTATAATTTTTTTCCCTAAATTTTTCATGCTCGATTGCTCGCCATACTTTTTCACTGGGAGGATTCACTTATTAATTTTATTTCGCTAGTGTACTTATTTTATTTATCAATCAATCATTCATCACTTTATTTATCAAATAAAAGTTACCTATACACACACCAGTACACAGTACAGTACACACACATATATATAAATAATATCCTACCTACCAACAGTACCAACACACACACACCTATTATATTTTATATTATTATAATACCCATCCGATATTGCGATATTACGATCGAATTACAACATAACCACACCAATCACCAATTACCAGTTACTACAGATTACAGAAGATAGGAGATAAAAGAGAAGGAAAAAAATATACAAAAAATGTACATCATGTTTCCAGTATCTCCTTTCTGTTAATACCTAGTCTGTCGTAGTAAAAAATTGGCTAGGGTACCTGTATTATCGACACTAACATAGCGGGTAGCGCATTCACTCGTTGACGTTTACCTAGGGAACCTGTATTACCGCTTTACTAGGGTAGCGCATTCTCATTCTCACAAAAAGTTGGGAAAAAAGTTGGGAATGTCAAATTTGACTTCATAATTTAATAACGTCAGATTTTCCATGAACATACAACTGTCTAAAAATTCACATAATTTGTTATGAAGTCCGCGTATTAAAACGCATTTTTCTCAGTAACTACGTGTTCGATACTAAAGTCTACAGCTTCGTAGATCCTATAAACCGGTAATATGTTTTTAATACCCACTTGAAAGGACCCAAACCATATAACAACTGCGCATGTTAAAAATTGTAAACTTTAGAGCCGAGAAACGCACCCAATTTTTATTTTTATTTGTCAAGCTTTCAAAGCTAGAAACGTCAGTTCTGTCAATGTCATTAAACCACATGTAGCAGTTAGCGAGAATTGAAGTCACACTCAGTAGTCACTAGTCATGTTCACTTATTTGTCAACCGTGAGTGAGTGCAGTTCAGAGAGTACGATCAGCTGGTCTTTGTTATTATTTTTAAACAATGAAATCTTATAACATAACCCAACTATGTAAGTAACTATTCTAATATTTCTAATTTATTATTATTTGTTAGGCATTATGATATCGCTAGAGATCAGATTATCTTGTTTTAATTATTTGTTGTATTTTTATTTTGTTGCAATTTGTTCATTTACACGTTCAAAATAACACAAAGGGGGCCTCTCTAATACAGCACCACACGTACTAATTTCTGTATGAAGATCAGGGACACGTTTCTTTCAAGCTTTCAAAATTTAATTTATTTAATCCTGATGCATTGACCACATTATTATTATTTAAATTTGACACGTTTTGTAAATTAAAGGATTTTAAAACGGGGCCCCCATGTAGGTACTCATATACGCACGTGCAAACAATTTAGTTTAAATTTCAATGCTTCTGGAGACACGCTAGTTTCAATATTTTATTTTATTGTTTAATTTCAAATTGTTTAAACATGTGACCAATACCACCATTTTATGAATTAGATATTTTCAGCGAATCAATTAATTTCTAACCGTAGAGACATGCTTGATTTAATTTCCATTGTCATTTTGCATTATTCAAATTGACCTAACCGTTTGTTAATTTTGAGAAACTTATACTTGAATTTTAGGTAATTATTATTTATCGAAATCTTGAACCAGCACATGCATGCCTTTTTGATTATTATTATTATTATTATTATTATTATTATTATGATCAAGCACATTTCTCAAAAAAACAATTTATTTTACCATGGTCACATTTTCTTTGTATTTTAAACTATTTTCTGCTCTAAACAATTTTATTTACATTTTATTCATGAAACTATTTAAACGATCACACTGTATAATTTTATTATGTCTTTGATTGCATTTTACTGGTGAATTTTTAACTTCTTTGTCATTTTCGTCAAACTTAATTGCCATTGTGACTTGTTTGATCATTAATCATTTTATTCAAATTGAAATTTTATTGTTTTGGAATGCGAGCGGACACACGTACAGATGAATTTGATTTCTTTTCTAAATTGTTATCGAGGACTGTCTTTTTACGGATCGATAACGCCTCTGCTATATAATATGTTTGGCCTCATTTTGTATTTCATATTTCCTGGACTCTAAACTATATATTTATTTTGATGATGCTACTGATTTACTTGCTACCATTGATTTACTCGCCTGATCTATTTATGTGTTTTTTATATGCATTTTTGTGTGTCTTGTTTCCTTTTCAGGAGGTACGAGTCCTTGAAATAGAAAGATAAAATGTGGTCTTCCTGAATATAACAGATTTGTTTATCAATGTCAATTTTGGCACCAAAACGGTGACGATTATGTGTTGTGTCTCTTGTATTTTATGTTTTTGTCATGGTGTATTTTTATGTAAAATCCTAAATGAAACGGCGATATGATTTTGTATGTTTGACTCACGAATCGCAGCGTTAGACAACGACGCTTCAATATGTTGTATAGGTTATGTCTCATTTTAACGTTGGATGTCCTTTGGAATCGATTTTATTTATTTGGTATTAGTCCACGGAGGTGTTGAGAAAGTCGATTAGGCTTCCGCATCAACACAAGGTCTAATTTATGTGTGTTTTATTACGTCCTTTCTATTAGTCCGCGGAGGTGTTGAGAAAGTCGATTAGGCTTCCGCATCAACAAGGTCTAATTTATCTGTGTTTTGTTATGTCTTTTCTTTACAGGTACTAAACGGTTCGCAAAGACTAACGTTAAAATGACAGGTCACCATAATACAAGAGATTTAGTTCTCACCCCTCAACGCCCAAGCAAATGCTTGATTCTAACATGTTGTCGTTTCATTGTATATGTGTTTTCGTTGTGTGTTTTTTCATTGTATGTTTTTGTATTTTATTTTTTGGCACTTTGCAAGTCCGAGGTCGGTTGTTTTACTGGGTTTTCTTTTTTTCCTCGTGACTATAAACTTTCTTAGGAGGAAAACCCTTTTTGGGATCTCACTGGGTAAACAGACTAAATATTCAAATCAATTCAAAAGTCAATAAATCAATTCATTTCAAAGGGGAAACTCTGTCTTTTAAATTAAATCTCCTATCTCTCAACAAAAGACTTTCTCAAAGTATTTTCGTAGCGTTTGCGACGAACGAACCAAAATAAGGTTATTACTACACACACAACAACAAGGTCCAAACCAAGTGAAAACTAGACAGATCACGAGCCAAAACTACAAACACGAGCCCAGGTAAAAATAACGATTACAAACGGTAAGTAAGTGATGTGGTCATTTATTTGAAATCAGGGAGGGAGAAAACTTTAAATTCAAATCAAACATTCAGGGCGGGAGTACAACCAGTCATTCATGACAGGCAAGTCGACATTTCAAACGTCAAAGGGGTTCTTCTTTTTCAAAACCATTCAGTCTGGGGGCCACATTACTGAACTCACTGCGCAAGACGTAGAACCTCCATTTTGAGAGGTTAGGTAGGTTACACTACAGATTTGTTACCGTGACGCAGGATGTCAAATTTTAGGTAGGTTACATTACACACTGAAAGAGCATTCATCGATTCCTATTCGTGTTATTATTTTGTTTAATTTTTCAAACTTCCCCTTTTTCCACTTGATACCTACGCTTGTGACCAAATGTGCCAAAAATATGACATCCAGCTGTTCAAACATAACCGTGTTTAGTAAACGTCAACGAGTGAATGCGCTACCCTAGTAAAGCGGTAATGCAGGTTCCCTACGTTTACCAACTACACAACTACACTAGAGGTGAGTTCGGCAAATACGTTGGAGGAAATTTTTTACCTCCTCTGACAGTTCGGCATGCAATTACCACTTCGTGCTCTATGACGTAGGTATCTGCGTTTCTTTAATATATCGTCGAGATATGTGAGCGAATCTTTTACATTTGCGCAGGAAGTACTGGAACTCTTGGTTGTCTGATTCGGTCGTTTATTGTGCAATTATTAGACTCGACTCTTATTGTTAATTATTAACATAGATTCAGGGAGCAGATTCTTGCTTGTAAAAGACGAAGATGGACGAGAAAGGAAAGCTTATAGCAAATACTCTAACTTATAGGTATCATTATCATTCTTTACAGGTACATTAAATAATTTACCTGTAGCATTCCATATTACCCAAATACCATAAAGTAATCATCAACTGTTTTGATAACTTCAACTCTGCATGACCCCTTAAAACACACACATAAGTTACTGACTGTAGTTTTCGTAATAAATTTTCAAAACTTGTAGGTTTTAATTTAACCTAAAATGCATTTGAAACTATGCCGATCATTAAAATTTGTTACAGTAACTTCGGCATAATTTTTTATTTTATTGTGTATGTATTTCTAACTCCTCATCTTCATCGAAAAATAATTCGAAGCACAAAGCTGCTTGAATTGCAAACAGTTCTCGATTTGCAGACATTTTGAAATTCAAACTTTTTTTTAATCTTGCAATTGCACCCGAAATCGTTCGGCAAATGTTATATGCTCGCTAACCTTCGTAGTCACGTGACTTATAATCGAGTAAATCGTAATCTTCTCAGCGATATATTTGCCGAACTCACCTTAGATTAGATAATAATACATATACAGCTACAGCTTCCACTGAAAATTGTCACCGGAAGTTACTATCGCCCAAGTGGCTGAATGTTTAACTAGCGTTCATTTAAAATGTCAATTTAATTGAACGAAACGTCAATCTGTCGTTTGCTTGTCATCTACAAAATAAAATCACAATTATTTAATAAATATGCAGTTTTATTTTACGTGAGGTATAAAATATGTTATATGTTCTAATTCCTAAATCTGAATTTATGTAATCAGATGTAGAAATAATGAATTATTGACGTGTGTTCATTACTATGTAAATACTTTCACGAAAGTGACACCTATACATATAATATTATTATTACCGGAAACCAAGAACTCTAGATAATATTATTATGTCAGTGAACTTTGCATTATGATTATATCCGTGATTTTTAAAACCTTAGCGTGTAGTTAACAATCGAGGCAACAGATGGCGCTCTTTTACATAATTAACTAGGGAACCTGCATTACCGATACTAACGCTTCCTAGGGTATTTCACTCGTTGACGTTTACTTAACACGGTTATATTTGAACAGCTGATGCCCGTATTCACAAACGATTATTTCCTAAATAATTACGTAATTAATTAAATGAGTGAGATGGATATATGCAGTTTGTTTGCAATAGAGTGAGATGGGTATAATTGATTACGTAATTATTTAGGAAATTATCGTTTGTGAAGACGGGCATGAATGTCATATATTTGGCACATTTGGTCACAGGCATAGGTATCAAGTGGAAAAAATCGAAGTTTGAAAAATGAAACAAAATAATAACACGAAGAGAAATCGATAATCCTCTTTCAGTGGGTATTAAAAACATAATTACGGGTTTATAGGATCACGAAGCCATAGACTTTAGTATTAGGACTATTAGGTATAATTTTTTATCTCGATATCTAAAGTTGCTGATAAAAAGCGTCTTGGTAGACACACAATAAACGGCAGCGTGATCTTTAGTACCCATACTGATCCTTAAAAATAAGATTCATCAAGATGTAATAAAACCTACCTGACCAACTTTCAGGAATACGGAAATTCTGAGCCCCGTCGTTTATTTTCTGCAATCATAACTGTCTGCTGGGGCTGGATGCATTTTTTGTTCAGAAGATCCCAGTAACAGATAAGTAAGTATAAGTATTGATAGAGGATTATAATGAGTTTAAAATATTAAGAAAGTCACCTTTAGGCAACGCGAACAAGTAGTAAGCCCACTTTTTATTGTTAAAACATCTACTAACGCATCAAAAGTTTACCATTTTTATAAAATACGCAGACTTAATAATGTTATTGTTGTTGTCTTTAATGGCTATAGAAGGTTACACACAGCCGTGTTCGCTCCTGTACGCCATATAGTCACTGGTGTATAATTGATAATGGGTTGGTGTTGGTGGGTTTGTGGTTTTTAGCAGTTCAGGTTCATATTGGGTTGAACAAACATAGTGCTTATTGCAGCACTATGGGTTAAATCGCTAGTTTGAATTTGGATACGAAGTTTTCCGGTAGTCTGAACTCACTCACTGATCCCTTGAATGCAATGTCTCTTACTTACATCAAATACACTAGACTATACATACGCTAAGTAAGTATCGGATGCGGATGTTTGCGGAGCGCGCGCCTCCTAAAACTATTTTTTTCGCACTTTTGTGCGGCATACTAATTGTTGACAGCTCGTTTCAATAAAATGAAACCTTTCTTAAAATCATTTAAGGTACTCGTGTACAACAAACCCTTCCCGATTTTTTTTATACCTGAACGACCTCGTGTTTGCAACAGAGACAACATACTATCGTGTGAGCAAATGAAAACATAATTTAGGTAGGCCCTGGAAAAAAATTTCATGTCTTAGATTGAATCCTACGATAAAATCACCACAAAATCACTGTCATTAATTTTAAAAATCTTATTTTTCTTATTTTGTGATTTTGAGTGGTCTGGGGTGCGTTCATGAATTACAGTTTGCATCATACATGAAAAACTCTGGATGCGTTCATAAAATAATCAGTTCGCTTGATTGGATAAAAATCTAGCATCGTTCATAAATTGCCGATGACGACGCTTGAAGTGCACTCGCAGAGTTTTGAAGAAACACATGGGTGAATCAATTCTGTGCATAATATTAGTAAATTACAAAAATTAGTATTAAATTAAAAAAAAAAGTGTGAATCTGACAGTTACACATAATCTAATACTTTGGAATTATTATTTCCTTTGCTTTCTCGTTCGAATTACGTTCAAAAAATGGAACAATCTGACGATATTCCGGAAAATGTAAGGCATCACTCTGGTTGTTACACATAACGTTAGTTTCTGTTTATGAACGCATTCCACCTTCAGGGCCATATTTGTGTTTTTTAAACCGTACCACCTATCTGGACTTTTTTAGGTAAGGGTGTGACAAGGCAAGATTCCGTTTGCACAGCTATTTAGGAGAAGCACAGCCATACCAACTTTATGAGAATAGTTTTATTAGTTTTTCGAGAAAAAAATTGGGCGAGCGACTGTCCGGCAAAAATTTATAAACATTATTTCCAGAAGAGTTTGCCCTCTTAAAAAATGGCCACCACTAGAGCCACAGATTACAGACCTTACTTTTATCATGAGCATGAGTGCACAGTAGGAAGAAAGTTCCTAATATATGGTGTAAACATTTTTGGATTTATTCCCATTTTCATTGGTTATGTTACTTTATTCTTGTTTGATTTTATTTTTATATCTTGTGGTGGATTCTTTCTGGTGTGTGTTTACGGTAAAGCCTCAGGTGCAAATACTTAATAAATGACTTTACTATAATTAATAAGTAGATAGATAATTCGATAAGTAATAGGGCCTTAAACATAAATACCTACCATTTTACAAAGGACAAACTGCCAGACTAAGGAAAACTATTATTAGATATTAATCCTTTATTGCTTTAGCTTGAACATTACATTTTTACGGGGTTTGCAGTGTCAATAATCCAATAAACTTCACGGTAACTGGAACAATCTCCGAATAATTTATGTCCGCGTTATTCAAGAAATCACAAAACTAATTTTAACAACCTGATGCACCTTATTTCAGCAAATGTCAAAATAATTATTATTTGACAATAAAATTGGAAAACAAGAAGAAGGCAATATCAGAATGAGTTTACGATTTTACAAACCAAAATTTTCATTTTACAGTTTTACAGATCCAATCTAAGACATGAAATTTTTTTCCAAGGCCTACCTAAATTATGTTTTCATTTGCTCACACGATATAAAGAGACCGTCAGATCGACGGACGAAAATGGGTACACTGTTCACGCGCATTCCGGTAGCGCATCGCGCATTGCGGACGATTTCTAAACTAAAATGAAGCTGCCTTTAGATATAAATTCTCATTTTGACATAATCTGACGTTTAGTTTTGCAATTGTGTAAAATTTGATTTATTTAATTTGAGTATTTTATCAAACTAATAATAAATTTTAGATGAATTACCTTGAAACTATTTAGAAATATAATTTATAATAATTTACCCAATTAATAACAGTATAACGTAAAACTTTCGCATATTTGTTGACTTTTGAAAGGTAAGTGCAAGCAATGCCTTTTCATGCTCTTGTAGGTAATAAAAATTATTTTAAATAAACCGAAAAAACTCTTCCTGAATGCGAAATAATTGTTTTAGGAACCACATTCTGTTTGCGTCTTGGTTTAAAAGCAGTTCTAATCACAACGATGGATTTATCATTTTATCAAAGTTATGAATACAACACCCAAGAAAAACTGCATTAAAACACTATTAGAAGGTAGATAAATAAATAAATATCTTATGGCTGTGGTAAAGCCCAAGTGTCAGAAGTTTTCAAGTAGCCTCAAGAGCCTCTGACGTAACTTAACGACTGCTGTGAAGCAGCCGGGACCCCCTTTTTAACGATGGTAGATGAAGTAGATGAACGAATACAAATCTTTTGAGATGCTGAGATTCTGAGGTGATGCTGCGGTGTGTGTTATCTTCTCTGTTTATACTTATTTAGTTTGGTACATTACTATTAGGCATTTTACTAAGTAAAGAAGTTCACGTGGCCCTCTTCGGAGCTGGAAACCTCAAATAATGGGCCGCTTATTTGTTGCCCGAAAAAATCAGGCATATTCTTTGATAAAAAATAAGTATTTTTTGTTTCTTGGAGTTTCTCTGCTAAAACTCTTCCTTCTCAGTAAAATCATCAAATGAAGGTCTTTGCATTATTTGTCTAGGGAGGAGTATGAAGAAAAAGTTTGCTTATTTTTGTCTAAAGAACATGCGTAAATTTTTTCGTAATTTTTGAGAATAAGAGGGCTAATCCCCTGTAGAAGGATAAATCTCCTTCTGACTCTTGAAGTTTTTCTTTAAAACGTCTGCTGCTTCACTGGAAACTAATTAATAATCAGAAAAATTTAGTTTTTTGTAATTTTTTTCAGATAGATCCTTTTTCGGCTTCCGTTTTGAAGAGGACTCAGTTACGTGACCTACCACTTCGGTGGATCGTAGCAATAGGTATACACATCTTAACCAAGCGACGGCGTCTGCGGTGCACGAGCCAGCAGATGATGGCTGCAATGCCTTTTATGTTAAAATTATTAACAACAATATTATTATTATAATTTTATTTTCCTGGAAAAGTCTTTCCACGTTGATAAAACTGGTTAAATAGAAGCATCTTCTGTAAAAACTGGACCTGTATTTATGTGAAGAAAATTTTGTGGGAAGCATTTGTTACAATTATTAAGTATACTCGTATATATTGTGCATCTATTAAGAATAAAGAAGTTTTATATTGATGCCTCAAAGTTTATTTGTTGAAGTGGCGACACTTTAACCGTAAAAATAATGTTTCAAATAATAATTAGGTATAAATTTAAATTTGAATGTCCCGCGCTTACCAATAATAATGTCTCCGGTAGCCCAGGTAGTCGCCACCGTCGCAGGTTACCTAGAGTCTAACGTGTAATCAAACACTCTATTATATTATCTTTCTCTATGGTTTGCAATAACAAATGAAAGTGTCAAATTTTCCTACTTGGTGGCGCCACAATAGTTACTTATTTAGCATATCTCACGTAAAATAAAACTGCATTAAATTGTGATTTATTTTGTAGATGACAAGCAAACGACAGATTGACGTTTCGTTCAATGAAATTGACAATTTATATGCACGCTAGTTAAACATTCATCCGCTTGGGCGATAGGCGATGTAACTTACGGCTTACGGTGACAACTGACAATTTTCAGTGGAAGCTGGAAGCTGTAATCAGCTGTATGTTAATTGGTATTATTATTATATCTAGTAATAGTTAAGTATAATAGGTACTTTTAATTTATAGAACTAATTATTTAGTCATTAAGGTCCGGTTGGACAAACGTTAATTACAAATCTGCCAGATAATTACTGATTTTAAAATGCCGTGTATTATCAAAATGTTGGTCTGATATTGCTAAACAATAAAAAATCATTCAAAAATATTCACCATATTTTCAAAATTTGCAATTTAAAATCAGTAATTGTCTGACAAATCTTTAATTAACGTTTGTGCAACTGACCCCAAATCTACCGATTTATTAACCTTGTGTACTTGTGTATCACTATTAATTTACTTCATGTCAATTAAATTTTATGTCAAAATTCTAGCAAATCATCTTGTCCTACTTTGAGCACAATACAAATTGATTAAATTAAATAAATTATGAGTTTTTTTGAATCGATATACTGGAACGCGATTAATGTATTATCGTTCTTCTTCAGAATCTTTTTAAAACCTTTGGAGTTTTTCACTGAACCAAAAATGACAGCAGCCACAATTGAAGCAAAATCGGCCTTGGTGAAGGAAATCATCGGGAAAGACAAGATTGTCATCTTTTCCAAGTCTTACTGCCCTTACTGTCAAATGGCTAAAGAGGTAAGAATCATAATTCATAATACTTGGGTAAACTTATTATTGCGAGAAGTAAAACTTGTGGTCTTCTTTTATTGTGTGGAATATAAAATTTTCTTTCAGTGCTTTGATAAGTTGAAAGAGAAGTACACGGCGGTTGAACTGGACGAGCGTGATGACGGTCCTGAAATACAGAGCATTTTGGGTGACTTGACTGGAGCGAAAACTGTAAGCTTTTATTTAATACTTTTTTTTATTAATTATTTGCTTTAATAATTTTTCCAGGTACCGAGAGTGTTCATAAACGGTACATGCTATGGTGGAGGCTCAGATGTGAAGAGCCTGTACGAAAAGGGAGAATTAACAAAACTGTTGGCTTAAGAGCTGCATTTGTTTATTTTTGTAAGATGCAAATAAAGGATAACAGATCTATAACGTACTTAAACTTTACGATCAGTTATAAACCATAAAATAATATATCTGCTTCTAAATTCAATGTGTTTTTCTTCCCTAATTTTTAATTATGAAGTCTGTGAGGTTAACCGATTAACCCTCTATACTGAAGTTTCAGAATAGTAGGCACTAAGTTCTCGGAAGTGGTCGTGACGTATAAGCGCTCAGTTGGAGCATTCAGTGGCGGACGCAAAATATCAAAATAGGTTCAGACAATAATGAATTTATTGAGAAATATAATTGTAAACTTCCAAATAATATAGCATATAGTAAATAATATAGCATATAGCAAAAATAAAAATAGCAAAGAAAATAGGAAAAAAATAGTACCTTAGTCATCGTCAGAAGAAAAATCGTCGGATGATGGACAACTATTCCGATCACCGTTATCGTTCAAGTTGATAATTAATGGCTCAACCGAAACATCAACTATTGTGTCTAGATCCCACATTCTGTCTTCTTCTTTTGTAGTATGTCGGATGCAGTTTCTCCATGTTTCAGCCGTCACATCTCCTATTGCAGTAGCTAGCAGGCGTTTCACTTCATCCATCTTGAAGGTCACGTTTTGTTTCGCCACTTGGTTTTTTATTTGAGCCCAAATAAGTTCTATAGGATTCAGTTCACAGTGGTAAGGAGGGAGGCGGTGTACAATGATGTTGCACTCGCGAGCCAATTCGTCGACAGCATATCTCTTAAAATGAGGTATTTGTGCCCTTGCGATGTTTAATAGTTGCACTTTTAACATGTTGTCATCAAATGGTATATTTCTTTGAGCCAGCCAGTTAATGATGTCACCTTTTCGCCATGCAGTTGTTGGCGATGGCTCCAATCGTCGACTATGGTAGGAAGCATTGTCCATTACCACGACCGAATTTGGCTCAAGGCTTGGTAAAATTTTTAAAAACCAGCTTTCGAATTTTTCCGCATCCATTTCCTCATGGTAGTCACTAGTTTTCTTCGATTCGAAAAGTAGCAATCCGTTTTCCAAAAAACCCGAATCACTACCTATGTGAGTTATTATGAGCCTCCGCCCCTTGCCCGCTGGCGCTTTTAGTCCTGTGGAAAAACCTTCAAAAAAAGCTTGTCGACGGCTTGTTATTTCCAAATCTTGCCAAATTTTCGAAACAGTATGACCTTGATTCAGCCAAGTTTCGTCTAAGAAATATATTTTCTTCCCTTCACGACGATACTCTCGAATTTTTTGTAAATAATTTCTCCGCCACAAAATTATTTCTTCTCTTTCTATAAGAAGACTTTTTCTCTGCCTTTTCATATGCCTTATGTTCATTTGTCTTTATAGTTGACACTTTGGTTAAATCACTACACAAAGCAACTACATCGTTTACCAACATACTTTGATTCCTTTCACGGAGTCCACAATACACGTTGTATATAATAGTTTTTTCTCCTGTAGATAAATTCGTACGACGACGTTTACTTTGGCTGCTCTCGCCTTCCATATTGCTCACAACTTTAAATTTAAACAGTATTTCACTTCGGCACTCAAAGAAGCTTGCTTCTTTCCCGTTTACACCACAGTGAGAACTGAGAAATAAGATTCAGACAGGAAATCTGATGAGCGACCCTTAAAGCAACCAAGCTATCCCCACTAATTATGCACTTTATTGTCGACCGGGTATGGGTTTTTCCGGGATGGTAATTCCGTAAATTTCTTATAGTTAAACTTTTTCTGTATCCTGGAACTCAGTTCATTCCCAAAACAGGAATCATTATTGTATTATTATTTTACCAAATAATTAACTAATAACTAATTATTAACAAATTAGTAAGATATTGATTTTTTCTAGCTTGTATTTCTTAATTACTTCACAGATTGTCTATGAACAATATGAAATATTCAAAATTTTGTTGTTCCCGAGAGTCGAGAATCTTCTTCCCCCGGTAATATTAATTTTTCTTTTCTGACAACCAGAAAACAGAAAGAGAAAAATATACAAGTCCCGATCGACATCCAATAACAGCCCAAAACAAACAACTTTTCTTTTTGTTCAGGTTATTCCACTGCCGCGAATTCTTTTTCATTCATTTTCATGCGTTTTTTAATTTTTGTGATGCTTCAATAATTCAGCAAATATAAACATAAAAATAAAATATTAAGGATTTAAAGGAGCGATAAATGTTATATTGCAGCCCCTCACGAAAATAGCATGAACGATACGCCACTGAATACGGAGCTGCCTTGGACGGACTGGCAGCATGCTCGATATATATCCATCTTACTTTACCTTACTGCAAGTTGGATCTGCTTCTCCTTTGTACTTGTTGACACTGCTGTAATGTTGCCATATATTATATTTTAAGGGACCGAACCTCATTGAAATTCTACATCTTTTGCTATTAAATATCGATGTTGTGAAATTATTATAGCAGAAAAATTACTCAACAAATAAAACACAGTATTTTTTATCCTACAACCATTTACCTGCATGTGAATGATAAAAATACAAAATGATAAAACACCAAGAATTAAAAGCTGGCAACAATGTGTTTACTTTAAGTCCGTAATATTTCTAAGAACTTAGTGCCTACTATTCTGAAACTTCAGTATATAAATCACTATGACCGGTGAGAATTTTTTACTACTGTTAAGAGTGTTAAGAAATACCAAGTTTTCTTTCTCTTGAAAATTTCAAGGAAATGAAATGGCCATGAAATTGGTCGTCAAGTTAACTCCATGGTAGAAATTTTTGTATAATTTTAACAATCTGTATCCTATTTTATAATTTCCAGAGGCCTAAAACTTCGTTAAACTAAAGGTGAAGAAAAGTATACAGGGTGTCTGCTTAAGGCTGGCCACCGGCCATATCTCGGAAACTAATGGACCTATAACCTCAAAATAAAAAATTTCCAGACATAAGTGATGACGAGAAATTCAATGAAAATATTTTCAAGATGGCCGCACTTCCGGAAATACCGGAAGTAGACACCTACTTCGTTATTTTAACGGGAACACCCCGTAAAATATTATATCTTTTAAATGTCTGAAGAAATCGAATACAGGTGGTTTTCACCATTGGAATTTAAATTGAGCGGTTTATGAGTTATAAACAAGTGAAAATCGAAAATTTTCAACTTCAAAGCAGTGTAGAACTAGAACGGCTCAAGATATCTAAAAACGGTTTACATGTCCCTATCCTAACTTTTCATGTTTTATCCCACTATGTGGAGTAAATTTTAATACAGGGTGATGAAAATTATCCGATTTTTCATCACCCTGTATTAAAATTTAAACGACATAGTAGGATACTGTGTAAAAAGTTAGGATAGGGACATGTAAACCGTTTTTAGATATCTTGAGCCGTTCTAGTTCTACACTGCTTGGAAGTTGAAAATTTTCGATTTTCACTTGTTTATAACTCATAAACCGCTCAATCTAAATTCAAATGGTGAAAACCACCTGTATTCGATTTCTTCAGACATTTAAAAAATATAATAATTTACAGGGTGTTCCCGTTAAAATAACGAAGTAGGTGTCTACTTCCGGTATTTCCGGAAGTGCGGCCATCTTGAAAATATTTTCATTGAATTTCTCGTCATCACTTATGTCTGGAAATTTTTTATTTTGAGGTTATAGGTCCATTAGTTTCCGAGATATGGCCGGTGGCCAACCTTAGCAAGACACCCTGTACAATTGAACAAAAAATATTTTTGTTGAAACTTTAATAAAATAATTATACAAATTTGTCAATAACACAATTAAAATTGCCCAACCTGGCATTATTCATCGCCTCTTACTAGTAGTACCGGCATTAGCACTGGTCGTAGTACTAGTACTTGTAACATTAATAATTATTTCATTATTATCACTATCACTAATTTCCTCATCGTCTGATAACGCTCCGCTTCCCTCAATTCCCTCAACGCCATGTTGCTCCTTGATGTGATCCTTCAAAGCAAACCCCCTCGCGTACGAAGCCCCACAAACAAAACATACAAAATTTAGATTGTTGACTCTCTTGTGACTCTCCATGTGCAGTCTCACGGTGTACAGCGAGGCGAACGGTCGGTTGCACTCGGTGCACCGGAACGGTTTGATGTGACTGTTCTTGTGCCCCGACAGCTGCACGGACGTCTTGAACGACTTCGGGCAGAACGGACACTGGAACTTCTTATCGTCCGAGTGAATCTGCAAGTGATGGTTGTAAACCGAGAGCGATTTAAATCGCTTATCACACTGCTCGCAATGGTACGGTCTGACTCCCGTATGGGTCCTCATGTGCAGGGTGAGACAGTAACTGACCCTGAACGATTTCCCGCAGATTTCACAGCTGTACGGTTTCTCCCCGGTGTGAATCCGCTCGTGTTTGACCTTCTCGTGGGGCTTGGTGAAGCGTCGTCCGCAGTATTGGCACTCGTACCTTCTCTTCTTACACTCGGAGGTCAGGTGCGTCTCCAAAGCGGGATAGCTAACGAACAATTTCTTGCAGTATGAGCATGAGAATTTCTTCGAGGTGTTGAAGTGCGCTTTCATGTGCATGTCGAGATCTGGCGAGGACGAGAACTTCTTGTTGCAGACAGTGCAGGTGAAGTTACCTGCCTCGAGCTCCGAATGGGCATCCATGTGGGCTTTCTCGTACTCCTTAGCGATGGTTCTGTTGCAAGTGAGACAGGTGAAGGTGCCTGGATCGTTCTGGGCGGGTTCGATGGAGATGGCGTCCAGTGAATTATGCATTCTAGCGTGCAATCGCAACGACCTGAAGCTGGTGAAGTCGGTGCCGCACTCGTCGCACCTGAAGGTGCCGGTCTTGATCTCGAGGGGCCTCGCGGTCGGCTTCTTGTGCTGTTTCATGTGCGCAATGATGGAATTGGCGCCGCGGAACTCGGTCTGGCACTCGGTGCAGACGTACTTCTTCAAAAAGTTCGGGTTACAGGTGTGCGAGTTGAAGTCGGTCATATCGGTGAACTGTTTCGAGCAGCCGCGGCAAACGAAGAGAGTCACGATGTTGGTTTTGATCTCGATTTGGTTTTCTTCCGATTTCGTGATTCTTTTTAATCGGCCGCTCATGTCGGTGACATATTTCTGAATCAGGGGCTCATTATTCTGTTCAGTCTCCCAGAACCGATCGATCTTTACAACTTTCCTCACATATTGACGACCACCTTTGTCTATACGTGCATCTTCTGAGATCGTATTGTTTGATTTTAACGCATCAGCGTCATCGTTAGCTAGACTCACTATGATATCGTCTTGATTGATCGCATATAAAGCTGATTCGTTCAGATCCATTGGAGCTGTTGCTGGAAGTTCTTCTGAGGCTACTTCAGGTCCGAGAGACAATTCATCTGTCAACCCGTCTCCGGTGTGCTGTAACTGGATCAAACAAAATACAATTGCATGGCTGTATTAAAATAAAAATAGTTACAAGAATGAAAGGTAAAATTGTGACCCACCAAAGTAATTTCTTGGTCCGTGTGGTATTGTTCGATGTGGCTCTCGAGACAATCGATTGAAGTATTGCATAATTCGCAGAAATACATCGCTTGGACTTCAACTTCCACATTTTCGCTCCCACTGTCATTGCTTTCATCTCCTAGAACGCCGCCGATTGTTGGGTCTTCTTCATTGCAGACTTTCAAGTCTGCAGCAGCAGCAGAAGTACTACCGAAGAAAGGAGAATTGCGCGCTTTTTTCTTGGCTTCAGCCGATGGTTCACTGTTTTTAACCTTCGAGCACTCTTCATCCAGATGACTAAGAAATGTCGGCAGTGATGTAAATTTCGAGCTGCAAGCTGGACAAGACAAGTTACTTAATATTTCCAAGAGGTGCAGTTTTAGTGATTTCGGTGAATCGAAGGTTTGTGTACAGCACAATGGACAATTTAGGGGTCTATTATTACACATCTCATATAAGGATGGGATGTTTAATTTATTAAATACCTTTTCCCGTATTATTTATTTTGTCCTTTTATGAGTAGCTTAAATAATATTTACAATAATTAAGTATAAGTACAAGAAAAAAGAAAATTATACCACTCATGCACAGTTAATCAAAAATCTGAATACCCGATTAGTGATTACTGTGATTGCGATTACCCGCAAATCAAATAATTGTGAAGGTAAGGTAAACAATAAAACATTAAACAAGAATTTAAAATAAATAAAGTTGGGGTTGGGGTTTGCTAATTTTATTTTATTTCTTATAATTTCTTTTTCTTATTTAATTTTCTTTCCATGTCCAAGATTTTGATTGTTGACGTATAGCTGAAATGATTTGACATTTAAATTGTTTTCTTCTTCTTTAATTCTTCCGTCACAATTTATTTTAGGGTACCTTTGAATGTAAAACATCAGAAAATTATATAATGAAAATTGGCCGCTCTACACCATTTCCAGGGGTGGTGTAATTGAGAAACGGTTAAATGTAATTGAGAATAATAGTCAAATGTAATTCAGAATGTGTCATTTGTAATTGAGAATAGTCAAATGTAATTCAGAATGCATCAATTGTAATTGAGAATAGTGAAATTTAATTCAGAATGCGTTAATTGTAATTGAGAATAGTCAAAAATGTAATTCAGAATGCATCAATAATTGTAATTGAAAATGCGTTAATAATTGTAATTGAGAAACCATCAAATGGAATTGAGAAAGCGTTAAATGTAATTAGGAAAGTATCAAATTGAGTTCAGAATGGATCAATTTGAATTGAGATAATGTAAAATTCGTAAATTTATCATCCAAATCTTCACATACAACAATTTTGAGGCTACCTCCTTATTCGTCTGTGCTCAATCCAATCGAGAATATCTGGTGCAAAATGAAAAGTGCTGTGAAGAGTAATTTATATGGTATATAGTACCATAACTACCATAAGTACGAAGAGTACCATAAATAAATAGGCCTGGAGTAGCTGAGCAGCGGTTGGTTTATTTAGAAGAAACAGTAGACCATATGCTAAAACCATTATAATAGTTAATGGTGACTGTGCCCGCGCTGCGCAACACTCGACCACGTTCCTGTAGTAATTAGGATTTTTATGCATGCATACATAGTTTTTTTTATAGTTGAATATGTAAAATTTTTTGAAGTTAAGATTTTATGTAATTCATTTGCATTTTTGACCTATTCTCAATTACAATTTACGCATTCTGAATTACATTTGACGCATTCTCAATTTCATTTGACTATTCTCAATTATAATTAACGCTTTCTCAATTCCATTTGATGGTTTCTCAATTACATTTTGACTATTCTCAATTACATTTGACGCATTCTAAATTACATTTGACTTTTCTCAATTACATTTGAACCATTCTGAATTACATTTGACTATTCTCAATTACAATTGATGCATTTTGAATTACATGACTATTCTCAATTACATTTGACGCATTCTGAAATTCATTTAATTGTTTCTCAATTACAACCCAGGTAGCACACTGTCGTCCTAATGACGTCAATTTTAGGTCATTATTGGTCTGCGACGTCATTTGTCCAACTTAGGACGTCCGAATGACGTCACATTTTATGACGTCACTTCGACGTCTATAATTTAACGTCAATATGACGACATTATTAAGTCATATCTATGACGTATATTTGATCTTTTTTCGCTCTATAAAAAGTCCAATTTTATTTTATTTCATAAAAATTTTTATTAATATCTTTTATTTACTTCTAAAATATTGCAAACCCCTTACTTATTTGTAATATAAATTTTGTTCACCCCGTCATTTTCCTCACAATTGCACTGACATTCGCTCTCTCGCTCGCTCAGGCTTGGTGCCAATTACTTCATCTCTCTCATCAGTGCTCGGTTCGTGCTTGCATTAATGGTGGTCGGTGGTCGGTTCACGAAAACGCAACGCAAGTGGCTAGCGTTGCCAGATGTAACATGTAATACGGAATATTGTGACACAATTTAAAGTTTCCCTGAATTTCAACATTTTTTAAATAAATAACATGTAACAAAATCATCAATCGTTCCTAATTCATAGGTAGGTACATTATAAATATTTTTTTTTAATGTACGTAGGTAAGGTAAGTACCTACCTCTCTTTCAGCAACAAAGAAAAATAACATTTCATTGATCAATTTTTTTTTTTTAACTTTTAGATATTTTATTTTATATCTAGATGTCTAGGTGTTAGCAAAAATTTTTAATAAATTTTATTTTCGAATAATAAAATAAATATTTCATATTTTGTTTTTCAAAATTTTAGAAATATAAAAAAAAAACAATAAGTAATTCCAGTTTTCAAAGTCACATCAAATTTTAGCTTATGCTGGATTTATTTTATTTTTATTATAACATCATTTTCTGATCAATCTAATATCGACAACCCGGAGTCATAGTTTCTTTTCTTCCATATGGCAACCCTGAACAGGCACAAGACCGTTACCGTTAGGCAATCACGCACCATCACCATCACCTCGTTACTCGTTAGCACGGAGCATGGGGGTGGTGACGACTAGCAGCGAGATCGCCTTTTACTTTATTTATTGTTTTGACTTTTGATTTGAATGTTTTGTTTTTGTGTTGGTTAACTCTCAGATCGTCATCAGCACAGAAGAACTAAGAGCAAGAACCCAAGAACTTATTTGTGGTGTTTGCTGTTATTACATGGTGCCTATTAGACATTCGTCTTTCAAAAATCTGTTTTTTTTTACATAGGACACAGCTAAGGTAAGCTTGGGTTTATAGATAATAATCGAGGTACCTAATTATATTAGTAATAATAGGAATCAAATGGGAAAATTAGTTTTGCAGTTCAAAGCTATTTGTTTTATACTTAAGAGTGGAGGGTAACCTTAGGACTCTGTCTAACAATGAATAATTAACATTTTTGATTTTTTGTTTAAAATAAACTCATAATATATCCTTTATTTTTGCAGTAAACAATAAGAGCAAGGATGACCTTTGTGTTGATCGAATTTTCCCCGTCAGAAAGTGGAGGCTTATCCATATATTTCGGGATGACTGGATAACACAAAGAAAAACGGAGATCTTTGGAATATTTTGTTACTATTATGTTTATTTTTGATACTATAACCACCTAGGTATTGTAAATATCCTAAATAAATTGCGTTGATACCCATAAGTCGAATTATTATTATTATTCCCTATATATGTATAGTCATATGTCAGTCATATTGACGTCATTTCTGACGTCTTTATACGTCACTTTTGACGTCTTTCAACGTCATTTTTGACGTCTTTTAACGTCATGTTTTGACGTCATTTTACGTCAGATACTGACGTCATTTGGCTGTGACATAATGACGTCAGTTTTTGATCACCTGGACGTCATATTAAATGGACTAATGACGTAAGTACTGTCGAAAAAATGACGTCAAATTAACGTCACTGTGCTGCCTGGGAACTGGAAAAGGTGTAGTGCAAAGTACAATCAATTACGTGTTTTCATAGAGATATTCACGAATCACGACGAGGTGTTTCTTACATTAACGAAAAAATCATTAGTTCGTGCTTCCGTCAGATAACCAATCAGATTTGTTGAATTTTGTATAAAGCTACGAACTATCATGTTTTCGCAAAACTACTCGCGTTTTACGAGCCCTCGTCAGTTTCTACTATAACTGTTTCTAGAAAAAATTGAGAGAATTATGCCGAGATGTTTATATCTGTCGCAGCCTTCTGGTGAAATTGGTCATTTCATGTAAACAGACTGCTGGCGCTACTGCGTTCCGGTCTTCTGACGTCATGCGGCTGGTAGACTACACATGCATGAGATTGTTCATATATTTTTTATTGTCAGAAATAAATGAATAATTCTTGGTAGGCTTGCATAAGTCGTCAACAGCTATCCATTTACTTTTTAAGAATTTTCACGGTCAACTAAATTCCAGAATTTTCATAGTCAACTTTTGTTGTCCTTATGGTTGCCATATGGGTTGTTTTATGTCCTGTTTTGTAAATGACACTTAAACATCCTGTATCTTGGTTAAAAAAGATTTTCGGCAAAAAATGTATTTCAATCTTTTCTAGAAACTGCCAGTTAACTTAATAATGAGCCTTTATAATACACATTGTTAAACTATCAAATAAAAATAATTTAGTCAAAAAAAGTTGAAAATGTTTTTAATTCAAGTTTTTAGTTAAATTATTGGTAAATATATACCGTGTGTCCCCGGATAGGTGAAACGACTCTTATAAAAGACAAAAAAATTTTGATTTTAATTTTCATTTTTTGGGGTTCAGCTCTGCTTGGTTAAAGAGTAATTTCTAACAAAATTTAAGTTTTGAAAAATCAAGCATGCCTTGGAAATTAAAAAAAAACATTTTTTCTGTGGAGTAAAGTGCCTTTTATGTGTCAAATACGAAAAAATGTTATTTGAAAAAGTTATACAGGGTGACGAAAAATCTATTAATTTCCATCACTCTGTATAAAAATTTACTTAACACATAGTGGGATAAAACATGAAACGTTAGGATAGGAACATGTAAGCCGTTTTCTGATATCTTGAGCAGTTTTTAAAACAAGCTTCTTTGAAAATGAAAAACTACGATTTTCACTTGTTTATAACTCATAAACTACTCGGTTTAAACTCCAACTGTGAAAACAATTCTAACTGGATTTTCTCACACAATCTGAAAATTTATTAATATACAGAGGGTGTCGCATTTTAAAAAATAGACAATGTTGTTACTGTGCCAAGGAACTCCTGTATAAAAAAAATGTTACTTCAATAAAACATAAATTAAATTAGAAAATTGACCTGTTTCGGAATTTTTTCGAGAAACATTTTTCAAGGGTTATTTCGGGGGTGGCAAGTTTTAAAATTGACACCCCGTGTATAACACCACTGGATACTGTCTTGTCTTCCTCTTATACTTCAGACTTCACTTTCACGTCCAAGTTACTACTGTACACGTATTATAGTCCCCTCCCCTGACGTAGTGATGTAACGCCGTGTCCTAGCTGCATCCGTGCCGGGGACTGCGTTGCGGTGCGTGCGTTGCGATGAACGATTGAAATAAAACACATGAAAAGCAATGGGAGTGTCAACAGTAGACGCGTTGCCCGCAAAAGTCGTACGATAAAACTAGGGAACCTGCATTACCGCTTTACTAGGGTATAGCGCATTCACTCGTTGACGTTTACTAAACACGGTTATGTTTGAACAGCTGGATGTCATTAAAGTCTGTACACTGAGAGTTGTCTGTTGTGATAACTAAGGATACATCATCTCGTTATGTTTCTTACTCCTTCTATTGCATTGCATAGTCAATCGAGTTAAAATGGGACGTATTGTCAGAAATACGTTTGAATCGTCAGCAATTCTAAAAAGATGAGCGAGAGTGAGACGGAAGTATCGACTCGCGTCTTGATACGCTTAGATTGATACGATATTACGATAAGATTGTCGTCGCTACTGTCAGTAGTGTCAGTGTCAGCGCTAAATATACTAATAAGGTTTGTGTTGTGATTTGAAACGTTTTTAATACGAAATTAGCAGAATTACCTGTGTTATTGTACGGTGTGATAAACTATGAGTAACTTATTAATTGCGCGAATGCCTAAAAATCTATTTCCTTGTTTTGCCTGGGAAACGATTGAACTCCCTAGTACGTGGTCTTGTGGTTATTGCTGGAATATTTTACTTGCAGAATAAGAAAACGGAGATGTTATTCTTTTTTTTAAACGGCAACCAGCAGGTAGGTGACATGATATTTCTATCATGATGATAACAATAATTATTATCATTCTTATTTACTTGCATTATATATATTTGTTATCAAAAAGTTGCAAGGCTCTACTTCGTCAATAACTTGTCGAAATAATATATTTGTAGGATATTCATTATTCCTCAACACACGCCACTGACACAAACTATGCGATACCACATCTGGTTCGACTTAGAAATAAGTGTACGATTCAAATCGAATTAAATGAAATTGTTTAGTCAGAATCAGTGTGGCATGACAACGGACAACTCTCAGTTGACAGATAGTAGGTATCCATGTGGAAAAAAGCGAAGTTTGAAAAATGAAATAAAATAATAACACGAATAGAAATCGATAATCCTCTTTCAGTGGGTATTAAAAACAAAATTACGGGTTTATAGGATCTACGAAGCTGTATAGACTTTAGTATCTGACACGTAGTTACTGAGAAAAATACGTTTTAATACGCTGACTTAATAACAAATTATGTGAATTTTTAGACAGTTGTACGTCCATGGAAAATCTGACGTTTATGAAGTCAAATATGACATTCCCAACTTTTTTCCCAACTTTTTGTGAGAATGAGAATGCGCTACCCTAGTAAAGCGGTAATACAGGTTCCCTAGATAAAACGACACCGCAACGCACGCATTGTTTTAAATTGAAATGTGTTGTATATCCATCCGTCAAAACTTTGCGATTTTTAATTTTTTACTGCGGGCAGTAAGTTTTGATTTCCATCGGGCCAAAGCGAAACATTTTGTGCAATAATGTCCGTATTCATCAAACTTCAAAATATAACTCTGGGGTTATATTTTGAATTTTCTGACAGCTGATTGGTCAAATACTCAAACCCTACGAACGCTACGAATTTTAAACCAATGACATGTCTCAAAATATAACCCCAGGGGTTATATTTATTGATGAATACGGACCTAAGAGAAATCTATTTTACAAGAACAAGAGTCAAGGTACAATATTAATGTGAAAATGTCTCGAATTTAGGTTTTTAAAGTAAATATGAGGTCTATTAACTTCTATTGTAGACCTATTTTTATTTAACCTACCTTCTATTTATCTATCTATCAAATCTATACCTATTTCTATAGATTACTTGCGTCTTATTGTTGCTTTCTCTTAAGTAACATGTTTCTTTCTGTGATTTTTAAGTCTTTCAAACTCCAACAGCCTACTGGTTTACAAAATTAAAACGTATTTTATCTGAAGCTGTACCAGTAATAATTAAATTGGATTGGAAACCATTTTCTTGCACGAACCGCACGTATTCAGTTTGGTTTGGACACACTCAAAATTTCTCGTGCGAATTTGCGTTGCGTGCGTTCCCCGCATCGCACGCAACGCACTACCCGGATGCAGCTAGGACACGGCGTTAGTGGCGAATATTTCCAAGGGACTGTTTCCATAAACTGCGAATTTTTGGAAACTTCGCTTGTAGTTCGTTTTTGGAAACATAAAAGCGAAGTTATTCTGTCCTATGCGCGAACTTTTCGGAAATATTCGTAGAATTATTAAAGTATGAAACATTCGCGGGAAGATTCGCGCGAAAATTCGTGCAGACGACCGTGATTTGAACTGAAACTTTTATTAATGGAGTGGCGCGCGCGAGGTCTAAAAATTCAATAAATTAGGCTAACGGGCAGATTTCTGTGCTCGTTTTTGAAGCTAACATCGACGTCAAATGACTTTTATTGACATTTTTGTAATTACTTTCATGTCAAGAATAGATAAAATTAAAAAAAAAATCCACTTATAGACTCGATACCTTCTTCAGAAATGGCCACACACAAATCTTAACTTAATATGAGTCTCTATAATACCCGCTATAATTATTCTACCTAGGCCCGTATTCATCAATAAATATAACCCCTGGGGTTATATTTTGGAGCATGTCATTGGTTCAAAATTCGTAGCGTTCGTAGGGTTTGACCATTAGACCAATCAGCTGTCAGAAAATTCAAAATATAACCCCAGAGTTATATTTTGAAGTTTGATGAATACGGACACTAGTGTACTTAATACACAAATTATCGGTATGAACAATAATTATTACACAATGAATGTAGAAATTGCACATTAAATTAAAGCAAATACCTTAAAATATAATACCGGACACTTCCTCTCAAAACCTCCGTCCATTTTTACAGCGCCCTCATGCAGGAACTGGGGCCACTATAAGCTGTTTTTAAATTCAAAGTTAGGTAACTTTTCACGGTTTTTGACAGCTGCAGTCAATGATAATTAATTATTATTAATAATTTGTCATTATACCTTATTTAATAACTAGGAGGAGTAAATTTAAATAAACCGCCAAAAAAAGATGCTTCTCATTGGTCAATTCATAGGCAAAATTACACCCAGCAAAACTTGTACAGGAAACTGAATCTATGCAACGCTCAACACTACATATACGCTTGTTTTTTTTATTGTTATATCATTATTGTTTACAATGTCAGCGTCGAATGTGACACATCAGTTTTATAATCAGTTATTTCCAAAACCCTATAAGTTGGTCTAAATAAGTTCTTTAAAAGTTATTTCAAAACCAAATAAGTTCTTTTTGAAGCCCATTCAGTTCTTTTTAGAGAACAGACATCCTTTTCAGAATTTTGAAATTATTTTTGACTTTCCATTTTCATCCTGCAAACGGTTTCAAGTGCCATTATGGATAATCCTACATCAAGTACAAGTGAGAGGATGCCTCCTCCAAAGAAACGGGAAGAAAAGAGTGTCACCTACAAGATTTTGGAAAAACTATACTCTATATGCGTACTTCGCCAATAATTGAAGAACATATTCCAATCGAACAAGGTGCGGATTTAGACCAAACAGGGACTGCTGTATGTGATAAAGTTAGTTTTAACAACACTTTGAATCTGGTCCTACAAAAACTGAAGAATGCTGTTTAGGTATAATACCGTTTGAAAAAATTGACTTATCCACAAATAATATATTATTAAATGTAAAATAAAACCTTTATCTACGATGTTATGTGTGTCATAATAATACATACATAAAATATATTATTTATATGTTACATTAAATTTGTCACATAAGTATTGCCTAAAATAAAGTACTTTCAATCAATTTAATATATGAATGTTAATAATTATTATCCTTAATATTCTTCGAAATATCTATAAATTATTCAATTTCATTCTATTTAGAGTCTGTAGAGCTGTAGAGTCTCTCCTGAAAAGTAGATTTCCTACACCGAAAACAAGTCCTATCTTCCTTATTAATAATTATTGTTTCAATTCAAATTTGCCGCCAAAAAAAATCTGGTGATTTAATCTGGTGACTTTTAGTGGTGTAAATGATACTTTGCAGTTTACTCCTCCTAGTTATTAAATGAGATATAGTAATAATTATTGAACGTTTTAGTTTCAAGTATACACGTTGATTAATTTCTAGATAGTCTACCAAGGTCACATGAAATTTCAGCATCGATGTCAGATCTCGAATTTTGTAGGTGCAATGAGGATGAGGAATCACAGAATATTAGACAAAATTTATTACATTAACAATTTTTGTTTATTTGAAAATAAGAAGTAAGTTTTCTTTTGATTATAGCATTTGTAGCTGGTGTTAATTCATAATAGGCTAGAAAATAATAAGTATATCTATTTGTGAAGAAGGAACGCATTTTATTGGATAGTACTCAAAATACAAATTAAATTAATGCAAAACTTGACAGTTGATAATTTAAAAATTATTCATAATCATAACAAATCAATTCCATAAATTATTTCTTATTTCTTTACTTTAATATTCCTACGCAGTTTGTACCTAAACCCTTTTTTTAGTAGCTTTAGGTATTTAGGTAATAGGTACAATATATGTAATGAAATGCTTATAATAATAATAAGTATTACCGCACTTTTACCTTATAATATTTCGAGTAATATTTGATTTTGAAAATTAGAATAGGTTTGCATACAACAGCATCATTGTTAGATAAAAGGATTAAATTCAGACTGCAGACATAAGGTAAAACTTCAGAATGTTGAGGTATATATTTCGTTCTTTCACTTCTCATTCTTCTTCTCCTAAAGAGTAGATATGCAAAGGAAGTTAATCATTTCCATATTCTTCAATTAACGATTGCCGGTAAGTCAACATGTCGCGTATCTGAGTAGGTAAAATCTTATAATAATGTAGAACTTACAACTGCAGAAGGACTAATAAGACGATCCGGATGTTGAATCAAATATTTGCCATCATCTTTTTGGCTTCTTTACTTAGATAGGTACCTACTTTGGCATTTTGCTTGATCTAATAAGATAATCTCTATTACTTTCGTTAATTTTTATTTTATTTTATAAAATTAGAAATTACGTATCAAAACTGACAGATGTAAACAGAAAAAAATCTGTTACTTTTAATAAAGAACTTGACAACAAAGCCAGGGCAATGTTGTGATCGATTATTAAATTTATTGTTTTTGCGTCTTCCTAATGTCAAACATTTTCATTTGATCCCTTTAATAACCTTCAAATTCTAACTGTCATTTTTAGTGTCATAATGTTTGATGTTACAACGTAGCATAAACAAATATGACCTTGGCAGACTATCTAGTAATAAATCGAGGTGTAATTTCAATTTAAAGTTACTCTCAAAGCATTATATCAGCGGATAATTTTGTTGCGTACGCAGTTAAATAAGCATTTATAATGTACCGCTGTATTAAAGTATATATATATTCGTTTGAAATTACAAATTGCAGTCTTACGATACATGTTGTTTAGTTTATTAAATTACATATGATTGGTTTCGTCGATCATGGGGAAAAGAACGATCTGTAGGATATTCTGATGCGATGTTGACATCATGGTGAAGCATTTGCTTTGAGAGATATAGTCTAGGGAAAACCCCATTAAAAAACCTAGACACACCATCCTGTTGAGATTGGTTTGAAGTATTCCAATCATTTTGCCCTTCTGAGGTTATCTGGCTGTTAATGTAGATTTTGTTTACAAGAGCTTCAAATTCTGTAACCAGTCTATTGTTTCGGTGGAAATTTCATGAATTGCTTGAAAACCTCCAGAAAATTTGGTTAAAGGACATTCATTGACAATGTGATTGATGGATTCTTCAGGATGTCCGCAAATACAGGAAGCGCTTGGTATTAAATTCCATTTATGTAACATTGAATTACATCTACCGTGTCCTGTTCTTAAGCGATTTACTTGTACCCAGACTTTCCTTTTGATTTCAAAACCGTTGACTAATGATGAAGGATCTTCGATTAAAGTATTGTTGAATAAAGAAACACTTTTATTTCGCCAATCATTTCTCCATTCATCTTCAATTTTAAATGGTCGATCCAGGTATGTTTCTAGCCACACAGGTCTTCTTGATTTTAATCTAAATAAAATAAAAATAAAGTGAACATAATGTCTGGAAAATATGTGCTGTGTGATGTGTGCGGTTGCATTATGGATTGTTAAGCATGTCCAGATCTTTCCACGGTGTTCCAAGCAGGAATAAAGAATTATATGTATAAAGTTAACTTTAGAAGCCGCGTAAATAAACTTATTAATATTTTATAACTATGCTGATGGAAATAGGAACAAGAAATAGGTTATAATAACATCGATGAATGACGAAATTTTGAAAAAGTGTGGAGTGTCGAAGCCGATTTCTCACCATATTATTTTGTACTGATCATTTCAAAGAGGAAAATTTTGTTAATCCAGCAAATAATAGACCTTTAAAACTGCAAGGAAGCACATTATTGGAATTGCGGCAAATAAAAGGCTTAGGTACACTTAGGTATATAGCGATTCAATCTTTTTGAAATATTCATACCTAAAGATATTAATAATATTGTGTGTAATAGTAGTTAATTATTGTTAATATAATAAACATATTGAAAACTTTGTTGTTTATTGTTGTATAATAATTCTTCGTCCCAATTTCCTCCGTCTATTCCGTCTAATTAATTTTAAGGGCTTTTCTATTCAGCGTTGATATTTAAAACTCCCGCTATGTTTCACCAAATTTAATTTTTAGTGGCCCCAGTTCATGCTTGGTGGCGCTGCTAAAGTGGACGCAACCTGTTGCAATGCTATAGGTATAGGAGTGTCCGGTATTAATATTTTAACGTATTTGATTAAAGTATTGAAAGTTCTCATAAATTTTCATAAAATGGGAATATTTCTGAAACATTCGTCAAAAATATTAATTTCCGAAATTTAACATCACTATATAGTCCAATAAAGTCTAAAAAGTCATACGTATCGATTAAGAATACACATCCTTTTGATAGTTCGATTTATTTTGTTTCCTGTACGTGTTTTTATAGTAACCGTCCAGTTTGTCTAAACACTCCATCCCGCATAAATAAGCATACGTCAACATTGGTTTTGAATGAGAATTAAATGCACAACACAGAGAATAGAATGTCATTACGTGAATAAATTTTATGTAGTTGTCAGTGGCTCTCAAACTGACGTAAGCGGTTCAATTCATTTTGTGAATGATTCCTTCAATAATTACGCTCGTTCACAACTTGACAATTAACTGTTTGACATTTTCTGGTGAAATTAAAAATATTAATTCGGACGGTTAGTAAGACGTCACATCTGACTTTTTAAAGTTAATCCTACTATTATACCCCTGACCCTGACGCACCGTCGAAACCTCTGGCATGACAGTAGGCACATTCTCGTAGATTGTAGAACTCACACTGGCAGTCAATGCGTTATTCCTCTGTCATGTGAATGGTACTGTCGAGAAAGTATAATTTTCCCGAATGGGCTAAAGTCATTATAAAAAAATGTAAGCAAACAATTAAAATGCGAAACTAGAACTTTTCAGGTTTCAGGAACAAACTGATACAGTAGAAGCTCGATTATCCGGAATAATGTGGGGCAGACCCATTCCGGATAAACGAAATTCCGGATAAACCAGAGGGTTTTTTTTATCATAAGCGACTCACGATAGGTGTAACCAGTTACCCTATACATAATGCAACGCACTATCGTAGACGCTGCTAGGAAGGAACTGCTAAAATAATTTAAAACTGAATACTTGTTGCTATGAATTTATATTATTACAAAGTGCATATAGTTTGTAAGGGAATTATACTGCTGATCAAGTGCATATAGTTGATCAGCAGTATAATTCCCTTCGTCCATTATTTTTTTAAAAGACTTTTTGAAACCGTTCACTGATGATACATCTGCAGATAGTTTTTCACCGGATATTTTTAGTTGGTGAATGCCGTGTCTCTTTTTCCATCTTGCCAGCCAACCTTCGCTAGCAGTAAAGGTGTCAGGTGCTTCCCTAACCGGAAGTTCTTCGCTTAAGTTTATAGCTTTTTGCTGTAGAATTGGCCCTGAAAGAGGCACATTTTTGCCTCTTTGGTGCGTAAACCATAAGTAGTCTCATCAATTTTTTTATGTTCTGCTGTCTTCATGGTTTTTCTCTGTGGTGCTGGAGACGACAAAACGCTGCACCATTTTTTGATTTTTTCTTTGTTTTTTTTCCAGTCTCCAACAGTACTAGTGCCAACACCATAGTAGTCAGCTACCTAAGAATTTTTCTTGGGAGTTTAAAAATTTTCACACTCGATACAAACATACCTGTTTTAACGATTCTCCTTTCTCTAACCGTATTATAGCTTTCAGTTTTTTCTCTAAAGGGATTACCACCTTTTTCCTTTTTCTCGAATCGATTGGTTTTGCCATTATGTACGTAAATTATATTGTAATATGTAAGCTATAAATAGATCGTCGAGGCTGCCAGAGCTCGCAGATCTGCGGATCGCCGGCGTGTAAGCAGGGACTTCCCCGGTAAAGCCAGCCGGCCGAGGAGGGGCAGCGCTCGCTGATCAACGGCGAGGAACGCGGAACACGAGGCCCGGACCGGGCACTCTGTACCAGCTATTTCTTAATCAGTTTATAAATATGTACACTGTACACTTCACAGTCTTCTCTAGATTTATTTATAAATTCCTAGTCAACTCGAACCGACAATAATGACTACAGTACTTAACCTTAATTTATCTATGTACTAGTGGCGAGCGATGGCGACTGGTTTAAGCACGTTATGAATCTCTTGCATTTTCATGAGAAGAGGCAGGGTTTCACGACACAACAAAGTGTTTGCTGTTTACTGTTTTTGTTGTTTCCGGATAAAACGGAGAACGCAAAAACGATAGTTCGGATAAAACGGAGGTATTATAAAACTTGTTTGTTGCGGATAAAACGGAGTTCCGGATAACCGAGTTCCGGATAATCGAGCTTCTACTGTATAATCATAGAATTTTATTCGAGAGTGGTCTCCTTATAATATCTTTCAGTGATGAAGATTTTCAGGGTTTTTTCTTTTTTCCACGTTTTCCCTCCTTTCCCTTTTACGCCAATGACTATTGCAATTACAAAAAGGTTACTCTATCAATGGCCCATAAGTACATTTTTGAACAACAAAGTATTCAATAATTTTTTTCCATACAGTTTTTGAGATATTTTAAGTTTTCTCAGGCAATGCGGCAATGCCACTACTAATCATTAAAAATAGGTAATATTTTGATGAGTCTTATAATTTTTAATGAAATTAATATTACCTGAGAAAACAAATATCTCAGAAACGGTGTGTTGTATTAAAAAGAAACTAAAGAATACTTTTTTGTTCTAAAATGCACGGGCTATTGAATAACGTTTTTATACAAAACCTGAAATAGCCCAATTAAAGATCTTTGTATGTATTATTCATGCTGAATTTCATCAAAATCAGTTCAAATTTACACGAGTTATAACCGAAAACTGTTACATTTTGGAAAAATTTAACATCTGAAAACTAAGCATTCTAGGACATAGATTTATTAGGATTTTTTCTTATTTTAGTCAAAAGAATATTCTGTATAATTTGTGGCAATCATCTCCGACACATATTTGGTGATCTGATTAATAATACTGCCCTCCGCCCGCTAATAAAGACTCAAGCTATAATTTTCCTCACACTAAATACTGTCCTAATAATTTTCAGCTTAGAAGAATAATGTTATAATGATGCGTATTAGCAAGCATAATTTCATTACATACAACTACAAAATTAACTCCGAACTTCTATCCAGGTGTACATCTATCAGGGATCTCGGTGTTCATTTTGACAGCAAGCTCACTTTCAATGCCCACATTAACAATGCTGTATTGAGTGCATCCAGGTCCTTGGGCTTTGTAGTCAGAAACTGTAAAGCTTTCTTTAACTTATACAAAGTACATAGGGACTCACTTGAGTCTGTGCAAAGGCGATTTTTAAAGTACCTAGCTTTCAAGAGAGACGGAATCTACCATCAGCGTGGCTCTGATCACTCTACCCTTCTAAGTGGATTCAGTGTGGATGCGTTGGAGCTGAGAAGAAATCTGGCATCTGTTACTTTTTTATACAGGTTAGTCAATAGTGGGGTTAACTCTCCTGAACTTCTTGCTAAGCTTAACTTCACTGTTCCACAAGTCTTCACTAGACGGCCGCTTACGTTTTACAATGACTTCCCAAGAACCAACCTGTACATCATGTCCCCGATATATGTCATGTGCTCTAATCATGTCAACTCAATCAGTGAGCATTGTGATATTAATCACTCATCCTTGAACAGTCCTCACTGACAGTTTTCATATTTCACCAACCCATTATAGGTCATATTGTCAATAGTATTACCATTACCATATTAGTTTTAAGGCTTTTTATACTTACTTTTGTCATCTGTTATTGGGGAAACCTGTTGGGCAATAAACTATTATTATTATTATTATTATTAACAGCTTATTTCCAAGTTTAAATACGGACTTAATTACAATGAAGCATTACATTAAATAAACGTTCCATATTAAAAAATGCCCTTAGAGTGATATTATCAAAATTTTGTACAATTTAGGGTCGAAATGACGTGATGCACCTTACAATTCCTAATAAAAAGTACTTCATTATTGACAATTTGCAATTCTTGTAAAGTCTTCAATTGAAGATAATTATTTATATCGATTTCAATAATAAAACGACCGAATTCTTTAGTGTAAAATATGATCTTTATTGACAAGACTCTGGAGCATCAACATATATTATAAAAATATTAATGAAATTAAGTCTTTATTTGTATTCAACTAAAGTTACTGAAAAACCAAATTGTACATTTCTGTTACAGAAGATACATAAATGGACATCATTGCCAACAATAATAATAAGGAACAATAAATTCTTCTTTTAGATAGAAATGAGAGAAATTAATTAGATCATTGCGCTAACGTAAATATCAAAATTAAAAGATCGTCTTCCAAATCGTAGGTTTGCTGCACTCGAATTGAAAAAAAATTAAAAAAACTCAAACAAGAAACACAAAATCTCGTTTAAAATAAAGTGACTGAGTACGGACCGAAAGTACACCCTTACTACTGTAGTACTGCCTTGAGACACCAAAAAGTTCAGGTCTGAAAATTTGAAAACCGACTAATACCTCGACAAGTCAACCAAGACGGAAAATTTAACAACCATATATTATAATAATATTATTTAACATACTTAATTACTGAAACAAGAAACCATCCTATTTTTTCTCTCTCTCAAAGTCCGCATTCTTTCTAATATACAATAGTTTAATAAAATTTACATTACACCACGACACACCACGCTTGCTTTAGTCCGACCATCGCCTCTATCATTCCCACTCGGTCGTGCCGGGAGGCTTCGACGTCAAATCGTAAAGCACCCGTGAAATGCCCGGTACCTGTAACACCTCTGAAACCATCTTCTGGACCACCTGTAAAAACACAGACACCGTTACTCAAACCAGGCATCTTCAGCGTGTCTCTCCAGCGATACTCACTTCAACGGGCAACTGTTTGCCTGGTATGGCGGGCACGCCCGTCATGAAATCCTGCGTGCAGAAAGGCCTCAATACGACCGACCTTTGACAGGATGGGATCCGTAACGCCTGATCTCTGTCGAAGTGCAACGGAATTAAAATCACAGGCATTTGACTGATGGCGTTGCTATAACCGGAATTGTTCAGTATCTGAAAAAATTAATCAATCAAATAATTAATTCATTTAATTACGTAGCAAGAAACAATACTTGAGTAGCAAGATCGTCGCACTGGCGCAGCGTACTGAGGACATTGGTGGTGAGGTAGGTGCTGGTGACGTCCGGGAGAGGCTCCTTGACTATGCCCCCGAAAATATAACAGACACGGTTGATGTTACGACAGATTCGAGGTACTAAAGAGGCTAAAAAGACCAGGTCATCCCAGTCGGGATCCCGTTCGCTGCTGATCCCTGCTACGTAACTGTAGGACCTGCAGTCGCCCTGCACCCCCACGCTACGGATCGGCAACACGGTAGCGCACAGTTTCTGTTTCGAGGAGATCGTACGCAAAAGCTTCCTCTCCTGTTCGCTGGTGACTGCCTCGACCCTATTCAAGAGAGCGTGTTTCTTCTGCAGCATCTGATCAAACTCGACAATGATCTTTACGAGGACCTGAGTCTCGGAGAAGTCCCTCTCCATGTAGGGCTCCTCGGCGCATAGGACCCGGATCGCCAGTCCGGGACCAGGGAACGGATGCCGCATCACCATCTCCGTTGGCAGTCCCAGGTCTCTCCCGATCATTCGCACCTCATCCTTGTGGAAATCCTTCAGCGGCTCCACCACCCGTCCCTCGGCCCGCAGCTTCCGGATCAGCTCCGAGTCGTTGTGGTGCGTCTTGATGGTGTCTGCCTTGGAGGAGGCGAGCCGCGAGGCCGACTCGATCAGGTCAGGCCGCAGGGTACCCTGTCCCAGGATCACCTCTTCCGCCTTCAGATTGAAATCACCGATGATCTCATTGGAGATCTTCACGAACACATCCCCGATTATCTTGCGCTTCTCCTCCGGGTCTGCCGTCTGGCAGAGCATCTTGGTCACGCGGGTCCGGTTGTTACCCTCGGCCTTGTCGAGCGGCACGACGGTCGTCCCCTGCAGGAAGGTCGTCCCCGATTTCAGCACTTTCACGTTCAGGCCGAGCTTCTCCAGGGAGTGCTGCACCTTGGAGCTCTCGTTCTTGCGCATGAAGCCGTTGTCGATGTGGATGGCGATTATCTGGTCGGGTCGGAGGGCCTTGTGCAGGAGGGCCGCGCAGACGGTGCTGTCGACGCCGCCGCTCAGCAGTAGTAGGACCTTGTTGTTGCCTACCGTTTCCGTGATGTACTTGAGGCACTCGGCCTCACGGCCGGTCATAGTGAAGTTACCCGTGCAGCCGGCTATGTCGAAGAGGAAGTTACGGAGCATCGCCTTACCGTTCACTGTCAGGTCCACCTCCGGATGGAACTGGACGCCGTACAGTCGGAGCTTCTCGTGACAGATGCCCGCGCAGAAGCTGCTACTGTTGGCGATCGACCTGAAGTTCTCCGCCATTTTATCAATGGAATCGCCGTGGGTCAGGAGTACTGACTGCATTTTATCTAAGCCCCTGAAAAATTATTGTTTTCATCAACAAACTGTAAGCACTTGCACGACAAAAACCACACTCACTTGAATAAGATACATTTTGTATTAATTTCTATATTATATTGTCCATCTTCCCTGCTTTCCTTCCTGACGACGGTCCCTCCGAATTCTTTATTCATCATTTGCATCCCATAACAAATCCCTGTCATCACAAGAAAATGCCCAATAAATAAATAAATAAATATACAAACCGATCCACAAAGCGACACTCACCTAGAACGGGCAGGCCTATCCTGAATATGTCAGCATCGTAACGGGGGGCGTCCTGGGCGTAGACGGACGACGGTCCTCCCGAGATAATGATCGCCTTGTAGCCGCCCTCCTTGATCGTGAAGGCGGGCGTGTCCAGGGGCAGGATGTGTGACTCGACAGAGAGCTCGCGCACCTTCCGGTCGATCACCTTGCCATACTGGGCCCCCGCGTCCAAGATGGCCACCTTCTCGGTGTTGCCGGGCGCTCCGGAGCTCGCGTACTGTCCTTCCGGGGTTAGGTTATGCATCTCCCTGCTCCAACAGCACTGCAACAATTCGCATTGTTTCAGTTGAATCAGTTTGATGTAATCGAGATTTATCTCATCTCTATAATACCAACTCAACCTTGTCGGTTTATAAGTATGAACAAATAAATAAATAAATAATAATTACTTTTAACATGCTGTTTAATATTAGTACCATCTATGAGCGGATTATAAATTTGATATGAATGGAAATAAAAACTGTAATTATTAACTGCGAAAATCAACTACCTAATCATTGTGAATTACCAAATCGGTTTATATTTAACCAACTTGATTAAATAACAGCAATGATAACCTATCAATGCGTTTCATAAGATTGAGACAATTTCATTATTAGAGAAATAGGTACGTACAGGATTCTCAATGTAAAATGATCATCAAATAATTTATAATGAAATTTATATTATTTGGTTATTGATTTTTTTACTTTTCTGTAATGGATAAACCACCCTGTGTTGGGGTGTAATTATAAACAAAAATACTAAAATAGGTTTTTTTAAATTTTGAATCCTTTTTTAATTTTTATGTACTTTCATTATGTACTTCTTGGTATTTAAGTTTGTTATTTATTTAAGTACTTCTTGGTATTTAAGTTTGTTGACATAAAAACTACGCTAAATGCACAAGTGTGCGAAGGCCATTAAAGAAATGAAGAAGACAACATAAAACATTAGACTCTGACTGCTGTCAAAATTTCAAAAAATTCTTCCTGAAACTTTTTTTTAAATACGTCAAAATTAAGCCTTCCGGTTTCTATCAAGTGACAGAACAACTAACAGCTGTTATGCTAAAAACTGGTCAAGTTGGCTATAGTGTTATTTGTTTACTACAATAGTTTCTAGATTGATTTAAGGTTATAATAAATTTAAACAAGGTTAATAGTCGAGCTATCAAAATATACAGGGTTAGTGGTTAGAATTATTTAATGGGGGACTACAACCATTGAACATAAGAGGTCGGTTAAATTATTAGAGAAAAGTTGCGTTATTTTATGCTTAATAAGAATCTGAAAAAAAAATCAGGATATTTTCAGTCGTAGCTGAAATATCCTGAAAAAACGAAATTTCTTATTTCATCCATTTCTTTTTTATTATTGGAAATTAATTAATTATTTTTGTAGAAAAATTTTCAAAGCCGACTAGATCGCAGAGTATTCATACCAAACTTTTGTTTTTCTTGTGGTCGCCATATTGTTTTTTATGTAGTTTGGTAGTTTCTGAAGTTTTCTCTAAAAAAACTTTCATCCAATTTCGTCAACATGAATATGACTTGTCTTATGGTTTCTTAATTTTTGTATGATATTCGGCATAAAAAGTTGCCTTTTTTTAAAAAAAGAATATAATTTTTGTATTTTTTTAATGTTATTAATTTTTGGTTTCCACGATTTTTTACAGAACGACATAAAAAACAATATGGCGGCTATAAGAAAAACAAACGCTGGTTATGAATACTCTGGGATCTAGTCAGCTTTGAAGATTTTCTTAATGTTAAATATTAAATGAATACCTACCTTAAGAAATAATTTATCAATTTCCAACAATAATAAAAATATGGTAAAATAAGAAATTTTGATTTTTCAGTTTTTCAAGATATTTCGGCAACCACTGAAAATATCCTGATTTTTTTCATGTTCTTATTATGCATAAAATGCAGCTTTTCTCTAATTTAGTATCTTCAATGGTTTAGGATATCTCTGTAGTTCCCTATTAAATAGTTCTAGCCCTGTATTATTACAGATGACAGGAACCAACCAAACATTAACATAATAGTATTAATTGAATAAACTTGAAAGTTCTGAACCTGCCCTAAAGTGAGAAGAGTTATTTGTGATGTGAGCAGTTTGTGATGAGATGAGGAGACAAATGAACATTCTGAGGGGAGACAAAAAAGGAAAAAAGAGATAGAAGAATAGTAAATCCACTGTTCTACAAATGGAAGTTCACTTTATGACTCGACCATGACAAGATAAGAAGCAGCCGACGAGTGAAACAAGATTCTATTTCCTAGGGGAATCGTGGCCATTTTTCCCATGGGATCAGGCCATTAAACAAATAATAATAAGAAGAATTGAATTAATTTTAATTATTAACTTTAACTTTGTTCCATCTGGATGTAATAATTCTTTTATAACTGTCACACTAAATTTCAGGGGAGAAAGAACCTAATAATGATCAAGTGGCCACTCCTGAATAATTAGTGTCTGGTATCTCCATTTGAAAAAATTACTTTTATAAAGTCAGTTTATTTATACATAGTTAAAATTACTTTTTTTCAACACCCGAATTTGAGGTCATCAGCGCTGAAGTAACTTTTTTAAATTAACGAAAACATCACAACCATTGCTCAAAATTTACACAGATTGCCAAATTAACTCTCTAATTATTAAAGTGTAGACTTCAAAAAAAAATTCTTCCTAATTTCCTTTGAATCCTTTGAATAATTCTGAATCGACTAAAGAAAAGACCTATACTTTATTTTTTATTTAGATGGATTCCACCAAGTCAAAATTCTAGGGGAACGATTGGCAACAAGACTGATTAGGTTGGTTGTGGTGATAGTTGTTACTAGAATAGTCACTAGAATAGTTCCTAAACTAATTTAGGTTATGTCGATTACTTGAGATGTCATTTCATTTCAAAATTCAAAATCCAAAGAATTACACTCAAACGCAATTTTTTCATTGTAGACTTCAAAACTTTAGAGGCATTTATAAGTGTAAGCACCTTTTTCCTTTTAAAAGTCTTATCTACACAGGATTATACCCTTCCCTTCTTAATTTTATGTAAAAATACTGAAAATGAAACATGATTGAATAATGTAAGTATGTACCTATTTGTCAATAAATCTTCTAAGATTCTCTTTAGATATTTCAAGGGATCCGATTAAACTGTATTGTTGTTTAATTTGGAGAAAGATCTTTCAATAAGAATAATTATTATTGTTCATAGCATTTGAGCATTCATTCTTCTCTTTCTTTTGAAATAAATTTACCTCTGCTTCAGCATTTTATTAATTTTGAATTTAATTTAATTTGTCAGGTTGACAACTTCAACAAACTGTTCAATAAGTTCCTTGGCGTTTTCGCTGTGACTAGAGTAGCGACTGAGGAGCCCGATTCTGTTTTCGCAAAACGTCATTAGATAAAGTCATGCTAAACAACAGTTTAATTTATGCTCAAAAGATGAATATAACTACTCGAATGTACCATTTTCAAACAAAATTGACTTGAATTTTTTTAATTTCCATTTTATAACAGTGCAAAAAGGAAACATGTTTTGCAGGTGACGTCATATCTGTACCTGAGTCGGGGGAGTGTTGCCGTAACTGTAGTCGCAACGTAAATTTTTTGTCAAGGTTAAGGAAACAGGCAACCATCAGAGAATATCAAAATTACTGTTTAGAGATTGCACAGGCTACCAACTTGACAGCTGTTTGACAAGTCCATCTAAATAAAAAATAAGGTATACTATCATTTTTAAAGTGTCAAAATATCACCTACTAATAAAACAGTCTCATATAAAAAGACAGCTGTCACATGAATGTCAAGGACTTTACAAGATAAAAGAGATGCGAAATTACTAAAAATATCAATTTTCCAACACTGTCAAAAAACCCTAAATTTAAAAATGTGAAAGTCACGGAATTTTAAAACCATCTGAACATCTGAATTTGGTTTCTGAATGTTCTAATGACAGTCAGAAACTTAACTGGGTCATAGTTTAAATGTCAACTACTGCCAAACCGTGTAAAAATAAAGCCTACTATTGAAACAATTGAAAATTAAAGAGCTGGTAACTCGGCTGGTAAATATAGAAATAAAATTTTTAAATATCTTTTTGTGTAGAAAAAAAAAACACTCACTATGACATATCAAAAAATTGTATGGAATCTTAACGAGAATCTTAAGTTTAAGAGATATCAAGTTTTGAAGAATCATGTAGATTACCTTAGATGTGTCATTTCTGTCAAAAATTATGATTAAAAAAATGGCCAAACCAGTGAAGACTTGAAGCTGGCTATATGCACAATGGTGCTCAAGTTATTAAAGAAAAAAGAAGAAGAAGATTCAAAATTTGCATTTTCATAGCAATAACAGCTCACTCACACACAAGTTGTAAATTGTAATACAAACTGTTAAGAAAACAACCAAATAAAATTACACCGTATTTTGAATAGTGACATTTCCGACAGCATAAAAAAAAATTGAGGTAGGGATCAATCTCATAAAATAATTTCATGTCCTTGTCACAGTGTGCAACCAGAAAAAAAGAGCAGCTTATCACAGAACTCAATTTACAAATTATAAGAGAGATTTTTTTATTAAGATAGAAACTACCCATCTTATCTTATTCCCAAAAATATGAATCGTCTCACTCCTTTCATTTGAAATAAAATTAATGGTACTTAATAAGGGTTAATTTTATTCTGATGACCAGCTGCCTCGATTTAAGAGCACAAACCTGACACCAACACCAATCCATACACTGGTAAAAAAAAAAAAATTCTATTTTTCTATCGGTTTAAGCCTTTTTTATTAGTGAAATTTTGCAGGAAATGGATTTAAATGAAGATAAAGCATATCATCAAAACAAGCGCTAAATAAAAAATTATCACTTTTTATTACTTATCAAATTCGGAAAAACATAACCTGGTAAATGCCTGCCTCCTCATCATCCCCCTCCTCCCAGAGGACGGGAAAAGGGGGAGCACAGAAAGTCCTCCCAGAAAACAAAAATCTCAATAAAGTATTCATGTGAGATAGCATTCTTCGGCACTACAGCCTCCTTTTTCTTTAAATAATAATAGTTAGGTTAGTAATTTAGTAAATAAAAATTAACATTTCAAAAAAAAATAATTAGAAATAATGCAGCAACCATGCAATGCAGAGAATAAAAATAAGAACAAGGAACAAACAGTTACCAAAGACGATATCATTCTGTAGTAACATAATACCTCTTCAAATTCAGGTTGAAGCTTGGGAGAAAAACAAAATAATGGAATTATGGCAGGCAGAAATTGGTCACTTTGACTGTGACTGTGAGAGCCAAGAGAATTCAGAGGCAAGGATGGCTAATTTTAGCATTAGCACTCTCTAGCAGTAAGTGAAATGATTCAGTCTCTCAGTCCCATGCCAAAATTATCTCATTCTATCCTCTGTCATTTCAAGATCAAATTTTGCTAAGTGACGATGATAATCTAAAACTTGAAGACTGAAGACATCTGATTATGATGTGACTGATGAAGATGAAGGATCATCACCATAAACTCCCCCTTGATTACTATCATTATTCGAAGAATTATTATTATTATTGATGAAATTTAAAAAAATCCAGTACAGTGATATGGATGAAGAAAAAGATAAGCAGTGTAATTATAAATATGAAGCAAACTTAATAAAAGCACATGAACGAATTAATGAAGAGAAGATGAAGCGGTATAACCAAGCTTTTCCAATTAATAAAGTAACCGACCAGTAAGTACAGTTACACCTTGTAAAACGAAAATTACCTCTTTTCCGGCCTCTTCGATAAAACAAAAATTCACCAATTCAACCGAAAAATCGTCGCGAATCGTTCATTAAATCATATTTTTACACCGAAATTCCAGAAGTGGACAAAAATGAGGTAATAATAAATTGATTAAATTGACAGAAATCTTGACCTACAACCTGACGGCACGGCATAAAACTGCATGTCAACGTTCCCGATAACGATTTCCAATGTATTAGCGAATATTATTACGCTGCATAAATGGAATGTGAGCGGTCTTTACTTACATTGTGTATTTTTAAAATTATCAACACTTAAATATCCACTACAAACTAAAATTTCTGATGGTGCTGGTGGATGTCAATCATATTATTAAATCACAATAATCACATCCTTTAATATTAATATTTGAGATTACCGACTGAATCGACCAATCCGATTGCAGAATCGATAAGTCAAATACTCATAAGAGATGGCGCTCACTTTAAAAACCAGGCAACACTTAATACATCAATGATGATAGATTCATACCTCTATAGTAGGTGGCGTTGGCGCTGGCACCTTTAAATTCAATAAAGATACAGGGTGATTGATTGAAACGCCACATTAGAAAAAGTTCGACTTCCAAATGATCTAGGAATCTGAAATTTGGAACTTAGGCAACATACCTAATAACGAGTCAAAATGAAATATTACCAAGATGGCAGAACATTAAAAATGGCGAAAGCAATGGCCATCTTTGTTTTTTTAAATGGGACACCCCATATATTATTGCATTTTCAGATCGTCTGAGAAAATGTAATAACAATGGTGCTTATAGTTGTATTTTAAATTGAGTATGTCCCATTTAAAAAAAAAACAAAGATGGCCATTGCTTTCGCCATTTTAAATGTTCTACCATCTTGGTAATATTTCATTTTGACTCGTTATTAGGTATGTTGCCTAAGTTCCAAATTTCAGATTCCTAGATCATTTGGAAGTCGAACTTTTTCTAATGTGGCGTTTCAATCAATCACCCTGTATATTAAATTAGGTATTACAATAACGGCAATGATTAGGTAATAAATTATAAATTAAAATTATTACACTTCTACAATTATTATGAACAAACTGCTGCGATCAAAATTATTCTCTTCTCATTATAATAATTCTTAAAAAGGAAGGAGCATCGGTCTTAACTATACCATATGATGTCGGTAAGTACACTTCAGTAATTACTTATATGGGGTGGAAAACGTGCTCATTACCCAGCTTCGCTTCAAGTATGCCAATTAAATAGTAGAATAGACGACACAAAAGACCAGAGCGAGACTGGGAATCGAACTCAGTCCGAGGCAGTTCAACGGCTTAGCTGCAGTCTGCATAATATGCTAAGCCGCGAGGCCACCGCCGGCTCTCTTCTCATTAATTATTATAAAAAAGAACTGACGTGACACTGACACTTCGAACAAACACCTGCTGCTGGAGTGCGTTCATAATGAACGCCGTGTGAATCACGATACACATATACACGGTATGCCGATTGCTGTTACTATTTTGGCCACTACTGCGCAATGACGTCATGAGGTTGAATTTTGACTTGAAGTATTGATCGCGGCGAGGTTGTTTATAAAATAAATGTCAAATTATATTGCTTCCATCCTTTTTGCTTGTGGTTTTCTTTGTGCTAGATCTATTATGGAAAAATCTTTAATTTTTTTTTGAAAAAATTTAAATTAAATTTTTACAAATTTTTTTAATGTTATTGATTTTTGATTTTCATGATTTTTTTGTACCAAACCACATAAAAAAGCCAATATGGCGGCTATAAGAAAAACAAATGTTGACAATGAAAACTCTGGGATTTAGTTTGCATTGAAAATTTTTAAAACGTTAAATGGATAGCTGTTGTCGACTTATGCAAGCCTACAAAGAATTATTAATTTTTTCCTGACAATAAAAAAGATTTGGAGCAATCTCATGTGTAATCTTAAAACCGCGTGACGTCAGGAGACGGAACGCAGCCTGCGCGTCATCGTCTATCGGCATACCGTGTATTATATGTGTATCGTGATCCATGTAATTTCTTGGAATGAAAAGTTGTCTACCGTGCGATCACATAATATATGGCGTTCATTATGAACGTAACTCTTTACCCAATGTTATTATGAACGGTTTTTAGGACGTCGCCATGTGCACACGACGTTTATTATGAACGTACCCCTGAAGACAATTATAATTGACGTGTTTGCAACTGACGGCTAATTTGACTTTTGACAATAACAATACAACTGGCTGCTTTCAGCATTTCCTACTACCTACAATAATTTAAATAATTGTTTTTTTCCCAACTTATTTTTTTTTTAATTGTTATTTTTATTTTAAATTTCCAATTTTATGTACGTTTTTAGTGTTTTTACAATTTTCTTTTTAATTTTAATGTTATTATTGAAAATAAACTCTGTAGATTGAATATTTATCAAGTAAAGTATACCTTATAGTATACCTATACCTTATTTTTTATTTAGAAGGATTCCATTCAAGGTTGGTATAGTGGTAGAAGTATTGTCTGATAACTCGTCGACGGGTGGGGGTAATACGTCATCACGACGATCCGTGACGGAGCTGGACGTAATTGGTTTTTCTCTCATTGTTGAAAAAATGCCTGGTGGAAATATTTGTGGAGTTGTCACTTGTAAAAGTAATTCAAGAAGGCTAAAAGCTTCTGACGGAAGCTTATTTAATATTCTTCACGTTTCCTAAATATGCAAGAATCCGTCAGGAATGAGAAAGAAAGTGTCGCCGATATCCAAACCCAAACAACCAGTAAAGTGGCATTGTCATCAAGTGAATAATGGCCACAATCGTGAACGTAATAGGTACTATGCATTTTCTACATAAAAAAGGTGCCCTGGGTCAAAAGCTTTAACGTGAAGTGTTTTCGAGAAATAAACAGTAGCATTTTATGATGAAAAATATAAAAGTAGCAACATGTTTTATTGTGGACAAAAACATAACTAGTTTTTGATCATTTTTTTTATGATTTGTTTCACTGCCATACAAAGAATTATTGATAATTAGCCCTTAAAATTTTTTGACACCCAGTATCTCGAAAACGGTACGTTCGGCATTAAGCCTCGCGCCGGCCAAATTTCCAGATAGGCAACCAGTATTACACCATGGTATATATCTGGTTGCTGCTAACAGGAAGTAAACAAGACTCCCACCATTGAAGATCCTCCCTCAGGCGTTGCCTTTGACTACAAGGGCAACAATAACACAAACCGCTCTACCACAACAAATGACTCCATAATGTCTGCAAACACGACTCAAAATCCAACCACCTCCTACGTCGCAGCTGCCAAGCAAACACCAAAACCGACGTTCCCAAAAAAGAATCAAGCGATCATTTTCCATTCAGCGGATCCCAGTCTGGAATTATTCGATTACGTGAAATCTGTTGGAGACATAATAGGGCCCAAAAACATATCCTTCGCATCCAGAATGTCTAATAACAGAATATGTATTTACCTTACTAATACTGAACTTGTAGACCAGCTAATTAGAAATAATCCCACAGTCCACGTAGCAGGCATGGAACTTACAATAAGAAGACTAATCACTCCAGCCAAACGAATTGTTATCTCCAACGTATGCCCTTCCATACCCCACGATCTTATTAAAACAGCTCTTCAGGACCTAGGCCTACAGCTCGCTTCTCCAATCACATTCCTTAGGGCTGGCATGCCAGGAGAAGAATATGGCCACATTCTCTCCTTTAGAAGACAAGTATATATCATTCCTCCTTCTGATAATTACGAGCTTCAAACTTCCCTCGTTGTGACATTTGATAACAACGGACATCGAGTGTTCCTGTCTACAGACAAGATGGAATGTTTCATATGCAAACAGGCTGGCCACATAGCATCTAACTGCCCTAATACCCAGACAAGCCACCCACTTCAGCCTCCACAGCCACCAGCATCATCAGGCAATATCGCAGCTACCACTTCAATTTCTCTCACGGCTGAAACACCCGAAACTTCGCTCCTGCCTTCCACAGGACAAAAAAGGGCATGCCCTAGCTCCCTCTGCTCCAACGATCAACTCTCTCCACCCGAGACGCCAAACCCAATTGACGAAACATCCACTATGCCTCCTCCACAACAACCTATATCCATTGGTGCCTCAATGAAACCCCACAAAAAGAAAGCCAAGAGAGAGAAAGCTGATGAGCAGAAACTATCTGCACACAGCAAGGAGGTCATCAGCAACGTCTACAAAGAATCTCCTGGTACCTGGACGCTCCCGGTAGAAAACCTTTTCGCCTTCCTAGAAAATACAATCGGTTCCAACAACCCACTAATGGAGGCTCAAAATTTTACAAATGATATAAAATCCTTGCTCTCTGACATGTATATAATATATCTCTCCCTAACTGAAAGGTCACTCAAAAATAGATTCACCAGATTAACTAGAAAACTCAAGAGTGCACTACAAATAGAAGGCGAAGATATGGAAAGCCTGGCATCACAATCATCACTGGAGCCACCTGACGATGGCCACCTTTCTGACAATTCAGCTATATCACAAAACTCCTACTAACCTGTCGCCTCTTTCTCGTTAATACAATGGAACTGCGATGTGTTTTACCCTCGCCTCGAACGTATCCAGCAGCTGATCTACGATACCAAAGCCAGTATAATTTGTCTTCAGGAAACGAACTTCAAGGAAGAACATAACCGTCAACTAAAAGGCTTTCAAGGATATCACTTCCTCAGAACCAGCTACCGAAGAGCCAGTGGACGTCCATATTTGTCTCCAGGGACCTTTACACATGCGTTCACCCCTTAACTACAAACCTGGAAGCTGTGGCTGTCTCTATATGGTGTCCCAATAAAATTACTGTATGTAGTATATACATTAAGCCAGATTACAACCTTACCGAGGCTGAATTAGTGGACCTCATAACTCAACTTCCAGCCCCTTTCATCATGGTGGGTGACTTCAATGCCCACAACGTAATGTGGGGCTCTGACAAAACCTTCGGCAGGGGAAAAACTGTTGGAAACGCAATACTTAACTGCACCGCCTGCCTCCTCAACTCCGGATCCAGCACTCACTTCAATATCTCCTCCGGAACCTTTTCCTCAATTGACCTCAGCTTATGTGACCCAAGAACAGCTTCATCACTCACATGGAACACACTTGACAGTCTTTACGATAGCAACCACTTCCCGATTCACATTTCAGACTCACGAGACAAGCCTCCTAATATCATGACTAAGTGGAAAATTGCCAGTGCAGACTGGGACAGCTTCAGGTCTCACATTGAGTCCAATGTTCCCCAATTACAACTCCCCGAAAATATAGATGAAGCAGTAACCAACTTTAGCGACTGTATCACTCTTGCCGCTGAGATACATGTAGGGAAAAGTGTTATTACCTCCTCCCAAAAAGCCGTCCCTTGGTGGAACCCAGACTGCGCTGTTGCCGTCCGAGAATGCAAGACTGCTTTAAACAGATACAGAAGAATAAGAGACGAAGCCTCTCTCATCAATTTAAAAAAAAAGAGAGCCATAGCTAAGCGTACCCTGAAAGAAAGCAAAAAATCTGCTTGGAACAGCTACACCTCTTCAATCACATGCGACACCCCACCAGGTCAAGTCTGGAAGAAGATTAGACAGATGCAAGGCAACAGAACATACTTGAAAATCGCAGCAATAAAACACCAAGGCACTCTCAGCAACGACAGTCAACAAATCGTAGACATCATTGCCTCAAAGTTTCACGAGAGATTTATAAACGAAGCCGCCAATCCTCCCAATCCATCCACTTTAAGTAATACCGCGCCTAATACTTCCAAAAAAGTTATTCGAGACCTCACCTCTCTAAACCTACCTTTCTCCATGAGAGAGCTCACCTATGCTCTCTCTAGATGTAAGAACTCCGCAGCAGGACCAGATAACATCCCCTTTATATTCCTCAAAAACTTGCCAACTTCCAGCCTTCCTAAACTGCTTGAGCTTTACAATAACATCTGGTCTAAAAGAAAATTTCCAAAATTGTGGCAAAAATCCTTCCCATTAAGAAGCCAGACAAACCCTCAGACGATCCCAACTCATACAGGCCGATCTCCCTCACATGTACATTGTGTAAACTTTTGGAAAATATGGTCAACAAGAGGCTTCTTTGGTATCTTGAGAAATACGAGATAATCAACCGCTCTCAATCCGGATTCAGACCGCAACGCAGCACAATGGACAATCTAGCAGTACTGCAGACCGATATTGCCAATGCACTCCTTAAGAAGCAAGATGTTATCGCGGCTGTGTTTGACATTAAAGGTGCATTCGACTCTCTACTCAGACCTGCCATCTTACAAAAACTTCAAGAACAAAACTTCAGTGGCAACATTTATCACTTCATTGAAAACTTCTTATCAAATATAGAACCTTTAAAGTCTCTGTTAATGGGAAAACATCTACTGCAATGAGACAAGACAACGGGGTACCCCAAGGGTCCGTTCTGAGCCCAACACTATTCATCTTGGCCATCAACGACGTCTGCTCTTCAATCCGCCCTCCGGTGAAATTCTCTATTTATGCAGATGACCTAATCATTTTTTGTCACGGTAGAAGTGTTCCAACTACAACTGCGTTAATCCAGACAGAAGTGAACCAACTCGCTCAATGGTCGTCTACCACTGGCCTCCAGTTCTCCGCGGCAAAATCCAAGGTAATCCGGTTTAGCCGGAGAACTCATTACTCAAGTGTACCGCAGATAACCCTCAACGGGGAACTCCTATCGGTGGTCGACCACCACAAAATTCTTGGACTGACCTTCGACAGTAGACTCAGCTGGAAACACCACATCAAAAATATTAAAACCGATTGCATGAGCAGACTCAATATTCTCAAAACCCTGTCACACTTTCGGTGGGGGGCCGATGAGGATGTCCTGTTGAGAATATACAGGTCCCTCATACGCTCAAGACTTGATTATGGCAGCTTCGTATACATGTCAGCTACAGAATCCGACCTAAAACCTCTCAATACAGTCCAAAACACAGCACTGCGAATCTGTCTAGGAGCCTACCGTTCCAGCCCTGCCGAAAGTCTCTACTGTGAGGCTAATGAACCACCTTTATGGCTTAGACGTCGGCAAATTCTACTGCTATACTTTGCCAGAATATCTGCTAATCAACAAAATCCTGCTTCATCACTAATAAACTTCCCTCACACAAATCCTAATTAGTCAAGGCCACAACCGCTACCGCAAATTCTCTCCCACCTTCTTCGAAACATAGACCTCACCCAGACAACCTTAAAACCTATTTCCTCTTTCTCGCCCTGGGACAAGTCACTGCCAAAAATCAACTCCTCCCTCACCAGATACAACAAACTTGAAACTCCACATGAAGTAATAAAACAAGCCTTCCTAACTCTAATCAACTCGTTCCATTTTGATAAAATCCTCTACACGGATGCTTCCAAATCTGAAACTGGCGTAGGCTGTGCAGTCACCTCTACTGACCGAGCCATCATAACAAGTCTTCTACCGTCTTTCTCCAGCGTCCACACAGGTGAAGTTTTTGCTATCCAACAAGCCTTGAACTCACTAACTTCCGACCACAAGCAAGTAGCCATATGTACAGATTCACTTGCCGCCATTCAGTCTATTAACAACATTTATACAGACCATCCCCTAGTATCAGCCATCCACGACTCTTCCAATAAACTTGCCTCCCTTGGAGTAGCCATTACTATAATTTGGATTCCATCACATGTCGCCATACCTGGAAACGAGAAAGCCGACCAGGAGGCCAAACAAACCACATCATCAAACGCAACCCCTGAAAGAGTTCAAATCCATACCGATCTCAAAGCCCACTTTAAACGCTCCACGAGAATCTCTTGGCAAATCCACTGGAATACAATCCCCTCCAAGCTGCAGGAAATCCATCCCTCAGTAAAACCAGTTGAACTACCGTCTATGAGCAGAAGAGAAAAAATTGTCATCAGAAGACTGCGAATTGGCCACACGCGGATAACACGCAAACACCTAATGGCTACCGAGGACCCACCTGTATGTCGAAAATGTTTCCACCCCCTTACCGTTAAACACATAATTATAGACTGCCCTCACTACGAGATAAGCCGGCAAAATAAATGCCTATCACAGTGCATACGGGAAATCCTCAGTTCCCCCAGCCAGATACCACGTCTCATTGAATACCTGCAAGATATAGACCTCTACCATGAAATATAAGAAATGGATCCAAGAATCAATGCCAGCTTCAATTCTTTATGATATAGATTTTAATAGAACTAATGTAAATGAAAATGCAAATCTTCCTCTTCTTGTATAATATTACAATATTGTAAGTGTACTGTTAATGTGTCAATGGCCATCTGATGTCGAGACACGATAATTTAAATAAATGAAAATGAAATAAATTTGATGATAACAAAGTTTTATTTATTCGCCCAAGACCAAACTACCTACATATCTTAATTATTGAAGTTCCACGACAGCCATTTTCAGGATCAGTTTTAGGTTTAGAATCACAAAAGAAATTAAAAAATCGTTAAAAGAGGTAATATTTAATGAATTTATTAATTCTGAGTACTATTATTGTATACAATAATACACATCTTAAAAAAAATTACGGTAATCAAGCTCAACTTCTAGTATTCTACGAGCCTCGTCGTGATGTCTTTTTATTTCTTTCCCTATTACCTAAAAAAAATACTCTAAATAATTATAACCCATTCAAATAAGTAACTTATACTTACTTCAAACTGAATATTACTGATTTTTCCATCTTTTAAATCTTTCTCGCTTTGAATTTTCATAGCTTTTCCTAAACCGAACAAAATGCATCCCCTAAATTTGGAATAACCTGGCTGTAATACTTCAGCCACGTCCAGGAGTTCCTTGCAGAGTTGAATTTTTCTTCCAAGCAACTCGTCGGATAATTCTAAAACGTTAATCAATATTACACAATATTATTTTATGAATACAAACAAATATAGACTCGTAAAAAATATCCCAATCGCACGAGTAGCCGTCTCGTCTTATTTGAGCCTCATCAGCATCATATTGGACATTAACTAGCTAATTTTTAATATTAGTAATTTTTTGGTTAGAAATAGTTAAAATAAATAAAACTGGCAAAGATTTTAGGACCTCAAGAGTAGATCCCTAAACCTAATATTGCTCTTTATAAGTAAAGACCGTTAAGGGACTCTAAATCACATGGAACGCTTAGGGACTCTATAATAGAGAGTACCTCTATAAAACGTCAAACTCAAATACTTGCGCCAGAATGAAGAAGCCATTTTCGGGCCAAGTCGTATTAGTAATAATTGGTGTCGTAGACATTTTATATGATTGCATTGCACCAAGAGAAAATTACGTTTTGAATAACTTTGAAGGACACATGAAATGTAAAATCTTAATCATAGCGGTCAACAAAATATGCATATAAAAATCAAAATCAGCAGGTTTACCTTTATTCTTATCTGATCCTGTCATTAGATTTGTCAGATAATTGCCCGTATTCACAAACGATAATTTCCTAAATAATTACGTAATTATTTAAATGAGTGAGATGGAGATATGCAGTTTTTTTGCAATAGAATGAGATGGGGATAATTGATTACGTAATTATTTAGGAAATTATCGTTTGTGAATACGGGCGATAATAAGAAGCAAAAATAATAATTTTTACGAGTCTATAATTGGAGAATTGGCCGGAGTAACGTTGTAACTTACATTTTTACATGATACTCAAAAAATGTACCTTGCAACATTATTGAATGGAATGTTTTCATTTGGCGATTCTTAAAATATTGTTTAAATATTATTTAAGGTAAATTCGACCACATTTAAAGCTTTGGTGGAAGCATTCTGCCCATTTAAACCTACTGAATCGAAAAAATTACTCAAAAAAATTATGTAAGTTACAACGTTACATACTCCGGCCAATGCTACAATTTAACATCAACCAACCGTTAAAAGTGTACCCCTTTCCTTCTCCATAAATTTGAAACAAAGCATATTTAACCTCCAACATGTACGAATTCGTCGGATGCAACAAGTTCTGGTACTTGACCAGAAACTTCTCCAAATTATCGGGGGTCTTCTCGAGAGACGAAATCTCCCCTCTGATGCACTCATTGAGCTTCAGAAGATCAGAAGATTCAATCTGGTGGCTACATTTCTTACCATTCTCGCACTTCCAAACCGAGTCATCATCTAAAGGATCCATACTGATCATTTTAAAAGTCTTATTGTTACATTTAGAACACAAGATCGATCCAGCGTAAGTCCCTAATTCTGTAACATCTTTACATCGATTGCAAGCACAATTAAAATGTTTTGATTGTCTTAAATGAGCCCGTCTGGACAGGGTGTTCCATAGCGTTTGGGTGTAAGTGGTTGTGATTAATTCGTCTTTATTTATCGATGTAGTTGCTACCAGGACGCACTCATGGTCCTCACCAGAAAAAACGTGTTTAGTGTTCTGTTTGCAGTCGTGCGCCATTAGCGAAACTACGGGGTACAAGGCTCTTACGTTCAAACTATTGTCCGAGTTCCTCACGTCGAAGCTGTTGGTGTCGAAGATCGAGCAGAGAGTCAAAATTTCCTCTTCATTCGTGCGCATTTTCAATGTCTTCATTAAAAGCGGCACCAAACTTCTCGAGTAGATCTGGTAGACTTGCGATTTTCTGTGCTCCTTCAGATGTGACTGGTGCGCTGTAACCAAATCGAATTTATTTTTATTTTTCTCTTTCATTATTAACGCCCTCAGAGGTAAAACCGAAGCGTAAGCGGATTGCTTCGATGAATCGTATCTAATAAAGGGACGGTAATCGTTTTTGGAAAAAATTTCACACTCGTCCTGATGGTGTGGTGAGTTCTCGCAATTCTCGGAACACAGAGGCCAATCACATTTCCGGCACCGGCACAGGTGGGCGTTATTGGTTAAATCTAATTTGACGTGACAACCTAGACATAGAGGGACTGTAAGGACCTTCGGCCCAATTAATAAGGGTTTCTTGTGAAGGATTATGTCGCCCTGATTGATATTCCTCACCGCTACCAAGTGGCGTCCTAGATGGTCGTTGGTGACGATCTTGAAATCGGCGCAATTATTTTTGTGGGTTTTCCAGTCGCGTTTTTGATGGGTCTTTGAACAGTAGTAGACTTTGTTGCAGGCCGAACAACTCTGGCTTGCTGGTTGGTGACAGACGACACAAGAGTTGGACATCCTGTAATATTATGAAAAGTGGATTAGGTAAAACTATTATTGCTTGTATTCTCGGAGCTTTACGAATTAGTAATAATTCGAAAATAAATTAATAAATGGGATGGAGAAACTAATTATTATTTAATGTCTTTTATCATCACGCGTTGTCAATTTGATAAAAAATAGACTTAGGTGTGCAGGTATTTTTACGGGAAGAAAATCTGAGGCGTGACAACACGAACAGAACCGTATAAGCGCGTGGTCATATTTTTAGTAAAATTTACCTCAATTTGACGTAAGTTAGGTCAAACATTTTATTTCCCTAACCTATTAGGTACGTAAAATTGACTTCTAATTAATGTATCGAAGACCAAAATAAGAGTATAAATTACGTAAATTCGTCGGCCAATTAGAGAATTTTACGTATATGAAGTTAAACCCAATTTTAGTAAAATTTACTTCCAGTTTCCCTACCAAAGACCAAAGGGAGAGTGTATAGATAACGTAAATTCGTCAACACATTTGGGAATTTTACCTCTGAAGTTAAACTCAATTTTTAAAAAAATCGCGCCAGGTATTTTCCACTTTAAGAAGCGGGCAGTAGCTCAGTGGGTTAGAAGAGCAGCCTACTAATCCGTTGGCGTGGTCACCACATGGGTTCAAATCCCAATAGTCTCTTAGGCGTTTTGTTCGTCTATAAAAAAAATTTATATTTAAAAATTTGTCTGTGGCTGAATGAGCTACTACTCGAAGCGAAATTACCAGCCTGGAGCAACTATGTCTTGTCTTACCTACATAGTTAAGACCGATGTTACCTCTCTGATAGTAAAATTATTTTGTAGTTTAAGGTTAAAAAAATATATAAATAAATTAAACATTTCTTCAGATTCGAAAGGTAACTCATCACATTATTTCACATTATTACAATACATTCCTCTTTGACGATTTCTAATGTTATAATTAAGAACAAAAATAAATTATTAATTTTAATAGATAACAAAACTAAGTTGTAAAAATTATATAAAATATGCTTGATGTAACTATAGACCAATTTAATGGTAAATTTTCCCAGTAAGAAAATCGCAGCGGTTTCTCAAATGAAGTGAGTGAAAGTTCAAATTCAACCATTTCTAAATAAAAAATTATTTTCTTTAAAGGTCCCATCAGCTCCAAAATTGTTTTTTTTTCAAGATCCCGTTTGACAGAGTCCCGCCAGCTCAATTTTTTTTGTAGATCCGGTCAGATCGAAAATTCAAACTTTTTCTGGCATTGTCAAACCATACCTATTTTTTTTTCAAGGTTGGTTTGACAAGGTTCGGTCATTTCGGATATTTATTTTTTAATTTTTGACTAAATTCGGTTGACAAGGTCCGATCATCTTGAAAAAATATTTTTTGATATCCCGGTCAGCTCGAAAATTGAAACTTTATTTCGAACCTTGTCAAACTGGAGCTTGTAAAAAAATTCGAGCTGTTTGTCGGACTTTGTATGAATCGAATTTTTGAGCTGACCGGAACTTGCAAAAATGGAAACTTTGCAGTTCACGAGCCGCCCCTGAAGGAAATTGGTTCTCAACCCTTTCATACTTATTATCGACTAGTATATGGTAAATGTGACTATGAAGTTAGAAATAGGTAAACAATATGGCCAAATAATCTTATGTAAAACGCATTTTTCACCCTCTTGGTAAATTTGACTTTCACGGTAAGTATAGGGAAATTATTTCTCAACCCTGATTTACTTATTATCGACCTTACGGTTGATAGAGCTTTGAAGTTGGAAATAGGTAAACAATATGTGGTAAATAGCCCTATTTAAAACCCAATTTTCACCTTTGTAAATTTGACCATGAGAATATTTTTTTAGACAAGATTTGTTTAGATTAACTTATTATTTCCTGCAAAATTTACTTATTAGTTAAATGTCTTCAAATAAAAAAAATTGACAAAAATTTACTTCATAAAATTCTTGAAAGTCAAAAGTTAAGTGTAATATAATAAGTAATTTTTGACTAAAATAGGACAGAATTTCGTAAACTTCATATAAATTACCAATTTTGCTATTTGGGATGGAATTACTTGAAATATAAATTAATGGTAGATTAGAGATCGGGTAGTCTACATTGGAATCTCAGCAGTGTTGCAATCTAAAGACCATAGGGCTTGTATTCTCAGAGCTTTATGAACTAATAATAAAAATAACTAAAAGAATGGGATGGGGGGACCAACCGAATATCTGTTTAGCATATGTACCCATTGCCAATTATAATGAAAGATATACTTTACGTGGGTGGGTGACGGGACGAATTGTGAGGTGGGACATGAACAGAATAAGGGAGGGGTCTCGAGATTAGAGAAGGGAGTAAGGTAAATTCGATTAGGTAGGGGAATCTTCGCGACGGTTTCGAATAAATTGCTGTATTTCCCCGAGTGATACTATTAGTATGGAATTACTTGGAATATAAATTAATGGTGGAGGTTAGAGAACGCGGGTAGTCTAAATTGGAATCTCAGCGGTGTTACAAGCGAAAATAAGCGGTGATTTATAAAGCATATGTAGGTACTTAATTTTAATTAACGTGAAATTTAAGTTGAAATTAAGAAGTGTTGCTCTAGTTTCGTATATTTAATAACAAATAAATTAGTAGATTTTCCAATTAGTTATCGAATCCACGATAAATAAAATTAAATGTTAAATTGTTTGATTAGGTATTATTGTGATCAATAATAACTTACTTATTAATAAGTTAATTAATTAATTATTAAATGATTAATCAATGAAGTAATTAAATTATCACTATCACTGGCACTAGTTTAGCCTGTATGTCAGGGAACACGGAAATATCGTCGAGAAGCTAAATCATACTAGTCGAAAACGAGAGAAAATTTAATGACCTGCTTAAAATATCTTGTAATATGCGGAAAACGCGCTACTCTAAATCACGTTTCGTTTAAGCCTGTATTTTCTACTGGACGCATGCGCGTTCCTCTAAGTAGTCTTTACATTTTTCAAACTCCCACTCGTTATACAAACTGGAGTCGTCGAGTGATCCTATTTTTCAGCTGTTTATCCAAGGTATAATGACTTTATTTTTTAAATTTACACAGAATTTTCTCATTTGCGCGTGTTACTTAGGTATATTAAAACATTTTATTACTTTAGTTTTATTACCTACTTACTTATAATAGATAAGTTTCTATTACTTAAGCGTATCAAATTTTATATTCTTTTTACTTACTTACTTATTACTTACCAAGTACATATCTGTTATTTTTATATAAAATCTGGAGAAACTCCTTCATCACTACTAGTTTAATTTACTTCTTCATAGATACTTGCTGCTATTAGGGAATGGAATACTAGCGAACATACCAAGAAAACAGCCCATTATTCTATCAATTTATTTCGTTTATAAATAAACAGATAAATATAGCCAAACTAAATCGATTGTGTAAATAAAATAGAAAAGTTCAAGGTGTATTTACATTTTTCTCACGATCATTTTTTCTTAATTTAACTATCGCATTATTATTGCAGCCACCGCAACCAAACTATGGACCAAGAAAACTCACCTTTATCACCATTCGAGGTAAGTAATTTATGGATAATAATAACATTATAATAACACTATAATGTTTTATTTGTGATAATATAATATAATATGTATATCGCAGCATAATTTAATTTTATCTAATAAGTAATAATTATTATATAATTAATTAATTAATTAATTAATTAAGACAAGCTGCTCGCAAGAACAAGGAAAATACGCAAAAGCGACTCGCGGCATCGAAATCGACGAAGTTATCCTAGAAGAACAACCCTTAATCATTGGTCCTTCGATGAAACAAATCCTGAGAGGTCCGTTTCCGTGCGTCGGCTGTTGCAAGTTAGTTCAATTCAGTTTCGTAATTAATTGTTTATTTTTGTAATTTTTTTAATTTTTAGACTCATCCCGAACGAGGAATCCTCCTATAAGTGTCTCTGCTGCGGTTGGCCCAGTTGCAGCAGCACCTGCTCCGGTCTGAAAGAACCGAATAGACACGGTTTAGAGTGTCGTATTTTGAAAAATGGTTTGAAACGAGGCGTCAGGACGTTTTACCAATACTTCAGGTTCGTTAATTATGCTTTTTAAATTCTATTTGTCTGCCTATCTCTCTGTCTCTTTGTATATAATCAGTTTACTTCAGTAAGAAATGTTGAATGAATGAATGAATGAGGCCAAGATTCAGACTATTTTTAATTTTTGAAACTGATTTTCCGTTAAAATTAAAATTGGAAAAAAATATACCGAGTTTTCTGAAAATTTGTACGAAGGTAGGAATATCAGCTGCATATTAATGTGCTAAAACCGAAATGGTTTTTTCTCCAAGACTTATACCGTTTTCGAGACAGAGATTATTATTACTTTTTTCTGTAAATTTTAGACAATATTTGGAAAAATAACTAGTAAGAGTAACCCGGAAATCCAAAAGAAACCAAATTTGATAAAATCGGATCAAAATTAAGAATTTGTAACAATTTTTTAATTTTTTGCCCTAGCTCTAATCATCATGATTTGTTAGATTAGAAACTCGTTGGGGCTCGTATACTACGTTTATTCTAAATCGGGACTTCATGCTATCGTTTCATCCTAGTTTAAGTTCATTTTATCAATTTGAAAAATTTAAAGAACCTTTTGGAAAAAGATTGGGGGAAAATCATTTGTCACAGATATTTCTGAAAATTTTCAATAACAGAAAATCGACCATGAGGATTTTAAATATGCAATCAGTTCATTTTTATGATTTACAATTTTCAAAATTGTAACTTTTGTCCGGTTACTTTTAAAACCAATTTATGCAGAGTCCTGCACTCATGCAACAATACGTCCGCTATTCCTAGAGCTTTTGTATGGTTTGAGGGAACCTACCTACTACCTACCTAAAATTATTTTCAGCTAGATGGGGTCAAATATTGCTGTACTGGAGTACAACTGTTATTTTAAATAGGACATCCTGTATATTAATTCATTTTCAGATTTTCTGAGAAAATCCATTCAGTAAGAATGGTTTTCACATTTGGAATTTAAATTGAATAGGATTTTCCATTTTCAAAGCAGTTTACATTGAAAACTGCTCAACATGTAGGAAAACAGTTTACAAGTCTGTATCTTAACTTTCATGTGCTATCCTATTGCCTAGTTGAAATTATTGTATACAGGGTGATGAAAAATCTGATAAAATTCATTAAAAATCCGATAATATTGATCACTGTTTATACCAATTCCAGTTACACAACAGGATATCACATGAAAAGTTATGCTATGGACTATAGGGACATGTCATGTAAACCGTTTTGCGATATCTTGAGGCGTTTTCGATGTAAGTTGTTTGAAGTTGGAAAATTACGATTTTCACTTGTTTATGACTCATAAGCTACTTAGTTTGAGCTCCAACTGTGAAAACCGTTATTACTGAATTTTCTCAGACATTCTTAAGATGTAATAAACTACAGGGTGTCCTATCTAAAATAACAAAGTTGTATATGGCCTACAGCGATATTGAGCCACCCTGAATAGCTGAAAATAGTTTTAGGTTATAGGTCTCCTTAAGCCATACATCTTTTCTCTCTGGTTATTTTTTATTATATCCACCATAAGGGCGCTAGGAATGCCCTACGCAGTGTTTCGGGACCCTGTATAAACAAAAATAGAAAGAGTAAGTCGAAAAAGACCCAGAAACCAAATTTGATAAAAATCTGACTATTTTACAATGCACTTGGCGCAAGTTTAATGAAGTTTTTTTTTAGTTTCCATTTCTGATGTATGATGATCAAGTTCTTGTCGATTATGATTCAACAGTTTTATTCCAAATATTACTCTTAGGCCCGTATTCATCAATAAATATAACCCCTGGGGTTATATTTTGGAACATGTATTGTCATTGGTTTAAAATTCGTAGCGTTCGTAGGGTTTGAGCATTAGACCAATCAGCTCTCAGGAAATTCAAAATATAACCCCAGAGTTATATTTTGAAGTTTGATGAAAATGGCTGCTCATTACACTGGCTCTTTTGCGCTGAGTTTTGCTACGTCCTGGAGATTTTAAACGATGACAGAAAAAAATTAAACCCTTCGATTAGAGCAAAAAAATTCCAAAAGTTATAGATGAAAATAGAACCGCAGCTCTTGTCCCCATTAACAGGTCATCGCGTAAAAAATCCGTAAGCCTGAAAATGAATTTACTCCGTTCCTTTTTTTACAAAGCTATGGCTACTTCAGATTGGTCGATTTAAGTATTAATGAAAAAACTGTGTTTTTTACAATCATGGAATATCTTATAATCTCATTTTATTTGGTCTGAAAATTGAACCTGGTGAAGTTAGCAACGAAAACTTAGCAACGGGAGTGGCTAAACATCCGGCTCCGGTACGATGATAATTTAATTACATAATCTGCTATTATTGCTTGAACGTCAATAAAATTTCATTTAATGAAGAGAACACTTATATGTAAAAAAAAAAAAAAAACTAGCAACTCATAATGGGCAGTTCTTGTAATCCAAGATCATTTTTACACCTGGAAATATGAAATTACAAATTCATGGCGGTGGTTCTGGCCCCGGAGAAGACGAGTTTTCACAACGGACGGACGGGGTTGATGTTTCTCCTTCGCTTGGAAAAATATAAACCCCAGCAACGCATCAAGGGAAATTTTTATAGCCGAATTGATGCGTTGCTGGTGTCTTTACAGCTGCTAGCAATTCATAATATCCGCTCGTAGACCAATCAAAAGCTGTAAATTTGATAAACAGAGCAAAGCTGTAAATAGGAACGATAACTGACGTTTCACAGAATCCAGCCGTGCGCAGTCGGTACTCGGTACAGGAAGTGGTTTATAGCAGTAAAATAAATAAAAAAATATTTTTTGTACAACTGCCAATAAAAGTCACACTTTTAACGACAGCTGACAGTGTTAAAAGTGATTGTTTACATGGAAGCGTGTTCAAAATATTTTAACACTAGTGTTAAAAATCTACTTCTACTTCTTCTGTACTTACATTCTCTTTTTAAACTACATTTTCTCATGATGAAATCAGACAAAATTATAGGTAATAAGATTTTTTCATATTCTTTTTATTATTGGCAAACATATTTAATAGTCAAAAACACAAGACAATAATAATTGTTCAGAAATTTCAATTAATAATAATTATTATTAATAGCGTCTTTTTTATTTGTATGCACGCATATTTGTTAGTAACCATAGCGCATAGCGTCGGCAACGGTTGCTATGCATAGTACACTACTTGTACCTATCTGAATATTTTAAAATGCAATTTGAAGTTGAGTGTCATTCTAAATTCATCTTATTTTATTATCAAAATAGAGCAGTTTTACAAAAACCATTGTATGATATTCGTCTTAAAAGTGATTTTATTTTGTTCGTGAAACTCGTTCAATTCGCTCCGCTACGCTTCGCTCATTTTACAGACCTTTTCACTCACAAAATAAAACTTCACTTTTAACACTAATATCATAAGTAGTTATTGATTAATTTTCTTAAAAGAGTAGAAAACGCATAGTTATTACAGCATTAAATTCGTGATTATGGCCATTATTCAGTTGATGATGACAATGCGACTCACTAAAGCTCGTGGCATTATCATCATCTCGTTAATCTTGGCTTCATAATCGCTCATAAAATAATATACTATTATAATATTATTTACGATTTACCGTTATTGTGGACAATAATTCGTTTACAACTACTATTTTTAATATTATCTATATATGACAGAAATTGAATTAAGCTGAATCAAAACGTCTGACAATCAGACAACGATCGACAATGCGCATGTCGAGTGATGAAGCGTCGATGTCTGAAGACCTAGTTTCCCATAGATAGACAATCCTAGTGCACTTCGAGCATCGTCATCGGAAATTTATGAACCCTGCGAGATCTTGATCTTAAACACCAAGCGAACTGGTTGTTTATGAACGCCTCCAGAGTAATTAATTCATCACACATAGCTAGGGTCCCTACATTACCAACACTGACGCTTCTATAAAGAGGGTATGCAGATCGAGTGTAATCTATGAGACTACGCGTAAAACGCGCATTACTTTTCCGCCATTAACAGGCCAAAGCGTTAACGAATTATAAACGCAAGAAAATAAATTTACAACAACTTTTAGATATTTATTGCATTGAACGTGTCTGTTTGGCTAACTAATCTATTTTTTTAATTTGGTCTGAAAATGACTAATCGCATACTGATTTTTTTAATTTGATTTATTGCGTCTAGAGATTTTAAATATAATGACTCTAAAAAAGAGCATAACAATTTTTAGATCCCTCTAATAGGGAGCAAAAACGTCAAATAGTTACTTTGTCCGCCATTAACAGGCAGAAGCAGATCGCGCAGTGCTTTCCGCCATTACCAGACCATAGTTTGAACAACTATTCGAAATTGTATTTGATGCATTTCATTATACAGCGGTGTCACAATATGTTACAATGCAATACAGAGTTATGATACTATGTGGTCTTATTTTCGTCAAATCGGCGCAATGACATCAACAGGGTATAATAAGCGCGCGAAATTTGAATTTGTATTGACTTGTGCATGGATGAATTCCGCTTTTGAAGGTTTTCTTCAAGTGCTTATTAAATTATTATTGTACCTACATCTGATTATTTAGCAAGGCAGTTGATGTGAAGTATGTAACGGGATTTTTCTGTGGATAAAGGTGAGTTCCCAGGAATGAATATTCGCCCCTTTGTACCCGTGACAAGTCGAGTTTAAAAATGATGAGTTTTATTTACAAGCAATCATATTTACAACATATCGTGGTTATATTATTATTGATCAAACAATTTGTCCTGGAATCTTGGTTTCGTCCTGACCGGTGAGTGCTAGAATGTTCTGTATCGTGAACCTATTGGCTGGAGATAGTCGCGCCGAGGGCGGCGACAGTTACCATTGGGCGCTCCACTGCTATAGCCGCTGATGCTTTCACCTTCCGTCGATTACCGCCAGTAGCTTATTCGTAGCCGGGGGTCTGTACTGGCCTCTGCCGTCTCCGGTACACGCGTCGGGGAGCCGCTCGGGGAATGTCCTCCGTCGGCAGGCGCTCTCTGAAACAAAAGCCGTTCCCGATGTCTCACTGCGACCTCGGGACGGCTGTTACTGGATCCGACCCTCAATACAGGCCGGATAGGGAATAAAGGGGGCCGCCGGCACCTCAGTGCAGCGCTGGCTGATTGCCTGTTATGATCGGACGCCTGCCAGAGCTCAATGCACCCTGGCCACGATTCCGATGTCGGATTACAGTTCGGTTGACTCAATTCATCAACCTCACCTATCCAGGGGGGTAGGGGCACTCACTACATGCCCCGGCTGATCTCCAGGCTCAATTCACCTAGGAGAGAGAGAGTTGCTTGCCAGTCAATACCTAGCAATACTCTCTGCCTGATTCTTCAGCTGGCGCTCTTTATATAGCCGGTGCTCACATGGAGATAACATGCTAATCACTGTCGTAAAAACTGTATCAAGCGAGATAAATCCCTCTAAGAATGAAATAAATAATAATTAACAATGAAAGCCTCGGATTTCGTTACAAGTATTATATCACTTGAGGGATCAAATAGAATGCAATACTCATCCAATGCAATAATGCAATGAGGGAAGAATAGGTATTGAAATGTGAATATATTTTATCTAATATAATCTTCATTGAGACTAAACGTTTTATTCAATACGGTAAAAAAATATTTAGTTTTTTGAACATGATTCTACAATTATTTTTCTTCACTGTATATGTATAACAGTTCATGTTTGAGATTACGAACATAATCATCATCACTCACCATAAAATGTTGTGAGTGAACACACTCTGGCACTTGCTGTATTTTTTTTATGATAACATGCACGAATTCAGCCATGCCTTTTATAACACGACTGGATCACTCGGAAAACGAGAAAACATCACATCACATTATTGGTCTTATATTTCGCTCTTTTATCCCTATTACAATTATTATTGTACACAGCACACCTCATTGTTCAACAGTTCTTGTATATCGAATATTAACGCCAAATAAACCAATTATTAAAACACCACATTTCCAAATACCTTTAACTAGGTTTTTGATTATACCTTAATTCTAGGTCAGACAAATCGAATGGTAAAGTAACAGTTAGAGACCCTGATGACGTCATAAAACGTAACGCGTATAGTAGGAACCTGCGAAATATCATATATTTTAATATTTATTGTATCATGGATGTGCCATACAAAGTGCAGAAAAATGCGGATTGCGTTGCTTAGAAAATAATGCAAAAATAAACAGAAAAAACATATACGTTTAAAATAACAATTATTTCTTGCAGATTTGATGTGTTAACAATAATAAGAACATTATGCCTTCAACTCGACAAAAAGAAGTGGAACTACCTCTTATGCCTCGAGGACCATCTTCACCAGATCGAGCCCACTTCTTCTAAATTTAAGTGAGATTCCATTAAGATATTTTTCTACATTCGCCATCAAAAATTTTTCATTCCAGAGAGATGACCGAGAAGACAACTTTCATCGTCGACAACTTCATTAAACCTCTCAAAGAGTACGAAGAAGAGAACCATGACGAAATATTGCTGCACGAAAAATCGGCAACTCTAATAAACAAAATCTGGGCTCTGATTGTAACAAACTCCTTCGTTCTACCACCGAATATCGTAATTTTATACAAAAGTGTCAACACTTTCGAGCAGAGCTGCCTTCCAAATACCACCCAGTTTATAAATAACTCTTCGTGTGATATTATTTTGAGAGCTGTTAAGCCAATCGCGAAAGGAGATCACGTCACTTTAATGTACACTTCGATGCTTCTGGGAACGATCAGCAGGAGAAGAGAATTGAGGGGTAAATATTTGAAATGTTTCTGTGTTCGCTGTAAGGATCCCTCAGAGTTGGGTACATTTTTTGGAGCTTTGAAGTGCGTCGGAAGCAAGAAACCGTGCGGCGGGGTTCAGATCCCATTAAAACCTCTCGAAGAAAATACAGAGTGGTTGTGCAGTAAATGTAAGATTCGTTTACCTAACGAAGATGTGATGAAATTCGTCGACCATCTCGGGGACGAAGTGGATAAGGTACTCAAGAATAAACCGCTCATCCACGAATTGAAGGTTTTATTGAAGAAATTGAAGAAATTCTTACACCAGAATCATTATCACATATTTAGGGTGCTATTGGAGCTGGTCAAATTGCAAGATTCGGACGAAACTGATAATAAAGACTTGGAGATTGTTAAAATAAATACTAAAACCTGTTCGCATCTGATTCGTTTGATTAAGAAATTAGACCCCGCGTTATCAAGGTGGGTATTATAATAATTATTATTATTGATTAGGGAGAAATAAAAAGAAGATTTTTCTAGATTATCAATGGATTTATCGAGTTTATTGTTAATTTTATTTAACGCTAAATGGTGGTTGATGAAAAGTAGTTTCTCTAAAGATTCGAAAGATGATTGTTTGAATGAAGTGAATCTTTTAAAATCGACACTGGAAGACGCGAAGAGGATCGTGGAAGCCGAGAAAAGTGATCAAGGAAGAGAGTTGCTGTTGCAGAGAATTCGTGAAAAAGAAATAATTTTTAATAATTGGTTGAAGGATAATGATTTTGCATAGCTCTATCATCCCATAGCTAGAACCCACAATAAGTACCCATATATTATTATGTTCTTAGTTTAAGTAACAAATATATTTTACATATAAATACATTGTTATTATTGATTTACCACTATTAGGTGAAGCTTACCGTCTTTATTGACCATAAATATAATCTGGAAGGAGTAAATATCAGATTAACATTTTCCAATTTTTTTTCATAAAAAACTAACATGTACATCTTACCTATAGCTGGATCTCCTTCACGTCTCCCTTTTGCTTGTCGCTTTCACTTTTCACCTTTGCTTCGCATCTCGCTTTCGCGTTTCGCCTTCGTTTCGCTTCTCGCCTTCGCTTCGCTTATCGCCTTCGCCTCTCGCCGTCCCTCGTTTTTCTATTGCATTCTTCAATTCTTGAACATTCAAGTTTTCTACTCTGTCAGGACATGTATTGCTGGTAAACTGATAGGTATAAGTACCTATGAAAATAAATTCTCAAATTCCTAAATATTTAATTAATCTCGACAGAAAAAAAAATAATCGCGTGTTAGTTAATTGAGAAAATGTACGTTTTCGAGATACAGCAGGATGTCAAAGAAAGATTTATTTTTAGTTTTTTGTATCCCAGGAACTGATTGAGATACATAAACACAACTCAGCTTCTGCACACATCTTAATCACTAATATTAAATTTTTTTATTCATATGGAAGTGGAAAAAAACGAAAATATGTTGCTTAGCTACAACGATTACCTACTTATGTGTTTCATCATAAAATGCCATTTTTCTCGAAAACGGTTCACGTTAGAGCTTTTTGACGACGCCGAGGAGCACCTATTTATATAGTGCGGTTAAAAAAAGTTATTTCGAACTTCCAATTTTCCCAGTGTCGTAGAAATTTAGAGCAAAAAAATCTTACGCAACCCTATAATTTCCGCCACGGCGGCTTTTCAGATGAAGTGAATGAAGTGCCACTTCACCTATATCTAAATAAATAATTCATTTTTGAATTGGAAAAACCTTGTTATAATTTTCTCTTATTAGTAATAGTCATTTTTTTTATTGACAAGATCCGGTCAGCTCGATTTTTCTTTATTGCAAGGTCCTGGTATGCTCAATTTTTTTCAAGATCCGGTTTGACAAGTTCCGGTCAACTCGAAAATTCGATTTTTGCAAGGTCAGGTCAGTTCAAAAATTAGAACTCTTTTTAGCCTGTCAAAATGGTATTGAAAAAATATTGAGCTAACCGGACTTAAAAAAATCGAATTTTCGATCTGATCGGATTTCGTCCTTTCGTTTTACAATCCACGAGCCGTCACTGGTTTCGACTCACATTTTGAAACAGCTTGTACAATGAATAGAAAAATATAATAATTTTCAAATTTTCCATTCAATTGAATAGTCAGTAAATAAAAAGAATAAAAATTTAAATATTACATTTTAAAAACATACGAAAAGATGGTCAAAGTTCAGTTTGTTGGTCCCAAACTGAAAGCGTGTTTACAAATCGCTCCACCGTATTGCTGTAGTAGAAAACCACCAAATTGCGTCAACCCTGTTGTCACGTTGAACATTATTTCATAAGATTTAGAACCATATTGTTTTAACAGTTTTAATTAATGTACTGAATGCAGTGAGTCAAGTTTATTAAGCATCAGTGACAGTACATGGGAATCTTGGGAAACGGTAAGAGATCCTAAATCGGTTAAATTCGAGATAAATTGCACAATTAAAATGCTTCTAAAAATCTTAAGAATCTGCGAAAAATTTAGGATATTTTCAGTCGTTGCTGAAATATCGTATTTTTTATTTTAGCCATATCTTTTTTATTGTTGAAAATAAATAAATAATTTTTGCAGGTTTACATAAGTCATCAAGCCCTATCCATTTCAAATTTCAAAAATTTCTAATGCCTACTAGATCCCGCCAAACTAGATCCCAGGTTTTTCACAGTCAACTTTTGTTTCTCTTAAAGCCGTCATATTATTTTTTTCGGTCTAAATAAGTCATGGAATCCAAAATTAATAACAATCCAAAAAAAATTTATTTTTATTCTTCTCGAAAAAAGTACATTTTCACCGAATTTACGTCAATATGAAGTTTTATTTTGTATTTTTATGACATTCGGTATAAAAAGTTGTCTAAAAAAAGACTCGAAAAAAGAAGAATAGAATGTTTGAAATTTTAATTTTTCATTTTCTTAATTTTTAGTTTCCACCATCTTTTTTTACTCCACGAAACTTATCTCTAATTTAAACGATTTCGTATCCTTTATCCTTTTCAAGAGCCCCGCGTGTAGGTACTGTATGTCACTTAAACTGGACATCCTGTATATTACAAGGTCACAAACTAAAAACTTGAACATGAAGATTAAATCTCAGTATATTTTATCTTTATTGTTTTAATTCTTTGACTAATAAAATAATTAACACGCCCTTGGGAGAGGATAAACCGGCGGAGCACAAGTCACCGTTTACTATACCGGGTGTACAGTTTAAAATGCAGTACATGGGTATATTGGAAACGGCAAGAAATACAGGGTCGGTTAAATTAGAGAACAGTTGCCCAATTTGATGCTTAATAAGCATTTGTTTTTTTTTTTTTTAATATTTTCAGTTTGCTGAAATAACCTGAAAAACTGAAAACCCGAAATTTCTGATTTTACCCGCCATATCTTTTTTATTATTGGAAATTAATTAATTATTTTTTGTAGGCTTTCATAAGTCGTCAAAAGCTATCCGTTTGACATTACAAAAATTTCCAAAGCCAACTATAGATCCCAAAGTTTTCATAGCCAACTTTTGTTTTTCTTTTGGCCGCCATATTGTTTTTCTATGTTATTACGTATGAAAAAATAATGGAAACCAAAAACTAATAAATTTAAAAAAATAAATTTCAAATTTTTTTATTCTTCTTTTTCCGAAGAAAAACAAAAAAATTCGCTGAAATACGTCAATATGAAGTCATACTGCTTGCCTCATGGTTTTTTAATTTCTCTATGATATTCTATCTAAAAAGTCTTTTTTTAACGAAAAAGAAGAATAAAAATTTTTTAAATTTATTTTTTGAAGTTTATTAGTTTTTGGTTTCCCTTATTTTTTCATACCGAATTACATAGAAAAACAATATGGCGGCCATAAGAAAAAACCTTCTTGCGCATCAATCGCAGAAATAGTGTATTTTTATGCGATTCAATAATAAATATTTTCTTCCTATTTTTTTTTATAATGAATTTAATGAAAAATAATCCGATTTTTTTTTGGGAAAACTCCACCTACCTACAAAAAAAAAAGAATGACCCTCTCGTGAATGCGAACCCGCTCCAACAGTTAGCTAGTCAAGGATGTAACAAACTGAGCCACACGGTGCGTTTCGAATTTGTAGTGATGATGGGGTAGATATATGTAGTACGTCAGGTACCTACATCTACTCATTTTATTTTTTAAACTGGTCATATCTTAGTTATTAAAAAACCAATTTGAATACTTTTTTCACCTGCATGTAGGTGATTTAATTGTCGTTGCGATTGCTCTTCTAATTTTCAGAACCATTCATAATTGAATGTGAAAAAAAATAAAAAAGAAATTGCGAACCATTTCATCGATTTAATAATTTTATATAAGTGTAAGCTAATTTTGCACAAGCGAAAAACTTTTTAATCTTTCGTTTAAAGTGCTACATTAATCGAGGCGAATTGAAGCTAAGACATCAAATTATATGTTAAAGCAAAAAAAAATGGAAAATTTCGGTTCAACTTCTTCAAAAATGGACTCATAAACGGTTATAGAATTGACACATTTTCACCCTTTTTCCTACCCACGACACTGGCTTATTAATGGAAAATATGCTAATTTTATTGCATTAACTCAAATTTCCAATAATTTTCTTCAAATCCTGTTAATTTGATTTCAAAGTTTTTTTGCCATCTTGCTCATACAATGGTTCAAAAAATTGTCAATTTTCCGTTAATGTTCAAAAAATTCAAATGGCCGCCATTTTGAAACGGCTCGGCCGATTTTGCTCAAGTGCAATACCAGACCACTCCTTGTGGACATCTTACTCTCACAAAAATTTCAGCCCCCTAGATTGAAAACTGCGGCCAGAAACCGTGCCTCAAGGATCGGATTTGGGGAACTTTGAAAGGACACCCTGTAGACGTAACGTGACTTTTGGATTTTTTTTCAACGAAAATCTAAAGTCATTCCCAAGCTTTACAAGAATCCAAAATTTCGTTCACTAATCTTGAAAGATAAAGCTACAGGAGCGTTTTTAAAATCGAAAAATCGTGATTTTGGAGAAATAAATAAATATATATATAAATATACACAAAAAGGGTTCCGTACTGGGGACGTTGTCAACTAAAATTTTCTAGGCTAGAGTGTACTCTTTATTGTTCTCCAAGCTTTCGAGAATCAATCATTCTCTTCTTCAGGGATTCCAATGTGAGGTTTACAATTTAAAATCCAACAAAATCAAAAATCTCGGGGAACATTCCCTCTCAGCAGGAGACCTGAGTGGCAATAATTAACGAGGACATACAAAATCTTCACACAAACAGTTGTAACACGTTAAAAACCGTCAATCGGTTGATCAAAATTAATATAAAACTACATGATTGACTTAAAATAATTAAAATACAATTAAATCTGTTACATCTTAAAAACGATGGCCATCTTAGTCTAAACTAACTAGTTTTAATTAACTAGTTAGCTACTTAACTTAATTATTTTAAGTCAATCATGTAGTTTTATATTAATTTTGATCAACCGATTGACGGTTTTTAACGTGTTACAACTGTTTGTGTGAAGATTTTGTATGTCCTCGTTAATTATTGCCACTCATGTCTCCTGCTGAGAGGGAATGTTCCCCGAGATTTTTGATTTTGTTGGATTTTAAATTGTAAACCTCACATTGGAATCCCTGAAGAAGAGAATGATTGATTCTCGAAAGCTTGGAGAACAATAAAGAGTACACTCTAGCCTAGAAAATTTTAGTTGACAACGTCCCCAGTACGGAACCCTTTTTGTGTTTTAACATAGTATTGTCATACAATCGCTGGAAATTTATATAAATATATATATATATATATATATATATATATCGTGGGCAGGTGAATTTTGGAAAACCACTTTTTCGTGATCTGGGGGTCATGATCGGTGGACATTTGATGAGTTTGGGTGATTTTCGAAAAGTGATGTCGTCCTCAATAGTGTATTTTTTTGTTAAAAAATACACTAAAACAAAAGTTCGCTATGAAAACTTTGAGATCTAGTCGGCTTTGAAAATTTTTGTGATGTCAAACGGATAGCTTTTGACGACTTATGTAAGCCTACAAAAAATAATTAATTAATTTCCATGCAATAACAAAAAAGATATGGTTAAAATAAGAAATTTCGATTTTTCAGTTTTTTTTCAGGATTTTTCAGCAATTAAGTACTGAAAATTTTAACCGACCCTGTATCTCTTCCCGTTTCCAATATACTCATGTATACTGCATTTTACACTGAACCATGTATCTCTGGTAGGTACAAATTTATATAAAAATTTCTGGAATAAACCTATTTCATGAAATAGATATATGTACTTAAGGTTCTTTCCAGAAATTTTCAGAGTTTACAAACTTTAAACCTGTTGTAGTATTGTTAGTTGTTGGCCTATTATAGCATTGAGCGTGGAAATAATAATTCAAATTTTCGACCGCAGTGCTACGGCGGAAATCACCTACGTAACAGGGACCACCAAAATATACCTCTGCCAATAAAGGTTTAAAATTTGAATTTAGTTATAATTTTTCTTGCAGCGCCATCTGCTAGGTCGCGGTATTAACTAATCACAGCGTTTAGAAAATATATTTGCTAGTAGCGCTAGCGCTATCTAGTAATGGAAAGATAAACTAAAACCGATAAGTTGTTTGTGTAACTGGTACACAGAAGGAAAGAATTCTTTTTTTGTACCTTCAATGATTGAAACTTGATGATCGAATTCAGTCTAGCTTATCATTGCTAGATGACGCTACTACTTTAACCCAAGCTACTGACGCAACCTAGCAGATGGCGCTGCTAGAAAAATTTCTCTAAATTCAAACATTCTTATTTTATATTTTTTCAAGTATTTCCATTTTACTCACTAACTGCTTACTTAAAATTTGTAAAATCGACTTTTTTTAATTTTACTGATATTTTGATCGGCTGGAGTTTTAGAAAGAGTTACGGTTAAGTCAATTTTGGGTTAATCAGATAAGCAAAAAATTGCATAAATTTGACAGCAATATTTTTTTAAACTTTTTTACTTTTCTTGCAAAAGAAATAAGCCGTTTGTATTGGTGTTGGTAGTCAAGGAAAAATTAGGAAGCTAAATGTAGTTTATAGGAAGTCAAGGAAATTTAAGCTAATCAGAGGTAATAAGACAAATTCTTACTTTTTGATTTTAATTTGATTAAATTGATGAATTGATTTGATTTAATTTTCTTTCTTTTTGATTACCAATAATACCAATACAAACAGGAGTTGCATATTTCTTTTGCAAGAGAATAAAGAAGTATAAAAAGGATAATATGTAATTTTGGGTGGGCTAAAGTAATCATTATTCAGGTATCGAAATACACATATTATGTTTATCCATGAATGTAAAAGAAAAGCACAATAAAAGTATTAAATTGTTTATTTAAAACTCCATGAAATATAAAATACGATATCATCAGGTACAAAACAAGAATAAACTCAATTAACATTCCTAATTACATAATTATTATTATTATGCAAATCTATTTTTATAACGTCTATTTCCTTAAATCTAACTCTTTTTTATCACAGCTTTAAAGCTATTAGGTATCCCATTATCATAATAATACAAAAAATAAACGCCCTGTATAATAGATACTGTTAAAAAAATTAAATTTAAAATGCACTCATTCTAAAAATTTGGAAGACAAATCTGATCTATTATTATTATCATCTACTCTAATAATAATAATAATAATAATATTAATTAATAAAAAATCAACACTATAAGAAAAACAGTCACTAGTCAACTTAGTCACTAAATAAAAAAAAATAAAGCGATAACTATAAGAAGAGCCACGGCCTCCAAACAGTCTCCACTTTCTCCTCGACAACTTCCATACTCTTAATCTTATCACTCTGGTCCTTCTCCTCCTGCACTTGCACTTGCAACGCGACGTCATCCAGTTGCCTGCAGCAGGCGCCCAGGTGCTGCAGCAGCTTCCGACCCGCGCCCGGATCGACGGCTTCCTCGGGGGTCGTCAGGAACTGGCTCACCTCTTGGGCGCACTGCGCGAACCCCTGCCGGAACCGATCCGCGTAGCTCTGCTCCTGCAGCGGGACCAGCTCGTGTCTCCGTCGCAGATTGTGCAGGTGCCGCACCGTCAGCTCCAGGATGTCGGCCTTCTCCAGCTTGTTCACTTGCTCGCCCTCGCCCTGCAGGGCCGTCACCATCAGCTCCTTCAGCTCGTCCAGGCACCGGTTGATCCGGGCCCGTCGCTTGCGCTCCAGCAGCGGCTTCGTCACCTTCCGGTATTGGTAGGTGCGGGAGATGGGCTCCTCCGAGGGGTGGTAGTCCACGATGTACGGCGTCGGCGCCATCGAACTATTAATTATTTATTTATTATTATTGATTATAGTGCACTAGCACTTATAGCACTAGCACTGGCACTAATAGCACTGAGATCGCTGTGAAACTCGAAAGCGTGTGTAAAGGAATGGTCTGTTGTGGAGTAGGTTATTGCTTTATAGCGGGGTTCCGGTGGGATATAAGTGGGGGAATTTTAGCATGCGACGGTATGGTCGGGTCGCTTTTATTCCATTTCATTCAGACGACTAGGCGACGTTGCCGGACTGTGAAATTATTCTTCGATGCGAGTATTATTAGAAATGAATGAAATCGATATATCGTGTTCAGGATTAATTTTATTATCCAAAAATGGCGTATTGGCGCTATTTTTGGCAAGGTCGATTTAGCAGTCTTATTGTTGATAGTTTAAACGAAAAATGTGCGCTAAAGAGGGTATTATTAATGTTAGAATAAGCGGAAATACAAAACTAAACAACGCCAAAATAATTTCCGGACTTCCGATTTTTCGTTTTTTTTTTTTTGCTGTAGTTCTGAAATTTGCAAGTTTTCGTCCTGATGATGGGAACTGCTCGTCTTCAATTATTACAAGTTTCATGCTGAAGTCCAGTTTCTATCTCTGTCTAACACTTTAAAAAAAATTCAAAATTTTCTTATTTTTTCAAAGAAAAACAACATTATGTTTTCGCTGAAATATGTCAATATAAAGTCATACTGCTTGCCTTATTTTTAATTTCTCTGTGATATTCGGTCTAAAAAGTTGTCTTTTTTTAAGAAAAAAAAATGACGACCATAAGAAAAACAAAAGTTGACTATAAAAACTTGGGGATCTAGTTGGCTTTGAAAATTATTTAAATGCCAGATGAATAGCTCTTAACGGCTCATGTAACTCTAAAAAAAATTATTTATTAATTTCAAATAATAAGAAAGATATGGAAAAAATTATAAATCTCTATTTTACAGTTTTTTTCAGGATATTTCAGGAACGGTCACAGATATGTTGTATGTCTTGACGGATATCTTTTCCGTAATTTAAGCGACCCTGTATCTCTTAGCGTTTACGAGATAGCAATATAGAGGATGTAGGTATGGCGCATCCTGTATATAGTTCTACATTATGTAAATATTTCTTAAATGAAGTTCGACATGAAACAACTTATTTCCTCTTTTATGTTTAAAATGCAATTTGTACATGAGTCTTGATTTTGGCTGTCCACTGTCCAGTTACTAAAAAAAAAACACATTTTCACAGCAGAATAATTAGTTTTTACATTTTTGGAGATATTTCCTGAACGAGGCCTGATCTTGAAAAAAGTTTTTCTGTGTTTTGTGTTTAAAATACGATTTTATGTACATACATGGCGATTGATTTAAGGCTGTCCAGTGTATAAAACGCCCTATACTTATAACATGCATGCTTGTTTAAAAAAGTAAAAATAAGCGTTACGTTATTGTTACAAATTCCCAGCGATTTTCGAGCTCATGCATGCATGAAAACAAACACTTTCCACCTAGCTTTCAATAATCATTAATTAATTCGATGACAATAATTAAACAAAACGTCTAGAATACAAATGGCCTGATTTGTATAAAAATGGTGCGCTCCGTTGCAAATAAACACGCCATTAAAACTCTGTTAAAACAGCAAAAACATATAACACGCGCCTTAAAAAAATTCCAATCCAACATATAGACAAAACAAAGTCATTTTATACGACCTCTCTTCTCTCCCTCTACCACAGCTTACCTAAATATCGCGTTACTTATTCTCCGTGGCCAGTACGTATTATAATAATAATAGGTACCTACCTGTTAATGTTATTATTCTTAAATAAGAGCAACGTCACTGAAATTTCCAGTTACGCTAGTCAATTAATTAATTAATTAATTATTATCATTTTCAAGCAATAGGTATGATAATAAAATCAACGTGAAGTTTATAAATAAAAAATAGGTAGGTATATAAAAACTCGTGCAACGTGACTGCTGCGGTAGCTCATCTTATCTTACAGGGATCGATTATAAAATAAATAGGTTCAGATCACGTTCCAGAGGCTGCTCTCTCCCTGACTATGCGTTCGAGTAAAAGGGGGTCGTGTGTCCGGTGCGCTTATGCTTATGCTGACGGATGGTGGCATTCGGGAGGCAGGTGTGTGAGCCCGTGGGAAACGCTAGAAGAGTCCTGTCTCACGACGAGAAGTCCGTCGGGCGCGAGGCAGACCCGTGAAGAGCACACGACTGTAGGAATTTTAAATCGAACTTAACCCTCGAGAATTAGAAGGGGATGCGATAACTATAACTTTCAGGGCTGTTGCTTCACTTTTTTTTTTTATTACCTACATTATAATATTCGGTGCTTAAATTATAATTCGCACACCGGCGTAATAATCACTTTCGCACGAGTGTAGATAAGTGTATGTACAGTTTTGCGAGTGTGTAGAAAAGAATAATGTTTTTAAACTAATAAAGTGCACGTACTGAATGTAATTAATTATAAAATATTTAATGCATAGTTCTTTTCGCGCGTAATTAAATGAATGCTCTGATACACTCATTTTTTAATTAGTTTGAACTTTTTTTATTCCATCATTGAGAGAAAAACTTCTCATGACACGATTTTTATTTTCGATTCCTGAGGACCTAAAGTTCATCGTCCACCTCCCCGGCAACCACCATAATATCTTTTTTGTAAATCTTACAAAAAAAAAAATAGGACACCCTGTTTATTACATTTTTAGATTGTCTGAGAAAATCCAGTAAGAATGGTTTTTATAGTTTAAAATAAAAGTTTTGAGTTATGAACAAATGAAAATCGCAATTTTCCATTTTGAAAACAGTGTACATTGGAAACGGCTCCAAATATCGAAAAATGTCCCTATCTTAACTTTTCAAGCGTCATCGTACAGTGCACTTGAAAGGTTTATACAGGAAGATGAAAATTATCAAATTTTTCATCAACCTGTATAAAAATTTCATCTTCATCATAGGATAGTACATACAAAATTAAAACAGGGACATGTAAGCCGCATTTCGCTATTTAGAGCCGTTTCCGATGTACCTTCACTGCTTTCAAAATGGAAAATTGCGATTTTCATTTGCTTATAACTCATAAACCTACTCATTTAAAACTGTAACTGTAAAAACCATTCTTACTGGATTTTCTCAAACAATCTGAAAATGTAATAATATACAGGGTGTCCTATTTAAAAAAATAAACAATCTCGTCATTACTAAGCGACTGACCCAAGGAACATCCTGTATAAAAATTTTTACGTCAATAGAAAATAAATCAAATTATAAAATTGACCTGTTTCTGGTTTTTCATCTTTAGATCAACTTCTATAAATTCGGTGGGTGGCAAATTCTTAAAAAATAACCTGCATGGATATAAACGAGATACAGGGTGTCGAAAAAATAATTCAGTTTTCGCTGCATAACTTGGGCATTTCTCAATATTTCAATTTTATACTGAGAGGAGAGGTTATTTATTATAATTTAGAGGAAACAAAATGAAGAAAAGCAAGGGGAAAAAGAATGGGTACGTGACCCTTTTTCGCTCAACAGCTTCTACGTCCATGGACTTATACAAGACCTTACTTATCAGCGCTTGATTCCCTGAAGATTTCTTACCAAAAAAAAATGTATACTATACTGTATAAAAAAATCATACCGTTTAGTTAGTTACCTATACAAAATCACGTAGGTTTTTTAAATTATTAATTTATATTCGAAAATATCAATAATTAATATCGAAAAAATGAGCTTATTTTCGCGGTATGATGAAGCTTAGACTCAATTTACTTAAAAACTATGGGGAATTATATCTTTTTTTTTTTAAATATCACCAGGTAATCCAACGCTGATAAGTAAGATTTTGCAAGTCCATGGGCGTAGAAGTGTTTTGAGCGAAAAATGGTTATATATCTCCTACTCTACGCCACCAATGATTTTTTCCACCCGTGTTTTTCTTCGTTTTGTGTGCTCTAAATTATAAGTAATAAATAATCTCTTGGTTTAAATTAAAATATTGAGAAATGCTCAAGTTATGCTGCGAAAACTGAAAAAAATTCAACTCATCAATCTCGTTTGTATTTTGTATTTTGTATTTTTAGCTGATTAAACCGAAAAAAATATAAAATTTTTAAACAAGTCAGTGGAGTACCTACATTTTTTTTGTCAAGATTATTCGTGAAACTGCTCCCCGGGGTGACACTGGAACTCGTAGAACACTTAATAATGTTACCCAAATATTGATTATCCCTCCCAGAGGTCAACTCCAACATTACCATTAAACAATCATTAATCAACTAAAAATAACTATCGTCATAATCTAAGACTTCTAGCCATACGCTTGAAACACGCCGTAGACGTTCCAAAAAATTCCTAAGCATCCCCAAACAAATTTGCACTATCGCTGGTTAGTTATTGCATTATCATCTAGCTAGTGCTATAGCTTTGCGTCTTATCACAACGAACAACACTGCAAAATTTCACCAAAATCGGTAAAAGGATCATTGAGATATTAGTAAAAAAAAAAAACGATTTTTTTTAAACATTCGCTCCTGTATCCTGTGTCTCGAAAATTAAGCTTCTTCGGAGTACGTTTCTAGATTTTTTTTATGTCCCCTATCATGCCAGGAAATTATGAACAGTTATTCTGTACCTACTGTAACAGCCTCTATAAATTATTATTATTATTTTTTTTTATTGACTTATAATCAAGGCAATTCAAAGTTGAGAATAAAAAAAAAGAGCACATATTTTTTCAGAGACCTGTAGAACCAGAATCTGCCTTGCAATATTATTTCACATTTCAGCATTGATCGATGCAAGATGCAAGAATTCAAGCCTTTCAATAATAATAATAATAATTCACAATCACAAGCAGCACTGCAGCAGGGGTGCTGGTGCTGGTGCTGATGCCTTGTGTTAAGTATGTAGAGGGTAAAAGGTGTTATTTTCACCCTCGAATTCCTGGGGTATTGTTAAAAGGAAATTCCCATGCATGCGACCAGTCAGACGCTTCAAAAAGCCCTTGCTGTTTGCTTACTTGCACCCTTCATAGGGGTAGTCGATAATAATGCATATAACACACGACACACGTTGTATACGAATGAAACGTTGCCAGACTTATTTATGCTAATATTTTTAATATCAATTTAAAAAATATAAATATTTCTAATATTTATTTTTTATTTTTTTATTTTATTTTTATTTTATAATATTTTATAATTAATTTTATATTTATAATATTAAAAAATACAGAAAAATATTATTTAATACCATATTGTTATAATAATAAAACATTGACTGATGAATTATTATTCTCGAATAAGAACTAAGGCTATCATCGTTCTTCTTCTTGTTCTTATATTAGTGAAATTTCTGGTCTTTAAAATTCTGGAATATTCTTCAGCTGTTCTAGATAGTTGAACTGAATTACATGATAGTTGAATCAGATCAAATTAAGTTTTGCTCTAATAATTGGCAGTTGATTGTTTTTATTTTTTTCTTATAATTTTAATAATTTCTTATAATTTTTTTAATAATTTTTTTTTTCTAATATTTGCAGAGTTCGGTAATCCGCCGATTTCTTCTTTTGTTAATCTCCAAAGTAACACACGTCTTGGCACGGTAAAGTCCAGTGTCTGACTTATTGTTAACGTTCATGAATAACTCTATTCATTAACTCTATTCAGGTTCTTCTTCTTTTTCTTCTCCTTGTTCTTCTTCTTGTTCTTCCCTTCGTGCTCTAGAATAAATAATTGGGGGATTCGATGGTGACAGAACTATACAGTGTGTCCCAGCTTATTCGAAGCGGTCTCTGTAGGCCAAACGATTGATTTTTTCAAAAAACTTTTTGCAAATTCAAGTACAGGATCACAATGGCCATAATTTAAAATTATTTTGGAGTATACAGAGTGTCCCATATGACAGCGGCATATCAAAGTTATGTTATTTTAAATAGAATGCTCCTATGTTATTGCATTTTTAGATTTTCTGAGAAGAGAAAATAGGATTGGCTTTTACAGTTGGTGTTTAAATTCAGAAGTTTTTGAGTTATAAACAAGTGAAAATCGTCATTTTTCAAGTTCAAGGCCCTGTACAAAGAAAACGGTTCAAGATAGAGAAAAACGGCTTACATGTCCCTATTTTAACTTATCATGTACTATCCTATGGTATAGAAACATTTGTACTTTCTTTGATTTTATTATTTGGCGACGCGTGGAGAAATCTCAGAATTTTTCAATTTTTTCATCACCCTGTATAAACATTTCATCTACATCATTGGATAGTACATGAAAAATTAAAATAAGGACATGTAAGCCGTTTTTCTCTATCTTTAGCCGTTTTCGTTGTACAGGGCATTGAACTTGAAAAATGACGATTTTCACTTGTTTATAACTCAAAAACTTCTGAATTTAAACACCAAGTGTAAAAGCCAATCTTCTTTTTTCTTCCCAGGCAATCTAAAAATGCAATAACATAGGAGCATTCCATTTAAAAAAACACAACTTTGATATGTTTCATGCTTTTGGGACACCCTGTACATTATGAATATAATTTTAAAACGTACCTCTGCCGGGTCTGTATCCACTCCAAAAATAAAAATATTCAAAAATCCAGAGACACGGTCATAAACTTCCGTGGCGTATACCGTGAATAACCCTGTAATAGATTGGATTAAAGTAAACATTTTTTTTTTAAATAACTCTACTTAAATAATCAAAAATACTTTACAAAAACTTACAAACACTTACAAAAACACTTTAGTTCTGCAGGAGGAATCTATAAGAGACCTGTACCAACGATGCTTGGACAAAAATTTAGAAGGATTCACTTTCGAAGGTATTACCTACGGATGGATACATATGAAAGAATTAAAAATTGTATGAAAGAGGCAGCCATGGGAGCCTTATGAGAAGAAGAAACTCGTAATACAGGGAAGATATATCAATTAAGGGACACGAGAGACAGCGTCAGAGTATAGAGGGAAAGAAAACATGTTATAGTAAATATCTGAGTACTATGAAATAGTATAAAGAGAAGAACAGAGAAGTAAAAAGGAAAGTACAAAAGGAGAAGAACAGAAGATGGGAAAAGACATGCGTAGGAATAGATATACGGGGGACTAGAAGGTCAGAATCTTGGAGTGGAGAGTTATCAAAAATCACCCAGAAGAGACAAAACCGAAAAAAACATATATCATAAATTAAAGAGCAGATGTGGGAAGAATATTACAGAGAATTACTCACAGAGACAAGATCACAATTCATGATAAAGGAGGAAGAAAGAGAAGAGATTACACTCACACAGCGGGCGGTCAAACAAACAATTATAGAGCAACTATAAACCGGAAAGCTAGCGGACCTGGAGGAGTACACCAGAGCTGATGCTTAGTATGGAACAGAGAAACTGTTTCGTATAATAGTACACGGAATGTTCTTCAGAGCTCTAAATGGAGAGCATCCGCCTGAAGAATGGCTGGGGTCCTATATTATATCTATGCACAAGAAAGAAGACAGAAAAATGTGAAAACTATAGGGGTTTGGTATTGGTATTGGTATTTTAAGTAAATGTGAGAGATGGTTTATGTGGTCCCAAACACTGAAGCCAGCGGGCTTATTGTATTTCTCACATTTAGATTTTCCTTGATTAGAAGAGCTCCGTTCCTTTGGCAAGGTTCAGCAGTCCGCTAACCAAGGTCTTTTCCGCCAGCTGGCTCCCGGGACTGAGTGGTCCCAGGACCGCATGATGCGTTCTTGCGAGTGCTGGACCCTCGAATATCACATGAGAAGCTGTCTCATCTTCTTCATTGCAGAGTCTACAAACTGGTTCTTCTCTGTATATCCCCAGCTTATGTAGGTGTACTCTTAGGTGGCAGTGTCCTGTGAGAAGACCCACCACCGTTCTGATCTGCATTCTGTTTAGTTGCAGTATCTGTCTGGCAAGGTTTTGCGAGGGCTCCTTAATCATCACCTTACCATGTTTGTTTCCTATTATACGGTTTCAGTGTACCCACTGAGCCACCTCCCAGCGTGCAGTGTTCCTCGGGATACCAAACATTGGTTCGGGCCCGGTTTATTCATCCCAGAGCCTTTTTTGGCTAGTTGATCTGCAGCCTCATTACCAGGCATCCCACGGTGACCCGGAACCCAAACTAGTGTCACCACGTTGCACCTGGGTAAGTCAATGAGGTCTTGCAGGTATTCCCAGACCAGTTTTGATCTGATTTCATAAGCTGCAAGGGCTTTCAGGCTAGCCTGACTGTCGGAGAGGATGTAGATTTCCCTACCTCGATAGTTCTTTCTGGTATTCTCTCCAACGCATAGCCTAATTGCATTTATTTCAGCTTGGAAGATGAATCCCCAGTGATACGTAAATACTGCATCTGAGGACCACCCCATGCACTCCAGATCCGGTACCTGTCTCTGTCTTTGAGACGTCTGTATACCAGACCAGCCGTTTTTTCAGGCACAGGTGTTCCATTTGTTGCCATTCTTTCAAGTCCATTAGAACATGTTAGACGAGCCAATCACAATCCCTGGATGCATAATATAAAATAACGGAGTGGAACCTACTAGGAAGGCGAAAAAGAGGGCTAGCAAGAAGATCGTTGAGAAATGAAGTACAGTTAAGTCAGTCCATTTAAGTCAGCTTAACTTGTCCTAAATCCTGGATCCTTGATCTTAGATTCCTGGATCAAAGAATTTACATTTTTTAGATCGATGATCATAATAATTTTGAAATTTAATACTTTTCAGTAGATTGTAGCCTTTGATGACGTAAAGTGTAGAAGGTATCATAAAATATGACGCAACAAAAAATTAAAAATCCTTTACCTGATATAGCCACAAAGAAATTTATACCCCTTACAATAATTCCGATTGCAGGAGCATTTTTTCCGACCAAAGTAACGGTTCTAATTCCTCGGCAGTGAAAAGAATCGTTCATCCCTAATAAGGATCGCTGAAAAAGTCTCCGAATATCCATGAATGAAATGAATTCATTTGATCGCGAATCACTGTTACAGATCACTCTCATACTCATTCATCTCTCGTATAACTCTTCGTTGATATTCCGCGACGTTCCCAATTCCATCCAAAGAAAGTCATCGGAATTGTAACAATTATTATTAACTTGGAGCCAGTTTGTTTTTTGCGCCCCTCGCCATCACGGTAATAATAAATAATAAATGTAAGATGTTCTTGTTTAAAATAATCGAAAGCTTTATTTGGTAACTCGACTCGAGTAGGTAGTTTTATTCATTTATTTAATATCTTTCCTTGATGATAAATAAAAACGATTATGTTGCAGGTTCTACTCAGAGTTCTCAGAATCTCAGAGAAAATGTATCTGGAAAAAAGCCAACAATCGAAAATTGCCGAGACACTTCGACATTTGTTTAGGGGGGGGGGGGGTTACGTACAACTGACATGCGCATTGCTCACCCCCTCGCCCATACCAACTATACCCATAGAAAATCTTAAATGGAACGAACCAATCTCATTTGAATGGAAATTTCATCAGTAATTTAAGCAGTGCATTTGGTTTTTTGGTTTCAATATTTTTTTTTATGAAGTGACAGGCTGGATTCTGCCATTATGGGAGATTCAAACAAAATACTGAACTCTTGAAAGAAATTACAAGTTTTTATTTCAAATGCATAAAACGAAAAAAAAAGTTAAAAACCAAAATTCTGTCTTTTGTTTGAATCTCACATAATGACCGAATCTGGGCTGCTCTTTCTTCCTAAAAAATCATTAAAACTAAATAAAAGCACTGCTGAATCACTTATGAAATTTCCTTTTAAATGAGATATCACAAGGTGGGTCATTCCATTTAAGATCTTTAAGGGGTAGCTGATGGAGGAGAGGGGTTGATCGATACACATGTCACATGTCACTTTTTTACGTCAAAAAGTACCCTTCTTCAAACAAAAATGGACGTGTTTCGACAATGTTTGAATGTTGGCTTTCTTCCAGGGATCCCTGAAAAAAAATGTCATCTGTGTGTTTCCTGAAGTGTTTTTTGTGTGTTTGCTGTTAGTTGTATGTGTGTAGTATGTGATTTTTTGACTTTTTGTGTGTGGGTCATTTTTTAGTTATACGTGTTTTTCTGTTTTTGAGTTTTTGTTTTTAGTTCATGGGCTTATTTGGTTGAGGAAAGGGCTGAGGAGCTCGAGGGCTGCTATGTCTTGTCTGATTTTGTTTGTTGTATGGTCTTTCAGGACCGGTTTTTTATAGCATGTGACCACAGGTACACTTTACCGCCGAGGCCCATGGGAGCACCTTGTTTTCGAACTCCACTCTATGTAGGTATCGTTTCTCTTTTGTGCCTCCGAAGATGACGAAATGTTTTTTCTGGGTTCACTTTGATTCTCCAACTTGTGGCCCATTAAGATTTATATATTCCAGATGTTTTGTAATGTATTTTCTGATGTGTCCTGTGCTTTGTCGTGTGCACGCGATGGCTGTGTCATCGGCGTAGATGTAGAGCTGTATGTTTGGGTGCTTTGGGATGTCGGGTATCTAGATGTTGAAGAGTTGGGGGGATAAGGTGAACCTTTTTTATTCAGTTCCTGCTTAACCCCTGGGTTATTGCAGGTGGAATATTATTTACACACAGTTATCAGGTTTAGTTCAATAATTTTATACAAAGTTAACTTAATTTACACATTATTTAGCAGGTTAATGTCCTGTAGGAAATTTATGGCCTTCTCGATGCTGTTGTTATTGGAACCAATTGCTTGCCTTAGGTCGTCTAGAGTAGATAATTTATACAGTGGGCAGTCAATGAGAATATGCTGGACGTCAATTTGGATGTTACAGAGGTTGCAGATTGGAGGAGGTTCTCGCTTTAGGTGATAAGAGTGGGAGAGTTTGGTGTGCACCAGCCTCAGTCTGGATATAATGACCTGTTGACTTCTTCGTTTTTTTGAAAATTATGGTTCCCGCAGTATGTGTGGAGAGTAGACTGACTGGTTTGTAGCTTTATTCTGTATGTATTTTTTTTTCTCACTTGTGTATGAGTTTAATGGTTCCATTTTTGGTGGAAAAAAGTTTTGTATCATGCAGCAGTTTCAAGGGCACATTGCCAATTTCCTCTTTTCCCGGTTTTCCCGGAGCTTTTCTTTTAGGTGTGTGATGATGATTTTGACTTCGCAGAAGTTGGTGATTGTCACGTGGTCTTGTATGGGTGTGTGGATGATTTTTTCGACTGATCCTTGTGTGGCTGTGTCTTTTGTGTCATAGTTTGGGATGTGGTTGATCTTGAACTATATTGCTCGATGGAGTCAGCGAAGAGTTCGACTTTATCTTCGAGGGTATATATGTGCAGTTTTGTTTTTGTGTGTGATGGATGGGAAACGGAAGTTCTATAGGTTTTGTCTTTGTGAGGGTCTTTTGTCATTTTCCCAAGGGAGCCGTTAATTGTGTCGATTGTTTCGAGTGTCTCTCGCCACTCCTCTGTTTCTGTTTTCTTGTATTTTTGTGTTCACTTTGTTTACCAGGCGGTTCGCGATGGCCTTCCAGAAAGGATCGCGGGTTTGCCTGGCTTTTCGAAGTGCTTTGTTTTTGTGTGTTGCGGTAGTTTTGCTTTGTTGCTGTATTTTGGGGTGATTTTAGATGTCTATTGCCTGGAGTTTTGACTGAGTGGATCTATTGCGTGAGTGTATCTATGGCGGCTTTTATTTCCGATGGGGAACTTTTGATATGTTGTACGACTTCTGTGTTGTGTTTTTGTGTGATGGTTCTAGGCTGTTGCCTTTTGGGTTTGTTATTGGTCCTGTCCGTGACTGCAGTCAGTGGCGTTGAAGTCATACCGCGTATAAGTATATAGCTTTTTCTTGTGTGTCGAAGAGTGGGATGTAGTGTGTCGTGGTGAATTGTGGGCGCTGATAGACTGAGCTTTTGCGGAGTCCCTGTGTTTTCAAGTGATATTCACGCTTCATGGGTCCTATTTAAATTGACACCCTGTATGTCTCGAGAACGCAGGGTCGCAAGAAAAAACATCTTTCAGTTTCGTAATCGTCATTGTCCAATACGTTCTTGAACAAATTCTCAAAGCCCTACCGGAGAATTTATTCTTCGTGTAAATTCATAATTTGCTTGGTTGAATTTTGTCATGAACTATAATCTCGCTCTGGAGGTATCGGCTGTTAAATAAAGGGTCGACCCCGGAACGCGAAAAAGTAACACCCCCACAAAAGAGGTCACAAGTTGATGGTATGACAAAATCGTTTTGAAAAATCGACACTAAAAAACGTTCCCTCCAAAAATGACTTTTCTCCCTCCTGTGTTTCTCGGAGACGAGGGTATCAGCTACAACAGAAGAGCCGATTACCGTTTTGAATTTTTCATAATTTGTGTTTTGTCTGGAAAGAGATAGAGGAATTATTTTTCGGAAAATGCAGTGAATTTGAAATTTATTGAAAACATCGATATCTGGGGCGTAATTTTGTGTAAAACATTAACGCACTTTCTTCAACTTTGAAGGGTTAAATCTAGAGAAAGCAGAGTGGCAGGAAAAATTCGCTTTCAGTTTTGTAAATGTTCAATAAATTCCTAAGCGAATTTTCACAATCCTATAAAAAATACAATTCCAAAAATCTAGGTGACTAAGAAGAGCTTTCGAGCTTTCGACTAAAAACAAAGTCCAAAAACCTTCTTGCGCATCAATCGCAGAAATAGTGTATTTTTATGCGATTCAATTATGAATATTTTCACCGCTTTTTAAATTATTGGCTTTCTGAAATTTTCCATAGGTAGTCATGTCATGTTAGCGTAGTGCTTTAACGTGAAAAATTTTCTGTGATAATTTCATTTCATTTCGTTTCAACACGTGCCTTAGAATGGATTTTTAAATTTAAAAATCAAAAAAATTGGCAAAATTTTACAATTTTGTCCCTTTTCCTATGCCCGCCACTGGTTAACTTTACTTGAAAAATACTATTTTTTACACTACCTTTAATAAATTCGGAAAAAACTGAAAGGAGAGTTTTGAAAACCGAAAGTTTGAAATTTTAGAGGAATAAACATCATTTAAAAATATTCGAATATATCTCCGCCATTTTTATATTTGCTTCTTGAAATTTTTGAAGGTTAACTGCTATTAGTATAGTTGTCTACTATCAAAATTTCCGTTCTATTCCTTCAAAAATAAGCTCATGAATGTTTATAGAAATGTAGACATTTTTACCCTTTTCCTACCCACGCCTCTGGCTTATTAATAGAAATGATGCAAATTGTATTGCATTAGCTCAAATTTCAAATAAGTTTATTCCAATCTTGTTAATTTTGTTTAAAAGTTTTTGATCTTGCCTATTTAGGGGTTCAAAATCTAGCCATTTTCCAAAAATTGAAAAGGCCGCCATTTTGGAATGTCTTTACCTATTTTACTCAAATACAGTACCAGACAACTACTTGAGGGTATCTTACTACCAAAAAAATTTCAGCGCTCTAGATTGAAAACTTCGACCAGAAACCGTGCCTCACGGACGGTTTTTTTTCTGAAATTCGGAGGGACATCCTGTAGAAGTAACACAACTCTAGGAAAATGTTTTTTACGAAAATCAAACGTCAGCCCTAAGGTTTATAAGAGTAAAAAATTTCGTTCATTAATCTTGAAAGATGAAGCTACAGGAGCGTTTTTAAAAATTTAGAGAAATTAATTTAAAAAAAACATCATGTAAAAAAAAATCGAATATCTCCGCCATTTTTCTTATTTACTTTTTGAAATTCTCAAGGGTTGAAGTCTATTAGTATAGTTGTCCACTGTAAAAATTTCAGTTTAATTACTTCAAAAATGTGCTCATAAATTGTTGGAGAAATTTAGCCATTTTTACCCTTTTCCTACCCACGCCACTGGCTTATTAATAGAAAAAATGCAAATTTTGTTGCATGAAATTAAATTTCAAGTCATTTACTTCCAATATTGTGAATTTGATATAAAACTCTTTTTCTATCTAGCTTATACAGGGGTTCAAAAAATAGTCCTTTTTCCAAAAATTAAAATGGCCGCCATTTTGAAACGGCTCGATCGATTTTGCTCAAGTGCAATACCAGACCACTCCTTGTGGATATCTTACTTCCACAAAAATTTCAGTCTCCTAGATTCAAAACTGCGACCTGAAATGAGATGACAAAAACCGGATACCTGGAATTTTGAAGGGACACCCTGTAGAAGTGATGGGACTTTTGGAAAGTTTTTCAACGAAAATCCAACGTCATTCCCAAATTTTACAAGGACCCAAAATTTCGTTCACTAATCTTAAAAGATAAAGCCACAGGAGCGTTTTTAAAATCGAAATTTCGCGATTTTGGAGAAATATATATATATATATATATATAAATATATATATATATATAAATATATATATATATATCGTGGGCAGGTGAATTTTGGAAAACCACTTTTTCGTAATCTGGGGGTCATGATCGGTGGACATTTGATGAGTTTGGGTGATTTTTGGAAAGTGATGTCGTCCTCAATAGTGTATTTTTTTGTTAAAAAATACACTAAAAGGTTTTTAATGAGTTTTCTTAGCTCAAATTGTGTCAATTGTACACTCTCTCTGATTGAACTCTAGCTCTAAGATTATCGAATAATAAAATACTCGTATGATTGTTCGGTCGTGTCAACACCTCTCTAGATCCGTGTTTTGACACATGCATGTTAATATTATGCTGATTCAGCTTCTGGTAATGTAATCCTTCTCATTTGTTATTCTAATGCACGAAAGAAATCGGTTTTTGAAAAAAAAATGCAATGGTGGGACTACTAGTTGGAATTAGAGTTAAGTGAATTAGAACAAGAACTATAAAGCGTCAAGTCGCCACTTTGTATCTAATGACCAGTTGAAGCAGCAAAATAATGCAATTATTTTTTTTACAATAAGGACAAAAATAGAAGTCTTCCTGTTCGCTTGCAGCGTCCAATCAAGTCTGATCATATTAGGCGATGTCCAAGTAGGTAAGTCTATTATTAAGCCTCGGCTACGCTCTTGCAAACAATTGGTGAGATTTCGGTCATCAGTTATAATTGTGTCGATAAGAAAAGGACATTAATTCTAATCGGTTCCGACCTCGGTTCCATGCTAAATTTGAATAGTCCAGCTTGACGGGAATAATAAGGAAACATTTAAGCTTGAAATAAACAACCGGTGTGATCTCACCTTAATTCGGTTCTAATGACGATGGAAAGGAAGCGACCATATCAGAGCAGGCCGCGACCAGTTTCCAGCGCCTGCCTGGTAATTTTTTCAAGTTTCTCACGGTAGCCGAGCGACGATTGCGTGGTCAAGAGAAAAAAATCACCGATCCAGTCACGAATGCTAACGATAATTACAAGTTAACCTCAAATTGAGATTTTTCTCTCATTTCTCGACGCGCCGTTACCGCGGCCTTAGCCGTTTCTATCATAAATGAGATTTTTATCCGACCCGCATCGAAATTGTCGGTAATTACATATTTTTTTTAGAAAGTCCCAGTCTTAAAATGCCCAGAAATGCCCACCTTATAATGTGATGATGATGAAGGTATCGGTAATTATTATTAATTGTTAATAATTAAGTAAATATCTCAGGTTCAGTTTAATCGCAGTCGAGACATGCTCAGCAGCTGTCAATTATTATTAGCTTTTTCAAGTAATAAAATTATTAATTTGTCTCCACTCTGCGAGGAAATCATTCTCGGTTAGCAATAATTATTAAGGGACTGCTTGTGTCTTAAAAAAGTCTACCATCATTTCATTCATTAATTAAATGGTGGGAAGGGGTTACGCACGTCAAGCTACTAGGCCACCCTTTTGCCATTCCCGCACCATGGTGGTGTCAGATATCTTTACTCAAACCTTCCCGACCTTTTTACAAAAAAAACTAGGAGATCTTTCCATGAGAGCAAGAGTTCAATTTCTTCATCTTGTAAATGGCTCTGGATTCTTGTAGAAATCTTCGCTGTTTGTTCCACATTTGGGACATACTTAGGAGAGACATCCCTTATTTCCATAAGTTGTAAGTGCATGCTCAGACTGTTGTAATCGGGGAGTACTTCAAGTAGTACCTAGTATAAGCCCCCCGGTTCACTTATTTAATTATGTCAGGCTGCCTGTTTCTGATGTCCGATCTCTAAGCCCTTTTAAGTCTATCCTTAATAGACTGGATTAGAAGACCTTTTCGTCAGACCAAGTACCAAGTCCTGCGCTCTGAACTTCGCGTAGTGCGGTCTATCCCGGTATTCCTGCATGTGTTCTGCACAGATTTCTCGTTAGACAGCCTGATCCAGGTGTTTGGCATGATTCTGGATCAGCTGGGAGCTTTTCCCAAAGTATGGCTTGAGGATAGAATGTACCGGGTGTCCCAACACTAGTGTCCACCCCTAAATAGAGCTTAATTTTAAAGAGAAAAAATTGAAACTTTGATGATTTGTGTACTTGATATATGACCACCACGGAATGGCATGATCAGTTTCATTAAAAAAAAATTAGTTCGGGCGCCAGCGATAAAAAAATATGGTGTAATATGGTGGTAAATTGTCGAAAAAAATAGATTTTTCTTCAATATACATACAGGGTGTTAGTTAAGTACGGGGCCAAACTCCAAGGGGTGCTTCCTTGAGTGATTTTAAGAAGAAAAGTTCAAATAAACATGGGTCCGAAAATGCATATTTTTCAAGATACAGGGTGTCAAACTTAAAAAAAAATTCGAATGTTCGTGAATATCTCTAAACTCTTTCAATCAATTTTGTTGAAATTTGGCAGTTCTGTTTGTAATAACAAGAGGGTAATTCAGCCCCAATTAGAATAAAATTATTAATTCCAGTGGCGTCCCGGAAGACAGTCTAACTAATATTTTTGATTAAAAAATTGGGCGCCACTGACTTTTTTTTTTAATTTTGTATTTTTTTCGAATTAAGCAACTAGAAATACAACTATTTTATCTCTTGAGTTTTTTCATATTATCTTGCTTTGTTTTCGAGAAAAAAAATTAAAGTTTGACACCGTGTATCTTGAAAAATATGCATTTTCGGACCCATGTTTATTTGAACTTTTCTTCTTAAAATCACTCAAGGAAGCACCCGTTGGAGTTTGGCCCCGTACTTAACTAACACCCTGTATAGGTAGAAATCGATTAACAAAATCAAAATCAAAAATAAAGCCTTATATTGAAAATATAAGGCTTTAATTAAATAAAATATAATTATATAGCAATGACAGGTAGAAAACTGCTTTATGATGTGCAATAGGGTGATCAATATAATCTAAAAACGATAGGTGCAATAAAGTTTTATGATAAAGTAAATAAGGTCCAAATAAATAGAAGGACGGCTCTTGCTGGGCTAACCGGCACACTGAGCCTGCACTGGGCAGTGTCGTATTATGAAGTCATGAAAAAGGTGATTAATAAAAAGCTATTAAATTTTTTTTTATGAAACTAATTATCCCATTCCGTGGTCCTATATCAAGTACACAAATCCCCAAAAGTTCAAATTTTTATCTTTAAAATTAAGCTATATTTAGGAGGTGGACACTAGTGTTGGGACACCCGGTACAAGCACCTTCAAAAAAAAAAGTGTATACTACGGAAGAAAAAGTGGGTATTGTAATTTCTTACATAAGAGGTCTTTCTTGTAGAGAAGTGTGCGATAATTTTGCTGTGCAATGCCCAAACAGACCTATTCCTAATCAGGCTAACGTTTTAAGGAATTACAATAATTTCTTAAAAAATGGCTGTGTAAATTTGGAACACCAACACCAGCATAAGAAACCAAGAAAAACAGTTGTTACCGAAGCTCTCAGACAAGATGTTTGCTTAGTGATAGAAGAACAGTCTTTAACTAGTTTATCAAAAATATCTAACCAACTGGGAGTTTCTAGAAGCAGCTGCTTCGGGGCTTTAAAAAATGAAAAGTTCAAGAGCTACAAAGTTCACAACTCACAAGAACTTTTAGAGCGTGACTTTTTCCGAGAATGGAATTTTGCGAGTTTTGGACGGAAAGAAATAATAGAAACCCAAATGTACAAAATTTCATGAACAAACGTTTATGCTGAGTGGTAGCGTCAATAAACAAAACACCAGAATATGGTCGCCAAAAAAGCCCATACATTTTTCATGAACCTCACACTCAGTGGTCACAGAAACTCAACGTATGGGCAGGAATTCTAGGAAATCACATCATTGGGTCCTTTTTTATTGACGGGTCTTTAAATAGCGCAAAATATTTGCAGTTACTTAGAGAAAAAGTCCTTCCGTCTGTACGCAGACTTCCTTTAAATGGGCAAGTAATTTTACAGCAAGACGGAGCATCCCCTCATAGCACACGTGAAATTACACAGTTTTTAAATGCTGAGTTTGATGAATGGATTGGTCGGTTTGGACCATTGAAATGGCCCGCTAGAATCCCAGATTTGACACCTCTTGATTTTTTTTAGGGGATACTTGGGCTCTTTGACGACATAAGACAAAGACCAAACAATTTGGAAGAACTAAAGTAAAGAATTAATGAAACTTCTAATACAATAATATGTTAGACAATTACAAAATGTAAAGCGGCATTTTCGGGAAAGATTAGGACATTGTTGAGCAGCTTCTGGACAACAGTTTGGTGGAAATGGCTCCACTTTTAGCAGACTTCAAAATAAGGTGCAGAATACTGTGTTTTAAGATTCTACAAAAAAAAATCAGAAATTTACTCCAGGAAAACCATTAACACGAGGTCCATTTTTTACATGTAAATCCCTATGGTGCATTGAAAAAGAAATGCACTGTACCTATGCATATTTCAAGGAACCAGCGTATTTTAAATCTTAGTCATCAAAATGTTCCATACGGAACAATGCGTTCAGGTGTCAGCGCAAATTTTTGTAGTTCTTAGCGCCACGCACACTTTGTTCATTTTGTTCGTACTGCGAGAAGTATATTACTTTACGTCGTCCTCTCGGAAGGATACTTCCCGAAGAGTTTCTAGCAGGACAACTGCCTGTACACTCTATTATTAAGATTATGGCACATACCTCTCTGTTTGAAAGATCATCCTGGTTGATCTCAAGGAAAAATAGGGTACTAGATGCGTTTTCCAAAATCTGTCAAATTTAATAGCTTTTCAGACAAGAAGAAATTTTACTTGTGATTTTTTCGTCAAAAAATATAGCCCATTCTATGCAATTATTATAGTTACATGAAAATAGTTCATTCCTTGCAAAAGGTCATGCAGTTCTAATTTTTGATTGATATCAACCATTGATATCTATTCCATATTTTTTCTGTGAAACGCATCATGGTGTGGTGATATTAGACGCGAAAAGGACAAAAATCGTAAAAAATGCGCCAAAGTTTCAGTTTTTTTGGGCATTGCGCAAAACTCACAAGGCTTTCGTTGGTGCAAAATTGATATTTCACTACCTACTAACAATGGTCAAAGAAATACATGACATTTTGCAAGGAATCATGAATAAATTAACTGGGTTAATTGACAGGTCATAGATGAACAAGAAAAAGTCTTGTGGTACTAAAATTAAGTCTCATTCCTGGACATTTCCATTAATGATCAAGTTCAAGTAATGCAGAATCGGTTCATTTGATACTTTCTTGCAGCGCGAGCTTTAGGAAATTTCACTGAAATAACGTATGAGATCGTTGTTTGTCCCAAGAGTACAATAATAAGTTTGCCGATCGATTACGATCCACCTGAAGATAGCACAAAATGCGTCCCCGAAGAATTCGCCATAAATCAACATGAGTGTTAGGAAAAACGAAGGAGCTCTTTTTTCCAAGATTTAACATAAATGCATAGCAATTCCGGTGATGGTAGCTATTACAAAGTAACGCTACCAGTAAACATGAATCATTTTGATTGGATAAAGCGTCAAAAGGAAACCAATTGCTTGATTCGTCACGTAACTGCCACTTTCGTGTCGGTGTCAAGTAGCCGACATGGACATTTAGCAAAATTACCAAGTAGCAATTGACAATTATTGTTGCACCCGGGTCTCTTATCAGTGATGTAAGCTCCTCGCCAATGCTAGCTCTGAGGTTACTAAATTGAATAACGCATATCACAATACAATCGGTCTCAGTAAACAATACCTCGCTTCTTTAGCATTGCGGTCAGCGGCCACAGAAGTCCGATTAGCATATCGTTGCGCGGCGCTGCGTGACTGACAAGTTCCCACGCTCACTCCGTACCGTCTCCGGTTCCACATCTCACTTTACCTGAACGTAATTTCCTTCATCTTTTTTTTTGGGTAAAATAGTCACGATCTTCTCATGATATGGATGTATGATGGACTCCAGGGAAAATCTCAAGTCCGAAGATGTTGCATGGGGTTGGGCTGGGAGCTAAGCTGGGAAAAAGTGGATTTCTTTCAACAAAGTGGTTGCTTGTTGCTCGTGAATGTGACGCAATTTGTTATTCAAACCATCACTTAATTATACATGACGGAATGTTTTACTGGTTGACACTCGTCATGAGTGTCCTTTCCAAGGACCTTTCAATGTTTTCATATTATGTTGTGTGTAACAAAGAGGAATTCCTTGGACCAAGCATTTTTCAGAGTTCCGTGCTCGTACCTACTCTTGCAACAGTATCGTTCTCCTAGAAAAACGACAGAACGTTCAACCTGCGTTAATCTGTTATTAAAAGTCAATGAAATGAAAGTTGACACCTTGCAGTATTGCAGAACGTGCAGCATGATCCGAGTCGTTTCTAATCAAGCCTAGGCGTCACGACCATTGATCCTTATGATGACTGGACTACTACGACCTAGCACTGAAACATATACCTACCTACCTCTCATAAAAATTATTAATATAAATGGGGATATCCTGCGTTGTAACAATTATCGTCAGTCAGTTACTCCCGCCCCGCACCATTTAAACAGGTTAAAGTTAAATACCTATGACGCTTGAGCACGTTACAGCGTAACACCTCAACAATTTGCATCCTACAAACATTGCTTATCAGTCATCATAATTACTGGGACTGGTAGAGATATTGACAGAGACGGTGACAATGCATGACACCAAGCCAACTAACAGCATCAAACACCCTGTATTATTATGATACGGCATTACAATGCATAACAATTCTAAACACTTGCGATTAAAATAATGCTGCCGAGATCCTGGAACATGACGTCACGCACACGCCGAAGCGACGGTGCCGCGCGGAAAGAGACAGACGATCGAGCAGAAGTGCGATGTGTGCCGTGAAAAGCGGCAGCGCTGGAATAACGAGTGTGCGGTGTTTTGGGAAGCGCACCGGCGAGTCGTTCCCACGCTCCCGCAAGACGATGCGGCGGTGAAGCGGGCCGAGGGGAGTCGGGCTACCGCGTGCGACCGGCACCTGCCCGGCAGCCAACACGTGCGATGCCCACGCTGGATCGCGTTAAGGCGCGATTAGATCTTTTCCAACGCCTTCAAAAATAATTTTTTTTTCACCTTAAGTCATTATATTTTTGATGAGCAATTTATGATTCGTCTGCTCTTAGTAATCATCAACTTCTTGGAGAGAATTTTATTTTTATCGACGATCTCCTAGATGAGGAGCAGTTCTCACTTTGGTTAGAAATTTTGAGTTTAGTAGCTCTTTTTCCACGATCGAACGAAGAGAAAATTGCTGCTGCACCCAGGGTCGGATTAAGAGTTTTTTAACCATGCAATGGAAAACATTTCGTCCCCAACCCCCAGGTCGGGGGACGTTTGGCCCTTTCGATGGTTAATTATTTATTTATTAATTTCACCGGGGGTTTGGTTGACCTATGAGCAGCTTATCACTGTAAAAAATATAAAGAGAATAAAAGAGTTAAAAAAAATTATGTTTTCAACCCTCACTTGGTTGTCATCTATCAGTAAAAAAAGTTATTTTGACTGATGAACACGATTCAAAATATCTTAAAATTCTAAACAAATCCACTGAAAAATAATAACTCATAACAATTCCAGGCACCATTGCCAAAATAGCTAAATAGCTGTAAAAGTTATTTATAAACGGTACTGAATTGAGCCATATTGTACTTTTGTACCTACAACTGATGATTGATAATAGACATAATACAATTGTACTAGTTCTATAAGGGAGTTAATGTGTGAGTGAAGTTATCCACACCAATCCGGTCACAAGTCTACGCTCTCCACTTAGAGGCACAGTTTACTGTGAGAAGTCTATACGAAAAAAGATGACATCGAGAAGAAAGTAAAGTGAAAAAACGTAAATGTTGGGTAGACCCTCTATTGAAAGTCTGGATTTGTGTGGATAACTTCACTCAAACATCAGCTTCTGTAAAGCCTCTGGGATAATAACCGGACGCGGCAAAACGCGTCGAAACCGGAAATGGTGAAAACACTCTAATCTTCTGCTGGTTTTATTTTTTGAAATTTTCACCTGAAAATACCTAATAAAAAGGCATTAGATAGTGTATCTTATGATTTTTTTCACTTTCTCCTCATTATTAAAGGTAATAGAAATGAGAAAATAGAATCTGGACAGTGACTAGTCAAGTGTAGATGCGCCTTAATCGACGTTGCATAGGATTGGCTTACCGTTGATGGAATACCATGATTTGTCCCCGTTCTCTCCGTTCCCCCCGGTCAAGAGGCAAGCCTATTATGGCCTATAACTATGAAGTAGTCTTTAGAGTAATCAATGCCTTGCCTTGAGGATTTCAAGAAAAAAACACGTCATGACAGGGGCAGATAATTAATACAGGGAGTGAGTAATTCTGTTAATGTTTGGTTGCCATTTTTTTTGTTCTTTTTGTGCATTCGTATGTAAATTAGATTTTATCTTCATCTGAGGACGGGTTTTTATTTATTTTATTTTTTGTTAAAAGTCACTAAAATTAGAACAAGGTAATATAGGGAGCTATCAGATATTTAATTAATTAATATTGCTGTTTAGGAATCGCAAGTTTTTTTTTTATTCAGGAATTTAGAGATAGAAAAGGAATGCTCATAAGTTTTGGTAAGATCCTTGTCTCAAAAATTTATTAAAGGATTCTTTTAATTTGTAATACATAGGTATTGATTTTAGCATCAATAAAACAATTAAATCGTGGTGGTTTTAAATATTTGAAAAATTTCCGAATTTTTCGCTAAAAGTTACAGGAATCTATAAAAAAGTCGTTTCAACATAATTAACGTGACTGCGTGGTATCAAAAACTTAAAGAAAAATTTTAAAATTATTTTTGAGCAAAGGCAAAAAGATTTAAATAATTTTCTTTCTCCCTCTCGGAAAAGCGAATGTTCTGCACTTTTGCTATATAAAATAGAAAAACATCCCTATTTCTCATTACGTATACCTACTGGCAGGGAGGGGGGAACGTTTTCATTTTACCGTCACGTAAATTAAATTTTTGTTGGAGTCTTCTTGTCTCTTTGTAGGAAACAGTATTTTTTTGGAAAAATTTTGAAACAATTTTTTCTCTCACCTTCGTGAATAACTTATTATTATACAGAATGCAACATAAGTGGTGACTTAAATTTTAAGGGATGATTCCTTGTCATTATTTAAGGAAAAATGAGAGAGGGTCTAACTTTCGAACCGCCTTGGACTCGAGAATTTTTTTTTTTTTGTTTTTTTTTCATAAAGTTGGACCCCCTCTTCATTTTGGTGGCATTTTCAAAAATTTAATCGACGCCCTGGCGGAGAAATGTGCATGCGAAGACATCGGCAATGGGTTTTTTGCACATAACTCGCTTAATTCAACTTTGAGCATAGTAAATATCTTGTCGAAAAATGAAGAGCTCTCGAAGACGCGTAATTTGAACTTTGACTGGTCCAAATCGGTCAAACGGTTCTCGAGATATCGTATTTTCTATTTTAAGGCCCTTTCTTCAGGTGCGAATACACCGCCGTCCGTGTTCGCGTGTTTTACATGGAAAAAATCGACTTGGGGACTTAATTTTTTTTTTTTTCATCGACAGACAGCAGTGTCCTCAATGATGCCTGAAATTTTGAAGTCGCTATCTCGATTAGAGGGGGAGGGGGAGGGTAAATCATAATTAAAATTCAAATTGCTATAACTTTCGCTAATATTGGGGCCTCGGGCCCAACCAATGGGAGATGACACTTTGGAATGCCTACTTTTAAAATGGTATTTTTTAGCGTGTGTGTCTGTGAGAGAAGAGAGAAAGGAGAGGGAGCGCTAGGATCCGCCCCCGGCTCTCGCTGCTCCGCGGCTAGATTAATTGATTTACATATCACGTCCGCGTGCAGGCCCTAATTGAGATAGCGACATGGGGTAAGCAAAACTTGAACGGGGACACTTAGCCCTAAAAAATGCCGGGTAGCAGAACCCGCTAACCCTAATCGTTGTCATTCTACAGGACCAAACGCGTTTGGTGACCCTGTGACCTTAATAATGGTCCGATCGAGGTCTAATGAGGCTCAAATCAAAGATAAAAAAATTCCCGTCTGATGACGAAAATAATTTTACCCCCACCCCCTTCTTTCATGGCAAAAAACCAGTTTTAAGAAAACAAAAAAAAAAAAGGGGGGGAGGGAAATCTGTTTCTCTGCGGGCATCTTGCCAATATTGGCGGAATCGAAAAAAAAAATAATACCATTTTAAAGTAGGCATTCCAAAGTGTCATCTCCCATTGGTTGGGCCCGAGGACCCAATATTAGCGAAAGTTATAGCAATTTGAATTTTAATTATGATTTCCCCTCCCCCTCCCCCTCTAATCGAGATAGCGACTTCAAAATTTCAGGCATCATTGAGGACACTGCTGTCTGCCGATAAAAAAAAATTAAGTCCCTAAGTCGATTTTTTCCATGCAAAACACGAGAACACGGACGGCGGTGTATTCGCACCGCGGCGGAACCCTGAAGAAAGGGCCTTAAAATTGATAATGCGATATCTCGAGAACCGTTTGACCGATTTGGACCAGTCAAAGTTCAAATTACGCATCTTCGAGAGCTCTTCATTTTTCGACATATCTACTATGCTCATAGTTGAATTAAGCGAGTTATGTGCAAAAAACCCATTGCCGATGTCTTCGCATGCACATTTCTCCGCCAGGGCGTCGATTAAATTTTTGAAAATGCCACCAAAATGAAGAGGGGGTCCAACTTTATGAAAAAAAAATCAAAAAAAATTCTCGAGTCCAAGGCGGATGGAGCCTTTTTTTTGACAGATCCTCTCCGCTATATAGTTCATAATTATGTCTCATCACTTACATAATTTTCGAGGTACAGAGTGTCAAAGTTTCATTTAAAAAAATATTTTGTATTAATTATTCAAAAATCGAAAGCAGCCACTTAGTTTCGTCAAAGTCAATGAATTAAAAAATTTTTTTTAATAAAACTTTGACACTCTGTACCTCGAAAATTATGTAAGAAATGAGACATATGCCCGTATTCACAAACGATAATTTCCAAAATAATTACGTAATTATTTAAATGAGTGAGATGGGGATATGCAGTTTTTTTGCAATAGAATGAGATGGGGATAATTGATTACGTAATTATTTACGAAATTATCGTTTGTGAATACGGGCAATATAATAGTCCGATAAAACTTAAAAAGTCATACGTATCGATTAAAAATACACATCCTTTTGATTGTTCGATTTATTTTGTTTCCTATTCATGATTTTCATAGTAACCATTTGTCTAAACACTCCATCCCGCATAAATAAGTATACGTCAACATTGGTTTTGAATGAGAATTAAATTAACAGCAGAAAGGATAGAGTGTCATTACGTGAATAAATTTTCTGTAGTTGTCAGTGGCTCTCAAACTGACGTAAGCGTTTCAATTCATTGTTTGAATGATTCCTTCAATAATTATTATTTACGCTCGTTCGCAACTTGACATTTAACTTTTTGACATTTTCTGGTGAAATTAATAGTTATTTATTATACAAGAGAAAAAGTGATAGATTTTAGCTCGAGATGTGATTTCGTCCCCGACGCGTTTAGCGGAGGGGACAAACACATCGAGAGCTAACATCGCACTTTTTTCTCGTGTGTAATATACAATTTTTTTCTGCGAGAAGAAATATCAGTGTTAGAATGTCGAAAAACGTAGTTAGATAACTGAAAATTATGTCGGAAAAATGATTTATGTTAAACTTGGATTTTCAAACTGTCTTTTATCGTTAATTGACGTTGCCTGGGTAACGAAACGATTTAATTATTACATAAACGTCATATTAATGTAATTAAAATTGAAGAAAGTTTTGCAAAGATTCTTGTTAGTTTTCGATGAGTGAATTTAATAATATGGATAGTGATTATTATGAAAATTCCCTTAATAATTGCCATTTGGATAATAAGGTAACTTTCCTTTACGTATATTTGATATAAATTTAATGATATCTGAGTGTTAATGGTAGCTATACCTAAGCCGCCATTTCGGGGAAATAAGTACTAATTTATTAGTATTATTTATATCCCCGATAAGATGCAGCTCATATAATGAGGCATTTTTCTACCTGTCAACGGGGAAAAAAGGTCAAACTTTTAGCCCGTCGCAGAAAAAAAAAATTAATTCGGACGGTTACTGTGACGTCACATCTTTTTAAGCTTTTAATCCTACCATATGAACATTTTTCTTTAAAAAATGACAAGGAATCATCCCTTAAAATTAAAGTCACCACTTATGTTACTTATATCTACCACTTACTTATACATATCTTTATAATAATTAATTGATAATTAAACTAAATTATTATATTACATACTGAAATTTGAATTTCAATAATTAATTCTAGTTTAAGGTAATTAAATTGTAACTAAATTAGAATGATAATTATTAGAATTAACTATGTAGGTATGAAAAAATATATTGAGACTGAAATTAAGAATTTTGTTATAGTTGTCAATTTTGACAGTATTCGTGTCAGTGAGGACCTTTGAAACCCCACTCAACCTTAAGTTTTTTAATCCGAATGAGATAGAACTTTGGTGAGACAAAAATTAATAAAATTTCAAGAATTTTCCTACTTTTTGTCGTAAAACTGATCTGTCAAATGTCAAAGATGACGTTGCAGTTGCTGTCAACTTCAAATTTTTTTAGGCGCATGGGGGGTCGTGAGAGACTTCATTTTAAAGGTATTTCAATTATCTACACAAAACTTAGGTTAGTTTTCATTTTTGTTATTTTTTTTATCGACGATATCTTGAACACGAGGTCTGACACGACCCCCCCATGTCCCAAAAAGTTTTAAGTTGACAGCGACGTAGTCTTTGATATTTGACAAATCAGGTTTACGTCACAAAGTAATAAAATTCAAGCCATTTGGTTTTAGTTTTGAACCAAAGTTCTCTGTCTCATTTGACTCAGAATTTAAAGGGAGGGGGGACTGTACCTAAACCTCCTCACTGTATATACAGTGTGTCGCATTTAAGATGAAGACACCCCTGTATTTTCGCTATTTGAAGGAGTCGAGGTTCGAAATTTTGTACATACAGTCATGCGCAGACCGATGAGCCACACTTTTTACGATATCAAACTGAAATTTGATCTTTAAACCCCGCATACCAGTACGTCTTTGCAAAGAGAACCAATTGTCGATATTTTGCTTCGCGTTAGAGATATTGAAAAAGTGACTCGAAAAAGTTGTTCTAAATTGTTTTCTAACCTCGCATACTGAGTTTAATGGCAAAATTAGCATTTTCAATTTTCCATTATTTTGGTCTCGCAAGAAATTTTTGAAAATTTTATTTTTTAATTTGGTAATTACAGTGCAATGGAAAGTAATACATTGAACAGTAGTGTTAAATTATTATACTTTCCATGACACTAAATAGCAAATTAAAAAATAAAATTTTCAAAAATTTCTTGCGAGACCAAAATAATGGAAAATTAAAAATGCTAATTTTGCCATTAAACTCAGTATGCGAGGTTAGAAAACAATTTAGAATACCTTTTTCGAGTCACTTTTTTCAATATCTCTAACGCGAAGCAAAATATCGACAATTGGCTCTCTTTGCAAAGACGTAGTAGGCGGGGTTTAAAGATCAAATTTCAGTTTGATATCGTAAAAAGTGTGGCTCATCGGTCTGCATGACTGTACAAAATTTCGAACCTCGACTCCTTCAAATAGCGAAAATACAGGGGTGTCTTCATCTTAAATGCGACACACTGTACAAATAATTTTCTATTTTGAAAGAGATTATAAATGTATAAATTTGTAATTTGTTTTTTTACCCATAACTCGCTTAGCTTTTAAGCTGTAAAGTCCTTAAAAACATTTTTGTAGGTTTTTAATTTTAATTTTTTTCATTTATTTAAAAAGGTTTCAAAGAGCTATAAGCTCATATAAATTCTATTTTATTCCAGATTTTTGAAAGGTTTTGAACTGAAAGGTCCTGAACAAGTTATACTATTTACAGCAAATGCAAAATTTAAACGGCCATTTCTTATTCAAGTTTTTTCCACAGAAAAAAAATTGAATATTTCAGAAAAGCAAAACCTACAATTTTTTGCTCTAGAAATAGTTTTGAGTTAGTTTTTCAGTTATTTTGATGAAAAGGCAATTTTTTGCAAAATTCCAAAAATTCTCGTTTCTCTTCAAGCTAAATTTTTTTCAAAACGTTTAACCTGTCAAACTATCAGAGCATGTTACAAGCACACAAATGAAGTAAATCGTAAAATGGTAATGATTATTTTTAATTGGGATGGTAATTAGGGGGTGATTTTCAGTTTTTCACATATTTTGACGCCGAAAATATAGGGACCAACATTATTTTCCTCATAACTCGCTTAATTTTGTTGCTGGGGACCTTTATAAAAAGCTCAATAATTAAAGTTTTTTTCAAGCACTTCAAAAAATATTTCATGACTTTCCCCCGAAAATTGTAGGTATTGTTTTTTGATAACTTCATCACGTTGAACTTTCAGTTTTGTAATTTGACGAATAAGAACCAACATTCAACAAGCTATTAATTACTCCGTTTATATTGATTGGCTCTACAAAAACCGTAAATCCACCATTCTTTTTATTTTTCTACTAGCTACATTTTTACTGAAAATAATTTTTTGATAAAATTCCTACTTTTTGAGTTATTTGCGAAAAACCGTCTGAAAACTTGGGTTTATTAGTGATTGAAAAATTGACACTGTCACTCAAAAGTTGTTTAGAATTAGTCAGTCTATCCGTTCCCGGAATTATTTTCAATTAAACATTTTTCACCCCCGAGAAGGGGTGGCATCCACCCCCAGGTAAAAGCAATCCCTGGGACAGGGTCAACTTTCAAATAGAGGGTGCTGTAGAACCACGGTGTAAAATGAGATTGAATAAATTTCGAAAATCTCTTCAAGTAAACCCCTTAAAAGCCATATCCAAGAAGTTAGCACCGCCCTTTTGGATTTTCAACAAAAAAATGTGCTGAGATATGCCCGCGATGTGCCGCACTTGAAAAAAATTCTAATGGTATGGTTTTTATAGGGTAACACTTTTTTTCCACGAAGATATACCTATAGCACCGAAATTTTTTATTTTCTTGAAAACGCAAGTTGTGCTGCCATTAGCATAGACAATTTTTTTCCATTTGCGATTTTGATGAAAAGAAATAATTTTTTTTACAACACAACTTTCGTTTTCAAGAAAATAAAGAACTGCGAGGCTAACTTCGCAAAAAGATCGCATTTTCATCTATAAAAATCACAAATTCGATTTTTTTTTATACGGCACATAGCAGCACAACAGGAGCACATTCCGGCACAACTTGCGTTTTTAAGAAAAGAAAAAATGGCGGTGCTAACTCCGTGGAAAATAGTGTTACTGTACAAAAAACATACCCTCAGAAATATTTTTTTCAAGTGCAGCAAATGTTAGCACATCGCGGGCACATCTCAGCACATCCATTTTATTGTTGAAAATCCAGAACGGCGGTGCTATATAACTTCATGGACATCTAAAAGCCTCATCCCCATTTCTTTCCGAACACCCCCGAATTATTATACTTTTATAGGAATCAAATATTTTATCCCATATCTCTTCTTAAACCTTTTTAAAGAGGAAATTTTTGCAATTTTTTATCTAAACTGAAAACAGCATTCCCTATTTTGCGTCCTGGTAATTCATCCGTAAGAATTTTAGAAATTGGTTTTATTTAAAGACAATTAAGGTCATTATTTACATCCGCGGCTCCTAAGTTTCATCAATTTTTTCGGGACCGAGGAGCGAAATAGGGGTGCTGGGTGGGTAAGAAGCTAAAAAAAGCCATTGCAAACTAATATCAAGGTCACAACTAAGGCCTCTTTGGCACTACGGTCGAATTTCTATTTTTTTCTTCACTTTCGGGGCAAGGAAAACCTTCGAGATTAACAGTGACACGGTTTTTATTTTGAATTTTGCATTTATTTTGCATTTATATTCCAAAAATCATTGCATCAATTCCTGTGGACTGGACACGATATGTGAAAGCGGATATCGCGCCAGTCCGGTACTGCACGCTTCGAAGCGCTTAAAGTGGATACCTCCGTAATTCGCGGTATCTACTCGCCGCACTCTCAAAACCGTTTTTTAGGCCGTTTTGTGGTTTTCCCTTTCATTTGCAAAGCAAATGAATAATTTCCTGGTATTAGTATAGAGGTATGTTCTCCACCCCTATATAGGTGCCATAGTGAAACTTTAGGAGCCGCGGATGTAAATAATGACCACAATTAATTATAATTAGGTATTCAAGTAGGTACATATTCAAATAGCGTAATTATCGTTTTTCCTTTCTCCCATCTTTTTCAAATGTGCACCTCTCCGCATCGAAAAGTAATTTTTTTTTTCACGTCGTGGCACGAGGGTTGGGGAACTTGTTTTAAACATTCATACGTCATACCTCCAAGGTCCCCCTAATTTTGCAATGTTTTGTTGTAAAATTATCGTAATGCAGATACTACTGATTACGTTAGTCACAAGGATCAAGGACGTTTATACTCTCTCATCACCCGAAATAATAAGACCATCTTTTCTTAACACTCTTACAGCCAAGCCAATATTATAAAGGTTCATCAGGCTAACGGGCAGATTTCTGTGCTCGTTTTTGAAGCTAATATCGACGTCAAATGACTTTTATTAACATTTTTGTAATCACTTTCATGTCAAGAATAGATAAATTTAAAAAATTTCCACTTCGACTAGACACCTTCTTCAGAAATGGCCACAGAAATCTGCCAATCTGCCCGTTAACTTAATGAGCCTTTATAATACCCGCTGTTGTATACATATAATATGTATAACTGTTTCGTTAGAGAAATTTTTTCACAAAATTGTATTTTTTCTATCAAAAATTGAAGGATCCAATAGGCCTCAAACCTCAAAACGAGGTCATAGCAGACAAAGAGGATCGCAAACTTTTGACGATAATTATTATAATATAATCTTTTATTTTATGGGATCTCATATACTTACCTATACCTATATACCTAAGAACCGCACTTTTATGTAAATCGAGTAAAAAATTATACGATCTCGATTATGAAAATTTATTCGTCTGGAACTGGAAGTAAAATAAGTAGGTAGGTAGTAAAAAACAGCGAAGCATATTATTGAAAATTTACCCAATGACATTGAGAGGATTGTTTCGTTTTATTTCCCCTTAATTTATGTGAACCCATTACTTATAAAATCGAATTTGACTTCGTGGAATTCCTAGTCCGTCTGACCTTGTTGTTGACATTTCATGCATCGCAATTAAATCTGCAATAATCGGTCTAAAAACACGCGACTGCACCTGCTTGATGATGGCTCGTTTCCTTTTTTTATCGTTTTCTAGCCACCCGGTGAAATCCACCCAGGCCGCTTCGGTTTATTACTTTATTTAATAATTACAGTGTCGCTATAGAAGAGAAAAAAGAAAAAGCCCCCGTGACGTTCGGCCGCTATTTGTCCGCGAGTCGCTTTCAAGGGCGGCGCTGAATTATAATAGTAATAAAAGCGTCTCTTGAATAAAAAAAAAATAAAATCAGCATGACATTGAATCCCGGCCGTCGAGAGTCGAGTCGGCGAGAGCAATTCAGCAAAAGGAAACAAAAATCAAAGCAAACGGCAAAAGCAAAGGAGGCTACCTGCACGACGACGACTATATGAGGATGCAATGTTTTGCTGTAATTATCGCAATGCAGAGACTACTTGATTATGTTACTCACAAGGATCAAGGACGTTTATACTTTCAACAGGATACAAACAGTAGGTATCTCTCAAATTAATTTTTTTTCTACATTACAAACAAGCATTAAAGTATGTACATACCTTAACATGCAGCAGTTTTTCTTAGAACGAAAATCACAAAATGCAAGTCATATGTTGATGGAATCAAGATACCAACAGCTTTGTGTGAATATTTTATCTAAATAATTGTTTAATTTGATACCACGTGGTGAAACAGGCTACCAATTACAAAATACCAATACCAATTACCAATATCACCAGCACCAAATGATGAATTGCAGATTAGTTATAAGTACTTTTATGTATCAACTTGTCGATCTCCATTTCCGTTAAAGAAACTTCGACGTTTATTTTGTTGATACCAAATGGATAAGGGATACAACGCGATACCAACAACCATTACCTGAATATTTTCTGTAGTCACTCGAGTTCTACGTTTTAAATTTAATAAAACACTTCACCTAAATAATTGTTAACTTGAACATCAAAATTGACTTATTTGACTTTGATACTATGTGGTAAAACAGGATACCAAATATCGATATCATCAGAACCAAATGATGATGAATTATTGATTAACTGTTATTAGGTACTTGTCTATATAAACTTTTAAGGAGTCAATATTCGTTTCCGTTAAATAAACTCCAACGTTAATTTTGCTGATACCAGACGGATACAACAAGATACCAAGAATCATTGTTTGAATATTTTCTATAGTACTAACGTGATTTCTCCGTTTTTGTATTTTAATTTAATAAAACCACTTTACATAATAAATAAATAAATAAAACCATTAAACTTCAACATCAAAGTTCAATTTGACGCCGCGCGTGATGAAACAGGAATAACAGGATACCAATTTACCAATATTACCAGCAGTTAGCACCAAATGATGAATTGCTGATTAGCTACAGTATCTACTTGTTCTGTATCAACTTTTAAAAGTGAATCGCCGTTTCTTTTAACGTTCTTTCAACGTTTATTTTGATGACACCAGACGGATACAACAGGATACCAATGAATTCAATGAATTAATAATTAATTAACCAGTACCTAACTTATCTAAAGTTTAGTTTGATACCAGGCGATACCAGAACAGGATACCAACAGCACCAGCACCATTTAGCATGAGGTACCTTTTTAATAAAAGGGCCAGTATCGATTTTATAAAAGAGACGTCAATATATACAGGATGTCCCGTGTCACGATGGTCATAGCTTAAAAGCGTATTCTTTGGACAATTTGAAGTCGAAAGTGCCCTATACATTTTTTCCCAAAATTCCAAACACATGTCACCATGACAATATGACAAAAAAAACTACACGCCTATTAGATTGGTTTACTGTTAAATTTAAAATTGCTCATACTTCTTAACTTTTGAGCTTTGGGCAAAAGCAAAATTGTATATAGGTAGGGCACACTCGACTTAAAATTGTCCAAAGAATACGCTTTTCAGCTATGACAATCTAGTCACGGGACTCGGGACACTTTTATAATTTGATACCAGGATGAGATAAACGATAAACAGGATACCAATCAAATCGTATTATTAAAACGCGTCTTTCTTCCATTGAATTGCCTCTTTCTATGGCCTGCTTTCTTGAATAACCTTTTCCTGACAAACTAGTCCCTGATGGTTATGCAACCCATAAAATACGAGTCGGGATTGAATTATTGAAATCTCCATAACGTTACCTCCTAAACCGCTTCGTCTGGCTTGAGTCCCGCTAGACGCTGGAGCCATCATAGGTGGCTGCGGCGACTGCCGGCGGTTAATTGGACTTCCGGTGCACCGTGGGAACGACAGACAGGTGCTCCATGGCCCGCTAGATTTAAAAGTGCTTACTCGCCCGGTTGCATAACCAACCAAAGCGGTGGTTTCCCCTCATCTCTAGTCACCTTTCGATCGATACCCTTCATGAAAAATTAGATCTTTGACTTATTTTGAGTTGCGGCCTCTTTGTCTGATGAGAAGACAAGCCTAAAACTTTTGAGTTAATTTTGTAGGGCAGAATTAGATCGCTTATTCTAATGTAAATGAATCTTGGATAAGGGGTGCCCGGTGACAACGGCACGTGCCAGAAGGGACTTCCTAGTTCCGGTTTCTGATTGGTTCAAGCAATGAGGGGTAGATTTAGATTACATCTATATAAATAATTGTAACCCGGAATCTTCATTTTAGTTTAGTTTAGTTCGAGTAGTAGGTACCGGCACCAGCACCAGCACCAGCACCAGCACCATCAGAATCGGAATTAGTGTTTTATTTATGCACCTCTGTCCTCTACTCGGGAGTGTAATTATTATTATTTCAACTCGTGCTAATTTTTTTGAGATTTTATAATGTTATTGATACTGGCTCAGGTATCGGCGCCAATAAAAAAAAAACTTAGTAGTACATCCTGTCAATTTTCCACGACTGTGATTAAATCGAGCAGGGTAAAAATATAAACAGAGTGATTAGTGATTATGTCATGGTTACTCTTGCACGCGATGCGACCATAGCTTCTTACAGTGATTTTTTTGCGTTTTTATGGGTAATTATGGTCGTTCATTTAAGTACCTATACCTGGCTGCCTATGCAGGCAATGTATATGTATTAATGTATACAATTTATACACAAGGTGGTTGACTTAATTCGTTGATTAATTTGTTATTGTTACTGGTCTGATCTTATTATTTTTGCAAAATTCTTGGAATGAAGGTAGGTAGTTATGCCCATTTTTACAAAAAGAAATGTAACTTTAATATTTTTCAATTCAAAAATATAAAAAAAAATGTTTTAGAGTCCGCAACATTCTGTTTTTCTAGTTAGATTTTCCTCAAATTTGATTTATAAAAAGTTTTTAGCTCAGTTTTCGATTTATTTATACATAATTTAGAAATCTGCTGGTTCATCATAGGAAGCAGGAAAAAATTATTGTTCATATTTCGAAAAAAGTGTTGGTAAGCCTTATAAAGTAAGCATATAAAATTCAATCATAGGTAATATTCTTGTTGCCAACTTACATTTTTGTAACCAATTTTTATAAAATTTGAAATACACACCAACTTTTTATAATTTTTTTTTGAAATGTGTGAAATTTTAACGAAAACTAAAGTCCTCTTAAAATCAACAGGAACAGGAATATTATCCGTGCTATGATGGTTCTTTTATGTGTAGAATTGTTTCTCATCGTGAACTCCATCATCAGAGCTGAAGTGTTATGAATAATAAAAAATTCCTAAACAGATAATATGATACGTTTAAATTTTTCTCTTGTGTGGTTTGTGTTTTGTTTTTTTATTTCTCGCTATTTTTGAATGTAAATCTGATCTAAAAATTACAAGCCGAAACTTAGCTCCCCTAACTGACTTACCTTTGCAGCCAGCCAATTGTTTTAATGAACATCTAAGTACAAAATTTTATTTTCTAAACCGTTCTCGCATGTGCGTGGGTATGAATAATTGTTCCTAATAATAAAACTATATATAAAATTATGAAACTATATACCTAATCAGAGCTGAAATATTATTAATTAAATATGTACTCCCAAAAACTTATGTTAAATTAAATTATTTCTTAAATTCGGTTTCTGTTTTTTTTTTAATTATTGCTATTTGTGAATATGAATCTGATCTCAAACAAAATGTTAGGTCCTTGGCTGACTTAATTTTGCAATCAGCCAATTTTTTGTATGAAAATTTAAATACAAAATTTTATTTTTCGATATTTTTTCAGAGGTGGGAAATTTTTAATAATAAGCCATTTTTTAAGGAGCCCTCTTAAAATCAACCTGAGCAGAGATATAATAAATTATCCATATGATGGTTATCGGGTGTATTTAAAGTATTTCTAATCGTAAAATCCATCATCAGAGCTGAAATATTATTGATTAAATATTCCCAAAAATTTATGTTAAATTTTAATTTTTCTCTCATTTGCTTTCTGTTTTGGTTTTTATTTTTGCATGCATTTCTGAATATAAATCTGATCTAAAAGTTAGCCAAAAATTTCAAAGATCTAAAGTTAAAATCCATAAGTACCAGCAGAGGCGGATTTACAAATGTGCCGCCTATAGGCTGAATCAAATCGCCGCCTATGGTATTATTTAATCTGTGTCGCATAGGGTCCGGGAGTCCTCCCCCGCGAAATTTTTTGATTTTTTTGCTAAAAAAGTGATGAAAAGATCTCAAAAATGCCATAATTTTTATTCTGTAATAAGTGATGCTGCTTGTAAAGGCAAGCCCAGGGCCTCCTCTCGAAAAAGCGCCGCAGACAATTTTTTCTTCAATATCGAAGGTCACGTAAGTTCCCAGCACTCGAAAATATTTTTGATCTTCGAAAATTTGCCGCCTACAAAAATTTGCCGCCGTAGGCTATAGCCTACCTAGCCTAATCGGAAATCCGCCACTGAGTACCAGAAGTTATACCATCATTCACATCATTTTTCTTTTATGAAAATCTAAATACAGAATTATATTTTTCAATTTTTTTTGGGATATTTTTACGAATAATTTAGCCCTCTTAAAATCAACATGAACAGAAATATAATTTTTCTATCCATATTCATATTATGGTTATTGTGATTAAATATTTCATATTTATTAATTAAATTTATTTATTAATTCTCGCTATATTTTTGAATATAAATCTGATCTAAAAGTTACAAGCTCCAAAACTTTTACAACCCTTGCCGACTTACTTTTACAACCAGCAATTTTTTTTATGAAAATCTAAGTACCTAATAAATTTTATTTTCCAAAATTTTTTCAGTAGGAAATTTCTACGAAAAATTAAACACTCTTAAAATCAACCTGAATGGGATATAATTATTTTTGAGTGAAATATTCTCAAAAATTACGTAAAATTTTGCATTTTGAACCATTTTTCTGAAATTATTTGTTTTTTCTCAGCTGATTTTTCGACTCTTTTTCTGTATAAATCGTTTATTTGTTTTTTCTCAGCTGATTTTTCGACTCTTTTTCTGTATAAATCGTCTGATCAAAAGTTACAAGAAAAAGTACCGGCCTGCTGATTCGAAAAAATGCGATTTATTAAGAGCGAAACTGAGTTGATTTATAAAATTCTCATGGTTAACTTGGCATTTTTTTAACAAATTTTCAAGAAAAAAATTATTTGAAAGTTTTTTTAGGCTTTAAATCGACTCAAAACAGAATAAATCGATAAAAATTTAAACACTGATCCCGAATTTATATTATTTAGGATCTGAGCAGCGGCGGCTTTTCAAATGAAGTGAATGAAGTGTGAAGTGTCATTTCACGTATTTCTAAATAAACAATGTATTTTTAAATTGGAAAATATTGTATTAAAATTCTCTTATTATCAGTAATACATATACAGTTCAGTTATTATAGGAAGGCGAAATAAGTTCTTACTGCCTAGAAAGGGTGGTTACCGTCTCCGACTCCATAAATATTTGTCATCCAATAACAACAATGTTAGTCGGTGTCCACGTTACAAAAACAACCAACCAGAACCAGATAAGGCTGATAAGAGTATCTCCGCCGCTCATCGAACATGTTAATGCTTCGTGGCAGTAAACAAAGCTCGTAAGATTTGTTCACGCCTAGCCTTCGCCTTCTTATTATAAAAATTGGACAGTATGCTACCTACATACATAATAATTTTATTATTTTTTTATATGAAAATTTTATATCATATTCACATTTTTTATAAATATTGGTAAGTAAAATATGTATAAAGTGCCAATAAGTCTGTTTTTTGTTTTAGTTTTTTTTTCTTTTTTCTAAGATCTGGTTTGAGAAAATCCAGTCAGCTCGATTTTTTTTGCAAGATCTGGTCATCTCGATTTTTTCACAACATCCACAAGGTCAGGTCAGTCCGAAAATTTGAGTTTTTTGAGCTTTTAAGCAAAAAATCGCCATTAAAAATACTCATTGTAAAAAAATTAAGCTTAAATAAAAAAATGCTTTGCAAAAGTCGAATTTTTGAGCTGACCGAACCTTGTCAAGATGGATATCTTGCAAAAAAAATCTAGCAGATTGCGGAACTTATCCTGCATGTAAAGAGTCGGGCGTATACGAATTCGACCAAGATACTCAATTTTAATCCCTTAACGTCGAACTCAAGGATTAACATTCGTTCCGGCCATAAAACACGAAATTGGAGAATTTCTTGAAATTATGAACTGTGTACCTTCCATAGTTGCCAAACTGACCTTTAATAAGAAGGTCTGAATATTTGTGTCAGTCACAAGATATAAAATAACACATAATATGCCCATATTCACAAACGATAATTTCCTATATAATTATAAAGGAATAATAATAAATAGGAACGTAATCAATTATGTCCATCTCATTCTAATACTAAAAAACTGTATATCTTCATCCCATTTATTTAATTATTTTTGGGATATAACAGCAGGACAGGAATGCTTTGTGAATATTTTTTTAGAGCAAAACTCTAGAGTTGTTACTTCAAATTCAAAGTATGCAATAATTCTTATGTACTTTTACATTTAAGAATTTTTAACTTTCATTTTCATCACTGGCATGGTCGGATTATTTATGTCTGTCTCATTTAACAGAAAGAGTAACATTGTTTTGAGTTTTATAAAATAATTATAGATACCTATTTCCTCAGGTTTAATAAATTATGCATGAGGAAAAAATAACCGCATACGGTCTTACATCGTAAACAGTAAAATTTTAAGGAACAGTTCTTGCGGGTGTCATAAATAACATTTCCATGCATTATGAGTATTTACACTGCAATTGTATTGCAGGCTGCAGGTAACAAAAGATGTACCTACCTAAATTTTTGGAAGGACTTTATACCTGCCTACAGACTTCTCACGATGGTTGTAAGTTTGTTACTTGTAAGTTTCGTTACTTTATTGGGAATAAGAATAAACAGCTTTTGCTTTTCATAAATCATAATTTTCTCTTATTAGTGAAGGTAATATTCATTTTATTCTTTTTAATTTGAACTTTATTATCGCATTTTCTAAATTAAAGTGAAATATCCTGTATATACCGACAATATATATAGTGCAAAGTATGTTTATACAGGCCGCCAAAAAGTTCGCACTATACGGTAAATATTTTATTTTCATCTTTTGTGATTTTTTTTTTGTAAAACAAATATTATAAACATAAAGCTATAGAAGTGTTGCAGGAATGAACCAGTCTATAAAACAAAAACACTGCTAAAGATATTTTGTTCAGTCTGGCAACAATGCAACTGGTCTAAGTATTCTCAGGTAAGCAGGTGCTTGGTCGAACTCACCTATGGGATTAAAGCACAGCGGGGTATTTTGGTCGAACTTGTGTCCTCCGAAAGAGTCTACACTTCACTTCACTAACTTTGCAATATACGAGCCGTCACTAGCTCTGAGGGGTCTCAACCTGTTTCGAATCATAAAAACCATCATCATGCTGGAAGTGTAAAAATCTGATTTCAATCAACTTTATAGAAAATTTGTTCCTGGCTAAACAAAAGTTACAGTCTCTTTTTTGTTTCTGAACTTTTGACCATCTGAACTTATGGTGAAAAAAATTTATTTTCAATAAAAAACCTTCGCAAAATTTTATTTTTGACTCGAATTGGTTAAATTTTACTTCTATGAGCTTGTCTTTTTTCTTATCGCTTCATTTCTGCAAAAAAATATATTTTTAAAGCAATGGAAAGAAAGTTATTTTTCTTATACATATACATATGTATAATCGTTTTCAAATCTTCTTATAATCTTTTTAGAATCTTTTTGTATTTTTTAAAATAATTATCAGAAAAATCAAAGACGGAAATAAATTTAATTCAGATTTCTAATCGTCCACACAAAAAATTCGCGCATCTGAGAAAGTGACCAGTGTCCACAATTTTTATTTTGATGACATCATCCCCAGATCGTACAGTCGGTTTTCTCAATTTTCACGTGAACAGTTACTCAGACGTAAAAATATACATATAGAACAGAAAATGCTGGAAATTATATTCTACACAACAATAATAATTGCTATATCAACATTTTAGCAAATAACTCACACTGAATTCTCGCAAATAACGTTCAAAGTTAGAGGGAGTAAAATTATTGTTTTTAAAATCAGGCCAAGAAATCAAGTCAGAGATATTAGGGTATATAATTCGTTGCGGCCATTAAAAAAACATACTATTAATGAATGTCGTAAATTTTTGAACTACAAGGGGGTGTTAAAACCGTTCAATTGTACATCTTTTTTCCTCCAACATGGAGTTGGTACGAGATTTTTCAAAGTATTTTTGAATAAAAAATTATAATTCATCACCGCGTTTTTACATACGTACCTACTGTATGTACAAAAACATACTTCTTAACGTTTGATCCACAGTTTATTAAGGGAAAATTGCGCATACTGGCGCAATGAGTTAGCAAAATAAGGGATGTAGCAAAAAAACAAAATGCAACTAGGTACTGCATAAAATCTATGAACATTACCTCATTAAAATTTGTTAGCTATACAAGTACCACTCACTCACTCACTCGGTACACCAATAATTTAAACGGGATGAGTTGTTAATAAACATAATGATAGTGTTAATGCCAGTACCAGTGTGTATCTATTCTAATTATTTATTCCGTTGAATTCCTGAAGAATACATTATTTCTCGTTTCTAAAGAATTGAATAAATTATGCACTACCTGCAGAATAATAAATAGAGCCACCTGTGTGCCTGTTTTGATTATAATATTCTAGTTACATTTACGTTTACCATGGTGAAATCCCTCCCCTTTATTGCTAGATTGAATGCTCGCCGCATCACAGGTCACAAGCACAGGTGTCACAAACAAAACAAAACTCACATGACTCACAAGACTCACAATACATAATTCCCCCCGACAGGTTAATTCCTATTATTCCAGCGTGGGAACGCTTTTTATATAGGAACTGAACCTGTGCCTATCTTAAGATTCCCTTTTCACTATTATTTATCTATCATCCCTTCTTTTTTACCAAAGACTCCACTCACCCAAACATCCAACACCAACGCCGCAACTAAACACAACACAAACCTGCATTGTCCTATTTTTTTTATACTTATTCATATTGTGTCCGGAAATATCGTATACATACCTAGATAACTGAGTGAAAAAATTGACTTTTTTCTTATAAGGTTATAAGCCCGGGCGTACCGTTTTCAAGATACAGGTAGTCAAAGTTGAATTTTTTCAGTTTTTTTCCCACATTTAGAGAACCGTAAGACCGTAAGCCACGCTTTCGACCAGGGAGAGTGCTGCAAATAATTTCCAGCAAATTTGTTTTTTTTTATGTTTGTTAAGTCCCTGGCCGATAGTGTGGCAGGTCATTATTATAAAATTTCAGATTTTTTTCAACAAATTTCGAGCAAAAATTTGTTTTTTCAGTTTTTTCAGTCCGTGACTGAAAGTGTGGCTGGCCATTATTATAAAATTTCAGACTTTTTTCAGAAAATTTCCAACAAAATTTTTTTTTTCAGTTTTTTCAGTGCGGGACTAAAAGTTTGGCTGGCCATTATTACAAAATTTCGGACCTTTTTGAACCAAATTTCAGCAAAAATGTATTTTTCAGTTTTTAAATTCAGTGGCCGCAAGTGTGGCTGGCCATTATTATAAAATTTCAGAATTTTTCAGCAAGTTTTCAGCAAAAACGATTTTCTCAGTTTATAAAGTTCACGGCTGAAAGCGTGGCAGGTCACTATTATAAAATTTCAGACTTTTTCAGCAAATTTTCAGCAAAAATATGTTTTTTCAGTCCGTGACTGAAAGTGTGGCTGTCCATGATTATAAAATTTCTGACTTTTTTATCCAATTTTCAGCAAAAATTATTTTCTCAGTTTATAAAGTTCGTGGCCGAAAGTGTGGCTGGCCATTATTATAACATTTCAGAATTTTCTCAGCAAAATTTCAGCAAAAATGAATTTTTCAGTTTATAAAGTTCATGGTCGAAAGTGTGACTAGCCATTATTATAAAAACTGGAACTTTTCTGAACAAAACTTCACCAAAAATGTTTTTTTTTTCAGTTTGTTAGGTCGTGGTCGAAAGCGTGGCTGGCCGTGACATTTCAATAATTACGATTTTTCAGTTTACGGTGGTTTTTATTGGGTGAACAAACCAAAATATTTTCCACTGAAGCCGTGAATAACGAAAACAAAAATTTGTTGAAAATTATTCGAAGTCCCTCTACCTGGCCGAAAGTGTGGCTGGTCGAAGCGTGGCTAACTTGACTTGGGTCAATGTTCAGCTCTTCTCAATAATTCCCTAATTTTCATTTTAAAATAACGGTTTAAAAAAAAATGAGTGGCGTAAATTTTGGGTACTTTCAGAGTTTCATCCCTGTAACTTTTACGCCATTGGAATAAATTTGATTTTAAGAAGCGCTTTAGAATCGCCATTTTTTTCTACACCAAAAATGTACTTGGTAAGTTTTTTTTCTCGGAAACGGTTAACTTTAGAGCTGTTAACCAAGAGCACCTTTTTAGTGTACAAATATTTCTAAAGAGCTTCTTAAAATCGCATTTATTCCAGTGGCGTAGAAGTTGGGGGCCGAAACCCTGAAAGTACCCAAAATTTATGAAATCAAATTGTTTTAAAACCTTTATTTTACAGTGAAAACAAGGGGATTCATGAGCACAAAGTTTTCAGCTCAATAAAACTGAAAAAAATCAGTTTGTGTCTTGAAAACGGACACGTCTGGGCATAGATAAGTTTACAGTAAAAAAAGTCTTTTTTTTTTATTACCACAATTTATATGCTATTTCTAGGCGCCATGTATACCAAAGTACATCAGAAAAAATCATAATTTTTTATTTTCATCTTTTAATCAAAAAATTAATTAAGTACCTACCTCACCTTTTATAGTAATCTGATTTGACATAGATCAATCTCAGTGATAAGAGAAGTGATATAAGCGATAATAAACTAGAACTATTATATACATAATGATTAAAAAATGAAAAAGTTAGGTAGAAGAAGGATAAGAAGAAGAAAACGAATAAGAGAAGAAAGAAGCAATTCCTCGAGCGATTCGTAATCCGGTAGCTGCTAATCATTGGTCCGGTCCGGTCGTATAAACGCAACTTGGCACCTGTCAAAGTTCTCACGGTCTCTTCTTAAAACCCCCGCTCGTCCCCTGCCCCCCGAAGAGAGATCATCTGGGCTCCGGCACGAAATCAGTCGATTTGATTGCCTGCCGGATTATAATTATTGCAGGCTGTTCTGAGTCATCCCGAATTGGCCGTATATGGAACTGATGGACGTTATGGTTATTTTTTAGTACCTACCTACCTACCTTCCTGGTGCTGGTGCTGGTGCTTGAGTCAAGTAGAGACTCGCGGAGGTATTAATTTTAATTTTAAAATTGCGCCCAGTTTTCCGTTTTGAACAATAATGATTGAAGAGTGTTTTGGGGCTCCGGGGTCAGTCATTATTTGTGTTCTGTTGTTGTTAAAGGAATCAGCGCCAGTGCCGTCTTAATTTCAGACTTGTTTCAGCTTGTTTGTACATGATCTTGTTCTTTTAATGGGGGATGTCTGCTGATCAATATATAGGACTTTATTAAATAATTTTTTGAAAATTTGAACCCAAGCCCGCTGAAAAGATCCCAGAAGCAGAGAAAACTGTAAAACTTGGTGAAGTTGGTGAGAACAATTATTATCTCAATAATCACCAATACTTCTCAGCATTTCGTTGCAATTTTCTTCTCAACAGCTGACCCAAGTATTTAAGTGACATCGATGTACCCCGAAACTGGTGCTGGTGTTGGTACCTTGTTCCCCAAAATTATTAAATAACGTCGTCCTTCGAAAAGCCGATCCAGGCATTCTGAATTTCCTGCCTCGCAACCTGAAAATAGAAGATATCAAAAAAGAAAAGAAAAAAGGGTTACTTTATCAGCTTGGAAAACTCGATTTTAATAATTGCATCATAAATTACACGTCAGCATAACATCGGAAAACCGCGAAAATCTTGAAATAAATGTAAAAGCATCATAAAAAAATAAAAGGAAAAATAAAAAATTCGACAATTTTTAAGAAGTATTGTTGCAAGAAAATTATCCATTTACTGGTCACAAAATTTTACACGGCCAATTTCGAATAAACGTGGTAAATTTTGCTTAATTTTTTTTTTCATTTATTGTGAGTTATTTCTTAAAAATCGTCGTCCATATAAGGCACCAGATCGCTTTGAAACAGAATTTTATCAATTTTGGTCACATTAGTTTCGCAGCACAAAAAAAATCATAATCTCGGAACGAGAAAAGTATATCAAAAATGATCGATTATATTTATTTTTGATTTTTACGAGTTCGTAAACTCGAAAGTTTGAAATCGACATTTCCTCCTGCATGAAGTGAAATGTTTTTTTTCACAATCAAAGCAATTATTTTCCGATTACTTGCCATTATTATAGATTCTTTAATAAAAATAATGATACTCGAAAAATTTACCTGGCAGCTCTGATGTGTACGGAAGCGTAGAAGGGCCACACACTTAATTTTTTTTGTTATACCTAACATTCCGACTTCTATCTCGGAATTCCGACTTGTAACTCGGAATTCCGACTTGTATCTCGGAATTCCGACTTGTAACTCGGAATTCCGACTTCTATCTCGGAATTCCGACTTGTAACTCGGAATTTCGACTTGTATCTCGGAATTCCGACTTGGAACTCGGAATTCCGACTTCTATCTCGGAATTCCGGCTTGTAACTCGGAATTCCGACTTATATCTCGGAAATCTTACTTACCTATTATACAGGGTGCACCATACATCCTTCTCTAATTGCTATCTCCTGAACGCTAAGAGATACGACAGGGTCGGTCTAGAGAAAAGATGCGGAATTTTATGGTCATCTCGAATCCGTCAAGACATTCAAGATGTCTGTCACCACTCCTGAAATATCCTGAAGAAACTCAAAAATCGAAATTTCTTATTTTTGCCATATCTCTCTTATTATTGGAAATTAATGAATAATTTTTTGTAGGCTTACATAAATCGTCAAGAGCTACCCATCTGTCATTACAAAAATTTTTAAGACCGACTAGATCCAAAAGTTTTCACAGTCAACTTTCGTTTTTCTTATAGCCGCCATATTATTTCTTTATGTCATTCGATATGAAGAAATAATGGAAACCAAAAATTAATAAACTTCAAAAAAAAATCTCAAATTTTTATTCTTCTTTTTTTCGAGGAAAAACAAAAAGAATCATCGATATACGTCAACATTGTTAAAATACGCCGAAATAGTGCTTGCCTCATGGTTTTTAATTTATCTAATGAAATTCGGTCTATAAAGTTGTCTTTTTTTGTAAATAAAAAATAGTAATAAATTTTTTTTTATTTATATTTTGAAATTGACCAGTTTTTGGTTTTTATAATTTTTTTATACCGTACAACATAAAAAACAATATGGCGGCCATAAGAAAAACGAAAGTGGACTATGAAAATTCTGAGATCTACTTGGCTTTGAAATTTTTTGAAATGTCAGATGGTGTAGCTCTTGCCGACTTATGTAAACCCACAAAAAATTATTTATTAATCTCCAATAATAAAAAAGATATGAAAAAAATAAGAAATCTCGATTTTTCAGTTTTTTCAGGATATTTCAGGAACGGTTACAGATATTTTATATGTCTTGACTGATTAGAGATGGCCACAAAATTCGCATCTTTTGTGTAATTTAATCGACTCTGGATCTCTTAGCCTTAGGAGATAGCAATATAGAGAATGATATACAGGGTGATTGATTGAAACGCCACATTAGAAAAAATTCGACTTCCAAATGATCTAGGAATCTGAAATTTGGAACTTAGGCAACATACCTAATAACGAGTCAAAATGAAATATTACCAAGATGGCAGCACATTTAAAAATAGCGAAAGCAATGGCCATCTTTGTTTTTTTAAATGGGACACCCTATATTTTATTGCATTTTCAGATTGTCTGAGAAAATGTAATAACAATAATGCTTATAGTTGCATTTTAAATTGAGTAGGGTATGAGTTATAAACAAGTGAAAATCGCAATTTTCCAACTTTAAACCCATTTACCACAAAAACGGCCCATAATATCAAAAAACGGCTTACATGTTCCTATCTTAACTTTTTATAAGGCATCCAATTATGCAGTTGAAATGTTTATACAAGGTGGTGAAAATTATCAGATTTTTCATCACCCTGCATAAACATTTAAACTATACAGTAGGATACCAGATAAAAAATTAAGATAGGGACATGTAAGCCGTTTTCTGATATCTTTAGCCATTTTCGTGGTAAATGGGTTTAAAGTTGGAAAATTGCGATTTTCACTTGTTTATAACTCATACCCTACTCAATTTAAAATGCAACTATAAACAATATTGTTATTACATTTTCTCAGACAATCTGAAAATGCAATAAAATATAGGGTGTCCCATTTAAAAAAACAAAGATGGCCATTGCTTTCGACATTTTTAAATGTGCTGCCATCTTGGTAATATTTCATTTTGACTCGTTATTAGATATGTTGCCTAAGTTCCAAATTTCAGATGCCTAGATCATTTGGAAGTCGAATTTTTTCTAATGTGGCGTTTCAATCAATCACCCTGTATGGTGCACCCTGTATACTATAAGCGGGTACGTTAATTCCATCGAAAAAGTGTATAGTCCTACGCTTCCATAAACAGCTACACTGTATCGTATGGGTTTTCACGATCTAAATGAGAATTCCGAGTTATAAGTCGGAATTCCGAGATACAAGTCGGAATTTCGAGATAGAAGTCGGAATTCTGAGATAGAAGTCGGAATTCCGACTCATAAGTCGGAATGTTATACAGGGTGTATCTAAATAACACCGAAAAAATTTAGGGGACGATTCTTTGATAAAAAATAAACAAAAAATTTCCTATTAACGTGTGTCTGGATATGCACCCTTTTTGAGATACAGGGTGTCAAAAAAAGATTGTTTTTCTAGTTTTTTGAAGATGTCTCGGGAACCGTATAAGACACAGAATTCAGCTTTTGTACAGATCTTATCATTGATATTAGCAACGATTTTAATGCTAACTACCTTCTTTAAGTATGCCAGTGCCGGAGATTTTTAGGGTTGGGGGATTTTTTTGCCCCTAATATCTACGACACTGGGCAAATTGATATTTTAAAGGCACACTTTTAACCGTCAATGTTTTCTACACAAAAAGATACTCTTGGTTATAACTGCTAACGTGAGCCATTTTCGAGAAAAACGGGCATTTATTACGATGAAAAACTCGCTTTGAATGTTTCAAGACAAGTGTCGAAAAATTAAGGGCAAAAAAACTTCGCTCATTTCTGAGATCTCCGCTATAATGACACATGAAAAAACTCAGTATTAAAAAAGTAGCTATAAATATCAATGATATGACATTTACAAAAGGTGAGTTTCATATCTCAAACGGTTCTCCAAATATCTTCAAAAAACTGGTAAAATAATTTTTTTTTTAACACCCTATATCTCAAAAAGGGTGCATTTCTAGACACACGTTTATACGTAATTTTTTGTTTATTTTTGACCAAAGAATCAGCTCTTAAATTTTTTCGGTGTTATTTAGATACACCCTGTATATATCAAAAAAAAATTAAGTGTGGCCCTTCTACGCTTCCGTAGATGTAGGAGTTATGATTATTTTTCCCTGCAATTTCTTGAAAGCAAAATGACAGCACTTTGCTTTTAAGCCGATTTTAATCATTTATTTTTTTTGTTTTACCACGAGAGTCCTCCGACAAAAGTGGCACCGTGCACCGCAGAGGCCTTTCCTTATTGGTGGAGATTTTGTGTAGCCTATTACCATGATTCCAGCTCAGTGTAGCAGGTTATGTGACTGCTGTGCTTCGTGAGGGAAGCAGAAAACAAAAAACGATTGAATGTTACCCAAAAATTCTGAAAAATCAGTAGTTTTTTTTTGGAGGGGGGAATAAAAAGGAATTTTTATCTCTTCGTGTTTTTCCAAAATATTTCCTTCTCCCGGAAAATATTAAAAAACAAAAAAAAATTGACTTTTATTTTTATTTGAATAGTTTCTTCGTGATTAGAGAAGAGTTACAAACAAAAATTTGACCCCTCGTTTTGACCGTCCGAATTATCGAAGCATCTATTCAATAATTATCGCCAATAACTATATCGTCAATACGGCAATAATTATACCCGAAACTGATCATTTTCACCCAAAAGTATTTATATGCTCAAGCGACCAGTGTGCCAAAATATCTTGATTTAAGAATTTAAATACCAAGCTTTTGTTAAAGTATGCGGGTCGCGAAGGACCAAAATGTTGAAGTATGCGGGTCGAAGGACCAAAATGTTATGACATTCGGCTTGAAGGAACAAAATGAGGTTGAGGATTACAACTGTTTATTATGATAATGTCAAAAGGATGACGAACCCTTTAAGCAATTTCTGTAAAATTTACATAGGTAATGCATTCCAGATGTAGGTACAACTACTGGGTGGTCATTTAAGCGAGGTAAACCGACGGTATCTAGGAAACTAGGTCTTCAAAATAAAAAATTTCAATACATATCCCAAGCAGCATTAAAGTAGTAGTTACTGGGATTGTAAGTGATGGGAACTTTCACTAAGTAATTATTACGTATCTAAGACTAAATATACGACACGAAAGTTATTATTACATCAATTTAGAGTTTTAAGGTAACTGTGTAGTTATTTATATGATATATCGACACCACAAAGTAATGTTTACTTTATAGTATATTTTGACGTCTACTAATAATTCATCGTCACTAATAAAACCACCTCAAAATCGTTAAAACTTTGAAGTAACTAACTGATAGTTGTAATAACTTTGACAAGTTACCTAATATTTACTTCAAAGTTTTTTATACTTAAGAGTAGTTGTTTAAGTTGCGGCTACGTTGTTGGGACTTGAAATTAAACTATCAAGTCGTAGAACCATGTAGTAAAGTTCAAAGTAAAGGTAACGTTTTGGCTACGGATGAAAAATACTTCAAAGTGATTATCACCACTTGTTTTATATCACAGTTACTTCAAGGTTCCAGTTACTGTTAAAAAAACACAATAAAGAAACGACAACTTTGAAGAAGCATTTATGAGGCATGATGAGCAGGGGTAGAGCATGCTCAAGTGCCTTTATACACCCGTATGCACTGGTCAGAGTTCTATTTGTAATCTATTTAGTGAAATCGCGAAAACATAGCAAATATATACACTCAAAATCGTAGGTATGTCGAGTATTAGAAAAAAGAAAAACTTCAGACATTCATCTACACTGTATAAAAAATTAAAGCAGCAGTTGGGAGAAGGTAATCATAATAATTCTTTAGAATTTAAAGCTATAACAAAAAATCCATCTTTAAATTGCACATCATACTGAATGAGAATGCACATCAGAAGCCCCCAATAACATCAGCACTAGAAATAAGGAAACCAATACACAGTTGTTTAAATGAGGCAGATGACTGTTTTAAGTTTGGCCTTGGAGATGAACTCCAAGGCGAGGATGATTGTTATGTTGTTCCAGAAGTAGACACCTATGATTTAGAGGTGGAAAATGCCAGTAGTTCACAAGTTACTTTATCAGAACAGCTTACAGAATGGTCTTTACGTCATAGAATGACCCACACTTCAATTGATGACTTACTGCAAATATTAAATGCAAATGGCATAAAGGTACCATACCAGCAGACAGCAGGACCGTGCAGTTGGCACCGTGTAGTACAACTTGGAACTTTATGGTGCGCGTTGGGACGTATAAGTGGATTTACCGTTATCGCTACGGCACAGTAATATAATTCTTGCCTGTATTTTCCACTTTGCAGTAACAATCACTATAAATAGGATGTTTCTAAGTTTTTGTCACTGGCAATAGCGTGAATGCAGTAGTGAATACTTTTAATACCCGATTCGAAGTCAACTTCACTTTGAGGTAATTTTCTACAGTTGACGCCATTTTCATTCACATTACATGAACCGCCATTACTGCATTCTATAATTATAACATATAAAATGTAACAATTTTTACATATTTATTTAATTGTATCTTATTTAGAAGTATTCTAATAGTACAAAACGCTCCAAAAGTGATTCTACAATCTAAATATCTACTTAATACATTTTTGTAATAATTTTTCGATTTTTTTTTATTTTTATTCTTACCAAAAAATTACCAAAAAATATATTTCGAGCGAGCGCGTTGTTATTTTTCGACCTTCGATCATTGATATTCACGATAAACTTATCATGGTTTCAATTTTTAACCCACTGCTAATCACTACATAAAATGTAACGAAAGACAAATATTCCGCTGCTAACTCTGTAATAATATTAACTGACTCTCTTAATCTGCGGCATTTTGTATGAATCAGTGAAAGTGGACAGGCTGGTATAGAAAATGATGTAAACTTATGTTTCCATAGTTGCAAGATAAAGAGAGTGAGTACACCAAACGACAGCGCATGGGATAAACACGAGAGTCCATTCAAGTAGCGGATACCACGCTATTACGTATCAGCTACGTCAGCGTAACGTAATTATATTAGTTCCAGAGTCGTCGCTATAACGTATCTCTCACCGGAAAATTGTTCCCCATTTTCGTGCCTGGCACGTTGTAGAACCGTTCCAATACCGTTCCTATAACCAGTGGCAAAAACTTTAAAGTTTCGGCGATAGTCGCTGATACGCAGTTACGACTAAAAATGCTGCTTGGGAAGTGACCACGAGAAATTCAATGAAAATTTTCAAGATGGCAGCAATTCCGAAAATATCGGCAGTTACCACTTATTTCGATATTTTAACGGGGACATCCTATACAGAGTGATTCATAATATGTGCGCAGGACTTCAGGATGTGATAGCTCGTTCAAAAATATTAAAAAAAGTTCCTATATATTAACATATGGGTCCGCAAACATCATTTTCGAGATACAGGGTGCCAAGAAAAAACCTTTTTTCAGTTTTTTGATGATTTCTCAGGAACTCTTTCAGATATAAAACTGAATTTTTGTACACATCATATTATTATTATTATTATTATTATTATTATTTACTTTTTGAGCACTAATTAAATTTATTTCATACGGCGGTGGCGGAGATTTTGGGGTTGCTTAAATTTTTTGCCGCTAATTTCTACGACACTGCAAAAATTGGCATTGTGGAAGCACATTTTAAACTGCCAATGTTTTCTACATAAAAAAGGTACTTGGTCAAATACTCTAATGTGAATTGTTTTCGAGAAAAACAGCATTTTATGATAAAAAACATAAAAGTGACAAAATGTTTTGTTGTGAACAAAAATATAATTTTTTATTTTTGATATATTTTATTATGATTTGTTTCACTGCCACATGATTTTTTTTTAATGTGCCCTCTTAACGCAGGTAATATTTAATGACAAAATGTTGTATATGTACCATTAGCTACCACAGCTGGGCTCTGTATCTCAAACAGTTCCTGAGATATCGTCAAAAAACTGAAAATAATTAATTTTTTCAACTGTTCGAAAACGGATCTTGTACGGACCGATGTTAAAGGGAACTTTTTTCATATTTTTGAACGAGCTATCAAATCCTGAAGTCCTGCGCACATATTATGAATCACCCTGTATATTAGGTAATATATTTTTAAATAATTATCTGAGAAAAACGAATACAGGTGGTTTTCACAGTTGGAGTTTAAATTTTGAGTTATAAACAAGTGAAAATCGCTTTTTTCATTTTCAAAGCTGATCCTTATCTTAGCTTTTCATCTGGCATCCTACTATGTGGATGAAATAATTGTTATACAGAGTGATGGAAATTATCAACTTTTTTTATTTTCCTTGAATTATCGACCTTGGACATAATATGAGACAATTTTTATCGATAACTACTATATTATTGCATGGCCCGATTTCTAAAGATAACCATATCAGTGAACGATAATTTACTGATTATCGATCATACAATTTATCGGTATAATATTATAATGTATCGATATATTTCCTTTTCATTATCGACCTTCGATATATGAGACATTTATCGATAATTGAACCCTAATGCTGCAACAACGTTGTAAGTGCTAAAAGTAAATTTTGCGGGAAGACGAAATAAACATTTTTTGTGAACCAATATAATATATCAGCTTACAAACATTAATATATTAATTACTTATATTCATTAATTAACATTAATATATTAATGTTTGTAAGCTGATATATTATATTGCTTCACAAAAAATGTTTATTTCGACTTCCCGCAAAATATACTTTTACACCCCTAGTCAGCACATGTTTGTTCTGCAAAAAATGATCGACCACCATCACTTGTATGTTCATAACGTTTTTCGCATTGTAATAAAAATCATTGAAAAAGTTATATTTACATATTATTATAAAAAAAAAAACTGCAAAAAATATGAGAAATGGAAGCATTCATTATTGTCATCTTCAAATTGACATTATTAGCTCGAACAAATACCCCCGCTTAGAAAGGAAACATTCCGTACAAATGGGAAGCAACAGTTGGCAAATAAAGGAGCAACGGGACCACCTGTTGAGTCCGATCCATAGAGTCCTTCCTTTCGTTCCTTCAACCCTTTCGTTCAAGCAAACACAGCTTTCACTATGGAATGCGCCACCTGTGCTTGGTGCTTGTGACTAGGCCAAATTGACGTGACGTCCAGAACACAACTTCAAACTTTTCAATTCCTAGAATCCCGTTCCTGACAATAATAATACCGCTCGAACAGCACAAGACTTGCACACGTCATACTTACAATACATCTGTCAACGTCAACCCTTTAAAATTACAGGTAGGTATCACAAAATTGGTGCGCTCGGAATTGACGTAAAGAGAATCGATGATATGTCGTTAAATTGAAATTAATTGAAAATATATGATTGAATTTGATGAACGTTATAAAAATCATCGTGCGCCGGAAGGTATTCCTATTAATAATAATAAACCTTGAAATAATACCGCGTGATTTATTATTGATTAGGTTTAAAGCGACAAGCATCATGAGTGTGAGTGAGCTAATGACACTAGTGCCAGTGCCATCAGTATTCAGCACATACAGCATACAGGTACAGTTAGATTAAAATTAATCGACCGAAAGAGTTATTAGGAAACGCGGGGACATCTTTCGATTAAAATGTGGCAGGATTTGCATATTATCTGAACGCCATCTGCTAATCTACAATAATAGTAACAAACACACTGCGTGCCTAATGGATTTAAATAACAGGAAATCGAGAGATTCTTTCGATATATTAATAGGACGAGAACGAGATGTGAAATGACTATGCATGAACACTTTGATTTCAGATTATTCCATCGATTCTTCTTCTTCTAAATTTTGAATAAACATTGACGTTTCTCATTTGTCAAATCGGTATTGTATTTATGCTCGAGAGGATACATTATTATAACAAACTGATGAGTCTTAATTGAGACGAAATATCCTCGATCTTGGTCATTATCTTCAGACTCCTCTTTGATCGGTGTCTAATTGGGTCATTTTTTTAAATTACATAATTGATGAGATATTTTTTTGAAAATTTAAGGTCTCGTTAAATAAATGCACCTCAATTTTTTTCTCAAATGATTGCGTCATAATTAATTAATTAATAGAATTAATTTACCAATTTAATTATTCGAGCTAAACGAACAATGAATAAATCAAATTAAGACTTCCAATTCAAACAAACTTCTAATAAGTGATTACAATAACCACGTCACGATCTTCAGGATTCGACCGATTTTCATGGATCGGGGTGACACGCCGGGCGCGCAAGCAGTCCTCCCCCGTCCTCCCGCCCTCCCATCTTACCGAATGACGAGGGCCACTGGACGGCAGGTGGCGGCTCGAGCCTGGGAAAGACGCCGGGCACAGGATTCCCACGGACCCGGCACGCACCTGGCATCAGGCGAGGAGCATGCATGCACGCGGACACGAATAACGCTCTCTCTCTCTCTCTCTCTCTCTCTTTCACTCACTCATGGTGTTTGTTACTTTGTTCTTGTCTCGCTTTCAGGGTGATCGCGTGGTGATGGTGAAGAAAGAAGATGAGACAAGAAGAAGAGAGAAGTGAGCTGTTGATGTTTCGTGTCATTGCAGCAGGATCAGGACAGAAATAATAATAATAATAATCTAATCGCTAATATTAATTGTGGTGTAGTTGAGGGTGAAATTATTTTTCAAATCCTTGATAGGTATGAAAGTTACGTAATAATTATTCCGGTGACATACCCTCCTGCTGCCTCTCTCTTTATTGCAGCTTCATTTTTAGCTGGGTTACTTTTAACTTTTAATAATGTCCCATTCAGAAATGATTTTGTCAATTTCGATCCCTGCTGTCTCTTCTCCAAATCTCAACTTAAAAATGGCACGAAAATTTGAAAATGACCCAAAAAGGAGTTATATTTACTATGGAAAACAAGGTTGCACATCCTTATCATGTATAGGTACCATACCTAAATAAAGGAAATCGGTGAGAAAAAGAGAATCTTTGAATTTTTTTTAACTGGGAGCCCTCCAAACTTTTCAGATATTGTATGGGCGAATGCTTGAGCGATGCTCTGTATAAGCTAAGGAGAACTTGCGACAAATGCGTGTAGGAGTGTAAGAATTTATTAATCGCCATCAATCCAGTGCGGGTAAAATAGTACTATTTCTTGGGGAGATTTATCTCTTTTAAATTGATTAATTTTTAGGATAATTTATTAATTTATTAATTTAGTAAAACAATTTTCAAGTCTTTAGTAGCCACCCAAGTCAAGTTAGCCACGCTTCGGCCAGCCACACTTTCGGGCCGGGAGGGGGACTTCGGATGATTTTTAGTTTTTTCTTTCGTTATTTTAGGTTTTATTGAAAAATATTTGATTATCGTAAACTGAAAAAATCGTAATTCTTGCGGCTAGCCCACGCTTTCAGCTACGGACTTAAGAAGCTGAAAAAATAATTTTTGCTGCAATTTTGTTGGAAAACATCCGACACTTTATAATAATGGCCAATCAAGCTTTCAGCCATGACTTAATAAACTTAACGTATCATTTTTGCTGTAATTTTGCTCAAAAAGTAAAAAATTCATAATTATGACCAGGCACGTTTTTGGCCACGGAATTAAGAAACTGAAAAAATAATTTTTGCTGAAACTGTGCAGAAAGGAGCCCGACATTTTATAATAATGGCCAGCCACGTTTTCGGCCACGACAAACTGAAAATATCCTTTTTGTTTTCATCATAAAATTCATCATAATGACCAGTCACGTATATACACTCATAGAAATTTTTCTTTATTTCAAGTGTAAAGCATTTCATTTAAAGGTATGGTGCGGTTATATATGCGCAAGAATATATATGTTTCATGAGAGAATATAATTTTCTTGTTTTCACATGATTCCATCAAGTATTATAATCTTGATTGAATGATTCGTATATTCTTAATTCAAAACTAATAGTAACCTGATACGAAAGATACAAACAACATTCTATTGAAGAAAATATTTATTCTTAAACCAAGAATTTGTTACATTTCACTGTAATCCACATTATGTTTTGGATTAAAACTATAATCTTCTAATTAAGGTATCAGGTTTATTTATTTTCACACTAACAATAAATATGCTTTTAAAGCAAACCTATTGAATTTTCATATTATTTTTCCCATTTGTTTGACTGAAGAAAATAAGTTTTAAAGCAATATTGATTATTATATTTAAGCCAAGAATTTTATTAACAAAATGTTTAGTTCTACAACAAAAACATACTAAATGTATATAGCATTAGCATAAGAAACTATAATGGTGTTGAGATATCAAAAATTCGCTCATGAAGCGATTAGGGTGGTTTTCTTCTACGGTTTCGGAAGGCACCAATTTGTAGCGTCATCAATCGTTTTCTGGAAAACCAAGTTATGCGTCATTAATATGGCTATCTCATATAAAAGGAAACTTAAGACAATTAAGAGGTGAAACTGAAGAAAACTAATTTTTTAGAAAAATCGCCTCACCTGAAAGTTATCTTCTAAATTTCCCGTGACGACCTGTCCATCAAGTTATTGTGTTTCACTTACAACTGATGAAGTACTGGTGGTGTTAACATTTGGACTTAACATGTCCGCATCATTCTCACTAATTATGTCGCTGATTGGTTAATTATTTTATTCTCTATGGTAATTCCTTCTGCTAAAAATAATAAAAAGATGTGACTGGAGATATACCTACAATATTAATGCTAATAATAGGTATACATTTATACAAACAGTCAAAATTAGCGTTTATGAATGGAATTTAATGAAAAAAGCTGCGATTCTTTTGGGGCGAAAAATATTCAAACAAAACTTGTTGAGCATCAGTTTTTACATAATTCGCATAGAACAAACTTTTTCTATCTTTTAATTTTTTTTTCTTGCGGAGTCAATGGAAGGGGATTTTTACAGCAAAACAATGGGGTTTTTCAGGGATTTACGTGGTCCAGAAAGTATTCCTCACTCAATTCGCTACTTTCAGAAATAAGTTGGGAAAATTTTAAAAACTATCTCATCACTACCCAAAATCAAGATGGCGAAAAACGCATAAAGTGTTGGAGGTCGAAAACTTGGGAAATTTAATAAATTTATGATTCATTTCATCTCTTGATCCGGTAAATTCCGATGTATAAAATTGATTTAATGATAGATGTCCCTCAGTAATGGAGTAAAACGTAAAATGACGTCGAGACCAAAACAGATTGACTGTTAGTGAATGTTACATGATAGTAGGGAAAAACAGCAGATAGTTTTAATACGTACTTACTTTTGAATGTGTCTCTCAACTCTCCAGCACAATCCCAATCTGTATGTAAATCCTTCATATCGTTATAATAATAACACTTATTAATAATATTGCAAGTATTCCCTTACAAAATATAATTATAACAATGCAGCACTGCAGCACAGGAACGGGAACCCACCGTGAGTGATACAATTACAACAGCATCGAGAGCGAGATGATGAGAGACGCGCACTTCCAACACACTCATTTTCAAATCAAGAGTGTAATTCTCAAATTGAAACTACGCAAATATTGGTATAAAATAACGTCTCCTGTATACAAGAAAGGAATAGATTTATTATTTATATCATTCAAGAAACGCAAATGCTTCCGTGAAATCAATTAAATTTGATTCAAATACTTATTCATACCCTCAAAAATTTAATATTATTATTGTGATATTACATCACTTGTAATAAGAATCTATAAATTGTGAATTATACTCTACCGCTACCTTTGCAAGAGACCTCTCATGATTATTGGAAGAATCACAGAAACTTTCATTTGAAGTTTGATTTTATATCACATTAAATAATTCCACTTACTTCGTTTTAGAAAAGTATAAGCTTATCAAGAAGCCAGTCGTTTTAAGAGAAAGATACGTTGTAAGAATTTCTTAGTCTACTGGTAAAGACAATGAAATGATTAAATTAAGACTGCATGTTAAATGTAAGAAAATATTTCCTCAATTCAAAAACATTTTTTCAAGAAAACGGGTTTGTTTACAATAAGAAAATATTTCTATGTGTGTAGTTAAGAATTTGAAAAATAATTTTTGCTGAAATTTTGTTGAAAAAAGTCCGACATTTTATAATAATGGCCAGCCACGCTTCAGTTTATTAAGTCGTGGCCGAAAGCGTGGCTGGCCATTATTATAAAATGTCGGACTTTTTTCAACAAAATTTCAGCAAGAATGATTTTTTCAAATTCTTAACTCCGTGGCCGGTCACTATGATGAATTTTTGGATTTTTTTGAGCCAAATTACAGAAAAAATGAAATTTTCAGTTTATTAAGTCATGGCCGAAAAATCATTTTTGCTGAAATTAGGCTCAAAAAAGTGAAAAATTTAATAATATTAACTATAGCGACTAAAAATATAACTTTTCTGTAATTTGGTTCAAAAGAGTCAAAAAGTTCATAATAATGAATGACCAGCCAAACTTTCAGCCACGGACTTATGAAACTGAAACAAAAATCATCTCTGCTGAAATTTATCTGAAAAATGTCCTAAATTTTATTAATGGTCAACCACGCTTTCGATGATGGCCTTTCTGAGCTGGAAAAAAATTCCTGAAATTGCTGTAAAAGGTCGGACATTTTATAATAATGGCCAGCAACGTTTCCGGCCACGAACTTAATAAACTGAAAAAACAAATTTTTGCTGAAATGTTGTTGAAAAAAGCCCGACATTTTATAAAAATTGCTATAGCCACGCTTTCGGCCATGGACTTAACCAAAATACTGAAAAACCAAACTTTTTACTGAGAATTTAATGAAAAGGGTCCGAAATGTCTTAATAATATTATTATCAACAAAAACAAACCAAACATTTTCCATTCGAGCCGTAGGTAAATAACGAATAAAATTTTCTTGTTGGATCTTAATCGAAATTCCTCTCCCTATCCGAAAGCGTGGCTGGCCGAAGCATGGCTAACTTGACGTGGGTTTAGTAGCCAAGGCCACAAGCGAACGTCACACAATCGAAGGCAACAAGCGAAGAAGAAAAGCGAAGGATATAAGCTAAGGCGACAAGCGAGGGCTACAAGCGAAGGGGGTAAGCGAAAGCGAAAAGTGAAGCGAACAAGCAAAGGCGACAAGAAGAGAAGGCCACAAGCGAAGGCAACAACGAGCGAAGGCGAAAAGCGAAGAAGACAACAGCGACGGTGTTTTTATTTTGCTACCATTGAAAGCTATTTACACATCCAATTAACCAAGTTTGAACCTTTAGATGTAATTGTCTGTCAATGCGATGTACCAATAAAATCGCTTAGAAACCTTTGCAAGACGCTAATCTTGAATAATTTTCCCTAGAGAATTTATCGCTTATTTTTGCTTGTAACACTGCTGTTCCAAACGCAATTCGAGCCTCTGCTTCTCGACCAATCTCGATACAGGGATTCAAGCATTTTGTGATTGAAAATATTATATTTTTATGCCCGTATTCACAAACGATAATTACCAAATAATTACGTAATCAGTTATCTCCATCTCATTCTATTGCCAAAAAACTGCATCTCTCCATCTCACTCATTTAATTAATTACGTAATTATTTCGGAAATTATCGTTTGTGAATACGGACATTAGTCTCACAAATATTTAAAAAGGCTAATTTAAAAAAAATACATAGACAACTGCTATGTATAAGAAAAGTTAGTTATAGTCCAGTTAAAGGCTAATTAAAAAAAAATGCATAGACAACTGCTATGTATAAGAAAAGTTAGTTATAGTCCAGTTACAGTCCAAGTCGGAAAATGTGGAAAAGTGGTGGAACAGCACCGATTTGTTAAATTTCATTTATTACTTCTTGATTCCTTAGACCTCCAGGAACATTAATCACCACTAACCTCTACATTACCTTGGAAAATTAGAAAATTATGGTAATTTACCCCCCCCCCCCCAAAGTATCCCTAATAGTACATTATGTACTTAAGGCTGGCCACCGGCTATATCTCGGAAACTAATAGGCCTAGAACCTCAAAATAAAAAATTTCCAGACATAAGTGATCACGGGAAATTCAATGAAAATATTTTCAAGATGGCCGCACTTCCGGAAATACCGGATGTTGACACCTACTTCGTTATTTTAATGGAAACACCCTGTAAAATATTATATTTTTTAAATGCCTGAAGAAATTGAATACAGGTGGTTTTAACCATTGGAATTTAGATTGAGAGGATTATGAGTTATAAACAAGTGAAAATCGAAAATTTTCAACTTCAAAGCAGTCTAGAACTAGAACGGCTCAAGATATTTAAAAACGGTTTACATGTCCCTATATTAACTTTTCACATAGTTTACATGTCCCTATCCTAACTTTTCATGTTTTATCCTACTATTGTCCGTATTCATCAAACTTCAAAATATAATCCGAGGGTTAAATTTTGAATTTTCTGACAGCTGATTGGTCTAATGCTCAATCCCTACGAACGCTACGAATTTTGAACCAATGACATGTTCCAAAATATAACCCCAGGGGTTATATTTATTGATGAATACGGGCCTATGTGGTTTAAATTTTAATACAGGGTGATGAAAAATCGGATAATTTTCAACACCCTGTATTAAAATTTAAACCACATAGGCCCGTATTCATCAATAAATATAACCCCTGGGGTTATATTTTGGAACATGTGATTGGTTTAAAATTCGTAGCGTTCGTAGGGTTTGAGTGTTAGACCAATCAGCTGTCACAAAATTCAAATATAACCCCAGAGTTATATTTTGAAGTTTGATGAATATGGACAATAGTAGGATAAAACATGAAAAGTTAGGATAGGGACATGTAAACTGTTTTTAGATATCTTGAGCCGTTCTAGTTCTAGACTGCTTTGAAGTTGAAATTTTTCGATCTTCACTTGTTTATAACTCATAAACCGCTCAATCTAAATTCCAATGGTGAAAACCACCTGTATTAGATTTCTTCAGACATTTAAAAAATATAAAGTTTTACAGGGTGTTCTATTTAAAAACCCGAAGTTGATGTTACTTCCGATTAAACAGGAAGTTGTGTTGATCGAGCGTTTATCTCAACATATAGATGATGATAAACTACGCCACTTTGTTTCAAAAAGCTTTGTCATATCTTCAAAATTAACGGAGTTATCGCTTGGGGCGTTTTTTATAATTCACCCTGTATAAGGTGTTGAAAACAATTCCGAGATGAGTTTATGTCATGCGCGTATTTAGTGCTTTTTATGTTTATAGGTTAAGAAGTTTTCTTATGTTGGTAATACCTGTAGAATATAAGAGATTTTAATAATGGTGGAATTAAGAATGAAATTGTATGTTGTATTATTGTGAACGAAGAGAATAAAAACTTATTATTATGGGAACATGTAGTGTTTAAATAAAACAGATCATATTGTTGTATTCATTAAAAATCAGTGCAAAATCTAATAGGTTATGGGGCCCAGGTGCTACAAGGAAAAGGGAATGAAATTGGAATATTTTTAATAAGTGAAACGTGGTGAATGAAAATCAAGATTACGCCATTTTGAATTAATTAAAACACGCCATTCGGAATACTGCTGTAATTTTTGTCTGCAAATTATAAAAAAACGGAAATGGCTGGAAAACAATTACTGAACGTTTTCATGAAACCTTTTGATGGAACAAATCATAATAATTGGGAATTCAGAATCAATATGATGTTGGAACAAGAATGTGTCTTAGATGTTTTAAAAAATGAAGCTCCTGAAACGCCTGGTGAAGCCTTGAATACTTTCAAAAAGAAGGATATAAAAGCCAGAAATATTATTATTCAGAATATAGCTGACAATATATTGGACAGTATCAGAACCAAAACAACGGCGAAAGAAATCATGTCCAGTTTAAGTAAAACATATGCAAAGACGGGAATATCAACACAAGTCACTCTTCAGAGGAAGCTAAGAAGCCTAAAATATAAGGGAGATATGCCGTTAATAAGTTTTATAACAGAATTCGAACAAATTGTCTGTGAATTGAAGACAGCAGGTGGAAAAATTGAAGAAAATGAATTGGTTTTACAATTACTTTCAGCGATGCCAGAGTGTTATCAGTCAGTAACAACTGCAATAGACATTATGTTTTGTCAGGATGAAAGTAAAATTACACTAGATTTTGTGAAAAATAAGCTTTTGACTGAAGAGGCACGACAGAATAAAAATCATGGAAGAAATACAAATGAAAATTTGGCTTTCTCAAGCTACAACACCAAGTTCAGGTCATGGAATAGAGGAGGTGGCTTTAGAGGAAGATATAATTCTAGTAGAAATGCATACACTGGGAATAGAGGAAGAGGAAATGTCAGTGGTTATAGAAGTCATCCGGGAGGAAGTAGTGAAAGTTTTAAATTCAAGTGTCACGGTTGTGGAAAGGTGGGCCATAAAAGGTCTGAATGTTTCCAGAATCCATGGAATCAACAACGTAGAAATGAATCTAACTTTACCGCAACTACTCGGCAACAAGAAGAAGAGCCTGTTTTATTTATCTCTACGACTGAGCAGAATGAAAACAAAATGAAGAATTTTGCAGGAATCAACCAGAATAATGTAATTAGTTTTATTGTAGACAGCGGTGCTACAAATCATTTGGTTGGAACAAATTTTAGTAAATTTCTAAATAATGAAAGTAAGATAAGTCATCAAATATGTATAGCCAAAGAAGATATCAAAATGGAAGCAACAAAACAAGGAGATATTCATGCAAAAACAGAAAGAGGGAAGACTGTGACAATTAAAAATGTATGGGTGTGTGACAAGCTGTTTTATAATTTATTATCGATTAGAAGATTAGAAGAAAATGGTCTGCAAGTAAATTTTAGAGATAAGAAGGTTTTTATCATGAGAGGCAATGAAGTAATATTAGAAGGAGGCATGAAAAGTGGTTTATATGTTGTTAATTTGGAGATAATCTCGAAGGACAAGAAGAAAGACGATTATAATTATGTTGGTTCTGCTATAGAAAATAAAATGTTTTTACACCGAAAAATGGGACATTCATCAAGATATCCAGCTCCGGGATTGTGTGAAGTCTGTATTCAAGCAAAACAAAGTAAGCTGCCATTCATTGATACACCAGAAGAAAAGAAAGCAAAAAGAATTTTACAAGTAATATCAGCTGACGTTTGTGGACCGAGAACTCCTACAACATATAATGGTGAGAGATATCTTGTTACATTCATTGATCATTATTCTCATTTTTGTGTATGTTATCTGATGAAGAACAAAAATGAAGTCTTTGAAAATTTTAAAAATTTTAATAATATGATTGAAGCAAAATTTTGTACAAAAATTGAAAAACTTAGATGTGATAATGGAGGAGAATTTACTGGAAATGATTTTAAACGATTTTGTGAAGAGAAAGGAATTCAGATACAATACACAGTCAGTTACACTCCACAGCAAAATGGAGTTGCAGAAAGATATAATAGAACCGTTATGGAAATGGCGAGATGTTTGATTTTTGATTCTAACCTAGACAAAAATCTCTGGGGTGAAGCAGTTAGAACCTCAGTTTTCCTAATAAATAGATTAGAGACAAAAACTTTACCAAAAGGAAAAACACCGGCAGAAATATGGTATAAGGAAAAACCTGATCTTGATAAAATTAAATTATTTGGATGTACTGCATATAATTTGATCCCAAAGGAATTTAGAGGAAAATTAGATAAACATTGTGAAAAATTGAAAATGATAGGATATGCAAGTAACGGTTACAGACTGTGGAATGAAGCTAAACAGAAAGTGGTCCATGCAAGAAATGTTATTTTTGATGAAAAGAATGAAAAGTGTCAGTTACGAATAAATAATGTTGAAAGTTTATTGGAAGAGGAAGAAGATGAAAATGTGTTACAAGAATATCAAGAGGAAGATAATGAGAAATGTAATATGAAAATGCAAGATAAGAATTTGTTTGAAGAAAATGTTCAGAACAGCAATATTAAAGAAACAAAAGTCGGAGAACTAACTGAAGAAAAAAGAAATCGAAGAAAACCCAAATATCTTGAAGATTATGAGTTAGATGATGATAACGTCTTATTTGCAGCCTTATCAGTAGGAAACTTACCATCTGAATTACCAAAATCCTATTGTGAAGCCTTAAAACAAGATGAAGACTGGAAAAGTGCTATAGAAGATGAACTCAACTCGTTAAAGGAAAATGAAACATGGGAATTAGTACCTCGTCCAGAGAAGGAGAGGATTATCGATTCAAAGTGGGTGTTTTCAGAAAAATTAGTGAATGGAAAATTGATAAAAAAGGCAAGACTAGTAGCACGTGGTTTTAATCAAAGTGTTGCACCAGAAGAAGTGTACACACCAGTGGCAAGAATGGTTACATTGAGATTACTGTTATCACTATACTTAGATATGGATTTGGAAGTTCTACAATTAGATGTGAAATGTGCTTTTCTCTATGGAATATTAGAAGAACCTGTATTTATGGAAATACCAGAAGGACTAGAATTGGTGAAGTCTAACTCAGGTTTAGTATGTAAACTTAAGAAGTCATTGTATGGACTTAAAAATTCTTCAAAATGTTGGAATTCTTTATTAAATGAAACTTTGTTGAATTTGGGTTTACACAGGTCTAAAAAGGATCCTTGTTTATACTTTAATAAGGACACTTATATTTTAATCTATGTAGATGATATAATATTGTTTTCAAAATGCCATGCAAACCTAAAGTTAATTAAAGAAAAATTATCTAACGTATTTAAAGTGAAGGAATGTAAAAATAAAAATATTATTTTTCTGGGATTAGAAATAGAGAAAGTAAATGATGTTCTTTATATTTCACAGAAATCATTAATTGAAAAAGTTTTACGAAAATTCAATATGTATGAATGTAAGCCATGTGAAATTCCTATGCAACCTAAATTACAGTTAAACTTGAAAAATTTATCTGAATTTGAAAATAAAAATAATGTACCATATAGAGAGTTAGTTGGTTGTCTTATGTACATATATTATATCATGTTAGGATCTCGACCAGATTTATGTTACTCAATCACATATTTTAGTCAGTTCCAAAATAATTTTACCATTGAGCATTGGAATTATTTAAAGAATATTTTACGATATTTAAAAGAGACTGAAAATTATGGTTTGAGGTATGTTAAAAATGAATCTTTTGTTGTGAAACTTAATGCGTATGTAGATTCTGATTTTGCAAATGATGTATTAGATAGAAAGAGTATTTCTGGGTTTGTCATAAAATTTAATTTAAATGTATTATTGTGGAGAAGTAAAAAGCAAAATATTGTAACACTATCGAGTGCTGAAGCAGAGTATTTAGCTTTAAGTTCTTGTATTGTTGAGGGAATGTTTTTAGGTCAGTTATTAACTGAAATTTTAAATGTACCTAATGAAAATATTTGTCCTATTTTTGTGTTCGAAGATAACCAATCATGCATCAAGATAGCTTCTACTTTGGAAACTAAAAGATCAAAACACATAGATATAAAACATCATTTTGTAAAAGAATTAGTTATAGATAATACTGTACGTTTGAAATATATACCTAGTAACTGTCAGCAGGCAGATATTTTCACTAAAGCATTATCAACTTCGAAATTTAAATATTTTAGAGATAGTTTAAATATAGTTTATATTGGTTAGCTTGTGGTTTATGAAGTTCTCGAAATTGAAGGGGAGTGTTGAAAACAATTCCGAGATGAGTTTATGCCATGCGCGTATTTAGTGCTTTTTATGTTTATAGGTTAAGAAGTTTTCTTATGTTGGTAATACCTGTAGAATATAAGAGATTTTAATAATGGTGGAATTAAGAATGAAATTGTATGTTGTATTATTGTGAACGAAGAGAATAAAAACTTATTATTATGGGAACATGTAGTGTTCAAATAAAACAGATCATATTGTTGTATTCATTAAAAATCAGTGCAAAATCTAATATAAGGGGCGTGCCACACCAAATCGGCCGGATTAAAAAAAAATTATTTCTGATTTCCTCAATTTTTTTACATTTTTACTACCTCAACAGAGCCTTTTTGGTAATTTTTATGAAATACATATACGTATACACATGAACTTTTTTTTTGTTCATAACTGTCTTAATTAATGGTCCAATTTAAAGCTTTTTTGTTTTTAAATTTTTGTTTTTAGATGACTTTTACAGAAAAAAAATACTGAAAGTGTTTTGCATTAAGATTTTCGTGTTTGAAATTTTAAATCGTGTTTTTTAAAGTGAGTGCATTTTTCGATTTTTTTTTAAATTTTTTTTATTTAAAACTACTGGTCTTTTAATAACTTTCAAGATCCCCGGTTGTGGGCCCTCCATAGTAACCACCCTGTATTTTCTTAACGAAGCATTTCCCGAATATAGTTCATGAAGCAAACTCATATTATTTTTCGATTCTTTATTGTTCCCTGGAGTTAACAAGATAAAACCTGAATCGTCCTGTATATTGCAACCTACTAAATGTAGACAGCTAATAAATTCTAAAATTCTAAATTCTAATATACTATTAAATACCTACTCAGTTAAGAGTAGATATGAGAATGTATACAGTATAATTCCTAAAGTGTCATTAAGAATTTGTTCGGACAACTCTTTTAGAGCATTTTTATTAAAATTAAAGATGTAAAAAAATTAATACAGAAGAACTCAAAATTCCACGTGAACCAAACCATAACCCGTAAACTTGCCAGTCTTTTTGATCAAATTGTTCTGAAAATTTTTCTTTATAAAAAGGAATTTTTCATAGATACTTTTCTTTTCGTTAATGATTATACATGATGTTTCAAAGTTGAGATATTTTTTGCTGAGGAGGCCTCATAAATTCGAAACAGGAGGTCGGAGACCCATATGACATAGATTAATGTATTTGTATTTTTCATTACTTTTAGAAAAGTTAAAAATATACAGGCCATAGTATTTAAAAAAAGGTAACCCTGTGTATAAAACGTTGGCCATTTTGGAATTAGTTAAAAAGAAATGATCTCATTATCCGAAACAACATTATTTGTTCGAAACATTTTTTCGTACCACATTCAGGTTCCTTAATAAGGTACAGGGACAAGTTATATGAGACACCCTGTTACATGCGGCAATATTTAATATCAGTAGCAATAAGCCTAACTGTTGGAATTTTTTAAAAACAATTTCAATATTTTCTTCACGTGTTAATAACTCTGTCATTTCTAATGTTTTAAGAAAATTCCAACAGGTTTTATTTGTCATTCAAGTTCACACAGGTGATAAGTTAGGCTTAATTGCTAGTGAACAAGTTTATTTATTAAATGTTGCCATAGTAACAGAGCCCCACTTTGCCTTAAGTTAGACTTAAAATAAACATTGTGCAACTGCATGGGCGTTAAGTTCATAAGCTGTAGTCACATTTTAATTGTTATTGTAGTACCTAGTTTAGAAAAAATACTGGAATCTTTTTTTTTTAATTGATGTACCTAATTGCATATCTGAATGTTGTTTCTAATTCTGATCAACTTTTTCAAGTAACAATAATTATTGATTGTTGAAAATAAAGGTACTTTAATATTGGGCAAAAATCATATTTTTAGACAAACCCCCCTAGACGATTGTAAAAATTTGATGTCTGACTATCTCATTTTAGGTTTAAGACTTACCAAAAGTTTTTCATATGACTCCAACTTATGTAGACACACTGTATAAAAAAATTACCGGAAACAACATTTATTGGAAATTTTTTTCGTGCTATCTATCATCGAGTTCTTTAATAAAGGTACAGGGACAAGTTATATATGAAATACCCTGTATGTACATTCGATCCTATCAATGCGGACTAGTCAAGTTCAAGCACTTAAGCAAATTCATCATCTGCTCTAAGCTCAAAGTCTCTTAGCTGCAATTATTCATTTTTTTTAACCAATAATTATAAGCTTATTCGTTATATTATCTTGTATTCAAGAATGTACATATGTAATAACTAGTGACATATTTTATCTTCTTATTTTTAATAATACCTACCTCATACCTAGGTACTTACCTGGATCTAAATTAAAAATATTACGATCTCGCTTGAAGCTTGAAGATAAGTAGAGGATTTTATTAGCAATTTCTTGAGCACTCAGATCTTGTCTATAAAATTAAAGCACCTTGCTTTACACAAGTAGAAGTGGTCATGTTTTATTTCTCTGCAAGAGATGAAGATATAATAAGAGATGTTACTTTACTCTCTAATGGTCTAGGGGACGAAATATAATAGGGGTGTGCACTGGACTGGGTAAGTATAGGTACAGTATAAAATAAATATAAAGTACATATAGCTACTAATTATTATAACTGTCTCAATAAAATATCTCCATTTTCTTAATCGCTATCACTAAGTTCATGTTTTTATTTTCATTATACCTGTAGTCGCATATCGCATATAAAAGATAAAGACACGATGAGCGAGACAGATGATTTATGTAATAACTTCGATATGCTACTATGTATATACACACATACACACACGTCCATAATAGGAGCGGGTATACTCATGTATATAAGAAAATAAACGATTTTTATGAATTTTAAAACGAGCGGAAAGCAGTCCAGAAATTATTAGCGATGCAGAATAGTCGTCGAGCAGCGACTCGCGAGATGACCGGCGTCTTGCACCTGCCTCATTTTCCCACGTCCTTCTCGCGCATTCATCATTTTTAGTTTAATATCTTCGCCATTGAATATTCATCATCACCAAGCTCACGACAATTATTATTAATTCCTCGGTCTTAATGTGCCGTTAATCATCTCTCTTCAACCCTGATACCTACTTTATCGCGTTTTTTACTCGCTCAAGCTATGCCGGTTTGATTGATTCGTGAATTTGGACGTCTGTATAATAATGACAGTATTAACACTAATTATGAAGCAGTTGTAATCAATCTGGGTATAATTTGAAATATCCGATCGATGCTTATTTTACTCATTGATTACTACTCATGATGAGAGTTCGAATAGGTGGTGGTTGAGACCAATCGGTTCAATTGAACTCCAACAGCTGAAGCAATTTTTATGGGGACAGATAATTTGCAGACTGAGAAAAATGTCAAAAAAGTCAATTATTGTACCTGACAACAATACCCTACTTAAACTTCCTCGGACAGGTACACAATCAGAAAACTCACGAATTTGAGAAGAATGACTTTCCTTCTTCCTACTTCCAGGTCAAGCTCATTTATAATAAGTCACCAATGTAAAGTTTGCATAAGATCGGACACAACATTGAACTTTGAGGGACACCATCAGACGTAATCTGTTCAGACTTAGCACCAAGCAGCAGCTCCGCATGCATGCCATCACCGCAAACTGAAAACTATCACTAAGAGAAGACCTAATGAGTCGTATTGAATTTTCAATGAAACCATAACCTCTATTAGTTCCTCTAAATTATAACCTCTAAAGCCTTGGTAAAGAAAGATATGCATTGTCTACGTAGATAATATCGATCTGTACAATGTCAACATTTCCGATCTCATACAAGAAAATCGTCCATAGGTTTCGTAACTGAAGATCATCCATCATAAAGCCACGATGAATCAAAGGAATTGGATCTTGAACCTGAAGTATTATACAGGGTGATCCCGAAATGGCGGACACGGTATACAGGGTGTTGTAGAGGATGTTCAGAAAGACTGTAAATTTAAAACAAAAATGTGTTCCTCGGCTTCGTTACCGAGATATAGGGTGTCCTTTTTCGAAAATTTAAATCAAAGTGGCAGTCAACTTTAAACAACCTCCACTGGCAAAGCACATGGTTTCACATAACTATAACGATAGTGTTTGCTTTTTATTATTTTTATTATCGGGAACGGAATTACAGGCATTCAAAGTTAACCTATTCCTTGAGTTCAAAACAATTTTTCAATGTGGCATCGTTGTTCAAATTCGAGCTCAACAATGCAACTAAAATAAATTTTGAATAACATCATCAAATATGTATCCGCGCAACGATTATTGTTTTGAACATTGTTGAACTTTCCATTTCATATGTTTCCATGGTAACATCTATGTGGGTATTATTGTAGACCTAGACATTATTTTTCTGCCTGAAGAAGAGTAGTGCAGTGTTGTGACTTTTTTGTCCACAAAAGTGGTCATATCTTCTTAAGGGGGCCATACTGGAGAAAAAAGTATAAGTGAACTTAGAATCTTTAATCCACAATGGATGCTGTGGTGGTATCCGTGTCCGCCATTTCGGGATCACCCTGTATACAGAGCGTTTTTTTTTCTCCCAATGGTAAGATCTTGAGAACTAGTAGAGATACAGGCAGGGTCTGTTAAATTAGAGAAAAGTTGCACAATTTTATACTTTTTCCGAATTGGGAACAACATTCGGGAAAGCTTCAGGCGTTGCTGAAATATCCGGAAAAAAAACAAAGAAATTATCACACCACAAAAAAGTTCAGGGGGATAAAAAATGTAAAATATCCCCCGGTGTATTCTCACACAGAACCATTTGTCATGCTTAATAATATAAAGCCCTACAACTTAACCTGTATTCAAAACTAGAGCTAAATATCTCGAAAACTATGGGAGCTATTAATATTTTTTTTTAATTTCTTATTGTCTATTAGTATAAGTTATAATATAAAGTATTTAGGAGCACCTTGTACCTATACTTAGCTCTTTATGTGTGATGGAAGCCAACAAATAATAATAAATTATTTACTTTCACAGGATATTTAAGCAACGACTGAAGTTAGCCTAAATCTTGTTTCAGATCAAATTCTTAATAAGCCTAAAATTCTGCTGTTTTACTCCGAATTCAACCGACCCTGAACCTCACTAGAAAATGCATCAGAATATTCGTTGAAATCCCAGATAATATTCCCCAGCCGGCATACAAAGAAAAAATAGGCATAAGTTGCAGTTATCTTCTAAAATAAGACATACTGCAGGTGTCCCTGAAATAACTTTACAGCTCACAAACAAAATGTCCCTCGTATGAAACTAAGTCGATTAAGTCAACTTATCTCAATACAAAGTTGCTTGGCTTAGCCACTACGAGACGGCAAAGTGTGAATTCTGAAATTTTTATGACTTTTGATGAAATTTGGTATGACATTACAGTTTTATGGGATAAAAAGTACAATACTAAAATTGCTCGCGACGTTAATAATTAATTTGCTTATAGATCATGGGTTTTTTAGGTTTCACATCCTTGGAACTTCTACGCCAATGGAATTAAAATTTTTGAACTAAAAAAAAACGAGCTTTCTAATTGGCTAATTTTCTACAAAAATGTACCATTTGTAAAAGTCAAACCTTATTATTCACAAGATAATCGCATTTTATTTTGATTTTTATAGGAAATTTCTTTTTCGATCGTTTCATGGGATATTCTGAATTTACTTAAAATAATAAATTTATTTACATTTAAACATTCAAATGCAATTTCGAATGCGCAATTCGATTTTGAATGTTCAAATGTTGAAATGTAAATCAATTTTAATATTTTAAGTAAATCAAGAAAATCAACATTCAAATATGATTATCTTTTAAACGATAAGGTTAGGCGACTTTTGCCAACAGTGCTTTTTTTGTAGACGTCAGGTGACGTCAGTCGTCGGTGACGTTTTAGACAGAACTAAAACCAGTTTCGGTGAAAGTAATTATACTTTCACTTACAACAATTTGACGCGATTATTTCTTGAAGTCTGATTTTTATCTCTCAACTCTCATGATGGCTTATAGGATTAGAAACAGGTTGAGTTGAGACTCCTTGAAACATCGATTTATTTTGTTTTTAACCAATTTAGCAACTATTGAGAAAAGTTTTGTCAGAAATATTTTGATGAACCGATTTTGATGAAATTTGGCATAAACAATCAACAAACAAAGATCTCTGATTCGGCTATTTAAGATTTTGTGGACGTCTTCCAGTGGCGTAGATATTTCCGGGTTGAATCCCGTTTTCCCTCTCTATCTTTTACGCCACTGATTTTATTGAAATTACAAAACCTTTATTCAATTGCCCATGTAGTCATTAATTTTTTCATACGGCACACCGTTTTTGAGATATTTCAAGTTTTCTCAGGTAATGTTGTACCTTTTTACGTGGCAAAATTACTGATTCCATTATTAAAAAATGTTATTCTTAATAATGATTATAGTGACATTTATTTCCTAAAGAAACGTCAAATATCGTAAAAACGGTGAGTCGTTTGAAAAAAGCTAAATGTGGTGTCTGGATGATGGGGGTAGCCATAATAACACCGGCAATTAAAGTGTCACTCTATTTATTATTAAAAATTGCTAGGGATTACATTAATCTACTTACATCTATTAAAATGACTCAATTCTCCACTCACTTATGTTCGCTAACCCCGTGTTCCTATCCCCATCATGTCATTGACAACCTGTCAACCTGACAGCGTCTTGTTATGGGACGCATTAAGCGACTTTATACTAAAGATACCTTTTTTGTTCTAAAATCCATGGTATATTAAATAAGGTTTCGGTATTTGCAATAAAGTCAGTGGCGTAAATGATATCTACCCCACTGGAAGACGTCTACAAAACCTGTGTCTTTTAAACGAAACGTCATTTTGAGGTGAAATTTATTTTTTAAGCTTTTTTTATGAGAGTAGTATAACTTTGGTCCTATATCACTGAAATACCCTGTAGAAACTTAATGAGATAAGACCTAAACTGCCAAGTGCAGATGAATGCAGCAGCCATGAACCAGTAGAAGGTGAAGGTATAAAGAATTCACTTTTTTTCTTGTACCAACCGAATTTGTTTTATTTAACGTCTTAAGATCTGCCATCGTTCTAAGGGCTCCAGGGGGAGAGGGCGGGTGTTACGTAAGGGCGTAGGGCCGAGAGAAGTCCGTTGGCGTTCCCACGGTGTAATCAATGCAATGATTAACAAATGACAAGCGAAGGGAGGGATCGTGGACTCATAAAGGCAAGGAAGAAGTCTGCGAGATGAAAAGAAAACTTCCAGATCCAGATCGAGACGTTGAGGGTGAATGCAAGGACGAGTACAGTAAGGGCTGAAAGTATTGCATTCATTTTTTTTTTCTTGTTCCGCCTTATTATGCTTGAGAATTGCTGCCATTTAGTGAATTTTGATAATTTTACAAAAATGGTTTCCTTGATTTTTAATGTTTAATTAATTAATAACAATTAATAACAATTAATCCTTGATTAGGTATTCTCAATTCTCATCGTGTAATTGTTTCAAATTTGAAGTGTCTTTTCTCTCAAGAACGCTGTTCTTGATGATTCTCCCCGAGTTTCCAGTACTAGAGCTGGAAACTCTAGTCATAGGTATAATTTTTTTTATTGTCAAACATCTTTCGTATTTTTTGATAGGGATTTTTATTTTGATTAATAATAGAAGGTAGCCTAATAACTTGAATACTAAGTCACACTTCGTGGCGATATTATATCAATAAAAGCAAAAGTAATTTTTTAAATTAGTTGAGACACCTGTTTATATTTTGTGCGGGACTTATAACAAATCCATAGCTTCGTCCCCTATTTCAGGGTGCCCTACCTGCTGAAACGAGAGAGATCGAGTGTAAAAAAGGCGGGCGCGTGCAATGCATGCGCCGCGCGCCAATACATCCCCCTGTTGCCAGGCCTGACTAAATATCATTTTTCCGAGGAGGAGTTTGATTGTACGTAAAATAATTATTAATTGATTTTTCGCACGTGACCATCTTCTTTTCGAACACTTACCAAAGATTAGTGGGTTAAAATCATCAACAGGTAGAACTGGTGGGTGTTAAGAATGTGTCCAGAAGATTTATTGTATCAGGGAGATCATTAATACCTAATTGATCATGATCAAAGAGAAAACAGGTCCCGATATACTGCCCTGAGGGACGCCTGTGTATACAGGGTTATGATAAAATACCTAGATAGTTTCTATGGAAATCTAAGTTCTAAAATCTAAATTCATAATATAAGTATAAGATAAAGTCAAAATGGATTTTGACAGGTCGATTTTGTTTTTAAGAATGTCATTTCCTGACGCGAAAAAGATTCTTATGACGTTGTTGGTTTTCGGTCATTTTTCGGTCTTTTTGAGGAGAATATTATCCACCAACTTTCGAATAAATCAAAAGAGATTTTTTTAAAGAGAGATCATGCTATACACCTCGTTTAGTGGCGTGTTTTCGCATTTTATTCATAGAAAAATGCTGTCCCTTTTTCACCTTTTTTTACTTTTTTTTTTACCTTATTTCGAATTTTTTTCGAGTTACATACGTACAAAAAAATATGCAGTAACTTTTTTGGATTCACGAATATACCCACATGTAAAACTTTGAGGAAATGTTCTTCTTAACGAGGCCATTTAAATGAGGCGCATATAGCACGAACCCCCTTTAAAAAAATGTTTCTCCTTTTTTTCGCGAAATATGGTTAATATTTCAAAAACCGATGACGTCATAAGAAGAATAATTTACATGTTAGAAATTGGTGTATTTAAAAAAAAATCGATATTCATAGAAACGTCACATAACGGAATTATGTGCGTTTTACCTATGTCCGTTTTACAATTTTTTTTTTCATAAAATTGCAATTCACCAGTGGATGTCTGTGCAGCGAACTCTTTCAAAATGGCTGCTTCAGGAGTGTTTGAAAATTAAAATTAGAATTCAAAAATTTGAAAAATCAACTTTCAGGTATAGCGCACCCTGAAATAAGGGACGAAGTTATGGACTCACTATAAGTCCCTCACAAAGTCACAAAATATGAACAGGTGGTATCAACTAATTTAAAAAATTACGTGTAAAAGATTCTTATGACGTCATTGGTTTTCAGCCATTTTCTCCTTCCCGATATCTTTCAAAATGGCCGCTACGGGAGTGTTTTAAGATTAGCAACCAAAAATTTGAAAAAATCAACTACCAGATTAATATAAAATTACAAAAGGTCGCGCTAGCGTCACGATGGTGACGTCATTGACCGAACACCAATGACGTCATACAAATTTTCTTTTTATGCGTTTTTTAATTTTATTTATTTTTCATAAAATGGCAGATTCAACAGTCGATGTCTGTGGTGCGAACTCCTTCGCGAAATCTTTCAAAATAGCCGTTACAATAAGAGTGTTTGAAAACAGACATTAAAAAAATTATAAATGAACTTTTATACGCTGGAACTAATTCCAAAAATCATACCCCGAGCTATGACGGAAAATTTCTAAAAAGACACTTTTTCGGACTCGTTTATTAGACGTTTTCTGAAAAAAATTCCGATGACGCGAACGTTTACAGACATCTCCTTCAAAGGTCTGGGTTGCTACAGGTATATCTCTAAATGCTCGCAAGGAGTGTTTAAAAACGATCGTTCAAACATTTTTGTAAAATAAATGAAAAAAAAATACATTGCAATTTTGGATAACGATTTTTTTTTCATTTAAGAATCATGAAATTTCGATATTAAGTAAAATGAGGAAAAATGTAATAAACCGTTTGAACAAGAATCACCCCTAAGTCGTATTAAATCTGGCAACACGGCTAAAATTATAGCGCCAGTGTGTGCCATGCTATAAAATCCGGAGGCCTTTCTGAGCCGGCATTCCGTCGCTTCGTCGCTTCGCTCGTAGAACTCCGAGTCGCACGCACTCCGTGACTCCGGGTTGCTTACAAAACAAATAAATTATTGCGTTCGCTATCGCTACAACTTTTTTATAAATTATTATTATTATTATAAAAAGTGCCGCAGAACGAAACGAAATCAAGAATCAAGAGATGTGTCTCCTAAAGGAACCCCATCTGAAAGCCATGAAGAGCCCAGGGAGGTCTCCCAGAAGACGTCTTATTAACGTCAGAGAGGTAAGTTTCCATTCCATTTATCTATCTAGTATCTATATCAATGATGTATAATTATATCAATTTTTATTATTTATTTAATTATTAGAAAGTAATGATTAAATTTTTGTTGTAGATTTCTAAGCCGAAACTGTCACGCAAACTGGTGCCGGGTATCAGAATCAACCTGAACCAGTACTGGTCAAAATTCGAGGAGATGACGTCGCTCCTGCAACTCCAATCGTCGAGCGATACGGCGGGGCGCCGTCCCGTCGAAGTCCTCGATAACGAGATCAACGAGAATCTGAGTAACGAATTACTGGAGCTGGGTAAATAATCGTTTCGATTAGATTGAATCAAGTGTCTTCCATTATTATAACTTTATAGTAATTATGTGTAATTATAATTAAATTAGGTCTTAATTTTGTATATCGATGATGAAAAAACCAGCGAATTTATTGAGGACTGCCTGATTTTTTTTACTGCCTTTTATGTTGCTTGATTGATTGATTGATTGATTGATTGAGGCCCTGCATTGGGATTATTTTATCATTCTGTGATATCGTTTTTATTAGGTTAGGTTTATAGAGTGTAGGAGTTTTATAAATATTATTATTATTATTAAATAAGGCTTCAGCATTGCTTCTTCTTTTTTATTACTACAATGGTGTATATATTTTGAAATAATAGCACACAATATTTTGCTCAAGCTTTAATTACCTACATATTCTTGTATATAATATAATATACCTAGATCAGTAATATAATATACACCCCTACTTAAGAAGTTAGATTGAATAATTTTAGATTATCGTCTGATTAAAATAAATAAAGTAAGTAAAAAAAATTCTTTTGGGTATCTACATTAATTTACTTTTGGTAATACATATTTCGATTTGAATATTTTTAAAATTGAACAAAAAATTCTAACTTTGAGGAGCTTTAATTCGATGTAGATAAGTAACGTTTCTGTGATAAAATGCTTTATATTAGCTTTAAGTATTTTTAATTAACAAGCAAAGTGGATTCTTTTAATTTTTATATCTACTTTGTCTAGGCCGAATAGTGTCAATTTTAATGTATTTATTATTATTAATTATTATTATTAATAATTTAAGCCTTTTTTTAATCAAAATTAATTAATTATTTTGCTTTCAATTGCTTTCAATTAATAACACTATGCTTATTTTTGTATTTTTTTTTATTTTATTAATAAGTAGGTTTGTAGGTAGTTTCAGTTTGATGAATTAATGGCCTTTTATATATTAATTTTTACTCATCTGTGATAATTATTGTAAATGTTACAGCTTTTCATGATTTCTTTTTTTTTTATTGTATAGAATTATGTACCTATATTAGGAAATATTGTTTACGGTTTTAAACGATATTGCGACGCGGAGAAGAAGTACTAAGTAATTTTACTTTTCGGTTTTTTTTTTCCTTAAATTTTGAATTTTGGTAGTTTTTATATTAAGTAGGTATGTATGTATTATTAATAAATAGATACGTAGTAGGTATACTTTTTTATATCTTAGTACATAAGCACTTGGTGATTTTTTTTTCAATATTTTTTTGTATGTAAATATTCTTAGTTTATAATTTTTCTATAATTTTATTTTTGTGTTTGAATAAAAATATTTTTTATATTACTTTTTATATTTTTTTCGCCCCACATATACCCACCTGCTTTAATTGATTCAAAAAATCTAACGACGTATCTATCTTTGAAAGATTGAAAAAAAATGTATGTTCTGTTTTACTTTATAGAATCTCTCCTCTCCATTATTAATTATAAATAAATTGTTTATTATTTTAAATTCCACTTGACCATGAACAGTAGAAAAACCATTAAGAAAAAAACACTACTTTTTTATAAGTTATGTTTCCTATTTATAGCAGATTTTTCTTATTTTTTTTTTTAACTAAATAGAAACATTTATCTTCAATTATTTCAATTAAAAAAATTATTTGAAGGATTAAAAAAACTCCCTGACGTTTACATTCATTCTTGATTGCATCGTCAATGTTAAATTTTTCAAGCAATTTATGTATTATGTTCAGACAAAAAGTTTTAGAAATTTTCTAAGTTTTACTCAATTTTTTTTTCTATTTTTAGTTTCAGTTTCAGTTTACCTACTGTTTATAATTTCAGCTTAAAAATCCCACTTGTTATTGCGCATTTGTCATGAAGGCATTAGTCGTGAAAACGAAAAATTTGTGACACTTTTATTTTTTAGTTTTTTACTGGATAACTAGAAGATTTAAGACAGTTTGATATTTTAACTTTCCTGTAATCTTTATTCGACTCTCCATAAATTATTAATATTTAAAAACGTTTCTGTTGAGAATGTCCAGATAAAAAGGAAGGAACAGGATTATTGAGGGAAAAAATTATTAAAAAGTTCTTAAATCCACATCGCAACCTTTCAGAAGACATCTTTTGTTGCTTGTCTGAGAAGGAAAAAATTCAAGCCTCAATTTTTCAATAATTTTCAAAGAGGGAATAGGGAACGGACTAATGGTTTTCTACTTTTCTGGAAACATTTTTGCTAATTATATAAAAAAAACGTATTTGTACATGGGTGTCAGAAATTAGGAGGTCAAGCTCTTGGTCAAAAATTGTTTGGCCAAAAATAATGGGAATTCGCATAGGCGTCCATCTTTCGAGATCAAAATAAAATTTTAAAATAATTTTTTTATTAATATCTTCATGGCTTTTCAAGATATTCAGTTGAAATTTTGCATAAATGTATCCTTTCTAATGACGACCGACGCACTTTTTGCTTTGCTGGATTTTGTTCATAGAGAATCGAAGCGCGAGCGAAGGGAACACAGGTTCCAGAACACGTTGACCTCCAACTTTTTTCCGCGTACGTCTCTGGTTAGAAGGTATTGTTTTTTCGATCAAGCATTCATGTCTTTTATTTTTCACTTTTGTAAAATTTTAATACAGGGCCTGGTTTACAAGATATTGCAACTTATTTAACTATAAATCATTGTTCAACTCGCTGTTTTAGGCTAAATGCATATAGAACTACGGATTATAAAAAATCTTTGAAAAATATAAATTTAAATGAGTCACGAGGTAATTAAATGTATGTGTGACCAAAACTCTTGCCAAAAATACAGTTCATTATTATTACGTATTAAAAAAAAAAAAATTGGTTATGACATAGAATTTAATAGTCCAATATCTCATATCAAAACCAAGCCGTGCATCAAAATTTTACAGCAGTGAAAAAAAAAATAATAGAAATGAATGCTTGATCTAAAAAACAATACATTCGCACCAGAGGAGTACGTAGGAAAAAGTTGGGGGGTCAACGTGCTCTCCAACCCCCGTTCCCTCCGCTCGCTCTTCGATTGTCTATAAACAAAATCTGGCAAAGAGTGCATAATGAGAAATAAATTTGTGCAAAATTTCTATGCAATATCTTGAAAAGCTATAATAGAAAAAACTTCTTTTAAAATTTTACTTTCACACGAGGAAAGTTGCATTATTTTTGGCCAAATACATAATATAAACAAAATATAAATGTTTTTTGGTTTGACAGCAACAGATAAAAACAATTTTATTAATTTTCACAACAGGTAAATTTCAAAACGACAGCTTTTGTAGCTGTGATAAGAGAGCAACAGCAGAGAGACTGCGACGAGAGTTTTTCATTATAAGGGTTAATTACCTATTACGAACCCCTATGATTAGAAATTTTAATCTGAAAAAACTTGGACTTATTGGATTTTGAATTTTTCTTGAAAAATTATTAGTTTTGTTATCATACGTCATTACATCACAAAAATCAGTTCTGGGGGGGAGGGGGGTGTTGTTGCGTCCCCACCTCCTTCAAAAAACACTCCTTTGGTGTTAAAAGTATTTTTTCGCTAATAACTGTTCACCATTGAAAATAGCGGTTCATAAAAAAAGTCCTCTTATATATTATTTTTTGTATACATTAGGTCATTTTAAGACAATCGCTATTGAAAAAATTTTAAAATTATTTCAATTTTTGACGCCTGCGAATTTTTTTATTTAAATTTGAGCCAAGCAGGCTAGGATTAGTAGATATTATAAAAAATAACAATAATATTTTTTGCAATTTTTCTATTTATGAATTAAAAAACAATTGTGAGTGAATAAATAATGTATTATGTATCTATGAAAGTAATAAATAAAAATGTTTACACAAAAGTTGACACATTTTTGCAATTTTTTTTCTAAAATCTAAAAAAAGTAAAAAAAAATGAAAATGTTTGACAATTTTTTTTCAACAAAGGATGATTCTCATAAGAACGGATATAGAGCAGATAAGGCGTGTTGTAGGGGAACCCAAAATATGGTGACTTAACGCAACTTATCTCTATACTAATAATATGCAATGCACCCTTGAAAAGTTGGCAAGGCCTTGAAAATGGGGGTTTCAAATTTCGAATAAAATCAATACCTCAATTCTTGAACTTGAATAGAAAAACCAGATTTGGTAGACGGTGTGTGTTTTCAGAGCATTCATTGACAGTATAGGTATTAAGTAGAGTTATGTAACATTTTAAAGAATTGATAAGTGATGATGGACCCTTAAAATGCTACACAATTTTGCAACCCATTGGTCGATTTCAGAAATAATTACTGTTTTATGAGGAATTCAGTTCTCAAACGTTTATTTCTCTTGTTATTTAAAAAAAATATCATTTTAAACAAAAAACCGAATAACAAAACAAAAAATATAGGTACCTATTGCAGTTATGTATACCTACCTAAATGTAATAATCGAAAATTCAAAACTTGTTTTTTATTCTCAAACTTTTTTCTCTTGTTGTTTTTAGAAAACCTTTGTTGTTTTCAACTTTATTTCAAATTTTACATTTAATTTAAAAACCAATTTTTGAATTTTAGATTATTTTAAATATAACAGAATTGAAATATGTAACTTTATTTAGTTTTTCAGATTTTTGTTGAAAACGATGAAGATTTTTGAAAAATAATATATAAGAAGTAGAAGTTTTAGAATTAAATTGTCTATAAAATGAAGTTATCATTTCTGAAATCGGCAAACAAGCTGAAAAATTATGTATTATTTCAAGGATTCATCATTCCTACTCAACCCTTTGAAATGCTAAAATTTATTTCTACATACTTATACTGTCAATGAATGCGGTCTTTCTTACGGTACACTCACACCGCGTGTACCAAATTTTGTTTTTCTAAGTACAAGTATAACTGAAATATTGATTTTTTCTTAATTTGAAGCCCACATTTCAAGCTCTATTACTTCTAAGGGGTGCAACTTAGTACAGAAATAAGTTGCGTTAAATCACCATAATTTGGGGTTTATTATTCTTATGCGAATTACCCTATATGTATATCATATATCGTAGCTCTATTGTTTCTAATCATTTTGATAGTTGAAAAATTAAATAAATAAAACTTATATATTTTAGGAAAATATAATTTTACAACAATAAAAAATTTAAATAAACGAAAATTCACGCGCATTAAAAATTACAATAATTTTGCCTTTTTATCAAGGGGGATTTTCGATTTTTGTAATTAAATGCTTTTTGAAATCATCACGGTTACAGAGTTATTAATTACCTATAGCTAAATAAAGCTTTTTCCAAAAAAGTTTTTGGGAAGGGGAGAAGACGCGATACTCCCTCAGAGTTGATTTTTGTGGTTTTATAACGTGTATGATCCTTCACTAGGAGTTCTTGAAGAAAAATCTTGGATCCAAATTTTTCTGAAGTTCTGTTGCATTTTTGACTTGCTAAAGCTATGGTTTGTTAGGACTGTAGGCGACGCAAAGCAGACAGTCGGTTGTGCGCCTCGGACTTCTGTTGAAATCTAGAACTCAAGAAGACGCGGAGCCGGTTTGTTAGAATCTGCGCAGATAGACTCACGGTAGGCGTAAAATTATCTGCGTCGTTCTTTCGGTCGGAATCAAACTCGATTTGATTTCGACGCAGTCGTTCAGCTGAGCATACAGCTGACAGTGTTAAAACAGTGGTAAAAAGCCGTTATTTAAAAATTTACAATGGTTACCAAGTTTTCAGCAGAGGAAGATGACAAATTGATAGACCTCGTACGAGAAAACCCCATTATGCACAGTCAAAAACTGTTATTTATAAGCCCCTTCCAAACTTCTATTAGAAAACATTCCATCTTCACATTTATTCTGGCGACGACAACTAATCAAACTCTAAAGAAGATCTTCATGTTCTTATTTCGCAGCATCACCAGCATTCTTCGCAGTATTGCCAGAAAAAATATTCAGCCATTGTTATCATATAAAGAAATTTTGCCAAAATTAATAATAAAAATACTTATTTGTTGTCTGTGCATATCAGCATACAATCACATACTAATCCATTTCTAACAAACCACCCTCTCTTCAAAACCGATAAAGTTGTACGCTGCAGATTCTGTAGTACGCGTATGCCGTCCGTAACGGACAGTTCTAACAAACCATAGCTTAAACTGTTTAGGTACCTATTGGTTTTATATAACCAATAATAACTCTACATTTCGTCCTTTTTTATTCGACACCCTCCTAGTGTCCTTGTAATTTTTTTTTTGTCAACAACCAATCAGCTCGGGACTCGGGTATAAATCAAAGCGATTTGAAGACAGCTTTCGCTTCTTCTTTTTTCTGTCACAAATCAACAAAACTCACGCGCATTAAAAATTAAAATAAGTTTGGATTTTTTCAAAACGGATGTTCTCTAAAACTATTATGACAAATACAAAAAAATTACAAGAAAGTTTTTTTTTTAGAAAATTAGTCAAGTTTCGTTTTTGTAATCACAGATGCCAGATTAGTTAATATCATCAACGGTTACAGAGTTATTAGCTAAATAAGGCTTTTTCCAAAAAGGAGTGTTTTGGGGGTGGGGACAAGACGCCCTCCAAGAACATATTTTTGTTATTTTATGATGAATGACACCTCCACTAAGAGTTCTTGAAGAAAAATCTTTGATCCAAATTTTTCTGAAATTCTGGTGCATTTTTTACTTTAGCTACTTAGAAGTTATTGTACTGTAGAAGAAGTGTACATACTGTGCTATGCGAAATACTGATGCGTTCTAAAATGTGTCGATCTTGATTTCTAAGATAACTGTTCTTTCATTTTTGTTCAAGCTTTTAGCAATAATTTTTGAGTGGGCTTTGTTTCCACGCCTCTGTTGGAGGTGACTTTTTTTAATTCTTGAAAATATTATCTTCTTTCCGAATCTTATTTTATGATCATTCTTGTGACGAACGCTCTCAGACTGCACACCTTTTTCAGTTAAGTCACTAATTCTACATCTCCTTACCTACCATAACTCCAATATAATTATGGAGATGGGAAGAGTAAATCAATGATGAAGAGTTCATAAATCCGAGACTTAGGTATTATAACGTCATTTAAGATTAAGATGGTCTTAATAATAAGAAATATATTTTTATATAAAATCGAAGGGAAAGCAATAAATTTATGTATTACTCCGTAAGTAGGTACTGCTCGGTAATTATAAGCCATAAAATCGAAACAATTGTTAAGAGAGAGTAGAATTATCAGAGATAATGCTGCCCTGGAAATATCAATAATGACATATTCCTACAAGATATATTAAAACGGGAATTAAAATTAAAAGTTCTGTGGTGAGCTGGTGAACGTAAAGAGGGAAACGAAACGGTATTTTAATTCCGTCCAAACCGACCAAGTTGCAGTCTTCGGTGCGCAGAAAGGTATTGTTACAAATTTAATCAGATAAGAGAAGTGAACGGTTATTTCTCTTTTGTTACTTATACTTACTTACCATCGATGACTTTTCCTTATTTGCTTATTGGCTCTTAGCCCCAAACCAAATATGATGAACTGTATAATTTATTCTTCAATTGCGAAAGTACCTATATCTGTCCTATAATGTACATACAGTAGCAAAATTATAGAAAGAACTGCGGTTTAGCTTTTAATGCAATGCAAAAGATTCATTGTAAGAATTTTCAGTTATGTAAACTTCATTGAATTGATTGAAATTTACATTCCGTGCTCAAAAGATTATAAGTTCTAATTCTGGGACTAGGAATAATTTTTTCCTACGACCACTATACAAAACACTACTTTGCGCATCGTTTTTTGTGCGCAAACTAGCAGATTTCTCACGTATCCAAAACTGTGCGACAAAGTGACATAACGCATAGCCAAAAATCGTTTCCGTACAGTTTTAATGTAAGCAATAGTGATGGGCGGTAACTGAGAACTCAACTGTTACTTATTGTTAATGGAATAACTATTCATTTAAAGCTTCAAGGTAATAAAATAAACACAAATGGGATAACATAGAACCCGACAAGACTATAAAATATACTCATTATTCTCTTGTGGCAGTAATTATTAAAATTTACGAGTTGATCGCTAATAACAGCATTGGTAGCGTTCAAATCAAATTCACGAACGTGATCGTGAAAATAATTCGCACACCTCTACTAACTTCGATCGACGACGCACAGCGCCTGCGTTGTGTAGAAGTTGCATATCAATGATATACTAACCTCTCTTAAATCATTGTTATTATCTACCACGTCTCCACGCTCACGTCACTTATTTTTAGTTTATACGGAGTCTAATATAATAAATAATAATAATATTGTCGGTAGAATTCAATGATTTAACAGTATATAATAGTAATATTAAAAAGTCATTGGTAGAATTGAAAATAATACCTACCTAGATAGTCTGAAAAAATAATCTTTAGTTAGGTACCTATCATTATAATGGATTGTAATTCCTCTGAATCTGAAGCAGAAAATACACCACCTGAAGTCAGAAAACAAGCAGGTTTGTGTTCTTTGAATTTGCTACCTGTAGTTTCGAGAGAAAAATACGAATCTGCTTATAAACACTTCATAAATTGGAGAAAAGGTCATAAAAGCAGAGCATTGTCAGAAAAAATAATTTATGTGTTAAATTTGTTAAATAATTAATCGGTCATTATATACATCCGCGGCTCCTACAGTTTCACTATGACACCTATATAGGGGTGGAGAACATACCTATAGTAACACCAGGAAGGTATTCATTAGCTTTGCAAATAAAAGGGAAGGCCACAAAACGACTTTAAAAATTGATTTTGGGAGTGCAACGAAAGTACGGTCCTGACACAAGCTCTCCGATCTAACTACGGATGATGATGAAACCACTTATACAACAATGGGAACCGCTTTCAAACGTAAACAGGCACGTATTTTGCAATATAACCGCTTATACATATCGTGAACAGAACACATAATTTGATGTTACGATTTTTGGAATTTAAATGCAAAATAAATGCAAATTTGAAAATAAAAATCGTGCTACCGTTATTCTCGAAGATTTTCCTTGCCCTGAAAGTGAAGAAAAAAATAGAAATTCCACCGTAGTGTCAAAGAGGCCTTAGTTGTGACCTTAATATTAGTTTCCAATGGCTGTTTTTAGCGTCTTACCCACCCAGCACCCCTAATTCGCTCCTCGGTCCCGAAAAAATTGATGAAACTTAGGAGCCGCGGATGTATACAATTACCAATTAATCTATTAAATAATTGTGGTCGTAGGAAAAGTACTGTGTGTATCACGTGCGGAAAACAAATTTCACACTCGTGAGAAATTTTCTCTTTTCCGCACTTGTTTCACAATATACTATTCCTTATGATCTCAAAGAGAGCTTTTGCTACACAAATATTGGAAACGAGATCCTTATACCTGATAAGTCATTGCATTGACTACAATTATTATTATGATTCGTCTTACACAGAGAAAATCTTTATAATATACAGTTTATAGTCAGGTTTAAGCATGACATTGACCGGTAGATATATGAAGAAAATTATTATTATACATTATACGAGTAGCATTAAATTAGAATTAAAACTTAGAAATAGGGATAAGTATCAAGTGTACGCCGTTCGTGATGTCCTGACGTTTAACCATGGACGCAACTACTACTTTATATCTCAATAAAGGTTTAGTGTTACTGTTCGACTGCATTTGAAACCCTTCATCTTTCAAAGTTGGCGACCCTGCCTGCTCTCGAAGATTTTCACAACTCGACTGATAGAGTTGAAGACAGTGATAAAGAAAAGTGAAACGTATGTAGTGACAAATATAAAAAGACCCTCATAGAGATTTATTTAAGTTTCGACTTTTGACCGTTCTATGCGTCACGGAATTTATCGTTTTTTTTTCCACCTAATGGCACGAAGAATAAGAGAAAAAGAAACCATGTCTACACATTATTCTTCGATGTAGGTAAACGACCTATTATTCTTGGCAAACTAATGTCACAATTATTGGAAAACAAGCTAGATTGAAGTGTCCGAAAGATCAACGAAATCCAGGTGCTTGTTAGCAAACATCGAAACATCGTGCTGTTCTTTTATTTGCAATCCGGCAGACAGTCCAATTCCAAATTACTTCTTCTATTATCCGTCGAATGTGTTCTTATAAATTCACACAAGGGCAGAATGGAATTTACTTGTTATTCTCTGGCATTTTGAGCGACAAATCTGCCTATTCCTGATGTGCAAGGTAAAATATTTACATCAACAATGGGCTACTTAAACGAGTCTATTGAATGGTGGATATTGTTGTCGAGCCCCCGTTAAGGGGGCCGGGGAGCCAGTCAAGCGGTCGGACGTCGCGCTAAGCACGCTCTGGAGATCGGATTGCGAGATTTAGATCGCGAAAACAGTGGTGGAGTGCTGTGCAGATGATTTTATTCACTCTTTATTGGATAGTTTTTTTTTTATTATAAAACCGATGTAACGGATTTACCGTGGAAAGGTTAGTCTACAAAGTAACCCCAGACTCGATTAATTATTTATTTACACTTAGCTTAAGACTATTTACTTTTTTATTTAATAAAAAGTGGTAATATTATTGTTGTAATCACATTTAATAGCACAATAATTTATACTCAGTAGGTATCTGTCTAGTTCTAGTATCTGACCCGACGCTTTACTAGTCAAGACCGAGTTGCGAAACCGTTTTTTATATTCAATCTTGGGTAGAATGGGTAGAATTTATCTCGAGCGTGATTCTCCAACTATTCGATCGTCATTGTTACTATGAATGAACTAACATATTCCTAGAATTCCAAGAACAAATAGATGATTCACCAGTTTAAATGTCCACGTTCACCGTTCACGCGTACTGTTCTGGGAATCAGCGATGACTCAGCGTTGGTGGACCGGCTATTCCTAAGACGGGCAACAATATAATAAGTTCTTGACGAATGGAGTAGGAGGTGTCTTTCATAATCATAATAAAAAAGTAAGACTATAGATTAGGAAATGATAACTCTCCCAATAATGATAACCCTTCCATATATGTATATCAAATCAGGAGAATTAATTATTATTATAATAATTAATGCAAACGTTATATACGCACGCCACTGATTGTAACAGAAAATTAAAGCCAACACGTGATGCCACAATAGCGAATAAGACCAAATTGTTCCTCCATTATTCAGTCATATTGTATACAAGCACCCATTGTTCAAAGCCCGCCCTGTATAACAATATACAGGGCGAACGAGATTGCATAAGATATAATTCCAGGAGAGATCGCGCGATTATTACAAATAATGCTTACATTCTTGGCGGTTTTAGGGTTCAATTTAATTTTAATCTGATTAAGTAATTATTTCTCTTTGTGTTGAAAAAATAATACGTTACTGGAGTAAAAATTGCATTGTGAAGGTAAATTTTCTCGTTATATTATTAGTTACAGATGTGTAGAACGATCGGGGCCCCAAAAAACCCTCCCCGAAATACTCTTTCAAAAAATGTGTTTTTTTTCTTCGCGAATGTGTCCAAGTGGCCCAAAAATTAGAAAATATGGCCCAAAATTGGGTTCTTGCGAAATATTTTGAAAATTGTTGTGAATTTCGGAATGCGGTTTGCGTCATCCGAAAAGCATCCAGAAATCTGGAAAAGAGCAGATTCTTTCGACCACCATTTCTCATAATAGTTCTGGGTGCAAAACAGGAATTGTAATTCCACTGATCTCTCCCGTTGTCCACCCCTAGAGAACGCATGCAACTGTAAATTCAGGTCTGATTAGAATTCTGGGTAGTCCCCCAAGAATTTTTAAGAAACTTCTCCCAATTCTCCGAGAACTCAATACAGTTTAATTGTTACATATTTGCGAATTTGATTGCCAATATTAAATAAATATTCAATTCAGAGTTATGAAAAAAATCGCTGAAAATAAATTCAGATTAGAGTTCTAGGTAGCCCCTGAAGAGAGTTTTGTAGAAAAACTTCTTCCACGTTACAGAGAACTCAAAACAGTTTCATATTGTTGATAGCGAATTTGATTGTTTATCTAAGAAATAATTTACAGTTATAAAAAAAATCGGCCGAAAAGTGAGTCCGATTTGAGTTCTGCGTAGTCCCCAAAGAGTTCTATATAGAAAGTTATTCTACTTTACGGAGAAACTCAATATCGTTTCATTGTTAATTATGGATTTGATTGTCAATCAAAGCAAAAATTTACAGTTATCGAAAAAAATTGCCGACATGAGTCATATTAGAGTTCTGGGTAGTCCACCAAGAGTTCTAAAGAAAAGTCTTCTTCCATTTTCCCTTGAACTTAATTTAATTTCTTTGTTAATTGAGAATTTGATTGATTTTCAAAGGAAAAAAAATGCCGAAAATGAGTTTGATTAGAGTTCTGTGTAGCCCAGAAGAGTTCAATAGAATTTGCCCTGAACTCAATCATTTATTTGTTAATTGCAAATAATAAATTTATACAAAATCAATTTTAAGTTGTTATCAAACTAATAATTTTCTAGGATTTTTTCAAAATGTTATCACAACAAGACTTTTTGCGAATAGGTATATGCAGTAACTCTTAGTTAGAACTCAATTTTCCTCTTTCACTTATTTCATCACATCTAATTTTCCGAGAAGAGAGAGGGCCGGTTGAAGTTAGTTCCCGAAAATAGAGTTTTGCGTATAAAAGGTTTTGTTCCTTCTGATGGTACTATTTATAAAATATTTGTACCAGAGCTCTAGATCTATAGAATTATTCTAGTTTTATTCAGAACTCTGAGAAAGTGGTTATTTTCAGACAGTTCGGGGGGCTAATTTTCACAGGAATCATGATGATTCCTTTGCATACTTTCAATATTTAGTAAATTAACTCCAATAATTCCAGGACAAACAGCGCGAGCTCTTTTTAATTCTAATGAAAATCAAGAAGCTCGGAAAAACTAATCGACCTCCATTATTAAATTTGAAAAAGTTTATGTGAACCACAACACAGCCCAAACCTTTTCGATCCATTAACGTCACTAACAAAACGACACCTTGTTCCAATTTTCTGTTAATCATGTAACTCAACCCCGCATAATTATCTCACAATCCACCCCCATGCATACATTCCAGTGCTGTCGAGTCCTAAAAGCTCTGCGATGAGGGTAAATATTTGCCCCCTTGCACATGTGGTTGACATCAGTCTTAAGAAGCCCTCTACTAGACGACGCCGGGCCGGGGGCTGCTAATACTAATCCAGCCCTCCAGACAGGATAAGGGCGGTGCCGGGACGGGAGGCGGGTGGCATAGTTAATTAGGAATTAGTGTTGCCCTATAAGAATCTGCCTGAAGGGCTCTGTTGACATAAGCTTGGTTATCACTTTGTCTCGAGCGACGAGTGACATGTCCTTTTTGTTCAGATTTTATTATTATTAGAGACCGTTTTTTTGTGTTATAAATAAAGTAGGTAATGGTAAATGCGTCCAGACTTCAGAAGCATTATATTGTTTTGATCTGGCTTCTGGCTCTGGCTCTGGCGGTTAGTTATTTGAAGTCAGTTACTTTTGTTGCGGGATGAAAGTCGTCCGTTCATTACAGACTATTGAATTTGCTTTCCGGTTAGTCGCCGATTCTACTGAGCGTACGTGCCGCCACAATAAGATTCTGAGGTGGAAGTTAAAGTAAAGAAGATTAAAGAAAGAAGCCGGTCGGTCGGCTTAGTTGTCAGTTATTGTAAATCCTCCCCATTTCTGAATCTAAGAAATGAGCTTTTATGCTTGTACCGGGAAACAAAATGAATCGTTTAAGTATTCAAAGAATCCAGTAGATTGGTCTGGTAAATACTGAACTGATTAGAGAGACCCTCAAAATTATACACCAATTCAAAATACTTCAACTTCTGCTTAAACTAGTTGATTTTCTGGTGCGAATCGGAGATTTTCCGCAATTCCACGGCCCTTCCTCCACAATGTAGAGGTGACAATAACATTTAGCGGTCTTGGTTCAATAAAATCCGTGACGAACATCTGCGCTCCCGGGAATAAACAATTGCTGATTATTCAAAGAGCCGATTCGTCCTGCGCCGGTGAAATTCTAAGCAGTGGAAGGACTCCAGATTCGCCCTTAGATTCGCCTTCTTGCGTGACGAATCCTCCAAGTCAGCCGCTTTAATATATCACCATCACCGGGGATTAACCTGGTTCTTTATTATATTTGATCCTCCCGGATTTAGTTGAATTTTCATTGAAATTAGCCATCAATACCGGATGTTTTTTTCTTATACCTATGTAGGTATTATACGCCTCACAAGTTGGAATAATAATTATTATTCTTAGTCTGCAGTCTGCAATCCACGCACGGATACCTATACTTACATTATGCTGCAAATAAAAATAAATGTATCCATTTCCGGTGAAGACTTTAGTAAATTGTTTCTTTTTTTTTAGTGACATGATAAGTGTACGTCTCGTGTTCTGGTTCTGGAGTGTGGCAGAGTCACTCGAGAGGGAGATTAGTAGTGGAAGTATTAATTTACAGTTTCAAAGAGCGCTTTTTGTTTATGGCTGGCTTGAAGGGCTGGATTGGCCCTCATCAATGCACACTTCGACACACGTGTTCGTTGCACTTTAAAAGGCGGACCAGAGGTGTCATTTTTCATCTCTAAACGCAAGAAGTTGTCGTTACTTTTTTACGTAGAAATTTAGACGTCAATAATATTGCTGTATATTTTTTTTATCGCTTTCCAGATTTAAGACGTTTAGATTTATCTTCGTCAAACTTATCTCAGAAACTAAAGTACACACCTAAGTGAGGGAAGAACTTAATCTAAATTAAGTTATTTTTATTTAATTAGTTATGGGTCTCTTTAAGTATTAAGATCGAGGTTCAAGGCAGTATGGGTCTATGGAAGCACGCGCTGAACTATCATTTTTAACAGTCAGGTTTGACAAGGTCCGGTAAGCTCCATTTTTTTTTACAAAGTCCGCTCAACTGGAAATTTTTTTACGAGCAGGTCTAGTTTGACCATGCAGTCAGGTCAGCTGGAGGGTCAGCTAATTTTTTTTTTTTGCAAGGTCCGGTCAGTTCAATTTTTTTTGTCGCATTCTGGTTATCTCGAATTTAGTTTATTTTTTGCAATGTCCTGTTTGGCAAAGCTTGAGTTTGTTAGCTTACTACTAGTTTTGGCATACCTTGCCAAAATCGAAAAAATCAGGCAGCACACCCAATAAAGGTTTTCTCTCTCTCTATATCTCTTTCTCTCTCTTTCCGCTTATGACTAACCTTCACCTCCGACCTCCGCCCCCATATACATACACCTCCATCTCAACGGGGTAGCAACGATTTTTTCTAAAGGGAGGGGGCAGTGGTGACATTATAACGGATTATGAGAAGAAACGGATCTTAAAAAAGTGATGATTGTAAAACAAAACGAGAAGGAGGGCACTCCGAAAAGATCGCCACAGGCGAATTTTTTTTATTATTAAAGGACACGCAGATTCCCAGCACTTACTCTCATTATACAGGGTGTTAACTACCAAATAGTACAAAATAAAGGAGGTGATTCTACAACTTATTCCAAGAAGAAAAGTTCCTATTAACATGGGTCCGCAAACGCACCGTTTTCGAGATACAGAGTGTTCAAAAAATGTTTTTTTCTTACTCTTTTTGCGATTTCTCAAGAACCGTTTGAGCTACAGGCTCCAGATTTTGTACAGATTTTTACATTAATAATAGCTACTTTTAAGGCTCCAAACTAATATTCTAAGATATGCCAGAGTGGTGGAGATTTTAGGGTTGGGTAAGGGTTTCACCCCCCTAACTTTTACGGCACTGGAAAAATTGACATTTTGAGAGCAAATTTCAAAGAGTCAATGTTTTTCTACACAAAAAAGGTAAATGCTGTAGAACTCGCTGTTCTCGAGAAAAACGTAATTTTATGGTCAAAAACGTACAAAATTAAACATGAACAAAAAATTTATTTTCAAAATTTTCCATACTGTAACATGACACAAATTCAAATTTGCACCAATTTTTCTTGTGCTAGTAGCAAGATTGTTTTCAACTTTGTCTAGAACAGCTTCTTCCACCTGTCCACCTACTCTCATTAGGAAACAAGAATTGAATTATTATTACTAATTATTTTTAATATCTAATGACTGTCGATTTTGGACAATTAGAAAAACTAAAGCACTAAAGAGCACTGGGTGAGCCAAATTTTGAACCACCGCCAGTAAGAAATAAACTTTGTGTTCCCAACCCTCCCATAACGTGCCGCAGGTAATTTTTTTAAATATTCAAGCTCACACAATTTCCCATATCACTCGAAAAAAATTTTTTACCGTCATGGGCTATAGCCTACCTAGCCTATTTAGAAATTCGCTACTGTAGGTACAAGTAGACCATACCTATTTAAAGAATTCATAATCCTATAATCGGAGTTCGCCGCAGTTACTTTAAAATTCCGTTAATTCGCTTAATTAATTTCGGCTTAAAATTTTATCTGGGGTGGGCCAGAAAAATTCTGGGGTGGGCTGGGCCGACCTGACCTCTCTCTTTGCTACGCTCTTGCTCCACCTACAACTCCAAATATTTGAACGCTCAATCCCAAAGAGGAAAATTGGTCGTTTCAACGAAGCTTAAGAAATTCTGTCACATTTAAGTCAAAAATACGTTCATTTAACTTAACTCTCGACTTTCAAAGATTTTATGATCATATGACTTTCAAAGATTAGTAAATAATAGGTTTAATTTGCCTAAAAAATATTCTTATGGTCAGATTAACCAAGAGGGTAACCTGTTGTTTCTATAGGTACCTCTTTACTCCTCATTTTTCTTTTATGCTTTTGCTTCATCTTCAAGGAAGAATTTTCTTCCTCCAATTGAAACTTATTCGTTCTCCCATACCTACATTAATCATCCCCGTCTCATTAGTTGGACACATAATGTATATAAAACTGGAAAAAATTAGGTCACTCTAAAATTAGATCTCTTTCTAATTTATGGTGATTTTTCTTCATGTTTTTCTTTTTTTTTCTCTTTCATTCTCTTTTCATCTTCTTTCGCGTCTCTTTTCCTTTTAATATTATCCCCCTTCGTTTTTTTTTTCTTTTCGATCTCCATATTTTTGACGGCTCCTCTTTTTCTAATTCTCGCTTATGATAGCTATACATTCACCTCCTCCCCCATTTCCACCTCCACCTACAACTCCAAATATTTGAACGATCCATCCCATGCAAAAAGGAAAATTATAGTCGTTTCTACGAAGCTTGAAAAGCTCTGTCATATTTTTGACTTTAAGACTTGAAGTTGAATTTGAACTTGAATTTTTGACTTGAAGTACCTAGGTAAATTTTGTAGAAAAAAATATGTAAAATTTGTCTAAAAAATATTCTAATGGTTAACTGTCGTTAATAAGTAAATTAGGATTGGGAATTAATTTCTCAGAATTTACCTTCAAAGTCAAATTTATTTGATCATATTGCTTACCTATTTCTAACTTCAATGTTAAATCGACCATACAGTCAATAATAAGTAAATATGGGTTAGGAAGGAATTACTTTCCTTATATTTACCTATCTTGAAAGTAAAAAATACGTCGATCGCCATAAATGGAAACAATGTGCTTTTTGATCAATAATTATTGTCAATAATTGGCCTTTAAAGTTGCATACCACGCAAAATCCGCTTTATTTTCTATAATTTTTTGCGACTCTATTTTTATCTATTAAAATTAATCATTCTCTTCTGCTTTTATAACAAATAGTATTTCAAAACGCCAAAGAAGCAAATATTATAGGTAAATACTGTGAGATATTGATATAAAACCTTACCTTTCGAATCTTTAATTTTTTTCTGAATAAAAGTGCTCTAAACTTCCAATTTTTTCAGGTCACCATTCTTTTTCTTAACCACCTATAAATAATAATAAAAAATGTCCTCAGTAAATATTTTATAGTGGCAATGGCAAGTGGCCCCTTTCTCATCCGTAAGAGCTTAACTTGTTACGTAAAATCCCCAAATGTGTAGAGGAATTCACGTAATCTCTACTCTTACTCAGTTTTTTTGTAGGTACGTAAATTGGAAGTAAATTATACGTAAATTCGGCTTAACTTCAATGGTAGACTTTCAAAATGTGTCCACGAATTTACGTAATATTTACTCTCACTTAGGTCTTTGGTATGTAAATTAGACGTAAATTTTACGTAAATTAGGTTAAGGAAATAAAGATTATTTTATCTAATTTACGTTTAATTAAGGTAAATTTAACATAAAATGCTACTTGTATAACTGAATGTATAAATACTTTTCTGTGTAGAAATTTAAAACATTAATAAAAAATTAATTAATATAAAAAATATAATTATATAAAAAATACCATTATTACACTTTATACAATAATAATTTCAATAGATCTTATTCTAAATAAAAATGCATTCTAAAAGCCCCACTCTATTATGTATTTAACAAAAGAGCCTCTTCAATTATACAGAAAATAATATAAATTGCAATAAATTGGAAATCTACTCTACAACCCCCCTCAAATATAAAGCAATTCCAGAGGCAGCAAGGCGTAAATTTGCAAATCCACAAAAGCAACAAAACACCTCCAGACTCAATTGTTAAAATCAATATAAATCCGTCCAGCGGAGCGGACCGTATACGAATATCGACCTATACGATAGAAATAGAAATACATCCCCAGATTCATAAGACATTTACCTATATGTGCGAGGCCAGGACCCACCCCTGCTGAATACGTGCTGCTATATTATATTATTATAAAGAAATAATTTCTTCACGGTTAGATGGTTAAGCTGGAGACATCGATACAACAATGCCCATACGAAATCCATTCAACTTGTCTCCTATTGAGGCGAATGTTTGGTTAGCTGTCGGTTACTCCCCTGCACAATGCTTTTCATCCCTTATCTCGCTGCTTTCATCCCTTATCTCTGCCGGGAATGAATGCTGATTAGATCTGAGATCTGCCCGATAGTCGAAGTTATTTCTATGGCCGATCGCAGATGGTCCACGATAGCGAGATGAGAGATGAGAGATAAGAACGCTGCCACGTTCTCTCTGTGTATGCTGTGCGCTGAATGCATGCGTATATTATACGGAGATGGGCCGATAAGGCTAAGACGGTGGAAGGTCGGTCGGTACGTGGTCTAATCTGCAAGGAGGAATCTCGAATTGAACGTTGGATAGTCTTATTGCTCGTTTAACAAGTTAATTTCGTGATGGTTATCTTAAACAGGCTTGTTATACACTAATTATTTTATCTCGAGTTGGTATCTTTGACAGGACAACTTGACTTCTCTGCGCGAGATGTCTCGAAGAGTGAAAAAGAGGTGGTGTAGTAAAAAATTGAAAAATTTACCACTTACTTGTTTCAGTCTTGATAATTGAAATTTATAGCTTTGCATTTATGTAGGTAGGTACATGTTTTGATGTCATAAATAAGTACTTATGTAGATGTAGCTAGGGTTATAAATACCGTAAAAATTAACATTCTTCCACATCACCATCACCGCAATCTGAAAATATCCTTCTACCAGTACTAGTACAGCATTGCATTTTTTTTTCAATTGTTTTGGTCTGTACCAAGTACCAAGTACGAAAGTCAGTATGTATTAATAAAAATTTTCAGTTTTTTCTTATTGTTTGTCAACAGAGAAGAATCTGATGTTCATTTTATAATGAGGTATAACAACATTTTCTAAAATAAAACATTTCTCAATATTAGATCACTTTACCTACAAACTTCTATGGCTGTAACGTCCATCTCAATATTACCTCCTAGCAAAATTAGCACTCATTTATTCTTCATACACTGTAAAATGAATCATGACCAGAAAAGTTGGAATGACATTCCAACATTAAGAAATACAAAATTTAAGAAAATTTAGAACTGTAGATTTTCATTACTAGCCAAAAAAATTAGACTCTGAGCCTTTTCAAAGCGCTCTGAAACGGATATTAGGACCAGAGATTTTTTAAGAATTTTTATTCAACATTAAGGAATGAATTATTTAACAAAATCTAGAGCTTCCAGTTTTCATTACTGATTGCAAAATTAGGCTCAGAGCCTTCTCCAAGCGCCTGAAATAGTTACTGAGACCAAAGAAGTTTGAAAAATAGTCCAACTCTGTAGATTTCCATTAATCACTGCAAAATTGGTCTCAGAGCCTTCTCCTAGCGCTCGGAATGAACGTTGAGACCAAAGAGAGGATCATTCAACATTAAGAGATGCATCATTTAAAAAATGTTGAGCTCCCAGTTTTCATTACTTGTTGCAAAACTTTGTTCAGAGCTTTCTCCAAGCGCCCTGGAATAGACGACCAGAGAAGTTTGAAAGTTTGAAAAATCTTGTTACATTTAGAAATTTATTATTTAAAAACATGAAGAGTTCCGATTTTCATCACTTACTAAGAAATTAAGCTATCTAAAGAGCCTTTTAAATGCGCCCTGGAAAGGACGCTGAGACCAGAGAAGTTTGAAAAAGGCCCTATATTGAAAAATTTATTATTAAAAATAATGTAGAGCTCCTAGGTTTCATTTATCACTGAGAAATTAGGCTCAGGACCTTCTAATGGCTCTGAGAGCCTCAGAGCTCTGTAAGTAGGTTGAGACCAGAGAAGTATGGAAAATCGTCCTACATTGGAAAATAAATTATTTGAAAATGTATAGAGCTCCCAGTTTTCATTACTTACTGCGAAATTAAGCTCTGAGCCTTTTTAAAGCGCTCTGAAACGGATATTAGGACCAGAAAAGTTTGAACAATCGTTAAACATTAAGGAATGAATCATTTAAAAAAATGTAGAGCTTCCAGTTTTCAATACTTACTGCGAAATTAGCCTCAGAGCCTTCTAAACGCGCCCTGGAATGGACGTTGAGATCAGAAAAGTATGAAAAAACGTTCTACATTGAGATATTATATTATGCAACGAGCTTATAATGAAGGCTATTAATACGCGAGTATGATGGTTAAGATACGAGCCGTAGGCGAGTGTCTTAACCATTATAAGAGCGTATTAATAGCCATTATCTGCGAGTTCCATACACTATTTTTTCTACGACCCTTTTTTATTTCATAGAAAAGATTAAAAAATTATATATTTTAACAATGACCCGTGTACAATTGCGGATCATTGAGGTTAAGATAGGTTGCTATTTGCTTACGCATATTACCCAATTTTCTGTTCGTCGCTAAGGTTATTCTGCTGAGACATGTTTTAGTATCAAGTTTAAAGGGCACTACTCACTACTGCGTAATTTTTATTATGCGAAGTTCGAATTCCGAATTTTACGCTTCGATTTTGAGATTAATTAATAATTTTAATAACATCGACAGCCATTAATTACGATATTGTTGCCTGCGCAACGCGGGTCGCAGCGTTGCCGCTTTGAATACTAACGGAGCGCTACGAATGATATAATACTTTATCTTCCCATCTTTTACACGATATACCTACTTATCAAATTAATTAAGGTAACATAAAATCTTGATAAATTTTCTTTGAATGTTATTTATGTTCTAAATTAAATAAACGTTCAGAATTTTTTTTCAGAAATACAGAACTTATATCACAAGGCAATTTTTGTCGTGAGTGTGACAACTCTGTGACTTCGGTTGGCTTGCCGACCCGATTGTGAGCGAAAAAGCACCGATTCGATTGCAAATGCTCCTCTGCCATTGGATAGCTTGACTAGTGCTTTAATGAAAATTTGTATCTTAATGAGACCCATTAAAGCACTGGTGATTCATATTTAATATGCATATTAAAGGTTGGGAGTAGAAAAAATTCATTAAAAAAGTAGAACTCCCAGTTTTCATTACTCACTGCGAAATAGGCTCACAGCTTTCTAAACATGTCCTGGAAAAGACGTTGAAGCCTTAGAAGTATGAAAAATCCTAATACATTGAGAAATTAAATATTTAAAAAAAGTAGAGCTTCCAGTTTTCAATACTTACTGCGAAATTAGGCTCAGAGTCTTCTAGAAGCGCCATGGATTGGACTTTGAGACCAGAGGTGAATTAAAAATCGTCCTACATTGAGAAATAGATTTTTTTACAAAAATGTAGAACACCCATTTTTCATTACTCATTGCGAAATTAGGCTCAGAGCCTTGTAAACGCGCCCTGGAATGGTCGTTGAGACCAGAAAAGTATGAAAAAACGTTCTACATTGAGAAATCCATTAAAAAAACTAGAACTCCCAGTTTTCATTACTCACTGCGAAATAGGCTCACAGCTTTCTAAACATGTCCTGGGAAAGACGTTGAAGCTTTAGAAGTATGAAAAATCCTAATACATTGAGAAATTAATTATTAAAAAAAGTAGAGCTCCCAGTTTTCAATACTTACTGCGAAATCAGGCTCAGAGTCTTCTAGAAGCGCCATGGATTGGACTTTGAGACCAGAGGTGATAGAAAAATCGTCCTACATTGAGAAATAGATTTTTTACAAAAATGTAGAACACCCATTTTTCATTACTCATTGCGAAATTAGGCTCAGAGCCTTCTAAACGCGCCTTGGAAAAAACATTGAGCCCAGAGACGTTTCAAAAATCATCCTACATTGAAAAAATTTGTTTTTAATATTGATCCTTCAGTTTTCATTGCTCACGAGAAATTAGACTTAGTACTAAACGAGCCTTGCACAGGACGTTGACACCAGAGAAGTATGAAAAATCGTCCTACATTGAGAAATGACTAATTTAATAAATGTAGAGCTCCCAGTTTTCGTTATTCACTGCATCATTAGGTTCAGAGCCGTATAAAAGAGCCCTTGAGGTTAAGCCGGAGAAGTATGAAAAATCGTCCCATATTGAGAAATGAAGTATTTTAAAAATGCAGTGCTCCCAGTTTTTAACACTTACTGCGAAATTAGGCTCAAGCCTTCTAAAAGCGCCCTGGCGGTATGGACGCCGAGACCAGAGAAGTTTGAATATAATGTCCTACATTTGAAAATGTATAATTTAAAAATATGAAGAGTTCCCAGTTTTCAATACTTACTACGAAATTAGGCTCAGAGCCTTCTAAACGCTCCCTGGAAAAGACGTTGAGCCCAGAGACATTTGAAAAATCGTCCTACATTGAAAAATACATTATATAAAAAATATTGAGCTCCCAGTTTTCATTATTCACTGGGAAATTAGGCTCAGAGTCTTCTAGAAGCGCCCTTTAATGGATGTTGAGATCAGAGAAGTATGAAAAATTGTCCTACATTGGAAAATAAATTATTTGAAAAAATATAGAGCTCCCAGTTTTCATTACTTACTGCGAAATTAAGCTCTGAGGCTTTTTAAAGCGCTCTGAAACGGATATTAGGACTAGAAAAGTTTGAAGAATCGTTCAACATTAAGGAATGGATTATTTAAAAAAAATGTTGAGCTTCCAGTTTTCATTACTCACTGGGAAATTATGCTCAGAGCTTCCTAAAAGTGTCCTGGAAAGTACGTTGAGACCAGAGAAGTATGAAAAATCGTCCTACATTGAGAAATGCATATTAAAAAAAAGTGGAGCAGCCCTGAAAATAAGTTTGAGACCAGAGACATTTGAAAAATCGTCCTACATTGAGAAATTGATTATTTAAAAAAAATGTTAAGCTCCCAGTTTTCATTACTCACTGCGAAATTAGGCTTAGATCTAAGCGAGCTTTGCAAAGGACGTTGAAGCCAGAGAGAAGTGTGACAAATCTACATTGAGAAATGAATTATTTTTTTTAAATGTAGAGCTCCCAGTGCTAAATCCTTACTGCGAAATTAGGCTCAGAGCCTTCTAGAAGCGCCCTGGAATGGACGTTGAGACCAGAAAAGTTTGAAAAATCGTTGAACTTTAAGGAATACATATTAAAAATGATGTAGGGCTTCCAGTTTTCATTACTCATTGCAAAACTAGACTCAGCGGGCCTTCTCCATGCTCCATGGAATAGATGTTGAGCCAGAGAAGTTTAAAAAATCGTCTAAATCTAATATTGAGAAATGCAACATTAAAAACAAAAATGAGAGCTCCGAGTTTACATTACTCGATTCAAAATAAAAAGCCTTTTCCAAGCGCTTAAATTGGTATTCAACCCAGAGAAGTTTAAATAATTGTCCAATATCGAGAAAAACATTATTTAAGAGACAAACGATCTTTCTTTAATAATAAGAAAATAATTTTTAATACGAAAACTCTTAAACTCTTCTAATTTTCTTAGATTGAAGAAATAGATCACAAAAATTATACAGGGTTTATCTTTAATATTGCGAAAAAAATTAAAGCAAGATTCTTTGGTCAAAAAGAAACAAAACATTTTCCGTGTGTCCGAAAATGTATCTTTTCTGAAATACAGGATAGAGAGTGTCAAAAAACTATTCATTTTTAAGTTTTTTGAAGATACCTCGAGAACCGTTCGAGATACAGAACTCAGTTTTTGTACATGTCTTATCATCAAAATTAGCTATTTTTTAATGTCAATCCACTTTTTTTAATGTCAGTGGTGGGGATTTAAGAGATGCCCTAAGTTTATTTGTCCTAATATCTATGACACTGTGCAAATTAACATTTTAAACGCGTATTTCAAACCAGTAATGCTTTCTACTCAAAAAAGGTATTTTGGACCAAAGAATGTCGCTTTAATTTTTTTCGCAATATTAAAGATACTCCCTGTAAGCATGTAGAATGGATTATTTATTAAAAAATAAAACTTTGAATTTATAAATTCTAATTAATGAAATATAAAGGTAAGTCTATGTGAAGAAAAAAAAAATTGTAAACATTTAGGGATAAGTTTAGAATAACAAATTAATCGTGAATCCATTCCGGGCGTTTATAGGAATTCACACAGCTTCATTATTTTTGTAAATATTTTCTTAGCAATCTTCTGAAAAGTCGAAGCGATTGTGTATCTCCACTCGGAGACCGTTGGTTATTTATTCAAGGCACACGTGTTGACAAAACCGATACATTTAGGGGCATAATTTATAACTATTATCAAAGGAGGCTTTCATGAGTACTGGGAAGAAAGACAGGCAAAGAAAACACGTCTGAACGATTTTGAAAACCACACCAACCGAACGCGTGATTCTATGGCCGGGTCCTGCCTTTGTCAAGCCTCTGGCTCCTTCGCTCGCATTGTTGTCTCTGATAATACTCTCCAGAAAGTCACCCGGAATCGTCTAATTTAATCCGGGCCGAGGTCTAGGAGAATGGCCTGAAAAGGCAACGTTTATTACAATGCGATATTCAGGATATTAACTTTTATGGTAAGCAGTTGAAAAGGAGGCTTTCAGAATCACTGCCGTGTCTTATGAGGGTGACTTACAAGGGTGAGATTGATTTTCTGCCTTGTTCGATCGATTCTGGTTTGTCGTGAATTAAAATTCAATAGGCTGACGTTTAAAATGGTTTTTACGTAATTGTGAATAAAATGAGTAAGTAATCGATAAAAATTTGACCAGATTATTTTGATCATTGAAACTCTGAAGCGTTGACGCAAATCTGAACAATCAGATCTAATAATCTTCACGATCGAGATATTTTCTGGAAAGGATTTAGTAAATTTACATAATACCTATGAATATTTTATAATAAAAATCTTCCATAAATTATTACACCTCATAGATTTCAGAGAGAAATCAATTCGAAAAAGTAGACGAACCTTATCCCGACAAGCATCAGTAAACATTTGCACAAGAATTCAGTCCAGTCATCTGACAAAGGACAAAGGGCCCGTTTTATTCACTCCAAATCATTCCCTATTCACTGAAATCTAAATTCCAATATTTACTCAATTTAAAAAAATATTTATGCTAACAGCATTCTACCTGCCCTCCAGTGCACTCCAGATTATCTCCAGGACATCTGAGGTTGTCCGGGGTGGCCCTAATCACCCGCCATGACATGTGCGCTACCCTGAAGAGGGTCACCGTGGAGATAATAACTGCATATTTGCAGTAACATAATATTTTCGGTAATATTATGGTCTGTTGATGTAATTCTAAGGGACTGGAGATTATCCGATAGGTTTGTATGCGTGTTAGTCTTCCGATCAAGTGCAACTGAGCGCAAGGAATTGGACCAGACTTATTCCTCGAGGAAGTTATTGAATATGAGAATTATAATTGTTTATCGTTTTAGAATCGTTTGACAAAAGATTTTGTGCTTGTTTATGAAATGGAAGAATCGTGTTACCTATTTTTCCATTGTTGTGGCCTATCTTTGATTTTGGAGTTTCTAAAAAGGACTTGTTTTGAAATATACTAACTATTATATGTAAGCAAATCTTGAGTTTTGATCAACACAAAACATATGTTTTAATATACAGTGCGTCCTAAAATTCTTTTTAAATCGTCAAGTTATTGTGGGCCGTTGGGATGTGGTATACAGATGTTTGGTAAATATCCACTTGCATTCTGGTAAGTCTAAAACCTTATCTTCATACAATTTCTTGATATTTTGCTTATATTTGTCACTATGCAAATTTGTATGATTCGTCAGATTTCTCTTGTCTTAACTTCGCTTTCAAAGCTCAAATAGATGAACCTAGACAAAAATTGGTAGCAAGTTGCAAAAAATTTTGACTTTAGCTATATATTATAACGAAAGAATACTGGGGGGAAAGTATTCTCGATCTGGATTCTTTATTGTTTTGTGTACCTTCTCGACAATTATTATCATAATTCGCGATATTTCTAGTGACATGACAGGAATGACATATTGTCAGGCCAGTTAATTTACACTCTACTAAATGTCAGAACAATTCCGCGCGTTCTGCGCATGTTCGAGAACGCGTGGTTGTCTCTAGAGACACGCCAGAGACCTTGGCACCTCAGGGAACTATATAAGAACCACCGTAGCTGCAGAGGCGGTGAGTTTTATTTTGGAAGTTGAGGAAAGCTGAAATATCACAGAGTAGAAAACAGAGCGAAGTTATTGTGACAAGTAAAGCGAAAGAGTATAGTTGTTTGTTAGTATCTGTGTGTAAATAAGAGTATAAGAGAACAGCTAATTATTTAGATTTGGAGATTATTGTTATAGGTTATACTTGTGTTAAGGAAAAAATAATTTTTGTAAGACTTTTAATTGGTAGTAATAAAGTTTAAGACCGTAAAAACATTATAATAAGGCGGTACACTAACTTGGATGTCCAACTTGGACGTTTCTTTAGATTTTTCATGTTTTTATTTATATCTTCTCTGTGGATAAGTATGTCGTGGAATTTGTGGGGGGATTGCAAATTTTTTTAAATGTTTTATTAAATAATGCCATTACTCTAAAGTTTGCGATTCTTTGGACTTGTTTGGACATTAATTACCTCTTAGATGGTGTTAAGAGATGACTCTGCGAGAAGATTTTCAGCAAATGTGGAACATTATAAGTTGTGATTTATTCCTACGACGCATTACACAAATTTTGATGATTCTTTGTCGTCTCTGGTCTTGGGTTCGCTTTCAGAGATAGAATGGATGAACCTATAGTCCCGGATCAAAATTGTCGGCAGTAACTGACATTACTAAAAAAGAAATTTCGGAGAAGCAAGCGGTAAATTTTCCTTCAAACATAGAAGTTTCTGCTTGCCGCTTCTCTGAAATGACTTTTTTAGTAATGCCAGTTACTGACAACAATTTTGATCGGCGACTATAGAACAAAATTGGCAGCAAGTCTCAAAAATTTAGACTTGAGCTATCTTCTTATAAGGAACTACATAAATTGGGCGATTCTTTAAACGTCTCTGGTCTTTGGCTCGCTTTCAAAACTCAAGATGATGAACCTAGACGAAAATTGGCAGCAAGTTGCACAAAATTTGGACTTTAGCTGTATTCCTATCAGGCAGTACACCAAATTGGTCGTTTATTAAATCTCGCTGGTCTTAGGTTCCCTTTCAGACCTCAGATAGATGAACCTAGACGAAAGTTGCAAAAAATTTGTACTTTAGATACAATCTTATAAGGAGAACACCTACCTGAACGTCTCTTTGGACTTCTTTGATATTTGGTATTTATATATTGTCTAGAGCGTAAACGACTTTGTCGTGGAGTTTGTAGGAGGCCGCAAATAAAAAAAAAATAGCAAATCTTTAGACAAAAGATTTAGACTTTAGCTATATTCTTATTAGTCGATACATCAACTTGGATGATTCTTTAGACTTCTCTGCTATTTATGTATATCTTCTCTACAGCGTACAGAGATGACCATTTGCGAAATTTGCAGAAAGAAAAAAATGTATTTTTGGCTTAAAACTGTTTGGTCTTTAGATCCCTTCTGGTTTCCCTGGAAACTTAGGTTTCTCGCTCCACTTGTAATTATAACTCTTGTAAAGGATTACACCAATTTGGGGTCTTCTTTAGACTTATCTGGCCCTCAAACCCCTTCCAAAGAATAAAGCGATGAATCAAGGGCTTTGCAGCAGGAAACTTTTAAAGTTTATTTTCTTTTAATGCACTACACCAATTTGAGAGATTCTTCAGAGTTTTCTGGTCTCTAGATCTTTTACTGGGGATATTGAGATTATCTTCGCGCACAATTCACGACAGGTTGCAAGAAATTTGAACTTTTCAATTTGAACTCAAACAACATATTTTCTAATCTTTACTCGCTTTAGAATCGTCATGGTGAAAAGATTAGCGTGAAAAAGATTCAGGGTACACTTTGAAGTGAGTTGAAAGAACGACTCCTTCAGACTTCTTGAGTCCAAAAAAGTGTACCTACGTAACTAAAGGTGCAAAAATTGGTTCAACAATTTACTCTTGATTTAATGGACAGCTACCGAGATAAAATATAAAAAATTCTTAGTAACCATCCTTTTTCTTTTATATAAATTCTCCTTGATCTCCACTCTTCAGTAATACTTTTTATTACATTTTTTAGACCGTTATAAAGCTCCCATTTATATTACTTCAATAGAACATCCACGAGTGAATATCGAAGACCCGCTTTGTGTCTATCCACGGCCTGGTTTGGTGTTTTTTTAAGGGCAAATCCGCCCATATGTGTCTACACAAGACCGAGTCGGTAATCTGACACCCGCTTATAGAGCACGCATTGGCCATTTCTTTGGTCTCCGGCAACCACTCAAGCGAATAACGCACACCCTGTACAGTCTTCTATTGATCTGCCGAAGAAGCCGATTCTTTTATACAAATATATCGCCTGCTTTGATAGATTAGAACTTCCTCTGGCAAATTGTGCTCGAACTGGATGCTCCATTGTTAGCTATATCTATTTATAAGACTTACCTACACAGGATGTTCAAATATTTACAAGCAGCAAAGTTGATTTTATCTTGGACTAAATCATCAAACAGTTATAAATCTATAATTTATTTTAATTTATGTGCAAGCCATGCAAAAATTCTCTTTCTTTCAAATTTTTTGACGTATCATATATTTATTTCTGTAGGTATACATCCAGTAAAAGAGAAACTGATGATGATGACTATAATGAAGATGATAAAAATCAGGGACTATTTTCCTATAGAATTATTTAATCCAAGATACACAAACAGGAATTACTCCTGCACCAACTGCAATAACAACAGACAATCACCCGATAATCCCGCTTATTATCCTGGCAATACAAGAACGTTATTAAGGGGCATAGGTGCGTGAACTGATCTGCCTATATGTCCATTATATTACCTCCGTTATTCTTGAAGAATAGGGGGCACAAAGGACCCGGATCGGTGATCGAGGGTAAGCAGGGCGAGAAGGGATGGCGGAATGGTAGGTGATTAACAGGCGTGTAACATTGTTTCATGGCCACTTGTTTTGGATTATTTAATGGTGAGCTGTTTCGGCACCATACCTGTATAAATACGGGAAGTGATCCGTCTCGCTTGATTTCTTGAAAACGTAATTAAGACCTGAGGGTTCTTTATTAAGAAGGGTGTGATTTAACGCGTGGGATTTCATGCTTTTTGATTCTTCAATCAAATTACCGTCTTTGATATTTTTTGTGTTTAGTATCATTCGCTTACTTGGCTAATTTCCTTAAAATACAATAATTTCTCAAAGAAAAATGATATTCAGATTTAGTAAAGAAGTATAAATAAATTGTGCATCATACTTGCCTCCAAAGGTTGTCCTCAAAAGATGGCCATCCTCAAAAACTGTCATTATGGGAAGGAAAAATATTTTTTTAACTAAAAGAAAGAAGATCATGAAATATTATTCTTTTTTGATCTGCAATGGCCATCGAAAACAAGCAAACCTAAAGAATCGCCCAATTCTGCAAGATGCAAACCAGTAAAAGAAAACAAGATTCTTAATTTTTCCTATTTGTCTGCAATATTCATGACAGTTTTCTGGGTGCGTTCTGGAATCGCAAAAGCGATCAGAGAGGTCTAAAAAATCACCAGCATCTGCAAAATACGACAAGATTCTTAATTTTTCGTATTTTGCTGCAATATTTGAACCAACTTTTTATTTATGCGTTCTGGAATGGTCTCTGAGAACGGTGAAGTTTAAAGAATCGCCAGAGTCTGCAAAATCCAAATCAGAATTAAGACCAGATTCCTAATTTTTCGTATTTTGCTGCAATATTCATACCAGATTCTTTTCTACGCGTACTGGAATCGCATGCGAGAACAGAGAAGTCTAAATAATTGCCAGAGTCTGGATAATGCAAACCAGAAATAAGACTAGATTCCTAATTTTTCGTATTTTGCTGCAACGTTCATACCAGCTTCTTCTTTATGCGCTCTGGAATCGCACCCGAGAACAGAGAAGTCTAAATAATCGTCAGAGTCTGGAAAATGCAAACCAGAAATAACACCAGATTCTTAATTTTTCGTGTTTTGCTGCAAAGTTGATACCAGCTTCTTCTTTATGCGCTCTTAAATCGCCCCCGAGAACAGAGACGTCTAAATAATCGCCAGAGTCTGGAAAATGCAAACCAGAATTAAGACCAGATTCCTAATTTTTTGTATTTTGCTGCAATATTCATACCAGATTCTTCTCTACGCATTCTGGAATCGCATCCGAGAACAGAGAAGTCTAAATAATTGCCAGAGTCTGGGAAATGCAAACCAGAAATAACACCAGATTCCTAATTTTTCGTGTTTTGCTGCAAAGTTGATACCAGCTTCTTCTTTATGCGCTCTTAAATCGCACCCGAGAACAGAGAAGTCTAAATAATCGCCAGAGTCTGGAAAATGCAAACCAGAATTAAGACCAGATTCCTAATTTTTCGTATTTTGCTGCAATATTCATACCAGATTCTTCTCTACGCGTTCTGGAATCGCATCCGAGAACAGAGAAGTCTAAATAATTGCCAGAGTCTGGAGAATGCAAACCAGAAATAAGACTAGATTCCTAATTTTTCGTATTTGGCTGCAACATTCATACCAGCTTCTTCTTTATGCGCTCTGGAATCGCACCCGAGAACAGAGAAGTCTAAATAATCGCCAGAGTCTGGAAAATGCAAACCAGAATTAAGACCAGATTCCTAATTTTTCGTATTTTGCTGCAATATTCATACCAGATTCTTCTCTACGCGTTCTGGAATCGCATCCGAGAACAGAGAAGTCTAAATAATTGCCAGAGTCTGGAGAATGCAAACCAGAAACTTATTTCTGGTTTGCATTAGGAATTATAAAATTAGGAATCTAGTCTTAACTAGATTCCTAATTTTTCGTATTTGGCTGCAACATTCATACCAGCTTCTTCTTTATGCGCTCTGGAATCGCACCCGAGAACAGAGAAGTCTAAATAATCGCCAGAGTCTGGAAAATGCAAACCAGAATTAAGACCAGATTCCTAATTTTTCGTATTTTGCTGCAATATTCATACCAGATTCTTCTCTACGCGTTCTGGACTCGCATCCGAGAACAGAGAAGTCTAAATAATTGCCAGAGTCTGGAAAATGCAAACTAGAAATAACACCAGATTCCTAATTTTTCGTAGGTATTTAGCTGCAATTACCAGCTTCTTCTCTATGCCATCTGGAATCGAATCTGAAAACAGAGAAGTCCAGCTTTTCATATCAGCTTCTTCTTTATGCGTGGTGGAATGCCTCTGAGAAGGGAGAAGTTTAAAGAATCGCCAGAATCTGCAAAAAATACAAACCAGAAATAAAATAAGAATATTTAATTTTTCGTACCAGCTTCATCTCCATGCGTTATAAAATCGCAATAATTAACCGATAACACGGAAATCTAAAGAATCTACTTATGGCTTGACTCAGGAAAATTAAATAATTTTCTTGCAATGCCTGTCATATTACAACAGCTGCTCATTCATTTTATATGCCATAAAATGCATATGACAGCTAATAATGCAAAGAAACACGAAAATTCGAGCATGATCAAAACTCGAAAACGTTTATTTTTAATTAATTTTTGAGCAGGCGAGTCTAAAGAATTGATCTCTGGGATAATGGAGACTGGAGGTAGTTTGTTGTTCGTTATTCATAAACGGTTCTAAATTTAATTAAAAGTTCGTTAGAAACTAGACACCCTAATACACGTTAGGTTAAAATATGTAAATTAAGAAAACATTAATTTTGACGTTTCAGTTCTAATAAACAACGCGCCACCTAAAAAATATTAAATTACGAAAAGTTAAAACACATGTTTCAATAGGAACACGTGTCTAGGAAACAACAAACAGAGGCTGCCTTTGTGGCCTCAACCATCAGCCCTTAGCAGCTAATAACGGTTCTTTGGTCCTTCCATCACACGACCTAATAGCCCTCATATAATAACATTCTCGGGATGCGTTCTTTTATAATCTTCTAACTGTTACTCTTCTGATTAGTAGTGCTTCTTTCAGCTCATATCATTATCACTGCACAAGACACATCTGTAAAACAATTTCGGTCATTATACAGACAGGTATTATTTAATTATTCGTTAACAATAAAATTAACAATATTAATTTTGAAAAGCGTGATTGATTGTTAGGAACGGCTCAGAACGAGAACAGCAAAAAATATCCCCATCTTTGGGCTGTTTTTATTATTATGAAGTTGAAATGTCACAGGAAGAATTCAGGGGTTGTTTGATATTAATGTGTTCCGGAATATCGCCAACAGAGTTTACGTTTTCTAGCTAAGTGGATTCCCAATTAAAATAATACCACGGCGGCTCCACTTTTGGAATTTTTATTATAATCACGTGTTAAAAATTTCAGAGTGGAAAAAATAACGGAAACGAGTCTGGTCTCAGTGGTCTCTCTTTAATGGCTTTGCGGTGGACTTGGAGTATCTGAGAAATGCATTAGCAGCGATTTGTTTCCGTTTCACTATAATTGACACTTCGTGCCGGAAAAAGTATGTGACATATTAGAAAACGTCCTCTCTTTTATCAATAGAGCGATCTTCTAATTTGTGATTTGATCCCTTTATTCACCCTTGCAACCTATCCGGGGAACGATGTGGCCCAACAGAAGCGGAATCTGACGCAAACAACCCTTTGTCGGCGTCGATCTTTTCTCAACTTACTAAATCACAATATTGAACTGGATCCGCAAGAGCACCCTTTGAAAGCCCTTTCAATCCTTTATGGTGGATTGTGGAGGATTTACAGCTACCCCTTTTGTCAATGTTGGGTTTTTTCAATAGAACAGTTTATTGTTAACAGTATAGGTATTTCGTATTACTGAAATTGCCATTAAATTAATTGAAGCCTTGATTGAATTTTGATTGAAATATCCGAGGAATTTAACTGAATTCACCTCAAATTTCCTGTTTTCAACACTTAATTTGATTGAGTAGGTACACGACAATTATTTCTGTAACAATGTTTTACCTCTAGTTAGTAGTCCTGGATTTTTACCTGGAATTGACATAGAGCAAATACCTAGTTACCAAAATGTGAGCAAAAAAATTGATTTTTGAGACCCATTTAAATTAATAAACCCTTTCAGTTGAATAGTCGAATGAGATATGTTACAATTATTTTATCTTAACAGCGACCTTCAACTGCAAAATTGAATATACCTATACCTATTTTTTAAGCATTAATCCATATCAATATCAATAATAATCAATCGATGCCTAAGACCTTATGAGCGTTCTTTATGAAGAATAGGCCAAATTTTCAAAATGGCAAACCGGAAATAAAACTAAACTAAAACTAAAAAAAAAAAAAAAATTTAAATCTTCATATTTTGCTGCACAAAGTTTCTTCTTTGTGCGATCTGGATGAGAACGCCATAAAGAATCGTCAAAATCAGCAACATGCAAATCGGAAATAAAATAAGTAGGTACCATTGTTCATATTTGGCTGCAATATTCATGAGCAGAGAAGTTTAAAGTATTACCAAAATCTGCAAATTATAACAACCAAAAATAAGCCAAGACTGAATTTTCATATTTTGCAGTAACATTGGTATCAGCTTCATCTAAAATAAAACTTTTTTTTTATGTTTTGCTTCAGTATTCATACCAGCTTCATCTTTATATGATCTGTAATCGTAGCCGAGAACAGGGAAGTCTATAAAGAATTGCCGAAATCTACAAAATGCAAATGAGAAATGACACGAGATTCTTATTTTACATGTATTGCTGCAAAAATTGGTACCAGTTCATCTACGTATTATATAGACCAGGGTCGATAATTTTTGAAAAAAAATAAAAAATTATAGTAGGATAACCCATTGAAAAATGAAGAGAATATAACAAAAATGAAAGAAAAAATAAATTATGGGCGATTTGAGGTCGGGAAGTGGGGGGGGGGTGAGTTTTTAAGGGTAAAAATCAGTTTATCTCGATTTCCGGCAAAACTGCAAGTCCTATGGAAGAAAGTTTAATAGCAAAGTTGTAGGTATAATAAAAAGTTCTACAACTTTTGTATTTACACTTTTTTCTCATAACCTCAAAATGTATGTGAAAAATTCAAATAACCAAGTTTTTGTTTTTTTTATTCTTATCTTTTACAAAAAAAAAGTTTTCACGAAATTTGCTGAAAACTTATCTTTTTATGTACCAAAAAACTGTAATTTTTTCACCTTATTTCATTTAATATCTTAAATATTTAATTTAATTTAATAATTTAATAAATAATACTTAATAAATTTCTGCTTTTTTTAAAATGTCGGTGGACTTTTTGTTCGTTGAAATCTCTACTTTCTGATAATGTAAAAAGTATACATTACTATGGTAAATGTTCTCAGAAAATGCAAAAAACGAAAAAAAAAACTTTAATCCACTTGACTTGGGTCATCAGCTCGATTCTTCCTGAAAACTGAAATATTTTAATGAATAAGGAACCCTGGCGAAAACGAGAACTATTCTGGATTTTATAGCGATGATTCAAGCGGTTTTCAGGAAGAATCGAGCTGATGACCCGAGTCGAATGGATTCCAGTTTTTTTCGTTTTTCGCATTTTCTGAGAACATTTACCATAGTAATGTAAACTTCTTTACACTATCAGAAAGTAGAGGTTTCAACGAATAAAAAGCCCACCGACTTTTTTTTTTAAGCAGATATTTTGACACGAGAATTTTCTATTGAAAATTAGGGTGCTTTTTCGATATTAAATCAAAATAAGGTGAAAAAAAAAATTTCAAATCCAAAAAATTACAGTGTGTTTGGTACATAAAAAGATAAGCTTTCATCAAATTTCGTGAAAAAAAAATGTAAAAGATAAAAATAAAAAACCAAAAACTTGGTTACTTGAATTTTTCACATAAATTTTGAGGTTATGTGAAGAGTGTAAATACAAAAGTTGTAGATATTTTTATTACCTACAACTTTGCCATTTAACTTTTTTCCACAGAACTTGTAGTTTTGTCGGAAATCGAGATAAGCCGATTTTTACTCTTAAAAACTCACCCCCTCCCACTTCCCGACCTCAAATCGCCGGTAATTTATTTTTCCTTTCATTTTTATTATATTCTCTCCCTTTTTCAATGGGTTTCATTCTACTATAATTTTTTTTTTCACTTTTTACCTTTTTTTTAAAGGTTTCAGCACTGGTGTAACTATGTGCGATCTGAAACCGCAGTTGAGAATCGCGGCGAAAAGTCCAAAAAATCGCCTTATCTACAAGATGCAAACCAAAAATAAAACATATTTTTAAAATTTTCCATATTTTCCTGCAATATTTATATCAGCGTCATCTCTATAGGATCTGTGTAATCGTAGTTGAGAACAGAGAAGTCTAAAGAATCTTCAATATCTGCAAAATGCTACCCAGAAATCAAACAAAATTCTCAATTTATCATATTTTGCTGCAACATTGGTACCAGCTTCATTTATGTGCGATCTGAAATCGCAGTCGAGAACAGAGAAGTCTAAAGAATCGTCCAAATCTGCAAGTGCAGACCAGAAAAAAAAAAAAAATATTCATACCAACTTTTTTCTGTATTCGATCTGGAGTCGCATCGAGAACAGAGAAGTCTAAAAGAATCGCCTAATCTACAAAATGCAAACCAGAAATGAAACAAGATTCTTATTTTTCATGTTTTGCTTCAAATCTTCACACCAGCTTATTTTTTATGCTTTCTGGAATCGGAACTGGAAACAGAGAGGTCTAAAGAATCGCCAAAATTTGCAAAATGCAAACCAGAAATCGAACGAGATATTTGAATTTTCATATTTTGCTGCAATATTCATACCAGATTCATCTCTATGAGATCTCTGGAATTAGTAATTAATAATTTGAATAATAGCAATTTTTCCTATAAAAAAATTACTTTTTGAAACCCTTTAAATTAACCCTTTCTGTTGAATAGTCGAATAATATTTGCTACAATTATTTTTTCTTAATAGCGACTTTTTATACTTAATTAGAATAAATAGTTTTGAAACTTCAATCAGCGATTTGGTTGCAACTAATTAATTGAATTAGAGGCAATTTCTTCAAAAAAATTATTCATAGTTTCCTTTTGAAACGGATCCTTTTTGAAATGTTCTATAGAAGAGTCGAAAATTCAATGCAATATTTTTTTTTAATGTGTCTTTTAACTGTAATAAGCAAACATTTTAATAAACGGCTTAATTTCTTTCAATTGATTCATCAAATTAAAGTTAATATTTGCTAGGAACTAATTTTTCAACCAAATATTCAATCGATCTTGGTCCTGGTAGCTTTATCCTAGATTTTACATAAGCTTTAAGAAACAATCAGTGCGAGAATTATTTTCTCGAGGCTGACTTATTTTACGTATAAGAGCGTGAGAACGTGCCCTTATGACTCATATGCCCTTTGTCCCTTTTTTCCTATTTAAAAAGGCTATTTAAATGGGACAATGGATTGAAAAACGAGGGTGTCACGCATACGATTTATTCTTATTATTATGTGAGTAGGTGGTAGTGGTGTTGGTTGTAGTAATAGTAAAGGTGCAATTCATATTCCTTTTAAAACCTGCCAATGAGCCAACGAAAAGAAGTTCCCATTCCGACACGTATGTTTTCTGATGACGCAAGATCCTGCAAGTCTAGACAAGTCTGTATTCTGTAAGCCAGTCTTCTTTACTCTTCAGAATTCAGATCAGAATTCTTCTTTACTTTTTTGTTTATTTTTGCTTAGTCAGATGAGATGATGATGATGATGATATCCCTTCATATGGTAATTATCATACAGTGTCCATATCCTAGAGGAATATTTTTATTGTAAAGCAAAATAAATGTTAATATAAGAAACACTCCTTTTAATAATAATTATTTTTTATAATATAATTTCAAGCGGTTAATTGTTAATTATTAATGAGGTAGCATTATCAATGAAGAATGACGAGAAGAAGAGTATTATAGTGTGTAACTTGTAACGTAACGTACAGGGTGATTAACATAGCCGAAGGTAGAATAACGTGGACAATGCCGAGCTCCTTATAAGGAGAGCAGCTGCACCTGATCTGATTTCATTCGTGCATAACTCGAGAAAAAAGTAAACTTAAACACTCCCTGATTATTTTTTTCAAGTCTCTTCTAAAATTATTATTAAGCTCTTTTATATTCTGCACGACTCTTATTAAGGAGACCAAAATATAATTAAATCATTCCCTTGTGTAATTAATATTGGCAGATATTTCGATTGTTTTGATAAAACTCGCTCATTATTTTAGCTATGGTATTATTTTATTTTATTTTTACGCATTACTGCTTATCATTATCAAGTGTAATTTTTTCTCTTATTATTAACAACTACTTATACTCTCCAGTTCCATGAAAAATTATAGTATATAATTACAACTACAATTTTTGTAATAGCATCAAAATTAAATTTACAATAAGACTTATTTACAGTTGAAGTTAATTTTAATTACTGTGTTTATTTGAAGATTTTTTTTAAACTGCACAATTATTTTCATATTTCTCTCCAGAGTAGCTTCTTCTCTTGTTCTTGTTCTCAATTTTTATAAAAAATTTAAAATTTTAATGTATTTAATTTTGTTTTCAGGATGTTGAAAAATGAAAAATTGGATACTAATTTCATGGAAAACAAGAAAATATTTCTGGAAACTTCGTGGGTGAAGAACACTTTGAATTGTTTTATTTTTCAGAGATATAAGTTTTTTTTTATTTAATTTGTTTCAGGAAAGTACTAAGGCGTAGAAGCGCCACACCAGTTTTATTGTAAATTCCGAGTATAAACTAAAAATTCCGATTTTACATTCGGAATTATCGCCTAAGAATTCCGACTTTAAACTCTAAATTAAAATTTTAAATTTCCGACAAGGAACACACTTCTTATCGCTTCATGAGTCATAAAGTACGAGTAAAACAGCATATTTCCAGATTGCATAAAAAAAAAATTCTTAAATCTTATATTGAAAATCGCACTTGTCTTGGCTTCTGTAATTTAGCAATAATATCTTGATTTAACACTGCACTCATATCATCTTGAACAGGATGGAAAAATCCACAATTACTTATTTAGATTTTTTTCTCATGAATTTAACCATGGGTTCATCTAGTTCTAGTTCACCAATGTCTTCAATGCAATCAGTGCAACATAATAAACAATTTTATTTTTAATTGAGAATTTCACTAGAATAAAGTCTCCAATTTTCAATTCTTATTCATCGTCAAGCAAGTCTTCCAACTCATAGTCTTCTTTCATATCAACGTCAGAATCTGAACTCTGAGGAATGATTATTCATTTCAAAAGAAGGTTCAGAAGCACTTGACGAGAAGATATGATCCTTTTTCACATGCTTTTTGTTATTTTGTTCCTTTCTTATTAAAAATTTTAAACTTTTTAGCCGAGCCATTCTTATCTTCAGACTGAATAATTTTTTTCTTTCCATCTTCCTTCCTTTAGAACTTTAGATGTTTGTCACAGAAAATATTTCAGGTTGCCACTTTACTTTCTTCAACATTCGCTTTTCTGTAGAGAGTTCAATTTAATTTTTGTCGGGAGTGTTATACAAATATGAGATCGCTCTTGCTGAGTTTTGGGTATAGTCTTATATCTTCTGGTCTCAGCAAACCTATACCTATAATGAATTTATCCAACAGGGCATCCAAGAGGGAACTCAACATTTCAATTATAAATCTCTTGATTTGTTGTTCTTTTGCTTATCATTTTTAGCAGGAGCTAAAACCATGTTGCTATAAAGTTTCTTCTTTTGATTGTATGAACAGGGCTGGTTGACGTTTTCTTGATAGTGACATTGCACCAAATTGCCTCACGAACTGTGTCCCAATGTGCCCCATGCACTGTCTGGTCAAAAAATACAGATTAAAAAGTTAGATAGAGCTGTGCTGTTAAGTTTCTTTTATAGGTGATACTATTGCTCAAAAATGCTTATTATATTCACATGACAAATGAACAACGCTGACATTTAATAATTGCGAAAGTAATGACAATATAAGTAAATGTTGAAATACTTACTTTGCAAATAAAATTTCAACAAATTTACATGGATTTTACTAGTTTGATTGAGCTAAAACCCCTGTTACTTAGACTTGATGTCTATTGTCTAAAGAACACTTTAACAAATTATTGGCAAGCTTGGAAAGTATTAAGGCGGTAAATTTGAATTGTCCCGAAGTACCCCATGTACCAATGTGCCCCACCCTACCTACCCACTAACAAAATATTTCAAATAAGAATATTTCATTACCGACTTAATAAAAAAAATATCAAAAAGAAATGAAGAGAACTTCATAAAAAATTATTATAATTAATAATATCATAATAAAAATTGGTTAACTGAGCCGTAAGCTGAAAAACAAAGCAATGAACATAATGAGCCTGGATCTATCGAACTCTATAATGGCAGTCAAAAAAACAGACCCTTCCAAATAATCCTTCGAAATCACAGACGGACCCGTTTAGCTCTTATTATGAGCTCATCAGTGTGATATATCGAAAAGATATATCTGGAGGATGCATTGCCGACTGCACACAGGGCCGAGGTAGGTACTTGCCTATAATAAAAAAAATAATAACAATAGCTATATTACACGCCAAATCGGATGGTTTGAAAAATTTTGATTTTAGATTTCCTCAACATTTGGATATTTTCTAGTAGATACCCCTCAAAAGAGCCTTTCTGGTAAATTTGAGATTTGCTTGATAACTTTGTAAAAAAATAAAAAATCGCTCATTTTTTTTTGTTCGTAGCTTTCTTAATAATTTCTCAAATTAAAGGCTTAAAAAAATCTTTTTAGATGTCATTTATAGAAAAAAATGCAAAAAAAAAATTAAAGTGTTTTTTGAATAAGATTTTTCAGTTTGAAATTTTAAATCGTGTTTTCAAAAGTAAGTTAGAGAGAAAAATATTTCGATTTTTTATTTATTTTATTTTTTTCAAACTATTATTTTTTTAACAACTTTTATTTTATTCTCTCTATTAGATCACTATAACTACCGATTTTTATCACATTCTTAATTTTTTAACTCTTTTTTACCTATTTTAAATTCATTTTAATACTTTTTAATTGTTAATAAATATTTAAAATCAATAAGTAAACGTTAAGTCTATTTATAAACAATCATAACAAACGTTTTTATTTATTTTAAAATGCTTACATTAACAATTAAAAAGTATTAAAATCAATTTATTATAAATATAAATTTAATTTAAATTTCAATTTAAAATTGAATAAAATCAATGTATTAATATCCATTTAGTTAAAAAAGAATTATACCTACAGTGATAAACTTTTTTTTCAACAACAAAAAACATACAACTTAATATAGAGGGCCCACATGACCGGATTGGTCTTAAAAAGTTGTGAAAAGAATATAATGATAAACACTTAATTTTTTTTTGTATTTTTTCTGTAAAGCCCATCGAAAAACAAAATTTAAAAAAGAGCTTTAATTGGAACCATTTTGATTAGACAATTACTATGATTATGAAGAAACTAAAAACAGATTTTTCTGAAATTTTGAGTTTTTTTCAACAATTAAACAAAAAAAAAACTTTAAAAATCTACCAGAAAAGCTCTTTTGAGGGGTACTAAAAAATGTGAAAAAATTGAGGAACTCAAAAATCAAAAAAAATTCAAACCGTCCGATTTGGCGTGGAACGCGTCATATATCGTAGGTATAGATGCGAGGTAATTTCCAAACATCAAACATCCTCTAAAATCCATAAACAAATATTCGACCGCAACGAGGGAGGGATCAAGGGAAACAAAAGTCATCGACACAATTAATAACTAAACGAACATCCGAAAGAATAGAATCGGGGTGCATAACTGCATAATAAATAACATCATAACAATCAGAAAGTTATTAGGGTAGTAGCTGAAGCTGATACCTATTAGGGTCGTAACACGCCATGCCGTTAATAAACAATCGCTCTGTATGAATGACACCGGAACTGTGGGGTCGCAATAACACCGGAGGGGAAGTGCCATGCGGAAATGAATATGAGCACTTGTTAACTCGTGGTAATCGTTACCTTTACGAGGGGAGCAGGTTGTTCACATGCCCCCGTCCTCTGCTATTAGGGCTTAATTTGCTGTTAAGTAATTGCCTTGAGGTTAACGTGACGATAAATTTTTCGTGGAGGGTATCTTTTTTTTGTGATAGGTACTATTTAATTTAATTATTTATTTTAATGTTTTTTTTTTATTAATTTGTATCTAAGTCAAAAATTATTGGATATAAAGGCGATACTAAAAATAATATATACAAAATATGAGAGCGCAAAAGACCTGGGAAAACAAGAAACTCATACAAAATTAACATTATTTTTGTAAACATTTAAAAAAATTTGACGTTTATAATAGTTTAATGTGAGGGCGTGTAGGTTTAGTAAAAAAGTTATATCTCGAAAAAGATAATATATTTTTATTCCGGGGAGATCTAGCGAAATTTTTTGATTAGAGCCAATTCAACTAACCTGCTAACTAAAGATCGGCAAATTTTCACGGCTCGGTTTATTGCAACTAGATTTTCTCTTAAAGATTTTTTTTAGTTCAGGAAACTATAATAAACAGGAAATAATAAAAACGTGTCAACATAATAAATGTAAATAAATACTCAAAAAAGTATAATTTTTTTAAAATATCTTGAAAAAACTCCTGAATATTTCCACGCAGAAAGTTCAAGTCCTCCAAGCAATCACGTTTTACATAATAATAATTTAACAGGTGGACATTGCTTGATTGTTGTAGTAGCTATTTTTTGTACCCGCTGTATTATATAGGTACATTATTATATAATTTATGCTATAATAAATATTTATAATATTTATATAATATTTAAACTTTTTTTCGCAATTTTAAGCGTTTTGATTTTTATATACCTAACTTTTTTAATTAGACTGTTCTCTTACTTCAATTCAAAAACACCGAAGGTGCAACCTTCTCGAGGCTCTATTTCTTGAGATGGTATAAAGCTCAGATCTCAGAAGAAAATTTATTGCACACACCGTCAGTCAATCTTTTCGAGGAAAGGTGTCCAAATTCAAATATCTGAAGAATATTGACCAAAATTACAGAGAAACATCATGTGATAATTCAAAAATATCTGAAACTTTGATTAGGTAAGATCAAATTGAAAAAAAAAAATGGAATAAATTCATCATTTCATTACGATCAATCGATCAAGATTGCGACGAACTTGACTTGACAGGTGGGATCATAATTTCATACCAAAGCAGACTTCAACAAGCAATTTGTCTTCACTTGTGTTGTGTTGTGTAGGTACCTTGGAGACATATAATAATAGTTTAAAAGTACCTAAGTGCTTATCAAGTAAAATATTTATTTGCGAATGATGCATTTTTGCAACTTCTTTCACAATTTCAGGCGGGCATAACCATGCAACCAAACCAGGTAGATGGAGGTAAGTAAGGAATTTCAGTTTTAAGACGAAAACAACCCTTATACAAGTAACCGATCAAGATTCTATTATAATTTTTACAATAAAATCTCTGAATATACAATTTTACACAATATAACTGACCCCTTGATATACGGTAAAATAACCTGTCCCGTCACCTCACCCCGCCAACAAAACAACCCTTATTGAATAGCAGCCAAGAAACTGTTCCATTCCATATATTACCTGCCTACCTATGAATCTGAAAAGGGCTGAAAATCTATCGGCAATAGAAACGAAACCGAGTAAAAAGGGTCAAAATCAAATAATAAAAGTAAAAGGATACTTATAGGGTGTTCAGATAAGCATGAAGCAACCCCTACGCTTGCCAGCTGTCTTTTCGAGTGTGGGAACATGCACGGACTCGCCATTCCCACGACTACGCACACAACACACCCTCGTAATATAAAAGTATACGGCATACATATCACATACGCCGTCCTCCTCGTCCTCACCTGCGACCGGTCTTTTCTTCTCTCTCGCGGTCATGGACGAGAAATATGCACACCTGTCGTTTTCCTCGCGTCTCATTCGTAGGGCGATCTGCCCCACTTTTACCCTTAGGGACTCGACTCAGTGACGTCATGTGTGAGCCGTCCGTATAAATACAAGCGGAGGCTTGTGTTTGGCATCATTTATCGTTCGTGAGTTCGAGAGATTTATCAATTATTATTATTATTAATACCAGACAGAAGATGATTTGCCACGATTTCATAATTAACGCAGCCGACCAGAACTGCTTCAACTTGAACAAAGAGAGCCAGCACCAGCAGAAGAGCCATCATAGATCGACCATTCATCAATTCAAGCGTCTCCTGAAACCAGTCTTCGGTTTATTAATGAAGAAGAATAAGAACACCTACAAGAAGAACCCGCAGCCTCATTACTTCACCGACGGCGAAGACGACGACGAGATCAACGATAACCTCGCTAACGAGAGTCTGGAGAACGAGATCTTCGAGGAGATCGACAACTGTGAAGATTACGCCGGAGTTCCCGTTTACAACAATAGCGGGACTATCGATATCATCCCGGTTTTTCGGGGGCAGAGATACATCCCGGTGCATTTCGCCAAGACGGAAGCTGGAACGTTCTTCTGGAGCTCGATGGTGGGCCCGGACTGCGATCTGAATTTGCAAGGAGATCGAAATGCTATCACCGGGCACCAAGATGCTGAATTACAAGTGGACAGATGGGCTCAAGCGTAAGATTGATTGATGCTATTTCCTGTTAATTAATTAATGTGATTTTGTGACTTGAGCTTTATCTGATTGTGATTTTTTTTACTTTTATTAGTACCAATTATTATTGTACTAGGACTGATTATTTTGTGATACTAAGTATAGATTTAACTATTTTGTACCTATGCCTATTTACTTGTAAATTGTAAATGTATTTGTACCTCGCAATTTTTGAGCTTTATTATTATATTTTTAATTGTATCGAATCGTAATAATTGTCTTCCAATTGATTAGAGATAATGTTTTTATTTTAATAAATCGTTGATCATATTTCCTTTTTTTATTACTTAACACGTTAAGCGCCATGGCGGTCACTAGAGACCGACCGCTTACTCTTCCACAGGGCCATGGCGGTCACCTATGACCGACCAACAAAACTAGTCTACCAGGCCAGCTGACCGACTATACACGCGTAGCGTAGTATATACATGACCGATATGGCCCAGTAGGATAGATTGGTATCGACAGGCTTTGAATTTTTACTTTGCTTGATTTTTTTTAGCTCCCGAAGTCTGAATAAGAAAATATGAAACATGTTCGAGCAACATATGTTTTATTCTATAAACTTATAATCTTTGGTTATAAAAAAAAAATTATTCTATAATATTCAAACTCTGTTATGTGGTAAAGACCACTATATCCTATGGCGGTCATATGACCGCTAGGGTAATACTTGGTCATTCAGTTCCCAGTGGGCCATGTCGGTCACCAGTGACCGACACAGATTTTTTGAAAAAGCAATCAAATTAAACAAAATTTATCAAAATTAATGATTGTTCCCTTATTATTTTGACATTTTCTAATGAAAAATTTTGTTGGCCCACGAGAAAAAAATTGGAAATACTGCTTGGCGCTTAACGTGTTAATATTATTATAATAACCCCTTACAAATTATTAAAAAAAAAGAAGTGAAAAAAAAATAAAAAGTACAAAAAAAAATATAAAAAAGTGCCTAATTTTGAAATTAAAGAAATGATTCAGTATACCAACACCAGTGATAAAATGAAATCTTTTAAAAAGGTAAGTATAGTTAAAAAAAAAAAAAACTAAAAAAAGTTGACAGCAATAAAAGTGTTGAGAGAATATAAAATTTACAAGCTATAAGCCATAAAGTAAGAAAGGAATGTTGTCCTCATGGTTTCTCTAACTTCTTTGATTTTAAATCTTGACTACCCTCCAGGTTTACCTGAGCAGGTAGAAGGATTAAGTTACAGGTAGGTTGGCACAAATATTTATGCACTATTGCCAGATATCCTTAAATTTTCATTATGCCTCCTATATATCCGTAAAAGTTCATTTTTTCCTTCCAATAAACTCCCCCTTTCCTTTCTAGTTTCAGAAAAATTTTGTGAACGGAAATCATTATAAAATACAATTTTCTACATGATGGGAGCATTAAAAATCCTCTACATGAATGATGACTAGGTAGTCTGATCTGGCATCACTGTGAGGACCTGTTGAGGTGTTCGGTTACCTGCTTAGTAATTTACTCCCAAACCAGGACTGTTTATTAGAGTTTGGTCGTTCTTAGGCTGGATTTTATTGGGTCATAAAGATTTTACTTTTAATTTCTGCCAAATTTTTTTAATTAAATTTTATTCCCGTCCTTAAATTAAAAATTCATGACCCGGTGGAACAAATAAAGTTTCAGATTACAATCAAGATGATAATAAAAAATGCAATCATCCAGAATAACCTCTACACAGCATATTAATTAAGTAATAATAATATTAATAATAGTTAATAATAATTGAGTATTAATAACAATAATTATTATAATAAATAATAAATGTTAATAATATTGAAAATTAAATCTAATATATAAGAATCTATAATGAAGATTTTTTTATTGTAAAACGGGGTACATTAGTGGCTGCATAAAAAATTCAGGGGGTGGTGACAGCCTACACACCTCAAAAAAATCAGTTTAGCTATAGCATCCCGTGCTAAGCCACAGAGCCCCTTACAGGGGGCGCCAAAAAGCAGTTTTTTTTATTAATTTCTTTAATACTAAGAAAGTTACAGATATAAGATCAAGCAAACACCAGTGACGGCTCGTGGATTTCAGAGTTAGAGAAATGGATATTCTAAACAGGAAAGGGTTCTCGAAACAGAAAAGCTCGAAAAAAATTTTTTTTTTCGAAATCCGGTCAACTCGATTTATTTTTGCACTGTGCTGTTTGACAAAGTCCGGTAAGCTCAAAAGTTCGAGTTTTGCAAAGTTCAGTCAGCTCAATTTTTTTTTTAAATGTCCGGTGAGAGAAAGTCCGGTCAGCTCGAAAATTAGATTTTTGTAAGGTCCGGTTTGCAGGTTTAAAAGAAAGCTCGAGTTTTGAACTGACCGGATATTGCAAAAAGCGAATTTTCGAGTCGACCGGACCTTTCAAAAAACGCATTTTCGCGAGCTCACCAGATTTTGTCAAACCAGATTTAGCAAAAAAAAAAGACTAAAACTCAAAAAGCAGAAAAAAATCTAGAACTCATTTAGAAATAGGTGATGTGGCATTTCAATCACTTCAATTTAAGCCGACACTGAAACACACCTCAGGTAAATACTTCTATTCATTCTTGGAGAAAAAAAAATAAACTTTTTTTATATGTATGTTTTTTTATAACTTTCTTGGTACTAAAGAAAATAATGTAAAACCACTTTTTGATACCCCCTATGAGGGGCCATATTTCCACTCTCAACAAGGGCTGCTCAAATTATTATTTTTTTATTGTATGGAGGACACATTTTATTTCTCAACAACGAACTTCGGCCAGTAAAGAATTATTTTACAACCAACAAGCGAGTGTTTTTTTAAGTGAAAACTTTTTTACAAATTTTTCAGTCTTCTTAAAATCTTCATTATTATGTTTTTTGCGCTTTGGGACTTCATTTTATTTATTTATTTATTTTTTCATTAGTACTCCACTTATATTCCTAAGTGCCTTGACATATTTCATATTTCCTATCCACGTTATAAAAATGTGGCGACATAATGCAGCATTGTCATACAAAAGAAAAATGTCTTATCTTGGTCGTCTTATTATACTCAGTGCAGTGGCTTCAAAAAGTTTGAGAAAGTGTTCCCCATGGCTCAATGTTTCTTCTATTAATGTGTTTGGGTGAGTAAAATCAACACCCATGCATTCTTGCGGACTATTTGTTCATTATTACTATTTTTTTTATTTAAATTCCACCCTTTCACTCCTTAAGATGACATATTTGCTATCAATGTTATAAAAAAGTGGCGACAGAATCTGCATTGTCATACCAAACAAAAATATGCATTTTACCTTGTCTTGGTCGTCTTAGACGCAGCTTCAAAAAGCTTTAGAAGGTGTTCCCCAATGTTTCCAGCAACTTGCTTTCTGTTTAATGTTTTTGGGAAGGTATGAGTTCTACTCCCATGCGTCCTTAGACTATTTGTTCATCGTGGATTCTCTTTTCTTTCTTTTTCGTGTCTCAAGAAGAAGATAAAAATCAATCAGATAAAAAAAATTTAGATAAATGAAAAGATCTAAATTGTTTAAAAAAATTAGTTCAACACAATAAATCATTTTACACAGACGTGCTGCAATATATTCAACTAACCGAACAACAACCCGGTTCAAGTTAATAAGAAAACATTCTTTGACATGTTTTGTGACATTTGACAAGCACAGTTTTTTCATCGACGGACATTGCTTTATTTGGCAAGCTTGGAGTTATTTTTTATTAATGAGATTTGCGGCGAAATGAATATTAAATTAAACCAACAAAAGGGAACTAATAAGAAAGCAACTTGTCAGGTATCACGGATCGCTCTTATTATTATAAAGACTGGCATTTGGCAGCCATGAAGGTGGAGAACAAGAGATGAAGAAGACTATAATTTAGTTTAGAGGCCCTTTAAATCTCCAATCTAGGTTGCCATGGAATTTGGGCTATAAAAAACGCCTGTTTGGACCCCTCGCTGGGCAGCCCCTCGTCCTGACACTACTATGAGGCATTTATCGGCTTAACTGTGTTGCCAGATTGGACAGAATCCTGCTTTAAATTTTATTTGAAGTACGAGGGCGACCACGTTTTTTATTTATTCTGCCTCAATGCAGGTCGTTAGGTCATTAGAAGATGTGTAAAAAATCATGCCAATTCTGAAGTTTTTACGAAAATCGAATATTTGCGAAATTGATCGAAATAACAAAAAAAATCTGCACCAAATATTAATTATTTCTGATTCTAAACAAAGTTAAAAAAAAAATGATACGAATAAGGTGGGAAGGGAGTTTGGCCCCCAAGCTACTATGGCACCCGTTCTGCCATGACAATAATGATGCTGCGAGAAATCTTACTTAAACCTTCCCGACGACCTTTCTCTTTCCATGAAAGGAGCTCAATTTTTCCTCTTGTTGTGCTAGTGCTAGAGCCTGTTCTGACCCAAAGATCTGAGGCTATCTCTTCTTTGAAGTTGCAAGAGTCCTCGTCCTCTATTCCACATTTGGAATAGACTGGGTTCCCTCTATCCCAAGAAAAGCCAATCGCTTTTGCGGCACCCCAAGCTAATATATCGGTGCATAAAAAAATGTCTGCTCCATGGATTCCATTACCTACCACTTTTATTCTAGCCGCTTGCAGGGTGGCGTATATCTTTGCTTGGAAGATCGTCGTGCTTATGGTTGATCCCAGATAAAAAGATCTCCCCAGTTTTTGTTCTGCCCTACCAACTAAAGTCCCGCTCCAATTTCTCATCCCCGGGACATTTTTTATATTTATCCGATTAACAGAGGTAACCTGCTTAAGGTTTGAGACATTGCTCTACATTTCACTTATTGCAACAAGTGAAACGAAAATTTGGATTTTTGAAAAGTCTGACCAATTTAAAAGGAAATATTTGAAATTCAGTCAAGCAACTACCAGACATGGCAACAATGGGCAAGCAGAGGCCACTTGATGGATCTCTATACGGCATCTCTAATCTGCGGCCGGCCGTGCCTCGCCCGGGGCGAATCACGTGCACGGGCATCGTCTCCTCTGTCTCCGCATACCTGTAAATAAGTACCTGAGGAATGAGGATCGGGGTGGTTGTGGCTATTCGACAGGACCCACGACGCTCCTTTGTTCATTCACGGTCGAGCTTATGCGTGACACAGGTAGCCAAGATGGCCATGGCCACGGTCTGGCCCGGCTTGGTCACTCAATATTCCAAGCGATTATTTTTTCATCAACCATAACGTTCAGTTCCAGTCAACCATGAAGCAATTTGCTTTGATTATGTATATTCTTATTTATTATTATAATGCATATGCATATTATACAGGTCTCCCATCAATTTTAGAATTTTTGTGACATTAACCCTTTGCAATTGAATGAACATTTTTGATTTTCCGTACATTTTCGTGATCAATATAATTTGAACTAACGTAGGTACATATCTGTAATTTGCTTAATTATTGAGTGTAAGAGGGAAAAAACTTAAGAGGGACCAAAAATGTCCTGCAATTTTTTTTTATAGAATTTCAATATCATTATATTAGGAACGAGTCTATGAAAACAAACATTTTTTTAATGGAAATGTCCTTACAGTTTAAAAAAATAAAAATATCAAAAAAACTTTTTTTTTTAATTTTCAAAGGTGGAGAATTTGTACGAAAAATTAATAACTACATACTTTTTAATATCAACTTGAATTTTATTAGGTGAAAACTGAGACATTATTAAATGCAAGTAGTTTCCAAACGGAGAAACCATCATCAAAAAACAAATAAATCTGAAAATCTCGGGCAAAAGCATAATTTTTGTGCATAATTATTAGTTCCGAGACCCCGAAACCCCGTAGCCGAGGTTTCGAGTCTACGCCCAGTTTCGAGGAACTATACGCCCAGTGTCGCCCCAAAAAGTGATGTCGGTCGGCGAGTCGGTCGGTCCGTCACAAAATCCTATGAAACACTCTAGAGCCATCATTTTTCGTCGTAGAGACCTGAAATTTTGCCCTATTAAAGGGGCGCACGGTCCCACGATGCCTATTGAAAACGAGCGGGATCTGTTACCGGGAAGTGTCTTTTTTTCGGGAATTTCGGGTTTTTTCAGAAACGACCTATGAAAAACTCTAAGTGTCCGAAAGTTGCACCGATCAAGATGAAACTTGGTAGGGACGAAGCTCGGGACCCCCAAATACGACCTATTGAAAATGAGCCGGATCTGAGAATTTTAAGGCCCCCTTTCAGGGCCGTACTTTTTTTTGCAACGTCCCACATATAGGACTTTTTCTCGGTAACGGTATATCGCGTAGAGATTCTGCTACTACAGTTACTTTGGGAAAGAATGGACGTACAAACTTTGTAGAAATCGTTTTTCGAAAAAATAATTAGGTGAGCGGTAATCGGCCCTCAAAAAATGGAATATACCATTTTCGCATATTTTCGAATTTTTTTCAAAATTTATTCCACCAATCGAAAAAACAACAAAACAGTGAGATAGAGCCGTTTGTGGCCTACAAAAAAGATAATTATGATTTTTACGTAAAATGTCGCAAAAACCGACTTATTCAAAAAAACAAAAAGTCTGTCATTTTTTCTAAAAATCACAAAAAAATGTTTTATTCGAAAACGGTGCATCCTAGAGAAAAATTAAATTAGACCTTTTTTGAATAGTTCTTCAAATGCTATTTTATTATATGAAACATTTTCCCGAAAAATTCCCGGTTTTTGAGCGGGAATCGTTTCTTTAAATAACCAATTGTCAAAATGCTACTCTTTAACGCATGCTTTCGAATTTTTTTCGAAATATTGTCGATCGATCGAAAAAATAACAAAGCTCTATGATAGAGACGTCCTTTATCTACAAAAAAGATAAATATAGTTTTTTTCCTTAACCGTTGGAAAAACTGTCAAAATTCGGAAAAACTTCGGCAGGTCATTGAAACTGTTCAGGCGTGTTTCAAATATAACATCTTCGATTGACGACATAGTTGAACTTTTGTCAAATTTTTTTTCTTCAACACTAAATTTGAAGTTTTGGCTTCATTTCAGCTTGATTATGTTGGTACTTTAAACGAAAAATAAAAAATTTCCTCGCTGCTCGAAAATTAGCTTACACTTTTATTTTTATTAAAAAATCGATAAATTAATTCTTTGTTATTTTTTTTGTCTTCTTCTTTATGCACGATTGGGAAAATTAGAAAGACAGTCGCAACGACAATTAATTAACGTAAATAATTGTGAAAAAATTATCCAAATTGGTCATTTAATAACGAAGATGACATATTTTTTAAAATTTCGATAATACGTTCCCGGCGATTTACCGGCTACGGCTCGTGTCTTGACCTGCCGGAGCGCTGCCTCAGTCGCTCCGTTCCCCCGCTAGTATTATTATAATGGTCAGGTAGGTATAGCTAACCATAATTAATAAATGCGCGGTTCCTGTTCGGGAAATGCCTTAATTTCTGTTTTTTCTTATGCATTTTGTAAATTTTACAATTAATAGCAACATACTATTAGACTTTCACTAATAATTTAGAGTGAGTATTATTTTCAAAATTTTAAAAATGCGCCCTGAAAAATAGAGTAAATAACGTAATGTGATATTACGTATGCGGAACTTCGGTAAACGCGACCGAAGAAAATAATTTTTCCGATTCGAAGAATCAAGATGGCGGCCATTTTGTAATTTTAACGTAACGAAAAGACTCCCGGCCACTACAATCCGGTGAAATATTTTCAAGAAATTAATCCGAACTGTCACTTTTGAAACGTCAAAATCTAAAGGTTAAAAAAAACGAGTTTTTGCACACGAAAAAACTTAAATAAAATCGAAGGATCAAGATGGCGGCCAGATTTTGGTATCGCCGTAAAGGTGAAATGTGCAGCAATAACATATTGGTGCAAGAGCTATCCCGGATAACTGCAACTGTCATTTTTTTTAAACGTCAAATTCATGAATATTGAGTTCGGTTACCAAATGTCATTAGAGTGACGGTATAAATCGTGATTGAACTATTTTTGGCGGTGTCAAAATAAAGGCATTACCATTAATTAGTACGTGGTTTTGAAAAAAACTCGAAAGAAATCTAAACTGGGACTTTTTAAACGCCAAAGTTGAGAAATCGCGAGCAAAAATCGGTCATTTTCAAAAAATCACAGCGCCGCCATTTTGGAAATTTAAGCGACAAAAATTAAAAATTCCGACAGAGCAACTCTTCCACAACCCCGCAAAAATTATCCCCGAATCCCGATGTACGAAAATTGCCGAGAAAAAAAATTCCGAACCATAGATGATTTTCATTGATTTTGCTCGGAATCGTCGAGATTTTAAACGGAAAATTGTTCCGCTCGCACATTTTTTAACGTAACTTTGGCTGCTTGGGTCGGGGGAACATCGCAAAAGTATCGGCGTGTAGCTAAGAAATTGCTCTTCCAAAATGCAAAGTTTTGCTGCAATCGAGACAACCGTCTGTCAGCTGTAAGCCGCCAAAGTAGAATTAAATTTTTTTTTTTTTTTAATTTTCAAAAGCGTCTGTAGCGGCCATTTTAAAAAATTTCGCGATCGCAATTTCACGTTACCCTTCTTATTGATGAACTCTGTCGACCGGAAAATACCGTCCGTCAAAAAGTTGCACCGTTTCAGAGAAAACGACGAAAGAATTTTCGATCAAGAAAATCGTAAGCCTTTCGATTTTGGTCAAAAAATCCAAAAAATAAAAAAGGCTGAAATTCGCAAAAGGGCATCATGAAGTGATTGCAAATCTAGAACCGAAGAGCTTTTTTCGTTTTCTTGCATAGTTTCGGAGAAAATGGCGTTCAAATATCAAATTACATAGTAATATAGTGGAAAATGGGTGTTTCGAACACACGAAATAATTTTTTTTTTTAATTTTGAGAATCAAAATGGCGGCCTTTTTTAATTTTGACGTAAAGAAGAGACTTCAGGTTACGACTCTCATTTGAGAAAATTGCGAAATTAAAATTAAAACTGTCATTTTTTAAATGTCAAAATCAAGAAGAGCATTTAAAAAAATTGTTTCTCTTTTCAACAAAACTCATTTCGGCATTTTGTTGATTCCATAGACCGCATTGACATATTTGACAGCTGTAAAAAAAAATTCCGTGCTTCTCGCGACCTGTTCTCTCTTTTACGACCAACTTGAACTGTCAAACTAACGCGTGACTAACTTTGACACGAATCTAACTTCTACGCGCGGGCTCGGAACTTCCCATATTGGTCCTTCAGGAGCGATATAAAAAAAATAACACAAAAAGAGATGAATGTCCCATTAAAAAAAAATAAAGATGACATCTTCGTTCGCCATTTTTGAATGTGCCGCGCCATCTTGGTAATATTTACTTTTGACTATAGTTATTATGTATGTTCCATAAGTTCTAAATTTCAGATCCCAAAATCAACCACTATAGAAGAGTTGAACTTGTTCAAACGGGCGCTTTAAAAAAATCACCTGTGTATCTCAAAACAAACGTGAAAAAAAGAAGCAATTTGATTTATAAAATTATCATTAATTTTCAAGAAAATAGCAAAATAAATATTTTAGCATTTTTTCCGAGGGGTGTAACGGAAATTTTGTCAAACAATCGAGTCTTCAAATCGAATCAAAATAGACGATCAGAATTAATTTAAATACAGACCCGGAATATATTTGCGCTTTGAGTGGTCTCGGCCAGTTTCAAATCCTAAAAACCATCATCAGAGCCGAAAAATTAATAATTAAATAAAATATTCTCAATAATTTGCGCCAAATTTTAATTTGTTGAGTGATTTTCTTCAAGTTTGGTTTCTGAAGGTTTTTAGACTCGCTATTTTCACTTCTTCAAACAAATCTGCTCTAAAAATTATAAGACAAAAGTTAGCCCTCTTTCTCGAAAAAAATGTTACTTGGGAAGGAACCGCTTTGATTTGTAAAATTCTTGTGAATTTTCAAGAAAATTGACTAATAAATCTTTTGCTATTTTTTCCAAGGGTACGTAACCGGAATTTTGGCAAAAAATTGAGTCTCTTGAGTCAAAACAGGTCAGTTTTATTATTTAATTTATTTTCTACTGATGTAGAAAATTTATACAGGGTGTTAGTTCACTCAGTAATGACAACATTGCCTATTTATTTAAATATGATACCCTGTATTATATTTTTGTATTTTCATATTTCCTGAGAAAATTCAATAAGAATTGCGGTTTAAATTAATAGTTTTTGTGTTATAAACAAATGAAAATCGCAAGTTCTTATTTTGAAAGCAGTATACATTGGAAAGGACTCAAGATTATAATTATCGCAAAACGGCTTACTTGTCCCTGTCTTCACTTTTCAAGTGTTATCTTACAGTGTACAGTGTACCTACTTGAAATTTTTATACAGGATGATAAAAATTATTAGAGTTTTCATTACCCTGTATAAAAATTTCGTCCACATCATAGGGTAGTATACAGTGTGTCCCCGGATGAACCTAACTATACTTATAAATTTCCTTATTTTGCATCTTAGGAAAAAAAGTAATTCTTTAGAAAAAGTTTTGCTTTATCTAGAATATCTTAAGCCGCTGTCAAAATTTCGAAATAATATACAGGGTGGATACAATTCATTTATTACAGTTTTTATCAAGGATATTTCCTACTAAAAAGTTCAATTGCATATCGATATAGCACTTCACCAATACCGTAGCACTTAACTAAATAAATTCTTTGCTAGAGACAACATAATTTCAATTTAATATTGAATATTGAATATACAGGGTGGCCCAGCGAAAAGTTACCAGGCCTAATAACTTGAAAACTGAAGATGTACGCGAAAAACGCCGAAACAGGTCGATTTTGTTATCGAGGGGGACATATTTTCGTAACAAATTTACTTACCCAAGTTCACCCCCTTGGTAGGGGTAGCTACCCCTTTGCTTATCATCATAGGGAACAGCTATTGAGTGAGACATCATTTGAAAGCTACTTGAATTCTCTTTACAACGATATCCAACATTTTGGGTTTCGCTTACATACAGGTTGGCCCAACGAAAACATTTTTTTGAGCCACCCTGTATGTAAGTGAAACCCAAAATGTTAGATATCGTTGTAAAGAGAATTCAAGTAGCTTTCAAATGATATATGTGAGTGGTTTCGCTTACATACAGGTTGGCCCAACGAAAACATTTTTTTTGAGCCACCCTGTATGTAAGTGAAACCCAAAATGTTAGATATCGTTATAAAGAGAATTCAAGTAGCTTTCAAATGATGTCTCACTCAATAGCTGTTCCCTATGATGATAAGCAAAGGGGTAGCTACCCCTACCAAGGGGGTGAACTTGGGTGGTTAAATTTGTTACGAAAATATGTCCCCCTCGATAACAAAATCGACCTGTTTCGACGTTTTTTGCGTACATCTTCAGTTTTCAAGTTATTAGGCCTGGTACCTTTTCGCTGGGCCACCCTGTATATTCAATATTCAATATTAAATTGAAATTATTTTGTCTCTAGCAAAGAATTTATTTAGTTAAGTGCTACGGTATTGGTGAAGTGCTATATCGAATGCAATTGAACTTTTTAGTAGGAAATATCCTTGATAAAAACTGTAATAAATGAATTGTATCCACCCTGTATATTATTTCGAAATTTTGACAGCGGCTTAAGATATTCTAGATAAAGCAAAACTTTTTCTAAAGAATTACTTTTTTTCCTAAGATGCAAAATAAGGAAATTTATAAGTATAGTTAGGTCCATCCGGGGACACATTGTATAAAAAGTTATTTATTTATATTTATTTTTTTATATAAAAAGTTATAATAGGGACATGTAAGCCGTTTTCTGATATCTTGAATCGGGTCCGATATACACTTGCTTTCAAAATGAAAAATTGCGATTTTCATTTATTTATAACTCAAAAACAAATTCATTTAAATCGCAACTGTGAAAACCATTATTGTTGGATTTTGTCAGGAAATTTGAAAATACAAAAATATACAGGGTTTTTTATATAAAAAATAGGCAATGTTGTGATTACTAAGTCAAGGAATACCCTATATACTTTTTTGTAAGATCAATAGAAAGTAAATTAAATTACAAAATTTCCCCTTTTTTTTCCTTTTTTTTACTCAAAACTGAAAGATTTATTGGCCCATTGTCAGACTTTTAACACACCCGGAATATTTTTTATGATTTGAGGAGTCTCCGCCAGTTTATAGTAACCTAAAAACCATCATCAGAGCTGAAAAAGCAATAAATGATATAAAATAAACTCTAAATAAATTGCGTCAAATTTGAATTTGTTGGGTGATCTTTTGGTTTCTGAAGATTTTTCGACTCGTTCTTTCCATTTCGTCAAATAAACCTGTTCTAAAATTAATACGATGAGTTAGCACCCTCCCCTCCCCTTCCCCTCCCTACTCTTATAAATGGTGTCCGAAAATACAGTGGTACATATGGGGATCTCAAAAACCGTGAGAGATACGAGGTCGGTTATACATATTATAGAAAATGTGCAGAATTATATAAGTATATACTTATTAAGAACCTGACAAAACAACTTTCAGTCGTTACTGAAATATCCTGATGAAAAAGCTGAAAAATAGTGATTTCTTATTCTAGCAATATCTTTTTTATTATTGGAAATTGATAAACTTTTTTTTCCAGAGGCTTACATAAGTCTTCAAGAGTCAACTCATCCATTTGACATTTAAAAAATTATCAAAGCCGACCAGATCCCAAAGTATTCATAGTCAACTTTTGTTTTTCGTATAAAGTCGCCATATTGTTTTTTCATGTCATTCGGTATTAAAAAAAAAATCAACTTAACAAAAAATCTACAAATTCAAAAGCACATTCTTTTTTGGAAAAAAAAATTAAATATTTTTCTTAAAATGCCTTCAGTATGACGTCATATTGCTTGCCTTGATTTTTCGGTGAATGGTGAATGGTTTTTGCTTCTAACGTTATTTAATAAATATATTTTCTTATTTTTTTTCCGAAAATTAAAATTTTATTTTATTTAATTTTAGAGATTTTTGGTTAAATTGTTTTTTTTTAATGACGAATGGCAATAGTCGGCTTTGAAAATTTTTGAAATGTCAAACGGATAGATGCTCATGATGCCTCAGACCAAATTGCGCCAAATTTTTATTCTTGAAAAAAATTTCCTCATATACAGGCTGTCCCAGCTTATTCGAAGCGGTCTCTGTAGGCCAAACGATGGACTTTTTCAAAAAACCTTTTGAAAATTCAAATACAGAATCACAATGGCCATAATTTAAAATTATTTTGGAGTATACAGAGTGTCCCATATGACAGTGGCATATCAAAGTTATGTTTTTTTAAATGGAATGCTCCTATGTTATTGCATTTTTAGATTGTCTGAGAAGAGAAAATAAGATTGACTTTTACAGTTGGTGTTTAAATTCAGAAGTTTTTGAGTTATTAAACAAGTGAAAATCGTCATTTTTCAAGTTCAAAACCCTGTAACAACGAAAACGGCTGAAGATAGAGAAAAACGGCTTACATGTCCCTATTTTACTTTTTCATGTACTATCCTATCATGTAGATGAAATGTTTATACAGGGTGATAAAAAATTTGAAAAATTCTGAGATTTCTCCACGCGTCGCCAAATAAAAAAAATCAAAGAAAGTAAAAATTTTTCTCTACCATAGGATAGTACATAAAAAGTTAAAATAGGGACATGTAAGCCGTTTTTCTCTATCCTGAACCGTTTTCGTTGTACAGGGCCTTGAACTTGAAAAATTACGATTTTCACTTGTTTATAACTCAAAAACTTCTGAATTTAAACACCAACTGTAAAAGCCAATCCTATTTTCTCTTCTCAGACAATCTAAAAATGCAATAACATAGGAGCATTCTATTTAAAAAAACATAACTTTGATATGCCACTGTCATATGGGACACTCTGTATACTCCAAAATAATTTTAAATTATGGCCATTGTGATCCTGTACTTGAATTTGCAAAATTTTTGGAAAAAATCAATCGTTTGGCCTACAGAGACCGCTTCGAATAAGCTGGGACAGCCTATATACCTATGTAGTTTCTGCATTATTTTCGACGCGCTTTGTCTATTTCCGGAAGCAAAAATGCTCTAGAAGTTCCAAGACAAAATTTACTCCCCCATCAGGAAACAAATGTAACTTACAAAGGAATCGATTTTTCTCAAATTTGGTCTCTGCTGTTTTTTCGAGTAATTTTTCCCATTTCTGTAATAAATCTGCATGATAATATAAAAGTTATAAGACAAACGTCAACCCCCCTAACCTGGAAGAAAATGTTATACTAAGACGCTAACCGATTTGATTACATATTAATAAAACTCCCATAAATTTTGTTAAGAAAATGAAAAAAAAAATAGTTAGAGCTTTTTTTTGGAAATAAGAAAAACGGAACAAATCGAGTTGGTATTTCTGGTATTCGGGATCTCATCCAGTTTCTAATCCTTAAAAACCATCATCGGAGCTGAAAAATTAATTAATTAGATAAAATATTCTCAACAAATTAAGCCAAATTTTAATTTAATAATCGATTCTCTCCAAATTTGGTTTCTGAAGATTTATCGACTCTCTCTATTTCCGCAAACATAATAATATTTGCTCAAAAATCAATAGGACGAGAGTTAGTCTCCCTGCCTCAGAAAAATGCGACTTAAAAAGGAACATATTTGATTTCAGAAATTCCTATGCCGAGGTTTAAGCTGATGCCGATTTACCATCGCGCGGTTTTCAAGCTTACTCGTAAATCAAACTACAATTAATCACATTCACCATTCACAATCATAACGCACGCTCCTGCAAATACTGCAATCTTGTTTGCATTGATTGTTTGTTACCTAGACATGTTACAAGGCTAAAGAAATCCTAATCCTACTCATCTTGTTGATATGGCAAGAGCAAGAGATAAGTACCCTGTACCAGTACCAGTACCATATGGTGAGATATGGGTATTGTAAACCGATCCATATATTCAGCTTGCGGATCCTAATGACAGCTAGGCGTGCGTGATTCACCTCTCTTCAATCCTCGTCTTGGATGCGTGCGGCGGACCTCATGCACGGCACGGCACACCGGCACACTGCATGAAGACTTAAGACTTAAGCCACGCATCTGCCTTTGTTCCCACGGTTAGCGGGAACACGTGTTCGAATGGCGGGAACCGGTATTTGAGAATTATTATGGAGGACCCCAATGATGACGCTTCTGCTATCTGCTGCAACATTTTGTAAAAAAAAATCAAGCCAAGCACCTAAAGGTAATATTCTTCTCTCTACCGAATACCCAACCTCTCTTGATTGAGTCCTGATAGTGGCGGTGGCGCTGGCGGTATTTAAAATAAATATTTTCCTTCTCGATGGAGTTGGGAGTCATCTCGATAATGCGAGTGCAGAGTGCAGGGAGGGTTCGCCGTCAAGGTCTGGTTCTGGTTCTGGTATGTCGCTTACCACGTGTTCTTGTAAATGTAAATCCAGTATCGTGAGAATGAGGGTCTCTTGATTGCTTTTGCTAGCGCTAGCGCTAGAATAGAACTCGTGGTTGGTTTCGTGGATACCTGACACCTTATCGTACCGCAGGATTCTAGCAGGAAGTTCGCTACTGTTGCAGGAATTTCTTTCACGGCGTGTATCATTAATAATTTATATTTTTTTACAACGTTGCAAAAGTTCCTCGTTTGTGACTCATTTACTTAATACATTATTTTGATCGGTTATTGCAACTTGCAATAAAAAGATAGGAAAAAAATATCTGCGTCTAATAGTTGCAACCGACTAAGATACAGCGGCGGCTAGTGGATTGCAAAAAATTTCAAAGTTAGTGAAATGGATTTGATTCGACACAGGTAAGGTCCGGTCATCCCGATTTTTTTCCCGGATCCAATCAGTAAAAATATAAAAATTCGAGCTAACCGGACCTTAAAAACATTCGAGTTAACTGGATCTTGAAAAAGAAAAAAAAAAATCGAGCTGACCGGACTTGCCAAAAAATTACATTTTCTAGTTGCTGATCTGATCTTGTCAAACAGGATAAAAAATAAATACAAATTAAAATTCGCGCTGACCGGAAAAGCCGCCACTGATCTGGAGAGGTACAGAAATTATAATATTTATAGCATCTTGCTGCTTGATGGCAATAAAGCTAAAGATTTTAGCACGGAATTTTTACAACCTGAAGCGATATAAATCTTGTCCAAATCCAAAAGGGCACCCTACTTTTTATTTTGAGGCTTTGTGATTTTATAGGCCGACAAATATCCAAAAGAACTAGGTAGCTATAGAATTTTATAACATTAAGGTACTTAACTTTCGATTTTATGAAGGGCTGTAAAGTAATAAAAATAAACGAGGATACTTAAAATTGATGTAATAAATTCCAGACAAACTCAGGTAGAGGTAGATCAAAAAAAATATTATGATTTCCCCGAATTGATTCTTAGATGAAATACTAACACGCGGCTAGTGCTAAGTGTCCTCGGAATTTCGCAGATTCGGCCGAAAAGAATTCTCCTAAATTTGATAATTCACATTAAAAATTACGTGTCACCGCGTGCAACAATAACAACCAGTCCCAGTCGGTCCAGTCCATCATTATAGGACCATTCTGGGGTAATTTCCCGGCCATCACGGACTAGTTTATAAAGCCGGACAGGTATTATTATAACACACTAAACTGTGAAACCATCAGGCCCATGATTGGTCCCCTATTGTCTGCTCGATCGTCTTTTGTTAGCTGTAAACTGACCGGCGGCCGACACAGCACACAAAGACTCAATTCCGCTCTCAAATGGGAGTTTTTTAGACACAAAAAGGAGGCCCGGAGTTATTAAAAAAAACCGCTCGTATTCAGTGTCCAAAATAAAAGACCGTTTCTTATATGAGTTATTTGACCATTGTGTTCTGGAGTTTAGTCATCCTGGTGTATTTTTTGGGACAAATTAATCTCTAAAAGGTGTTCTTTCTTTATAGAGACTTAAGAAGTAAATAATATGTGTTTTGATTGATCCCTAACAAGATATTTTCTGTTCTAGTTCGTATACGTAAAGAAACATGGAGCGAAACAATCAAAAGCATCCAGTCTTATCCCAATTATAAAAATCACATTGTTATTATTGTCATATAAATAATAAAACTTGCGTACCTGGTGGGCCCAGTCATGCTCATGCAGCCAGTCACCGCCGGCCGGATCTTTAGAACGTGGGTCCAACAATCACACAGTCACCCAGCTCAGTTCATTTGTCTTCCATCCACGCCACGACACGCCGACATGGTGTTGTTTACACACCGATCATTAGCATAAGCGTGGGACATCAATGACATTTAGATTCAGGGTATTCAGACATTGCCGGATGACGTCATTCTTCTGATCTGGATGAATCAGCAACTGAAAGTGGTCGTTAATTGGGTGTTCCCTGTATGGTGACGTTTTCAATGGTGACGACAATCCTGATCGGGAAGCTAAAAAAATACTTCTCGAGGACTTCGAATAAAGTCATGTCTCCATATTTCTCTTAGAAGACTTATTGATACGAAAAATACTTGATACTGGTAATATTTTTAGCTTATGAAGTAGATGCGTGGGAAATTGGTGATTCCGTTTTTCAGAAAAGTCAACATTTCTTAAAATGTGTCATGCATTTTTGACTCAGAGAAATTAAAAAAAAAACTCTGTTACATTATCTTTATAAAAATCTTGTTTTGGTGTCAGTTTTTCGCGAATCACCAAAATACTCAAGGGCTTCGAAAGTCCTGTCTCGTGTATATTTCTTTTAGCGACTTAATTCTTTTAAATTGCTGCCAAAAAGATTTGAAGCTGGAACTTTTGGCATTCTGGAGTAAGTGAAAAGCTGTTTTTATTCTTTTTTCCAGGAAAGTCAATATTTTCACAATAAATCCTTGAATCTGAAGCTGTTAACCATAAAAACCTGGACTGCGCTGTTAGATATTTTTCTAGCAAAATGGACATTTTTAGTTTTCCATTTTTTTTTTCAGGAAAGCGATTTCGATAATCATCATACAACAGTCTGTTTTGAGTAGTCTTTTTCTTTTCGCGAAACGTTATTGGTCTCAATACATAATTATTGAAACTGAAAGCCTAAATTAATTGAACTATTCTGGTCTTTAATAATAAATTTTTCAATTTCATCACCTAAATCTTCGGATATGCAAAAATGAAATTCCTGTCTCCCCATTTTAGAAGGTTTACTGATTTAAAAAAAATCATCTGGAAACTGCAAAATTTCACAGCTTTACAGTTCTGAGTCCCCGAAAGTTCCTTTTCAATAATTTTCAGGTGAATTTTATACAGGAATATTTTGTTTATTATCGAAGTTCATTGAAATTTACAAATATGTATCGTGTGATCCACAAAATTTTTCATCAACTATTGCCTTGAATAAAATGAAGCATGTCCGCCAGATAAAACACAAACAATTGGTAGGTGTGTAAGTGAACTACTCCAATATTAATGATCTACAAATCATAGAACAATAAACAAAAATATGACTACTTGCATAATGAAGTTTGTTAGAGTTAGAGTAAAGAAACTAACCTGGAACAGTAACGATATCTGCTGAGTACGTGTGGTGCTGAGTCTCTTACAAATTGCAGTTTGCATTGGTTGTATTTCAAGGAGGATGAACAACTCGAGCCGTTGTAGGGTATCTGTATTACCGACACTGACCCTTACTAGCCTTAGTGTCGGTAATACAGGTACCCTAAATCGTTGTTATCTCAGAAACTCAGAATATTCTGTCTTTCTGAATGAGGATAAAATAATATTTCAATTTGACGTTTCCGTTCGAGTTTAGGTTTTTGAATGTTCCAATTATCATTTACCATTTTTAAATTTCACTTCCAAAGCACAAAAAATAACAAAACTTATGAAGAATGGTGGTTAAAAATGTCATGAATCATAAAAAAGTGATAATTAAGGTAGGTGTTTAGTAACACATACCAGTAATTTCATCACATTCTTAAATTATAGTCATCATAAATTATTGTTTTTCGCAATATCTTTAATATTTTAATGAAACTGACAGGAATTGAAATTAAATATGACACATGAGAATTTGAACTACAAAAGTTATTTCAGAATTATTATTTTAGTAAATTGAGCTCAGACATGACTGCAATAGCCATCTCTCTCTTCCAAGGCACTAGTTGATGAAAAATTTTGTGGATCACCCGATATATTTGACTAAAAGGGGCCTAAAAGTCAATGTGATAAAATTATTACGATCAAGAAATTAAAATTTTTATTTTATACATTCATCCTCGACATCATATTTTTCATGCCCCCGTGGGAACAATTTTGATATCGTTTCCTTTTTTTTGGGCATTTTAAAAGACCTCAAGACCAGAAAATTCTCAAGAATTGCCCAAATTATTAAAATGCATTATTTCAATTAACAAAACAGGTTATTCTTATTCTTTTTAAGTGATGGCTACCAAAACACAAAAATAGTATAATCATACGAGTAAGTCAAAAATATCAATTAGGTATTGTAATCAATATAGGATACTTTGAGATCAAGGTCTTATTTTTTGCAGAGGCAGAGGTTCTGGATTTTACTGTCTGGAATTGCATTCAAGAAAAGAGAAATCTAAAGAAACTACTAAAGTGGTGTGTTCTTAGACTATATTAATAAATATGGACCGCGCCTTCCCTATCTTAGCTTGAAGTCAGTTTTGGTTTGTTGATATTCTCTCTCGCACTCATATGCGCTGCTTGTGGTGGGGTAAGGGGAACGACGTAAAACGTAAACAAACCGACCACAAGGGCAGGGGCGCGCTCGAGTTCAGTTATTAGGGCAATGTAAATGTAATAATTACATAAATTATAATAATGATCACAATATTCATATGTATTATTATTTTATTTGCAGTTTTTGTTACAAAAAATATAAATTATAGGAATACTAATAGATATTAAATTAAGAAAATATATACTTATACCTACCTATACAAAATAAAAGGTACAAGAAGGTAATAACAATTTAGCAAATAAAAAATCGATAGGAAAGTCGGAAAGCAATAATATACATCAGTACATAAAATATTTTTTCAATTTCTTACATATTTAGTTTATTTTATTCTAAAAATAAATAAACGAACCTAATTAAAAATTTGTCAGATACCTAATCACTAATTTTAAAATGCCCTGTATTACTAAAGTTTTGTTCTGATATTGCTGGGAGTGAATTCTTCTCAATTTTAGAAGAATTAATTGCCGATAAAAAATGAAAGATCATGGAAAAAGTTCACCACATTTTAAAAATTTGCAACTTAAAATTAGTAATAATCTGAAATTTTTTTAACGTTCGTGCAACCAGGTCAAAGTCTTTTATTTTATATTCTTTGATGATATTGCTTGAATATTATTCCCCCTCTCCATATTCTGATTATCTTAAATTAGAGGTTGACAATAATAGTAGGTAATATGATACTTTCAAAAAATCAGTATTTTTTATTTATTTAAATGGAATAATTTTTCCAAGTTGCATTTTTCAAAGTATTCAGTAGGTATTCAGTATGCTTTCTAAAATGAAAAAAAAACTCTACTAAAAAACTAAACTGTAAAAACACCAAGAAAATTATAACTTTCACTAACACTACTTACAGAAATCAATTATTCTACTATACCTTACGTAAGCTACGCTCCAAACTTATGTTGGAGAAATTTTTTAATTAAAAGACCGAATAACATCTCATAAAAATTATAACGGGTGTCCCATTAGTGCGGGATTCTTCTCTGGCAGCTTCACTTTTGAAGCTATAAAAAAAGATGAGGGAGAAAAATTGTATGGTTTGAAGAGACCTTCAACATAAAATAATTTTCAGCTACACAGGATGGCCCAATATCGCTGTACGCCTTACAACTTTGTTATTTTAAATAGGACACCTATATATTATTACCTTTTCAGATTATCTGAAAAAAATCAGTAAGAATGGTTTTCACAGTTTCAGTATCATGTGAATAGTTTTTGAGTTATAAACAAGTGAAAATTGCCATTTTCCATTTTCAAAGCTGCTTACAATGAAAACGGCTCAAGACAGCAAAAAAAGGTTTACATGTCCCTATCTTAACTTTTTACAAGGTATCCTATGATGTGGATGAAATTGTTATACAGGGTGATGAAAATTTTCAGATTTTTCATCACCCTGTATAACAATTTCATCCACATCATAGGATACCTTGTAAAAAGTTAAGATAGAGACATGTAAACCTTTTTCTGCTGTCTTGAGCCGTTTTCATTGTAAACTGTTTTGAAAATGGAAAATGGCAATTTTCACTTGTTTATAACTCAAAAACTATTCACATTATACTGAAACTGTGAAAACCATTCTTACTGATTTTTTTCAGATAATCTGAAAATGTAATAATATATAGGGTGTCCTATTTAAAATAACAAAGTTGTAAGGCGTACAGCGATATTGGGCCATCCTGTGTAGCTGAAAATTATTTTAGGTTGATGAAGGTCTCTTCAAACCATACAATTTTTCTCCCTCATCTTTTTTTATAGCTTCAAAAGTGAAGCTGCCAGAGAAGAATCCCGCACTAATGGGACACCCGGTATAAAACAGACAGGTGCTTGTGGTTTAACAAAGCATATTACTTACATAAGTCATGAAGCAGACTATAACAACTCCATAGTTTTGGCTTCTGAAGTTAACACTTTTAAATGTACTAAGGTACTTTCTTAGAAATGGTTGGAATTTCACAAAGATAAAATTTAATAAATTATAAAAAAGATATAGACCACTTGAATAGAATTCGGAGTCTTCTAATACAAATAGATAAAAATTATAGTTATTATAGAAAATAACTTTTATTCTTCCAAGGATGATTCTTGAGTATTTTTGACCAGCCGAAAACGTGGCTGGTCAACACGAGACTTGATGGGAGATCAGAGTGATTTATTAATAATTATTAATTAATCTTTATTAATGTTTAAAACGTAACTGATAGTTATGCGAATTTTAATAACGTTTCTAAAACTAATCAAAAAGGTAATAATAGGAATATCATTTAAAAATGACCAGCCGCGAAAACGTGGCTTGTCAACACGAGACTTGATGAGAGATCAGAGTGATTTATTCGAGGATTTATTAATAATTATTAATTAATCTTTATTAATATTTAAAACGTAACTGATAGTTATGCGAATTTTAATACCGTTTCTAAAACTAATCAAAAAGGTAATAATACGAATATTATTTAAAAATATATGCTTACCTGTCACTACAATTATTATTACACTCTACGCCCATGACCATGTATCCTTTGTTTTGATTGATGGCTTTGGGTTGCTTACGTAGGAAACTGACAGACTTACCTTCTTTCGAAGTTTTCTCAAAAACAGAACACGTTTTCGCCACTTTTTTTTAACTTAATTGAAAAATTAATTATTAAAGCTTAAAACGAGTGAAAGCTAGAGCTAAAAATATAAATAGCAAGGAACTTACAACTGTTTGAAAAACACCAACCCTTATTGTGGTGTTATGTAAACAAACGGTCCGACAGGATGTAAACATTCATGTTGCCAGATGTAGCAAAGTAAAACGGGTATAAGGGATCCAGCGATTTACAGCCCAACAATTATCACTGGAGAGGTTGCGCTGTTTTATTGTAAGTGCCAGTATTATTATTGATCTGGCATTCATTGTTTTGAACAGTCTTGTTTGGAGAGAGAGGGATGTCGGAACACTTTTACAGTGTTTATGTCTTGGTCCATCTTTTATATAGTCAAAGGGTGTGTTCCTTTATAAGACAATGTCAAAAATTAATAAAATTTGGAACTTGATGCCATTTTGAAAGCGGGTTCTTCATTCTGCCATCTGATGGAATTGCATTCAAGAAAAGAGAAATCTAAAGAAACTACTAAAATAAGACAATGTCAAAAATTAATAGAATTTGGAACTTAATGCAATTTTGAAAGCATCAGGTTCTTCGTTTTGCTGTCTGACATGGCACTCAAGAAAAGGGACGTCTAAAAAAACTGCTAAAGTGTTTCTCCTATTTTTTTGCAACTTGCTGCTACTTTGAGAGGCAGAGGTTCTGGATTTTACTATCTGGAATAGCATTCTAGAAAAGAGAAATGTAAAAAAAACTCCTAAACTGCTGTAATGACATGTAAAAATGGCTTGCTGCAATTTTGAGAGCAGATTCTTCATTTTGTTATCTAAAATGACAGAAAGAGAAATCCAAAATTAAGTGATGCTTCATATACCTTCATAAGAATAAGTCAATGATAACATTTTTCGCAACCTGCTGCACTTTTCAGACCAGTCCTGAACTATCTTGCTCTCTGAATAGTTTTCAAGAAAATCATAAGATGATGAATTATATGAGTACATAGAACAAGAAAATTATATGTTACAGTATTTTGCTTCTGGCGTCTCTCTTCAAGGAGACCAAAAAGAATAAGTGTCTTTGGAAGTCTATAAAAGCAAAGCATTTTACACACTGATGCAAATTTGGCGCCAAGACTTTTTATAATAAAAAGAGCGCATGAAAAATAATAAAGGCATGTGCTGGATGAAGCTGGAGGGTTCAGAGCGTGAGAACGTGGATGTGCTGACATGCTTTCATCCTCTGCGAGCCTATAAATAGCAGCATGAGAACGAGATAATGATATCAACTGCTAGACAGAAGCCCAATTATAGAAGTGACAATAATTGTGCACGAGAGGTTCCATTCTGGCTGTGGCGTCTCGCTTCGTTGGAAATTAACCTTTTTTTTAACGGTTGGAGCGCTGGTGCTGTAGTGCTACTGTGTTGGTCGTAATTGAGAGTAAACTTTTTAATGAGCGTATGCGGATCTATTTAGATATGAATGTGTAATTGTACATTAATTTTTTCAAGTAACGTTTGACTAAAACTAATTAATTTGCCAATACACTGTATTTTTTTAATTGTTGGTCATCTCACCTATCTAAAAATATAATTTATTATTCTTGTTTTAGTTTTACAAAGAGGCGTTTAATAAAAAAGTCTCAATTTGGTAGGTCTGAAATATTTGATTATGTACTAGGTAAATACTAGGTACAACTGTGACGTGTCTAATTTATGTCGTAAATGGATATGCATGTAATGTTGGTATGTATAAAAACGAGTGTTACGTAAGTAACGTTAACGGCAAACAACTGGTCTCATCCTACAATTTGCACCGACTCGACTTCCTACTTTCTAAATCCAATTCTAATTCCAATTCCATTCCAAGTTGCAGTTCTGGGAGGTGGAGACGAACGATTAATTAGATGCTACGCTGCAAATGTTTGAAATCATCGTCACGTAATTATTGATTTGCAAAAAAAAAATAAGAGCAAACAACATCGTTCCTGAATTACGTAGGAATCGATTATTCATTCAAGTTTCGCCACAGTTCTTTTATAAATTAAAAAGAGGACATGTAATTAAGAACTGATGCAATAACCCGCATCAATCTTGGATACTGAAAAAAGTTTTATGATGCAGCAAAATAAAATTTATCCATTGTGCAGGTAGGAGACCTCCTTCATCATGATGGAGTGATTGGAGCGGCTTGTCTGAGCCCCTGGAATCGCGATCCGGTCTAGCAAGAGCAAGACGTGCCGGACTGCCGGACCCGTGCTAGCCACGTGCAAGGCGGGCACAATATTATTAGTGTACCCTGCTGAAAGGAAGCATACATTGTGGGATTTGTTGGTACATATCTCATTTATATGTTGGTTTGTTAAGGGGTACGTTGGTTTGTTAAGGTACTATCGCGCTCTAAAATGTCTATCTCGACATTTTGTCGTGATAGAAGTTTGTCTAATTATTCTTTAGAATGGCTATGCCACCAAGGAAGTTTAAAGAAATAAGATTTTTTTGTAACTTGTTGCAATTTTTAATCAGCTTTTTCATCATGCGCTCTGCAATGTCACTTAAGAAAAGATAAGTTCAATAAAAAGCTCTCAGAATGGTGTAATTATCATTCATACGAATATGTCAAAAATAATAAGTTTTGGTAAACTAGCTGCAATTTTGAGAGCAGGTTCTTCTTTATACTCTCTGGAATGACATTCAAGAAAAGAGAGCTCCGAAGAAACTCCCAACATGGTGTAAATCCTTCATAAGAATATGTGAAAAATAAGAATTTTCGGTACATAGGTAGGTGCAATTTTGAGAGCAGCTTCTTCGTTATGCTCTCTGAAATGGCACTCCAAGCAAGTATAAGTCTAAAGAAACTCCCTAAATTGTCTATGCCGTCATAAGGAAACGTGAAAATTAGTAATCTTTTGTAACATAACTGCATTTTTGAGAGCAACTTCTTCATTATGCTCTCTGGAATGGCCTTCAAGAAAGTGGTTAAATCCTTCACAAGAATCTTCCAAAAACAAGAATTATTTCTAACTTGCTGAAATTTTTGTATCAGCTTTCTCATCATGCGCTCTGCAATGAAACTCCAGAAAAGATAAGTTGAATAAGGAGCTCCCAAAATGGCGTAAGTATCCTTCATCGAATAGGTCAAAAATAACAATTTTTGATAACTATAGCTGCAATTTTAAGAACAGGTTCTTCTTTATGCTCGCTGGAATGACATTCAAGAAAAGAGACTTCCAAGAAACTTCCAACTTGGTGTAAATCATTTATAATAATATTAAAAAACAATAATAATTTTTTGGTAACTACCTACTTGTATTTTTGTGGGTAGCTTCTTCATTATGCTGTCTGGGAGGCCTTTAAGAAAATAGTTCAATGAAACTCCCAAAATGGTGTAATTATACTTCTTACGAATATGCCAATAAAACAATTTCTGGTAACTAGCTGCAATTTCGAGAGCTGGTTTTTCTGCGTGCTCTCTGGAATGACATTGCGGAAAAAAAAACCATGAAGAAACTCCCGACGTGGTGTAAATCTTTGATAAGAATATGTCAAAAATATAATTTTTGTTAAGTAGTTGCAATTTTGACAGCAGACTCTGCGTTATGCTCTCTGAAATGGCATTTAAGATAAGAGAAGTCTAAAGAAATTCCCAAAAGGGTGTAATGCATCATAAGTACAAAGATTTTTTCAACTTGCTACAATTTTCACACCAGTTTCTTCTTCTTGCACTCTGGTATAGCTGCCAAGAACAGAACAGCCCTAAAGAATCTTCTCACCAGATTCTTCTCATTAACGGCCTAGAAGACATAAAAACAAAATCTAAAAAACATTATTAGACCGCACCTTCAATCCTCAGTCAAGATTACGGATCCTTATTAGACTTGCATCGTCTTCATTAATGCAATAAGTAGGTAATTCAAAAGAATAGGTACAATAAAATAAAACGAACACGATCACCTTGTTCTACCGTCTGCATTTCTACAACGACTACCTATACCTATACAACCTATATGAATAAAGCTTTAATATCAACTACTCATGTCTTCACACACCTCACCTTTCTTATTGTTGTAAATACCTTCATCTCTGAAACCTGCTCTATAGTTCGTAGTAGTTATTATATACAATAGTTGGAACCTTCCGAGCACCAGCACCAGGTCCATTAGTTGGGTATGCGAGCAGAGGTGGAGGTTGCTGTGCGTTCCCCGCGGGAGGCGGGCCCGTGGCAGCGGTAATGAGAGCCGGAGCACGCGAGCTGGCCGTGGGAACGGCAGCCATCGACACGCTTCATGCCCCCGAGGAATGCTCTCCTCTCCGGCACTCCACTAGGTGCAAGGATACGAATGTGGTAAAGGGACTAATACACGGCTGGGCTCAACTTTTTTTGGCTCCACTTTTAGGAGCCCAGTCCGGAGGATCCGATTTAAGAAAAAAGTTTTAATATTTTCGGAAGGTTTTATATTTTTGCGTCAAATTGAGTTATCATTTTGGGATTTTCGAATAATTATGATTATAATTTCTTGCTCTTTTTGAAAGTGCTCCGAGGAGTCCGAGGGGAGAATAATGTTCCTCGATGGTGCGTGCACATGAATGTCTAATCCTTGAAAAGGATTCCAAGTAGACAAAACAAAAACTGCTTTAAAAAATCTATTTATCTGTTATAATGGGGTAATAATAATTACCCTTCGACATTAACGGAATTTTAATATTAAAATTGTTTAATTAACATATCGTGTGGTAAATTAGTTTTTAATTATCCTGGAATCTTGAACCCCGGGGACATTGCAAGCGATTTGAACGTCTTTAAATAAAATAATGGGTGCGGGTTTGTAGGCTTGGTTAAATTGCGAATAACAGAAGGTAAGTGAAATGCGGTGAGTGGGTGTTTATGACCGTGTAAATAGAGTGTAAGTACTTATTGGTGTGTGGCGTGTGTGTAAGTTTGAGGCTCGTGGGAAAAGCAAATTGCGACACAATGGAGTTATTGTGTCGTTTTAGTGAAATAACAGGAATAACATTATCGAAAGAACGTGTACCGAGCTTTCTTTCTAAGCTGGAAGAAATTCCAAAGACACAAATAAATCTTATAGCAGTAGTTATTGGAGAAAATTCTTATTGAATTTTGATCAACATGATTCTTATAAAACCGTCTTGCGCATCAATCGTATTTTTTTGCGTTGATTCAGTTAGGAATATTATCGCCATTTTTTTAATTGGCTTTCTGAAATTTTCTATAGTCAGGTCATGTTAGTCAAATATGACATTAATGTTGTCTACTGTAAAAATTTCAGTTCAATGTCTTTAAAAACGTGCCCTAAAATGGATTTAGAAAATTAGCGATTTTTACCCTTTTCCTACCCACGCCATTGGTTTTACCCTACCTAGGCGCCTACACCACTTTACACTAGCGTAAAGTACGCGTAAAACGTTCCTCCCGTCCTGTTAATTTAAGTTCTAAGTTTTCTTTTATCTCGCACAGGAGATTATAAGGAGATTATAAGGAAGGGTTAAAAAAATACAAATAATATTTACTAAATTCAAAAAGCCGCCATTTTGAAACGGCTCAACCAATTTTGCTCAAATGCAATACCAGACCACTCCTTATGGATATCCTACTCCCACAAAAATTTGAATCTCCTGGACTGAAAACTACGCCCTTTAAACTGAAATTATTCCACAAAAAGTTTTTTTTTGATTTGAAAGGACACATTATACCTATGGCTTGTCCACTGAGTGTTGTCCGATGAGATTTTACACTGATCCTGACTATAAACGATTTGATTTTTAATGTTTTAATTCGTACAATTATAATAATTGATTTATATTATAATTATAATGTTTATTATTAATATAATATAAATATTATAATACAATAATTGATTTGATTCGTACAATAATTATAATAATTAGAATTAGTACGAATTAAAACATAAAAAATCAAATCGTTTATAGTCAGGATCAGTGTGGCATCTCACCAGACAACACATCAGTGGACAAGCCATACATATAATTGTAATTATATATACAGGGTGCACCATGCATCCTTCTCTATATTGCTATCTCCTGAACGCTAAGAGATACAGGGTCGGTTAAATTAGAGAAAAGATGCGCAGTTTTGTGGTCATCTCGAATTCGTCAAAACATGCAAGATATCTGTGATCGTTCCTGAAATATCCTGAAAAAAACTGAAAAATCGAGATTTCTTATTTTCCTCATATCTTTTTTATTATTGGAAATTAATAAATAATTTTTTGTAGGCTTACATAAGCCGTTAAGAGCTATCCATCTGACATTTCAGAAATTTTCAAGGCCTACTAGATCCAAGAGTTTTCACAGTCAACTTTCGTTTTTCTTATGGCCGCCATATTATTTTTTTATGTCGTTCGATATGAAAAAAATAATGGAAACCAAAAATTAATAAACTTAAAAAAAAAAAATTAAAAATTTTTATTCTTAATTTTTCAAAGAAAAACCTAATAAAAAATCGTCGAAAAACGTCAACATTTGTAAAATACGCCGAAATAGTGCTTGCCTTATGGTTTTTTAATTTATCTATGAAATTCGGTCTGAAAATGTGTCTTTTTTGTAAAGAAAAAAGAAGAATAAAAAATTTTTTAATTTAATTTTGAAGTTTAACAATTTTTTGTTTTTATAATTTTTTTTATACCGAACAACATAAAAAACACTATGGTGGCCATAAGAAAAACGAAAGTTGACTATGAAAATTCTGGGATATAGTCGGCTCTGAAAATTTTTGAAATGTCAGATGGGTAGCTCTTGACGACTTATGTAAGCCCACAAAAAATTATTATTAATCTCCAATAATAAAAAAGATATGGAAAAAATAAGAAATCTCGATTTTTCAGTTTTTTCAGGATATTTCAGGAACGGTCACAGATATCTTGTATGTCTCGACGGAATCGAGAATCGAGATGGCCACAAAATTGCGCTCCTTTGGACTTGTTTAACCGACCCTGTATCCGTTAGCGTTAGGAGATAGCAATATAGAGAAGGATACATGGTGCACCCTGTATTATTAAATTATATAAACAAATTATACTAATTTTAAAAGATAAAGTTTCAGGGGCGTATTGAAAATCGATACTTTGAACTTTTAGGTCCATATTCATCAATAAATATTTGGGGTTATATTTTGGAGCATGTCATTGGTTTAGAATTCGTAGCGTTCGTAGGGTTTGAGCATTTAGACCAATCAGCTGTCAGAAAATTCAAAATATAACCCCAGAGTTATATTTTGAAGTTTGATGAATACGGACATAAGAGAAATAAAAATTTTGAATATCTCCGCCATTTTAATTATTTGCTGCTTGAAATTTTTTAACGTTTAAAAGTTATTATTAGTATAGTTGTCTACTCTAAAAATTTAAGACCGAGTCCTTTAAAAAAATGTGTTCATAAATGGTTTATGTATATAAAATTAGCAGTTTTTCCCATTTTACAACACACGCCACTGGCTTTTTAATAGAAAAATGTTATTTTTCCACTGACGTAGAATTCAAAATGTTCTTCTAATCCTAGTAATTGAGTCTTAAAGTTTTTTTTTGTATTCCTTATACAGGCGTTCAAAAATTAGCAATTTTTTGGAAAATTCAAATGGCCGCCATTTTTAAACGGCTAGACCGATTTTGTTCGAATACAGTACCAGACCACTCCTTATGGATATCTTACTACCTCAAAAATCAGTTTCCTAAATTGAAAACTGCGACCTGAAATTATACTGACGATGTCCGTATTCATCAAACTTCAAAATATAACTCTGGGGTTATATTTTGAATTTTCTGACAGCTGATTGGTCTAAAGCTCAAACCCTACGAATTTTAAACCGATGACATGTTCCAAAATATAACCCCAGGGGTTATATTTATTGATGAATACGGGCCTAAAACTTTAGAAAACTTTTTTAACGAAAATCCAAGGTTCTCCAAAAGTTCTACAAGTTTTCGTAAATAATTGGAGCCGTCCTCAATATTTTTAAATAAAAAAGTACACAAATAAAATAATTCCAGCAACAATTTATTTAATCCCTCATCCCTATTTTATCTATTAAATAGTACTTAATGGAAGTTTTTTTTTTGTTATGTTTTTGAAAGAGTTTAAAAATAATTATTTATCGCATTTAAAAAATTAAAAAAAAAGTTATTTTACCGAATTGACGTTGCATATTTATATGTCATATCGTCATAAAATAATGCCTATCATTACGCACCGAAAACATTGACTAAAAAATCCGAAAAAATTATTGTCATGATTACTGGCAGTAGCATATACAGGGTGCACGCATGTATCCTTCTCTATATTGCTATCTTGGAAACGGTAATATAGGTGGAATAGGGCATCAAAAGTTCAAAAGTAATTACATATCTTTTAATATGACGTTTGAAGATTGCAAAAAAGAATCAGCGGCTCTCAAAATATTTAGAAAAAACTGAAAATCTGTCAAAACTAAAAATTGCCATAACTTTTTTTATTTATAGCAATTATGTAAATCTGATAAGTGTGAATGAAAACCATACATAATTATTGTCTACATTTTCATCTAATTTATGATTTTTTTGGCCTACTAGATTTTGAGATGGGATTACCAATTTTTGTTTTTCTTATGGTCGCCATATTGCATTTTTACATGGTTAGAAAGATAAAAAATCAGGGAATTCAATGACACTCCTAATAGGACACTCCTTCGTAGGTCCTCTGGTAGACCCTATCTTTTAAAAAACCCCCATAGAAAAATCCAGAGGAGGAAGACCTGGGGACTCGCTGACCACTGAACTGAATCACAGATTCCAATTTACCTCTCCGAATATTCTTCATTTAGATAGAATCTAACAATGCAGCAGTTATGGGCAGGAGCGCTATCCTGCTGAAACCATCTGATTTTTTGTATAGCTTCAAAAGTGGCAACTGTTCCGGTGAACCTTGTATTTAATTTTTCAAGATATGCAGGTATACTCGGTAGAAGGAATATTTGAAGGCCCAGAGGCTATGTACCTAGCGACACAAAGAGTATTAAAGCGTAACATCGTAAAGACATTATTGCAAGCAATAATGCTATAAGACCTTTTTCTGCAGGGTAGTATTCCAACAATATTTATTTTATCTTCAGGAAAAAATGTGCTTTTCATGCATTAGTCAATTTTTATAAAATTGTCAATTAAGTACCTACATATTACACTGATAAGGATTTATGACGGGAAATTAATCCCCTGCTTTAAAACAAGCGCCTATATAGGTACATAAAAATGTAAATCAAGTTAAGTTGTTTCTTACAGTTTCTAAATTTTGAATTATACCTAGATGGTCAGACACCCGTCTCTATTTACTTTTCAATGTTGATTGTCCCTTAATCTCTTAAGTAAACATTGCAAGAAGATTTACGAGAGTTCAAATATCTATTCCATCCACTATACCTCTGGTCAGTTAAATTTCCATTGTAAATAATTGAGCCTAGCACTTGATTGTCAAAAACGCCACACAGTATAATTGAAGGGTCCAATGCAATAACCAGTCAAGTCCATTTTTAAGGCCAAAATTAGTTAGCAGTCGATTCTTACATAGTATAAAATTCTCTTTCGTCCTGTGTAATAACCAGCTCTTGATCATAGAAAATAAGGAAATTAAAAATTAAAATTAGAGTTGATGATATTGCTATTCTTATTATTTTCTATGATCAAGAGCTAGTTATTACACAGGACGAAAGAGAATTTTATACTATGTAAGAATCCACTGCAAACTAATTTTAGCCTTAAAAATGGACTTGACTGGTTATTGCATTGGACCCTTCAATTATTAAAGTCAAATTTCACTTGTGGTCGCACTTCTTGTATCAAATGGGAAAATTCTTGTCGCCACAATACCTCGTTGTGTCTGTAAAAAATGCTAAAGTTAAAATTGTTCTGGGAAAATTTTCGTTAGTTCTTTTTGGTTTACAAACCACCTATAAAAATTAGCACGTCGAATGGGATCTTGATCGCCATTTAATTTGTGATCATACCTCTTGTGGTATGGTAACAATAATAATACACTTATTATTGTGCAGCACCCGGAGTTTTGTCATAACACTGGTGCCACCCATTAAAGAAAGTTCTCTCGATGAAGCCTCTAAATCAGCCAGGTGATTTTTATTTTTATTAGCATTTTTATTCTCTTTGTTCGCATTCAATTTATTTTTTCTCACACACATGTTTTGTCACTTTTTGAAACTCCGTTCCTGAGTTGCTGGGTTGCTTCCTTTCAGGATAAGCGTTCAAAAATTTGACGCACTTCTTTCTGCATTTCGTCCATAAACAATGTAGGTAAGTAAGTACAAAGCATAATAAGGTACCTTTCTTCTGGACTGTAACTTGCAATGATTTTGATGTTAAACGATAAGTCAATCCAAACGCCTTGAACTAAAATCCAGGAAACTAGATGTCGCTAGTTTAAGGTAAGTATTTGGTCAAACACGATTAAATGTCAAATAACGGAAAGCCTACTAATAAAAAAGTATTTATTTGATTAAAATTGAAAACATCAATTTTTAAGCATTTTTCTCAAGTAAAATGGTAAGTATGATATATCAATGCACATGCACTGCAGGAAAATCCCTATGACGCTCTGGGAGCGGTGCATGAGCGTAGATATCGATTCACGTTGGCCTTGAATCTCTGTAGGTTGTATACTTCGGGAAACACGCCCTTTGGAATGCTATTCCAAAGTGATGCGGTTCTATACATAAAAGAAGTCTGAAATAGGGTGATACGAGGTGTAACGAGCTGAACCTGATACGGATGAGCGTCTGCGGCTCGACGTGTATTTCTGCCCGGTCTTCTTCTTGGTGGGATCAAGCGGGCCACGTCTTTTGAACACTTTCCATTAAAATATCTGTAAAACAAACTCAGGTCACCTACTCTTCTTTGATGTTCGAGAGTGTCTAAATTTTTTGTCAAATCTGGGTCCCCAATCAAGCGGATGGCTCTTTTCTGAATAGAGTCGAGTAGTCTCAGCGTATGTTTGGGAACTGAGCTCCAAACATGTGAGCAGTACTCCAAGGATGGTCGGATTTGAGCCTTGTATAAGAGGAGAAGCTGTTGTGGTGTATAAAATTTCTTCGTGCGGAAGAGTGTTCCAAGTTTTTGAGAAGCACTCTTCGCCAGACCTGCAACATGATCATGCCAAGACATGTTCTCTCCGAGGCTCACTCCAAGTAAACGAAGAGATGACGCTGGGCTAAGAGAGTGTCCCGCCATCATCATATCTGGCTCCAAAACGTTGGTCTTTTTGGAGAAGATGACTGCTTGGGTTTTTCCAGCATTAAATTGGACTTGGTTTCTATCGCCCCAAGCTAGAATGTTTTGTAAGTCATTGTTAAGTATGGCAACTTCTTGCTCCCTGCGAGTCTGTGCATCGATGGCAGATGTTCGCGCATCTAACGTATAAGAAGATATGAGGGTACTGTCTTCGGCAAAACTGTATACATATTGGATTTTTTGTTGCTTCAAGCAAGTCGTTTATGATTATTAGAAAGAGAGTCGGAGATAAAATAGATCCCTGAGGCACACCGGCATTGATGTAAAAGGTCTCAGAAAGAACTCCATCGACTGCCACCTGTAATGAACGATCTCCGAGATAACTCGCAAGCCACAAGCAGAATTTCTCGGGCATGCCATAGGCCTGCAGTTTTGCCAACAGTCCACCATGCCAAACACGGTCGAAAGCTCTAGAAATATCAAGCGCAACCCCTCGAGACTCCCCATGGTGCTCGATTGCGCCGTCCCACAGCTCGGTGACGTAAGTGAGGAGGTCACCAGTTGACCTCTGTTTGCGGAATCCGTATTGGCGGTCGCTGATTATATTAGCTGCTTCCAAGTATTTTAAAATATGTTGGTTTATAGCTTTCTCCATAATCTTGGATATTACTGAAAGCAGTGCCACTGGTCGATAGTTATTTGATATAGTCTTTTTGCCTTTCTTGGGAATAGGTTGGATCCGTGCACATTTCCAGCAAGAAGGAAATATTCCCTTTTTATACGACAGATTGAAAATTCGACAGAAAACGGATGACACCTCAGTGCCGCATTTTTAAAGCATGATAACAGGTACGTCATCAGGCCCAGAAGCTTTGTTTGGGTCTAGGGCTAACATAAAGGTGCCTCTCCACCAAAGCAACACACAGGAACATTTTGTTTCCATTTGTTGCTTCTTGTTCCAAATTTTAGAAACTTCGAGAAACAAGTGCAAAATATTGCGTGCAAACAAATGGCAACATACAACAAGCAACAACTTCTACTAGCAACATCACGGAACATTGAGCAACGTACTAGGAACATTCGTAAACATTTCGGAAATTTGGAACAGAAACATAAATGTTCCCCTTTGTTGCTTTGGTGGATACGTGTCTTAATAATCTTTATGACACGCTGTCGGAACACAATGTCTAACATTTTTGGCTCCACGGAAGGGATCATTGGCGGAATTCTTCCATGAAAGTCGACGGAAGAGTATGAAGAAAAGACTCCCGCCAACAAGTTTGCCTTCTCAGTAGCCGTGGATGCGATAGTCCCATCTGTCCGTGTAAGTGGTGGAATCGTGGATCTGGTGATGTTCTGGCTGACTGCCTTAGTTACAGACCAAAAAGATTTCGAACCGTTAGGGCAGGAGAGAAGTTTGTTCCTAATTCTTTGGTTGTGAGTTTCCTTGGTTTGATCTATTATTTTTTTGCATCTGTTTCGAGCAAGGATGAAATTGTGATGGTTTATGCCGTTGGGGCTCTCTCGCCATTGGCGAAAAACCAGTTGTTTGGAGGCGACAGCTTCCTTTCATCTTTTGTTGAACCAAGGTTTGCTGTTTGAGGGCTGTTTTTTTGAAAAGGGAATGTAGGCTTCCATGCCTGTAAGGATGACTTGAGCAACTTCCCTAGCACAAACAGATGGATCATTAGAGCCGAAACAAACACTCCTCCATGGAAAATCTCGATAATATTCCCTGAGTTCTTCCCATTTAGCAGATCTATAGTGCCAGACTACACGAGGTTTACTTGCTTCTTTAACACTAGTAATTGGTAGGACACAAGATGTTGAGACGAGTTTATGATCTGAGGAACCTAGTGGGGCTTTCACCGTAATAGTATACATTTGAGGGTTCGTGGTCAAAAAAGATCCAACAGGCTAGCGAATTCTCCCTCGCGATCGGGAATGTGTGTTGGTTCATCAACGAGCTGGGTAAAACCACAGCTGATCTCTATTTCACAGCTCTATTTCACCTATTACCGTTTCCGAAATATAGAGCAATATAGAGAAGGATAGATGGCGCACCCTGTATTATTATTGAAATATTAATTAAGAAAAGAAAATCAAAGGAAAGAAAATTATGATTAAAATAGTGTTACGGGTCTTACAATAAATAAATCACCACCAAAGTCTGCTAATCTTTATTGACCAAATTATAACCTCTAATTCTAATAAACACGCACAGCTGATTACTGCTTGTACTACATCAACACCAACTTGTCTATTCTTTATAATTCACTATCCTGTCACTACTGGCTTCCTTACTTCACACTTCACTTCACTACTGCTCTGTCTTCAGCTTATTCACTCCACGTCCAAACTAAAACTAAAACTGTTCCACGCAGCCGCGAGGCTGCTCTTATATAGTTCCCCCGACGGGGCAGCGAAACAGTAGGTACCTTCTCGAACGTTGCACCGGCGCACCGGCCGTCGATTCGTGGATTCTGGAAATGTCGGATTGTTCGGCGAGCCCACTCCAGAAATCCATAGAACTAACGTCTGTCTGTCAATGTGTCACATGACATGTGACTGGAACTGTCGCGAACATGTCATTGACTAATTCAGTATAAAAAAAGAATGTAAACAAATGAAAGGGCGGGCTGAAGGGAGCTCTTCACGAAACAAAAATAATGTTTCCAGAGCGGTCTCGTTATAATAGATATTCAAATTATTTGATAATATGTAGATATACTCGTAGTTAGTTGCGTAAAAAAATTGTTATTCTGATTGTAACTAGATAATTAAAAATTAATAGAAGAAGAACAAATAAAAAGTTCCTATAGTAGAGGGTGATTCGTGAGTTCATGACTAAAGCAATGTAGTTAAAATCCAGGCAGAAGACATCGAGGCAAGTTTAATAAATTTGTGATTTGATGAAAGTCCAGGACCGTATTTGAAAGGAAACGGTTTGCACTTTTTTGACAGAAGAGCACATTTTCTGATCGACTTTCGGAAGAAAAAACGGCATCGGGTGCGGGAAGTAGAGGAAAAATGCTATGAAATGAGCTTCTTAAATCGAACAGCACACTTCGAAGCAGCTTCAAAAAATAGATCAAAATAAGAACGTTGTATTGAATTTTTTATTGGTTTTTGTGAAGCTGGTCGAAATGTATACCGCCCAACTAACAATTTTATATTTTATAAATGCTGTAAGAATGTTAATAAAACAAAATTTATAAAACAGCTTTATTCCTGAGAACATTTCTAAAACGTCTATACAGCAGTTATAAACGCAAATTGGGCGCAGGTTTATAAAACATATTGGCTTTTTAACTTGCTCTATAAGGTCAGCGTAGCACTAATATCGGATAGTTATGTAAACGTCTACTCAAGCCTTAAGAAACAAAGTCAAACATCTTTATAAAACTGTTTTATAAAGGTTATACATATTACCACTATGCAATGGTTATAAAATAAAGAGAACATTTTCAAGCAACAGTTTTATAACTTACTTCCAAGTTACATATTTGTTTTATTAGTGTGATGGATCACTGCAAGCATAAAATATATTTGTTTCATAGGTGCTAAACAATTCCTTTACTATGAGGTAGAGTGTACAATATATCCTTAAAGAAACTAAAATGCTACGACTGGGTATTTTAATGAAAACGGGATGTTGTATACCTACTCACTTTCGTACTTACAAGTCAAATTATCGTGGCTCCTAAGATCTCCTAAAAGTCAATTTTACTTGCGAAGTAAATTTTATTGTGAAATATATAGTATATATGTGGTAATATTTCAACGCGCCACAGTTAAAATTGATATTAGAAATATTAAAAATTTATAAAAAAATTCAAAAAAAAAAAAATTCATGATAATATAATAATAGGTACGTGTAAACTTCTTTTTTAAGAATATACTTCAACTAATATGTTTTTTATTGTTAAAAGGTGGTAACTACTGACTCAAAGTTACACATAATTCAACAATGGCGCCTGTTCATAGGTGCTTAATTCTGTATCCAATATGGCTGGTACCTAATAAAACAATTTTGTATCTAAAGTTGACCTTATATGGCAAGAAAGCAGAATTGGTGACTTTTATAAAACAATATACATAGTTACGACATTCAACATATCCAAAATACAGGACCGTATTCGATGTTTATCGAACAATAATAATGATACCTATTATATATGTTATTATTATTATTTTTAAAGTACCCAACAGAAACATACAATTTCTAGTTACAGCGACCAGTTAAAGTACAATTGAAATCCAAATAAATAGCACAATACACAAAAACAGTATTATATTATATATCAGGTTGTTGATGAATAGGTGGTACTTGGGAAGTACCGGCGTTCATACTACTTGAAGTGCCATTGCAGTAAAATGTTTATCATTAAAATTATAATATTACTTTAAATATAATATTATAATAATTAAATGCCGTTAAAGAATTTATAAAAAATTATTCGATATTATTAACTGTGTAAATTTCATTTCTATTTGCTCACGCGATATTAAGCGACACTAGGGAAGAACGGCAACTTTGAATTGCAAAATATGAGTAAAATCGCGTATTTAAATATCCCACCATAGAAAAATAATAATACGGTTCTGCAATTGCCCTACTCCATAAGATGCTGTGTTCAAAATACGTTGTTGTGCATAATACAGTTGGTATGCAAGTCTTACCGAACAAATTTGTTGTATAACATTGGCTTGTATGACAGTTACAGAACAAATCTGTTTTATAACACTGAACTGGAGACAAGTACAGAATACATTTTTGTTTTATAATCCTGTTCTCGGTGACCATTAGAAAATATAAGGCAAACAGGTTGCCAGTTAAGTAATATACAGAAGAAATCTGTTTTATAACACTGAACTGCGTGACAATTACAGAACAAATTTGTTTCATAAGCCTGTTCTTGGTGACCATTAAAGAATTATGATATTTGCAAAATTGATTTTAGTTTTATAACAGTAATGTTTCAGCAGTTATAAAACAGATTTGTTTTATTATAATGTGAAAGTATATCTTTAGAGAACAATATTATTCTCTTCTGAATCTGATAGGTAGTTGAATATCTAATTCTTCGGTGCATTCTAACTTTACAAGTCAGTCATTATTCATAAACTACTCGCTTCTGTTTCCTTTTCTGTCCTGAGACTAGACCAGTTGTTGTTATTGAGTACAAAATGTCCTTCGCTTACAACCATTTCATTGCTTTTTCCAACAATTTTGTTTGTCTGAAAGCCTGAATGATCATCAGAGACAGCAGGAACCCTTTTGCCACTGCGTTTTATTTTTTCCAGCGACTAAAATATCCGACATTTTATTTGATTTTTGTAAGAATAAGCACCCTTGATCTTTTGAACAGGCACACATATATTAGACTTTTATTTATTTCTTATTTTTTTATAAGTAGTTATCCTATACAGGGTTATTTTATTTCATAACAGTTTTATTATTATTTCCTTTTTGCAGGTTCTTTAGTTGATATATAACAGTTATATTTCGGCTTCTATTATGACAAATTTGCTGCGATAACAAAATTGCATTGTAAGATCACTTATATAACAGTTTCATAAGAACACAACGTCAATTGTATAAAGCAATTATGTAACCGAGTTTTCATATTATGTTTTAAACACTGCTAAATAACTCCTATAAATCAGTTTCGTTTTATAATAATTTATATCCTATAACGATAGTCGTATAAACGTTTATAAAACAGTTTTATATTTATTTTATAAGGTGTTTTATAATTTAGCACTAAGAACGTTCTAAACATTGTCTAAGAAAACAATTTTGTTCCCAAGAGCAAAATGATTTCCCTCACAGCTTAAATACAACAAAATTATATTCTTGAAGCCGCAATATAATAATTATAAAACAAATCAGTTCTTTTATGAATATTTTATACAGCAAAATTGTTAGTTGGGCGTGCAATTTGAGACGCTCATTTTATAGCAGTATGACTTCACTCTCTTAATCCGATGACGTTTTTGCCAAAAGTCTATCTAGAAAGGTGCTTTAAAAAAAGAAAAAATGCAATCAATTTTTTCTCCAAGTATACGGCCCTGGTTCCTAGATTTAAAAGTCTGGAACTATAGGCTATCTCGCTATAAATTCGCAACACCTCAGCTTTTGAATTAATAACAAATTAATTTTGAGGAACATTGGCAATATTAATAATTATAAAGCAAAATTGAAAATTGAAGTTTAGGTATAATTTGATTACACAAGATCGTACTTTGATCTCTTTTTGTGAACCTGTTTGAAACGTGCCGATCGATTTAAGAAGTTCATTTTATATCATTTTTCTTGTACTCCAAATCCGATGTCGTTTTTTTTCGAAAAGAAATGCGAACAATTTTTCTTCAAGGATGGCCCTGGTTACTAAATTTAAAATTCTGGCAATAGGCTATGCCATAAATTCGTATAGTACGACAACTTTTGTAATGATTTTCCATTAATTTTAAGGAATATTAGAAACAATTTGTGAGGAAAAAATGAAAATTGAAGTTTAGGCATGTGCCAAGTTCTTACTTCTTATTTTGTGAAACTGATCGAAGTATTCGATTTAAGAAACTAATTTCAGAGCATTTTTTCCTGTATTTTGCGAATCCGATGCGGTTTTTACGAAAGTCGGATCGGAAAATCCGTTTTCTGAGAAAAAAGTGCACACCATTCCTTTTCAAGTATACACGGTCCTAGATTTTCAATTTACTGATAGGTCATCTTGAAGTGCCTCGGTAGGAAAGTGTTTCTGTTAAATTTTGTTGGATTGCATCAAACCGTTGCAAAGATATCTTCTTGAGTCAGGACGTTCTTAGACAACCAGCGCCAGAGCCACGTCTTTCCTCTATTTTCCCATGAATAACTAGTTGGAGCAGCTCATACTTCAGATTTCTCATGACATGGGCAAGGTATTCCAGTTAATAGATTTAGACTTGCCTCGATGTCTCCTACACCTGGATTTTAACTACGTCGCATTAGTCATGAAATCACCCTGTATAAAGAATTTCAATAAAAATGTTCAAAACCACTAGAATTCATTTGTAAAGCAAGTTTTAATTTATTATAGAAAAATAAGTGCAAGAAAATTCCAGTTTGCTAAGGGCGTAAATTTATGAATAAAGTATTTGACCACACAATAATAGAGTTCGTAAAAAAAAATGTGGCAACATATTGCAAAAGATCATGATTCAGTAATTTTTTTTTAATTTTTAGGGAAAAGTCGCAAATTAATAAAAATAAGTAAGTACCTATTTTCTTTTACTTCAAATAAAGTAAGTGAGAAAATACATATTTTTCAGAATAAAGACAAAAATGTGTATCGAGTAAAAAAAAAGCTCATGCTGTATTTTATTCATACTACTACTACCCCTTATGCTAAATAACACCTAAATAGCCAAATAATTATATAGTTTTTATTTTTGGAGACTATTCTAGCGATTTTTAAGCTAATACTTCTTTCCGAAGCCTTCAAAAGTTACAGGAAAAGCGTATTTTTATTAGTAACAATAGTTAATAAAACCATTATCGGAGACTTGGTTATCAGAAAATTTTACAAATTGAGCAAAAGTAATATTTTTATTAATTTAAAGAAAGAAACTGTAAAGAAGAAAAAAATATTATAAAGAAATTAATTTACCGAACTGTTGGCGCTGCTGAGCGAAACTCGGCTAGCGAATTCTTGGCAGTCATGTTCTCCTGATCGAACATAACGTAAAATTTGTCGATCATCAGAGTTTCAAATAATGATTGTCGACTTGCTTTAAACAGCAACTCGTTAAAATTAATAAAAATTAATCCGATGATGATTGAAAGAGAACGTTTATGGAAAAATATTTTGATTCTGGAACAGCACTACTTCTTCTCACCTCAACTATTCTACTGTTCAAAATTCCCTTCTGAGTTTTTTGGAGTTTTTCGATAACGAAACTATCGTGTAAGGTGTAAGGTGGGTGGGTATTTTTAGCTTTGAAAAATTGGAAAAAGTTAAAGTAGAGTTAGTTAATAGAAATAGTAGAACCTGTTACATTATTTAAAGCGTCCATCATACCAGGGAAGCATAATTTTAAACAGTAATAATAAAAGAGACTTGCTATTTGCATGCATTAAACATCACATTAAACTATCTACGCAAACGGTTATGTTAAAACAAAGCTAGATACTAATAATAATAGACAACGAACGTACTTATTTCTCTTTATATATCTGCCGTCCTGTTAGTTTGGATCTGGTATGAGGAAACCTGCTAACAAAATTTACATTACTTTTTCTGCCAGCGAGGTATTTCATTCAGTATTTTAAGAAAGAGAGAGAGAGAGAGAGAGTCTGAGAGAGAGAGAGAGAGAGAGAGAGAGATAAAGAGAGATTTAATGTTTATGAATACACGAAAATTCCAAATTTAGAACTTATCCTAAGGTTAATTAGTTATAGTTTTCAAAATGATAAACCCGGCCATTCAGAGATTTTATTCTGTCGATAGCGATTTGTTTATTATTTAGAAAATTTTAAATTTCATTTATTAGTTTTTCCACTCCCAACTTTTAATATGCATATTAAATATGAATCACCAGTGCTTTAATGGATCTCATTAAGATACAAATTTTTATTAAAGCACTGGTCAAGCTATCCAATGGCAGAGGAGCATTTGCAATCGAATCGGTTCCTTTTCGCTCACGATCGGGTCGGCAAGCCAACCGAAGTCACAGAGTTGTCATACTCACGACAAAAATTGCCTTGTGATATAAGTTCTGTATTTCTGAAAAAAAATTCTGAGCGTTTATTTAATTTAGAACATAAGTAACATTCAAAGAAAATTTATCAAGATGTTATGTTACCTTAATTAATTTGATAGGTAGGTATATCGTGTAAAAGATGGGAAGATAAAGTATTATATCATTCGTAGCGCTCCGTGATATAGTATTCAAAGCGGCAACGCTGCGACCCGCGTTGCGCAGTCATACACTATCGTAATTAATGGCTGTCAGTTATTAAAATTATTAATTAATCTCAAAATCGAAGCGTAAAATTCGGAATTCGAACTTCGCATAACAAAAATTACGCAGTAGTGAGTAGTGCCCTTTAAACTTGATACTAAAACATGTCTCAGCAGAATAACCTTAGCGACAAAGAGAAAATTTGGTACCTAATATGCGTAAGCAAATAGCAACCTATCTTAACTTCAATGATTCGCAATTGTACACGGGTCATTGTTAAAATATATAATTTTTCAATCTTTTCTATGAAATAAAAAAGGGTCGTAGAAAAAATAGTGTATGGAACTCGCAGATAATGGCTATTAATACGCTCTTATGATGGTTAAGACACTCGCCTACGGCTCGTATCTTAATCATCATACTCGCGTATTAATAGCCTTCATTATAAGCTCGTTGCATAATATACTATTTCAGTATACATAAAAAAATTCTATTTCGTTCCTGAGGCTTACTTTCTTATTTTTTTTTTGTAATAACAGTGATGATTATGAAAAAAATAACTGTAAAAAAATAATAAGGTAAACTAGCAAAAAGAAGATACTCGCAGAAACTTGAGTTTTTTTTAGAATCAGATAAAATATCAGAAATACAGAAAAATTATCTTAACGGTCGATCGATTCGAACTAATTCACGGTTCATGATAATTCGGGCTATTATTATTCAATATAGAAAAAAAACTATCTGTTTAGCGAATTGTTTACATCAAAAATAATAAATAAAAAACCTCAATTTTTTGCAGCAATTGCATTTGGATTGGAACAGAGTGAACAGTGTTATTAGTGTTGCCACGTTAGCAAAATAAGTATAGCAGTTTCAATTAGACAGTTCCTTCAAATTAGTCAAAAATTGGTATTCTGAATAAAAAAATCGTAACAAGGCGACCTGTGGTATATGAAGGATGTGGGGACTCTGCAAATATACTTTCCACTATACGGGCACTCCAAAAAAGGTCTATAGAAAATGATTCGGGTTTTACCATATTAACTTCAGGAATCGATAGAACGGATTAAAATAACGTTATTTTGAGATGTAACGTTTTCCTAAGAAACACTTTATTTCTACGCTAGAGGTTGAAGTTGAATTTATTTTCTAGTTTTTTTTCTCATAACTTTTGAACGATTTATTCGATTTGGAGTACATTAAACGCAGCTTACATTCATTTTGAACCTGTCATGACCTGTCATGAAAGTTACACAAAAAAAAATTGTACAACGACTACACAGGACAATTTCCTGATGAATTACAACTATTTTGTCTCTTATGAAGATTCAAGTTTTTGCTTTGTTCTTGAGATATTTAAGAAAATTCAGGTCAATGTAATTACCAATTTCATGAATTTTATTAGCGCTACACCGCAAGCCTTGGAAAACAAAAATTTAAAGTGAAATTAGTGATTTGATAACTTTTATTGAACCCTCTTTAATGTTGAATTTTTGTCTTCTAATTTATTTGGGTTTAGGTTCTTCGATAAAAATAATATTTAAAAAAAATATTTTATATTTAATTTTTACATGTTTGTACATTTTATGAGTGAATAAGGGACCAATCGGCCCCGAAACCCAAATAAATCAGAAGAAAAACATTCGGTATTAGTGATAGTGTAAGCTGTTTTGGTGTTGACAATAACGAAAATGCTAAAACTTTTACAAATGAAGAATACGTCGATATACATTGTTTTGCGATGGTAATTCATACGCGACAGTATAAAGAGTACAGGAGACGCTTTCTTAATAAAATAGTTCTTAATTCACAAGTTTTCATAGATGTGCATCGTCGTTTTTCGGAATATGGTTTACGACATTAGAATTAACGAAATCGTAATGCACAACCAAAAAGGACGTTCGTGTTCTTCGGCTTTTTGATGACAACTCAATTATAAGCACACGTCGAGCAGCCCAGCAGCTCAATTCCTCTCAGTCAACTGCACTAAGATCACTTAGGCGTGATCATGGAAGGACTTTTTATTTCCAACCTGTTCAAGGTTTGCTGTCAGGAGATGCTGAAAAGCGTCTCAATTTTTGTAATTGGGTTTTGGATTCGATGGAAATAGATACACAATTTTTGCAAAAGATATTATGGACAGATGAATCCATTTTACATGACATGTTTTTTTTTCACCAATTTCACAATCTTCATGTTTGGAGTACAGTTAATCCTCGGTGCTTCAGGCAATCTATGTTTCAGTGTAAATTGAGACGATTTTCTACCTTACCTTCAGGCTAAGACACTCTCCAGCATCCCTGTGTACTTACGTGGTAGATTTCTTTCACCTGGTTCTGGTTCGAAATCGATGGGTTTGGTTGGGAAGACATTTTTTAATTACGAAACTACAATAAAACACAAGATCTCTCACATAGCTCGATATATTCAGTTTAGAGTAACAAGTATCAGATTTGAGTATTTTGAGTAACAAGTATACCGTAAAATTTGTGACTTATTTGCTCAGCAACGGTTCTTAAAAAAGGGAAGGGGATTCTGCAAAGAAAGACCCACCCAAAAAACTCTCAGGAGATTTTGAAAATACAAAACCAAGGGGAAACTGGAGAGGTAGGGTTGAAGGTGAACCCCAGTGTAGCAAAACGCGGGACCATCAGCAAGGAACCGGAAGGTAACCAGGAGGAACTCTCAACCGTCGAGGACAAGAAAAGGACTCGCTCGGAAGAGAGTACTTCAAGATCGGCACAGCCTAAAAAACGTAGGAAGGTGGAAACCTCCACCTTTTATGCGAAGGCTGTAACGGATATCTGAATGGCAATAACACCACAAGGATATCCAGAAAATATTCTGAAGAAGGATCAGTCGGACCTTATAAAGGCAGCACTGATCCAAGCAGTAGACAACATAAAAAAAGGAGAACCTGCACCAAGGTTCTCAGGAGCGCAGCTTAGAGGGGTCTTTTTCATGGCTTCCTGCGCTGACCATGCCACAAAGGACTGGTTGGTACGGGTGGTCAGGAAGATGGAACCCTGGTCAGGAGCGAAACTTAGCATCATTGATGTCAAGGACGTTCCGAAACCTACAAGACCGCTAGTAGTGTGGATACCGGGGACCCAAGAGGAACCAGAAAAAAAGACTGGGAATTCAAAATCAAGGATTAAAACCAGAAACGTGGACCCTAGTGGACAGGAAACCCGACATCCCGACAAAAAAGGCCAACAATTAATTTTCCTCATGCGAGAAAACTTATTGGAGAAAATAGAGCAGCTTCAATGCAGATGACCTTATCTTAACCTAACTGGGGTGCTGTTCAAGCGACTAAGTGGGTAAAGGGAAGAGGGAGCAGAGAAGATGTAACTGAAAAAGCTGAGTAAACACCGGCTGAGATGGGCAATTGGACATTCTAACAGGACACTGCCCACTAATGAAACACCTCTCAATAATAGGAGTGAAAAATCTCCCAGATTACAGGAGATGTAGGGAGGGGGAGGAAACCCCATACCACCTAATGTGTGAATGCCCAGCACTAGAGGGAACTAGACTTCTAGTATTTGGGACCGAAATGACAGAACAAAAATAAATAGAACAAGCACCCATTGGACTCATATTGAAATACTTTCAGGAGATGGGACCGATGAGATAATTATCCAAAGGGGTACAATAAGCGTACGAGGCTTTGAACCTACCCTAGAAGTAATAATAATATTAACGGTTCTTAAAATGGACAGAATGTGCCTGATTCCTGAGAAAGATGAAAATGCTGTTTAGCCTGGTCCTGGTTTATTTATGAAGCAGTTTTTGCGACTCAACAGATAATTTTACCTCTTTTGGTATTTCCGCAATGTGCACGCATGTAAATTACAGAAATAATGAGATGATTAAGAAGGTCTTGTTTGTCTTAATTATTCTGAATTTTCCTATAACTATATACTTAACTGGTTCTATAATGATTAAAAAAATACATGCGGGAACTAAATCGGGCTTTAATTATTATCTTCGGAGCAGTGGCGGCTCTTCAGATGAAAGTGATTAAGTGTCAGTTCACCTATTTCTAAATACATATTGCATTTTTAAATTGGAAAAATGGAAAAATCTTATCGTAATTTTTTTCTTATTAGCAATCCGCACGGATTTTTTTTTATTCGGAATTTTTACATGATATTCACATTTTCTATAAATTATAAATAAAATAAGTGACTTGCGTGGCCTAGTGGTACTCCGCTGGCTCACGAAGCCATAGATCGCGGGTTCGAAACTCACCTCGGCCCGCTTTACTTTTCAGATTCATTTTCGAATGTCTGTGAAAAGTAAAACAAGCGATCGAACGTTTAACAGGCAAATATAATTCAAAAGTGTGTGTGGCTAAAGAGTTCGTGCTCAAAGCCAAATTACCAGAGTGGAGCGACTATGTCTTACCTACACAGTTAAGACCGATGCTCCTTCTTTAAAAAAAAAAAAATAAATAAATAAATAAATAAAATATAAATCGCCAAGTTTGTCTTTGTTTAAGTTTTTTTTTTTTTGTAAGATCCGGTCATCTCATTTTTTTTTTGTCTGCAAGATCCGGTTTGACATGGTCCGGTCAGCTCGAGAATTTGCTTTTTGCGAGGCCCAAAAAAATTGAGCTTTTTTGAGCTTGTTTATAAGCGGGTCTTGCAAAAAATTCAAGCTGACCGGAGTTTGGCAAAAACGGATTTTTCGAGCTGACCGGACTTTGTCTAACCGGGCATTACAAAAAAAAATCGCGCTGACCGGACTCTGTCCTGTATAGAATCTACCTATACTTCGCTAAGTTTGAAATTCAGAAGCCGCCACTGCTTAATAGCTCTCGTCATTTAACAGTTTCCGAAAATATTTTTTCTGTTTAACTTTCTCCAAATAAATTTTAAAAAAATTAGATTTTAGTATTTTTTTTTTTTAAACTTACATCTCCTGCAAAGCTATAGGGTTGAATTATGAGGAAAAACAGTAAGGATAATATCAATAGTTATTTATTATACAAGAGAAAAAAGTGATAGATTTTAGCTCGAGATGTGGGACAAACACATCGAGAGCTAACATCGCACTTTTTTCTTGTGTGTAATATACAATTTTTTTCTGCGAGAAGAAATATCAGTGTTAGAATGTCGAAAAACGTAGTTAGATAACTAAAAATAATGTCGGAACGTTGATCTACGTTGAATATGAATTTTCAAACTACTTTTGTAGTAAAGCGACGTTTCCTGGTAACGAAATGATTTAATTCGCTAAATGTCATAATTTAATTAAAATTTAAGATAGTTTTGCAAAGATTCTTGTAAGGTCTCAATGAGTGAATTTAAAAATATGGATAGTGATTGTTATGAAAATTCCCTTAATAATTGCCATTTGTATAATAAGGTAACTTTCCTTTACGTATTTGATATAAATTTAATGATATCTGAGTGTTAATAGTAGCTATACCTAAGCCGCCATTTCGGGGAAAAAAGTACTCATTTTTTCCCTGCTGATTCATTTTTTTCCCCGATAAGATGCAGCTCATTATAATGAGGCATTTTTCTACCTGTCAACGGGGAAAAAAGGTCAAACTTATAGCCCGTCGCAGAAAAAAAATTATTTTTGCGAAAATCAAATAATTATTTTGAAATGACTCAAACGATACCGCTCAAATGCAATACCAGGCCATATTTCCCCCTTTCAAACCACCTTCATTGCTAGCATTTATGCATGACTGCATGATGACCTCATCCTCATCCCCATCCCCATCCAAGTTCGCCATGAAACTCTCCCAAGTTCCATAGAAATCTAATTACAACCAATCAGTACCCATGCACATAATGATACCAACAGCACAAAACCCACTTAAAAATCAATTTTTGACTCTCCAATCCTCGTCCATGCACCACGACTCTCTCCAGCTCGTGCAAACATGAGTCACGAAATCACTACTTGATTATTCCCCATAACGATCCCATACACAACGTCTCAATTCTCCGGTGATTAATTAGTGAATAAATCCCGACGTGGGTTATTATGCCGTTCGTGAAGCAATCGAACGACTCGAGTCCGTCGTCCGTCTCTCTCCTTAACTGTCCGCACATACCTCGACTGTCCCTCTCGCACACTTCCTGTGCTTCGTGGGAATATCGAGCAGGTGTCTCGCGAGTATCTCGTCAACATCATCATCCGCCGTCTCTGCGTCCCTCCGCCGCCAGGTAAGTGGTAAGTACCACTGTGCTAGGTTGTCAGGTCTTCGTTAAACTCCTCGAGTTATAGTGTAAGAAAATTCCGACTCCATATTATAGAAGTCATGTTCGGTTGGTTTTATGTTTTTCGGTACCCTATTGGATTCTATTCGGGCGGAATTATTATTTATTCTTCGCGGTAAGAAGATTGCAGAATCATTATTTCTAAAGATCTCATCAACTCACAAAAAAAAATAGACTTGATAATGCTGAAGTTTGTCTGATTTAAACCCCCCTCCATATGACGTGCCGCAGGGTACAAATACATAGTCTAAATTTTTTTGCAAAAATTATGTTATTAGTGTTGTTTAATAAGATATGGCAACAAGGTGGTAGATTTCCTAGCCTACCTTGCTATAAGAACATCTACTTTGTAGGCAATGATCGTATACGTGGGCTGATTAATATCGTTCTGTTTCATTTTCCTCCAGCAACCAAAATACGTTGACCTCACTCGGTAATCGTTCTGGACATCACTACGATTACAACTCGAGGTTGATTTATTCCGTGCCATTGAAGTTGATCGATAAATATGATAAAGACTATAATAACACGGCGGTAATTAACAGATTAACATATTTAGAAACATAATCGGATGATTTATTGTTAATGTCGATCTGATTGCCAGGATTTGGGAAATCGGTTTATAGGACTGTCGTCTATTTCGGTTTTATTAAAGTTACCTGGGCGATTAATTTTAATTTATAAGTGACGCCAGAACTAGCACTAGCACCGGCGCCACGGAGTGCCTCGGGGTACACTTGCAAGACGACTACAATTTTTACTAGTACTAGTAGTGTATTTTTTTTTAATTATCAAGGAATCGGGGATTTGTGTGATCTTCAGAGTAGTAAGGTGTAGATTCTACCGCGGAACTTTTTTTCAAGGGGACGTTGCAAAAAAATCGAGCTCACCGGACTTAAAAAAAAAACATAATTTTCTATCTATTGCTACAGGATACACTTTCTCTAACCATTTCAAGTTTTTGTTTTCATATTTTATATCTATAATCATAATCTTTTGCAGATTTTTAATGTATTTACTTTTTTTATTTTAAGTAATCCATGTATGTATATCGATAGAGTACCGCAGGATAAACTCTCAAGGACTAAATAGTTTTATTAAATTATAATAATAGAGTACCGCAAGGTGCATTTCCTGGATCTCTGCAATTTAATACCTTCATAACAGATTTATTTTTTAACACAATGCTCTCACTATCGCTATCGCTATTGATCAATCGACTACCTAATACTTTCGAAGCACGCGGTTAAAAGCGTTCACCTGGCCCAAGTAAGAGGGTAATTTTTTACCGTCCTCAAGGGTACAACAATAACAATAGAGAAACCGAAATGAAATCAAGTTCCCTCTTATTGACCATCTGTGCATGTGAATTTCTCTTTCTCATAATAACGGGAGTGGTAATTGGAGAGGTAGGTGAGAGATATCAACCATATTACATATAAGTTAACCATAGCGGGATGCACCCTTTCCTTTTCAAGCGGTACCGTTAGGTGATTGTTGAACGAACATCTGCCCTCCATTCCATTCGATTCCAACCTTGACTCCCCAGCCCCATTATAATTGGGTTAGTAGATTATTAGTGATAGAACAAGGTCCCGGTGCCAGTGCCAGCAGGTGGAGAATTAATTACCATCGATATTAATAGAATAGTTGTACTTAATAAGTTTTTGTTTCACGTTTAATACTGTTATTATTATGAGGGAGCAAAAGAATTGAAGCTTGAAACTTGAAAGTAATTTTACTCGTGAATCGTGATGAAGATGCCACTTGGTGAATGGACCTCTTGGTCTTGGTCGCCGTGACACCTAATACTTACAACTTGTCTCTTATTTCTCATTGTCATCATCAGGTCGGTAATTTCGACGTATTGTCTTCCAAGTTCCAAGCAAGCAGTCCAGAATAATGTGACGAGCAGTAGCAGCACGCTCTTGTCTGTCGTTCGCTTATTACTCCTCTCTCCGGTATGAAATTCCAGACGCGAAAACTTATGATTGACAAGAAAAATACCGGCACCACGCTTTATTATAATCGCATCGCATGAGACCGTTATATCTTCAGAGATTTCGATATTCGATACTGAAATTTTAGATGGACGGTGTGAGTTACATGGGGGAACTTCGCTTCAGTGATCAATTTATTGATTATGAAAAATAAATTATGTTGAAGAGGAGTTTTCTTTGTGTGCGTGTATGTGCATATTATGGAATCTGAAAGATGAGAGAAATTTGATAAAAGTTTCAAAAGAGGCTGTACTCATATTTTTGTATTTTTTTTAATAATTGTTCTTAAATATTTTTTTTATTAAACTTAAATTATTAAACAAAAAATAATTATTATCAAAAAAAAAATTAATTTTTCAAATTACATACATTTTTTCGGTATTTATTGTGTCTTGCGAAAATAATGACACATAAAACACTTTCATAGCAGTTCTGAGGCAGAAATTATGATTTATTTCCCCTAATTGGTATAAAAAATACTACGTAATGATCGCAATTTCGTTCACTGGATGTCTGAAATCGGTGATTTTGTGCCAAACGATGCGAAAAAAATCATAACTTTCGAGCCAGATGAGCTAGGAAAAAGTATCACCCCTCATCGTATTCGCAAGAAATTGTGGATTCTGAAAATTAACAAAAAGTGCTTTTGTTTACTTTTCCAAAAATTTACAGAGGCACTAATTTGAAAATTCGAATTTAATATTTCTTATTGTATGAAGCGATTCTTCTTTTTTCATGAAACTTTTTCCTAGCAGGTCTGAGATAGAAATTATGATTTATTCCCTCATAATTGTGAAAAAAACAGTTCCCACCGATCGCAGCTCCGTTCACTGGATCTTTAAAATTGATCCCATGTGCGAAATAGCTCGAAAATAACCACAAATTTCTAGCAAGAAGAACTAGAAAAAAAGTATCACCCCTCATCTTAATCGCAAGAAAATGGGAATTCTGACAATTAACGAAAAAGTGCTCTTGTATATTTTTCCAAAAATTAACAGAGGTACTAATTCCTGTTTGATATTCCTTCCAGTATGAGGAGATTATTCTTTTTTCGTGATCAATTTAGAATTTTTCTGTTAGATTATTGTTACTCTGTCTCGAGTCTTACAAAAATAAAACACTTAAAACTTTTTCTTAGGAGCTCTGAGACAGGTATTATGATTTATTCCCTCACAATTGTGAAAAATGGTACCTATCCGATCGCAGCTCACTGGATGTCTAAAATTGGTTATTTTGTGCCAAAGGATGCGAAAAAAATCATAATTTCCGAGCCAGATGAGCTATAAAAAAGTAAAATCCCATATCTTAATCGTAAGAAAAATTTTATTTTGCAAAAAAATCGATAATGCTGTTGTGGAGTTTAAAAAAATGTCACAACGGTACTAATAAGAAAATCCAAAATCGACATATCTTCCGGTATGACGTGATTCTTATTTTTTCCTGATCGATTTATATTTTTTTTATAGATTTTCGTTTTTCTACCGTGTGTTAGAAAAATAACGACACTTGAAACTTTTTTCTTGCAGATCTGAGACAGATATGATTTATACAATTGTGAAAAAACGGTTCCCAAGGATCGCAGCTTACGTCCACTGGGTAAAATAAAATTTTTACTAAAGTCAAGTTAGCCACACGCTTCGGCCAGCCTCACTTTCGGCCAGGATGAGGAACTTTGTTTAATGTCCAGCAAAAATTTTTTTTCGTTATTGACGGCTTGAATGGAAAATATTTGTTTTTTGTTGATAATAATAAATATTGTTATAACATTTCGGACTTTTTTCAGCAAATTTTCAGTAAAAAAGTTTGTTTTTTCAGTTTATAAAGTCCGTGGCCGAAATCGTGGCTGGCCATTATGATGAATTTTTGGATTTTTTTGAGTCATATTTCAGCAAAAATGATTTTTTCAGTTTATTCAGTCCGTGGTCAAAAACACGGCTGGCCATTATTATGATTTTTTGACCTTTGTTTGAGCAAAATTACAGCAAAAATATTTTTTTCAGTTCAAGTAAAGCGTTGGTTAAAGTGGTTGGTCTTAATTATGATTTTTTTGGGCCAACTTTAGCAAAAAGGATTTTTTCAGTGTGTTAAGTTCGTGGCCTAAAGCATGACCGGCATTATTATAAAATTTCGGACTTTTTCGAGCAGGAATTTCAGCAAAAATTATTTTTGGAAAGTGGAAGAAAGCGTGCGGCTAGCTGTGGCGTTTCAATTATGATTTTTTTTTCATTTTACGATAATTTTATAGCAAATCAAATATTTTTGATTAAAACCGTAAATAACGAAAAAAAAGCTGAAAATCATTCGAGTCCCTCTCCTTGGCCGAAAGTGTGGTTGGCCGAAGCGTGGCTAACTTGACTTGCTTAATTTTTTTTTTTTTTAAGAGTGAAGTAGCTCGAAAATAATCATAACTTTTCAACCAGGAGAGCTACAAAAAAGCTTCACCCCTCGTCTTAATTGAAAGAAAATGTCTGTTTTCCAAAAAAATATCGATAATGCTGTTATGTAGTTTTCCCCGTTTGGTTTATAATCTTTTCGATAGCTTATCGTTAACGTTTGCGACGATAATTAAATTAATGCTACGAAACATTAAATAATGACGCGAATCTACTCCGAACAGAAAATTTTCACTAAAAATTGTGAAAAAATGCGGTACCTACCGTTCGTAGCTCCGTTCACTGAGTCTAAATTAATCTCCATATGCCAAATGAGCCGAAAAAAAAAAGTAGGTAGGCCAGAAATACAAAAAAATACAATTTAGAAAAAAAATCCATTATTGATTAATCATCTTTGGAAAAGAAAAATTTGAAAAATAAATAGCGAAAACTATCAAAGCTCAAAAAGAAAAAAAAGTGATTTTTTGAGGCATTATTAGTAGTTTTCAATTTTTTTTAAACTTCTACTTAATTACCCCTCCTCTACTATTTACCATTAAAAATAATAAAAATAGGTCTCGCGTATCTAATCCATAAAGCGTCTTAATATAACCGCTCCGAACATAGACACGAGGCGAGAGTCGAGAAAACTTTCTAATAAAACCCCAGTCACGAAAAAAAAACTGAAACCATTCCATCGAATCGACCCAGCAACAATAACAATAAATTTAAAGTCCCCCAAAAAAAAATCCCCTGCAGATCACGCTTCGGACGCATTCCCGGCAACAACAATAGGTCACAAGTCTTGCATACGCCTTGCCTTATGCCTTGCCTTACTGCCCGAGAAGCGGAGAAGGTGAAGGGCGAACAAATCCCTCATTATTACCACACGCGATCGGGAAGGGGATGAACGACGAGGAACAGTTGCGGAATGCCTCAAGGCCCGGTTCCCACGGTACGCTCGCACCTTGAGTTTGAGTTCCGAGTTTAAAACATAGTTTGTTGCGGACGCATGTGCGACTCGCGACTGACATCTGGCCAACGCGAGCGGGTCCGTCGTGGGAACGGAAACCCTCACCTTTTCACCCTCCGACGTTTCGGGGCACTGATTACGGAATGATTATCGCATAGTGGCTCATAAATAATGCCGCGATTATCTGCATTGGGGCTTTTAACTTTTTTCTTGGAACAAAATTTTCATAACTACTAAGTATGTTAAACATAGATACGATGAAATTTGAGGATTTATTTATTTATTAACTTAATACTAATTACTATTTAAGAGATCACCCTGTATAATTTTAATTTTTCGTACATTTTTAAAATTAACCATAATCAAACAGCTGCTATGGCATAATTGATTGATCTATGTGAAGCAGACTTATCTGATCTTTTCGATCAAAACTCATAAATCGTTCTTGTAGTCAAATATTCAGCCACTTATAAATAAATTTTGCTATTATAATGGTCTCCATATTGCTCCTCATCTTCAAAACCGTGGATAGGAAGCGTTCCCCAAAAATGTCGCCTTTTTCGATGAAATTTTCAAGTGTCTTTGCAGGTGATTCTCTTGAAATCTAAAATTTTTGTAAATTTACGAACCGAATCCTGATTCTTGGGATCGTTTTAATTAATTTTTTAATCCGGCCGAATTTGTCATGTGAGAAGGACAAGATAAGCGTGTCAGGTTGGCGTCTAAAGGCTGGTTATGATGGAGTCCGAGTCGAGTCGGGTTCCACGCTTTCCCACATACATTAGCATATGTGCCGTGCACTTTTAGCCAATTATGCAAATGTCCCCCGGTATAAGAGCGCCAATTCGGAGTTCCTGTTTCGTATAAATTGATTCAAATGCGAGTTTTTATTTTAACGAGTTTTTTTCGCATAATGTTATAGTTGTGCAGTTTTAGGACAGGTACTGTTAGGCGGACGCGACGACGCAACTGGTTTTGCACTGCGGACCGATTGAAATAAAAATAAAAACACCGACTGGGACCGCGGCGACCGAAAACCAATCTACACTTTTGCTATAATTAGGTAGGTCCTATAATTATATTCAAATTGAAATGCATGAATAATTAATCCGTTAATTAGGAGGGTCGCGGATCGTCTAAAAACGATCTTTTATTATTATAGGTTCCGATCCGAGCGCTTTTTCGACGTGAGAGGATAATAAAATTTTATTGTTACCATCCAAACTTATATTATGTTAAATTTTAACATAAAGCCGAGATGTTAAATTGTTGTGAAAGTGTCTCTCTGGCTCTGCTCGATCATGTTATGTCGTCTTGTATCTAGTGGGCAATTAATTTTTGAGAAAATTTTTATTACCTTAATACTCGTTTCTTTATTACTTAATGCAATAATAATTATATCGCAAGCATATGTTGGCGCTTTTCACAAGTAAATAAAACTTTTAACGTTATTTAACGTCGATTAAATAGATTATTATCCAATTTCTGCAACATTGTTGGCTTTCTTGTCTCTGAAACTACCTTTAATTCTTCATTACCAGACCATTGATTCATAAAAAATTAAGATTTCAGCAAACTTCGGGAAACGATTTTTCATCGTCTCTTTAATTCAATAAAATCACTTTTTAATTAAACTCTGGTATAATTTTTGAGGAACTTTTTTTTGTCTTTTTTTATGGTTTTCAATTTTCAATGCTGGTTTTTTGTTTCTTTTTTGGACAACAGAAATATTTTCCTACTTTTGTCCTGATTTGCCTGGTGAGCGTGTCCTGTAAATTTCCGACAGCAGACATTCTCGAACATCTACATATACTTATAGAACATCCTGGATGATTTTACAAAACTATATAAGAGCTGGATCCCTGGAATGTTTAGTTACGTAATTCCATATAACACCAGTTTTCGATGATTTTCTGTTTGAACGATATCACTGTTCTAGCAAAAATTATAATGCCCCAAAAATATATCCTTGAGGGACACCATTCCCTTATGTAGTTTAGCTTTTGGACCACAGCCAAATTTTGAAAATCAAGCCAGGTCTGGATTTCATGATGAATAAGTACCTACATGAAGTTTTTCGAGGATTATATGAGAGCAGAATATCTCTTATTTCGACGTGCCACAACAACAACTTTTTTTATTGACGAAAAGTTCGGAAAATATCTGCATTCAGATGCGTAGAAGTTTGCATTTTTCAAAGAACGTCAGTAATATCCGGATCTATCCACATACAGGGTGTTGATTTTCAAAGCGGGCCATAGGGGATTAGCATTGCGAAAGTGGTTTTTGAGGATTCCTGCTCGCCGTTTAAACTGACAGAAATGGTTTTGGTATCAAAATGAAGCTAAAATTATTGCGCATAACGCTTGCCATCAGAAATTAATTTAATTTCACGTTGTTTTCTAAAATTCTTCAGTAAAAATTCAAGTAATTGTTAATGTTTAATCACAAAATAGTATGCCTTGCCTAAACAATAATGACGTTTCTACGTTTCGACAATCCAATAATAAAAATTTATAAGTCAGTAGGTAAGAATAAAGTCTGGTTCTATTATTGGATTGTCAAAACGTAGAAACGTCATTATTGTTTAGGCAAGGCATGCTATTTTGTGATTAAACATTAACAATTACTTGAATTTTTACTGAAGAATTTTAGAAAACAACGTGAAATTAAATTAATTTCTGATGGCAAGCGTTATGCGCAATAATTTTAGCTTCATTTTGATACCAAAACCATTTCTGTCAGTTTAAACGGCGAGCAGGAATCCTCAAAAACCACTTTCGCAATGCTAATCCCCTATGGCCCGCTTTGAAAATCAACACCCTGTATATCTGGATGTTATGGCTCTATTTTATTTGAACGAGCCGAACACTAGTTCTTCTTTCGTTGAATCACCTCTCCAGAAAAATTTCTTCACCCATCTCAAGCGCTGGGTGCTATAACTGCTATACTGCATTAGTGGATTACTCCTTATCGTTTACTTATAACCTCGTCCTTTGAGAAGGTTGATGCCAAATGTTGTCATCTACATTTCTACATCATTCTACATCATCAACGGGTAGAATGCAGTTGTCAAGCTCTTCTTCAAGCTCTTGACGGGTCTTGGTCTTGCAACTCGTGGCCTCTCAGCAGGACCGAATTCTCCAAATGGCAGTCCAACAATTGCCTGGAGGTAGGGGTGTCGACGACTTGTGGGGAGCTGGAGGGCCATCACCCTGTAAAGAATAGGGCATCACCCTATTTAAAAAATTATTTAACAGAGCGAAAAAGTGAGTTTAAATAATTAATTAATGCAAGCACAATAATTCTAGAGAATGCTTCTAATTCTCAATAAATCAAAATATCTGAAAGATGAACCCCCCCCCCCTCCCCCCGGGACAGACTCGAGGTAAAAAACAATTACACTGTGGCCTGATGTATTGTTTTGTAGCATCATTATTCACGATTTACAATCACAAACCTTAAGGCAGCGGGCGGTAGCTCGGCGGGTTAGAGCAGTGTAGCCTATAAATACTAAGTCGTTGTTGAGACTGTCACTGACTGGGTTCGAATCCCAGTCTTGTCATGGATGTTCGTGTTCGTCTATTTAACTATTTAAATGGTACACTTGTGTCTGGGAAGAATGAGCTTATTCTCGAAGCCCAAAATTACTGAAGGGGAGCGACTTTGTCTTATCTACATAGTTATAACCGATGTTCCCTCCTTAAAAAAAAAATCACAAAAACAGATGGCATGTCCTTATATAAAATCCATAAATGAGTGTATTTTTATGAATTATTGACTCAATTTTGAACATTTCCGCCATGCATACTTGTGCTTCCTCAAGTTTTTCCTCAAGTATACGATAAGTACTTAACTGTCTCTGTAAAAAAAAATCAGTTAACTTCCATTAAAAACATGCTATACAATTAATTATTAATGTAATAGAAATTTATTTAAACCTATTTTCTCCCAACGCCACTAGTAAACTAATTTAAAAAACGCGTTTTTTAAAAAATACCAATTTTGACGAAAATTCAGAAGCCAATAAGAGCCAAAAACCCAATTATAACTACTGGGAAATTGCGTGACCTTGGAGGAGGGTGTGCTTCAATATGGGCTGCCTATGATGGGCTAAAAAACTAATTATCCGTCCCTGTTAGCAAGTAAGACTCTATCAACACAATATTTTTCTTGATCAGACGATCAGGCCTCACAAACATGGTTTTGGTCTCGATCTTGACAATTGAGTCTTGGTCTTGCTACTACTACGGAGAAATCTCCGTATATCCCGCTATTTATGCTATCCCGCAAGCAGCTAGACTGGAGCAGATAATGGAAGCCGGGGAACGGACGATATACATATGCACGGATAGTCAGGCCGCCGCGAAGGCGCTGGACACACACGGAACCAGCTCCCCACTGGTCCAGGAGTGTGTCGAGGCGCTGAACAGACTGGCGGACAGAAAATCGGTGCATATCGTGTGGGTTCCTGCACACTCAGGTTTACCAGGTAATGAGCTGGCAGATCAATACGCGAAGCTCGGGACCAGGGAAACCTTTTGTGGGCCGGAGCCCGTCCTGGGTCTGACCAAAAATCTTCTCAAAGAATCTATAAAAGAATGGACACGCAAGGGTTTAGAGAACCACTGGGAAACAGCACAGGCTGCAGACAGGCCAGGCTGTTTCTGGCTGGTCCGATCGGAAACGGATGGACCAGCATGTCCAGAATGAACCGGAGGGAACTCAGACTACTAGTCGGGGTTCTCACCGGTCACAGCAGTCTGAACAGACACCTGCAAGTGATGGGGGTCACTCGGGACCCGGTCTGCCCTAAATGCGGAGTGGATGACGAGGACTCCCACCATTATGTGGGCGTATGCGAGGTATACAGTAACCTCAGGCTCAACATCTTTGGGTCTGAGGAGCTACAAGAGGAAGAAATGAAACTCCTCTCATACAACAACCTTCTGGCCTTTATTAAAAGGTCGGGGAGGTTCGAGTAGGAGTTTCACCATGGTTTGGGTAAGGCGAAAAGGGCCCTCGGTGGCCTAGTCGCTTGGGGTGTACCACCCCAACCCACCATACTACTACTACTGCTACTACTACAGGTAATCTCTCAAGACTACAATATTGATGACAGACATGTAACAAGATTCTATAGTGACATATATCTCTGTCACGCAAATGACTTGAACAGTTGCACGTAGATGGTGTCGCTTTGATTAACTCCCCCTCAATTTGGTGATCTTCCTTAAGGTTGCTTATTTGATTGCTTGAATGCAGCTGGTCAGTGATGAGCACAGCCTTGGTCTCGGTCTTGCATAAAAACCAAACGATTTCCCATGCAATAGCGGAATCAAGACCAAGACTCGACTCGCAAAAGTGAGATCAATACCAAAACCATCAAGTTTGCAAGACTTGACAAAGAGCTTAAGAAAGAAAGAAAAAGAGACCTGCAAACGAGACAAAGACTTGCCAGACTAGACCAAGAACAAAATCATGATCTTGGTCTAGGTTTATCCTCTCTAATATTCTCATCTCAGTGTATAACGAAATTTCTAAGAAACGTAATAAAGGTGAACGAGAGAAGAGATAAAAGAAGAGAATATATTAGTATGCATATAAATAAAGAAATAAAAAACAGCTTGTCCCCTCCTAGGAGAGCAGAATAGCCCCAAGGTTACCAAGATATAGTTACCCCTTCTTGAAAAGAAAGTAACTTGCTGCTTGGTACCCCTCTTCTGTCGAATGGCTAGATATTTCTGGAGAAGCGGTCCATTTTGCGACATCAACGATACTTCTTCTAGATAGGTATTAGGTAGGTATCCATATCGAAGAAAGTCGAAGTGCGAAAGAGGGCTTAATAATAATTGTTAATTTATTATCACACGGTAGAATGGTACTATGACGTTGAATTATTCAAAACAAGTTCATTGAGAATATAAATTTAATGCGCCGCGTTCATAAATATAAATTTTTATCAACAACACGTGTCGGAAACACAATTTCTTATCTTCAATGCATACTCGTATAACTTTAACGCCGCTTTTATCAATAGAGTCCATGCTTTATCGCTTTCTGCACGGTTATACATTTTGCGTTTATTATTTTTCATAAAATACCCGGCCAAGTTTTCGTGGAGGCAATTTCCCAAAAGCGATTGCCCAAAAGCAGTCATATTGTATTATCTTAAGTATACATACATACTACCTAAGTACTGCTTACATTGTCTTGTAACTAATTAAAAAAATAATTAAAAGTAGAATTTCGCTTCTAATTTACTCATATCCACGTATTATTATTGTTAAGTTATAAGTGGTACTAGTAATAACAATTTTAATTATGACCCGGTTAGATATGACAAGTTTACTGCAGCAGTAAACAAATTAGTCTTATTTAAGTTGTTTAGGTCTTATTAAAAAAAATCCCATATAGTCGACGCAGTCAGTAGAAGGATCCGTCTTACTACAACAAACTATACTGTGAACTGATGAATCAGTCCATCCAATTTCAGGCAATCAACATATCTGACGAGTGGAGGCTTTCACGGCTGGCTTCAATTGAAATCATAGTTGATTTCAGACTGTTTGGCCGTGGTCCATGGAGATTTGCTCGGAACGTTTCGTCTACAGCTACGGTAGACATCATTTGTGTGCGCAAGCTTTTCTTGTGCCCACTGATAACTCAAATGTGTCAGGGTCTGACTCAATAATAACCTATGATATCATCGGAAAGACCGGCCGACGCTACGATGGAGATAGCCTGATGAAGAGGGTATGACGTCACCAGACCATCACCCTATAAATAGGAGCGCTGTTCCCTTCCAGCCGGGCAGTCAGTTATCTTATCAGTGAATACGATGAGTAGAAGCATCGCTTGCGCTGATGATGTCTATCGGAGCTGTAGATGAAACGTTCGGAGCAAATCTCCATGGACCACGGCAAAACAGCCCGGAATAAACTATTATTTCAATCAATATCTATCATCTATCTACACTATGATCCAGTATACGGGAACGGGATTACCTATGGACAAGTGAATAAACACAATGTAACTTGTTGCATTGTCGGAGCCAGTTGCCGGCTCCGACGCACCGCAGATTCGCAGAATCACAAAAAAGAGATAACGTAGCAATTTGAAGTGGTGACTAATATGTTCTAATAATAAATCGATCCACCGTAATATTGATATCACATAATTCTAGACTAGAGTCTAGAATATTTCTACTGCCTCGGCTTGCATACATAAATCAACTCCCTTAGGAAGAGTCCTCAGTCTTGAAATTTAAGTGAAGTGGTGTTACTGGAAATAAATTGTGCTATATGTATTTACAAATAAATACTTACTACTTTATGTAAATAAGTAAATTGTGTTAAGCTAAGTGTATTATGTAGGATGTGAAAATAACTTTTCAATAAATAATTGAAAGTTGATTGATTGAGTCTGGGATTACTTTATACTTGGACGAAGCATTTCAAAGTAAATCCGTTATTACAATACGTATGAACGTGATTTAGGTACTTGGTTGCGATGGTTGCGATTAATTTAATCGAACTGGTTCAGAAGGATTAAAATAAATGTTTATTATTATGGAGCTTTTTTAAGTTAATTATAATTGTTATAATTAAATCTTGGGTAAGTAAAAGTGGTAGTGTAATGGTATGTTTATTGTGCAATTCTTCGTTCCTCCTGCCTGTAGTAAAATTTATTATCGATAACCAAACATAATTACCTTGTCGTTATAAATCGAGCGCTGTTTCCCTGTATAGTCGCTAATAATGGACCTTGAAGCCCGATCGACTCGGTTATAACATTCTACTTAGATTACGTTGAGATAATTTAAAAATATGTTAACTGTGTTAAATATTGGCAATAAATGACAGCTAATAAATGGTGATCATCATAACATTTTATGATAACCCTGTATATATTGTTTCTCTGCACGTTATTATAAAAATATTAGATTCAGTTGTTGTCGACCTTCTTCCTTAATTTGTCGAGGAGGACACTATTCATCGAGGTCAATCAGATGAATCAACGTTTCGATTCTCCTTTATAAGTGTGCATGCATGCAAAGAATAGCCACATACATTGTTCAAGATTTTTTAACAAAAGTGTTCAATGACATCTAAAAAAAAATAAAAAAATCTTCTAGAATCTGGAAGGACGAGTTAGGTGGATTGTTTTCGGTAATTTCGAAAGCTTTAGATGAGATAGAAGTATGATAAAATAGGAAGGGTGATATGAAGGGTTTCAAACGCAGTAGAACGATAACACCTAAACTTTATTAGTGATTCGAATATTGATTGAAATCATGCTCTTATATCAAACGGTCAATGTCATGTTTATCGACGAACATGTCAGAGTATGGTCACTGTTTTGCTGACAGTAACATTCCTTATAAATATATTTTCTGCTGGTGTTTTTTTGAGCGCGATACAGGGTAATGGAATATATTTTTTGACTGATCACTGTTTTGACTTTGTTATTAGGTGCACGGTCCGGCCAGCTCGATTTTTTTTTTTTTTGGCAAGGTCCCGTCTGATAAAGCTCCGCTCAGCTAGAAAAAAAAATTGTTTTTTAACAGACAAGGTCCAGTCAGCTCGAAATTTTATACTTTTGCAAGGACTGATTCGAGAAGGTCCGATATGTGCTCGATTTTTTTCCAAACCCGGTCAGATCGATTTTTTTTTTGCAAAGTTCGTCCGGCTCGATTTTTTTACAAGGTCTCGTTTGACAAAGTCCGGTCAGCTCGAAAATAATACGATTTTTGCAAAGTTCGCCGGTTTGACAAGGTTCGGTCGCTCGAATTTGTTTCAAGGTATGATCAACTCTAAATTTTTTTTTTGCAAGATCCGTCGGTTAGACTAGGTCCTATCAACTCCTATTTTTTTGACAAGCTGACAAGGCCCGGTTTGATAATTTCCGGTAAACTAGAAAATGAAATTTTTTTTTGACAAGGTCCGGTGAGCTTCAAATTTCATATTTTTTTACAAGGTGAGATTTGTCGAAGTCCGGTCAGCTCGAAAATGCGATTTCTGCAAGGTCCGCAAAGCCCCGTTTGACTTGATCTGGTCTGCTAGAAAATAATTAAAGAATTGTCTTTTGGCAAGTTTTTTGGTCAGCTCGATTTTTTTTGCAAGGTGAGGTCAGTTCCAAAATTCTAATTTTGAAAAGTCTTGTCAGCTCGATTTTTTTTGGCAAGGTCCCGTTTGACAAGATCATGTCAGCCTAAAGATGAAATATGTAGTTTGCTGTCGACCTTCTTTCTTAATTTGTCAGGGAGGACACAATTCATCGAGGTCAGATGAATCAATGTTTCGATTCTCCTTCATAAGTGTCCATATACATTGTTTAAGATTTAAACAAAAGTATTCAATAGTGACATCTTTAAAATGAATCTGCAATAAGGACAAGTTAGATCGTTATTTTAGCTAATTTCGAAAGATTCAGATGAGATTGGAGTATGATAAACCAGGAAAGGTGAAGAGTTTGAAACGCAGTAGAGCGATAACACTTTATTAGTGATTCGGAATCACTAATAAAGCTCAAGTGTTATCGTTCTACTGCGTTTTGATTCGATGATTGAATGGTCCTTGTGAATCGTAATTCACCTGGTTGATATCAATCGATCAATGTTATGTTTATCAGTTCGATTTTTTCCGATTAAGTCCGGTTAATAATGGCCAAAAAAAAGTATTTTTGAAGGGCAGGGTAGATAGTTATTCTCGTTTATTTTCTAAAGCTTTAGATGAGATGGGAGTATGAAAAACCAGGAAGGGTGCAAGGTTTCAATTCAAACGCAGTAGAACGACAACACTTAAATTTTATTAGTGTGGATTTTCTCAGAAAACAAAATACAATAATATACAGGGTGTCCCATTTAAAAAACAGACAATGTTCGGCACACTCCTGTGGTGGTGATAATATGTCAGACTGATGAGCTGGAAATAACCAGTGAAACATCAATTCCTCTGTCTTTATCCATCCATTAGGGTTGTGTCATTCAGTAAACGTTATTGTTTTTAAACGCCAAGTTGATAATTTTCTGGAAACCATTTTCATGACTTTGGAAGAATCTGGAAGAAGAAGAATCTGGAAGAATGTTTCTCGAGATATCTCTCAGAGGAAAAAGTACCCCAAAGCCTGGGAAGAGATGGAAATTTTGGAAAGCGGGAGGATATACGGTTGTTAAATAATTGGGCTGAGAATTATTTTGAAAATTGGGGGCTTTTCTGAGGCGCCCGTTGAACCTGAAGGTAACCAGAAGAGGAAAGTGGTCACGAATTGAACATGTCCCATTCAAATTTAGGATGCATGCAGAAAATTTTCCACTAAACTTAATGGAAGTGAAGATAATTTATTTTAATTTATAAAAAAAATAGTTACGAAAAAATACTATTATGAAACCATGAAACCAGCGAGATAGATTTTGAAATGTTGAAATATTTATTCATATTACCATTGAAATTAATTATAATTTAAACGATTTGAAATACATAAAATATCATTTTGAATGCATAAAACGCAGCGCCGCGGCAGTTACACCATCAGTAGTAGTCGTATTAGCAGTAGTTAGCAGTTGAGGATAAATAAATAAAACATCGATTTTATAAGAGGACGAAAATATTTAAATAGTGTGTTTATTTCTTGTAATCACATTAAATTATTCCGTTTAATTGATTTTGTGATTCTTTATGATATCACCATCCTCCGGACCACACACCTAGTACACAATAATTAATGCCGCTGCCGATTTGAAGCTCTATACATATAAAGAACTAAAACGTCTTACTTTATAATATAGTTCTTCTTATCGTCGATTCGATATCTCCCGGTGATGGGAAAAATGGGAAAATGATGAAATGTGGTAAACAAAGTGTCAGAATTTGTAAAGAAATATTTTGAGCCCGGAATTTTTTTATGAAACTCTCCTCATATCCAATAAAACATTTTTGTTCTTCCCGTTGGTATAAAATGAAAGTTTGATGCACTTTTCTGATGGATACCAGAACCTAGCAGCGGCGATCAGCTGAACCACCACCTCACTGGTGGAGAACTATGATATTCGAAGGGGGGCAAAATATGTGGATGGTATAGATAGTTTTAGTTTTGGATGACTTGATACAATAAATTGTGATTCCACCAACTTTGCGGTTTGTAAAAATGAAAGACCCTTGTTTCCATTTTATTTAATTTCGTCTGCGAAATGAGCTCAACTCAGATAAATTATTCAAGATTTGACTGCCATTGCTCATTATTGTCATCATTATGAGTTCTGTAGCGGCGATCTTCTCTTAAAGTCGAGAAGGTTTTGACGGAGCCGTAGCAACTAAATGAAGTTGGCTTAGCACCTCTAAGTGGCTATTTTTATAAAAAAGTAAAAAACAAAAGTCATTCGTTTTCCACGATTTGTCCATGTTTGTCCAACTAAAATTTCCGTTTTTTTAACCCTTAAATAAAGTGACTTTTTTACCATTAGAAAAAAAAGTTAGGGAAAAATTAAAAAAGTAACTTTTTTTGAAGGGTGAACAAACGAAAATTTTTGTTGGACAAGCATATGGAGAACTATTATGAACAAACGAAAGCCGTCTGAATTTCATAAAAATTCGTATTTGGTGCTTTTGTCATTTTTTTTTTAATTTAGTCGTAACTTTTTTTGAAGGGGGACAAATGAAAATTTTGGTGGGAGAAACGTGGAAAAACCGGGGACAAACGAATGTCATATTATGCAAGTTACAAAATTCGCACTTAAGAGTGCAAACTTCACTAAGTTAGGCGGCATTGGCAGATCAGACCTTAGAAAATCTCCTGACTTGGACACTAATATGTCTGGCAGTGCCTGGACACTATGACTGTGGTGCCTATTAATACTTTCTTTGTGTCGTATAATTTCTAGAGCTTAGAGATGGATCAGATTTGCATGAAAGAAATAGGAGAATTGCTTTGGTTAAAAATTTCTATAGCAATCAGAAATGTATAACAACTCATTTGTTGGCTTTTTTGGCATAGAAAACTAGAAACAGGTGCAGACCCCTACAGGTCCTCTCGTTATCAAATTTGGAGAAATGTTAAAGATTTTTTTTTATTTGTGCGTATAGATATAGATATTATTTTTTATTATTTTTCTAAGCCAGCTCTCTGAAACAGTACTTCTTCAGCATGGCTCGCGGATTGCAAAATTAGTGTAGATTCGACACAGAACAATGTTCGGTTAGCTCGATTTTTTTTTGCAAGGACCGGTCAGCTCGAATTTTTTGTTTGCAAGCTCTCTTTTGACAAGCTTCAGTTAGCTAAAAAATGTTTTTTGTGTCAAGATTTGGTCAGCTCGAATTTTTTGCAAGATCTGGTCAGCATGATTTTTTTTTTGGCAAGATCCGGTCTGTTCTGAATTTTATATTTTTTCAAGGACCGTCGGTTTGAAAAGGTCCATGGAGCTTATTTTTTTTGCAAGGTCCGCTTTGTCAAGGATCGAAAAAAACGTGAATTTTCGAGCTGGCCGGACATTGTCAAACTGGTGGCTTTGCAAAAATATACATATAAAACCGAGCAATTATAGCTCATTGCAAAAAAAAATATTCGAATTAGCAGGGCTTGGAAAAAAATCGAGTTAATCGAAGCTTAGAACAAAATTCGTGCTGACCGGATTTTACAAAAAAAAAAAATAAAAATCGACCTGACCGGGCTTAGCAATAAAATTTGAGCTGACCGGACGTGGCAAACAAAAAATCGAGCAAGCCGGGCCTTGTAAAAAAATATTCGAACTGACAGGGTTTGGAAAAAAAATCCATCTAATTGGAGCTTACAACAAAATTCGTGCTGACCGGATTTTGCAAAAAAAATCGAGCTGACCGGACCTTCCAAAAAGAAAAAAAAAAACAAAAACTATCTTCGAACTGACCGGACTTTGCAATAAAATTTGAGCTAACCAGGCCTTGCAAAAACTTCAAACTAATTACACATTGACATAAAAAAATCAAAAAAATATTTTCTGCTTCTTATGATCTGTTCAACATACCACCGAAAAACCAATGTCTGATAATCGATGTCAGTGAAATAAAACAAAAAAATATACTCATCTGATGATAGAATTCCGACCCCCAAAAGATGTTACCTGAAAAATTATAGTGCTTTATGTAGGTAGGTACCTATAATGAAACAAGTAAACGGCAATGCTGCTAAAAGCATGCGAGAAGCCAAGCTGCAAACTTTCACTGCCGGCGATGCCTATCAACTATCATCATCATAATCTCCTCTCCCGTAGCGGCTTCCGGTGCCACGAGCTCGGTCACAAGGTTCCCACGGTCCCGACGACTCCACCAGGAGATGCTAATCAACAACGGGCAACGGGTCGGGCATTGTTGCTGATGACTTGCCATTGCCAGAGAGTCTACAAAAGGTTCGTCGTGTGTTCAGAACGTGCTTGCCCCGGGCGTTATGATTGCCTTTAGTCGTCTTCTTCTTGGAATCTTGGATATTAGATCTCGGATGACCCCGCCATTGCGACATCAATAATAAGAAATATAACACCCTTTATAAATTGTTTTAATATATTCTTCTTAATAAATTTCGTGCAGGCAGAAGTGAGACTTTTTCCAATTTCAGTCCCTAATAAGTTGTCTAAAGTGTAGGTATCCACTTAGCGATCACAAGAAAAATTATTTATAATAGCCGCTGTTGATGACAATCATGTCGAATAGTAGAAAATAATTAACAAGATAATGATTAATACCCGTAATAATTATTAAAATCCCAAGTCGACTCAAGGCCTGCTCCCAGCCCAGCAGCTGGTTTAATACTACCTAAGTGACTGTCAGCACGATTCGGATTATTATTTGAACATCAAATTGATCGTCTTATGTAAACATAAACATATCGAGTAAATATAGGACATATTAGTGTACATAATAATGTACTCGTATCGTATGATGCATAGAAATTCCTACGCGAATCGACGAAAGACATTCGGCTTGGTTTGGTGGACATGTCGTGTCATAGTCACGCTGTGTTGACTTTGAGGCCGTGGGAAAGTAATCCGAGCACGTGCTGGTGCTGGTGCTGGTCGCTCATTCTATTCTATTATACAGGGCGTTGTCATGGATCATGGATCATGCATTCATAATTATTATTATCTAAGTGGAAATAAGAAATAACTATAGACAGAGCGTTGATAATTAGACAGAAAAAATTGCTGTCATACTTAAATGGTGTTTGGTGTTTGGTGTTTGGTGTTTGCTACCATCACCGTAATCTTTTTTTCTATAATTTTCCATTTTCATTAATAATATTGTGGGGGCGACGTTTCTGAGTCTACCCCCAATGTCTATCTCAGACCCAACATCTACTTATTCTTCTTCATGTGCAACTTGTGAAATGTCATCTTCATTTTTTTTTACACTAAGTTTAGAATAATAATTATTATTTATGTTAACTTTTGAGCGATTAGAAAAATTAAAATCTCAACAATAATAAGACAATTATTATATTAACTTGGCAATTTATTTATGACATCCCTGTTGCAGATTGAGCTGCTTTTAAATTAGTTAAATCATGTAGACACTGTCTATGTGAATGTAGACACGTTTAGGATGAAGAAGAACTGAAATGTCGAATTTTCTGTTAAATATTGATCCGGGAGATGCACTTCTTAGGTGGTCTTCGTGGAATAGGGAAAAAGTAAAATGTAACCCTTGCTTGCCTGCGTCAGGTGTGCAAAGCAAGATTCGCTTTTCGTTCGTTGACCAGGACAGAAGTCCTGCTGTCTCTAATATTCGTATTATTTCGTATCGTTCGTTCGTCAGACTAAATAAATACCTACATACCTACTCCGACTTAATTCAAATTATTCATCTTACTAAATCGTTTAATCATATTATAATCGTCTACATAATTAGAAATTACCTTTAAATTGTTTGGTTGTTCTACAGCATTGTGTAAAATTACTAGTTTTGCATTAAAAAATTAATTTAATGTGTGTCTATTAATTTATACAGTTCATTATTCGTTCTTTGTGTACCTAAACCGTACATAAAAGTGGTCCTTCGAGCCGGATTGTAACTGAATTTAGTGCAAATGGAAATTAATGGAAGTTGCTAGTGTACCATGGATGCAGTGAATACGTCGTTAAACAAAATTGTGCAGTTTTAAGTGTCCAGAATCGTTCATTGTCGACTACAAGTATTTCGTGTTTCGTGTTGTATGGTTGTTGCAGAGAAACTTCTGTACGAGCACCTGGATTGCAGACAAGCCCCTGGAGTCCACAAAAACGAGCTCCTGGATTGCAGACAAGGCCCTGGAGTCCACAAAAACGAGCTTCTGGATTGCAGAGCAATTCCTGGATTCCACAAAAACGAGGTCCTGGATTGCAGAGAAGTTCCTGGATTCCACCAAACTGAGTAACGTACCTCTTCATTTATTATTCGAGGAAAGTTTCTTATTTCCTATTTCGTTATCGCAACAAAATTGCATATTAATCGTTCGAAGCCTAATTCGTCAGCTGATGAGTCGAAAGAAGCACTCAGACCCACCTACCTAATTAAATTCGTCGGTTTGGTTGATGTACCTACCTACTATTCGTGAATTCGTGAATAATACTAAAGTTGATAACTTTGATCGTAAAAATATAAATAATTGTAATTTCGTTCGTGTTTATAATATTAATATACCTGTAATTATCGTATGTCATATCGTAAGTACCTAAATGTTCGTCAGTCGTACCATTGTATGAAAAATCGTTTATTATATTATTCTGTGTTATAAAAATATCGTTTGTTAAGTAATATTGTAAAAAGATGGATAATTTGAAGAAAAAGAGGGGTTACGCGAAAGGATTAATTACAAAAATCGAAACGTGGGTTGAGGAGAATTTAAAAAATGAAAATAATAAAAATCAAATCGAAATTCGCAAAAGAAATTTAATAGCAGCTTATCAGAGTTATGTAAATATACAAGAATCGATCGCAGAGATTAAAGAAGATGCCACTAAAGATAGTGAGGATGTAGAAAGTAAATTTTGTAATTTGTTTTCGAAGTTAGAAAACAAAATTGAAGAGTTAACTAGTCTAAGCACCCAACAACCTAGATTAGATGGAAACGTAGAATTTCAGAATTTCGTATCGAATTTACAACAATCGAATAAAGAATTTGTAGCCGAATTAGTTCAGGGTGTTACGACAAGTATAAATACAAAGGGTGCAAATTCTCAAACAGTTAAGCTGCCCGAAATCAAAATTCCAATTTTTTCAGGTGATGCTGCAGAGTGGAATAGTTTTCATGATCTGTTTACTAAACTCATCATAAATAATGAGGAGTTAGATAATATCGAAAAACTAATTTATCTTAAGGGATATTTGAGAGGCGAAGCACTGTCTTTAATACAGAATTTGTCGTTGGTAAGCTCGAATTTACAATCTGCAATTAAGTTGTTAGAAAATAGATATAAAAACACGTATGCGATAATCGAGGCGCACATCACCAATTTATTCGAAAACTTACCTAATTTATTGAAGCCAAAGGCTCAAAACCTGAGGGAGTTCTTAACTCATATTAATCAAAATATCGAAAGTTTGGAAAATTTAAATGTACCCGTAGATTCTTGGGACTTAATTTTAATTCACATTTTTTCCAAGAAATTGGATTTTCAATTGCAAAAGGCTTATTGCTTACATCGAGATACCAAGAACCTACCAACGTTAAAAGAATTTATTAATTTTTTAGAAAAGCAATGCAAAGCATTAGAGGAAATAGATGCAACAAAAGGCACTAGTCCTACACCGATTAGGAAAGTTAATCATTTTATTAGTTCAACTCATAATTCGAATCAACAACAGACAGGAAAGGCGACAGGAAATCAATCCTATTTAATTTGTAATTTTTGCTCAGAGCATCATTCGATTTATCAATGCTATAAATTCAAACAATTAACTATTCAGGAAAGAAACAACTTTATAACCTCTCGAGGTTTTTGCAAAATATGTCTGTTTAGGAAACATTCGTTCGATGATACTTGCACTGGGAATAATTGTTGGCAATGTGGCAAAAGGCATAATACTCTACTTCATATCAATTTTGATCGAGAAGTTCATTCAAATCCTAGAAATTTTCAAATTCGTCGCACAGAAAGTCGCAGCCAGTGGCAGGATCTCCATAAACCTAATTCAGGCACAATTAATCGTCAATTTAATCGTCAAAATCGTACGTATGGTGTAAACGAGGGTGTAAACCAATATCAAAATAAACATTATTCAACTAATAATAATTCAAATCGATCAACGCCAGAAAATAGAGAATCGGGACAAATCGTAAATCAAAAGAATTCGAGTCAAGTAGAATCAAGGTCGCAAGACGATCCCAAGCAAAAAAGTATCGTAAATGAAAATGAAAATAAAGAAAATAAGCCCGAAAGTTCGTTATCGTTTTCCACTTATTCGGAAAATAATTCGCAAATCCTACTAGCCACAGCAGTGGTAACAATTTATAATCGCAACGGCGATCCAGTTTCGGCTAGGTGCTTACTGGATTCGGCGAGTCAGATTAGCATGTGCACAAAAGAATTGCTAGACAAATTAAATTCGAATACTTATCGTAAAGAATTGCAAATATCAGGAATCTCGCAAATAAATGCTCAATCAAATGAGATGGTTGATTTAACCATTAAGTCAAACGTTTATAGAAAAAATTCGTTCAAAGTTTCGTGTGCAGTATTGGAAAAAATAACTTGCGAACTACCGCAAACTACTCTAAACGTATCAAATTTAAAAATACCGGATCACATTATGTTAGCTGATCCAAAGTTTTATGTCTCGTCGAAAATCGACATCTTGCTAGGAGCAGACGTCTATTATGATTTAATCGTTCCAGGAGTGATTAAATTAGGGGCGGATATGCCAACCCTTTTTAGTACACTCTTAGGATATGTCGTCGGCGGTAAATTGGCAAATAATAAGCCAAAGCATTCTAATATTAATTCGTATAATGAACTAGGGAATAGTTCACCCAATTGTTGTTCTTTTTTAAATACGTCATCGAGTAGCGATGAACTGTTACAAAAATTTTGGGAGATAGAAGACATCGAAGAGAAAACAATTTTAAGTCCCGAAAATGCAAAATCGGAAGAAATTTTTAAAGAAACGACGATTCGATTAGAAAATGGACGGTTTCAAATAAATTTGCCATTTAAAAATCAAGAAAATAAATCGTGTAATTTAGGTGAATCGTTTTTGCAAGCAAGAAAACGATTTGCTGGTCTCGAAAAACGATTTCTAAGAGACCCAAATTTAAAATTGAAATATAAACAATTTATCGATGAATATGTAAACTTAAATCATGCAAAAATCGTCCCTCTAAGTTCTCATAATGAGAAAGGAGAAAATAAATATTTTATGCCGCATCACGCAGTTATACGTGAAGATAATGAAACAACAAAATTGCGTGTTGTTTTTGACGCTTCGATGAAAACTTCATCGGGTTTATCGCTTAATGATATTTTATTAAAAGGCTATACGGTACAACCGGAATTATTCGATATCATATGTAGATTTCGGATAGGTACTTTCGTAGTCATTGCGGACATTGAAAAAATGTACCGTCAGATTCGTGTAAATCCGAATCACACATTTTTACAGAACATCCTGTGGCGTGAAAATGAAAATGAACCTTTACAATGTTTAGAGTTATTAACAATCACGTATGGTACGAATTTCGCGCCCTTTGCTGCCACTAGATGTTTAAAAGAACTGGCTGAAAAAGAATCGCAAAAGTACCCGCTTGCATCAAAAATGTTATTTTCGCAAACATACGTGGATGATGTGCTCGTCAGTTCAAATTCGAAAAATGAATTAATCGAAACTTCTTCGCAATTAATTAGTTTATTAAATACTGCAGGATTTAAGTTACATAAGTGGCATTCAAATGTCAAAGATTTTTCTACAGAGTTCAATGAAAATAATTCGAATGAGGAGTTCCAAGTTGATTCAAATCAAAATAATTATAATTCGAAAAATAATTACGACATTCAAAATGAAAGTTCGTCTAGTAAAGTGCTTGGCTTGCAATGGAATTCTCATGAAGACTTTCTCGTAATGGCACTGCCCGAATTTAAAGAAATTAAAAATTACACAAAAAGAGAAGTTCTGTCGAAAATTGCCTCAATCTTCGATCCTATTGGATTGTTAGGTCCCGTCGTAGTAACTGCAAAATTAATTATGCAGAAAATATGGATCAGTAAAATCGAGTGGGATGATAATCTCCCAGATAATTTAATGTCGGAATGGAATAAATTTTTCTTCTCGCTACCGTGTCTAAAAGAGGTGAAGATTCCGAAGAATCTAACTTTAAATTTGTCAATCGAAAGTATCGAAATCCACGGATTTTGTGACGCCAGCTTAAAAGCTTATGGCGCCTGCGTATATTTGCGTGTATTATATTCAAAAAAGGATGTTTCGCATATAAAATTAAATCGATTATCACAATGGCAACATTGCATTAAAATTCAACATGATTTCTGGAAACGGTGGTCAGTTGAGTATTTAAATCGGTTACAAAATCGTCCGAAGTGGTTAAACCCTTCAGAAAATTTAAAAAATAACGATCTCGTTTTAATAAAAGAAGAAAATACTCCTCCACTAAAATGGCCAAGAGCTAGAATTATGGAGGTCGTCCCTGGTGCTGACGGCAAAGTTCGAATGGTTAAATTAAAAACTCAGGGGGGAAATTTCATAAGAAGTATTTCAAAGGTTTGCCCTCTGCCAAATGAAGATTAACAATGCAAGTAATAATTTCGAGACTATTTGTCTATTCGTTCGACGATTTTAAAATAGGAAAAAATATTATTATTTCGTTCGAGAGAGAACCGCAATTATATGTTGAAAATTTTCGTATGAGAAAAAAAAATTTATTTAGTGTTTTTGAAGTCAGAGACTCCAAGGGGGGGAATATGTTGCAGATTGAGCTGCTTTTAAATTAGTTAAATCATGTAGACACTGTCTATGTGAATGTAGACACGTTTAGGATGAAGAAGAACTGAAATGTCGAATTTTCTGTTAAATATTGATCCGGGAGATGCACTTCTTAGGTGGTCTTCGTGGAATAGGGAAAAAGTAAAATGTAACCCTTGCTTGCCTGCGTCAGGTGTGCAAAGCAAGATTCGCTTTTCGTTCGTTGACCAGGACAGAAGTCCTGCTGTCTCTAATATTCGTATTATTTCGTATCGTTCGTTCGTCAGACTAAATAAATACCTACATACCTACTCCGACTTAATTCAAATTATTCATCTTACTAAATCGTTTAATCATATTATAATCGTCTACATAATTAGAAATTACCTTTAAATTGTTTGGTTGTTCTACAGCATTGTGTAAAATTACTAGTTTTGCATTAAAAAATTAATTTAATGTGTGTCTATTAATTTATACAGTTCATTATTCGTTCTTTGTGTACCTAAACCGTACAATCCCCATTAATTTTGACAGCTGCCACTTGTCATATACTTGTCTTGTCCCATCCCATGAATATTTTATACCTCCATGATTTATAATCGATTAAACAAGAATGGAAAAAAAACTTAAAATTCTTTACATAATTATTCACGGCGTGTATAATTTTGTATAAGGAGCGTCCGGTGATGGATGAATAGGCCGACCGTTTTCTATTTTCTATTATTAATGGCGAGTTATGCCGGCGACGCCTACGCGAATTACTAATACTATTCCCAACCGCCGTCAACGTCATTCATATTAATTACCGCCGTTTTAAGAACTACAAATAATTGTTTTGAAATCCGAGTTGCTCGTGCCCGACCGCAAGCGCTCAAATGTCAAGGGAAATAGTCGTGCCTGCGCCTGTCTCGTTTCTCTCTTACGCGCCTGCCGAACCGATCTGCCCGTCTCACTCTGACGCACCCGTGACTGCTCTCATGGCCCGCTTTGTTGTTGTAGATCTATTGTGCGTGCACACGTCATTAAAACAATCAATTCAAGGAACGACACTAGCGATCCAGTGGCGGGAATAGGAGTCGTTATTATGTTCATTATTTCTCCTTCTCGGTTTTTTTTTTTTGGGAAAAATACGGTTTTTCAAACTTTGATCATTTTCATTGTAGGATTTGCTAAGAAAGTCTGCAATTATCTCCTTGAGTACGACCCAAAATTGAGACTAACTGTAAATTGAGGGACGGCTATACTATGATTTTGAGTTTATCTACAGGGTGTTTAATTTTTTAGTACAGAATTCATTAAAAATAAATGTTTTTTGAGCCTTCGTCGAAAAGTTACCTAGGTAGGTATACCGTATAACTCCTTAAATAATTGCGGTGGGCAATTAAAATGTTATATTACATCATTAGTCCATTTTTGTGAAATGTTAATTTATTGTTAATATTATTGATATTATGCTGTTAAAAATTTAAAATCTTAAATTCAAATATTCATTCTTGCATTTCTTGCAAGACCTCTAATTTTTTTCAGTTGAATGAATTTTCATAAAGTTTACCCGAATTTTTTAGATGAAAATAATTCTATAAAAAAATCTAATGACCAGCCTGTATACGGTGACTCAGCAGATCCAGAGGCTGAGTTGATTTTTTTCGTTAGATCTAAGTTTTATTTAAAACCTTTTTTAAATTTCAAAACTAAAAATTGTTCTGATTTTGGCGAAATCGTTACAGTTAACGATTTCCTATAAAAATTTCCGTTTTTTCCCAACTGGCAAATACAAGACTTTCAGCTGACCGGACCTTGTAAAAAAAAATTGACTGACCGGACCTTGTAATTTTTTTTTTTGAGCTGACCGGACTTTGACAAAAATGTTCGAGCCACCGGACTTTGCCGAAAAAAAATTGGTGAATTTTCTAGCTGACCGCATTTTGTCAACAGGCATTGCAAAAAAAAATCGAGCTGACGGGAGATTGCTTTCTTCTGCTTTAAACTACCACCGATAAAACCAATTGCCTATTCTATAAATTCTAGAAATGAGGAACCAAAATGTTCTCTTTTAAACAACTTTTAAAAAAATATTAAAATTAAAAGCTAAAATTTAAATAAAAATTAGAGCGCAAACTTAATAAATAAAAAATGACGAAAGCCTATAATTTTTAGAAGAGATAGGTAATGATAATTTATAAAATTAAACATTTTCGGGATTCCTAATTTTTTTAATAATTTCTATATATTTTGACACATTCACAGAAAAATCGCGCAATGAGATGTAATCGATGTGAGATGCAATAAAAAAATTAGCTGGTCCTCCCCAGGATCCCCGCTCGTGCTGTGCTCCGTGCCGTGCTGTTCGAGCGAAAGAGAGACGCGAAAGAAGAGGATGGGAACAGTCTCGGTTCATGGCTCGCTTCGATGGCAGCTGCACGCGCTTGCCACAGGTGGCTAAAGTGTGGGAACGAGCGAGCTTCTGAGTTTCCCACGATCCTCGCCACTCGACACACACCTGGGTCAAGTATTTAAGCGCTGCCCTACCAAATCCTCGCTTCATTCAGCTCTCGACTCTCGCGTCACGAGCAGTGCCTTGCAACCAAGCTACATTCTTCCGATAAATAAATATAGTGTTTCTGTGTCCGTCGTGTGCAACGTGCAGCGCAACAATTAATTAATTGATTAATAATAATTATGTCGTACGAGATGTTATCCGTCGAAGAACCTCAACCGATCTCCCGCACCTACCAGTACCGGAAGGTGATGAAGCCGATGCTGGAGAGGAAACGGCGAGCCAGGATCAACCGATGCCTGGACGAATTAAAAGAGCTCATGGTGACCGCCTTGCAAACGGAAGGCGAGAACGTCTCCAAGCTGGAGAAGGCCGACATCCTCGAGTTGACAGTGCGTCATCTCCACAAGCTCCGTCGCCAGCAGAGGCTGACAGCGAACCCCATCATCGACGCCGACCGATTCCGTGCCGGGTACACCCACTGCGCCAACGAAGTGTCCAGATGTCTCGCTTCCATCCCGAAAGTGGACGTTCAATTGGGAACCAAGCTGATGACACACCTGGGACATCGACTGAACGAGATGGATAATAAGGTCGGTCCTCTAGTTATACAAGTCGGAGGATACACTCCTCCAGGTTCGCCTTTACCTTTGGGGGAGGTGTCCGGCTCCAGTTCTGGTTCCATCAATAACGCACCCATGCAAGGTTACCCGATGCCTTTGACACCGGCTTCGTCGACCTCTTCGAGGCAATCCATGAGCCCCATGGATTGTTCTACTTCCGCTGCTGGGTTATTGAAAGTTGCACCCCAAAAAATTGAACAAGTGTGGAGACCTTGGTAATTTTTGTATAATATTTGATTAGAATTATAAGTTGTATATATTTTTTAGTTTGATTTGATTATTTGATGATTGATTGATTGATTTGAAATCTCACTTAGTTCTTTCATTATTTTTATCGTAATTGCTCAATGCTTTGATATATTTTTTTATATAATTGTAGTTAAGTTTTTTTATTATTAATGTTTACTGATTGATCTCTAATAATGATTATGTTTGGTGTAAAGCTTTAATGATTGTAGAAAATTTAACGACTCATTAATTGTGGTCGATTTGTGATATTGGAAAGGGTACCTGTGATGTTGAAGGCAATCTTTGTTCATTTTGGACTCTCGTTATTCATAATAACTCATACATGTATTGTAAATTCAGCAATCTTATATTATAATAATAGGGGTACATCAATGATTGATAATAATTATTACTATGTATGTGCCTTCCGCTCTATTAATTTATTTTATATAAAAGGGGTTTATCGTATTGTATGTTATTTTTAAGAGGATTGCTACTGTGATAACACATTTTGTACATATTTCTCCGATTATTGTTTGATTTAATCAAAGAAAGTATAATTTGAAAATAAAATATTATTGTTACTTTATATTTACGTTTTTCATTACCTTCTTCGTTACCTACTTCTTGTCTTGAACGATATAATGATACCATATCGCCTCAAATTATCAGCGTATTAAACGCTACAAAATTTCGAAATATAAATTGAAATTTGACAATGCAAGTTCTAATAAATTTATTTATTGATTTATTGAAAATCTATCTCAATTAAAGCATTTTCAAGTCAGTTTTACTTACCATGAAACAATATTTATCAAGTGTTGATGTCAAAAAAAAAAATTAATAAATAGGTACGTAGGTATATACCTACAAAAAATTAATTGCCGAGTGACTGCTATTTGAAACAAAATGAGTACCATGTAGGTAAGTATTAAAAAAAAAACTAGACGATACCTACCTAGTGATAAAAAAAAAGACTCAAAAATTTCCGAACATAATAAGGTAAGTAAAATTTGCGTCAAAGCAAAAATATTACATAACTCAGTGCAATAATAATTTAACTGTATGAAAATCTCGACGACAATAATTAGCAACAAAAAGCAATGAAAGAAAATGAAATCGCAGCGATCGAGCAGGCGCACGTGTTTGCATTTCGCATCGATCATATGTCAATAACGTGTGATCAAAGGCGGCAGAGTCGAGCGAAACAATCGAACACGTGACGCTATTTTCTATTGTTACAGCCAATCATTTGTCACATTCGAATACCGTTCGTAACGGATAAATAAATAAATAAAACTTACTACTTGGAAGGTCAAATTTAACGTTTCTTAGTAGCCGCCGATTATACTTTGAATTAATTGACTCTGAATAAATTAACTCAATCAATGAAACTTTCGTATTATCGAAACAATAACTCTTGATAATAATAATAATAATAAATAGTATTTTCGATTCAATTTACATTTACGACATAGTCTCGCTAGTCAATAATAACTACATACATACATATCTGTTATCCACGTGCCATGAATAAACATGCAAAGGTCGCGAGGCGACAGGATGTTAAGCAACACTCTGTATGACCTTCACGCCATTCTGACACTTGTCTATTCAAACAGCTATTGTTGTTTTAACAATTATCGCTTTTATTATTGATATTGGTATCCATAATACGGCGTCGTCGTGACGTGGTTCGAATATATTATGTGCTCATTTTATTTATAAAGCTAATAAAACATGAGTTATTTAAAAATTATTAAGTATATGATTAATATAAAAAATATTTGTGAAAAAACGTGTTACAATAATTATTATTATGAAGAAAATTAGAAAGAACGGGAGATAAAAAAGTAGTTGATTACTATGCAATAATAAAGAAAATAAAGGTTCGATTACTGTAATAATAATGACGTGTAATTATTACTAATTAATAAATTAAATTAACCACGCCTTAGAACCAATCAAGTTTAAGACAAATTATTTTTATTTCGCTCCTCCTTTATAAGTATTAATTATTCTTTGATTTTATGATAGTTCTGGTGGCGTCATCTAGCGTATTGCGTTCTTAACTACAACACCGCAAATATAATAATTTAATTTTGAAAGTAGCAGTACGCTAGCGTCATCTAGTAAATAGTAGCAGTAGCTGCTATTATAAAATGTTGGTTGGGGGGAGTGGTTTTGGTAAGTATACTTTAACAGTACTAGACTGCCATCTCTGAACGTTACGATTAAGCTTTACCTATGTCGCTGTGCTGGGATATTGACAACAGAGGGCGCCACGAAATAAAGCATGCCTTATTTTGTGACTTTTTTTGTGCAATTGTCTTGCTATTTTTGATCATGTCACATGATATCAATGTAGAGAATAAGGCATTTAGAGCTTTAATTATTGAATGTTTCAAAAAATACAAGCATGGAAACAGGTCGTCGCCTTTCCAAAAAGGATGGAGTGCAATGGCTGAAAATATCATGAAGGCCAGTGTATAAAATATATTCTATCTATTGAGAAACAGATGGTGCTAGTTGTGTAAATATGCAACAGTATACCTACATATTATTGTCTATGTATTTTTGTAATACTGGATTGCATGATAATAAATAAAAAACCTTCTTGCGCATCAACCGCATAGATAGTGTATTTTTATGCGATTCAATAATAAATATTTTCACCGCTTTTTAAATAGGCTTCCTGAAATTTTCCATAGTCAGGTCATATTAGCGTAGTGGTTTACTGAGAAAAGTTCATTTCATTTAGTTTGAAAACGTGCCTTAGAATGCATTTTTAAATTTAACAAAACAAAAAAATTGTCAAAATTTAACAATTTTTTCCTTTCCCTGTGTCCGCCACTGGCTGAGGGTTATTAGTATAGTTGTCTACTGAAAAAAATTCAGTTCAATTCCTTCAAAAATAGGCTCATAAACCGTTATAGAAATTTAGCCATTTTTACCCTTTTCCTACCCGCGCCACTATGGCTTATTAATAGAAAAATATGCAAATTTTACTGCATTACCTCAATTTTAAAATAATTTTCTTCCAATCGTGGTAATTATGGTTCAAATTTATTGTTTTTTCTAACTTGCTTATAGGTATCTTCTTCTTCTTAAAGTGCCATACCCGCATATCGGGCGTAGGCTACCTCTCGCATATGTCTGTGGTGCGCGAGCTATCAGTTTACACAGACATATCGGACCTCCCTTTTTATTGCCGGAGTCCGAACGGCACTGTTTGAAAGGTTTTATTAGGCAAGGGTACTTGCGGTGGTTTGCCATTGCCTTCCGCAAGGTGGATCCCGATCTTGGCTTGAGAAACACAACAAATAATTGTCGGCTGTTGGTGAGTTTCGAACCAAGGTATATCGGCACGGCGGACCAACGCGCTATCCACTGCGCCACGGGACCCACGCTTATAGGTATAGGGGTTCAAAATCTAGCATTTTTTTCTAAAATTAAAAAAGCCGTCATTTTGAAACAGCTCGACCGATTTTACTCAAATACAATACCAGTTGACTCCTTGCGGCTATCTTACTCATAAAAAATTTCAGCCCCCTAGATTGAAAACTGCGACCAGAAACCGTGCCTCATAGACGGTTTTTATTTTTAATTTGGAGGGACACATCCTTAAATATTAAGCTACATTTTAAAATTTTAGAGAAATAAACATCATATAAAATAAATTCGAATATCTCCGCCATTTTTCTTATTTACTTCTTGAAATTTTTGAGGGTTAAAGGTTGTTAGTGTACTTGCCTACTGTACAATTTTGAATTCAATTTCTTCAAAAATGGGCTCATAAATTATTAGAGAAATTTAGCCATTTTTACCATTTTCCTACCCACGCCACTGGCTTATTAATAAAAACAATGTGAATTTTATTGCATTAAATCAAATTTCAAGTAATTTTCTTCCAATCCTGTTGATTTGGTTTCAAAGTTTTTTTCCATCTTGCTCATACAGGGGTTCCAAAAATAGCAAATTTTCCGAAAATTAAAATCGCCGTCATTTTGAAACGGCTCGGCCGATTTTTCTCAAGTGCAATACCAGACCACTCCTTGTGAATGTCTTACTCTCACAAAAATTTCAGCCTCCTAGATTGAAAACTGCGACCTGAAATGAGATGACAAAAACCGGATATCTGGAACTTTGAAGGGACACCCTGTAGAAGTAACGCGACTTTTGGACATTTTTTCAACGAAAATCCAACATCATCCCAAAGTTTTACAAGGATCCAAAATTTCGTTCAATAATCTGATAGATAAAACTACAGGAACGTTTTTAAAATTGAAATTTCGCGTTTTTGGAGAAATATGCAGGCTGTCCCATAATATGTGGACAATCTTCCGGATTTGGGTAAATTTCGCAAAAATAAATGAAAAAATAGCTATAAAATTAATTTCTCAGAGACACCCCTACAAAGATATTAGCTGTTGAAGTTGAGGGTTGAAAATCAATTTTTTGCAATAACTTTTTTATTTCTTGACCGATTTTGATAATTTTTGGTTTTATTTTGTATTATTTGGGACTGTTTAGAAAAGTGTTTCATAATCTTTGGTAGCACATACATAGACCTCGGGATGACATAACCCCCTCATTAACTTGCAAGAAAACAATAAAAATAATAATTTTACAGTTTTTTAAGGTTAATTTTCTTTTTATTCGATATTTTTTACATAAAAAATGTATCTTTATTTATTTCGATAGAGCGAACCGTTATCGAGATAAACGTCCTTCTAATAGGTGATGCGTCGCAGGAACTTTTCAAATTTCAAGTAAATTTTAACAAGATGGCTGACCTTTGACAGTAAATTGAGCAGGAAACAAAACAATAACTTAATTAAATACACGTCGACTAGTGTCAAAGATTTTATTTCATGCAGATTCAATTCCAACTGATTTTAAAATGAGTTACAGAGACGCTGAATACGCAGAAAATCAGTTAGAATTGAATCTGCATGAAATGAAATCTTTTGACACTGACGTGTATTTAATTAAGTTATTGTTTTGTTTCCTGCTCAATTTACTGTCATAGGTCAACCATCTTGTTAAAATTTACTTGAAATTTAGAAAGTTCCTGCGACGCATCATCTATTAGAAGGACGTTTATCTCGATAACGGTTCGCTCTATCGAAATAAATAAGGATACATTTTTTATGTAAGAAATGTCAAACAAAAAGAAAATTAACCTTAAAAAACTGTAAAATTATTATTTTTATTGTTTTCTTTCAAGTGAATGAGGGGTTATGCCATCCCGAGGTCTATGTATGTGCTACCAAAGATTATGAAACACTTTTCTAAACAGTCCCAAATAATACAAAATAAAACCAAAAATTATCAAAATCGGTCAAGAAATAAAAAAGTTATAGCAAAAAATTGATTTTCAACCCTCAACTTCAACAGCTAATATCTTTGTAGGGGTGTCTCTGAGGAATTAATTTTATAGCTATTTTTTCATTTATTTTTACGAAATTTACCCAAATCCGGGAGATTGCCCACATATTATGAGACACCCTATATAAATACAGGGTGTTAGTTAAGTACGGGGCCAAACTCCAAGGGGTGCTGCCTTGAGTGATTTTAAGAAGAAAAGTTCAAATAAACATGGGTCCGAAAATGCATATTTTTCAAGATACAGGGTGTCAAACTTTTATTTTTTTTTCTCGAAAACAAAGCAAGATATGAAAAAAACTCAAGAGATAAAATAGTTGTATTTCTGGTTGCTTAATTCGAAAAAAAATACAAAATTAAAAAAAAGTCAGTGGCGCCCAATTTTTTAATCAAAAATATTAGTTAGACTGTCTTCCGGGACACCACTGGAATTAATAATTTTAATCTAATTGGGGCTGAATTACCCTCTTGTTATTACAAACAGAACTGCCAAATTTCAACAAAATTGATTGAAAGAGTTTAGAGATATTCACGAACATTCAAATTTTTTTTTTAAGTTTGACACCCTGTATCTTGAAAAATATGCATTTTCGGACCCATGTTTATTTGAACTTTTCTTCTTAAAATCACTCAAGGAAGCACCCTTTGGAGTTTGGCCTCGTACTTAACTAACACCCTGTACATATATCGTGGACAGGTGAATTTTGGAAAACCACTTTTTCGTGATCTGGGGGTCATGATCGGTGGACATTTGATGAGTTTGGGTGATTTTCGAAAATTGATATGTCGTCCTCAATAGTGTATTTTTTTTATTAAAAAATACACTAAAACCATGACCAAGCCAATGCGCCCAATGGAAATAATTAATTATCCATTAGACAGAAGCTGTCAAATTGTGAAACGTGAACAAGTCAATTTAAGTACCTAAATGTGGAAAACGTAAAACATTTCTGTCGCTATAGTAATCAAACAAATTCAAAAACAATTTGAAAGCTACGGCTCAGTAATTTTCAATGTTTTATACAGGTGTCGCTAAAAAGGTACCACCAAACGCTCTACTACAGATTCCAGAGTACAAAATATGCTTATTTAACCGAAATTATCTATGTCTAAAAAGGCACCCTTTTCAAGATACAGTCCTTAAAAGGGGGTCAAACAAAAACACGTTTTCCAGGATAATTCAAAAATGGATTGATTAAGAAACTTCAAAATTCCACCCCCTACTACTATTGTTAAAAGCAGTAAACTGATCTACTTTTATAAACATTGACACAGAGTGTTCCTGTTTTTGATGTCACGTCTCACGTTTTACTCCAGTATACTTTTTTATCCGCACGCCACTGATTGATTCTGTATTCTTTATCCAAAGGCTAAAGCATTACAAATTTTTTGATCTTTTATAAAAGTTTCGTACCTACCTTGCATCGTTTTCCAGTAATTTTTTTTTTATGATCGACCTACACTCTACTGAAAATTAACGTATTTGTGAAAATCTCTTTTTTAAGTAGTAAAGGAGTAAAAAGTGAGGCGTGAAATCAAAAACAGGAACACACCCTGTATGTCAATGTTTCTAAAATTATGTCAGTCTATTGCTTTTAACATCAGTAGTAGGCGGTGCAATTTTAAAGTTTCTCAGTTAATCCATTTTTGACTTATTTTGGAAAACGTGTTTTTGGTTGACCCCCTTTTAGGAGCTGTATCTTGAAAAGGGTGCTTTTTTGAACATAGATAATTTCGGTTAAATCGGCATATTTTGTACTCGGGAATCTGTGGTAGAGCGTTGGTGGTACTTTTTAGCGCAACCCTGTATACCCGCAGTAATAATTATTACTTGTAAAAGAGGTTTTGCCGAAGTTGATGTGGCAAATTTTCAAGACCATCAATTTAAACAGCATTTAAGAATTATTCTTCCTGAGACTAAAACCAAACTAATCAAAACATTAATATTCTAAATCGCGAAACCATCAGGCCTTTAGGGTGAATCAAATCGCCGCCTATGGTGTTATTTATTACAAAACTATACTTACGAAAATTTGCGGACCCGTTGTGCCTCTTGTACCAGTGCCTGGTTTATAGTCTCGGCTGCCCTATAGGTAATTAATTAATATGCTGTCTGTCTTACTTGTCGGTGGCGTATTTGTGTTACTTCACAGGTGAAGCTACAACTTCACCTTTAAGTAGCAAGAGCTACCTTTCATTTAAAAAAATCTCTGGGAAAAAAAATTTCCATCTGATAAGACAGTTCGAACATATTATAGTACCTACCTATCTCCATGCAGTTTCCTTTTGCAAGGTTCGAATGCTAAAAAAAGGACAGCCAATGAGAGTGAAGACTGAAGAGTGATCTCATGAAATATTGTTTTGTAACCGATTTGTTCAATCCTCGTAAATTCGATTCTAGAGAAAAGATGTACAGCCAAGGTATTATAGTCAACTTTGCTGAAGCTTTTTGAAATAAATGTCAATGGCTTATTAAATTTTTGAGTCTAAATACGATTACAATATTATAAAAGCGAATATTTTCATATGTAAATACACTTTGTAAATAAAATCAGGAAATATAAAAGATCTTGTTAAGCAGGCTCACCTTTTTACAAATGACCTCAAATTATTTTCAAAATTAAAAAGACAACTGGCATCCCAAAACTTTCCCTTTACCTTTTTCATTTTCTAAATGAATTGGGAAAAGAGTGTCACGTTAGAGTAGAAATTTGGCACCTAACTTGATCTCTGTATTTTGAGGTGGTGAGAGAAAAATTATCTACCTTTTCAAAATTGATTACCTCTTTCTCTTGACCTGCCATTTAAATATGTGGTGTGGTTCCCTGTAATCCAAATGTCTTTAGTGAAGAAGACTTCCTACCAGCTGCTCCTCCTCAAATACCTGAAGCGGATGAGGAAAGTTGTAATTCCTAAAAATATATGGTAAATGATCCAGAAGAAGGTCATCTTTCGCAATCTGTAAGTTATGATTCTCGTTCACCAGTATATGACTCTCATATTATGAATCATTCAGTACCAAGTCCAAAAACTGTATCATTTCAAGAGGTATCTCCACTACCAATAAGAAAAAAAGCAGTGGTTAATCCTAGAGCTGGTAAATCATAAATTTTGACTGCCACTCCAGAGGCTCTCGGGCTACAAGAAAAGAAGAAACTAGAAAAAATAAACAAACAAAACCAGTAGGTTTATTTACAGAAATTGAGGAAAGTTACCAAAAAAGTACAACTTTCCGAATCCAGTTAAAATGAAGAATCAGCCGATGAAAAACAATTATGTATGTGATGACAGCTCAGAAGTGGAAAAATAAGACGAAGAAGATATTTTTGTTACGAATAAAAATTTATTTTAAAGTATTTTTTTAGTTATTTTTTAATTAACTAGTAATTAATATTAGACAGGCATTTTGCAAATCTGAACTTTCAAACAATCATCCAGACAACACTTTATATTAACCGTATTCTTCTCGCAATCCTTATCGGTGGAACACGTCGTCAGGACACTGAAAAATTTCTTAAAAATGTCACAGTCGATTTTCGTAAAACGCGTTAATGGACAAACTTTTGGTGACGGCAGAGGCGTTCGTGAAGATGGAGGCGTGGAAAAACCTATAAAATAGTAAAATATAAATTGACTTAACCAAACTAACAAATAATTACCCACCTGTTGGAGCAACACTGGAACTGGAACTTGTGGCCGTACTGGCAGTACTTTTAGTACTTAGAGGAGTAATACTTGAAGTCGTAATTGGTGTAGGCGTTGTACCACTGCTAGTTACTACACTAGGGGCTCCTGAGCCTCCAGGAGATGGGCTTGTACTGGTACTTGTACCAGTACCACTACTAGTACCAGTAGTAGTACTTGCACCAGAACCATCGTCATCTAAAATAATCCAGTTATAATGAGTAAATATAATATTGTATCTTAAGCAACAAACTTATAATGGTAATTAGTACACGAGTGTGATTTATTTTAATTTATTTGACTTCATTAAAACTTTCATAGATAAATATCAATGTGTAGTTGCTGAGCGCACATTCTGAACGCACCCAAAAATTCACGATACAGTTGAAGTTTATTCGTGATTTTTTGGGTGCGTTTATCAGAATATGCGTTCAGCAACTAAATGTTTTTTAAACTAAAATAAAACTTTTCTTAAAAAAAAAACAATGTATACAACACACAGATAATGGCTGATCTATTAATACTAACATTATCAGCTTGTTGCATTCATATAATTAATTATTAATTAACATACCGCAGCGAAAATATTCATTAAATGTGATGCTTCCATTATTCACAAAGGTGCCTGAAGTATTGAGAAATTAACAATTAATTAAGTTATTGTTGAAATAATAATATTATAAATAATCTCACCTATTGAATAATCTTTTGTACTGGTATCATCCCCTGTAGTGTTTTTGGGAAGGACATCTATCAATATAAAATTTCAAGATTATATACAGGGTAGGTAATAGAATAATTAATTAGAAAAGATAATACGTACCTTTCAGTCCTAAATCGTTACAAGTTTCAGGGGCGTAACTTTCAGGATAAATTTCCTTGCAGCAGTGGTAATTCTCAACAGTTTCATCAGAAGAATCCTTACATAAAGTCTTGCACCAATAAAGACAGTCACTAACACCAGAGCCAACACTAGCTGCAGTAGCAGTACTCGCAAGAATACTGCAAGATGTAAATGCAACACAAAAAACAATCATAATTTTTACACCCATTTTACTAAACTTGGCAAAATTATCTTAAACACTTTTGAAATTAATCGTTGATTGATTGTAATTATTAATAATCATAAATAATAAAGTAAATAATGTCCTTGCAGGGCAAAGAGGAGAAACTTTGACCTGTTACATCAGCTCTTATCAGTAGAGGTTTGTCAGTGTAGGCTCAAAAATTAAGGGACTAAATAGATAATTAATTTATTAAAATTATTTAATTAGGTACTCAAATTTGATTAATAACATTGTTTATACAAGCGTTTTGCAAACGGAGTAAACCAAGCAGGGATCGTAACAGCATCCTTTACCGGTGTCACAGTCCTTGTCATGTAGACATTTGGGAGGCTTATGGATTAGAGTGGTTAGGGAGGAAATTGTTCCTTTACTACCTGCGCAAGGCGATGCGCTTATTGGTGGGCACGCTTTCTCTGAAAACATTAATTGTTATATAATTATACCTACTTAATTATTTTACTCTTACCTTTAGGAAAAGTCTCTAGGGATGGATCTGAAATCAAAAAATTCTATTTTATTTATCACAGTTAAGTAGGCATGTGAAATAATAATCTCTTGCTCTATAAATGTAAGACACCGAGAGCAGTATAAGTTTAATTCGAGAGACTTTTCGGAATGATGGACTGTCTCGATTGTCTGCAGACTTCAAAATTGGAAAAAGGATGCCTATTAGTAAACGGCATGGTTACCTAGAAAATGCGTTATTTGATCCAGTTTTGACGAAAATACTTCCAAAAAATATTTAACGAAAAAAACCGCATGTTAGCTTTCATATTCTGCTAGAATTTAAGAGCAATTCCAAAAAGAAGGGCGTCAGAAAGTGGCCAAACAGAAGCAAAAGTGTCATCTTGGTAGCAGCGCCTTCCGACTGGCGGAGAGGTATAAAAAACTGGCGACTGTACAATTGCTCCAATTATTGAGCAGTCCAGAAAACAATTAAGTATGTGCACGTGTTTAAAAATCGAAAAAGGCTAAAAATGGTAACGTGACCAGGATCAAAAAGCGACAAAAGTGCAGCGAAAGTGTCCTCTTGGTAGCGGCTCCCTCCAACTGGCGGAGAGACATTAAAAACTGATACAACTGCTCCAATTATTGAGCAGTCCAGAAAACACTTAAGTATGTGAAAATGTTCAAGAATCGAAAAAGGCTAAAAAACGGTAACCTGACCAGGATCAAAAAGTGACTTAAGTGCAAAAGAAGGGTCATTAAAAGCCAATAAAAATTGGCGACCACAATTGATACAATAATAATTATCGAGGAGTCAAAAAAACACTCATGTGAAAGAGTTGAATGAAGAATCGCAAAAGGCTCAAAAATGGTAACGTAACCAGGATTGCGGTGTACTTAGAACAAAAAAGTCTACAACTTATTATAAATCATTGTATTTATAAGACTTTTTCGCTTATACCTGCAGTAGTGATAATCACACTGTATATTAGTATAATATTTTGTATATTTTATTAACAGTTTCACAACAAGCCAAAAATAAGAATATTAATAATTAAACAGATAACGCGTTACACCAGTGATTGATAACTCCGTTACACAACCAAATTAATAAACAAATCGCCATTCGATTCATGAAACCAACCACGACCGTTTTAAGTGTGAAAACAACAAAAATGATTACCAGAATCTTCTATTTATTCATAATTATAAAATCGATCAGTGCCCAGAGAGGATACGACCCTAATAATTGTGACTGCGGACAACTCAATCTGGTTCTACCACCTCAACCACTACCAGTAACGCAACCCCCACAATATTACCCCGTACAATATCCAGGTCTTCCTAGACCCCCAAGAGATCCTACAGTTGCTGACATAATTTACGTAGTTCATTATCCTGTATATGTCAATGTAAATGATAAAGGTAGTAACGGGGGAGGTACAGGAAATCCTGGAGGTAACAATGGGAACCATTCGGGAGGGCGAGACACCACAACAACTACCAGCACCAGCACTAGCACCAGCACCAGCTCCAGCACGAGCACCAGCACAAGCACCAGCACAACCACTGGCAGCACAACAACAAGTACGACGAAGAAGACTTCACCAGAGAAAGAAAGTTAGTACCTTTTTATTGTTTTTGTTTATAGTTATCATTGTATTGATTTGATTTTTGTAGACTACTGTCCCCCCGAGACGAGGAGATCGTGCTTCAAAATTAACCCCTACAAAGGGTGCGAGAACGATTATGATTGCGAGGGGAGGTTTAAGTGTTGCTTCGATTATTGCCTGGAACAGCCTGTCTGTAAACCTCCTGTGTATGCAAAGAGGGCGTAACTTGTCATTATCGTAAGAAAGTAAGATAAATTAATTTAATATCAATAATTCTAATTCCCGGTTGTTCATTCCCGGAATTCTGAAATTGTGCAGTAAATATTTAACGAATCATTCCGATTTGGATAGCCGGGTATAAATAATTCAGAAGGCTTGTATTTTAAGTTCATAATAAAGAAATTTTTATAACGCAATTTTTTTCATTACAAACACACCTGTGAAAACCCAATTACTTTATACTCGTATTATTTATTTTTTTAGTTGTTGCAAGAATAAGACCCGGTGAAATTTATAATAAAAGTATGGTTATAGGAATATGTTGGGTAAATGCACAAGAGGGAGGCCAAGATAATTTACAGAAAGAGACAGACTCCAGGTAGCAGGATCACGTTAATACGACGTCATTTCAGTCCAGACGTGTTCTCCGATGTCAAAAACGAATTTAATGACATGAAAATGATGTCTTAATGACACCATTATTAAAGAATTACCACAGGTTATGTTATGTGTTCTCGAATTTGTTTTTCTAAAGTTTCACGTCTATATGACGTTTAAAACAGTTTACTAATGGTGACGTCGTAAAATGGGGGTCAATTTAATTTTGACATTTCCTATTGGCCATCTTTAATACAGTGAGATGCCAGGTATTTACACGACGCATTTTCATGACTTCACCGATCAATTAAGTGTCACCAAAACATGACGTTGAGAGCACGTGTCATCACGTGCCTGGGATGGGGGTCTCAAAACGATTTTTTCTCTTTGTTGACGATCAACATAATTATTAACATTGCATCAGCCGAAATCGATAAAAAGTTACTAAAGTGGAAGAGACATATATTTTTGGTCATAAGTGATCGCTGACGTCAACGACCTAAAAGTGACGTCGAAAATACGTCCTTCAAGTACTTGATATATTGCGTAATCAAAATTGTTGACGTCAGAAAGACGTGAATTAATTTCCATTTTATGATGTCGACTTATTAAGTAACGTTTTAATAACGTCATAAAACTTGGAACTTATTGAGATACGAAATTTGGAGAGTAATTTATTTTTTATTAATTCTCTGGGCTACATCTTTGTACTGTGAAATTTCATCATCAGAGCGACGTAATTTTTATGTCAATTAATTCATTATTGGACGTTATTGAACACAAAAAAATGACGTCTTATTGACCTTTCTTGCTACGTCATATCTGTCTTTACTTCTAAATTTGATTTATAATTGAAAAAAATACTTCTTTAAAATTTCCTTGATTTTATTCACATTAAGTAATAGTTCTTTGCTTGGTTCTCCCCCTCCCCAGCCACCGTAGCAATTTTTCTGCCGGTGGTTTTATTTTTTTCTGTAATACCTAAATACATCCTAATACTTAATATATAGGTATTAATCGCTTCTCCACGATTCTCTATGAATCATCCCTTTATGCATAAGATCTAGATCTTGGATTGATTCTTTTGATGTAACAATAAAATTATAAAAAAGCAGAGGAAAAAACAGGAAAGCCGTTAGTTTTGCCGGGTGCTAAGACACTGCTCAGGAAAATGTACAGCCTTGATGATATTATAAAGTGCGTGTTTCCTTGACGCAATCACGCAATAAATTATTATAACGATAATGAAAAGGTAAACAAAGATAAGTTCTTACCGATTTCTTCGCACTTTTTGGAAACAATTTCCGAGATCGTTTCTCCGCAGCAATAGGCCGTATTGACCACCTTGGCGCTCTTGTTATCAAGACAGCTCTTCCTGCACCAATAATAACAATCGCTGTTTTGACCACTAATTTCCAAGACAAGCAGCACTAGCAAAGAAATCAAAAACATAACGTGTGTAGCCATTTCGAGATATTGATTAGGTATGACCCGACCTAAATAATAATAAATTACATAAATTAAACCATAACAAATTACTTATAAATAGATGCGGATTAGAGATAAGTCGAGGAGTAGCGAAAAATATCACCAACGCGTGCCGATTTCGATGTTAACCGATTCAAAGGTCATTTTCACTTTCAATACTCAATCATGGGGAAATTTCAAGCGATAAAATTCTTCCTTATTCTTACGATTTTTTCTGTTCATTCACAAGAATACGTCCCTTGTTATTATTGGTGTTTCGTTGAGTGTCTTCAGTTGTCTTCCGCTACCATACTAAGAAAGCCCTATTGTTGCGGGGAAAGTTTGCAAATTCAGCATAAGAAATGTGAAGAACTCGGTAAGTTGTCTACAAAATTTTCCTTCATTGTTCCAAAAGTAAGTCACCACGAGGATAGCGACCTTTTTTTTTCTTAGTTGCTTTTAGGCAAGTTTATATAACCAAGTCGGAAGAGAAAGTCGTATAACTCTTCAGAGACCAAATTTGAGGAAAATTGGGCCAAAAATGAGTTTTGTCGCAATTTTTTTTCCAATTTTGTTGTAACTTAAAACAGGTTGAGACTCTTAAAACCGTAACAAGTCCGGAAATTATTTCACTCTAATAATAAATAATGCTACAAGTTCCTGTAACATTTTTGTATTAAATTTTTTATTATTTCTTTGCAGGAGAAGATCTATTGACATATCCATTCGAAAGTAAGTTTTTCTACTCAAATCAATGTTTTCTATAATCACCAGTTTTCAGAACTATGTCCCCCTGAAAATTCTGCCAGAGAATGCTTCAAGGTGGGCAGCGAAAGAAGCTTCGTCTCTTGCAAGAACGACGAGGACTGTGCAAGCGGACGTAAATGCTGCATGGATTTCTGCCTTGGAAAAATGATCTGCAAGCCTTCTGTCGATATGATGGAATTGAATAGATTATGATCAATGTTGAATTGAATAGCAATAAACATATTTTAACAAAATTACTATTATTAACTAGTTATTATCATTATTTTAATACAATTTTAGTTTTTCAACGGCCTTTTTCGGGTCTTAAAAGGCCGGTAGCCTTGAAGACGGCCCCAAAATAATTTCATGCGTGTTTGATTATTTGAAAATATTTTGCATCGAGAACGGTGGTTCGAACCGGGGACCGCAGCAAGGGAATCCCGGTTCTAACAAACTATCTACATAAAAATTCTACTAAATTCAATATTTCACATGGCAAAAATGTAATGAAAGTTTTAATCGGTTTTAGTGTTATCCTGTACCTACTTGTGTAACAGGTGCGAGCGTAACTTGCTTTTTAATAAAGTAGCAATAAGCGTTTAAGGGGAATTGTAATTATCTTAAGTTAGTAGGTAGATCAGAGTTCTAATGACCAATAACCACTTACCCAAGCCTGTCGTAATTTACAGAAAGGTTTCATTTATCACGTGCTGGTAGAAATAAATCATTTTATTTTCGCCCCAATTTCCTAACAAGTTTAATAATGAAAAATCGTAACGAGTCTTATACACCTACCCATCATTATCCTCTCTGGTAAAGTTAAGAAAGCCCATATTTATATCTCTAGCTACAAAAATGGGATTTTTGCAACTAAAAATCGCTTCCTGGATACATCTCCTACCAGCATACCCGAGCCGAGGTGGAGGAAAAACGGAAAATCGGTTTCGTAGATTTTTGAAACTTCTCGTAACTCTGATCGCAATATCCGCGGCCTGCTGTATGAATTACCATTTCGATTCCAATTTAGTAAAGAAAATGTCGCCTATGAATTTCTGTTACGCGCTTAATACACATTTGGTCACCATTTACATCTGTCTGACTTACCGGATCAAATTAAGCCGCACTCCGGTGTGGAAGAGTTTCTGGAAAGATGTGTGGACAGCGAGGGATTTCCTGAAGCTGAAGAGTGATCCATCGAGGAGACGCAATTATTTCACCGAGGTGATTTCGGGTGTTTACGGTCTGATGATGGTGGGTGAACTTATCTGGGTGACTTTGGTCTTCGATGATGAAGCTCGTTTCGCTAGACTGGTCTCGGTTGGCTCTTATATATTTGTCTTCATTTTGAACTCGCTCACTTGGTCAATTTTACAATTTATCATCGGCGAAGTGAAGCAGATTTACAGGGAGATCAATGTGCAATTTTCAACGAAATTATACGAGAACGTCGATAACTTTGTGATGCGAATCAGGCAGACAAAAGTGAGTTATATTCATGCAGGAAAAGCTGTCGAAACTTTCAATGAATTGTTCGGTTGGCACTTGGTGTTGATCACTTTTAAGAACGGGACCGCCATTCTTACTATGGTTGCTTACTTTTTGGAATTTTATCAACAAATGACCACTTTTGAAGTAATATCTCGCCTCTCTTACGCTCTAGTCTATACGGTAAGTTTTTATTCTGTCCAGTTATCAGTTATCTGTTAATATCAGTTAATATGTATATCCCATTTCAGACGTTTTTGAATTCAGAGTTGGCTATGGAAAATTCGAATTATGTTGGTACCTTTCCAAAAGCTGAGTTTTGAACTACCTTTGACAAGCTAAATTTTTTAAGGTTATGGATGTTTCTAATCAAATTTGACTTTGTTTTAAATTTCACCTACGCTGCGTTGCCAAAACAGGAATATATTATCTAAAGTAGGTACTTATACTAATATTCGGGGAAATATTTATTTTTGTGTAAAATCAGACAAGGAGAATTTATTTCTTGATCGATTTTTTTCAACTATATGTGAAATTATTAACGATTCCTTTAAATATGTTTTCTGTATTTCAAAACTTTAATTTTTATCCAAAAAAATACAAAATATAAAAATTATCATAATTTATTGTTTGTTTTAAGTTTAGTAATAAAATATAAAAATACAAGTTATGTTCATTGTCATTAAAATTTCTTGTTTAACGGTTAAAATAAGATTCATATATTATAAGGTAAGCTATATTTCTACAGTTCTAACAGTTCTACACTTCTACAATGCTTTTATAGTTATTGAACAAGAAATATTCAACTAGAAAATTAAGAAATGTTATCCAGAGAAGTAATTTAAAGGCTATAGCGTTACAACATTATTTATAAAAATCTACATAATATTATTTCGGATTTTTTTGCTCGCGATTACTTCTTGATTTTACTCTCAAATTTTATTGAGTTGGTTTAGATTCGAAGATAAAGATTATGCCCTGGAAATTTATAAAAGGCTATTTCAACAAATTTTTTCAACTGACTTCAATTTTCCAATATCAAAGTTTTTTTTTTAAGAGGGTGCATTGGTCTTAACCGTGTAGATAAGACCTAGTCATTCCAATCTAGTAATTTGGCTCTCAGAACTAGCTAATTTTACCAGACACAAATTTTAAATTTATAAATACATAGTTAAATTACCGAGAAATAACCATGCCGAGCTGAGATTTGAACTGTGAAATTCAGGAACATATCATATGTCATGTCGCCGACTCTTGAAATGCCTAATTTTCACAAGAACATTTGAAGAATAAGTAGGGGTAGTCTATATTCCTTTATCAACTAATTTAATTCAAATTTTGAAGAAAGCAGATGGAATGAGCCTCATGATCTTTGTAGGTTGCCAATAAGTTTTTCTTCATTTTCCATTTATTGTAGGGAGTTGGAGGATTTGTTTGCTAGTTGAGGAAAGTCTTGCTAACTCGGTTGAGGATGAGTTATGACAAATTCTTATCTCGTTATTGTCGTTTGATACAGAGGCTGCCTAAAATATATGAATAAAAATTCTATTTGGGTAGAACTATAAATTTTCTGAATCCAATCGGTTTAATTTAAGTATGGTTATTGGTTACTCCACCTTTATATTTTCTGGATTTCAATTTGTTATAAAACAGTATACGCATGGATGCAATAGTGTGACGTAGTAGACAAAATTTTCGTCTTTTCGTAGCACACGGCGTGGTCATCCTGAAGCAAAGCATTCATGCATGGTGTAGAGCTCATCTTCTTCGAGGTAGGACTGATCTCACAAATTCGGGAAGCACGATTCACCGGGGTTTGTATTACAGAGCTGGGTGTTGATTGGAGTTCTTGTGTAAATAACGATCTCTTTGTGTTGGTTTTCGGTAGACACTGTGCCACACATTTCAATTACTTTTGGCATTATAATATTATAATAATGTAGTATTCAAAGGAGATTTAAGTTCTTTTCAATTTTAAAAGGATTGAAATAAGATGCTGAAAATCTGACAGAACTTTTTGAATGAAGTTAATGAACGTTGAACGTCTAATAATTAAATATTTCTTACTAAAAAATAACAACAATCGTATATTATTGAATTATTGTTTTCATACGTCAAACATATTTTTATTAGGTAAGAAATTAATCCTAATGGCATATGAGTAAAGTGGGAAGTCATTTGAACTTTTTTAGCTCAAATCGACTGTCCAGGGTATCCAACTTGAAGAAAAAATATCACAGCCAACTTGAATCCAAAAACGTCTGAAATGGGATATATGCAATGAAGTGAATATATTGTATAAATGTAATGCTATATCCCATTTCAGACGTTTTTGAATTCAGAGTTGGCTATGGAAAATTCGAATTATGTTGGTACCTTTCCAAAAGCTGAGTTTTGAACTACCTTTGACAAGCTAAATTTTTTAAGGTTATGGATGTTTCTAATCAAATTTGACTTTGTTTTAAATTTCACCTACGCTGCGTTGCCAAAACAGAAATATATTATCTAAAGTAGGTACTTTATACTAATATTCGGGGAAATATTTATTTTTGTGTAAAATCAGACAAGGAGGATTTATTTCTTGATCGATTTTTTTCAACTATATGTGAAATTATTAACGATTCCTTTAAATATGTTTTCTGTATTTCAAAACGTTAATTTTTATCCAAAAAAATACGAAATATAAAAATTATCATAATTTATTGTTTGTTTTAAGTTTAGTAATAAAAGATAAAAATACAAGTTATGTTCATTGTCATTAAAATTTCTTGTTTAACGGTTAAAATAAGATTCATATATTATAAGGTAAGCTATATTTCTACAGTTCTAACAGTTCTACACTTCTACAATGCTTTTATAGTTATTGAACAAGAAATATTCAACTAGAAAATTAAGAAATGTTATCCAGAGAAGTAATTTAAAGGCTAGCGGTTACAACATATTTATAAAAATCTACATATAATATTATTTCGGATTTGTTTGCTCGCGATACTTCTTGATTTTACTCTCAAATTTTATTGAGTTGGTTTAGATTCGAAGATAAAGATTATGCCCTGGAAATTTATAAAAGGCTATTTCAACAAATTTTTTCAACTGACTTCAATTTTCCAATATCAAAGTTTTTTTTTTAAGAGGGAGCATTGGTCTTAACCGTGTAGATAAGACCTAGTCATTCCAATCTAGTAATTTGGCTCTCAGAACTAGCTAATTTGGCCAGACACAAATTTTAAATTTATAAATACATAGTTAAATTACCGAGAAATAACCATGCCGAGCTGAGATTTGAACCCAGACGGTGGCAGCGTCAACGGCTCAATAATAATTATAGTCAGTGACCTAAACCGCCGCGCTCAAAATAAAAGTTATTTAATAATAATATAATAAAAAACTCAATCACATTTACATTTATGATCTTTGATTTGTTCTCTATTGTCTTAAATAACTTAAAGTGCTGGACTTCTCTCTCTCGCGTCATGTGGTGAAATTCAGGAACATATATCATATGTCATGTCGCCGACTCTTGAAATGCCTAATTTTCACAAGAACATTTGAAGAATAAGTAGGGGTAGTCTTTATTCCTTTATCAACTAATTTAATTCAAATTTTGAAGAAAGCAGATGGAATGAGCCTCATGATCTTTGTAGGTTGCCAATAAGTTTTTCTTCATTTTCGATTTATTGTAGGGAGTTGGAGTTTTTTTTTGCTAGTTGAGGAAAGTCTTGCTAACTCGGTTGAGGATGAGTTATGACAAATTCTTATCTCGTTATTGTCGTTTGATACTGAGGCTGCCTAAAATATATGAATAAAAATTATATTTGGGAAGAACTATAAATTTTCTGAATCCAATCGGTTTAATTTAAGTATGAAGAAAACAGAAGGCAGGTATACTCAAGGATTAATTCATAAAAATAATGAATTGTAGGTCAATGAGTATAAGCACACAGAGTGCAATTGCTAGCCTGTTAGGTGGGTTCGGAGAAATCCTCCATCGCCCATAACAGTTGTCATGCTGGCAGTGCCCGAAACTCCAACCAGAGAGTTTGCTTCCGCATCCAACAGCAGAGCCTTCCAGAGTACCAAATCAAGCACAGACACGTGTTTCGTTCTACTGGAACTCATCAGTGTGCTGCATTCGGAGTGTCTGGAGGATGCTGTCGGATGAACGGAAGCCGGGGCCTCTTAAGGCCAGCATTAACACGGAACTCCGTGTGGTGTAAAATAGAGCGACATCTAGCGGTCAGTTCAAGGAACTAACCGTGAGTTCACTCTAAATTGATTGATTTCCAGACACTACCAATAAAGCCGGTCGATGACAACGAATAATGAAGAAAACAGAAGGCAGGTATACTCAAGGATTAATTCATAAAAATAATGAATTGTAGGTCAATGAGTATAAGCACACAGAGTGCAATTGCTAGCCTGTTAGGTGGGTTCGGAGAAATCCTCCATCGCCCATAACAGTTGTCATGCTGGCAGTGCCCGAAACTCCAACCAGAGAGTTTGCTTCCGCATCCAACAGCAGAGCCTTCCAGAGTACCAAATCAAGCACAGACACGTGTTTCGTTCTACTGGAACTCATCAGTGTGCTGCATTCGGAGTGTCTGGAGGATGCTGTCGGATGAACGGAAGCCGGGGCCTCTTAAGGCCAGCATTAACACGGAACTCCGTGTGGTGTAAAATAGAGCGACATCTAGCGGTCAGTTCAAGGAACTAACCGTGAGTTCACTCTAAATTGATTGAAGTTCCAGACACTACCAATAAAGCCGGTCGATGACAACGAATAATGAAGAAAACAGAAGGCAGGTATACTCAAGGATTAATTCATAAAAATAATGAATTGTAGGTCAATGAGTATAAGCACACAGAGTGCAATTGCTAGCCTGTTAGGTGGGTTCGGAGAAATCCTCCATCGCCCATAACAGTTGTCATGCTGGCAGTGCCCGAAACTCCAACCAGAGAGTTTGCTTCCGCATCCCCGGACATTGCTTCCGTTCATCCGACAGCATCCTCCAGACACTCCGAATGCAGCACACTGATGAGTTCCAGTAGAACGAAACACGTGTCTGTGCTTGATTTGGTACTCTGGAAGGCTCTGCTGTTGGATGCGGAAGCAAACTCTCTGGTTGGAGTTTCGGGCACTGCCAGCATGACAACTGTTATGGGCGATGGAGGATTTCTCCGAACCCACCTAACAGGCTAGCAATTGCACTCTGTGTGCTTATACTCATTGACCTACAATTCATTATTTTTATGAATTAATCCTTGAGTATACCTGCCTTCTGTTTTCTTCATTATTCGTTGTCATCGACCGGCTTTATTGGTAGTGTCTGGAACTTCAATCAATTTAGAGTGAACTCACGGTTAGTTCCTTGAACTGACCGCTAGATGTCGCTCTATTTTACACCACACGGAGTTCCGTGTTAATGCTGGCCTTAAGAGGCCCCGGCTTCCGTTCATCCGACAGCATCCTCCAGACACTCCGAATGCAGCACACTGATGAGTTCCAGTAGAACGAAACACGTGTCTGTGCTTGATTTGGTACTCTGGAAGGCTCTGCTGTTGGATGCGGAAGCAAACTCTCTGGTTGGAGTTTCGGGCACTGCCAGCATGACAACTGTTATGGGCGATGGAGGATTTCTCCGAACCCACCTAACAGGCTAGCAATTGCACTCTGTGTGCTTATACTCATTGACCTACAATTCATTATTTTTATGAATTAATCCTTGAGTATACCTGCCTTCTGTTTTCTTCATTATTCGTTGTCATCGACCGGCTTTATTGGTAGTGTCTGGAACTTCAATCAATTTAGAGTGAACTCACGGTTAGTTCCTTGAACTGACCGCTAGATGTCGCTCTATTTTACACCACACGGAGTTCCGTGTTAATGCTGGCCTTAAGAGGCCCCGGCTTCCGTTCATCCGACAGCATCCTCCAGACACTCCGAATGCAGCACACTGATGAGTTCCAGTAGAACGAAACACGTGTCTGTGCTTGATTTGGTACTCTGGAAGGCTCTGCTGTTGGATGCGGAAGCAAACTCTCTGGTTGGAGTTTCGGGCACTGCCAGCATGACAACTGTTATGGGCGATGGAGGATTTCTCCGAACCCACCTAACAGGCTAGCAATTGCACTCTGTGTGCTTATACTCATTGACCTACAATTCATTATTTTTATGAATTAATTTAAGTATGGTTATTGGTTACTCCACCTTTATATTTTCTGGATTTCAATTTGTTATAAAACAGTATATGCATGCATATGGATGCAATAGTGTGACGTAGTAGACAAAATTTTCGTCTTTTCGTAGCACACGGCGTGGTCATCCTGAAGCAAAGCATTCATGCATGGTGTAGAGCTCATCTTCTTCGAGGTAGGACTGAGTCTCACAAATTCGGGAAGCACGATTCACCGGGGTTTGTATTACAGAGCTCGTTTTTGGGCTGGGTGTTGATTGGAGTTCTCGTGTAAATAACGATCTCTTTGTGTTGGTTTTCGGTAGACACTGTGCCACACAAGTTTTTTTTTCAATTACTTTTGGCATTACCTATAATATAATAATGTAGTATTCAAAGGAGATTTAACTTCTTTTCAATTTTAAAAATATTGAAATAAAGATGCTGAAAATCTGACAGAACTTTTTGAATGAAGTTACTGAACGTCTAATAATTAAATATTTTTTACTAAAAAATAACAACAATCGTATATTATTGAATTATTGTTTTCATACGTCAAACATATTTTTATTAGGTAAGAAATTAATCCTAATGGCATATGAGTAAAGTGGGAAGTCATTTGAACTTTTTTAGCTCAAATCGACTGTCCAGGGTATCCAACTTGAAGAAAAAATATCACAGCCAACTTGAATCCAAAAACGTCTGAAATGGGATATATTGTGGTGTTTTTATGATTAATTAAATTTTTAACTCATAGATGACGCTAGTTGATGCTAAGATCATATTATTTGGTGTCTAATAAATAAAAAAATGTAGGTATGACGCCTCGATCTGTTAGTAAAATTTTCTGAATTTTGCTTAGATGAAACTTTACTATCATGCTATAAGCACTCGCAAGTTATAATCATGTAGAATTGACTCAATAAATCGCTTTAGCCATCAGGAGAAGAGTTCATGTTGTCTCTGTTTCTCTAATAGAAAATCTCATCATCAACAGATGTCGCAAACATTTCGATGGTATTCCCGGAAATATAAAGTTATTACGCTCCTCTTTTTAAAGGCAAATTACTTACGTAGGGGCACGTAAATTAATTACGTGCTCCTTTTTATAAGGTAAAAGGTTTGTTAGGTAGGATGGAGAATTAATTTTAATGAGACCAAAATCCTACTCAAAATTACGTGGGACTGCTAGGATCATTCTAGGCATCTGCAACAATAAAGCTGACATACTATTGGACCCGAAGTTTTGGCCACACAACATTTACGCTCGCAGGTTTTTTTCTGATTCTGCTAGAAATAAAAACCTAAATTCCAATCTGCCTACGCAAACTTCGTCTTTTTGCATTCCGCATTCCTCAGCACTATCACCTAAGAGGGATCAAATGATCAAAAATCAAAAAACAGCTATGGAAATTTCGTCGCTGAGCAGTCTTCCAACACAGCAGAACAATATGAGCAGAACTTGAAGAGTAATCTGAAGTCCGCTGAACCGACCTCCGCTGTAAAGTTAACGCCTGATCAACCGACTACTGAGCAAGAAATCCAGAAACCTACACCCGTCTCTGGAAAGTGCCTGGCTAAACAGTCTATGGAGGAGCCAGAGCAACCTAGGAAGAACCTCATGCCCGAACGTCAAAACACCCCTGAATCTCCATCATGGCTCAACGCTATTTGGCCCCCTCTGGCGAGACTAACAAAAACGTCTGCCGAAACTGAGGGAATTTTTCTACTCTCCAGACTGCGTCAGCCTGAGTTTTTCCGTAATGTCCGTCTATATTTGGCCTATCTTTATGACAGACCAGAATCAACATGCCTTCATGGTGAGACAAAAAACAGTGTCAGACTACTCCTAGCCTCTGAAGGTTTCCCCACCGAAAGAAACGACCTGCTAATATATTACAAAAGGTTTTACGAGAGCTATGGATTAACTGAATCGGACGCTAAAGGCTCTTAGATCCCACCTATCTACGGAAAACACGAACCATCTCATGAAGGCCAGGGAAAACCAAAGGTAATATAGTACCCCTTTTCACAAAAAGTGACGCGTCAGGAGCAAGAATCCTCCTGTGAAACACCCCCTTCGTCCCCAGTCCTTCTGGTCCTTCACCTCCCCATTTCCAGCTCTCATGTCAAAAAGGATTCCAATAAGACTGATCTTACTTCTCTTCAATCACTCCCCTCCTCTTCTCTTAATTATAGACACGAAATCCGGGTGTTACACATCAACATTCAATCCTTAAATAACTCTTTGAATGGTCTGAGTGTCATGATTCTTGATCTGGGATTCCCAGAGCTTATTTGCCTGAATGAACACTTCCTAACATCAGAAAATATACAGAGGATCAAAATCGATAATTACAACATCTCCTCTTTTTTCTGCAGACAGTCAGCTGCGGAGCGTGGATGCTCAGCGGTTTATGTCAGGTGTGATATTGAGAGACGAATCGTTCAGCCTGTTTGTTCCCTGTCGCAACCTCTTCTCTGTGAGATCTCGGCATCCGAAATTAAATTACAAACACTAAAGGTTTTGATTCTGTCTGTATATCGCTCCCCTACTTGTCCTGTAAAGGATTTCCTTTATCACCTAGACGAATTACTTGAAGCGGCTTCCCGATTCTCAAATAACGTAGTTCTTGCCGCAGACTTCAATATTGATATTCTCTGTGACAACCCTAGCACCTCTAGTCTGACCGAGATTCTATCTTCACATGGCTTCCAACTATGCTTCAGCAGTCCGACTAGGGTCACTAATACCTCCGCAACTTGCATTGATAATATTGCAATTTCTGGAGTACTAAGACTATTCTGCAGCAACACAATACCTACGTTTATTTCTGACCACCACGCACTTCATGCTACGCTTCGACTTCCGGACTCGGCCGGTGCCCGTGGTGAGATGGAAGAGGGACATAAATGACCCCCTGCTCCTCGCTCAGTTTCAAAACGAGCTGCTGAACGTTGACTGGCCCCCGATACCAATTCCAAATACTCCTGCTTCGCTAACATTCTCTCTTATTATTTTGACTGCTATTTTCCTCTCAGAAAATCAAGAATTCGTGATTCTGGGCTTACCAGACCTCGATGGCTTACCCCAGAAATATGTCAACTTTATGACAGAATAAATTTCCTAAATGAACTGAAAAATACATCCAACGAGCAGTTCAAGTGCCAGTTAGCCAGACTTCAGCGAAAGTTCAGGTATTTGGTGAGACGCGAGACCAGACGTCGCAATGACATATATATCAGCGAATCCGAAAATCCAATTAAATCTGGATGGTCTCTCATAAACAAACATTGTCAGTCGGCAAGCAAGTCTCGGAATATCGAGGAACTTAATTGTCAAAACTCAGTCAAGACGGATCCTGGAGAAATTGCTGAGATACTCAACAGCGTATTTCTTTCAAACAACTCTCCCACCGTCAGCCACACTCACGGATCCACTGTGCCTGTTGTCGTCTCTTCGTCATCTTTCATGTTGTACCCTACATCACCTGGCGAAATTATAAGGCTAGCATCTAGATTTAAAAACAAAAAGTCGTCAGGTCTAGACGAGATTCCTTCCTTAATTGCGAAGTATTGTATATCTGAACTTGCCCAACCCTTATCGAAAATTTATAACAACTCTTTTGAGACCGGCGTATTCCCCGATAAACTCAAGACAGCCCTGGTTAAACCCATTTACAAGAAGGGCGACGTCAAAGACCCAGACAACTACAGACCAATCAGCTTACTATCCGTGTTTGATAAAATTCTCGAATCCCTCGACTCCTCGCGTCTTCTTGACTTCTTAAATAAGACTGAGACTCTTTCCCGCTCCCAACATGGTTTCCTGAGGAACAGATCAACTGATACGGCTCTAATACAACTTACTGAGTACATCTCTGAGGGCATGGAGAAGGGCTGGATGGCTTCTAGACCTTTCCAAGGCTTTCGATAGTGTGTGCCACGAATGCCTGCTTCGGAAGCTGGAGAGCATTGGTGTTCGCGGATTGCCCCTAAAGTGGTTTACCAGCTACTTACGGGAAAGAACCCAGGCGGTACAGCTGCGTCTGATGGTCGATTTGTGAGATCTCACTTTGCTCCAATCTTCTCAGGAGTACCCCAGGGTAGCGTACTCGGCCCGCTTCTTTTCCTTATTTTCATTAACGATTTGGGCTCCTCAATTTCTTCCCCCACCTCTCTATGTGTTAATTATGCAGACGATACAACCATCCTCATCAGGTTGAAAACAAACGACCTCACTGAAATAATAAAATCAACTAAACTTCCATTAGAAGCAGCATCTTTATGGCTTAGAGAAAATAAACTAAGACTGAATTTAACAAAAACCGAGTTGATTGACTTCCATTCTTGCCGTTCTCGCCTTCCTCCTTTACCGCCCATCCCAACCGTTAGTACTGAGATCTCTCCTGCGCGGGTTGTGAAATTCTTGGGCTTTTACATCGATCAAAACTTGAACTGGCTGACTCACACTGACCACTTGTGCCGACGCCTTGCTAGCTCCTGCTTCCTTCTGAAACAACTCCAACACACTGTGTCTCATGACGTTCTTCTCTCCGCATACTACAGACATTTTTACAGTCACATCTCCTATGGCCTGGCCATATGGGGGCGGATCACAGGATTCTTTACGCAGAGTTTTTCTTCTGTAGAAGAGAGCTATCAGGATACTGGCAGGCTTGTCCATAGATCAGTCCTGTAGGGGTCACTTCAAGCGTCTCGGTCTCCTCACGTTGCCTGCTGTTTATGTCTTCTCTCTTCTCAAACTGATTTACAAACATCAAGCCAAACTTGATCGTTTCCGATTCACACACCATTATCAGACCAGGCTTAATTTTTTCAAACTACCAACTCACCATCTCACTTCCACCGAAAGGACATTCACGTACGTGGCCATAAAATTCCTTAATCACTTCAGGATAGACCCCGCAACCTTTGGATTCTCTCAGTTCAAGGCACATCTCCGAAGTTATCTCACAGACCTGGAACCCTATTCTACCATGGATATTCTGTCTTCCTCCCCTCCCCCCCTCCACACCCTTATTGATTCATTAACCTAGCACCTTGTCACTAGGATATGTATAATTGTAAACGACAATGTAGTGTATACAATGACTAGCATTAGATTCTAGAAATTTTCCTTTATTTGTTCTTCTCAATTTTCTCTGATGCTTTTGTGATTGTGATCAATGTGTTATATAATGCCAATCGCTTGCGTATGACCATTTGATTACGCCGGCGAATTTATGTGTACTACTGCGGTTTGTTCTTTGTTTGTGAATTATTATCATCGCTTACAACGCTATTGTACTAATCAATGATTGTTGAATTTAATGGTACAATAAAGAGATTTATTATTATTATTATTATTATTATTATTATTATTATTATTATTATTATTATTATTATTATTCGTAACATAAGGGCGGTAATATCGATCGTTAATTTGTTATTATACTTCATCGGTAAGACAAACGGGATGCCAGATGCTTTTCAAATTTTGAATGGTGATCTTCCTAAAAAGTATCATGAGCTATAAAACTTATCAAAATTTACTCAAGATCTTATTTGTTCCTATTTTCTAATCGTCAAGATCGTTTGCTATGCTGAAAAATAACCTTGAATTTCATGAAAGTTGTATTTACAGGAATATTTACATTTACGGTTCAATTAACAATGAATTCTATCGCATATAAACTATTACTCAATCGTATTCATTGTAAACTTTGTAATTCTCATAATAAAAATATCTCATTTGACAGATAAATGAATTTAAGAGATATACAGGGTGATCCCGAAATGGCGGACACGGTATACAGGGTGTTGTAGAGGATGTTCAGAATGACTGTAAATTTAAAACAAAAATGGTTTCCTCGTCTTCGTTACCGAGATATAGGGTGTCCTTTTTCTAAACTTTAAATCAAAACGGCAGTCAAATTTAAACAACCTCCACTGGCAAAGCACATGATTTGACATAACTATTACGATAGCGTTTGCTTTTTATTTTTATTATTATCGGGAACGGAATTATAGGCATTCAAAGTTTACCTATTCCCTGAGTTCAACAAAATTTTTCAATGTGGCATCGTTGTTCAAATTCGAGCTCAACAATGCAACTAAAATAGATTTTGAATAATATTATATCGGATATGTTTCCCCGCAACGATTATTATTTTGAACATTGTTGAACTTTCCATTTCATATGTTTCCATGGTAATATCTATCTGGGTATTATTGTAGACCTACACATTATTTTTTCCTTAAGAAGGGTAGTGCAGTGTTGTGACTTTTTTTTCCACAAAAGTCGTCATATCGTCTTAAGGGAGCCATACTGGAGAAAACAGTAAATAAAACTTAGAATCCTTAATCCACAATGGATGCTGTGGTGCTGTCCGTGTCCGCCATTTCGGGATCACCCTGTATATCTATGTATTGCACAAACAATTAGAGAAAGCTGCATTTTTTGGTTTCTTCGAAACACATTAGATATTATGGGGTTAGCTTACTTGCTCGACCTTCTTTCCTACCAAAAGGTCGAAGATGACACTTGTAAAGAGGCATGAACGTAGTTCATGCTCTCAGGGAGAAAGACGGACATCTCCTTCAGGACTGTTAATGGGGCTTAGATCCAGGGCTGCAGTGGAAACACGTTCAATAGACAGGTGAAAGTCCAAAATATTTGATGTGGGATGTTAATTTCCGCTTTTGATGTTGGATGAGCAGCAAATCGGGAAATTGGGGTCATTTTTGTAATGATGCCAGATATAGACCTGTGTATGATGAAAAGTATTGAGATGGCGTCTTCGAAGAAAATCTGACCTCTTGAAAATGGAGGTAAAGGTAGCGGAAACTTAATTAATTAAATAGGTCAAGATTGTTTTCTTACCCGAATAATGTCGGTCCTTGAGGTAATCGAAGAGAGGTCTTAGTAGCGTGTAATCCGCTTCGAAAGTCAAAGAGAAAATGACCACATGCCCTTCGCGGAGAGAAATAAGCGTGCGCGCTTCGAGATGCGTATCAAGTCGCGTTAAAACAAGGTATGCGTGACCTGTATTTTTCATGGTATCTATATTTTTATCATCCTACAACATAGAACCAGTAGACGGAATTTGTAACCCTGCTTGAAAGCAGGAAACTCCAAGCTGGCCTCGATCTATGCCAAACTACTAGTTTTTTCGTCAACAAGTGGCGCTAGGGGTGTCAGAATTTAATAAAACCGATGTAAAAACGTTAGAAAGTAATTTTTTTTCAGACAATATTATAAACATGCAGTTGAACCATTATAATGAAGAACGTTGTAAATCCCTCCAAGAAATACATGATGGTGCTTCTGTCTATCTGGAATGCGCCAGCCGCGGTGAATCTGACGTCATCGTACTTGCTTTGTAGACTGAAACTGACCAACTCTTTGCGCTCGGGTGACTCTTCCGGGAACCTCCCCTCCAAAGCGAGACAAATCGTTGAAATCTTCTGGATCTCTCGCGTTGTAGCGTCGCAATTCATTGCCAGCCCCAAAAAGCAGAACTGCAACAATACAAAACGGTTGGAAAACTCTTAAAAAACCGCCCGCCTATTCTTGCTCCGGTAATATCATCAAGTGTGTCGTTGAACAAGAGGAATGGTGTAGACGGATGTATGTAAGACAAGTCATGAGAAATGAGCAAAACACTAAGATCAAGACAATTAGGTTTTGTCTTAGTCTTGTACCAATAGATTAAGAGTCTTTTCAAAACTTATCCGTGAGATGGTACCCCAGGATTCCCAGGGGAGGGATGCGGAGAACGCTAGGCTACTCAAGCGGGGGTACCAAAAATCCAATAAATAATTACCCTTTCTCAACATAACGTGCTCAGCAGCGCCGCAGTTAGAGGACACTCATTACATAACTGTCCACTGTCGAACTTCAAGACAACGCGCAGAGTAGCAAGACCTCAAGGCATCGCGCAAAGCAGTGCCGCGAAAGTCCTAAAGTACAAAAGCGGCCAATGAAGAAACTTTCACAAAAAATATTCTGGCCTTGTCTGTCAAATCTTGGTCTCGACATCAAGATTCTTGCAACATAATAATTGCCTGCTTGACGCTTTATAACACTAAGGAAACGGATCCTACTTAGGTGAATGATCGAGGGAGGGTTCAATCATAGAGCTAATAAAGAAGGTTAGGAGAGATAAAATTACAGATTCTGCAGCAGGAATCAGTTATATAATCACGTAGATACTTACGAATTCAGGAAATGCTTTCAGAAGAAAAAATAGCCAATCAAGCGGGGCTGTTTCATCATATCTAATATAAGTCTCCAGGCAGCCCACTATCGAAATAAAGTTTAGACCAATTATGTACATCAAATGCCACCCTGCGATTTCATTGAAAGTACTCATAATTCTCTTTAATCGAATATAGGAACGTCTCAATACTTTCAACTTCTTACGGTGCAAATTTACATCATTAATGAATAAAATATAATCACAAGTTTCATTAAAAAGATCACCCAAACTATTATTTAAATTTACAGAGATTCTTCTTATTTTTGACACGAGTAGATACATCGTGGCTACGAGTATGTAAGAGGGTAAATATGCTAAAAAATCGAAAGTATTTATAAACCAAGCCCAGGGTCTATTATAGCCGTATTGTTCTTTTATTTCATTCAGCACACTTATGACGTAGAATAATAAAAGGAACAGGCAAAATTTGTTGTATTTCTTTTTTGCTTGCGTCGTAGTAACGATTAAAAGATATTCCGACTCCTGAAGATCGTTCCAAAAGGAACTCCAATTTTTTCGTTCTAGTAAGCTCGATTTGTACACCAGGATTGGATATAACAATATAAGACCGGAACCAATTTTTTTCAGTATTCCTATGACGTCATTTTGCATCTCCATGACGCATACCGTTTGTATGGGAAATGCTAGACCTAAAATCAGTGATGTAATTATCCTGAAGATCTTGAATCCAGGAATTCTTTTTTTCAATAGTTTAATTTCTGATGGGTATTTCGTAATCAGATAAATGTAATTAGCTATTTCAATGATGGTGTCTTCCATACTATAGTTCGAATAATTTCGTTCGGGAATTCTGCAACATTCAACAATAATAGTAGGTATCTACTCTTGTTATCATTATCACCTACTCGATCAGTCTAGGACAAGTACAATGGGACAAGTACAATAATCTCTGTAAAAAAAAACTAGAACGCAAAAACTTGGTAAGTAAATATAAGAAAAATCAAAATGATTAAAGTACCTAGTCGTCAAAGAAATTTGTTCTAAACCTGTTCGTTTGCTTATATTAACAAAGGCGTATAATATCAGACGAGGTCATTACTTAAAAATGAATGTTAGTTTGTATAGAAAACCAATCAGCGCCTAATATATTATTTATCATGACCGCTACTGCATTATTTATTAAAATGAGTATCCAGACAGCTGTCAATAAACCATGTATGGAATAATAGGGTCAGTTATTCAATATTTATAATATTAGAAAGCTTGTAATAAAATATTACGTATAGAACACATTTTGTAGCGTTTTAGTTGTAAAGAATTCAGTGAACGTCAGTAGCGAAATTTTTTTCGGTGCGTTAAAATAATTAGGGAAGAGAGAGATGAGAGAGAGAGGAGGGGGGAGAAAGAGAGAGAGGGAGAAAGAAAGAGAGGGAGAAAGATTGATTGATTGATTGATTGATGCTTTATTTATAGACCTGTACAAAAATAGGACTCATGGTCCTCTCTACCTTTCTGACAGGAATTCTACAATAATATTAAAATTAAGCACAGTCTTCAGTAATAATTGATAATTCATATAAAAATAAAAATAAGTAACAATATGATAAAAGATTCACGATGCCAACTTAAACCTAAATAAAACTTAAACAGACAAATAAATGGTTTCGCCTAGGTATTCCCACTAACAGAAACAACAAGATAAATCATGACAAAAAATAAACTTTATCCTTTATAGTAACACTCTCCACAGTGGCGTAACTTCAGATTTGGGGCCCCCCCGCCAAATATTTGTGACGGGCCCCCACTTAAAGTTTTCTTCATTGGTGGTTTGTGATTTCAAAAATTAAATTTTATTAGCATATTGTATATAATCAATAAGGTGGACCTCCGGGGGGTTTGGGGGGTATGGAGTATCCCCCAAGAGTAAAGGGGGGTTCGGGGGGAGGATCCTTTTTCAGGGAAATTTCAGAATAAGTAATTCCATTTAGAAAAAAGTACTAATTTTTTACAAGCTTACTAATATATTAGCTTTTAGAATTTTTGTCTTTTAATTTATTAGGAGTTAGGTTCTTTGATGAAAGTATTATTTTTTTAAAGATTTTTATAAAAAAAACGAAACGCACCAGGAGCCCTTTGTGGGGTGCCCTACAAAATAACTAATACATCACAGTAAATAAACACCATACAGCACACCGAAAAAATTATCAAAATTTAAAAATTTGTGCATAATAAATGCATTCATTAAAGAATAACAATAACGTTTTTCATTTATAATAGATAATTTATTCACAGGGAGACTTTAAAGTCTAAATTGCAAGTCTTGAAATTACCTTTTGTGTATTTGATTTTACTTTTTCTGAATTTGAATTAACTTTTTCTGAAATAGAGGTATCTTTTTCTGAATTTGACATTGAAAAGGTATAGAATAGCTAGATACTATAATATTGCTAAATAATTTTATTTATAAGCACAAAAGTAAGATTAATATCAAGTCGTAATATGAATATAATAATTTGACACATGAATAAATATTTATAGTAAATACATACCTCAATAATTAATTAACTATTCACGATTCTTCACAAATAATTAAGTAGTGTCTTTAAAAAAAAAAAAAAAACGCAACATAAAAGCGCACGAAGTAGCCACTTCACTATATAGTTACTATGTAAATAACAAAAAATAAACTTTAAAATGTATAATAAAAATAATATAGAAAATAATTTAAAATGTATAAAAAAAGCCGTTTGTAAACTGTAAACACAGACTGTACGTTCCGTACAGACGAAGATCAACTAAACTGACAAAGTAGCAAATTCGGTTCATCGGCAGTTGTGAAACTTTAAGAAAAATATAACAAAGTAGCAATAAAATCAACAGATGTTGATATTTTTAAATATTTTTAAGAAATTTACTGCCCTTTGTGATCCCATCATAAGAAATCTAGTCATGCCAGAATAGATTATTTGTGAATTTATTTATTTATTTCTTGAAAACTACTTCAAATATTTTTGCCACATTACTTATACAGTGCTTCCCAAAAGTAACGGATAAATTCGATAAAACGGAGAGGGCTGTTTTTTTGAAAAAATAAAAAAACAGGTCGATTTTGTTTTTGAGTTGTTCAACTTTTGACATAATATTTGGGTATACAGGGTGATGCGCGAAAAAGTGGTGACGTCATCGGCATTTTTTTAAATGGCAACCCTTATTTTTTATTCCATTTTTTGATACTTAATTTAATTGCCAGTATGGTAATGTAATCAATTTGTAACCTTAAATAAGGAAATTTCTGAGAAACAGCTTGTGAGTCGAAATTGTGCACTTTTTACTGATGTGAAAATCGGAACATTAACGATAAAAATAAAAAAATATCAAATAAAAATTACTGTTTCCATGGTAATTTTATAAGATCTGTCTATTAAATTAAGTCTATCAAATTGAATCTGTTAAATTAAATTAAATTAAATCTATTAAATCTGTCGAAATTAAGTTATTTTCTCCGAAATTTCCTTTATAAACGTTACAAAATGATTACATTACCGTATTGGCAATTGGATGAAGTATCAAAAAATTTAATAAAAAATAAGAGTTGCCATTTAAAAAAATGCCGATGACGTCACCACTTTTTCGTGCATCACCCTGTATACCCAAATATTATGTCAAAAGTTGAACAACTCAAAAACAAAATCGACCTGTTTTTTTATTTTTTCAAAAAAACAGCCCTCTCCGTTTTATCGAATTTACCCGTTACTTTTGGGAAGCACTGTATATAGTCTTAAATTAATTGTATTTAATAAGAATTATGTTTGGCCGGTTTTAATTTGATTATTATTGAGAATGAACGCGGCAACAAGGCATCTCCGTGGTAGGCACCCGGCGGAAGAAGGCGAGATTGATAAGGGGATTTTGCATTTTGAAAAGCTTCTCGAATACGTCGGGAAAAGGTGCAATCGGTTCGTGACGAGCATAAAGGCGGTTTAAAATTATTATATTTATATAGAATAATCCTAGTTGTGACCGGCGGGTTGGTCCTTCGAGGCGGTGGCCGTTTTTTGGGTGGTTGTAGCAATTGCACTTATCCTAGTTCTTCCTTCTTCTCCCCTTCCCCCTCATTACCAGAGTGCAGGAACAAGAGCAACTACGGGAGAACCGGGACTTCTAAAGGAAAACGTGAGTACCTAATTCATGCAATTAAATTTACGTATTAAATAACAGATGGTAATCTCCTCAAATTATAATCGGAGGAAACATTTGGTTCCATTCGAGTCGGATTTCTAGCGACCTAGTCTCTATTATGTATTGTAAATAGATTTGAGTGATTACATTTGTTGTTTATTGATGCGGTTTTTTCGGATTTGGAAATTAATATTTGCTACATCGGGCGTTTAACGGCGATAATAATTGCGATAGTGCAAGGGAAAAAAAACGCATCACCTGAATTCGGTTTAAATTTAATTTTCGGAGTATAGCGGTATCAGCGGTGTTGTCGGATGCTACAAATCATCGGGATTTGTAGTTATTTTTTAAGTGTATAATTTTTTTTCAATTTGTCACAACTATGGGATATTTGATTTATTCGGATTAATGAGCGGTAATAAATGCATCGTCGCGGTGATATTTAAAAATAAATTGGTAAATTACGGTTGATTTGTCATAAAGCGGAGATGGTACTTGTTGCAAGCGGATTTATTAATTATTAATTAGTTACTGCCTCCAAAGGGATTTTGGAAAACTGTTTGTATATGCAATATTGATTGTTTTTAGGGGGTTTAATTAATAAGTTGGGATACATCAATAGTTAATCTTTGATAGAGCATTTTTTTATTCTCGGTATAGAATTGGTGGTGTATAGGTAGATTAGAGCAGGTTTATGCAGCTTAAAAATGACATCGGCGGAGAGGGAGTTTAAAATGCTCACGGCAAAGAAAGAATCGTTGTTTGGGATCTTACAGGATCTTTATGAAATGTCAAAGGATTTGCAGAAAGAACAGGTTCGAACGCAGTTTCGGACGTTATATTTGAGTTTAGAGTCTACTAAAGAGTCGCTTCATACAGTCTTAGACGCAATTAATAGACTAGGGTTCGATTTGAAAGAAAACTATAAGCCGGATTATAAATTACTGAGGACTATTAGTGAGATGAGTTGTTATATTGAACGGGCGGCACGGGAGTTGGAAGTAACTCCAAAGGAGGAGGTAAAACGGATACAAGCACGAGAGGCGGTGACCTTGGTAGGTTACCACCTTTGCCAAAAATTGATCTGCCGGAATTTTCGGGAGAAATACGGCAATGGGAAACCTTTCATTCGCTATACAAAAGTCTCATTCATAATAATAGGTCTTTGACGGATCTGGATAAGATGCATTATTTAATAGGGTGTCTTAAAGGAGCGGCTTTGGGAGTTTGTGCAGGCATTTCGTTGACGGGCGAAAATTATGAAATTGTTTATAAGGCTCTTCTAGATAAATATGAGAACAAACGATATCTAGCAAATAGTTATTTGCAACAAATTATGGATTTTAGGCCGTTCAATAATGAATCAGAGAAAAATTTAAACCAGTTTTTGGAAAGGTTCGATGTCGCGGTGTCGGCTCTGAAAAATATGGCTATTCCAGATTTATCAGATTTTATTTTCTTATACATAGGGTTAACAAAGTTGGATAACGATACAATGAGGGCATTTGAAGCTGATCATAGGGCCACGGAGATCCCTGCTTATTCGGATTTAATAACATTTCTAAAAAGTCAGTCCAGAATTTTGCATGTTAATAAACCTCCTAACTCTTCGGCTAGCAAAGGGCTACGGAGTCTCATTGTTAGGGAAGGAAGCGGTTACAAATATAATAAATGTGTGTTTTGTCAGAGAGAAGGACACTATGTGGGTAGATGTGACAGATTCAAAAATTTGTCCCCTTTTAAACGATATGAGGCTGTCAAAAATTCGAACTGGTGTTATAACTGTTTGTCCGCCAATCATGGGGTTAGATTTTGTCCTTCAGATAAGGGATATTCGGTTTGTGCTAAAAAACATCACGGTCTCTTGCATGCGGGGAAGAGACAGTGTTCGGATTTCGGAGGTGAGACCAAAAGTGAGGTTAACAAAAATTCGACGAACGAGGAAGGTGATACACAGAGGCAAAGCACTCTGGAGACCTATTTATGTTCCACTCGCACAAATGTAGACAGGCAGATGTCAGTTGGAATTTCCTTGCTTTCTACGGTGGTAGTAACTGTTGTCAATAGTCAGGTTCCGGGTAGTACAGCGCGGTTTATCTTGGATTCCGGCAGTCAGGCGAATTTGTTGACGGTGGAATGTTGTAGGAAATTGGGATTAAAAATTAGGAGGAATTACTCGTCGATAAAAGGGTTAGGTGGTATTCAGCAAGCGGTGCGTGGGATGACCACATTCTCGATCGCCTCACGTCATGATACAAGCAAAGTTTTCCAGATTGACGCATTTTTGGTAGATAGAATAACAGACAAGTTACCAAGGGCGCAGATAGACGTGCGCGCAATTTCGGGCCTATCGGGGGTCACTTTAGCGGATGATAATTTCGATAAACCGGGGGAAGTTCATGGTATAATCGGTGTCGAAATTTTTGCGATGATTCTCGGGAAAAATCGCATAGGCGGAGGGTTGTATTCTCCGGTAGCGGTGGAGACTGCCTTTGGATATGTGGTGATGGGAAAGGCGCCGGGCCTTTTGTTCTCACCATCGGTATTATTTTCACGGGAAGAGCTGTCCATCGAACAGCTTATAAAGCAATTTTGGGAAGTAGAACAGGTGCCAAATAAATCGCTGGTAAATCCGGCAGAGGTAGAGTGCGAGAAAATTTATCTCGACACTTATACAAGAGACAAAGAAGGTCGATTTACGGTGGCTTTGCCATTTAGAAGCACGCCAAAGAGTTTGGGTGACTCTAGGGGCAGCGCTCAGTGCCGGTTGCTTTCGCTAGAAAGGAGATTGGCCAAAGATCTGAATTTACGGAAAGAATATAATAAAGTTATGAAAGATTTTCTAGATCAGGGGCATATGGGACTAGTGAAAGATTTTTGCAAGAACGATACGTCATATTACCTTGCCCATCATCCGGTTGTTAAATTAAGCAGCCAGACTACGCCGGTACGGGTTGTTCTGGATGCAAGCGCACCTTCTGATAATGACGTAGCCTTAAACGATATACTGCACGGCGGTCCAAAATTGCAAACGGATATGATTACACTACTGTTGAACTTTAGGTTATTTAGGGTAGCAATGACGGCGGATATTAAACAAATGTATAGACAAATTAAGGTTGCAACCGAATATTGGCGGTTTCAGAGGTTGCTATGGCGGTTTGATCCACGGGAAGAAATTCAGACTTACGAGATACGGGTGGTTGCGTTCGGGCTAAAATCATCCCCATATTTAGCTCTACGCACGGTTAAACAATTAATTGCGGAGGAAAAGAATAACTACCCAATGGCGGCGAAGTTTGCCTCCCGGGATCTCTATATGGATGATTACTGTTGTAGCTTGAATACAGAAAATGAGAGTATTCGGCTATATGATGAATCGGTGAATTTATTTAAAGCGGGTTGTTTTGATCTTGTAAAATGGGCCTCTAATTCGGATCGAGTGCTCAAGAATATTCCGACGGAGAAACGATTGTCAGAAACGGTAGTTTTTGAATCAGATCATACGAAAATTTTAGGTATTCAGTGGGATCCAGGGAACGATTTTCTAAGCTTCAGGGTAAAGATTCCCGAAGCGAAATGCACTAAAAGAACAATTTTATCTGCGGTGGCGCAGTGCTATGATCCCCTGGGGTTATTAGCTCCTTTTATCTTGCTCTTGAAAGGTTTAATCAAAGAGCTTTGGTTGTTAGGATTAGATTGGGATGAAGAACCTTCGGGAAAGGTTCTAAACACTTGGCAGACGTTACGATCGGAATAAGGAGATCTGGTAAACTTTAAGGTTCCTCGACATATCGGAGCGACGGAACAACAGCCAGTTATGATATTGGCATTTGCGGACGCCAGTATCACGGGATACGGAGCGGTCGTCTATTTGAGAACGTTAAGTTCACAGGAAAATAGAGGAATTAAAGTGCAACTAGTTTGCGCGAAGTCCAAGGTTAGTTCAATTAGAATAGAATAGAATAGAATAGTTTATTTAGTGTCTTGAATGTACAATATTCTTACACGCGTCCATATACATAACCACCTAACTACGTTAATGTTTCCATGACAAAAAATTTATAACCGTTCAGAAATCGACATGCCGCTGTTCCAGGTATTCATCTATACTGTAACAAGCTTTAGAAATTAAATATAATTTTAGTCTGTTGGCAAATATCGAAATCTGAAGATCCTTACAGTCTTCAGATAGTTTGTTGAAAAACTTTATGCCATAAAATCTTGCACCAGTGACAGATGATGCAAGTCGATGACTTTCTATTCCTAAATCATGCTTAAATCTAGTGGCATATGGATGGGCTGCGTTATCATGGAAACAGTGAGGATTTTTGCGTACATAACACAAACACTGATATATAAACATTGAAGGCAGGGTCAATATCTTCAGTTCTGTGAAAGAAGGCCTGCAGTCATCCCTGTATCCCAACCCAGCAACAATCTTGACCGCCCTCCGCTGCAATCCAAAGATGTGATGCCGAATATTGAGGTGGCCCCAAACTATGAGTGCATAGTTCAGATGGGACTGAAACAGAGCATGAAAAGCCATCAGTAGTGTGGGTGTAGACACTGTGGCTTTCAAATTGCGAAGGACGAATATGGCCGAGCATAACCTCTTGCACACCATCTCTCCATGAGTCCTAAATCTCAGCTTATTATCGATGTGTAAACCTAGATATTTAACTTGATTACAGTAGTCCTCCAGATTCGCAGAGTTTGTAGGACGCGTTGTAAAGAGCATAGATGCTGACTTATCAACATTGAGCTGGAGTCCATTAGAAATGAACCAACAATTTACAGACTCGACAGCTCTAACTCCATCTCTAATAGTGGCATCCAAATCATGGTCAGAGTTCAAAATCGTTGTATCGTCAGCAAAGAGAACAGAGGCAGAGGACGAAGAAGAAGACGCATTCATGTATTCAGGAAGGTCGTTTATAAAAATCAGGAATAATAGTGGTCCCAAGACTGAACCTTGAGGCACACCCCTGTTGACAGGTAGAAATGGAGAATTCTGATTATTCAACCTTACTGTCTGCTCCCTCTGGGTCAGGAACGATGTAAGAAGTCTTATGCTAACTGGGTGCAGATTATACAGATACAGCTTACGTATCAGAGTAACGTGATCAACGCAATCGAACGCTTTGCTCAAATCAAGAAAATTAACGTGTGTAAATTTTCCGTTCTCGAAATTATTCAGAATGTGATCTATCATCTCAATCACAGCATTAACTGTGCCGCGACCCCTGCGAAAACCGAACTGACTACTCGTGAAATAATTTGATAGTTCGAAATATTTTGTCAATTGATGTTTCAAAATTCGTTCTAATATCTTGGAAAAAACGGAAAGAATTGCGATAGGTCTAAAATTTCCGGGGTCGTTGGTTGACCCTTTTTTATGAATTGGGATGACCACAGCCCTCTTCAAGACATTAGGAAAAACGCCCTCTCTGATGCTTTGATTAATTAATTTCGTAAGAGGCAAGATAATTATATCTTTAATATATTTTATGATGTTAACACTGAGACCATCCACATCCATCACATTACCTGACTTAAGGCTATCAATAGTATCTCTAACTACAATACAAGACACCTCATCAAATTTAAAGTATTCCGCATTTGAAGGAATACATTTACTGGATTCACACATCATTGTTATAGGATCAACATTCGAATTGGGTAATTCATTCGCAATTTTATCCGCAATGCTGGCAAAATATGAATTGAAATTACTAGGAGATAAGACATAGCTTTTGTCACAGTTACTGTTTCTACGTGTTCGACCCTCATTTATAATCTGCCAGGATGATTTTACTGGATTCCGAGCTGATCTGAGAAAGTTATCATTAGCAGCTAATTTTGCATTTTTTATAGCCTGTCTGTAATGTCCCCTTAGCTTATTTTTGGTAGCCAGATGACATCCCAAACCGGTTTGCTTAAACAGATCATCGAATAACAAGATCAAATTTCTCAACCTTTTCAGATCGCTATTGAACCATCTGAGTCTATTGTTACGTTTATGAATCAGTACGGTCTTACTAGGAAAATACTCTGCACAGCCAGCAGATATGGCTCGAATAAACTCGCTGAACTTATAATTCACGCCTTCATCCGCTGAACATATATAATTCCAATCAATGCACTCTAAAAATCTATACAGTTGACATTTCCCAACGGGAGTAATCGGTCGAATAATTTTTCTATCGACAGTAGCAGTATGGTGTTCATTAGTTGAAAACTGAATTTGAAAGCCCCTGTGGTCTGAGAATCCCGTTTTAACAGGATCTGCAAAAACTGACCCTTCGTTGAAATTACTGAAGGCGTTGTCTAGACAATTATCTCCACGTGTGGGGAAGTCAACGTGCTTTTTTAGGCCATAGCCAGTCATAAAATCGCAAAGGTATGTAGCCTTTGCATCGTCATTACCAAATCTTACATTAAAATCGCCACAGACAATCACATAATGTTTCATAAAATCTAACGAACCAAATATTCCAGACATAATATCAAAAAACACATTAAAATCACCTGTAGGTGGACGATAGACTGATATAACATACACATTTATGTGAGATATAAAAATTGAACAAACTTCACAGTCTCCTTCCAGTGATCTCGATGAACAGTTCAAAGGATCCGCAACCATAGCCCTTACATCATTATGCACACAGATCATAGAGCCACCACACTTTTGAACACAGCGTGAAAAATGCGATGCAACAGCATAGTTGTTTAAGGACAAACTGACCATTTCGCTGTCAGTTAGCCAGTGTTCCACAATACAGAGAACTAAAAATCTATTCCTATGTTGATCAAGTAGTATATCGACTTCGTCCACTATATTTCGAATCGACTGTACATTTGCACATAACAACGAAAGAGACCTGTCTCCACTTATTTTAGTGTCGTTGGACGAGGCTTCATTTGAAAAAACCTCCTTATACACGTACCTGTAGGCCAGCGCTCGGAAGATATTATTTTTCCAAAGTTTTCATCATAGACTGATACCTTGAAGGATGCATAATCGTCTGGATGCTTAGATGTTAGAGATGTGCATCTAATCTCGGGAAAATCGACCTTCAAGAACATAATCATGTCTTCCACAGTAGTTTCCTTGTGTATTCTATAAACATGTGCATCTTTGAATCGAGGCGCGGATTTTATAGAGCCACATATCTCAGAGCCCGCGTCACCAACAATAACTTTGCGCTTTTTACGTCGATTAACCGTAGACCAGTCACTTGATTGGGGAGCTTTGTCAACTAAATTAGGAAGGGAACCAGCGCTCACAGCTGTAGAGCCGTCAAAGACCGAGGAAGAAGAACCACCAGCACCCGCATACTCAAGCTTACCTGCAGAACAGTCAGAACCATATGATCTTTGTTTATTTACTTTCCCAGGTGATACTGGCTTATCATTTCTCGATAAAACGAAATCATCGTTACCGACCGATCGACCTTGAGACCGATTTGAGCTGGCATTTCTTCGTTTAACTTGTGTTTTTATCTTCTGATTTTGTACATTAGCGAATTTATTTGAATCCTTAAGTACTTTAATTTCACTAGTTAACATAACAATCTTCTCTCGTAATTCACTTATTATGTTGTCCTTGGATCTTAAAATGTAGTTGAAGATCCTAGTATCAATCCTACCACCCGACTGGGTAGCTAGTTCTTCAACAGCCTCATAGAAGGGTGCACTGTGTTCAGACTCCTCCAGATCTTCGCAGCATATAATCACCAAATCGGACACAAATCTCACACTATTAGAGTACTTTGCACAACTTGGATGGAAAACATTATCGCACTTATCACATTTAAAACCATTTACAACGTGCTTTTTGCATTTACCACAAGCAGCGTCCGGCAACACAACCTTACTCGCCGCCATACTGATAAATACTGAAATACTAAATCCTTGACAGTTCCACGTTTGGAACTCTTGGCAGCAGTGCTTTTATCAAAGTTTGTCAAGCATGTTATAGAAGCCTATGGCGAGCGGATATTAATTTCGAAAGTTCTAGCATTTTCGGATTCATCAACGGTGATCAGCTGGTTGGGGGCACCTTATATAAAAGAAATATTTGTGGCCAATCGCATCGCGACAATCAAGGATAACTTGCCTGACGCGTTTTGGCATCATATAGATGGCAAAGGAAATCCAGCGGACTGTTTATCCCGCGGACTTACCCCTAAACAATTGCTGAATCATCCCATATGGCTTGGCGGTCCTCCGTGGATTAAATTGGAGGAAAGTGAGTGGCCAATAGTTCATGCAGACTCGGGCGATGATGAACATAGTTTAAAACTTGACATTAAACAAGTTTTTGTGGCGAAGGAGGAATGTGATATTTTTTCACATCCTTTGTTAGAGTTGATTGAACGGACTTCGTCATGGTATAGGATACTACGCATAACAGTATATATTTTGCGTTGGAGAAAGGTAATTCCGAGGGGTAGAATTATCTCCGCAAAGGATCTCCAACAGGCAGAGAGGATTTTAATCAAATTGGTTCAACTTAAACATTTCAGGACCGAAATGTTGTTGTTAGAAGCGCACAAAAATTGTAGCGCGAAATTACGAAAGTTGTATCCCTTTATGAAGGAGGGGTTGCTTAGGGTCGGGGGAAGAATAGGCAATGCGAATTTGGGATTCTCGAGTAGGCATCCCATAATATTACCGGCCTAGGATAATCTTACGGAGCTGATTGATTATCATCATAAGATTAAGTTACATACCGGTCCTCACTTATTGGAGGCATTATTGCGGCAGAAATATTGGATTTTGGGTGGGCGAACGATGATAAGAAGCAGAGTCCACAAATGTAACCGTTGTTTTCGATTAAAACCCAGAACTTTACAGCCCTTGATGGCAGACTTACCGGCGGTGAGAGTTCAAGAAGCACGGGCATTCGAGAATACCGGGGTAGATTATTTTGGACCTCTTAAAATCACCTTGGGAAAGCGGAAAAACGCTCCAGTGCATAAGGCGTATGTGAGCTTATTTATTTGTATGGCTGTCAAGGCCATTCATTTGGAACTTGTGAGTTCTTTGTCCACGGCACATTTTCTACAGGCGTTCAAGAGATTTATTTCAAGGAGGGGACCTATCAAAACTCTGCATTCGGATCAAGGTACCACCTTTGTGGGGGCTAAGACGGTTCTCAAAGAAATCAACGAGTTTTTAAATTCGTCGGATTATGTGAAGGCGATGGAAGTGGAACTCGGAACAAATGGGATAGAATGGCGGTTCAATACTCCTAGGGCACCTCATCAAGGTGGATTGTGGGAAAGTGATGTGAAATCGGTGAAAAATCACATTTATCGTGTTATCGGGGATCAATTACTCACGTTTGAGGAGTTAAGTACTTTGTTGACGCAGGTTGAAGCCTTGTTGAATTCTAGACCGTTGTGTCAATTGTCTTCAGATGCAACGGCCCCGGAGGCGTTGACCCCGTCACATTTTTTGACTTTGACCCCCTTACGAGGTTTTCCCTCGGAGGATGTTAGTAACTTGTCGATAGGTCGACTCGATAGGTTTCAGTTAATCGACCGGATGGTCCAGGATTTTTGGAAGAGATGGAAGTTAGAATATTTGACGAGCTTACAAATGCGTAAAAAATGGAATAAAGTGTCGACAAATGTGTCTGTTGGCACGCTGGTCATTTTGAAAATGGATAATTCTCCTCCGTTACATTGGCCGTTGGGGGTGGTGACAGACGTCCATGCCGGGAAGGATGGAGTTGTTCGGAATGTCACCCTAAAAACGGCGAAGGGCACATTCACCCGTCCAGTGGTAAAACTGTGCCCTTTACCCACTCAGTAGGGGTAATGTTGTTTATTCGGGTTAGAATAATTTTGTTTTCTTTTTGGGTTATGTTGGATATGGGTAGAGTTAGGATTAGAGAGTACTTAGGGGTTTGTTGTATCCCGGGTTATTGATATTTCAAGGGATACATGTTATAGTTATTATTGGCCATGTAAGCTGAAAATAAAACAGTTTTTCAGGGTCGGGGGTATGTTTGGGCGGTTTTAATTTGATTATTATTGAGAATGAACGCGGCAACAAGGCATCTCCGTGGTAGGCACCCGGCGGAAGAAGGCGAGATTGATAAGGGGATTTTGCATTTTGAAAAGCTTCTCGAATACGTCGGGAAAAGGTGCAATCGGTTCGTGACGAGCATAAAGGCGGTTTAAAATTATTATATTTATATAGAATAATCCTAGTTGTGACCGGCGGGTTGGTCCTTCGAGGCGGTGGCCGTTTTTTGGGTGGTTGTAGCAATTGCACTTATCCTAGTTCTTCCTTCTTCTCCCCTTCCCCCTCATTACCAGAGTGCAGGAACAAGAGCAACTACGGGAGAACCGGGACTTCTAAAGGAAAACGTGAGTACCTAATTCATGCAATTAAATTTACTTATTAAATAACAGATGGTAATCTCCTCAAATTATAATCGGAGGAAACAAATTAAAATTAAAATAAAAAAAATAAAAAAAAATTAACTAAATCTAATTAATAAAGTGTACCTTATTAGGTGAAAGTTTTTTAAGCGCAAGAGGTTTTTTCTAAGTAGAAATTAATTCTTTAGAGCTCCGGGCTCCGGGCTCCGGGTAGTGTCCGAAAAGTGCTACAGAAAATCTGTTCCATTTTAGCGAGACATCAATACATACTTCAATCATTGACAATTTCGAAAATGATTCAGAATAATAAGTATAATCAAAAAAAGTTATGATAAAACAAGTGCCGAAAATGAGTTTGATTACAGTTCTGAGTAGCCCCAACCCCCGAACAATTCTATAGAAAAATTCTCTTCTACTTTCCAAGGGCCGAATAGTTTCATATTAATAATTATTAATTTTCAATAAATTGCGAAAATGATTGTCAATGATAATGTAATTGAGATAACTTTTTATTGTATCAATTAGTTTTTTTATAATAAATGCAATATTTTTACTTTTATGCAATAATAATTTGCAATAGTATTTATGCAATTTTTTCAAGAGTTTAATTTTTTTACAAAAAATAATTATATCAGATATAGGTATTACATGAATTCCTGGGTGTTCGGACTTTGTGAATGAAATGAACCACCTGTTTGTCTGCGCCGCCCACCGCCCAAATGTTAGACACTTTACCATCATCTTTCAGTCTATAATAGCTATTTTTATTACTATGTTTTTTGTTTGCTATGCACCCTTGTCCTTAATCGGGAACAGGTTTAAATTTTATGATTGGTTTCGTATTATACTCTACATATTTGTGTTGTGGGCTTGTGGTGGTGAGGTGACTGAAAGAAAGCGAAAGCACTGAAAGCACATATCACATTCCATTGCCGCTCTTAGTTAGCCCACAGAATAGACTAATTCTGTGGTTAGCCCATGCTGGAGTAATAAAATAACACGGATGATTTCATATATAATCATTTTTTGTATTATATTATCCTATTATAATCGTCCTGAGATTACAATAGGACCAGAATAACTTTGCCTCTGGTTCTGAGAATTACTGTTGAAGATTGGTGGGTTATATTAGAAATGTACTGTATTCCATTCGTCATTACTGGCATAATTTCAAGCTTTATTTATTATTTATTGTTGTTTCTCAATTCGTAATATAATTACTAATGTCGTCAGTTGTCAGTTTAAATATGCTTAAGAGTAATACTTATTTGATTTTTTTTATTTTGGGCTCTTTTGTGGGCCAAGCCGGGGTCCAGAGCTCAGGGCCCCCTTGACGTCGGGCCCCCCCGCGGCCGCGGGGTTTTGCGTTACTGTAGCTACGCCACTGACTCTCCATATTAATACAAACTAATCAAACGCTGTCTAAGCCGCTCTTTAAACATATCAACAGATGTTGCATTCTGATAGATATCGACATATTCATTATGTAGCCGAATAGCTTTTACTCTGAAGGATTCTGAATATAGTGTAGTTCTATGTATAGGAAACTGTAGTAACCTGCCAGCGCCTCTTGTATTAAGATCATGAACACCTGCCATATAATTGAAACTATCGCTTAAATATTGAGGAGTTTTGAATTTAATTATTTTGAATGTTAGCACTGCTATTCTGTATTTTCTCCATTCCTTTATTTTTAGCCACCCTAATCTTTTATAATGAGGGGTAACGTGATCAAATATTGATAGTTTTAACGCAAACCTGAGGAATCAGTTTTGCGCTCTTTGCAGCTTACCGTACTGTTCATTGGACATGTCTGAATATGCTATTGCTGCATAATCAAAAATTGGAAATAGCAAGGATTGCACCAAACGTAGGCGAACACTCTCTGGTAGACCGAAAGCAAGTCTTCTTAATTGATACAGTCCTTTATAAACTTTATTACAAACAGATATAATCTGATCATGCCAAGAGAGTCTGCTGTCCAAAATTAATCCTAAATTCGTCACAGATGAAGCATACTGTAAAGAAGACGCTTCGACAACTACTGGCGCCATGTTGGATAGACCGAGCTTATCTATAATTCTAGTATAACCCAATACTATAACTTTACACTTATCTGTGTTAATTTCTAAATTATGGAGACAACACCAGTTATCTACGCGCTCCAAGTCTTCATTTAACAACGAGATAGCTCTATCAGTGTTCTCAACGCTTGTTTCGATGAAGACCTGAAGATCATCGGCATATAACATATATTTACAATTGACGAAACAAGAAGATATTCTGTTAATAAAAATTACAAATAGAAGAGCAGATAGAACGGAACCTTGCGGCACTCCCGTCTCGACCCTGCACCACTGAGATTCTCGTTAGTTTTTATTTTTTGCCATCGATTGGTTAGTAAGGGAGAGAGAGAGAAAGAGAGAGAGAGAGAGAGAGAGAGGGAGAGAGTGAAAGAGGGAGAGAGAAAGAAACAATGAGAGAAAAGAGACTCCTCCTCTGTCTCCTCATGTTCTTCTTCCCACAACAATTACCAACAACATATCAACAATACGATACAAGAAGTTCGCTAAAATAAAAGTACATTCCAATCAGGGAATGAGAATTCGAATCTCAGACATTCTGCAATGGGTACCGAGGTCGCTTCAACATAACAAAGAAGTGTATAACAAAGATGCATTTACTAAATAGCTTAGTAAAACCGAAAGGCCATAAAATTCAAAGACGAAGAAGAAAATAAGAAGAATCAGGAAGCAGGACCTACGTGCCCTTCCTTCCCGGATAATCAGTGAATTGAACCAGTTTCTCCGATCTTCTTCTTGATTTGTTCTTAAAGTTTTAATATCTCTGGGAGTCTTTAGAGTCATAAAAAAACTACCTTGAAATAATCGTTTCTTTGACTACTCTGTCCCATATTATTTAGAGACTAAAGAAAGCTAACCATCGAACTCAGTAGGAAGGGAAGAAGCTTCAGCTATACAAAATTTCTAAAAAGTAGGTATGCATCTGTTTATCTCATTTCAATGAAGCCTCGTTATCGTCAGGAATCATACAAATCTTCTAATATAAATCGCATATTTACAGGAATGCCAACTGCAATCATTGTCAATATTGTCAACAGTTCCGTAATTGTAACCGGATTACCTGAAAGAAGAATCTTATAGATTTATTTATTATGTTTATGAAGACCTTGCCGAGTGTCCTTTTAACGATCAGTACTTATACCAGTCAGCAGCGATCACTCGTGATTATAACGTCATATTTTGGTGATACTTGATCGCTGAAGTCAGCAACCTATAAGTGACGTTAAAAACACGTCGCTTAAGTGCCTATGATATTGCATGTAATTAAAGACCACCAATTGAAGTCATAAAAAATCATAAAAATAAATGTTTAACTTCATATACACGTGAAATTTGGCATAGGATATTCGAGTAATTTTTTTTAATGGCCAAACAAGTCAAATTGAGAAACTGAGATTGAAACGCGAATACTTCTGCGTCCATTGCAGTCACTGAACATCTTCTGCAGCGGACTAAGTCCTGATTTCCTTAGTTCAGTGTACGTGAACTCGGATGACTCAAATGACTCTTTGGTATTTGTAGAATAAATTTTCATAAATTTAAAGTGGTGATATAAAAATGGCATGTAAACATAATTAATAAGTATTTTTAACTTTGTAAAGAAATGTATTTTTATATGTGATTATCATTTTTCGTGAAAATCGTACAAATGTGTACATTTTGGCGAAAATTGATCGTCGTTTTGACGGTCTAAGGTACGTGTTTTCACGTCCCAAATGATGTTTATTTTATGCCAAAATGATGTCTTTAATTTCGAACTTCATATGACTTTTTTGACCTCATTTTTACGTGCATAAATGATGTTTTTAATTTGATATGTGACATTTCTTTACGTAACTGCCCACACTCGTGAACTTCAAGCGTTCAGTATAACGCACACAGCAACGCCGTAAAAAGCTTTAAGCAAAACGTTTTTGGTCAAGTCCCGCAAGAAATGTCTTGATTTTGGTCTTGATGTTTCATCAAGACGGAGACTTAAGGACTTCAAGACCAAGACCGACTCTGTTAATCACTAACGATGACTCAATACTTCATTTATTGGTTGACGATTTCTAACAATAATGGAAATAATATTTGGATGAATGATAGAGGGAGGGAGGGTACCTATGTGCAAAGTTAAATAATAGAGTAAGAAACAGGTTACAGAGGGAGAAAGATATATGGGGTTGAAAGTCCTGACAACAGCAAAGAACAACAATAATAATACCATAAAATAATAACAATAATTACTGTAATAATCTAGGTACTTACGAATTCAGGAAATACTTTAAGAAAGAAAAATAACCAATCAAGTGGCGCAGTTTCATCTAATCTGATATATGTCTCCAGGCAGCCCAGTATCGAAATGAAGTTGAGACCGATTATGTACATCAAATGCCATCCTGCGATTGCATTGAAAGTACTCGTAATTCTCATTAATCGAATATAGGAACGTCTCAATACTTTCAACTTCTTATGATGCAAATTTCCATCGTTAATGAATAAAATATAATCACAAGTTTCATTACAAAGTTCACCCAAGCTAACATTTAAATTTACAGCGATTCTTCTTATTTTTGACACGATTAAATACATGGAGGCTACAAGTATGTACGAGGGTAAATAGGCTAAAAAATCGAAAATGTTTATTAACCAGGCCAAGTTTCTCTCGTTGCCGATCTGTTCTTTTATTTCATTCAGTGCACTTATAACGTAGAACAATAAAAGAAACATGCAAAATTTCTTGTATTTCATTTTTACTCGCGTCGCAGTAACGATTAAAGGATATTCTGACGCTTCAAGATCGTTCCAAAAGGAACTCCAAGATTTTCGTTCTAGTAAGCTCGATTTGTACACCAGCATTGGATATAACAATATAAGACCGGAACCAATTTTTTTCAGTATTCCTATGACGTCATTTTGCATCTCCATGACGCATACGGTTTGTATGGGAAATGCTAGACCAAAAATCAGTGATGTAATTATCCTGAAGATCTTGAATCCAGGAATTCTTTTTTTCAATAGTTTAATTTCTGATGGGTATTTCGTAATCAGATAAATGTAATTAGCTATTTCAATGATGGTGTCTTCCATACTAGTTCGAGTAATTTCGTTCGGGAATTCTGCAATATTCAACAATAATAGTAGGTATCTACTCTTGTTATCATTATCACTTTCTCAGTCTAAGGCAAGTACAATGGGACAAATATCTCTGTAAAAAAAACTAGAACGAAAAAACTTGGTAAGTAAATATACGAAAAATCAAAATGATTAAAGTACCTATACCTATAGTCGTCAAATAAATTTGTTTATATTAACAAACAAGGGCATACATCAGACGAGGTCATTACTTAAAATGAATTAAAGTTTGTATAGAAAACCAATCACCGCCTAATATATTATTTATCATGACCGTTACTGTATTATTTATTAACATGAGTATCGCAGCTTAATGAGCACCTTAATAAACCATGTATGAATAATAGGGTCACTTTTTTCAACATTTATAGTATTAGAAAGCTTGTAATAAAATATTACGTATAGGAAACATTTTGTAGTGTTCTAGTTGTAAAGAATTCAGTAAACGTCCAGTAGCGAAATTTTTTTCGCTCCGGTAAGATAATTAGGGAAGATAGAGTAGAAAGAAAGAGAGAGAGAGAGAAAAGAGGTACACACTAATCGGGGAATGAGAATTCGAATCTCAGACATTTTGCCTGCAATGAGTACATAACCAAGATGCACTGTGAATAATTGCGCACAAAGCAAAACGAGAAGATAAGAAGTACGTGCCCTTCCTGCCCGGCTAATCGATGGACGTCCAACCAGTTCCTTCGATCTTCTTCTTGATTTGCTCTTAAAGTTTCGATATCTCTGGGAGTCCTTAGAGTCTTAAAAGACTACCTTGGAAGTTGAGAAGTCAGAAGTTTCAGAATAATCGTTTCTTTGACTACTATGTCCCATATTCAAAGAAAGCTAAACATCGAACTCAATAGAAAGGGAAGAAGCTTCAGTTACATATAATTTCTAAAAAGTATGCATCTCTTCATCTCATTTCAATGAAGCCTTGTCATCAGGAATGTTACAAATCATCGACAACCAGGAAAATATTCTAATAAAAATCGCCTACTTCCAAGAATGCCAACTGCAATCATCGTCAATATTGCCAACAGTTCCGTAATTGTAACCGGATCACCTGAAATGAAGAATCATATAGATTTATTTGTGTTTATGAAGACCTTGCATAGTGTCCTTTTAAAGGCTTTTTTTTAAAGCTGCAGCCTTGCTGCACCTGTAGCTGCAGTCCCAGTCAGCAGCGACACGTAATCACACGTAATTATAACGTCCAATTTTGGTGACATTTGATCGTTTACGTCAGCAACCTATAAGTTACATCGAAAATACGTCGTGTAAGTACCTGATATCTCATGTAATTAAAGACCACTAATAGTAGTCATGAAAATTACTTATATTATAAATTTTTAACCTAATTTACACGTGAAATTTGGTATAGGATATTCGGGTAATACTTTTTTGATGGTCAAAAAAGTCAAATTGAGAAACTGAGATTGAAACGCAAATACTTCTACGTCCACTGCAGTCATTGAACATGTTTTGCAGCGGACTAAGTGAACCTGACTTTCTTAATAATTCACCTTCATCGGCGGCTTGGTTTACGGGAAAAGTTTAAGTGCTTTTATTAGGTCTTTGTAAATTTAATTTTCATAAATTTGATGTGGTGATATAAAAATGGCATGCGAACATAAATAATACGTATTTTTTAACTTTGTAAAGAAATGTATTAAATTAAATAATTAATTCATAAAAGTAGTGAATTGTAGGTCAATGGGTATAAGCACATAGAGTGCAATTACTAGCCTGTTAGGTGGGTTCGGAGAATTCCTCCATCGCCCATAACAGTTGTCATGATGGCAGTGCCCGAAACTCCAACCAGAGAGTTAGATGCGGAAGCAAACTCTCTGGTTGGAGTTTCGAGCACTGCCAGCATGACAACTGTTATGGGCGATGGAGGAATTCTCCGAACCCACATAACAGGCTAGCAATTGCACTCTGTGTGCTTATACTCATTGACCTACAATTAACTATTTTTATGAATTAATCGTTGAGTATACTTGCCTTCTGTTTTCTTTTTTAAATAATTAATGCTTTATTGTCGTCAAGTGTAACCATGGAAAAACACGACCTCAAGGTGTGTTTTTTTTACTCCTTGGCAACGCTGATTTTTTAAGAAAGTTTATTAGTTTTGGCAACCTATATAATATGCTTAGATTTTTAAAAATCGCATGTTATTTTATTCAGAACAAATCGCGCAGTATTCCTGCCGAGCAGAAAAAAACACTAGGGGTGTAATTTGAAAAAAATCAATTAGGGGATGATTACTTTGGGATTGAAAGCCGTAAAGTTTTATTGAGGGTGGCAGCTCCAGAATGACATTCAGGGCTGCTGACGGGGTTGTTCTCATTGCACTTGTTATTAACAAACTGGCGAGCCGTTGGAGTTTAGCTAGCCTGTTTGCAACGGTATTGCTTGTGGTTGTTTTCCACCAGACCACCGAACCATAACTAACTCTCGGTCTGATGATGGCCGTATATAACCAGTGCACATTACCTTCGGTGTTAGCCCCCACACCTTGCCTATTGTCCCTCTTAGCTGCCATAGAATTGTCACAGTTTTTGTGACTATTCTGTCAATCTGTGGCCTCGTGGTCAGTTTCTCATCTAATACCATTCCAAGATATTTGGCCTCCCCATTAAGAGTTAAGAGTTTGCCGAACAGCCTGGGTGGTTTAAATCCTCTTTTTTCCCTTCCCCTTGTGAAGAGGACCATATCGGTCTTTCCGGGGTTGATATCATCCCTAACTACATCAAGTATCCTGCTCGAATCTTTCCTGCATCCTGTGTAAAAATATTAAAAGCTCTTGGGATCACTAGATATAAATATCTCTGAATGCCAGTTATACAGGGTAGGCGAAACTCGATGTCTCAACTTTATTATAAGATAAGAAAAAATCGATAGAAAAATCTGAAAATTATTAAATGGGATTGACTAAGGTTCATTGATTTCGACTTCTATAATTGATATCTGAAGTACAATGGGAGGATGATGGGCGTTCACAGCGACAAGTGGAGAATCGTCATCGGCGACATAATATGAAAAATTGCTTAAAACAAGACCAAGTAAACGATTATTAATGTTAGTGACTTTAATGTTAGCGGTTATTTGCATAAAATTTTGCAATAAAATACAAAGTCGACTATTCGTATCTAAGTATATTTATATTATTATAGTGTGGTATACTGCCAAGTATTACGTAAGTACGAGTATTACGGAACTATCAAATCAATTATTTTGAGCGGCTAAAACATCAAAGAACATCTCTAACACAGCATGTGAAACAAAAAGCGGAATGTGTAACGCCGGCTTTTCCTATCAGTGAAGGTCTCGTGCCAACGATGTCTTTATCTTCGGAGCATTGTTTCTCACAACGGACAAGTCCAGCAGAGTTGTTGCGATGGCATAGTACTTCGAAGGTCGTAGGTACTTCACGAGTCGTGAACTCGTGATATTATTAACAGCTCTTTATGTGAAGGAAAAATGCATAAACAACGACTTGAATCGAAGTAATTTTTGTTTCAGACAATATTATAAACATGCAGTTGAACCATTATAATGAAGAACGTTGTAAATCCCTCCAAGAAAGACATGATGGTGCTTCTGTCAATCTGCAAGGCACCAGCCGCGCTGAATCTGACGTCATCGCACTTGCTTTGTAGACTGAAACTGACCAATTCTTTGCGCTCGAGTGACTCTTCTGGGAACCTCCCCTCCAGAGCGAGACATATCGTTGAAACCTTTTGGATCTCTCGCGTTGTAGCGTCGCACTTCATTGCCAGTCCCAAAATGCAGAACTGCAAAAATGAAAAACCATTAGAGAACTCTTCATAGATCGCCCGCCTAGTCTTTCTCTGATAATGTCAGGAAATGTCAAGTCGAACAAGAGGAATTATGCGGACGGATAAGATGAAAAGTGCAGTGCGACTTAGGAAAGCAACAATCCAGATATGAAGTCTAAGATAATGAGGTTTTGTCTTGTATCAATAGACTAAGAGTCTTTTTGAAACTTTTCCGTTGGGGAGGAATATGAAGTAGACTAGGCTCCTCCAACGGTGAGTACCCAAAGTCTAGGAATGACTAGCCTTTCTCAGCACAACGTGCTCAGCAGCGCCGAGGCTTAGAGATCCTCATTACGTAACTGTCCACACTAGTGACCTTCGAGACTTCACCAAAACGCGCACAGCAGCGCCGTTAAAGCTTTAAAAGTACTCAAAATAAACAATCAAATGTTAGTCAGTTAGAAAAACTCTCGCAGTTCGGTCTTGTTTTTGGTCAAGTCTCGCAAGAAATGTCTTGATCTTGATCTTGGTCTTGATGTTTCATCAAGACGGAGACTTCAGGACTTCAAGACCAAGACCGACTCTGTTAATCACTAACGACGACTCAATACTTCATTTATTGGTTGACGATTTATAACAATAATGAAAATAATATTTGGATGAATGATAGAAGGAGGGAGGGTACCTATGTGCAAAGTTAAATGATAGAGTAAGGAAGAGGTTACAGAGGGAGAAAGATATATGGGGTTGAAAGTCCTGACAACAGCAAAGAACAACAAAAACAATTACTGTAATAATTTAGGTACTCACGAATTCAGGAAATGCTTTAAGAAGGAAAAGTAACCAATCAAGTGGCGCTGTTTCATCTAATCTGATATACGTCTCCAGGCAGCCCAGTATCGCAATAAAGTTGAGACCGATTATGTACATCAAATGCCACCCTGCGATTGCATTGAAAGTACTCGTAATTCTCATTAATCGAATATAGGAACGTCTCAATACTTTCAACTTCTTACGCTGCAAATTTCCATCGTTAATGAATAAAATATAATCACAAGTTTTATTACAAAGATCACTTAAGCTGTCATTTAAATTTAGAGCGATTCTTCTAATTTTTGACACGAGTAAGTACATGGAAGTTACAAGTATGTACGAGGGTAAATAAGCTAAAAAATCGAAAGTAATTATAAGCCAAGCCCAGGGTCTATCAAAGCCTATTTGTTCTTTTATTTCATTCAGCACACTTACGATGTAAAGAAATAAAAGGAACAGGCAAAATTTGTTGTATTTCTTTTTTACTTGCGTCGTAGTAACGATTAAAAGATATTCCGACGCCTGAAGATCGTTCCAAAAGGAAGTCCAATATTTTCGTTCTAGTAAGCTCGATTTGTACACCAGGATTGGATATAACAATATAAGACCGGAAGCAATTTTTTTCAGTATTCCTATGATGTCATTTTGCATCTCCATGACGCATACGGTTTGTATGGGAAATGCTAGACCAAAAATCAATGATGTAATTATCCTGAAGATCTTGAATCCAGGAATTCTTTTTTTAAATAGTTTAATTTCTGATGGGTATTTCGTAATCAGATAAATGTAATTAGCTATTTCAATTATGGTGTCTTCCATACTATTTCGAATAACTTCGTTCGGGAATTCTGCAGTATTTAACAATAACAGTAGGAACTTTTGTTATCAGTATCACCTTCTCACTTTAGAACAAGTAAAATGAGTCGGCATCATGACTTATATATTTGCAGAACTTTGTAACTAAAACTAGAACGCAAAACTTGGTAAGTACAGCTTTTGAGGGAGAAACCAATAATAGGAAACGTTGCGAGGGTAAGCTACAATAAAGATTCAATAGCACCCAGTCGAGAAATTTATTGTTCTAAACCTGTTAGTTTCTTTAAACTAACTTTATGCATACAAACAAATGCATTTATCAGACGAGGTCATTGCATAAAATAAATGTTTTAGTTTATATGTATGCATAGAAAACCAATCACACACGCATACTCAATATACAGGGTGTATCAGCTTGATTTAGACAACGGCAAGAGCCATGTAGATCTCGTCAAGACGAAACGTTTTTTTATTTGAAGTTTTTGGATTTCGACCCTCGTTTTGAAATATGGCCAACTTTCGGTTTTTAGTTTTTTTTTATTTAGTTCCGGCATTTTTAGGTTCTCGCCCAAATTGAAGCTAGCTTTTGAAACTCCTTAACTTCAGTTTTCAGAGCTAAATTTGACAGTTGTAATTTTTTTCTATAAAGGTTAAGCACCTGCCAAATACACTCATTTGGATGTCTAACTTTTCGCTGATGTGAGGCCGGCATCCTGTTATGTGTTTTTTGGATTTAATTGCTCGAAAAATATTTTAACAGAATGATGATATTCAAATCAATTTCGCTTTATTGAGGGACGATAAAACGGAATAAACATTAATATTCAAACTTGTAACACATTAAAATGACAGTAATAACAACATTTTAAAAAAGAAGTGAAAGACAAATTGAAAACAAATACTCAAATTTAACAAAAAGAATCAAAATAAACAAATAAAACAATAGATAACGTAAGCTAAAGTAACTGTTCAAAATGTGAGCCGTTTACTTCAAGACATGTCCTACACCTTTTAAGGACGTCGTCAGTAGCTTTTTGTAACACTGCATGCATTTCTCTGATCTCAGGCGTGGCAGCCACCACTCGAGTTACAAGGTCTTTTTTCTGATTCAACAGGTGTTGCATAAGTCCATGACTTAATGTGACCCCGGAAATAAAAATCCAAAGGATTAAAATCTGGAGATCTCGCAGGCCAGTTTACGGGTTCTCCTCGTCCTATCCATTTATTGGGGAACAGTGTATCTAAACATCTTCAAACTTGCCTACTAAAGTGACAAGGCGCTCCATCATGCTGAAACCACATCCTCCTCCTAAGGTCTACAGGCGCATCTTCCAGCAGCAGCTCTGCCAGACGATTTATCATGAAGTTCCGTTAGATAAATCCGTTCAGCCGGTTCTAAAAAAGAAATGGACCTATCAGTTGATGGTTTACTATTCCCATCCAAATATTTATTGAGAATCGCTGTTGGTAGCTCGATCCTTACATGTTTAGAATGAAATTTTCTTCGACTCATCTGTGAGAGTTACGATTATTTAAAACTCTCTCTCTGCAAAAAGTCGCTTCATCGCTAAATAAATGCGAGAATTGAAATCTGGTTGGAGGCCACCTTTACGTCGTTTGAAACGTCGTTATCAGGGAATCTCTCACGGTAAATTCTTTTGGCTGCTCATCCATTCCGCTTAGCTTCGCCAAAAATTAAATGAAAATCTACAAATTCTTTTGCAGTAAGTAAAATTCATTTCATCAAGGAAATTAAAACTGAATTTGTTTCACAAGTGCTTAACCTTTTTAGAATAAAATTTCAACCGTCAAATTTGACGGGCAAAAAGGGCAAAAATTGAATTCCTCTTTAAAGCATAGATAACCATATTAACGTAATTTTCAGATTCGATAAATGTACTTTTCAGCTCAAACACTGAATGACGGATGATCTTAGTTTTTCTCAAATAGCGCCTAAACGAGAAGGAATTTTAGGAAACCAACAGAGATAGGACCTGGACTTCAATATGAATAGATGTAACTGAAGTTAAGGAGTTTCCAAAACTAGCTCCAGTTTGGGCGAGAATCTGAAAATTACGAAACTGTAAAGAACCAAAAAACAAAAAACCGGAAGTCGGCCATATTTCAGCAACGAGGGTCCAAATCAAAAAACTTCAAATAAAAAAAAACGTTTCGTCTTGTCGAGACCTACAAGGCCCTTGCCGTTGTCTAAATCGTGCTGATACACCCTGTATTATTAATAATGACCGCTATTACATACTTATTAAAATTAGTATACAAACAGCTCTAAGTAAGCCATGCACCTATACTCACCTATGGAATAATGGTTTCACTTATTTAATATTTATAAAGTAGACATCATGCAATAAATATGAAGGACACATTTTGCAGCGTTTTAGTCGTAATGATTCAGTACACGTCAGTGGAAAATAATTCTGTCCTAGCGCTTTCATTTCGATCAAAGTTTAATAAAAAAAGGAAGATCTCTCTCAATAGAGAAGGCGATATATAAAGAGAGTGAGAGCAAGAGATAACCGAGAGATTAACTTCCTCCTTATTCTTCTCCTTCTCCCCTTCTTCTCTTTCTACTCCTTTTCCTCCTACTCCTCCATCTACTACTCTCTCATCAGATAGAGCGAGAGATAGAGAGATAGGGAGACAGAGAAGACAGAGAAAGGAAAATAGAAAGAGAAAAATCAGAGATAGACCTCTTCCTTTTTGCTTCCCCTACCCTGTCATCTTATCTCTTTCTCTACCTGCCTGATTAACTGACGGACGTTGAGCCAGTTCCTTCGATCTTTTTCTTACGTTGTTCTTAATTAATATGAAAAATTAATATTAGTTATATACCTCTAATAACGGAATTATAAATTATTATTGAGGAAAAAGTTTTCTTGAAATTATTGTATTTATTTATAGATTAATATGCTGTGTACTTATAACGGCCTGAAAAAAAGCAGGCAGCACACCCAATAAATGTTTTCTTTCTCTATTTGTATCTCTGAGAGCCCTTGGAGTCTTGAAAGATGGCCTTAAGATTAGAGAAGTCAGAAGCTCAGAATACTCGTTTTCGTAACTGCTCTATCCAATTGATGTGTAGGCTCTTACGGCTGGCTTCAACTCAAATCATTATTGATTTCGGAGTGTTAAGTCATGGAGGTTTACTCCGAGTGTTGCGTCTACAGCTGCGGTAGACATAATCAGCGGTTATGTGTGCGCAAACGATGCTTCCACTCCTCAAGTTCACTGATAACTGACTGGAATTCTGGTAGGTTGATGGTCCGGTGACGTCACATCTCTTCCACCGCAAGAGGGCGTCTCTCTGCATGATGATGTCATAGATGGCTGAGTCAGATGATGACTCAATCGGGTCTACTCTATCCCATAATAGAGACTTAAGAAAGGAAGATAACAACTATACCTAGCTCCAAAGTGAAATTAACTTATATTATTTAGACAATGCACACACATGAAGATCATTATGTCTACATTATGAAAATACTACATCACGGGTCGAAGAAAATTCACAGGCCAATTTAAGAGCTTATATTTATGAATAGAATAAATAATTTTATTTATTTTATAGAATAAATAGAAATTGCTATAAATATAAATAACATAACAGATAATTAAAATATTTAAATATCACAAATAGAACAAATAATGTCAAATACTTTCGACAAGTAAAAAAAATCAAAAAGGTGTAAATATAATGCCGGTTTTCCATCAAACGGACAAAACCAAAACAAAACACAAATTTTTGTGGTCCATTACTTACAAATTTTTTTTTTGTCGTAAGCTATTTGACCAATACTTTGTAACAAAGTCGCGTATTTTTGACTTCGTTTTTCATTAGATAACATTCAGGAAATTTAAATTCAATCAAAATACAATAGTTAATTCTCAAAGTCATATTATTCAAATCAAGTTTCATGAAATAATCTATTTTCCATCTTCATTTTCATAGTAGGTAATAATAATGAAAATGTAATTTTTATGAAAAGCCGAAGAGTAATTATTATAATTTTAATAAATAGCATAAATCCGCGAGCCGGCGACACGAATTTTATTTTCATGAAAGTTTTGAGATTTTTTATACGCGGAGTTGAAATTTATTGCCAACTGAATCGGTGCAGTTAGCGACCGTTTTCGTGAAGCCTTTCCGGAATAATCAAACGAGCGGTACAGAAAAAGTGGCGTGCCCTTTTTTGTTTTTCGATAGCGAGTACTGACCGATAGGAAGGGTATAAATATGGGTGCATGGATTGTTAGCGTCCTCTTTGATTTTCCGTCGCTTTACGCGGTGCACCTCTGTCATTTTTCCGTCGCTGCCTGAGTTAGAAATTAGTTGCTGTAGTTAATCGAAGTTTCGACCGACGCTTTCCGGTAGAAACCGTCTAACGAGCCGTACCGACGAGAATAATAGAAAGTTCCAAGTCCCGAAGTTTGCAAAGTCGCGATATTAGAGTCAGTTTGCCTAAGTTAGTTTTTTTTTGAGTTTTTGCCGCCACGTTCTTGTGCTAACCAGTTCCATAGGCCCCCGATACCCAGATACAAGGTAGGTGTTTTGATTTAAACTTTATTCATTTCTGGTACCGCCGATTCAACCCTGTCTATACATCCCGACCATTAACTGCCCCGATAAGCACCAAGTTAATTCCCCCATATTCTCCGAAGGCCATATAGCAGCGGGGTCACTAACATCTCTAGCTGTAGGGTAAGCGGTGTAAGCGACCTCCCCTCGTGGCTGGGTAACCGGTGAAATAATTTTAACTTGTACCTAGTGCCTTTCCTGAAAGCGCCTGTCCTCTCCTGGAAACCCCGCCTCGACACTCGGGTACCTTTGGTAGGGACGCAAGCCGAACGCGATAAAAATATATTGAGATATCCTTTCATCGTTCTCTCACGGCCCGATCCTGATTTGTTCAGTTTAAATTGTTTGCCCCCCACAGAGCCTAGCGCCGCCTCCCGGTAATGATCGCCCATGTAGATTTTGTATATATTTTTTTAGATTTAAAGTTAAAGTTGAGTTAGGTCTAGTTTGTTATTTGTAAATATTTTCCCGTAGGTAGTTATTTTAATTTTTATATAATTGGATAGGTATATAGAGATCATATTTTTTAGGGTTTAATTAAATTTGATAATTGATTTTCAGTTTTCGTAGGTAGGTACTTTGATTTTTGTTTATGTATTTTTCCGTAAATTTAAACTTAGATTTTTTCCCGTAGGTTGTGATAACCAGTAGAATAGTTTTGCTTTTTGCACACGTTACATACGTGAATTTTTTTTGTAAATTTGAACTTAAAATTTTTTCCGTAGGTCATAATAACCAGAAAAATAGTTTTGCTTTTTACACACGTTACGTACGTGGTTTATTTTGTAAATTTAAACTTAGAATTTTTCCCGTAGGTTACAATAACCAGTAAAATAGTTTTGCTTTTTGCACACCTTACGAACGTGAATTTTTTTTTTGTAAATTTAAAACTTAAAATTTTTCAGTAGGCTGTAATAACCAGTAAAATAGATTTGCTTTTCGCACACGTCACGTACGTGGCTGTTTTCATGAATTTGTACTTAGAAAAACTTCCGGTAATCTGTAATAATTGTGACAATAAATTTTTGTTCCCCGTAAAGACGTTTATGTACATTTAATTTTGGTGGAAAAACTCTGTGGATTCGATAACGATTTATTTTGTGTCAATAAATAATAATTCATGAGAATTTGGGCCTTTCTGTTTTACCGAAATTTTCCGCTCAATTGACCGAACGACCCATCATAAATTAACCGAAAGTGAAGGAAAAGGTAAGAAACCCTCTCGTAGAAATGACAATAGCCAGCCGGACCGCCAGCACCAGCACTACCGTAATCTCATAGGCAGGCACTCTGTCGGCCGAACGCCGTTCGCACGCCGACCAGCACCAGCACCGGCACCACCGAGTGATATTAACCTCGCTTACATCTCCGCTCCACGGGAAGGCACAAGGGACGTTCAGTGGGCGATTAAAGCCCGTTCCATTGAACACATCGTCTTCGATGATAACTTCATCTGACCCCTGGCGTTTCCGTTTCTCCATTGAGCTGCCATTAGGGACAAGGATACGATAAACGTATCATCTGTGCAACTCAGGCAATTGGGAAATATTTAGCGAAAACATTTTCCCCAGGGAGTAAACCCTTAATAAAAATCTGGCGCCCGAGCAATCCGCCGAACTCCATCTGCATACGATCCGTGAATTTCCCAGCGAGCCCGAGAACGTCACAACTTGACGAAAAACGTGATGTTTCGTAACGTTAGTTAGTTTTAAAAATATCAATAATTTAATTTTTACGCAAGCGTTCTAAAATACTTAGTGCAATCATTATGATACTGAATACACCTTGTAGAAGGATCCTATTATTTTACTATTTTTCATTATTGTCCTAGGAGGTAATGAAAGCTTTTGACATCGTCAAAATGCATCGAACCCTAACCTATGGAACTGGAAAAGACCCGTTGGTTATCTATGGCAACAAAAACGTATAAGGGACAGGAACTCTATTGCAGTATCTTCATCACAGTCTGACTTTTGTATGATAGACCAAGGTGGGAATACTACACTAGTGCGTGTTGCCTAAAAATATCTCGATAGATACCCACGATATCTAATCATTGAGTCCTACAGTTCCATCGTCCTTTGATCTCAACAAATTGAAAGCGATCATTTAGGTAACATTTAATTTAAATAGGTCCAGCATTCTACCAGAGAATACATAACATTTGACAACCCGTGCGGTTGAGTACCCATCGGGCGCGTCCCCAGGTGGCGGATAGGGGATAGGCCTTACAATGAGCGTAAGTGAGTAAGGTTAGCAGTGGTGATAAAGCTCGTCGGAGGTAAAATTCTAGACTGGTAGCTCAAAACCCTGCCGCGGACCACCTCCTCTAACCTGGTTGTCGTGTCGTGACTAAAGGTCTGCACTAGGGGAAACGGCGCCAGAGATGTCCGACTGTGGACTATCTGATATACCGTATCATCTGTTGTCGTGGTCACGTTCCGCGCACAGAGAGATGCGGGGGTCTCGGCTTAATCGCCGGAATCAAGAGGAGACAACCTCACTAAAAAAACCTAAATCCTAAGGCGGGGTCCAGGCTGATGGGATGCGTGACTGGATAGAAGACCAGCCCTACTGGATTCAACCTTGGGGCACCAGGGGGCACCCCACTGTATCAATCCCCTCATCTTTGCATGCGGGGCTCTGCATAGGTGGAACACCCTTCCCTAGCTACTCGTGGGATCAACCATGGTAAGAAATAAAAAAACAAGAAATCGCGGGACATCACCGCTAAACAGACTGCTGACCGAGCGGGGCTTGTCACCCGTCAAGACAGTCGGCAATCTAAACAATCCTTGTGCTCGAGACCACCTCGAGCGCAAGAAGAATGCCCACTCATTGGCAAGAAAAGAAGCATCGACACCCTTCATAGGACCAGAACCATTCTGTGGCTTCGAAGATACTTTCTTCAAGCAGAATTCCAAAAGGAAGAAGAAAACTGAGAGAAACTCATTGGAGGAACCTCTCGGGGTTGAGACAATCCAAAGAATTTCTCGGGAATTTTAACCGAGAGAATTAACAGAACACTGACGGGATTCCTAACGAGACATTGCAAGCTCAAGGAACACCTGAGGAAGCTAGGCATAGAAGAAAATGGCGTCTGCAGATTCTGCGGGAAAGGAGACGAGACACCACGTCACCTGCTGCTCAACTGCGATGCGATAGAACTCAAAAGAAGTAATGTCCTGGGCCATCACCAGCTAGAGGCAGGGAACTTACCCGACCTTGATCCTCTCAAAATCCTGAAGTTTCTCAAGGAAACGGACTTGGAGAGGGTGCTTCACTAAAGGGATTCCACACCAGCGAAGCACAGTAGAGGGGATACAATAGATCTTTTAGGTCGCAGTAACTTAATCACCCTCAAAAATACAAATACAAATACAAATACAATACATAACATTTCACCTTTCTCAATAGAAAATGATGATCTACCTGATGTAAGGCCTTGGAGAAATCTGTATTGATGTCCACTTGATCCTGACCATCAAGTACTTCCGACACATACTGTGAAAAAAATAGGCGAAATTTGTAACTGTGTGACGTTCTCGGGCTCGCTGGGAAATTCACGGTTCGTATGTAGATGGTGTTCGACGGATTGCTCGGGCGCCAGATTTTTATTAAGGGTTTACTCCCTGGGGAAAATGTTCTCGCTAAATATTTCCCAATTGCCTGAGTCACACAGGTGATACGTTTATCGTATCCTTGTCCCTGAAGGCAGCTCAATGGAGAAACGGAAACGCCAGGGGTCAGATGAAGTTATCACCGAAGACGATGTGTTCAATGGAACGGGCTTTAATCGCTCACTGAACGTCCCTTGTGCCTTCCCGTGGAGCGGAGATGTAAGCGAGGTTAATATTACTCGGTGGTGCCGGTGCTGGTGCTGGTTGGCGTGCGAGCGGCGAGCGGCCGACAGACTGCCTGCTTGTGAGAGGACGGCGGTGCTGGTGTTGGCGGTCTGGTTGGCTATTATAATTTGTGCGAGAAGGTTTCTTACCTTTTCCTTCACTCTCGGTTAGTTTATGACGTGTGCAAAAATCAAAATCTCTTTTATGGTTATTACGATTTACGAAAAAATTACTAAACTTACACTTATGAAAATATATGAACAAAAAGTAAAGTCCCTACCTACAAAAACTGAAAATAATTTATCGAATCTAATTAAATAAAAAAATACAATCCCTAAATAACTATCCAAGCATATATGTACCAAATTATTTACAACCTGCTATCTAAGGACGGCAATTATTATCGTGAGGCGGCGTTATGTTCTGCTGGGAAAAGACAACAAGCACTTCAAATCAATTTCGACCGGGCCGTGAGAGAACGATGAACGGTCGGTAAGGGTCAGGCTATCCGATCTTAAATATCCGCACGTCGAGGCAGGGCTCTGGGAGAAGACGGGCGTTCCAGAGAACGTGAGGGTTTAACCAAAAAACCACCTTCTCAGGCTACGCAGCCACGAGGGGGGTCACTCACACAGCCTACTCTTACAGCGAGAAATGTTAGTGACCGGTCCCTATATGACCTTCGGAGAAGAGCGGGGGAACGAGGCTTGATGTTATGACTAGTGTGAAAAAAGGTCGGAATGGAGACAGCTTCAAAGCGGCGTAATCAAAATTATGCTACCGAAATTATACTAGTATTTTTATAATTTGCTACCGATCAGCATCCGCACCGGAAATGTTGAGTTGGATGCATTTAAGAAAAAATTGAAAAAATTATTGATCGATGGATGCTATTATGATGTTGGCGAGTTCGTCAGTGATATGCTTAAAACTTAATGTGATGAAGTCTGTAAATTTGATTCTGTGTTGTGTTTGATATTTTTGTTGTTATACATCTGTGTAATGGTTGAGGACTCTGTAAATGTAATTTTTACAACCTATTGAATGTCTTTACTATAAGTAGACTGTGACATATTATTTCAGTTGGATTTTTTTTTGACGTGGCTTGGACAATATTATTTTGTAAAAAGGCTCAATAAAATATTATGATTATGATTATTATTATGATTTTGTACAGTTAAATTCAAACACCTACCTTATGTCTGGGTCTTGTCGGAGCAGGGCACTACCGCGGGGTTCTAATTATTATTGACCGGACTAACTATTGTCAAAACTTTACTGGCAAAACTATAAAACTTTGAAATTGTCTGAAAACGACTCTGTGAATACTAGGATGATTCTGTTCACTGCTACTCAATCTATCTAACGTCGGTATGGAGAATACGGCAGGCGGCGGCGGCGGTCTGGAGACGGTACCAACAGCTACGTACTTCGGTAAACGACGGTAAAATGAAAGAGAGCTGCACCGCGTAAAACGACGGAAAATCAAAGAGAGCGCTCAAAATAAATGCACCAATATTTATACCCTATCCTATCTGTTCGTACTCGCTATCGAAAAGCAAAAACAGGCACGCCATTTTTTTCTACTCCGTTCGTTTGATTATTCCGGAAAGGCTTCACGAAAACGATCGCTAATTGTGTTAATTTAGTTGCAATAAATTTCAACTCTATGTATAAAAAATCTCAAAACTTTCATGAAAATAAAATGCGTCGCCGGTTCGCGAATTTATGGTAATGAATAAATTTATAATAATCATTCCTCGGCTCTTCTCAAAATTTATATTTTCATGATTGGTACCTACTATGAAAATGAAGACGGAAAATAGACTATTTTATGAAATTTGATTGGAATATTATGATTTTAATAATTATTACTCTTTGCATTCCTATTGAATTTAAACTTTCCTGTCTATTAATTGATGTAAAACGAAGTCGAAAATCCGCGACTTCGTTACAACTGTAAATAGATCTATTTTCCGTGAAACTGTGCTTGTAAGGAGGTATAACCATCTTGACTTTGGCGTGAACAAGCTTGTATAGAGTGACCGTTAATATTTTATCAAAGTTTTATATGATTGATAGTTTGTATATCGGACGATAGTTTGTTAACAGAGAAGGTTGACCCTTTTAAAACCCTGGAGTTATCCGTATAGACTTCCAGATATCGGGAAAGACCGAAGTATTCAGAATTTAATTGAAGATATACTCTTGGGGCTGAACGAAGGCAGAGGATAAATCCCTTACCAAAAACGCGGTACCCATGTCTGATTCCATATAGTTTGCCTCGAGTACCTACCTATGTCATCCCCAGAACATTAAACACGTCGATAACTCCTCGGTTTGTTTGGGTACCCATGCATTTGTAAGAAAAATACGCATTACCAGAGGGGATATAAACTTCATAAAACTTCTTGCGAATATGCGTATATGCTCAAGAGAATCGAATTCATTTTTATCATCCCTAACTACATTAGGTATCCGGCTCGAAGCTTTCCTGCATCCTGTGTATAAAATATTAAAAGCTCTTAGGATCACTAGATATAAATATCTCTGAATGCCAGTTATACAGGGTGAGCGAAACTCGATGTCTCAACTTTATTATCAGATAAGAAAAAACCGATAGAAAAAATCTGAAAATTCTTAAATGGGATTGACTAAGGTTAATTGATTTCGACTTCTATAATTGATATCTGAAGTACAATGGGAGGATGATGGGCGTCCACAGCGACAAGTGGAGAATCATCATCGGCGACATAATATATGAAAAATTGCTTAAAACAAGACCAAGTAAACGATTATTAATGTTAGTGACTTAAGTATACTTCGCCAAGGCGGTTATTTGCATAAAATTTTGCAATAAAATACAAAGTCGACTATTCGTATCAAAGTATATATATATAATATCATTACAGTGTGGTATACTGCCAAGGAGTATTACGGGACTATCAAATCAATTATTTTAAGCGGCTAAAACACCAAAGAACATCTCTAACACAGCATGTGAAACAAAAAGCGGAATGTGTAACGCCGGCTTTTCCTACCAGTGAAGAGTCTCATGCCAACGATGTCTTTATCTGCGGAGCTGTTTCTCACAACGGACAAGTCCAGCGGAGTCGTTGCAATGGCATAGTACTTCACGAGTCGTGAACTCGTGACATTATTAACAGGTCTTTATGTGAAGGAAAAATGCATAAACAACGTCTTGAATCGAAGTATTTTTCCTTCAAACAATTTTATAAACATGCAATTGAACCATTATAATGAAGAACGTTGTAAATCCCTCCAAGAAAGACATGATGGTGCTTCTGTCAATCTGCAAGGCACCAGCCGCGCTGAATCTGATGTCATCGTACGTGCTTTGTAGACTGAAACTGATCAACTCTTTGCGCTCGGGTGACTCTTCCGGGAACCTCCCCTCCAGAGCGAGACAAATCTTTGAAACCTTCTGGATCTCTCGCGTTGTAGCGTCGCAATTCATTGCCAGACCCAGAAAGCAGAACTGCAACAATACAAAACGGTTGGAAAACTCTTCATAGATCGCCCGCCCAGTCTTTCTTTGATAATGTCAGGAAATGTCACGTTGAACAAGTGGAATTATGCAGACGGATTAGATGAAAAGTGCAGTGCGGCTTAGAAAAATAACAATCCAGATATGTTGCTGAAAATCTGAAAGTAAACCGTTTATTATGTTGAATATGGAAGACAAGTGATGTGCAAAATAATAAGACCAAGATAATGAGGTTTTGTCTTGTATCAATAGACTAATAAAAGTCTTTTTGAAACTTTTCCGTCAGGGGATGAATATATGAAGTAGGCTAGGCTCATCCAGCGGGGAGTACCCAAAGTCTAGGAATGACTATCCTTTCTCAGTACAACGTGCACAGCAGCGCCGTTAAAACTTTAAAGATACTTAAAATACACAATTAAATGTTAGTCAGTTAGCAGTTAGTCAGTTCGGTCTTGTTTTTGGTCAAGTCTCGCAAGAAATGTCTTGATCTTGGTCTTGATGTTTCATCAAGACGGAGACTTCAGGACTTCAAGACTAAGACCGACTCTGTTAATCACTAACGACGACTCAATACTTCATTTATTTTTTGACGATTTATAACAATAATGAAAATAATATTTGGATGAATGATAGAGGGAGGGAGGGTACCAATGTGCAAAGTTAAATGATAGAGTAAGAAAGAGGTTACAGAGGGAGAAAGATATATGGGGTTGAAAGTCCTGCTAACAGCAAAGAGCAACAATAACAATTAATGTAATAAATCTAAGTACTTACGAATTCAGGAAATGCTTTAAGAAGGAAAAGTAACCAATCAAGTGGCGCTGTTTCATCTAATCTGATATACGTCTCCAGGCAGCCCAGTATCGAAATGAAGTTGAGACCGATTATGTACATCAAATGCCACCCTGCGATATCATTGAAAGTACTCATAATTCTCTTTAATCGAATGTAGGAACGTCTCAATACTTTCAGCTTCTTACGCTGCAAATTTCCATCGTTAATGAATAAAATATAATCACAAGTTTCATTACAAAGATCACTCAAGCTATCATTTAAATTTACAGCGATTCTTTTAATTTTTGACACGAGTAAATACATGGAGGCTACGAGTATGTACGAGGGTAAATAGGCTAAAAAATCGAAAGTGTTTATTAACCAGGCCAAGTTTCTCTCGTGGCCGATCTGTTCTTTTATTTCATTCAGTGCACTTATGACATAGAACAATATAAGAATCATGCAAAATTTGTTGTATTTCTTTTTTACTTGCGTCGCAGTAACGATTAAAGGATATTCCGACGCCTGAAGATCGTTCCAAAAGGAACTCCAAGATCTTTGTTCTAGTAAGCTCGATTTGTACACCAGGATTGGATATAACAATATAAGACCGGAAGCAATTTTTTTCAGTATTCCTATAACGTCATTTTGCATCTCCATGACGCATACGGTTTGTATGGGAAATGCTAGACCAAAAATGAGTGACGCAATTATCCTGAAGATCTTGAATCCAGGAGTTCTTTTTTTCAATAGTTTAATTTCTGATGGGTATTTCGTAATCAGATAAATGTAATTAGCTATTTCAATTATGGTGTCTTCCATACTAGTTCGAGTAATTTCGTTGGCGAATTATGCAGTATTCAACAATAACAGTAGAAACTTTTGTTATCATTATCACCTTCACAGTCTAGGACAAGTAAAATGGGTCGGCATCATGACTTCTATATGTATTTGCAGAACTTTGTAACTAAAACTAGAACGCAAAGCTTGGTAAGTACAGCTTATGAGAGAGAAACCAATAATAGGAAACGTTGCGAGGGTAGGCTACAATAAATATTCAGTAGTACCCAGTCGAGAAAGATATTGTTCTAAGCCTTTTAGTTTCTTTATAATGACAAACAAATGCATTTATCAGACGAGGTCATTGCATAAAATAAATGTTTTAGGTTATATGCATAAAAAACCAATCACACACGCATACTCAATATACAGGGTGTATCAGCTTGATTTGTAAGGGCTCGTCAAGACGAAACGTTTTTTATTTGAAGTTTTTGGATTTGGAACCTCGTTTTGAAATATGGCCGACTTCCGGTTTTTAGTTTTTTTTTGCTTTAGTTTCGGCATTTTTAGGTTCTTGCCCAAATTGAAGTTAGCTTTGGAAACTCCTTAACTTCAGTTACAACTTTCAAATTGAAGTCCAGGTTCTATCTCTGTTGGATCCAAAATGGCGGCATTCCTAAGAGTTTGACATTAAATACTTTCAAAACTTAACGATTAGTTCTTTTTTAAGTAGTAGGTACAATAATTTTGTTAAAATAATGGCCGATAGGCTAAATAAGTAACTATGTATAGTGGCGCCACCACGTAGGCAAATTTGACAATTCGATGCGGCAAGCACCGCGTGCCCGCTTTTCATTTTAATGCATTTCTCATTGCAAACTTGAGATCGTTCAGGGATAAAAAAATCGGGAAGGATTTGTTGTATACGAGTACCTTATATGCTTGATTACATACGCATTTATTACTCCTGAATCTTTTTTTAGATAGTAAATGAAAGTTACAAAATTTAGTTAATTTAAGATGACGTTTAAGTAATACTAATAAAACAATAATTGAATGGCTAAGTGCAGAAAGGGAAGTACTAACATTTTAACGAAAAATGAGTTACACATGCTTTCATATAGTTTCGACCTAGCCCGATCGTTTGGCGCAGAAAAGAAAGTCATGCGATGCGATTTAGTTGTTCTTATAGGCTACGCAGAAAATCCCGTTTGATGCAGAAAGGGAAGTACTACAACAATACTTTCCTTTCTGCTCTTAATAGTTTTAAATTTGCGAGATTTTAAAAATAATAATGGCACAGATAAGGTAACACACAAAGTGAAACTCGCTCTTCTTCATAATCATTATTTATTTACATGGCACAATTAATTAATAAAAAAAATGCGTCAATGCAGATTAAGAGCAGTGCCTACCCAGTTTATATTGATTTTCTCAGAACTAATATTTTGAAGTACTTCCCTTTCTGCACTTAGCCGTTCAATTACTACTGCTATAATTTTTTTCGAGCTGTATTTCAGGCGAAGGGTTCTAAATCATTATCAATAAATCAGTTTCTGAGCAGCGGAATGTATACAGTAACATTTTCCTGCTTTACAGCTGCAAAATATGTCCAAAACTCTTCGACTTATTATACATAAGCTGAATAAAAAACCCGAAAACATGAGATGAAATGTGAACTTATTATGTTGATAAGAAAGGTGATATTTTTCAAATGGAACAATTATGTCACCTGAACAATGGAACGATAATAGGTTTTTTCATTTTTAGGAGTGCTATGTGCTATGTGCCAGGGAGTCTCTCTAAAAGAGCGGTTACTTGAAGAAAAGTTCCATGTATAAACGTATTCTCTAACATCGCTTATGTGAAAACTCATCATGAGATTTCGCCCATTTCTCAACGATTTAAAGCATAGATAACCATATGCATATTCAGCTCAAACACTGAATGTCGGATGATCTTCGTTTTCCTCAAATAGCGCCCAAACGAGAAAAAATTTTAAGACACTTTTTAGACAAAGATTTTGGGTAATTATTTTAAGAAAATTATTGTTCTACTTGAAAATAAATTCATGGTGTAGTTTTGAAAGTATTTAATGTCAAACTCTTTGGAATGCCGCCATTTTGGGTCCAATAGAGATACGATCTGGACTTCAATATGAATAGATGTAACTGAAGTTAAGGAGTTTCCAAAACTAGCTTCAGTTTAAGCGAGAACCTAAAAATGCCGAAACTAGAGCCAAAAAATATTTCAGCAACGAGGGTCCAAATCCAAAAACTTCAAATAAAGTTTCGTCTTATCGAAACCTATATGGCCTTTACCGTTGTCTAAACCGAGCTGATACATCCTGTATTATTAATAATGACCGCTCTTACATATTTATTTAAATAAGTATCCAAACAGCTCTCAGTAAGCCATGTACCTACTTACCCAAGTATAATAGTTTCACTTATTTAATATATTATTTATAGATTAGATATCATGCGATAAATATGAAGGACACATTTTGCAGCGTTTTAGTCGTAATGATTCAGTACACGTCAGTGGAAAATAATTCTGTCCTAGCGCTTTTATTTCGATCAAAGTTTAATAAAAAAAAGGAAGATCTCTCTCAATAGAGAAGGCGATATAAAGAGAGAGTAAGAGCAAGAGAGAACAGAGAGATTAACTTCCTCCTTATTCTTCTCTTTCTACTCCTTTTCCTCCTACTCCTCCACCTAACTACTCTCTCATCAGATGCAGCGGGAGATGGAGAGATAGGGAGACAGAGAAGACAGAGAAACGAAAATAGAAAGAGAAAAATCAGAGATAGACCTCTTCCTTTTCGCTTTCCCTACCCTGACATCTTATCTCTGTCTCTACCTGCCTGATTAACTGACGGACATTGAGCCAGTTCTTTCGATCTTTTTCTTACGTTGTTCTTAATTAATATTAAAAATTAATATTAGTTAAATACCTACTAACGGAATTATAAATTATTATTGAGGAAAAACGTTTTCTTGAAATTATTGTATTTATTTATAGATTGATATGCTGTGTACTTATAACGGCCTGAAAAAACAGGCAGCACACCCAATAAATGTTTACTTTCTCTTTTTACATCTCTGGGAGCCCTTGGAGATTTCAGAAGTTTCAGAATAGTCGTTTTCTTGACTGCTCTATCCAATTGATGTGTGTAGGATTTTACGGCTGGCTTCAACTCAAATCATTAATGATTTCGGAGTGTTTTGTCATGGAGATTTACTCCGGATGTTTCGTCTACAGCTGCGATAGACATAATCAGCGGTTATGTGTGCCCAAATGATGCATCCACTTCTAAAGTTCACTCAAAACTGACTGGAAGTATGAAAAGTTGATGGTCTGGTGACGTCATATCTCTTCCACCGCAAGAGGCCGGTCTCTCCGATGATGTCATAGATTGCTGAGTCAGATGATGACTCAATGGGGTGTACTCTATTCCATATTTAGAGACTAAAGACATGAAGACAACTATCGAACTCAATAGGAAGTAAAGAAACTTCGGCTATACAAAATTTCTAAAAAGTATGTAGGTAACTATCTACATCCCATTTCAATATAACCTTTTTATCAGGAATCTTACAAATAATCAATTACTCGAAAAATCGTCCAACAAATCGCTAGTAATCGTCAGTATTGTCAACATTTCCGTAATTGTGACGGACGAAATACTTTCTGGGACTTTTAAATCATGCTGTGACTCAGACAAAAGATTAAATAAATTTTTAATGATTATTCAGAATTTTTGATAAGTGACAAGACAGTCTAAAATCAATTTAAAGCGAGCCTTAAAACATTAAATAACTTGTTTATATTTATAACAATTTCAAACTTGATTGTGTGGCGTAGTCACCATCAACAGAAACCCTTCCGATTAAGAGAGTGAATTGAACTGCACCAAGACGATGAAATACGTCGTGATTGTGGACACCAAAGCAAAGAGAGTCCCTCGAGTGATGTCAAAGAACCCAGCAGCCGAAAAGTAAACAGTGTTACATCGGGCGTAGAAGGCGAAATCGAGAAGTTCTTGGCGCTCCTGAGATTTGATCGGGAACTGCTCTTGCAGTTCGTAGCAAGTCGCCGAGATCTTGGCAGCCTCAGAGGATGCCGCATCGCATGTCAAAATAATCACCGTTGATCCATACTGAAAATAATACAACAATATAAGACTCAAATATAAAAAAAAGATTTGAGTAAAGCGAGGTAAAACTAGATTAAATGGAGCTCTTTGGAGGATTCTGATACAAACAAACTGTAATTTTTAATGGTCTTTTATTGGGTTTTTTAATTGGAAATTAATTACAAACTAAAAGGCCGAATAAGATTTTTCGGTGATAGGGTGGTCATGTTAGACATGTCAAAATCTACAGTAAATTAAAAGTTTTCGAAAAAGCGATGACGTCAATTTTTTCCCCGTCAAGAAGCATCGATTCTCGCTTTTTTGCGCCAAGAAAAATATCATCTTCTTGTGAGAATAGCATAATTATGTCATGTGGTGTTCTCTTCTTTAGACTCACCCTTTGAAGCTTCAAATGGTATGGCCCTACTCTCCCTACTCTTAAGGGACAATTTAGTTTGGCATAAGCCGCTCGGCGAAAACTGAATATTAAGGGGAAAAGCTTAATTAGGTTTCTCTTGTAAAGTATTTGTTTTGGAGTTCCTTGTTTGGGGTTTTTGTGAATCAATGTTTGTAGTATTTTCGGAAATAACCCAGCGAGTAGGATAAGTGGGCCGATGAGAGCTGAACAATCGTAACATCCGCATTTTCTTCCGCTGTTGTGATGATGATAGAGTAGAAAAATGATTTTCGTTGAAGCGAAATCAGCGGCACGTTGTTTTAATAAACGCTTTAGTTACTCAGCATTTCTCGGCATAGAAAACATTAATCGACTTTTGGGAATGAAACAGTTTTTTTTGTCTCAAAACGTTTAGATATTAGGGTTGAACATGAATGTGTCATCTACGTCAAACACATTGCACAGAACAGTTGTTAGGTGAAGGAAAGTTGGCAATTTTCAGCGCGCCACCCAGCTCTACGAGCTGTCGGTGATGATGCGCACAACTGCACAACTTTCTTAGGCGCTACAATTGATACAATGGAAGAAATGTTCAAATTGAAACTGTGAAACCATTTTCACACGGAACGGGTTTCAATGCGGTTTTCCGGATGCGGCAATTCGCCCCGTGGCAATACAAGGCAACACCTAAGATAAAGAATGAGGGAAGTATAAGCCAAATTCTTGGTAGACCCACTATTGAGGGTCTATATATATTGATTTGATGTGGATAAGTTAATTCACACTTCAGCTTCCATAGTGTCTAGAATTGCCTCTCGGGCGAGCTGCCGCATGTTTGTAAAGTATTTGTGGTCTTAGGTACTCAGATTTCAGGTAGAATAACGATTATTTAAGATAATATATTAATTTGTCCACGACTACCTTATGTACCTTATGATTGAGTTTTTTTTGTAATGCATAAGGATAGTCATGTAAAAATTAAATAGAATATTAAATCATGTAAATAAGCTCAATGACATGACATGACAAGCAAAGCATAAATTCTTGTCAACTTGAAACGTCATAATTACTAGCATCATAGGTATAGTTGGACCAGAAATATAACGAAACGACTTCTGTCATTTTATCAATTTTTGGATTATTGAAATATTGTTGAAGTCATAAAATATGACAGTTTAACAATTAGATCATTTCGTTATATCTCTTGGTCGACTATACTATTATTTCTGTTAGAATTGTTTATTACTATTATATATAATCCTAAATAATAGGTCAAAAATCAAAGTGAGGACGACGAAGAAATGTTACGCACTCCACAAAATATCACAGAAACTGGAAGTCACTTTTAGAAATACGAATTACGTACCTACCTAAAAAATCTCTTTCATTGGACATTCTGCATAATAATTAATCTGTTAGGTTAGGCACTCTAGGCTACATTGAACTCTAACCTAACTGGAAAGGACTCGCAATGATTAAATAATGTGCCACGAGATAACACGCACTAGTAAAGTATACCCATCTTTTTCTATCGCATGATAGCTTTTGGCCAAGAGAGTGAGAGAGAATGACAGAGAATAGCATGAGAGAATAAACACTTGAGAAACGTGACGACCTTGATTGAGCGTGAAATACAAAAGCTGGAATGCGACTCGGAAATACTGCAGTATAGTTCCTGCCCCTTACGCCGTGTCCTAGCTGCATCCGGGTAATGCGTTGCGTGCGATGCGGGGAACGCACGCAACGCAAACTCGCACGAGAAATTTTGAGTGTGTCCTAACTGAATGCTTGCGGTGTGGGCGAGAAAATGGTTTCCAATCCAACTATTTCTGGTTCAGCTTCAGATTAAATACGTTTTAATTTGGAAACCAGTAGGTTGTTGGAGCTTGAAAGACTTGAAAATCACAGAAAGAAACATGTTACTTGAGAGAAAGAAACAATAAGACGCAAGTAATCTATAGAAATAGGTATAGATTTGATAGATAGATAAATAGCAGATAGGTTAAATAAAAATAGGTCTACAATAGAAGTTAATAGACCTCATACTTATGTTAGCAATATTTATAATTAATTACCTATACCTACTGTACTTTATCAATACTTTCGTACTGTGGTGTAATCTGATGTGATTCTCTTTATTATTAGTACCTAGGCATTAAGTTCCAAGTCGTTATCTACCCGAGAGTTTTTTGTGGCCAGTGGTTCACGACTGGCAATGATAAAAATAGCGAATATTGATTCATTCTTATTATGTTTCTTGAAAGTGAAGGTGGATTAATAAATAATTGTATTTTTGAATAGGAAAGGGTGCGTTTTATTCGAAAGTTATTAACACTTACTTTAAAAATCTAAATTCGAGACATTTTCACAATCCCAGTGTACCTTGACTCTTGTTCTTGTAAAATAGATTTCTCTTATTGCACAAAATGTTTCGCTTTGGCACGAAGGCAATCGAAATTAAAAAAAATTCCTGCCCGCCGCAAAAATCGCAAGATTTTGACAGATGAAAAAACTAAATATTTCAATTTAAAACAATGCGAGCGTTGCGGTGTCGTTTTATCGTACGACTTTGCGGGCAAACGCGTCTACTGAGGACACTCCCATTGCTTTGCATGTGTTTTATTTTAATCGTTCCCCGCAACGCACGCACGCAACGCACGCAACGCAGTCCCCGGATGCAGCTAGGACGCGGCGTTACACGTTTTTGGTGCCGTAGAGTAATACACGCGTCCTTTCCAGTCCGTATTAGAGTTCGATGCTAGAATAAAATGAAATTTCATCATAACTTAACTATCAGGTAGGTAGCATTGAGTAGGTAGTAATAGGCCTATATGTAATCAATTTGTCAAACTATTAATTATTTGAAACGTACTGTGTACTCTACCGGAGATAACAGAAGCTGCAAAAGTAACTTTTACAGGTAGCAGGTTACGGTTACGGTTAGCAGGCAGTTGGCATTGGCGGCGAAATTAGCGCATGCCAACTGCCTGCTAACCAAAGATGACAAGCTAAACGTCAGATGTCACAGAAACTCAACCAAATGTGACAGTGTGTCAGTTCTTTTTTTTTTAAATTGTTTAAAAGATTGCAAAAATGAATGATTTTTGGAGAAAACTTTTTTTTAATTTTGTATGTCAGATAAAAAGATAAGGAAAAATTTATCCGGAGCAAGTCCTTGCCGGTGGAAGAGCTCTTGGGCTCTTTTTAAGTTTTTTACTCGAGTTTTTTAAATGTAATGTCCTTAAACGTGTCCTTGACGAGGATCGCATTGCGGTTTCAGTTTGCTTGTCCCATATGAGTAGATGGGTCCTAGTTGTTGTGTTTTCCTATGTAAAGATGATCACAGTTGTAAGTTGGCCATCTCTTGCTTGTTAAGTAAGACCACATTTTTGTAACCCTGTAAATTAATTTTAGAAACTCCTGTTGAAGGTCCAAACAATGGGGACCGAAATATAGAGTGTTATACAAAGTGACTACTTTTATTATTACCCAGCCTCACTTTGTAACTTGAATTGGTCGTTAAAAAACCTTCTTGCGCATCAAACGCGGAAACAGTGTATTTTTATGCGATTCAACTATGAAAATTTTTGCCGCCTTTTAAATTGGCTTTCTGAATTTTTCAATAGTCAGGTCGAATTTACGTAGTGGTTTACTGTGAAAATTTCATTTCATTTCGTTTGAAAGCGTGCCATAAAATAGATTTTTACATATAATAAACCAAAAAAAAAATTGGCAAAATTTAACAATTTCGTCTCTTGTCCTATATACCCGCCACTGACTAACTTTAAAAAGTTACAGGCGAGTTCTGAAAACCGAACATTTGAAATTTTAGAGAAATAAACATCATGTAAAAAAATTCGAAAAACTCCGCTATTTCTCTTATTTGCTTCTTTAAATTTTAGAGAGTTACAAACTATTAGTGTAGTTGTCTACTCCGAAAATTTCAGGTAAATTCCCTCAAAAATGTGCTCATAATCAATTAAAGAAATTTAGCAATTTTTACCATTTTCTTACCCACGCCACTAGCTTACTAATGAAAATAATAAAAATTTTATTGCATTAATTCAAATTTCAAATCATTTTAATCCAATCTTGTTAATACAGGTTTGTAGGAGTTTTTATTTTCTGCAATTGGGGTTGGCAGGAGCAGTCATATCTGCATGGGTGGTCCCGCCTGAGCCGAGCGCGATGAAAACGGTGCGCTGGTCTGGTGCTGGTGCTGGTTTTAAATCAAGTAGTCCCGGGTCTGAATATTACATTCAATCGTTAAGTTATTAAACAAGCCTTTAATTGTCATCCTCATTATTTTGTTGTGAAAAGTTTTCTTTCTATATTGCTTATACAGGGACTAAAAAATAGCCTTTTTCCCTAAAATTCAAAAAGCCGCCATTTTGAAACGGCTCGATCGATTTTGCTCAAAAATGCAATACCAGACCACTACTTGTGGATAATATCCTCCTCCCATAAAAATTTCAGCCTCCTAGATTGAAAACTGCTACCAGAAAACCGTGCCACAGGACCGGATGTTTCGAAATTTTAAAGGACACCCTGTAGAAGTAACGCGACTTTTGAAAAATTTTTCAACGAAAATTTAACGTCATCCCAAAGTTTCACAAGAGTAAAAAATTTCTTCCACTAATCTTGAAAGATGAAGCTACTAGAGCGTTTTTAAAATTTTAGAGATATTTACATCATGTAAAATAAATTTAAATATCTCCGCCATTTTTTTTATTTGATCCTTGAAATTTTTGAAGATTAAAGAGTATTAGTATAGTTGTCTACTGTAAAAAATTTAGTTCAATTCCTTCAAAAATGTGCTCAAAAACTGTTATAGAAATTAAGCCATTTTCACTCTTTTCCTACCCACGCCACTGGCTTATTAATGGAAAAAATTCAAATTTTTTTACATTAACTCAAATTTCAATTAATTTTCTTTCAATCCTGTTAACTTGATGTGAAAGTTTTTTTGCCATCTTGCTCATACAGGGATTCAAAAAATAGTAAATTTTCAGCAAATTCAAATAGCCGCCATTTTGAAATGGCTCGGCCGATTTTGCTCAAGTGCAATACCAGACCACTCCTTGTGGACATCTTACTCTCACAAAAATTTCAGCCTCCTAGATTGAAAACTGCGGCCAGAAACCGTGCCTCAAAGTCCGGATTTGGGGAACTTTGAAAGGACACCCTGTAGAAGTAACGTGACTTTTGGAAATTTTTTCAACGAAAATCTAAAGTCATTCCTCAGCTTTACAAGAATCCAAAATTTCGTTCACTAATCTTGAAAGATAAAGCTACAGGAGCGTTTTGAAACTCGAAAAATCGTGATTTTGGAGAAATAAATATATATATAAATATATATACCAAAACTGGTTAAGGGCTGGAACGGCACCAATAAAACGGGCTAAGTTTCTGAGTACTCTATTTATTCAAGGTCAACGTTTCGATTCCGTTTAGAATCTTCATCAGGACATCTACAATATTACAATCTTAGTATCTTACGGATATAACTTTTATTTATCTCTAAACTTACCAAATAGTTGAGGATTTTACTAATAGCTAACATTTTTTCTTTGGGGACTAGAGTAATCCACTACTGGGTGCATTCTACTATTTTAAATTTAAACAAAAACACATTAAAACTTAAGTTAAAATATCATAAAATTAATTTCCCTGTTTACTACATTATTGCACTTCTTCTTATCTATTGGTCCAGTTAATCACAGCTATTACAATTTATTATCCTATAAATTTTACATTTTTGACTAGGTAACACATGTGCTCTCTATGTATTTTAAGTTGGTTATAATTTCTATTTTCTACTCTTTCTATTAACTGCTGATCTTTTTTTTTTTTTGACAAGAGTGACAGCTTGTCACCCGGAAGAAGGCGACTTCTTTTATATGATTGATGACATATGTCGATTGTCTTCTTTTTCTTTATCCTGTCTTAAGCTCTACGGTATTATGCCAGTACTTACATCCCTTAACCTAACTATTTTTAAATTTTTTTTGACTTCCCTATTGTAACCTTTCTTCTATTGCTTCATTTTAACATTTACAAATTTTAATTACTTACAATAGACAATCTAACCTACTATTTAATCCTTACCATCAATAATATCTACCTATTATCATGGAAAATCAAATATGAATAAATGCTACTAATATTTTGAATATCTGTTTTAGAGTTCATCGAATTAGCCTGTCTTTTTATGTGGTACATTTCTTTGAAAGCTCTTTTTCTTTCATGTCTCTCGACCTCCAAAACTCCGGCATTTTCATAATTCATTGTGTGACCTGTTTTTCGACAATGCTCAGCCAGTGCGCACTTTTTTGCAGGATTTTTTATATCACTTTTGTGTTGACACATCCTTCTAATTAATTGTTGTGATGTTTGGCCCACATAGACCTTTTCGCACGCAGAACAAGGAACAATATAGACTACATCTGACATTTTTTCAAGTGGAATTTTGTCTTTTGTTTTACTAAATATTTTTCCTACTGTCCACTCATTTTTTCTCGCAATTTTCAAGCTCTCATCTCTCAATATATTAATTAATTTAGGTGTTAAATCACTTATCATTGGGATTGATGCATATTTTATTCGATTAGTGTCATTTGTTAACTCATCACTCACCACCGGAACGTCTGCAACTCTCTCTTCGTTATTAAGTACATTAGATGCTATCTTTCTTAATAGCGATTTTGGATACCCATTCTTAGTCATGATATCCAGGAATTCATTTATGCTGTTTCTCTTTAGTGATGGGTGTGCTATCTTCGCTATCCTTCGACACATCGCTCCCACCAAACTTAGTTTTTGTTGCATCGGATGATTAGATTTGTAGTGAATGTACCTACCTGAACTCGTTGGTTTTCTATACCAGTTTAGAATTATTTTATTATTTTCATTTCTTATTAATTTTGTATCTAAAAACGGGACTGATCTGTCAGTTTCCCTTTCGATTGTAAATTGAATATTAGCGTTAAAACCGTTAAATATGTTCAACGTATTACTAATTTCATTTTCTGGGACTGCACAGATTATGTCATCTACATATTTTTTTATAAATGGGAGTTCGAAGGTCAGAAGTGCAGTAACCGAGTCAAGCACAAAATCCATCACCAATCTCGCTATTATTGGGCTTAAATTCGATCCCATAGGTGAACCAAAAATTTGTTTATACAATCTACCATTATATGAAAAATAACTTGAGTTGAAAACGAACCTAACTATGGTGAGAAACTCGCTTTTTGGAATGTTCGTGTTCTGAGCGATGCTCTCCCAATTTTTTTCTATTGCTTGAATAGCTAATTCTATTGGGATGTTACTAAACAGTGACACAACATCAAAGCTTACTACTACGTAGCCTTCAGGAAGTTGAAAATCATTCATAAAGCTCGAAAATTCAAAAGAATCCTTTACAAAATATCTATTTTGGTTGTCAACTGACTTATCTAGGATTTTAGCTATAAAAATTGAAATTTTAGTAGTTGGAGTATTTATTGATGAAATAATAGGTCTTAGTGCAAGCTCTTCTTTATGTATTTTAACTGTTCCGTAGAACCGTGCTGGAATTGATTTATAATTATACAACGACTTGCCTATTTCTGCTGTTATGAATTCTTTTTTTACTAAGTCTTTTATCAGCTCATTGCTCCTCGCTTGAATGGTCAATGTGGGGTCAGTTGTAAGTTGTTTATAATATTTATCATCACTTAATATCCCACTGGCTAACCTATCGTACTCATTTTTTCCAATACCTACGGTCACATTACCTTTATCTGACTTTAAAATTAGTAAATCCGGATTCTCCCTCAAGTACCTCCGGCACTCGTAGAACTCCTTCTGTAAGTTATTTTTATTATAATCCACTCTCTTAATGTGATTAGTAATTTCGTTCGTCGTAATAGATCTCAGAATGTTTTTTTCATCGTCATTTATTTGTTTATTTTGGATTATGTGTTCCACGGATGCCAGAAGACCAGACATGGAGATCTCTTTTTTTGGTATGTCAATGCCAAACTTGGGGCCCAGGGACAAGAAATTCTTAATTTTATCAGGAATTTGTAAGTTACTGCAATTTTTGAACCAAGACTGCTGTGTCTTTACTTCTGTGAATTGTTCAACTTTCAATCTATTAATTTTATTAAGGTTTGTTGTTTTTATGTTATGAAAAATTCTATTATATTTTATTGTGTGGCGTCTATGAAACTCATTAAGTATTCTCCCAGGTAGAGACTGTTCAAGCTGCAACCACAGCTCCGAGCACTCCCTCTCTGTTTTTTTCACATTTTTCACAGCAATCTTAATCTCTAAATTAAGGATTTGATGTATCAAATTATCAATTTACAATCGAAAGGGAAACTGACAGATCAGTCCCGTTTTTAGATACAAAATTAATAAGAAATGAAAATAATAAAATAATTCTAAACTGGTATAGAAAACCAACGAGTTCAGGTAGGTACATTCACTACAAATCTAATCATCCGATGCAACAAAAACTAAGTTTGGTGGGAGCGATGTGTCGAAGGATAGCGAAGATAGCACACCCATCACTAAAGAGAAACAGCATAAATGAATTCCTGGATATCATGACTAAGAATGGGTATCCAAAATCGCTATTAAGAAAGATAGCATCTAATGTACTTAATAACGAAGAGAGAGTTGCAGACGTTCCGGTGGTGAGTGATGAGTTAACAAATGACACTAATCGAATAAAATATGCATCAATCCCAATGATAAGTGATTTAACACCTAAATTAATTAATATATTGAGAGATGAGAGCTTGAAAATTGCGAGAAAAAATGAGTGGACAGTAGGAAAAATATTTAGTAAAACAAAAGACAAAATTCCACTTGAAAAAATGTCAGATGTAGTCTATATTGTTCCTTGTTCTGCGTGCGAAAAGGTCTATGTGGGCCAAACATCACAACAATTAATTAGAAGGATGTGTCAACACAAAAGTGATATAAAAAATCCTGCAAAAAAGTGCGCACTGGCTGAGCATTGTCGAAAAACAGGTCACACAATGAATTATGAAAATGCCGGAGTTTTGGAGGTCGAGAGACATGAAAGAAAAAGAGCTTTCAAAGAAATGTACCACATAAAAAGACAGGCTAATTCGATGAACTCTAAAACAGATATTCAAAATATTAGTAGCATTTATTCATATTTGATTTTCCATGATAATAGGTAGATATTATTGATGGTAAGGATTAAATAGTAGGTTAGATTGTCTATTGTAAGTAATTAAAATTTGTAAATGTTAAAATGAAGCAATAGAAGAAAGGTTACAATAGGGAAGTCAAAAAAAATTTAAAAATAGTTAGGTTAAGGGATGTAAGTACTGGCATAATACCGTAGAGCTTAAGACAGGATAAAGAAAAAGAAGACAATCGACATATGTCATCAATCATATAAAAGAAGTCGCCTTCTTCCGGGTGACAAGCTGTCACTCTTGTCAAAAAAAAAAAAAAAAAAAAAAAAAAAAAAAAAAAAAAAAAAAAAAAAAAAAAAAAAAGATCAGCAGTTAATAGAAAGAGTAGAAAATAGAAATTATAACCAACTTAAAATACATAGAGAGCACATGTGTTACCTAGTCAAAAATGTAAAATTTATAGGATAATAAATTGTAATAGCTGTGATTAACTGGACCAATAGATAAGAAGAAGTGCAATAATGTAGTAAACAGGGAAATTAATTTTATGATATTTTAACTTAAGTTTTAATGTGTTTTTGTTTAAATTTAAAATAGTAGAATGCACCCAGTAGTGGATTACTCTAGTCCCCAAAAAAGAAAAAATGTTAGCTATTAGTAAAATCCTCAACTATTTGGTAAGTTTAGAGATAAATAAAAGTTATATCCGTAAGATACTAAGATTGTAATATTGTAGATGTCCTGATGAAGATTCTAAACGGAATCGAAACGTTGACCTTGAATAAATAGAGTACTCAGAAACTTAGCCCGTTTTATTGGTGCCGTTCCAGCCCTTAACCAGTTTTGGTGTATCACGTTATAACGGAGTTATTTCTTGGTGTGTTTAAATATATATATATATATATATATCGTGGGCAGGTGAATTTTGGAAAACCACTTTTTCGTAATCTGGGGGTCATGATCGGTGGACATTTGATGAGTTTGGGTGATTTTTGGAAAGTGATGTCGTCCTCAATAGTGTATTTTTTTGTTAAAAAATACACTAATAGCCCTTAAATAGCCTCCTGATAATAAATAAATAAATAAATAAATTTATAAATAAACAATGTATATTTATATATACAGGGTGTTAAGAAAATGACGGATAAACTCTTCAGTACATTGTAGGGGACACTCAGTAAAGTACGAGAAAAATAATTTTAAAAAATCCAGAGCTACGTTTTAAAAGATATAAGAAAAATATTGAACAATAAATTTGGCAACGTTTAACACGATAACAGTTGATATTTGGTAATTTCATCTAATTTCTAACAATGTAGGTAGTCAAGGTATCAAAACCGTTGTTGCCAAATGCTTTTTTTCAGCATCTTAGAAAAGAAAAAAAAATCTTATTAAATTTTCCAAGTCAGTAATACACATCTTAAGCAATTTTTTTAATTGATAACGATTAAAGTACCCTTTTTATATCTGTAAAATCATTTATTTTTTGCAAATACTGAAAAACAAAGACAGAAAAATGTTAACTTTGGCATTTTTTATCTCACCAAATTGATGACCAGAATTTTTTTAATTATTTTTCCCGTACTTTACCGAGTGTCCCCTACAATGTACTGAAGAGTTTATCCGTCATTTTCTTAACATCCTGTATATATTTCTCCAAAATAACGATTTTTCTACGAAATTTTGGATACTTGTAAAGCTTTGGAATGACTTTAGATTTTCGTTGAAAAAATTTCCAAAAGTCACGTTACTTCTACAGGGTGTCCTTTTAAAGTTCCAAAAATCCGGTCCTTGAGGCACGGTGTCTGGCCGCAGTTTCCAATCTAGGGGGCTGAAATTTTTGTGAGAGTAAGATGTCCACAAGGAGTGGTCTGGTATTGCACTTGAGCAAAATCGGCCGAGCCGTTTCAAAATGGCGACCATTTGAATTTTCGGAAAATTTACTATTTTTTGAACCCCTGTATGAGCAAGATGGCAAAAAAACTTTGAAATCAAATTAACAGGATTTGAAGAAAATTATTGGAAATTTGAGCTAATGCAATAAAATTAGCATATTTTCCATTAATAAGCCAGTGTCGTGGGTAGGAAAAAGGTAAAAATGTGTAAATTTCTATAACCGTTTATGAATCCATTTTTGAAGAAGTTGAACCGAAATTTTCCATTTTTTTTTCTTTAACATATAATTTGATGTCTTAGCTTCAATTCGCCTCGATTAATGTAGCACTTTAAACGAAAAATAAAAAAGTTTTTCGCTTGTGCAAAATTAGCTTACACTTAAAAAGTATTCAAATTGGTCTTTTAATAACTAAGATATGACCAGTTTAAAAAACAAAAAGGGTAGGTGTAGGTACCTGACGTACTACATATACCTACCCCATCAGCACTACAAATTTGAAACGCACCGTGGCTCAGTTCGTTACACCCTTGCCTAGCAAACTGTTGATGCGGGTTCGAATCCACGACAGGTTCATTCTTTTTTTTTTTGGTAGGTAGGTGGAGTTTTCCCAAAAAATAATCGGATTATTTTTTCATTATATTCATTATAAAAAAAAAATAGGAAGAAAATATTTATTATTGAATCGCATAAAATACACTATTTCTGCGATTGATGCGCAAGAAGGTTTTTTAAAGTGTAAAAACCGTCGTAACTTCTTTATTTAAAGCAAGTTCTACATCAAGTTTTATATCACTGTGTTCAGAAAAAAGAGACCTATTTAATGATGTCATAGCCAACTATGAATTATATTAAAAAATATATAGCTTTAGGCTATAACGCGAAAGTGACACGTCAAAAAAAAAAATTAGCGCCGTTTTATTGATCATAAAATCGTCTAAAACGTTTTCCTTTACAATATTACTCTAATCCCAATAATAAGAGTGCTATCTCAGTATAAATGAATTCGCGAAGTTTAGTTTATGTCAAATATCTAGGGACCTATAAAAAGTAAAAAAAAGCAAAAGTTACTTAGAATTTATTCATAAAGCTGCACGTCTTTCCCAAGTCGGGGATCACTTTATAGACGAACCTTTCAACTTAATTACGTTAGAATATGAATCAGTCTGAGGGTAAAATATTAACGAAAGTAATATCAATTTCTTTAGATGTTTCGTAATTACATATAAAAGACATTAAGAAATGAATTGAAGTACTCAAACTAACACTAACACTAACACTAACTGTAATGATCCATTCTTAAGTATTAGGGGTATGTAGTAGTAGTAGTTCAGAGCATTGTATTAATTTATCTTCGATTTTACTTACAAAAAACTGGTGTTTCAATAATAATTATTAAAGATGAGTGTGGAAAAAGTCCTATTTCAGTTCGCTTCATTAATAGGAGTTTTACCATTAATAGGACGAAATAGACTCCCGAAAGTCATAATGAAATACATTAGAATTATTATCGTTGTATCAATGATTGGTTACATCCCCTATGGAACAATTGCAAATTTAAATTTATTCAGGGGTAGAGGTAAGAAATGTTCAACGTTAATAATAATTATAAAAGACACAATTCGAGTAATCGCGGATGTTCTTGGATGCTTTTCATATTATTTCCTCATCATATTCGATCTAAAATCTAAGAGACATGCGAAATGGTCGCGGCTAGTAAATCTAATGAAAAATTACGATGACGCCATCACCCAGCTCTCGGAGATGATTTCTTATTCTTATTCGAGTACTGAATATTTTGGTGAAGATCGATCTCATCTTGGGGTATATTTCGGGTTATTCTATGGTTTTTCAGTACTCCTTGTACATTTCGTGTCACTTTTGATCACTTGCCGTTCCAGTTTTTTGTGTTCACGATCTCATGAGTACTTGTTAACAATCCTCGATGTTACCTGCGTGACAGTATTAAGTTGCATGGTGTTGAAAATTAAGATTAGAGCAAGTATCTTGAATGAATGCATTAGTAAATTAAATCAACCCCCTTATATATTTATGCATAATGGAGAAATTGAATTCAACCATAAAATTGATATCCGAGAAGCAATTTCGCTCGTGACTGAAATGCATAATAATTTGGAAGAATGTGTCACGTTGTGTAACGAACTATTTGCAAATATGATAATTTTATTGATCGGTAGATTCCTCTCGAATTGCATTTTTACCCTCTCAGTAATTCTTTTATACCTGCTTGATGTATCAAGCGAGAATATAGAAATAACTAAAGTTATACTAACGGTTTTTGTAATGTCTGTGAGTTGGGTAAGTTTGGGTGGCGCTACACGAAAATAAAATAATAATGATTTTTTCAATAATTTCAGTACGGAATAGCGATTCTATCATCCGTTAGCGGGAATCTCGGCGAAGAAGTTACGAATCTCTCTCTAATCTGTTTCGAATTGCAGGAGAATCTGCCGAGCAATTCCAAGGAGAAACAGGTGATTCTCGATTTTTCACTGCTGATCAACTCTAAAAAGCTGCCAATTTCAGCCGGAGGATTTTTTGAAATCAATAAAAGCAACCTTTTCAGTTTGGTTAACACCGTTGCTTCTTATCTGATACTTCTCATCCAATGTATTGATCTGTGAGAATATTAAAATTAAATATACCGAGTGATAAACAAATAAAGTACAGAAATTCCAAGCCTCAGTTTTATTACGCGGTTTGATACCCACAAATTTATAAATTATGAAATGTATGAGCTCTACTACGTTCTTTAATAAACTTGACATTGACAAGAAACATTAAGAATCGATCAAAATATATGAGCATTGGATCATGACTAATAAAGTTTAAATGCTACTGTTCATTGCATTTTCAACCCTTCAACCCTTCCCAGTTTATCAAACAGCTCTCCCGGATTATCTTATAGCGATTCTTACCTACTAAGTAACCAGTTTATCACTAGATTAGATTAGATTAGATCAGATTTATCGTGAGTGGGCCATTGTGACACCCCTACTGCGATCGACGGTCTATTGTAGCTCACATCTAGTCGTGCTACATTAACCCTATCAGGTCAGCCTCTTTGAGGAAGCTGACCATTCAGACTGTTGTTAATGTATCCAGGTCCTCCGGGATGAGAAAGTCTCTCCCGGACGTGTTTTGCTGTTTCATCATCCTCCAAACACAGGCGACATTCAGCGCTGCTCGCTAAGTCCATCCTGTGCAGATGATTATTCAGCTTGCAGTGCCCATTATATAGGCCTATTAGGGCTTTCAGTTCTTTCCTGTTGAGCTTCAATAGTTCTTGGGTCCTTTTCTTCGAAGTACCCTTTATAAAAGCCTTCGAATGGTCCAATCTTGGTAAGTTTTGCCAGTGCTGGAGAACTTCACTCTCAGCTCAGTTTCGTATTGTTGTTTTGGAAATATCTGGTGATAAACCAAATGCTGGTTCTGATTCAATCCAATGGATCAGATACTATGGGGCCATCTAAAACGGAGGTATACATTGTTTCGGTAATTTTCAGGTGGTTGAACACAACGCACTTCTGTTTGGAATGGGAAATAATTTTGAAACACAATCACTAAATTTATTTTAAATTTTTAATTCTATTTTGTGTTTTGACACTTGGGTGGGACATTTTAAATCTGGTAGCAGGAGTAAGGGTTGGGAGAACCGCAGAAGTGGGAAGGAAAACGGCTTCAATTTATATTTATTTATAAATACCTACCACTTATATTGTAAAGTATAGAAAATACACTTACCAAGGAAACGACGACTAATCCGATAGAACTTGAATGCATTAAAAAGTTATGTCCATTCAGTAGGAACCCAGAGATTGCAAGTAAAAATGCAATATTCCTTGCCAAGAACAACAATATGTGCCATCCAAAAATTGAGTTGAACTTGTGAATAATTTTATTCACGTTGTAGTACGTTTGTTTGATTTCTTGAAACTTTGAAAGGAAAAATTGATCACCGAGACGTGTCCCGGTTATTAACAAAGAAACAGCAGTGAGTTTCCTCAGTTTCAGATTAATATTTTCGAACATTATATTCATCTTATAAATGACAATACAAGCGGCAGCCCATATAATAAATAATATAGGAACTATAATTAATTGAACTGAATGATTAAAAGATAACTTGTTTTTCGTAGTTAAGAAACAGTATGTAATAATATTCCAGAGACACAAAATCAATATTGCCAAATTTCCTGCCAGTACCGTGTAAAGATATCGATCTTTCTTGATTCTATCTCGCCTGCTTTGTCTAAGGGTGACTTCTGCAATTTCAATGTAATTCCACATCAGATTCCAATTTCTGTTCAAGACAGAACTTGATTGAAAGCCAACGCAGTCATGAAGAATTATTAAAAGCCCGTCCAGAGCGTAACAGATTGACCACATTTCAAAGCCAACTAATAAAAATTGATTGATGTTTAAATAGCCACAGTAACAAACTAACAATTTTACCACCAAAGTTGTTGAGATGTGCCATTTCGGAATTGGACTCCCGATTCTTATATCAGGCAAAATGTACGAGTAAAAAGCACATTGCAAGATAAATCGCTCTATTTTTTGAAAAATACTTTCAAAGGTAAGACGCATTTTCTCTAATAAGAAGTTCATGTCGGTGCTGAATATAAACGTTTGATCTCCAGACAGGCACCTACTTACAATAGAAACATAGGCAATATCTTTAATGAATATCGGAACATGGAAAGCCTTACGATAATTACTCTTTTATATCGTTTAACTTAATATTTTTGTTTGTAATTGACTTTTCTTGTTTACTTTCAACAGTTGCTATGGAAGCAGTTAATTTGTACTAATGTCATAATGTATCTCTTACAATATACAGGATGATTAATTGAGACCGTTAATTAGAAACACGTGAAAACGAGGACGTTATAACGATATAAAATTTTGGTTATGATCATAATCGCATAAGCTTTGTTGATTGAAAATATCATCAAGATCGTAACGTTTGTTTCAACTTGTTATTATTGATTAAAATTCTCAGATTTACACCCTCTTAGATCTCTCTTAATAAACCAAGGATGTTTTGAATTCCTAGAATCGGTTTGTGTCATAAAAATACTATGTGGCATTTAGTAGTTTGAAGACATTTATTTATTACTTGACCAAATTTGCGACAAAATTTCTATTACTCTCAACGAGTACTTATATCCCTTTTTGCGACAGGTCTTAAATTGCTATTGTTCTTGTTTTGCAAAGTTGTAAAGTATGAAAAATGGGTACACTTACCAAGGAAATGACGATCATCCCAATCGATCCACTTGTAGACAATATTGAAAAATAACATCTCTCTAGAAAGCTACCAGAGATTGCAAGTGAAAGAGTAAATGTTCGAGCCAAGAAGATTAACATGTGCCACCCAAAAATCGAGTTGAACTTGTGAACAATTTTATTCACGTTGCAGTACGTTTCTTTGATTTCTTCAAACTTTGTGAGAAAGTATCCATCACCGAGACGTGTCCCGGTTATCAACAAAGAGACAGCAGCGACCTGTCTCAAGCTTAGATTAATATTTTCGAACAATATTTTTATTTTATAAATCACAATACAAGCGGCAGTCCAGATAAGTAATAACATCGGATATGTAAATAAACGAATTGGAAGGTTGAAAGATTGAAACGTTAACAATAGTTCTGAAGTTAAAAAGAATCTAAAAATTTGAACGAAACCGAAAATTACAACCCCCAAATACGCTGCTAGCAATACGTAAAGATGTCGATCTTTTTTTATTCTCTCACGTCTGCTTTGTCTGAAAGTGCCTTCTGCAATTTCCAAATATTTCCTCATCAGATTCCAATTTCTGTTCAACACAAAACTTGATTGAAAGCCAACGCAGTCATGAAGAATTATTAACAGACCATCTAAAGCGTGACACATTGGCCACATTTTGAATTCAAAATACTTATAGATTTTTGAGTAGCCACCGTAAAAAACTAACAATTTTAGCGCCAAAGTTGTTAAGGCGTGACATTTCGGAATTGGACTACCGATTCTTATATCAGGGAAAATGTATGAGAAAAATGCGCATTGCAAGATAAATCGCTCAATTTTTGGACAAATACCTTTAAAGGTAAGACGCATCTTCTCCAAAAACTTCATTTCGGTGCTGACTATAAACGTCTGATCTCCGTAAAGAAATATATGTACAATGAAAGCTCACTCATTAATATCAATAATTAATATCGGAACATGAAAAACCTTTACAATAATAATTATTATTGTTTCGTATAAGTATTTACCTTACTTCTTGTTGTTTCTAAATAGCTGTGTTTGTTTACCTTCAAGTTCAAGGGTTGCTATGGACGCTGTTAACCTGTACATTTGAATTTGACGTAGATATGTATCTCTTACATACAGGTTGAATGAGACCGTTCATTAGAAATACGTGGAGAACGAAGAACGGTAACGATCTAAAATTTTGCTAATGGCCATAATGTCATATGAATGAAATTAAATGGGTCGAAAGAAAATATTTTAAAGATGACGGCACTTAAGAAAACCGGAACATCTACTTCGTTGTCTAAAATGGTACACCTTGTAAATTATTATTTTTAAATTGTTTGACAAACTCCAATAAGAATGGTTTTTACAGTTCTCTTCACAGTTTTCTTTTTGGAGTTTAGATTGAGTAATTTTTGTATAAACAATTAAAAGTCGCAATTTACAACTTCAAAGCAATGTATAAAAAAATATACAGTTGCGTACAGGGTGCCCAATTGAAATAAACCAGCCCTAGGTACATAAAATAATTACAATTTTTTTCGTCTCTCATTCATAGCCACGGGATAGCCGGCCTAGGAATAATAGGAATGGAACAGGAATCTAGGTCACGCGCCTTCTTTACGGGCGGCACGACAGGCAGACAAAAACATCAGCACCAACGGAAAGTACTTACCACTGCATTATATTACTTAAAGAATCACGCAGGCCGACCGTGTTAGAAAGCGGCCTTCAAACCGTTCGCGCTCAAATGAAACAATGGAGCCTGATCGAAATCTGGCTATAAAAGCACACATCAGATGAAAAGGGTTAGACAGTCTTGTTCCGACTTCGGTTGCTGCTGGACTGTCCATTCCCTCCTATATCCTAACGGTGGAAACTACTTTGAGAGTATCGCGCCGGTTCTTTCCTCAATCCTGACGGTGGAAACTACTTTGAGAGTATCGCGCCGGTTCTTTCCTCAACCCTGACGGTGGAAACTACTTTGAGAGTATCGCGCCGCTCCTTCTTTTTGATCGCTAAATAAAAACTGATAAGGCACCTTCCTGTTTTCACCCAAGTTGCTTAAATTAGACTTTTATCTTAAAGAGCAATATTAGGAATATTCGAAGTAGCGAGACATTCATACACTGAAACAAGAATCATTTTCTAATTCACTCCATTCATAAGATTCGAATTTAGTTTCACTAAAAATCGAGGAGAGATCTGCGATTCATAGGGAAAATTTCTGTCTCTAGGAAATAACCACGTCCGACCGCAACAGAAAGAGCCCCGATTCAAATACCGGCCTCAATCGTCGGTACCGTAATAAGGAAGACCCCCCCGATAAATAAACGCACGACAAATAAAGAAATAATATTGCTGTGTAGGATATCGAGATAGAGCTAGTAACCCAGGTCAGGAGTAAAATAACCTGTGAATAATTAAAGCGGCACGTGATTAGGAATAACTCAAGTTAGGCAGGAAATCGAAATACTACAACTACAACAAATAAATTACAAATTCGCAATACAGGAGATAAAGCTAGGAGGAAAAGTCAATTAAACCCGGGTCAGGAAATAAGTAACCTGTGCATAAATAAAACGACCCGTTATCAGAAATAATTCAGTTAGGGAATTTACCACGAACACAATAAAGAAGTCATTCTATTTCTCAAAGAGTCCGAGTTTATTTAGTACAGATGTAGGGTCGACCGGATATGATAAGCGGACCGCTCCTTTAAATTATACGACTTAGAAAGTGAGAGGAATGCCTTCGCTGTTGTATAACACCATGAATGAAGAAAAATTATAACACGACGAAATAAATACTTGCACTCTTGCAAAATCATGATCGATCACTAATAAGAAGTTCCCTATTGCCCCCCCCCCCCCCCAGTAAATCAAGTACCTAGATGTAAAAAGTAGCAGTAGTGCCTGAATTGAGTAGTCTTGTTTGGTAGTGTAAACAAACGTAGTAAAAGTAGTGAGGTGTCCGGAAAGGTAGATGGGCGAAACCATGTTGCCAAATCATCAAAGCAAACCACAAGTTCACGAAAATTGCGTGTAAACCAAAGTTTGATGCGAAAAGCTCAACAAACATAAATAAAACGATCGAGTGGTCCTAGCAGCGCTTAGGCTTTTCCGTAAAGTGCAAATCACAAACAACGACGTATTAACGAGAGACATGATCACTAAACTGATTTGATTATCCCGATTTCTTTTGTTAGGTAATTCTCTATAATACAGTGAGGAGATGCTGTTGGTCATCTGCTTCAGAAGCTACGCTTGAATATGCTGATTATATATGAGTAGGTTAGCCCAATTTTCCAACACTCTAATTATTGCGTCTGAGCAATAATAAAGGAATGGGGTCTGTAATTCGATCAGAGGTGATCATGATTCTGTTAATAATGTCGAAAACACTCGAGAGATGTGTTCGATATCGCAGAATGGAAAATATCCCATTAAAAGGGAATTTTTCATTAATAAATCAAAACTTCTAGTCAAAGGACTATCACATACCTGAACCTTGCCGGGAGGTAATAAACATTACTTGCTTCAGAAGCTACACCCGAGAATACAAGTTCAGAGTAAATCCAGTAAACCAAAAGGTTAAGTCCGAGGACTATACCTGACTATTGCCGGGAGGTAATGAAACATTACTACACCCGAACAATGCAAATTCAGAGTATATCTGCGAATGAACAGTTAAGGTAAAACAGGTCTTGCAAACCTGGTTTACAAATAAATGAAACAGATCTTGAGTAAAACCAAAAGCGCTAAACGAGCCTAAGCAAGCTATGACTTTTCTAATGTTTAAAACAAGCGGCAACGCCGCACATTGCTTCAAAGAATGAATGAAAGTAAAAGTGGTTAGCCCAGCTGCCAGAAGGGATCCTTTATATTCGAACTCGAGTGTTGTTGACTCACAGTGTTTAAAGAAACACGCAATTCACAAACAGAGAAATCAAACAACAATTTATAAAGTAATGAGTAAAAAAAAAAAAAAAAAATTGTAACGATAGGGGTAATCCTGAGTTTGAAAGATGATATGAAATTGATTACTCCCAGCCTACAATTGATTTGTTCATTACTTTGTAAAAATTGAAATCAAGAAATTCAGTCAAACGTCAGAACGCAAAATCCTTAACTCCTCCCTTGCTTCCGGCATACCTCAATTACGAATCTCGATACTACGAAACACAACGTTCGGTTCTACATTCAAAGCTAGACGATCACAAGGCCAACTTTTAGCGGAGATGAGCGAGTAGGGAGGCGGCGTGTTACACTATTTTCGATGTTTCAGTAGGAAATCTCCATAACTTAATAACGAAACCTCCATAACGCCTTCTAAAGTTAAAATTTTTTAAGGATTTTGATTTAATAAAAAAAAAGAAAAAAAAAGAATGAATATGGATAAATCGACCTCACATGTATTGTGTAGGTATATAATTTTAAAATATATAAAAAATTGATTTATGACGTCAAAAGGAACAGATTTAATAAATAAAACTTTATTTGTTTTTTAAATTGCTATAGTTGTCACACATAAAGTACCTAAAAGTACCTACCTACGCATCATACCTATGAGAAAAAATTTTCCTTCTAAGTTTAGGAAAATTTTGACTTCGCTAATAGTTTGCGCTCTAAAAATAACACGCACACCACCTGTCACATGTCCTGAAAAACTGTCAAATTTGACATTTTTTGTCAAAAAATTACAAAATATAGCAAAGTAGGTATGCAAGATAGTCTACCAAATACCATAATGGTTCCGCATTTTACGCATGTTAGAGATTAAACTGTCCGTGAATTATCTGACATTTCTGGACTCCACGGCCAACGTATATGAAAAGAGGAGCTGTCGGCACTCTAGGGATCAGTCGTATTTTGAATGTGAAAAGTGAAGTATCACAGAGTGAACACACAAAGTAGTCAGTTGTAGCCAGTGGTATTGTTTAGTGAAGGGTGAAGTAGAAGACCAGTGAAGTATAAGGGTGAAATAGAATTAGTTGTGCAAAATCTGTGTGGAAATAAGAGGACAGCTGATTATTTAGATTTAGAGATTATAAGTTTATAAGTTATATTTGTATTTATTGGAGAATAAAGACTTTTGCAGACTTTAATATTGATTATATGTAATAAGTTTAAGACACCTAACAATATGGAAATAAAAAGTTTCTAATACAGCATCAAATAAGTTTGGCCACTATATATTGATAAAAAAATCATTAACATTAAATAGACATTAAAAAGCTAGTACAGGGACATGTAAATGGTTTTGCTGAATCTTCAACCGGCCGGTTTCCAGTTCTACCCATGGGTGTGCAGGAAAAGGTACTGTGATCTCAACTTAGTCACGCTGTTCAGTGTTTTTAGGGCCGTCTTAACCATTGGGCTAATTGGGCTATAACCCAGGTGCGTATTTAGGGGCGTAAATTAAAATTAAAAATAATGTTCTTTCTCTCTTTTGAAAATTTAAAAATGTATACCTACCTATTTGCTGGAAATTAAAGAAAATACAGGTGTCCCGTAATTAGCGTGCAATACTGAAACAGCAGATTCTATTTTCAAAAATATGAAAAAAAGTTCCTATAAAAATAGGTCGAGAAATGCTTCCTAAAGGGGCTACAGCCCCCGAAAGGGGAGCTGAAGCCATGAAGATGGTTTTTATTTAATACCTCCGAACCCGTTCAAGAAGAAAAGTGAAATTTTGGGAATTTATCAAACTTTTTATGGCCAATAAGATGCAATTTCAAAAATTTAAAAATTTCCAGCAGGGGAGGGGGTCAGATAGGTGGAAAGTGAGGTTAAAATCACCCTAACTTTTTTTGTATGTACCTCGTGCCAGGATTTGAGATCAGATCGTGAAATGTTGAAGTTTTTTACACAAAAAAGGTCGTCTTGTTGAATTTCGATAACGTGCACCGTTTTTGCTTAAAATCGATTTGAAAATTACCTTACATGGCATAAAAATTCATAATGAAACACAACTAGAGAAAAAGTTTCAGGTCAGTTTTTTTTTTACTGAGCAACTGCTCAAAATGATTTCCATTTTGGTCAACGCATAATCGGGCCAGACGACTCGGAGCTCTAGAAGCTCTCAAAATTTGGAATCGGTTCCTTTTAATTTCATTGGCAGCTACATTTTTAGCTCGATTTTTAGATTCCCCCAAAAATAAAAGTCTAGAGGGTTTAAGTCGGGAGATCGGACTGGCAAAGCTATGAACCCGTTACGACCGATCCACCGATCAGGAAAGATGTCATTCAGCTATTGTCTGGCATCTCGCGCATAATGAGCTGGCGCCCCATCATGCTGAACCACATCATGTTTCTCAAATCTTCCAATAGTTCACCGAGATTGTTTTCGAGAAAGTTCACGTAACCATTCGCATTAAGGCGATTGGGGAGTTCTATTGGACCAATTAGTTGATCTCCTATTATTCCAAAAAATTTCAACAGAATGATTCCTATGATGGGGTCTCACCCTGTAAATCTACGAAATAAGAACTTTTACTGCAATTTAGTATGAATTTCATGTTTTGTTTTTGTATAAATTTTATGGTATGTTTTGTTTATTTGTGTAATAGTTGGTTATAATTTTTTTTTTATTTCACACTTTTTCTAGCCCTTCTAGCTCTAGCCATCCACAGCCTCAATGCATGGCACAAAACTTTTGACTGTGGCAATTTTTATTACTGTTAATTTTTTGCTATTATCTTATTGTTTTATTATTTATTTATTATTTACTTATTTTTTTATTATTTTATTATTATAGCTCTAGGCTAGGCATATTAGGGAAAAATGAGGGTTCAGAGAATATATAGCTTTGCTATATAGTTTTGGTTTTCTCATCCTCTATGCAATTTACCCGCAACTTTGTTTTTTTTTCCACCTCGCCCAAATTTTAGCATTTTTGCACTTTTTTCAGTTTTTGCTCTAAATCTCCAAAGCGAAACGTTTTTTAGACAAATCCATCCTATAGAAAATAAAATTAAACAAAATTTTCCATACACTTCTCCTGTAAAATGTTTTTTTTTTTTTTTAAACTAACCGTTAGTCGCTTGAGCGCGCAAAAAACATATTCCAATATCTGGTCAAATTTACTATTTTCGCACTTGGTTGATACTTGGTTAGAGAAGACATCGACCTGTTGATCAACTTCACGGGTCTTTGGGAAAGAGACACGTTTTTTTCCTGAAACTGGGAAAGGGAAACGTTCCTCTAACCTCCTACTATCCTGTGCGCACGGCTTGCAAAACAAAACAATTAAAGAACACATTATGTTTCTTCACGAAACGAGTAGGTGCGTGATACGACTTTAGCGTCTTACAGCCAAGAGAAATTAAAGTTTGTGAAAACCTCCACCCAAGTTTTGAAAGTACCAAAAAAGTACCAAAATTTTGACAAAAAGTGTCAAATAAACAAAGTTCCAGGGCAAATTTTGGTCTGCAACCTCAAATTCGTGTTCAGCGGCCCAAAACCCCTACAGGGTGAGAAAATAAAAACTATAGCAAAACCTCTGAGAATTCAAGTATGCCTAGTCTACCTCAAGCTATCCATCTTAAGTAATTTCTCATTTCTTCTTTCCCATCCATCATTATCATAGGAAAAGGGACAGGACGGCTTGAAGCGGTGTAGGACTTAGCGACCCTTCACCAGACAGGCGGCGACATAAATGAAAACACCAACGCTGAGTCATAGCAGATTCCCAGAGCCGTACGTACTGGTTAACATGGCAATTTCAAGCAGTGAGCCATCCGTTTGTTTTAAGAATTCTACGAATAAACCAATTCATCGTAATAAGACATATTATAATGGTAGACTTAAGGCCTATCTAAATAATTTGTGTTATTGCTACTAAGTAAATACTACTACTCTATAAATAAGTAAATAGTGTTAAGTGTTCAACGGAAATACTATGGTCAGTATTGAAAGTGATGATTGTACGTATATGTACTGCAATAATCCCCTCTCTATAAATGCCTACAACGTTTATTGTAAAATATAAGAAATCCACTTACCAAACAAATGACGACTATCGCAATCCATCCATTTATGATGGATGAAGTAGTATATTTTCCCAGTTGTAAGGTAGCTGAAATTGCAAGAAAAATAGAAAATGTCCTTCCCAAGAACATTAAAATGTGCCATCCAAAAATCGAATTTAACTTGTGAACAGTTTTATTCACGTTGCAGTACGTTTCTTTGATTTCTTCAAACTTTGTGAGAAAGTATCCATCACCGAGACGTGTCCCGGTTATTAGTAAAGAAACAGCAGCGAGTTTCCTCAGTTTCAGATTAATATTTTCGAACAATATTTTTATTTTATAAATTACAATGCAAACGGCAGTCCACATTAAAAATAAAGTTGGATATGTAAATAGACGAACTGAAAAATTTAAATATCGAAACAACGACAATTTTTTAAAAATCAAGGTGTATTCAATAATTTGAGCCAAACATAAAATTACAATTGCAAAAAATGCTGCTAGCAATACGTAAAGATGTCGATCTTTTTTCGTTCTCTCTCGTCTGCTTTGTCTGAGGGTGCCTTCTGCAATTTCCAAATATTTCCTCATCAGATTCCAATTCCTGTTCAACACAAAACTTGATTGAAAGCCAACGCAGTCATGAAGAATTATTAACAGACCATCTAAAGCGTGATATATTGGCCTTATGTTTAATCCATTTAATAAATTGTTATGCATTTTTGAGTAGCCACCGTAAAAAGCAAAGCATTTTACCATTAAAGTTGTAAAAATGTGCCATTTCGAAATTGGACTCCCGATTCTTATATCAGGCCAAATGTATGAGTAAAATGCACATTGCAAGATAAATCGCTCTATTTTTGGACAAATACCTTCAAAGGTCAGACGCATTTTCTCCAAAAACTTCATGTCGGTACGTACTAACAACTATAAACGTCTGATCTCCATACCTAATTATACAATGAAGCCTCAATCAATATCATTAATTAATATCGGGACACGAAAAGTCTTTCAATAATAATAATTATTATTTTATAAGTAGGTATAGGAATTATTTAGCTTATTTTTTGTTATGTCTTTAAATGGCCGGTTTGTTTACTTTCAAGTTCAAGGGTTGCTATGGACTCAGTTAATTTGTATTTTTGACGTAGCTATGTACTCTTATACAGAGCGGAAACTTGTAAGTGGGTCTTGTAATAGGAATATGACATTTAGTATGGGAGCTTTGGGTTGAAAGACAATTTGTTTCATTTCAAGTTGAACATTGTGAATTGAAAAAAAATCTATTGAAACATTTTTGAGCACTTTGTTTTATCTACAACCAGAACCACATAAATGATAACTGAATAGAATATATCTAAATTAAAAAATATGCTGGAACATTTATATTGTCCCGTTTGGTGATTTTGTCTCGTTTTTCAATTATTGATTGCGTTAAAAGAAAAATTGTGGTGGTAATGTCGAGAATGAAAAGTCGCAGGTCAATTCCTGAATGTTGATGTTCCACTATTACATCAATCGAATTGCTCATCTAAAAAGTCCTCGATGAACTAAATTACCCAAAATTTACTTTTCCTGTGCTTTATTGATATTCAATCGTGAACAATAACGCGTTCTCTGAGCATAACTTTCGAAGTCATGGCGGAAAATTTATGCGAAAATGGTTTAAAGTCCAGGAAAGTGATAAAAAATCAGAGTAGATTGAGAAAACTAAAGACTTTACCCCGAAATACGACTTTTCTCGAGTAGCTAATTTTGGAAGACGAATCAAGGTCAGAATTAAAATTTTAAATCTTCAACCAGGATCATGTTTCTGTGGTCTATTTCATGACTTACTGGTTAGTCCTGAAAAATATGAAATGGCAATTGTCAGAGCTAATCATTTTAATTATTTTATGAATATGAAAAAATATTTATTATTAAAATAATTCTTTAGTTATTCTTATTGTTAATTCAACTTTATTTTTACTTATGACGGTTATACAATATTATGTAACCAACTATTATATATTTAATTTTTCAGTATGGCTCTACGGTGATCATCCTGATATGCGACGCTGCTTCCAAAGAAGCGTCCATGATTTCGTCGACTTGTTATGAGCTCCAGGAGAGATTGCCAGCAAAATCGCAGGAGCGCCAAGAACTTTTCGCCTTCTCCCTCTACGTCCGCTTCAACCCTGTCCGATTTTCGGCTGCAGGGTTCTTTGATATCACCCGGGGGACACTCTTCGCTTTGATGTCCACAATTACGACATACTTCATCGTCTTGGTGCAGTTCAATTCACTGTAATCGCCTTTTGTTTTTCTTCAGCTAGGTTAGTTGAATTTTGATTCTGTAATAATATATCTATCGCTTCGGGTTGTATACCTGATTAAATGTATTTATCTATTATTTATATACAGGGTGATCAGTAGCTCGCGCACTCGGAGTATGCTGTGAAAAATTAACTTTTTAAGAGTAGTGCCCGTATTCACAAACGATAATTTCCTAAATAATTACGTAATTAATTAAATGAGTGAGATGGAGATATGCAGTTTTTTCGCAATAGAATGAGATGGGGATAATTGATTACGTAATTATTTAGGAAATTATCGTTTGTGAATACGGGCATAGGTATAGTAAAAAAATTACCGCAGCGCTGAATTTTTTTTTTTATAAAAAGTGGGAGCATCGGTCTTAACTGTAGGTGAGACATAGTCGCTCCACCCTGGTAATTTTAGCTTCGAGATCGAGCTTATATAGCCACAGGCCACAGAAACATTTAAAGGAAATAAATAGTTTTATAATCGAATACCAAGCTGGGATTCGGACCTCAGACGATGCAGCGTCAACGGCTTCGTCAGTGACCTAAGGCGATGCGAAACCGCCCGCGCAGGGCTGTACTCTTTCTTCCAAAGATATTATTATTTTTGTGAAAATAAAAGTGGCAACATTGACCTGAACATATATCGTGAATAAGTTCGGGCTAGTTATCAATTTTATCATTTTAATTTCCATGAAAATGAAGGCATTTTAATATTTTATTTGCTAAGTTGAGTTTGGGCGGTTGCCAAACTTCAAATTTCTTTCAGATTTGGGTATATTATCAATTTACAACATTCTCAATTCCTCTGTAAAGAGGTTTAAAAAAAAATAACGAATCAGTAGTATTTGATCCAGATAATACTATGGTAGTAGATTTGCTTATTTTCATCATGGTTATTAAAATAATTGGCTTCAAACTTGGATGAGGGAAACTCTGTAACTCGAAAACTAACCATCGGATTCCATTTCTTTTTGTAGACTATCATTTATTTTAATGGGATCGATAATGCCCTGTATTGGAAGTGCGCGACTTACTGATCGGCCTGTTTTTATACTTAGATATTCCATTAAATGATATGCTTTTGAATCTGATGATCACATTTTAAATTTTATTAAAGATGTCGTGAAATTTTTTCCCTGTCTTATCTTACTCTTCTAGATCTCCAGAGAACTCTAGCCCCACTATGTCACTGGGTTGAAACTTTGAAATGAAACACATTTTTATTGCAGCCTTAGTTTTACATTTTTGGAAATCAGGAACGAAGCTTGATCTTGAAAAAGGTTATTCTTTTACTCATGCATTTAAGAACTTTAAATAACTTTAAATGAAGTATTTCGCATAGAAAACGAGGAAATTGAGAAAAACGATTTTTGTTGCTTTTGATCTTGAATATTTTGGGACGCGGACACGAGTTTATATGAGATTTTTCTACCGGCCTTGTCACATCATGATGTTTAATCTTAATTTGCCTAAACTATGAATAATTCTACGCTTTTACAAACATTTTGGGAGTAGGCCTACTGGCCTACCTACTGTAATGAAGTCGTGAATTTTCGCCTTCATCCGAGCTACACCGCCGAATACCGCGAAAGTGTTATCGTCGTTCCGACGCTAATAATAAGAGTCCAGTTTTTATTTTATATAACTTCAAGTATCAAAGTTTAATTTTCATTCAGTTCCTCAGTTTCATTAACGTTTAATTAAGTTTAGAACCCGATTAGTTTAAATTAAATAGATGCCTTGTTTATTTCCGCCGCCGCTCCGACAACAATCATCCAGGTAGGTATTCATGATTTTACTCTCCCTACGGTTGACCGCGTCACATCTCCGCTCCATATCTTTTTTATCTGGATTGTTACCCCCCATCCTTGCCTATCTACTGCTGCTGCCGTCTTCGAAGGCCATAGAGGATCACGCCACTTCCCTGTGTTACTAGGCGGCGGTCTTGTCCTTACGTTATGAGTAGCTGGAGGCCGGCAAGTTTTCCCACCTTCGACATCGCCACCGAATGTCATTATGTGGCATTCGGCATATCAATGACATATATATCAACGAATCCGAAAATCCAATTAAATCTGGACGGTCCCTCATAAACAAACATTGTCAGTCGGCTAGCAAGTCCCGCAAGATCGAAGAACTCAATTGTCAAAACTCAGTCAAGACGGATCATGCAGAAATTGCTGAGATACTCAACAGCGTATTTCTTCCAAACAACTCTCCCATGCACCTTCAGTCAAACTCACGGATCCAATATGCCTGTTCTCGTCTCTTTATCATCATTCATGTTGTACCTTACATCACCTAGCGAAATTATAAGGCTAGACGAGATTCCTTCCTTCATTGCCAAGTATTGTATATCTGAACTTGCCCAACCCTTATTTGAAATTTATACAACTTCTTTGAGTTGAGACTGGCGTATTCCCCGATAAACTCAAGACAGCCCTGGTTAAACCCATTTACAAGAAGGGCGACGTCGAAGACCCAGATAACTACAGACCAATTAGCCTACTATCCGTGTTTGATAAAATTCTCGAATCCCTCCTCTCCTCACGTCTTCTTGACTTCTTAAATAAAACTGAGATTCTTTCAAGCTCCCAACACGGTAACCTGAGGAACAGATCAACTGAGACGGCTTTAATACAACTTACTGAGTACATATCTAAGGGCATGGAGGAGGGCGAACCCCATTCCCCACGCTGAATCCGAATGTCATGAATCGAAATCAAGTTGCTTCCCGGTTTTACTGGGCGGCAGTTTTGACTCAAAATTCGAGGCTGTCCCAAAACCATCAACTGGCCTCAACTCGCCGAACGAGTAAAGTACGTAGCAAGACCGACATAATTCGCTATAATTCACATATCAGAATTCGAATAACACTAAATAGAATTCAAATAGTTTAACCGTGCATTAAACTCAGTTAGGCCCGACAGAACATACCGTGTTTTATGAATTTTATTTTTGATCGATCATTTTCATTACTTGTCACGTACATCGATTATTTTCTGTGTAACTACTCTGCCAAATAAGTCATTTTTAACATTTGCCGACATCACATACATCAATTATTTTCCGTATAACCACTCTACCGACTAATTCATTTTCGACATCTATTATTTTCTGTTGAACAAAATCGTATAAATTGAATTTTGCCGGCGTATTAATTTCATCGTCACCAGAACCACTGAAAATACTCGCCTACATTTTCGCTTAACGGAATTGCCAGTAACATTCGGGGAGCAATTAAAGCTCGTTTCGCCAAGCACGATATTCTTGGTGTTCAGCTTATCTGATCCCTGGGGTTTTCCGTTTCTCCATTGAGCTACCTTGGGACAAAGGTACGATATATGAGAATATTTTCCCGGGGAAACCCTCAACAAAAATCTGACGCCCGAGAAATTCGTCGAATTCTAGGCAGGACCGAGTCAGTGAACTTCCCAGTAAGATCGTCACACTACTAATAATTAAAATTACACGCCAGGTGTCCCGATACCTGACCTGGCTTTCTATGGTAAAAATAGGTGTTCAAATCTATGGTTAAATACAGTCCGATCTGATCAGCCTTGTCGTAACTCTTGAACGTTTTTATCGATAACTCCCCGATTAATGGCGTTAGGGATTTATGTCTAGTATTTCAAAACCGCTTTATGTAATGATCTTAAATAGATTTACGAAATGCTTCCATGCATAATTAATTTTTCATTTTGCCGAACAGCTGATAAATCATTTAGATATAGATAGTTTTACTCTAATTATTATTATTATCAGAATGAAAATGGTATCGATGGATGATTTGTTACTAAAAATCGCAAATTACTTGTTCCTAACAACAAATTACAAGACTAATATATTTAATTGTAACAAGTCTATCGTTACGAGAATCGTAAGAGCGTTTCTTGGTATTATTTTTAATGCATCTCCGGTAACTTTGAAGTTATTGACAATGAGGAAAGAAATGACACCACAAGGAGTGCTTGCTTTAATACTTGGCTGTGGTTTCGTCTTCTATTTTCTCGTGTTTATTAAAATAAGTGTCTTGCAAAATAAAAATTGGATACGTTTCTGGAAACTTTGCTTCAGATTGGAAACATCTCTCATCCCCAGACGCCGAAGAGCTAAGTTGCCCAAATTTTGTTCGATTATCGTAATCTTCAATATTGTCAATAATATCTATGATTTGTGTGTACCCGCTAAGCGGGGTAACGTTACTTCCACAAATATCACGACTGTAATTTACATTTTTGCATCATCCCGCTGGACTATTTCTCTGACAATGCTCTTTCTAATTTCATCAAAAATTATACGGATTTTGAAAGAGTTCAACGTAAAACTTCGTGGTATAATGGAAGGCAGCATTCCTATGGACATTTTCTTATTGGGAAACAGGAGACAAACAAGGTCTCGCTTCCTCGACCTTGGCCTGCCGGCGGCTTCGGGCCTTCGGCCCTCAATGGCGGGCCTTCGGCCCGTTTTGTCAGTAGATCTCCGTCAAAGTTAGAATTTTTCATGTTTTTTTCGTGTTACCTTTTTTCTATGTCGCTACACGGCACTGTGATCAGTAGATTCCGCGTCGTAGTTAAAATCTACCATTCATCTCTGTTTGTGTTATTTTTTTCTATATCGCTCCTGAAGGACCAATATGGGAACTTCCGAGATCGCGCGTAAAAGTTAGATTCGCGTCAAAGTTAGTCACGCGTTAGCTAACACGGCGGGCTAGAAAGAGAGAGGAGAGAGAGAGAGAAGGGAAGGAGGGGAGCGGTGCGACTAAAAAAGAGTGAACGAACGTGGTGTTGCGGAGCCTGGGCCGTTTGTCAGTTTGTCTTTTTCGCTTTTATTTTCCGAGAAAATGGCGTCCAAATATCAGATTATGTGGTAAAACATTGGAAAACGGGCGTTACGAACAAAGGAATTTTTTTTTTAACTCTTAAAATCAAAATGGCGGTCAACTTGTAATTTTGACGTAACAAAGAAACTCGAAATTACGATCCTATTGTGAGAAAAAAACAAAAAGAAAATTTAAAGTGTCACTTCTCAAACGTCAAAATCGAAAGTAATTGAAAAACATCATTTTTTCTCTGTAACAAAATTCATTTTGGTAGCGGTGTAATTTGTGGTTGAAATAATTTTTGCCGTTTTCAAATTGAAGAGAATACCCGCGATTCGACCCTGACCGTGAAAAAAGAATGACAAAACAATCGAAAGTGTCAAATAAAAAATGTCAAATGCGAAAAATCTCGAACGAACTCCTTTGTTTTTCAGCAAAACAAATCGCTGTGACGTTAAAAGTCGCGATACAATTTTTTTTTTTAATTCAATAAGAAAGGCATTACCCTTAACTTGAGCGTGGTTGTAAAAAAAAACTCGAAAAAAAAAACAAAAATGCGACTTTTTAAACGTCAAAGTCCAAAAATTGGGAGCCAAAATCGGCCATTTTCGAAAATTCACAGCGTTGCCATTTTGGAAATTTAAGCGGCAAAAATTGAAAATTCCGACACAGCAACTCTTCTACTAAACTGCTAAAATCATCCTGGATTCCTGATGTACGGAAATTACCGAGAAAAAAATTTTCGAAATATAGCTGATTTCCATTGATTTTGCTCGGAAATGTGAAAATTTTTAACGGCAAATTGTACTGCTTGAACGTTTTTGACCGTAACTTTGGCCATGTCGGTCGGGGGATGACCGAAAAGGTATCAACGTGTAGCTGAGAAACGGTTTTTGAAGACTGCAAAATTTCATCGCAATTGACGTAACCGTCTGTCACTTATAAGCTGTCAAAGTCGATTTTTTTTAATTTTTTTTGCGAATTTTCAAAAGCGTCTGTAGCGGCCATTTTGGAAAATTTTGCGATCGCAATTCCACGTTACGCTTCTTATCGACGAACTCTGTCGACCGAAAAAAAAAATTCCCAGAAAATCACACCGTTTCGGAGAAAACGACGAAACAAATTGTGATCAAAAAAATCATAGCCCTATCCCTTTCGATTTTTTGAGTAAAAAAGGAAAAATAGAATCGGCTGAAATTCGCAGCTTGGCACGTCGTGAGCGCCGTGAATTCCGATCCGAAATCCGTTTTTCGTTTGCGTGCATATTTCCGGAGAAAATGGCGTCCAAATATCAGGTTTTGCTGAAATTTGGCGAACACGACCGAGGAAATAATTTTTGCCGATTCGGAAAATCAAGATGGCGGAATTTTTGTAATTTTACCGGAACGAAAAAACTCCGATCTACAACACCCTCACGAAATGTTTTTGGAAAAAGAATTGAAACTGTCATTTAAAAAATGTCAAAATTGAAAAGTTGGAAGAAATCGGAAAAAGACACGTGTTTTTGCACACAAAAAAAATTAGATAAAATCGAAGAATCAAGATGGCGGCCAGATTCTGGTTTCGTCGTACAGGCAAAATGTTCGGCAATGACATATTGATGCAGGAGCCGAAGAAAAAAATCGCAACTGTCATTTTTCAAACGTCAAATTCAAAATTTTTGATCTCGATTTCTCAACTTTGACGTTTAAAAAGTCCCAGTTTGAATTTTTTTTCGAGTTTTTTTTCAAACCACGTACTAGCTAATAGTATTGCCGTTATTCTGACATTTAAAAAAAAATTGTATCGCGAGTTTCAAGGTCGCCGAGATTTTTTTTGTTGAAAAAAAAATTAATTTTTTTTCGGGTTTTTCAAGTTTGACATTTATTAAGTGACATTTTCGAATTCGCTGTCATTTTTTCTGCATAGCCAGATGAGAGTCGCAAGTAATGTCTTTATTTTGACACCGCCAAAAATAATTCAATCACGATTTATACCGTCACTATAATGACATTTGGTAAAAAGAAAAACAATTTTTCTCAATATTCATGAATTTGACGTTTAAAAAAAATGACAGTTGCAGTTATCCGGGATAGCTCTTGCACCAATATATTATTGCTGCACATTTCACCTTTACGAGGATACCAAAATCTGGCCGCCATCTTGATCCTTCGATTTTAATTAAATGTTTTCGTGTGAAAGAACACGTGTTTTTTTCCACTTTTTGATTTTCACGTTTCAAAAGTGCCAGTTCGGATTAGTTTTTCGAAAATATTTCACCGGGGTGTAGTAGCCGGGAGTCTCTTAGTTACGCTTAAATTACAAAATTTTAATCATCTTGATTCTTCGAATCGAAAAAAATTATTTCCTTCGGTCGCGTTCACGGAATTTCCGCATACGTAATATGACATTAAGTTCTTTACTCTATTTTTCACGGCTCATTTTTCAAATTTTGCAAATAATAATCACTCCAAATTATTAGTGAAAGACCAATAATAGTACATCGCAATTAATTGTAAAAACAATTATTTCAAAAATGCATAAGAAAAAACAGAAATTACCCCGAACAGGATCGGCGCATAACCATCATTATAATAATTAATTAATGAGAGCGGGGCAACAAACGACCGAGCCCGCCGTCCGGCACGTCAAAACTTCATTAATAGTTTCCCGACGACGGTGAATCGCCGGAACGTATTATCGAAAATTTCAAAAAAAATTCATATCTTCGTTATTAAATGACCAATGTGGATAATTTTTTCACAATCATTTACGTTAATTAATTGTCGTTGCGACTGTCCTTTTAATTTTCCCAATCGCGCATAAAGAAGAAGACAAAAAAAATAATAAAAAATTAATTTATCGATTTTTTAATAAAAATAAAAGTGTAAGCTAATTTTCGAGCAGCGATGAAATTTTTTATTTTTCGTTTAAAGTGCCAACATAATCGAGATGAAATGAAGCCAAAACTTCAAATTTAGTGTTGGAGAAAAAAAATCTGACAAAAGTTCAACTATGTCACCGATGGAGAAAGATATATGTAAAACACGTCTGAACCGTTTCAATGACCTGCCGAAGTTTTTCCGAATTTTGACAGTTTCTCCAACGGTTTAGAAAAAAAACTATATTTATCTTTTTTGTAGGTAAAGAACGTCTCTATCATAGAGCTTTGTTATTTTTTCGATCGGTCGACAATGTTTCGAAAAAAATTCGAAAGCTTGCGATAAAGAGTAGCATTTTGACAATTGTTATTATTGAAGAAACAATTGCCGCTCCCAAACAGAGAATTTTTCTGGAAAATATTTCAAATAAAAAAATAGCACTTGAAGAATTGTTCAAAAAAGGTCTGATTTGATTTTTCGCTAGGATGAACCGTTTTCGAAAAAAAAATTTTTTTGTGGGTTTTTATTTCATTTTAAACCAAAGCTGATTTTGTTGTTTTTTTTCGAATAAGTCACTTTTGCCGACTTGTCACGTAAAAATCATCATCATCTTTTTGGTAGGTAACGAACGGCTCTATCTCGCAGTTTTGTTATTTTTTCGATCTGTCAAATAAACTTTGAAAAAAAATCCGAATTAGTCGCAAAATCATGCGAATACGGTGTCCTTAATTTTTGAGAGCCGATTACCGCTCACCTAATTATTTTTTCGAAAAACGATTTATACAAAGTTTGTACGTCTATCCTTTCCCTAAGTAACTGTACTTGCAGAATCTGTCCGCGACATACCGTTACCGAGAAACAAATCCTTATGTCGGGACGTTTTTAAAAAAATACGGCCCTGAACGGGGGCCTTAAAATTCTCGGATCCGGCCCATTTTCAATAGGTCGTATTTGGGGGTCCCTAGCTTCGTCCCTACCGAGTTTCATCCCGATCGGTACAACTTTCGGACACTTAGAGTGTTTCCTAGCTCGTTCCCGAAAAAACCCGAAATTCCCGAAAAAAAGACACTTCCCGGTAACGGAACCCGCTCACTTTCAATAGGCATCGTGGGATCCTGCGCCTCTTCAATCGAGCCAAATTTCAACGTTCTACGACGAAAAATGGCGCCTCTAGAGTGTTTCCTAGCAAAGCGAACAGACACACAGACAGACCGACAGACATTTTTCGGGCACAAGGCTTAGTATACTTCCGAGATTTACGATTACATCGATCTCGGAAGAACAAGGAACAATATTTTATTAGACTTGAAAAAATTCAGAATCTTGTATAATTATTTAATGAAAATGATTGAGATTTTTAATGGAACGTCTGGATGGCACTTGTTTTTTGTAATCGGATTTGGTTTAATAGCCTATCTACAATATCTGGATAGAGTAATTCTACATTTCGCAAATATTCGTCTCCTTTCTGGGAACCAGATCATAGCGCTTTGGATTTACGCCATCTATATGCTTGTAAGTACCTATTCACTTCTATAACTAAGCTACGTCAAATCTTTTAGTACCTAATGAAGGAATCTTCTATTCTATAATTTTGTATTATGTACCAAATAATTTTATCAAAGTAGGAGTAAGAGCGCCTCAGGTGGAGCCTTCCTCCCCCTCGCTTACTCCCACTCAAAAAGTTGAATAATAAAAAATAATTCACTTACCTTAACCCCGAAAGGAAGGAGGTGGCTATTGACAGATCTCAATGTGACTAGGCAAATTTGTAACATTAGCCACATTGGCCTGTCGAGTAGGACATATCAAATTTCGAATGCCCCACCCAAATATTCTAAATGTCGAAAGAAAATAAATTTTAAATTTTGAAAAGTGATCGTCTAAAATTTCAAAGTATCAAATCAAAACCAAACTTAATCAAAAGATTCGTTGTGATTATCCAGCCCGGGACAGATAAATGTGGCCTTCCTCTGGAAAATCCAGCATTCACCGAACCAGACTGGACCCGTAGTAACTCCTAACAATTTTAAAAACAATAACCAAAAATTAATAAACCTCACCAAAATATACCAGGATATATCGCCTTATTCTTGATGTTACTCTACTGATTGAATAAATAATTTAAAAGAACATGAGGAGGGTTGATACTCAAAACTCTAAAATTGTTGAATTTTAATACAAAGATTTATTAAAATCAATTTCATCATCAGTACAATAGACTGGCAATCACCAATAGATCTTACATATCAACAATCAATTTAATAATTAAAATCAGTAATCCTGACTCAAATATTCAAACATAAATATTACCTTATTACCAATAATATCAAACTTACTTGACTAAAATTCAAGATAGGTACCTATATCATTTCAATAGTTCAGATAAAAATTTCCAAAGCTCAAATTCTATTAAACAATTTCTAAACTATAACACATAGGTATGATTCTGAATAGAACTCGGAGTTAGATCAGAGATTATTTATCAAAAATTCAAATTTATCTTAAGCAAAAGTTTCAATATAAAAATCGGTATCTACCTACAAAATCTAAAATTCAAAATTTAATTTGCAAAATGATCATCTCCAACTCAAAATCCTAAACACACACGATAAATTTAATAAATTATTTTTACACATTACCATTACATTAGTCACTCATTGACCACAATAAAAGTTCATAACATATTATCAAAAATCAGATTCACTTAGAAAGTCATAGGTGATGAAATCAATTAAACACTGTACTTGAATTTATTTAATTTTCTTGATTATCGGAAAATAGCAAAAGTTTATTCACTCATAAAGACATACCTTATTCTTCAAAACTCCATCTCAAAACTGACGAACTAAGGTTCCTCTAACCTAAGCGCGATGATCAAAGACTAGACCGGCATGGTTGCTGGAACTGCCTTTGCACTGGTGTTAGCACCCCTTGGTGGATGCTCTAGGTGCCGGATGAGCTGGACTGCTCTCCCTGCTACCTTGTGATGACCAAATATCAACGTACTAGGACCTCTGCCTGATGAAACCTTCCATGTCTACAAACTAAACTCCACCACTCTTCTTTATTTCTCCAAGCTTCTTCAAACATCACCCTTCACACAGGTTAGTATACCTACCTAGGTAGGTACCTACATAAGCCTCCACATGATCGAATCTTTATGTAAACTTTCGTGTAAATTAGAAAATTGAAAGTTGGAACTCAAAACTCAGAAACTAGAAGTTCGAAATTAAAATTCAGGAATCAAAAGTTAAAACTTAGAAATTCAAAGATCGAAATCAAAAACTGGAAATCGGAAATTAGTAGTTAAAAATCAAAACTGGAAGTCGGGACCTAACATTCTAGAACTTGAAACTCAAAAGTAAATCAAAACTAAAGTTCAAAACTACGTTCAAAACTACGTCTAAACCCACGTCCAAGACTATGTCCAAGACTACGTCCAAGACTACGTTCAAAAACTTAATCTAGTAGTACGTAAATCCAAAACCACGTCCCTTGTCTGTAAAGACAAGAAAGCGAACATTAGTTATGATGACCAAAATTAAATTCAAAAGATTACTCACGTAAGACTGCATCTTTCACGGAAACAACTTCACCATTACACAAGGGACTAATACTAATTTACGAACTTGTAGACAGGCTACATGATCTGCCGCAGTAAGACCGAAAAATGAACCTGAAGCGTCCTTTACCTCCCTTTATAATTTTTTTGGGATGACGCTATCGCATGCGCCTTAACCACTGTCCAACCGAACTTGGTGACCCACTTTCACTCCAAATATCATCATCGACAGTATGCAACACTTAAAACTCGCACGCGACATTGACGGATCGATTCTCATATACTCTAGTACACCCTCGGCAGTACGATCAACCTCTCCCGTTCTCCCTATATCCAAACTTAAATTTCACAATCGTGAATCCGCTTATACTCGAGGCTTGTCGTGTCCCAGAACAAAACGCAAGTTTTTTTTATATGTTTCCTCAACTATCGTTTCATGTTTTTTTAACCCACACCCAAAGAAATAATCTTTTAGGTTTTATCTGGATAACTAATCGGAAATCTTGAGTAGCAAGATGAGAGTGGTCTCATTAGACGCGGAAAATTAATTCGCATAAGATGATATACTTTTCAAACTCTGAAAACCCAGAACCGGGACAGAAAATCGACCAGACATGTTTTCTACGTCTTACTTAAATAACAAAGACAAGAATTTCTTAATAGCTGTCAGGTGTTCGTTCGTGATCTTTGCCTAATACAGCCTCCTACATCAGCGAAAATGTACAGTCAATCATAACTTTTCTGAACTTTATAAAAATATTCCAAATCGAGAATTAAAATTTTGAAAAAGAAAACGTAGCGTGCAAGGCACGCTGCACACCCCCCCTTGTAAAAAGGAAGGAAAAGTCTCCACAAGAAACTTTTCCGAGAGAACTCCTCTCGAATCAACAATCAACAAATCCCAACAAACTGAAAGAAAAGACAGAAAGAACAAGTTTTAAACACTCCATGTTTCAAACACAAAGCAATATGGGCGAGCCCTGACCTCGGAAACCGCCAGTAGGACTCTGGTTACTAAAACTAGGTTAAACAGGCTCCCAAAAGGAAAACCTGACTGCCGTTATTCGGAAACTAACTCCGCTCTACACATAATTCAATAAAGTAAGTTGAGTCTCATGAGAACACGAAGGAACTCAAAAAGACAAAACTCTTATGGTGGCAATATTTGCCTATGTAGCGAAGCTCAAATAATTGGCCCCTGTGGTTGGCATGTCACGTGACTATACCTCCTACTTCATCAGTCGGGGCTCCACAACTGACTAAACGGCAGGCCCTTTCCATTTATAAGGCTGGAAATGACATAATGCACCCCTCTAGTACACTACCTTGTAACTAAAGATTTTTCAAAAGAAAGCTAAATATTTTCCCTAACCTCTGGTTGAACAGACTATACCAGAACCAATAACCTCCACCACCATACTCATCCATAAAATAAAACTAAAACTATGTGAAACAGAGTTCTCCATTGGAGAAACCCCGGCTGTCGTCAATCGATTACTGATTTCGTCCTACACACAAAAATCAAGGAGTTGGGTCTGCATGAACACCTCAAGGAAATCCAGCGACCGAAACTCGTGAGTTGGCAATACTGCCAGGATGACGAAACCTTAAAGATTCGGCCCCTATGGTCGGTATGTCGCCAGACAATACCACCTACTTCATCAGCTGGGGGCTAAGCAGCTGACTAGACGACAGGGCAATTCTCCGCTTATGAGGCCGGAAATGCCAAAATACACCCCTCTAGTGCGTTTCCCTGCGACTAGAGATTTAACGTCAAAAGCTAAAAGGTTTCCTTGATCGTTAGTTAGTTAAGAATAACGTCCTAACGACTTTGGAGCGAAGTATGATTCCTAACAAAGGAAATCATAGAGAAATCTAAAAGAGCCAAAACTAAATTTCTACATAGAAAAGCCTAAAGAAATTTTAAATCTAAGAGTTCTACTTATACCTCAAACTCCAAGACGTCTAAATCGGGTCAAATGTCAAAATTGTTCATACTCAAAGTATTTTGATCTGGACACTTCCAAATCAAAATTATTCATACCTCAAAATGTCAAAACCGAAATATCGAAGATATTCATACTCAAAAAATGTCAAAATCGGGATATCTAAATTATCTATACTCAAAAATGTCAAAATCGGGATATCTAAATGATCTATACTCAAAAATGTCAAAATTGTTTTCCAAAAACGTCCAAATTATTCAACAAGATTCAGTCAAGTGGTTATCAAAAGCACAAGAATAGATGAAATTCTGAAACTCCAACTCGGATTTTATTTCTCAAAATTAATTAACGCGAACGCTAAGTATCAGTAGTAAGACAGATTTAATTTTCCAAGATTTTCCTCTACTGAGACCTACGTCACTAAATTTCTCTACTGAATGACTCAAAGTGGTACTGGAACTGTGCGGCCATTCTTACCCAAGAACCCGTCGAGACTTACCCAGACACCTAAACTCAAAGACTCAAAACTATCTCAACTCCAAATTATTACTCTAAAACTTACACAAATGTGTTAGACCTTCAGAATTATACTAATATGTTGATTAAGGTGGAACTCGACGTCAAAATATAGGGAGTAAAGTCCCTACTTTACTTAAAAGAAATTGGAAATAATTTCCCAATCCAAAATTGTCATCAAAGGGTAAACATACTATATTGTCCTAAAAGGACTGTCAGTTTTCACTTTAGACGGTGCAGGGCGGAAAAGGACGAAAAAGGACCCGAAAGAAGAGATAAAAGATCAAAAGCGAACTTAGATGTATACTGTAAACAGTGAAAAAGAAAAAAGAAAGAAGCACATAGAAATATATACAAGAAATCAGCCACTGGACCTATTTTCAAAAATGGCTGGATACTTTCTCTTTAGGTAACACCAGGGTGGAAAGTACCAAAAATAACCCCATAGATGTTGTCATTGTCTAAAGAAAATTTTCAAACGAGAAACCAAATCTCAATTATTGGACCTATGAAGTGGTTTTACTTACCAATGAACTCTATCTTAAAGAATAAAATTTTCAAAAAGAAAATCAAATCTCAACCGTTGGACCTATATGTGGTTTTACTTACCAACGAACTCTATTTCAATTATTAAAGAATAAAAATTTTCGAAAAGAAAATCAAATCTCAAACGTTGGACCTATATATGGTTTTACTTACCAACGAACTCTATCTCAATTATTAAGGAAATAAAAATTTTCAAAGAGAAAGATTTTTACTTTTAACTGTCACACTACTCAAATGTTCTCAAAAGAGCAAACTTGAAAAGTTCTTACAAATGAAGAGACTTTTAAAACTCAAAATTTCTTGTCAAAATCTGTATAGTTAATTTCCAATCATAACTCATTAACCACCCGGTTAATGTTGTTCCGCCAAAATTAAACACCATTAAAGATATTCAAGATAATGTGTCAACTGAAAGAATTCTTAAATCTCAACTAACTGTACTTATTGAATCTCAAACTCTAGCTGAAAATATTGCCTCGACTTAACCTTAATCAAAGGAATGGAAAAGATTTTTATCATCAGGAGCTTTTTTTTTTTTTTTTTTTTTTATTCAAGATCTCAACCTAAAAGTTTTATAACTACCTCAATTCTCAACTCTACTCAACGGATCGTTCCTGAAAGTTACTGTTAGGATGATAACAGCTCAGATTTATATTTAGATTATGCCAATTATCAACTCTAACAGAACTCGAAATTTTCAATTAAGAACTCACCTAAATCAACTCAACCCAACGCCTAGTCACGTAGCTCACTTATTTGCATGGGGCTCTAACGCGACCGTTTAAAAATATTTTACAAATTAGTCTGGCCATGACTAAAGTGTAACTCAACCTCTACCTCAACAACATTTACTGGTAGGTTAGCTAAATTTATTTAATTTGTACGCTAACATCACCAGTCTCAAATTATTTTAACCTAAGTACCTATAAAAGGATTTTCTCTAAACTCGACTCAACCTCTACGAAGACTCCTGACTCTAAACAACCTTTATTTTTTCTCCAAAACCGTAACTAAATTTACTGAAAAAACTTACTATTGACACACTAAACGAATTCTTTCTAAACTCTCAAACTACAAACAAATAGGATGTATACTGCCTTTGCGTGTGAACGGAGCTTTACACTAGGGGCGCCAACTTGAATACAACACAACTAGGTCACCCCTAAAGCGCGCTCTACACTAACACTGGCTATTCTGGATCTCAACAAATGGTTTAATATCACTTACGTGAAAATCTCCCAGGATTTTTCCTGACAGATCTGAAAGAACAACAACCTTACCAGTACCTTTAATTTTCTTTATCATAGCCGGGACATACTTCGGAGCTAATTTCTTAGAAAACTTATCAACCGCTTTGGAAAGAACGAAGTTTTTCTTCCACACTTTATCACCTTCCTGATAATTAACTTCTCGCCTACGAAGGTTATACCTCTTAACATTTTTCTCAAAAGATTTTCTAATTTTCTCTTGGATTTGGGGATAAAGTTTAGGAACTTTGCTCACTTCGGACTGCCATTTAAGTCGATTGGAGAAATCGACTGGGTCAAAAGAACTATAATCAACATCCTTATAAAAACTACCATTCACGGGTACACACGATATACACCTGTCCGAGGTCCAAAAACCAAAAAAGAATAAGCTCATGATGTTGCTATAAAAAAAAAAGGACTGTCAGTTTTCGCTTTAGACGGTGCAGGGCGGAAAAGGACGAAAAAGAACCCTATTTCAAAATTTTATAACTTCATCTCATCTACCTTGAGATCAACGACCTCAAAACCGACTGTAGTATTTTCCTCAATAAAATCCATCTTCACTATTTATCTCAAAAGATTTTCACCTCAAAATTCTCAAACAAGACTTTTCAACCAACTTTACCTGAAACAAAGAAAACGAAATTGTCGTTCCTTTTCTTAGTTGACTTGACCTGACCTAACAGAATTATCCAAAACCAAAATCTCAAAAATCAGATTGTTGCTGATTCCATCTGTAACTCCACCTAAGCTAAAAAATTAAAAAATTATCGAACTCGAAAACCACATCTTCAGGTTTACCACACCGTCTTGGCTGGAACCTAAAAAGCTGAAACGTCAAAAAGAAAACAACACGGACTCAAATACCACAGGTCTGAATTCCCTCGAAGTCCTTCGTTGAAAATTTCAAACCTTACCTTTTGGTTTTAGTCCATCTGTAAACCTTACGCAACTAAGAAAGGTATTTGTCTTTACTTGTCTAAATTTTGAAAAAGTTTTTCTCTCAAAAATTATTAAAACACCAACACCTCATGTTCATTAATTCTTCTCAAAGTTTGAGAAAGTTTTCGAAAAAAGAATAAGGAGATTGATTTATCCTGGTCACGCACCGCTTGGAGCCTTCCTCCCCCTCGCTTACTCCCACTCAAAAAGTTGAATAATAAAAAATAATTCACTTACCTTAACCCCGAAAGGAAGGAGGTGGCTATTGACAGATCTCAATGTGACTAGGCAAATTTGTAACATTAGCCACATTGGCCTGTCGAGTAGGACATATCAAATTTCGAATGCCCCACCCAAATATTCTAAATGTCGAAAGAAAATAAATTTTAAATTTTGAAAAGTGATCGTCTAAAATTTCAAAGTATCAAATCAAAACCAAACTTAATCAAAAGATTCGTTGTGATTATCCAGCCCGGGACAGATAAATGTGGCCTTCCTCTGGAAAATCCAGCATTCACCGAACCAGACTGGACCCGTAGTAACTCCTAACAATTTTAAAAACAATAACCAAAAATTAATAAACCTCACCAAAATATACCAGGATATATCGCCTTATTCTTGATGTTACTCTACTGATTGAATAAATAATTTAAAAGAACATGAGGAGGGTTGATACTCAAAACTCTAAAATTGTTGAATTTTAATACAAAGATTTATTAAAATCAATTTCATCATCAGTACAATAGACTGGCAATCACCAATAGATCTTACATATCAACAATCAATTTAATAATTAAAATCAGTAATCCTGACTCAAATATTCAAACATAAATATTACCTTATTACCAATAATATCAAACTTACTTGACTAAAATTCAAGATAGGTACCTATATCATTTCAATAGTTCAGATAAAAATTTCCAAAGCTCAAATTCTATTAAACAATTTCTAAACTATAACACATAGGTATGATTCTGAATAGAACTCGGAGTTAGATCAGAGATTATTTATCAAAAATTCAAATTTATCTTAAGCAAAAGTTTCAATATAAAAATCGGTATCTACCTACAAAATCTAAAATTCAAAATTTAATTTGCAAAATGATCATCTCCAACTCAAAATCCTAAACACACACGATAAATTTAATAAATTATTTTTACACATTACCATTACATTAGTCACTCATTGACCACAATAAAAGTTCATAACATATTATCAAAAATCAGATTCACTTAGAAAGTCATAGGTGATGAAATCAATTAAACACTGTACTTGAATTTATTTAATTTTCTTGATTATCGGAAAATAGCAAAAGTTTATTCACTCATAAAGACATACCTTATTCTTCAAAACTCCATCTCAAAACTGACGAACTAAGGTTCCTCTAACCTAAGCGCGATGATCAAAGACTAGACCGGCATGGTTGCTGGAACTGCCTTTGCACTGGTGTTAGCACCCCTTGGTGGATGCTCTAGGTGCCGGATGAGCTGGACTGCTCTCCCTGCTACCTTGTGATGACCAAATATCAACGTACTAGGACCTCTGCCTGATGAAACCTTCCATGTCTACAAACTAAACTCCACCACTCTTCTTTATTTCTCCAAGCTTCTTCAAACATCACCCTTCACACAGGTTAGTATACCTACCTAGGTAGGTACCTACATAAGCCTCCACATGATCGAATCTTTATGTAAACTTTCGTGTAAATTAGAAAATTGAAAGTTGGAACTCAAAACTCAGAAACTAGAAGTTCGAAATTAAAATTCAGGAATCAAAAGTTAAAACTTAGAAATTCAAAGATCGAAATCAAAAACTGGAAATCGGAAATTAGTAGTTAAAAATCAAAACTGGAAGTCGGGACCTAACATTCTAGAACTTGAAACTCAAAAGTAAATCAAAACTAAAGTTCAAAACTACGTTCAAAACTACGTCTAAACCCACGTCCAAGACTATGTCCAAGACTACGTCCAAGACTACGTTCAAAAACTTAATCTAGTAGTACGTAAATCCAAAACCACGTCCCTTGTCTGTAAAGACAAGAAAGCGAACATTAGTTATGATGACCAAAATTAAATTCAAAAGATTACTCACGTAAGACTGCATCTTTCACGGAAACAACTTCACCATTACACAAGGGACTAATACTAATTTACGAACTTGTAGACAGGCTACATGATCTGCCGCAGTAAGACCGAAAAATGAACCTGAAGCGTCCTTTACCTCCCTTTATAATTTTTTTGGGATGACGCTATCGCATGCGCCTTAACCACTGTCCAACCGAACTTGGTGACCCACTTTCACTCCAAATATCATCATCGACAGTATGCAACACTTAAAACTCGCACGCGACATTGACGGATCGATTCTCATATACTCTAGTACACCCTCGGCAGTACGATCAACCTCTCCCGTTCTCCCTATATCCAAACTTAAATTTCACAATCGTGAATCCGCTTATACTCGAGGCTTGTCGTGTCCCAGAACAAAACGCAAGTTTTTTTTATATGTTTCCTCAACTATCGTTTCATGTTTTTTTAACCCACACCCAAAGAAATAATCTTTTAGGTTTTATCTGGATAACTAATCGGAAATCTTGAGTAGCAAGATGAGAGTGGTCTCATTAGACGCGGAAAATTAATTCGCATAAGATGATATACTTTTCAAACTCTGAAAACCCAGAACCGGGACAGAAAATCGACCAGACATGTTTTCTACGTCTTACTTAAATAACAAAGACAAGAATTTCTTAATAGCTGTCAGGTGTTCGTTCGTGATCTTTGCCTAATACAGCCTCCTACATCAGCGAAAATGTACAGTCAATCATAACTTTTCTGAACTTTATAAAAATATTCCAAATCGAGAATTAAAATTTTGAAAAAGAAAACGTAGCGTGCAAGGCACGCTGCACAGGTAACAGAGACACGTGATAATACTTCCGTGACAACGTCATATTTCGGTGTTATAGGCCGCAACGTCAGTAACCTATAAGTGACGTCGAATACACGTCCTTTAAGTGCCGGATATCTGACGTACTTAAAGATAAACAATATAGGTTTTTTTAGTCCTAATTTAAGAGTTTATTATTTATATTTTTTGTAACTTTGTGAGGTGTTTTTAAATGTGTATTTTAAGACTATAATTTATATACTTTAATTTTATTTCCAAAAACCTAGTGTTGACATTTCGATATATTATAATGATCGTCAATTTTACTGCCAAAGGTAAGGGTTTTTCACACCCTAAATTACATGTTTTTATATCTTCAATTTGGTCGTTTTTACATCATGCTTTGACGTGTCTGTGATTCTTCGTCATTCGACGTCGTAAAACACTTAAAAATGACGTCATCATGACGCTGTTCTGCTACCTGGGGCCTTCTAACAGTTTTTTTATTTCTTAATAGAGAAAGAAGAAAAGAAAAGAAAAAATATATTTGGTGTTCGCAACTACATAAAGTTTTACTCACGTTAAGTCTAAAAGAAAATTTAGCAAATACATTAAAATGCAAATACAAATAATAAAAATACAAAAATCCAAGTTGACGCTCTCAGAGTCGAATAACTCAATAATATCGTAAAATGCTTTAGATAAAAGAACTTTTTTAAGTCGTCTCGTAAACAATTTATAAGGCATAAATTTACAATAATCATCAATTTTATTGAAAAATTTTACAGTAAAATATCTTGCGCCCGTAAAAAACATCGTGAGACGATGAAAGTCAGATAATCGCTTTTTAAGAGTCGAAAATTGCTTTTTACATAACATATGCACTGAAAAATATAAAGTGATGGAAAAGTTAAAGTCCTGAGCCTGATGAACGAGTTCCTACAACCATCACCATAATTACGCCAACCCCTCTGTAACCCTCACTGCCCGTCTTTGGAGAGGAAAAATGCGGTGTCGTATACATAGGTGAACCCATATCAGAAGTGCATAATTTAAGTGCGTTTGAAAAAGGACATAGTATGCCATAAGTAGTATAAACAATGAGATAGAATTACGTAAGTTTCTGAGAACAAAAATCGAAGAAGTTAACTTTCTGCACACCATGTCACCGTGCGACTTGAAACGCAAATCATCGTCAATATGTATACCCAAAAACCTAACACACTTGCTGTAATCAGTAAAATCTATTCCATTCAAATGCCTCAAAAAAAAAGACAACCTTTAATGACTTGCCTCAATTTAGTAGAAGTGTATTTGAGACAAACCAATTTTTAACCGATTCCATGGCTCCAATACTGGATTCAACTGCGTTCTTGAAATCATTTCCGGAACTCACCAAAATTTTGGCAGCATTTCTGATAGGTCATTTATAAAAACCAAGAATAGGAGTGGTCCAAGCCCCGACCTCTGGGGTACTCCGAAATTTAAAGGCAACAACTTGGATTGGTAACCATTCGCACACACAGTCTGGAATCTGTCGGTGAGAAAAGATGCAATCAATCGCACACTCAACTGATTGAAGATTATACATATAAAGCTTACGCAATAATATGACGTGGTGAACACAATCGAAAGCCTTGGTCAAGTCAAGAAACCCAAAAAAGTGAAATCAAAACCATTGATCCCCTTTTAAACAAAGGAACAACGATAGCTCGCTTCAATACTGCACCTTCGCTGATACACAGGTTAGGCGAAAGATTTTTTACATTCTTAATAATAACAATAATAATAACAGAATTTATTTCCAACAGGTACAGGGAAAACCTAATAACAGGAAACATTCACAAAATCAAAAACTAAAATAAGCTAATAAGTCAGTTTGTATGCCTAGATACATTAACAGATCACCCAGAAAACTTAAAGATAAACTAAATATACAATACAAAGTAGACAATGAGAGAGCAGAGCTCGAGCTATACCAATAATGAATGCGAGCAATTTGCCCTCATATGCATACTATTCCTCCCCATCTTTACCTTATATCAAGTTACGTTGTACACCCTCAACCATCCAGCAGGTTTCGGTGTTACTCTTCACTAAAGCAATTAACAACTTGTTTTTTGATCTCTCTGAAAGAGTCAACACTGATGTCACACCGATCAGCAACTACGTTGAATTCGCTACACATTAATACCACAGGCGAAGTCGATAGGACATTCGTTCGACAAGTAGTAACACCGAAGGTGGGCACGCGACGAAGATTAGTGGTAGTGGGTACTCGGAAATCAATTCGTCCAAGAAGCCAGGGACAATCAATATTCCCACCAACCAAGTTGAACAAAAATTTCACATTGTTGACGATTCGTCTTATGTATAGGGAGGTAAGATTGAACCTGTTCAACATCAGCGATTGGCTATAACCCACTGGAGGGTAGGTGCCATCAATTCGAAATAGCAAGAACTTTAAGAACTTCCGCTGGATTCCCTCTAAACGATCGATATGAACTCTATATGTTGGATGCCATATCAGTGAACCATACTCCAGATGTGATCTCACCAGGGCGCAGAACAAATTAATAAGGGTTTTCGGTCTCGAGAACTCACGGCAGCTTCTATAAATGAACCCCAGGGACCTATATGCCTTCCTAACAGTGACATCAATATGGTCCCCGAAGGACAGCTTTGGATCGACGACAGCTTAATGACATAGACGGTTATGCCGAAAGAGTCACCGACATTTCCCGGCTTCAAATCTCCAATAACATCTCTCACTAAGAAAGATGAAACCTCCCTAAAAGAGAAATATGAATCAGGCCCTTGAAGGCTTCCACTGCTCATGTTACACATAAGGTTAATTGAATCATGATTAGATGTGGGTAACTTACTCGCAATATCACTCGCTATACCTATTTGTAAAAAAATGAGTTTATCTGACCAGGCGAGTTCTCACAGTTTCCATCAGAGCTAGTTTTTTTTAGGGCGCTTGTCATTTATAATTCGCCAGGAAGACCTAACAGGATTCTTTGAACATTTATTATATTTATTGTTAGCTTCCAATTTGCATTCAATAATTTTCTTTCATAAGCTCGCCGAAGCATATTTCTGACAATGATATGCTCTCTATGGCCATAATAGTAACTATACAAATCATCATATAAAACATAACATAAAACATCAAACAACAGTCAAGTGGTATGATGACAAAATATCATTGTCAATTTTTTTCAAGATTTAGTAGGAAATGCTTTGCTGAAACTATAGGCAATAATCTCAACAAATATACAAATTTGAACTATAATTATTTTATCGTTACCTTTCTTACTAATTTTCTTGCTAATAGGTGCAAATTCAAGGCTAAAGCCCAAGTGATCTGAGATTCCAGTATTTACAGGATTAACTCAAATAAATTTATCATTACTGTTACTGAAAACATAATTATCATTACAATTCCTACGACGAGTAGGAAAGTTAACATGCATGTCAAACCGTAACCTAACATAAAATCACAGAGATTATGATTTTCCCTTGGAATTTTGAAGCTCCCCTCTTTTGATTTTGAAGACTCCTTGTGATTTTACAACTTCCTTCTTGTGATTTGAAAGGGCCGATCCCTGAAGAAGCTGTCACCACCTGTTTTACTGCGAAAAGAACGACAATCACAAGAGTTATAATATCTCGTAACATAACTTTTCCAATAACACGAGAGGTTATCGGAGTTCAGTTTTGTTTTCGGTAGGCTTTCCAATCGCTTTCTGAATTCAGCTTGTAATTGTTCTGTTTATTTCGGTGTGGTCTAGTTTGTCGTTTTGCTGGAATTCCAGGTATTTGTATTATTCATCATACCTTTGCTGTTGTAAAGTTTCTTGGTTTAGGGTTTGTTGTTTGTTGGCTCATTCTTCCATTTTCCTCGTTCCATGTGTACTGCCTTGCATTTGCTCATTCCAAAATCCATTTCGATGTCTTTAAATATAGTCTCAGTAATTTTAAGTAGTTGTTGTCATTGCGTTACTGTTGGCGAGTATATCTTTATAATCATTGTAACGAAATCCAAGGCTTTCGTTGGTAATTATTATTTATTTCATTATTAGAGGGGTTTATCAAGAGTGATACAGTTTTTACGACAGTGAATAGCAGGTTATCTCCGCCAGCACCGGCTATATAAAGAGAGCCAACTGAAGAACTGACCAGAGGATCCGAGGTACTGACTCGCGAACAACTCTCTCTCCTTGTGAATTGAGCTCGGAGATCATCTGGGGCATGTAGTGAGTGCACCCATCCCATTTACATAGCCGGCTACAGTAGGTCGATGAAATGAGTCGAACCTAACAACTGTAACCCGGCATCGGGAGATCGACCAGAGTGAAGTGAACTCTGGCCGGCAACTGATCAGTATAGGGAATCAACCGGCGCTGTATTGAGGTACCGGCTGATCCCTCCAGTCCCTACCCGGCCTGTATTGAGGGCCGGATCCAGTAACAGCCGTCCCGAGGTCATATTGAGGCATCGGGCACGGACTTTGTTTCAGGTAGCCCCGCCGTCGGAGAATATTCTCCCAGATATCTTCCCGGCGCGTGTTCCGGAGAATACAGCGATCGACACGCACGGTTCGACTGCAAGCGGACGACTGGCGTTGAAGATTCGGCCGTGAACTGATCGACAGTGGCAGCAGTTAACGACCAATCAGCTTATAGCGCGCCTAGACGCGGCTATCTGTGACCAATTAGACTGACCGTAGAGGACGAGAGCCGGCCCACAGGATGCATTAGTTATCGATATTAGCATTGCCAGATCATATATGTGTAAATAGGCATACTTGTAAATAAAGATTATAATTTTTAATTGACTTGTCGCGGGTACAAAGGGGCAGATATCCATTCCTGGGAACTCACCTCTACCTAACAGAAAATCCCGTTACATCATAATACTCTATGCAGGGTAATATAACAAAATACAGGGTAATTCACAGTCGATGGTACCTTTATAACTTTATAACTTTATAACTTTTTTATAACTCACAAACTTCTGAATTTAAACACCAACTGTGAAAGGCGTTCGTATTTCTTCTTCTCAGACAATCTAAAAATGCAATAACATAGGAGCATTCCATTTAAAAGAACATACTATGATATGCCACGGTCATATGAGACACTCTGTATAGTCCAAAATAATTTTAAGTTGTGGGCACCCTGCATAATACCCAATTTAAAAAAAATTAAATTGTGCACGATTTATGCTATACAGACCGAGGCGTTTAACGCGCCCCATCCTGTATAATATATTTTATATCTGTCCAGGCAAAACTATTATTTTGATTAAATTAAACTATTATTTTGATGTTTATTTTTTTTAATGGGAGATTTTAAAAGTCAATATAACCAAGTAAGCTCATAAGGAGTAAAATTATTGTTCTTAATAAATAGCCTGGAGACATGCTTAAAAGTTCATCAGCTTTTAGAGTCCACGTCTTTCAAATGTCAGTGAATAAATTACCTTAAATTGAGGAATTTTTCGTTAAATTGAAAGAGAGCTTTTTAATAAATTTTAGAGTTTGAGGGTAAAATTCTCTCCAATTTCAGCCACAAATTATCTGAAATTTGGAACAATTCGACAATTCTTTTAGCTAATAAGCTTTTAGAGGAATATAAAACGCATCGAGTTTTCTCTTTGAAATAAAAATTTTCACTCTTAGATAGCCTCTGAGATAGGTTTTAAAAATTTTACCAGGTTTTAAGGTTCAGCTATTTGCTACTCAACTAATCCCGAGTAAGAGCTCAATCACAGCTCAACAGGTTCAGGAAATCAACGTCTGCCATAGTTCAATGCAAGGGCGCGAGCTACGAGGCCGCGAGCAGACTAGACGAGCCGGTATGGAATGCAACGTTGTGGAAAGAATAATTTAATATTTTTAAAGCTGTATGATGATTTTTCGTAACGTCATAGAGAAAGTACTGCGTCTTTCTCTATAATTGACATTATTCACTTGGATGTTCCAATACCTACGTTTACAGATTGGCTGAGAAATTGGCGTCTTAAATGTTACGAGATTTTCAGTTCAAAGTCATCAAAGTTCAGGGATGAAATGCATGAAATTTGGTACCGTTCTACTTTAAGAAAAATTACTTAAAACACCTCTAAAAAAATTACCTATTCTTATAAAAATAAAACATTCATAAACATATCTGTTAAAATTTTATTGATTTCAATAACGACACCCTTAATAAGAGACGAAAATATAGAAACGTCTAGAAATCTCACAAAGTACACTTATAACGTAACGAATTGCACTAGAACAATGGAATAGGTGGTGAGGGTGGACATCAAACCGAAAAAAATCCCTCGGGTGATATCGAAGAACCCGCCCGCTGAGATGTAGACCGGGTTGAAGCTGACGTAAAGGGCAAACGAGAAGAGTTCTTGGCGCTCCTTCGATCTTGCTGGAAACTTCTCCTGGAGCTCGTAACAAGTCGCCGACATCTGAGATGCTTCATTGGTTGCGTTGTCGCTAAACAGGATTATTACAATCGTTCCGTACTGAAAAAATCATAAATTACTACTTTATTATGCCCTATTTTCGTAAATGTTGATAAATACTAATATTATCAGTTATACAGGATGTCCGGTAAGTACCTCCTAATCTCTCGGGAGCATACAGGGGAGGTCAAAATAAACCTAGTCTGTCATAAAAAAACATTCCTAAAGTGTCTCTAAACGGAGATACAGAGCCCCAAAATGGTACCCTAAGACTTACTTTTTTGGCTCTAACTTTTGAACCGACCTGTATAATTTGATGAAATTTAAATTTTTTTATAGAGGCTATAAAGACTCATTAAGCCATATCAGAGTGGATGTTTGACGTCCTAAAGAAAGTCAGGAACGGACTTACCACCACACTCATTGTGTCAAAGTTTTGACAGGTGTCATTTTACAGAGCTGAAAACTTATTTTTTAAATACGCTGGTCATTCATCTTCACAAAAGGTACTCTTAATTTATTTCGATAAAACTAGCGGTTCTCAAGATAAATCGACTTTTATGCGAATTTTGACCAAGTTCCGTCAATAGCAATCCATTTATGTATGTAGGTTTACAACAAGAACCTGATTTTTATCTGTTTGTGTTTAGCATTAGTAACTTTTGAGTGTTTCGCATACCTAAAAACCAATTTATCTCGAAAACCGTCAGTTTTACCGAAATAAATTAGAAGCACCTTTTTTAAAGATGAAGTAGTATTAGACTATTCAAAAAAATAGTTTTTAGCTCTGTAAAGTGACACCTGTCAAAATTTTGACTCAACGAGTATGATGGTAAGTCCGTTCCTGACTTCCCTGACGACGTCAAACATCGACTTTAATATGGCCTGATGGCTCTCTGCAGTCTCTATAAAGTGTTTAAATTCCATCCAATTATACAGGTCGGTTCAAAAGTTAGAGCCAAAAAAGTAAATTGCGGGGCACCCTTTTAGGGCTCCATATCTCCGTTTGGGGACTCGTTGGAAATTTTTTTTATGACAGACTAGGTTTTTTTGACCTCCCCTGTATGCTCCCGAGAGATTAGGAGGTACTTACCGGACACCCTGTATGTATAATTTGTTTTTCCATTCATGCTTTGATTTTTTTGTGGGGTTTCTTGCAAAATCATTCGATCGAAGTTCGTAGTGATATCTTGGTTATATTTTTTGTATACACTTGAGTCGTTCAACCTTAATGAGAGGATCTTTCTTATTTAAACTGGAAAGGGTTACCTATGCTTAAGGACTGATGCATCATCTTGAGCGGTTGAAAAGGTGGAACTTCGCCCGAAATTTCAAGGACTGGATCGGGAGGTGCGGAGGTGTCTTTAAACAAAAGGTTTTAGAGCTTGGAAAGGTATGAAGGAAACCAAGGCCAGTCAATTACGACAGTCAGTCATCACACCTTTCCGTAGTAAGTTGTGTAGAGATTTGAGTTATGTATATAGTGATTACTTACCGATAAAATTATCGATTCTAGTAGTAGTGTGGTAAGTCGAGGGAGAGGAACATCATTGCTATCTAAAATAATGCTTAACGTCGTAATCAGCGAGCAGGACGTCTCTCCGATGAACAATAAAATGACCCAACCAAAAATAAAATTGAAAGTGTCGATGATTTTGATTACGTGGATGTAGAGCAGTCTGATTTCGCGAAGTTTCTCCAACAATAATTCTCCAGAATTCTTTAAATTATCCTCAAACGGAAAATCGATGCTTGCTAGTTTCGAATTGGTATATTTAAATAACATCGCGATCCTATCGATCATAAGAATCAATACGGTCCACAAAATGAGAGTGCAATGAAACAAAATGGAACGTGAAATTATAAAAGTCTTCCGAGTAACAGTGTATTCATAATAAACCGCCTTTGCGATTAATACTAAAAATATCCACTGAAGCGAATTGGCGATCAACGATAAGTATAAGCAGATCTTTCTCGTTTTCTTCTTCTTCTTTTGCGATTCAAGTCGAGATTCGATGATTCCCACGTATTTCCAGAAATTCTTCCATTCGCGTTTCCTCGTTAAACCATTTTTCAGTATCGTCAGAAATAAAGCACTCTCGACAATTTCTGTGAGGATTGTACAACCTTTAGATATGCCTCCGTCGTTTAAAAACGTGGACGTTTTCTGATAATAGCAATTGGTAACCGAGATGCTTATCAAGATAATTGATCCCACTCTGAGGAGGGTTTTTGAAGTCTGATTTTTCGTAACTTTTCCAGGAATTAGGAAAAGATTAAGAGCGTAGGTGTATATGAAATTTTCCATCTTGTCTCTTCTTATTGGTATGAATAAGTAGACACATACTCGTTCAATAAATTAATTACTAACACATTTTTGTTTTTAATATTATTGTAGTTTGATGAGACGATGTTAACGTGAGATATCATTTCCATTAACTAAATATGATATTTGTGATACAGGGTGAGTGACTATTTAATAGGGTGTGTTTTCGTTGGTAAAGTACGGTTATTTTGTTGAAAAATAATTTCACATTTGCACTGAGCTGACCTGACCTGATCTGACGTAATCATCTTCGTAGCAAGGATCCTTTGCATCCTCCTATACTCACTCCCATTAAAAAAATTAAATTCATTTTCATTAATTTTTTTTCGAACTTTTCAATTTTAGTTAGTAATTTACTTTGACTGTTTTAATGTGCTGATGCAAAATCTGATAATTTTCACCACCCTGTATCACAATCTCATCCACACGATTGGATACCACGTGAAAAATTAAGATAGGGAGGGACATGTAAACCGTTTTCTGCTGTCTTGAGCCGTTTTCATTGTAAGCTGCTTTGAAAATGGAAAATGTCGATTTCACTTGTTTATAACTCAGAATATATTCAGTTTAAACTCAAACTGTGAAAACTATTCTTACTGAATTCTCTCAGACAATCTAAAAATTTAATAACATACAGGGTGTCTCATTTAAAATATCAACGTTGTTGCAATTTTTCGAAATAAGCGGCAACGTCGCAATGGCAAAAATATTTTAGATCGATAGAGCAGAGTCAATTAATTATTCAAGTGACTAAATTTTCAGAAAATGCCGTTATATGCCGTTATAATGACGTTTCCCGTAAACGTCTAAGGTACTATCGACTGTGAATCACCCTGTATAGTTGCCTTTTTTTTACCTGTTAACTGCTCTTTCTGAACAAAAATTTAGTCGAACAAGTAATTCATTAATAAAAAGGAGAACATTGGCTCGAACAACGAGCTCCAAGGCAAGCAGCATACAAAGCCATCTGACCGAAGACACGGACAGCTATTTCGACCTCTTTATGGTCTCTTCAGCGTGCCTCATTCAACTGCCCGCCTGGAGTAACTGGTGGATTGCTGGATCCCTTAAGATAAATCTATTATAGTTCTTCGTGACTTTATGGATCAATCGCCATCTAAGTATTTGTCGATGGCGGAACTACCGGCCGTATTGGTAGCTTGCGCTATCTAGAAACTTGACTCCCATGCATGTAATAATTATGTACTTTGACTCCTCTGTAAATCAATTTCTTCAATCAATTACTGGACTAATACAATTATGTATATCCTTCGTGTTCTGAACCGGTAAGCTTTTTTGGTTAAACACCGATCATTGGGGGCGCCAAAGTCAGTAAAACTTATTGCAGCTAAGTCACTGAATAAGACTCATTGAATAAGAGTAATTAATTCAGAAATGAGGGGCGTTTCTTTCTCATAATTTTGTAAAACATTGTTTTTCAAAGTAGTATAAAACGAATTTTTTTATGAAATGCCAGTGTCAGACAAAAACTTGCTGATGCGGGCTGCAGGTGCTTCAACAATCCTACCAGTTGGTTGAAAATATATATTTTGAAATTTATGCCATTTCGTTGATTATGGTTGAGGATCTTTCGCCTTCATCAGGACGCTGTGCTAGTTTTGTACGGCTTCGTTACTGCGAGTAAGTGCTCAGGTGATATTTCTAGAAAAAGTAAGCAATGGAAATTTAAAAAATACAATTTTGTTATGAGATAACGTAATTAAATAATTACTTGCTACCCCTTAGTTTTAGCTGTTTCTGAAATATTTAGGGAACAAAATCAATAATGTGTAAGTATTAAGTACCTAACTATGAGAAGCAACTAAAAATGTGCCAGGAGTGACTGGAAAAGGTTGGTCCACTCCCCTCAGAGCCCGCATGAAAGCAATAAGGCTCAATACAACGGGGTGCACCCGGTGCCCCAAGGCTATGTTTGCCCAGGCGAGTGTTGGAACGTTTGAGTTGATAATATAGCTATTCTTTGCGAAATGAAGGCGCTATTTTCTCTTCGACCTTTTGGGAGAATTTATTAAAATTAGTTCAAAAAATAAATAAAACTTTTCAATAGACTTATTTTCTTGATTGTTGCGTTGTCGTTTTTTTACTAAATCCCCAGTCATTTCAATTATCAATAAAAGATATTGTGGAATGTAGAGCAACTCCGAGATCATTTTTATCACACCACCACCCAGTCATTTTATATATTGTTAAATATTTTCATGAATAGATACTACCTAACCTGGTTATTATGACCTGTCTGTCAGGTAAGGTTCTGTGCGCTGGCGGCGCGATAGGTAGCCGTGGCGTTATCTTAACTGGTTGACGTCACAGAGTTGAATTCCGAAAATCAGTTGTCAAAATGCCGAGCAGTGATTGGCTTAAAACAGTCCCTCATCGCAAGCGGTGAGGGAATGAACATTCCATCCATCGCATGGGGGATGTACGTCATTAGTTAACTGAAATTGGCAGAAAAAAGAACGTATTACTAAATGGTCGAAGAGAAACATATTTATGCAATTTCCGTACCTTAAGTTGATTATCTTACAAAATCAATAATAATTCTCAATTTGCTCAAACTGAGAGATAAGCTTGTTCCAAATTCAATCGTTATTTAGACTATCATAACGGATTACTCTGTTGTAAAAAAAACCAATTTTCATAATAATAATTATGATGAGTGCTATTGTTTACGTGAATAGAAAATAGATTAATCATTTCCATTATCAATAAAGGATATTCTGGAATGCAGAGCAGCTACGAGGTCATTTCTTATCACACCACCACCCAGTCAATATACATTACATTACAATACAATACATTCTGAAGACACAAGCAATATAGATTCTCGAGAAACAGCAGCTTACCATAAAATTAATAAAAGATGGAAGAGGTTATACTAAAAATTGCTGATTTCATGTACCTCACAAATAACTACACAAATATTATCCTGAAGAAAAAGAAATCAAAAACACAAGTAACAGCAGGAATATTACTTAGCATTATATATATTTCAGCAGATATATTTGTCCTTATGAGTGTTTTACATATCGCCGGGTCTCTTGCTGGAACTATTGAAATGTGTCGGGTCCTTTATTACTTATTGTATCCGTTATTTATGATTTATACAGGTTTCCTGCAAAAGCAAACCTTAACCACCTTCTGGAGACTCTGCTTGGCTTTGCAAAGATCCAACATCACCAAAACAAGAAGTATAAAATTATCAAAATTCTGCTTTTCCGTTCTTATTATATTTATATTGAGTACTTTAATTGATTTATTCGAAATGGTAGTCCAGAAAGAATATACTATTCAAGCTATAGCGTTTCAATCGCATGAAACCCTGGTATTTTTTCACTTTACAATATTATGGTGCATGATTCATTTGGCAATTTCAAATTTACAGCGATCTTTCAAAAAGTTTAACACAACCTTATCGAATTTTCGCGAATATTCAGAAAAGGACGTGCAGATTTACCTTCTGGGAAGAAAGAGAAACAGAGGAAACGTTTTATTGGCCTTGAAAGAATTTCGAGTGACATATATTTGTCTAGCCAGCGCAGTTCAGCTTTTCAACACCACATTTGGTTGGAAACTTCTGTATGTTATCGGCGATTGCTTCTTCACCGCATTGCAATATTTGGATGATTTAATAGAAGATACGGAAAATATTTATGTAGATTACGAATTAATTTTACAGTTTCTCGAAGTCTTTGTTTATATTGTAAGTACATTTTAAGTATAGAATTTTTGCGTTGCCTTATCTGTTCTATCTTATTGTTTTGCTGACTTTTTATTTATTTTACGACCAGCTAAAGAGTCAGTTCAGACCATGATCTGTAGTAACTACAGAGAAGACGTATAGAAGGCATTTCACTTTCAGGTGTGTAACTGTTACACACCTGAAAGTGAAATGCTTATGTTTGATTTATTTGATTAATTATTTGATTGTCAGTTCATATTATTCGATTAGACTGAATTATAATTCCCTTGTTAAATATTCACAGTTTTGACTTTGATTGTTTATCAGAAATTTACAATTTGCTATTCTTTCAGAAAAGTGCTAATTTTCCTGTCAACTGTAATTTGCTAGATCTTATATGAAATTTCCAATGAGTTCTCTCAGTACTTTAGGTTTTACTTATAAAATAATAATTCATCTGAATCTTCTTGTGTGGTTCAATTTTATCCCTTGATCTGGAAACCCTTGTGGTATTTTGGCCTTTACCATTTCTCCTCAGTTTCTAGAGAAATATGAAATTAGACAGTACCTAAATCTTTATATGCAATTGCTTTTTATACACTTAATTAAAAACAACAATTTTCGGCTTCAAAATTGTTACTTTAAAGACTCTTAATTTAAAATACTTTGTATTTTTCTGGTTGTTTAGAATTTTTTTTATAAATGTTTCGTTTTTGTTGTATTCATTCTGAAGTAGATAAGCTTGCCTATAATATGATTCAAGAACATAATATGTTTATGACTGCATATAAGATTTTATTGTTACTGATTTTATAAACTTTATGGCTCATTTCTTAATAAATGGCTTTCTGATTAATTTAGTATTTAGTCATATTCATTTTCACACTTTTAGGCTAATCTTGTTTGTTTTGGTTGGATTCATTAATTTATTTAATTTGATTGTTGTATCATAGTCTGTCAGATTTCCTGACATAATAAGTGTTGCCAGTTTGGGCAAGTCTAATAACTTGTCACAATACGCTTGACGGCGTTTATAGGTCAATGTCAAATACGCTCACCGGCGTTAGTTGGTCAATAAGTTATTAAGGTATATATTGGTTATCAATTTTGACTTAGCTTTTATTTGCTCATAATAAGATATTGCCAGTTTCGGCCAATGTTGGTTTGTTTGGCTTTTGTCACCTTTGGACTTGTTTAATGTTTGTTTATAATATGTTGCCATTTTGGCTTGTGTCACCTTTGGACAAGTCTTGAGACTGCCTGAAATATTTGTGATTTTGATTCTTTTGACTTGTGTTAACGCCGAGTTTTCCCTACTCTCTTTTGACATATTAATGGGTTACTGATTTATTTACCAAGAGTACGCACGCCGGCGTGATTCCCAAAATTAGACCAATTCAACCAATTAGAACAATTCAACCAACACATCGCTCGTCAGCGGCATCGCTTTGCGGCATCGCTCGTCAGCGGAATTTTATAACAATTTTTTATATTTTTGCTCCCCACGAGGGCACAGCAAACCAGACCTTCCGCTCGCCGGCGGTGTTTTATTTATTTGCATATCAATTTTTTTTTTTTATATTGTTACTCCCACACGAACGCACAGTAACACTTCGCTCGCCGGCGGTATACCCAAATTATGTTGGAGCTTGATGACGATTTAATCTAGGGAAACACTAGGACGTAGGTTACTTGGAAGAAAGACTCGAATTCCACACGCTGAAGGGACCTAGAATCCCAACAACGGAAAGACGAGAGCACGCTAAAAAGTTTCTACGCACTTCATAGCGTGTTACTTTCTTACTAGAAGATGTTAGTAATTCTGAACTGTGTTTAACTAAATATGATATTTGTGATACAGGGTGAGTGACTATTTAATAGGGTGTGTTTTCGATGGTAAAGTACGGTTATTTTGTTGAAAAATAATTTCACATTTGCACTGAGCTGACTAGACATGATTTGACGTAATCATCTTCGTAGCAAGGATCCTTTGCATCCTCCTACTCCTTCCCATTAAAAAATTAAGTTCATTTTCATTAATTTTTTTTGAACTTTTCAATTTTAGTTAGTGATTTACTTTGACTGTTTTAATGTGCTGATGCAAAATCTGATAATTTTCACCACCCTGTATCACAATCTCATCCACACGATTGGATACCACGTGAAAAATTAAGATAGGGAGGGACATGTAAACCGTTTTCTGCTGTCTTGAGCCGTTTTCATTGTAAGCTGCTTTGAAAATGGAAAATGTCGATTTCACTTGTTTATAACTCAGAATATATTCAGTTTAAACTCAAACTGTGAAAACTATTCTTACTGAATTCTCTCAGACAATCTAAAAATTTAATAACATACAGGGTGTCTCATTTAAAATATCAACGTTGTTGCAATTTTTCGAAATAAGCGGCAACGTCGCAATGGCAAAAATATTTTAGATCGATAGAGCAGAGTCAATTAATTATTCAAGTGACTAAATTTTCAGAAAATGCCGTTATATGCCGTTATAATGACGTTTCCCGTAAACGTCTAAGGTACTATCGACTGTGAATCACCCTGTATAGTTGCCTTTTTTTTACCTGTTAACTGCTCTTTCTGAACAAAAATTTAGTCGAACAAGTAATTCATTAATAAAAAGGAGAACATTGGCTCGAACAACGAGCTCCAAGGCAAGCAGCATACAAAGCCATCTGACCGAAGACACGGACAGCTATTTCGACCTCTTTATGGTCTCTTCAGCGTGCCTCATTCAACTGCCCGCCTGGAGTAACTGGTAGATTGCTGGATCCCTTAAGATAAATCTATTATAGTTCTTCGTGACTTTATGGATCAATCGCCATCTAAGTATTTGTCGATGGCGGAACTACCGGCCGTATTGGTAGCTTGCGCTATCTAGAAACTTGACTCCCATGCATGTAATAATTATGTACTTTGACTCCTCTGTAAATCAATTTCTTCAATCAATTACTGGACTAATACAATTATGTATATCCTTCGTGTTCTGAACCGGTAAGCTTTTTTGGTTAAACACCGATCATTGGGGGCGCCAAAGTCAGTAAAACTTATTGCAGCTAAGTAACTGAATAAGACTCATTGAATAAGAATAATTAATTCAGAAATGAGGCACGTTTCTTTCTCATAATTTTGTAAAACATAGTTTTTCAAAGTAGTATAAAACGAAATTTTTTGATGAAATGCCAGTGTCAGACAAAAACTTGCTGATGCGGGCTGCCGGTGCTTCAACAATCCTACCAGTTGGTTGAAAATATATATTTTTAAATTTATGCCATTTCGTTGATTATGGTTGAGAATCTTTCGCCTTCATCAGGACGCTGTGCTAGTTTTGTACGGCTTCATTACTGCGAGTAAGTGCTCAGGTGATATTTCTAGAAAAAGTAAGCAATGGAAATTTAAAAAATACAATTTTGTCATGAGATAACGTAATTAAATAATTACTTGCTACCCCTTAGTTTTAGCTGTTTCTGAAATATTTAGGGAACAAAATCAATAATGTGTAAGTATTAAGTATACCTAACTATGAGAAGCAACTAAAAATGTGCCAGGAGTGACTGGAAAAGGTTGGTCCACTCCCCTCAGAGCCCGCATGAAAGCAATAAGGCTCAATACAACGGCGTGCACGCGGTGCCCCGAGGTTATGTTTGCCACTACGACTACGACTGAGCTGCCCGCAGTCATGCATCTCTTCGGCGCGCGCAATACTTTGATTAATATAGCTATTCTTCGCGAGATGAAGGCGCTATTTTCTCTTCGACCTTTTGAGAGAATTTATTGAAATTAGTTCAAAAAATAAATAAAACTTTTCAATAGACTTATTTTCTTGATTGTTGCGTTGTCGTTTTTTACTAAATCCCCAGTCATTTCAATTGTCAATAAAGGATATTGTGGAATGTAGAGCAACTCCGAGATCATTTTTATCACACCACCACCCAGTCATTTTATATATTGTTAAATATTTTCATGAATAGATGCTATTTAACCTGGTTATTATGACCTGTCTGTCAGGTCAGGTTAGGTGCGCTGGCAGCGCGATAGGTAGCCGTGGCGTTATCTTATCTGGTTGACGTCACAGAGTTGAATTCCGAAAATCAGCTGTTAAAATGCCGAGCAGTGATTGGCTTAGAATAGAACATTCCCTCATCGCAAGCGGTGAGGGAATGAACATTCCATCCATCGCATGAGGAATTTACGTCATTAATTAACTGAAATTGGCAGTATAAAGTACGTATTACTAAATGGTCGAAGAGAAACATATTTATGAATTTTCCGTACCTTAAGTTGATTATCTTACAAAATCAATAATAATTCTCAATTTGCTCAAACTGAGAGATAAGTTTGTTCCAAATTCAATCGTTATTTAGACTATCATAACGGATTACTCTGTTGTAAAAAAAACCAATTTTCATAATAATAATTATGATGAGTGTTATTGTTTACGTGAATAGAAAATAGATTAATCATTTCCATTATCAATAAAGGATATTCTGGAATGCAGAGCAGCTACGAGGTCATTTCTTATCACACCACCACCCAGTAAATATACATTACATTACAATACAATACATTCTGAAGACACAAGCAATATAGATTCTCGAGAAACAGCAGTTTGCCATAAAATTAATAAAAGATGGAAGAGGTTATACTAAAAATTGCTGATTTCATGTACCTCACAAATAACTACACAAATATTATCCTGAAGAAAAAGAAATCAAAAACACAAGTAACAGCAGGAATATTACTTAGCGTTATATATATTTCAGCAGATATATTTGTCCTTATGCGTGCTTTACATATCGACGAGTCTCCTGCTGGAACTATTAAAATGTGTTGGGTCCTTTATTACTTATTGTATCCGTTCTTTATGATTTATACAGGTTTCATGCAAAAGCAAACCTTAACCAACTTCTGGAGCCTCTGCTTGGCTTTGAAAAGATCCTACATCACCAAAACAAGAAGTATAAAATTATCAAAATTCTGCTTTTTCCCTCTTATTATGTTTATATTGACTACTTTAATTGATTTATTCAAAATCGTAGTCCAGAAAGAATATACTATTCAAGCTATAGCGTTTCAATCGCATGAAACTCTGGTATTATTTCACTTTACAATATTATGGTGCATGATTCATTTGACAATTTCAAATTTACAGCGATCTTTCAAAAAGTTCAACACAACCTTATCGAATCTTCGCGAATATTCAGAAAAGAACGTGCAGATTTACCTTCTGGGAAGAAAGAGAAACCGAGGAAACGTTTTATTGGCCTTGAAAGAATTTCGAGTGACATATATTTGTCTAGCCAGCGCAGTTCAGCTTTTCAACACCACATTTGGTTGGATACTTCTGTATGTTATCGGCGATTGCTTCTTCAATGCATTGAAATGTTTGGATGATTTAATAGAAGATAGGGAAAATATTTATGTAGATTACAAATCTATTTTACAGTTTCTCAACGTCTTTGTTTTTTTTGTAAGTACATTTTAAGTATAGAATTTTTGCGTTGCCTTATCTGTTCTGTCTTATTGTTTTGCTGACAGAATTTTTATTTATTTTACGACTAGCTAGTGAGTCAGTTCAGACCATGATCTGTAGCAACTACAGAGAAGACGTATAGAAGGCATTTCACTTTCAGGTGTGTAACTGTTACACACCTGAAAGTGAAATGCCTCGATTCAAAAAGTTCTACCAGCTCAAAAATTGGTAATAGTTTTCAGACAGATCTGGATTACTTTCCTTGCAAAGGGCCCGTGCAATTGCAGGAGTCCTTGCTACTCTTTCCTGCAACAACAGACAAAATACAACAACGGTTCAATTCTCGTTGGTTTTTGATCACAACTCGCCCTGACATTTTAAACATTTCAAGTATTGTAATTCCATTATTTTTCATGATGCTTAGTAATGTAGAGAAGGTAGGTCTTAGTAGCAGTCTTTTTACAGTTTTATTATTATTGTAAGTATATTTTACGTATACGATTTTGAGTTCCCTTCTGTTCTTTCTCATTGTTTTGTTGCTACAATTTTTATTTATTGCACGACCTAATTCACGAGCTAATGAGTGACTTCAGCTCAGTTTCCCTAACATCACACGATTTGTTGCAAAATTGTGAAACAATAGAGAAAATCCTGCAACGGTTTATCGATCATCGGTTTTTGAACACAACTCAGCCTGAAATTTTTCAATTTCATAGGTCTTGTAATTCAATTAATTTTATAATAATTCACAATGTAGATTAAAACGTAAATTACCAGCACTAGTAATTTACTAGTGGAAATACTGAAGATATTTATATTGTACAGGGTGTCACTGAAAGGTGCGGAAAAAGCTACCACAAATTCCTGAGGCCTAAATAAGCCGATCTAACCCAACTTATCTCTGTCCAAAAGTTGATGATTTCGGTGATACAGGGTGTCAAATGTTCAATTTGGTTTCCGTTTTTCTTAAATAGCTTTTTTAATAATTGTTATATTTTCACAATATCCGGCTGAAGGGGCTTTTGTGGTGTGAAAAATTAAAAACTGCAATCATTTTCATTGTAAAATTTAGAGGGCGCCACCTGCGGTACTTTGAACACATTCAAAACGAACTATCTTTTTTGGGCCACTCTGTATTTAACTTTTAAATAAAAATTCTTATTCTCAAACGTCTTTTACCAAAAAAAGGCATACGTGGCAAGAGTTGATTTGAGCAGCCGTTTCTGAGACCTACGTCTGGTCTGTCCTCGGACTAAGGAATTATATTTTAGCATCATTAAATATTTTCTGTGTCTACATACACTATGTGGTTCACCTACTGTGTCTACACTATTTTAAAGCAACTAACAGTTTCATTTATTTAAAATCTGGTTCGTTTATAATTCTTATATTTGATTTATTTGATTAATTATTTGATTGTCAGTTCATATTATTCGATTAGACTGAATTATAATTCCCTTGGTAAATATTCACAGTTTTGACTTTGATTGTTTATCAGAAATTTACAATTTGCTATTCTTTCAGAAAAGTGCTAATTTTCCTGTCAACTGTGATTTGCTAGATCTTATATGAAATTTCCAATGAGTTCTCTCGGTACTTTAGGTTTTACTTATAAAATAATAATTCATCTGAATCTTCTTGTGTGGTTCAATTTTATCCCTTGATCTGGAAACCCTTGTGGTATTTTGGCCTTTACCATTTCTTCTCAGTTTCTAGAGAAATAAGAAATTAGACAGTACCTAAATCTTTATATGCAAGTACTTATTATACACTTAATTAAAAACAACAATTTTCGGCTTCAAAATTGTTACTTTAAAGACTCTTGATTTAAAATATTTTGTCTTTTTTTGGTTGTTTAGAATTTTTTTTATAAAAGTTTCGTTTTTGTTGTATTCATTCTGAAGTAGATAAGCTTGCCTATATGATTCAAGCACATATGTTTGACTGCATATAAGATTTGATTGTTACTGATTTTATAAACTTTATAGCTCATTTCTTAATAAATGGCTTTCTGATTAATTTAGTGTTTAGTCATATTCATTTTCACACTTTTAGGCTAATCTCGTTTGTTTTGGTTGGATTCATTAATTTATTTAATTTGATTGTTTTATCATAGTTTGTCAGATTTCCTGACATAATAAGTGTTGCCAGTTTGGGCAAATCTAATAACTTGTCACAATACGCTCGACGGCGTTTATAGGTCAATGTCAAATACGCTCACCGGCGTTAGTTGGTCAATAAGTTATTTAGGTATATATTGGTTGTCAATTTTGACTTAGCTTTTATTTGCTCATAAGATATTGCCAGTTTCGGCCAATGTTGGTTTGTTTGGCTTGTGTCACCTTTGGACAAGTTTTCAGACTGCCTTAAATATTTGTGATTTTGATTCTTTTGACTTGTGTTAACGCCGAGTTTTCCCTACTCTCTTTTGACATATTAATGGGTTACTGATTTATTTACCAAGAGTACGCACGCCGGCGTGATTCCCAAAATTAGACCAATTCAACCAATTAGAACAATTCAACCAACACATCGCTCGTCAGCGGCATCGCTTTGCGGCATCGCTCGTCAGCGGAATTTTATCACAATTTTTTATATTTTTGCTCTCCACGAGGGCACAGCAAACCAGACCTTCCGCTCGCCGGCGGTATTTTATTTATTTGCATATCAATTTATTTATTTATTTATTTGTTTGCTTTTTTTTATATTGTTACTCCCACACGAAGGCACAGTAACACTTCGCTCGCCGGCGGTATACCCAAATTATGTTGGAGCTTGATGACGATTTAATCTAGGGAAACACTAGGACGTAGGTAACTTGGAAGAAAGACTCGAATTCCACACGCTGAAGGGACCTAGAATCCCAACAACGGAAAGACGAGAGCACGCTAAAAAGTTTCTGCGCACTTCATAGCGTGTTACTTTCTTACTAGAAGATGTTAGTAATTCTGAACTGTGTTTATGACGTTGCCTTTCTGAAACCTGCCTGGTCCATGGTGCTCAGTCATACTACCGACATTGTTTTTCTACAATGAGCACGACTCCGTCACGCGCCCAGTGAGCCGTAGAGCTCGTCTAAGCGGACCAAGAGCTATCCGTAGAGCAAAAGCGTCTAGGGCTTATGCCCAGGTGCCGGCTACGATCCTAGAAAAAGTCTTCCAGAACAGAACCCCGTGAACCGCCAGCTAGCAGAAACGACAAGGTCGTTTATTCTAATATTTACCTTAATTTTTCTGAAAGCAGAAAAGTAGAAATTGTCTTATTGGAAGTGGCAAGTCAAGAGTGACTCATCCTATTGTTGAAATAACAGTTCAGAATGTTTTGGAAGTATTTTAGAAGTTCAGACAAGTAATTTATTTCAGTGATCATTCTTTTGTTGTTTGACTGTTTCTATTTAGTTGTTAGGTTTTGCTTTCTTGTCAAATGACGAATAATTCGTAGATCTGTATTAGATCTGCATTAGGAATTATAATAGAAGTTTCTTGACGCTTATTTTAAAACTCATTTGATACTGAGAAAGTAGACGTGAGTAATGACGTCATGGTGCCCTTAGGCGAACGTCGTCTATGATATCTGCTAGTAGGTATACACGATTAAACATTTTTGACGAATTTTACGTCGTAATCGGGATTATCGATCCTTCTGTGCTTTCTTTGACGTCTGTGATTAAATAATTCGGTAAAAACATGTGTTTAATAATTATTGTTTTACTTATTTCAAGAAATGAGGCCTTTCACCTAATCACTAGGTTCCCTGCATAATGCTTATGGCATTTGCGACAAACTATCCAAGTCAATCAGAGGCTCTTTGTTTCCAACAAATCTGACTGTCCAACCTTCAAAAATGCAGGTGACCAAAAATAACCCATTAATATCGTTTTCTAACATTTCGAGAACGTATATTTTTTTATATATGGACAGGTGTTTTACATTCATTGCCACACAGTCACACTCTACCTACCTATTCTTATCTAAACTAACTATTTCTAATTTATAGCTTATGATCTTCCAATCATTGGCTTTTTATACACACGCTCTTCACAAATTGTTTTGAGAAAAGCCCCTGGCGTCATATACAAAGACACATACGTTCATAGGAGTTTTGTCTTTCGTGATGATGATTGCTGATCAATTAAGCCAAACTCCCAGTCGCGATTTCTATGAGAGAAAAATCACATATCTGACTTTTATCTTGGGAAAACTAGGTCGTTATAATTATTTTGTATAAGACGATATAAGACGAGTCTTGTCAAGTATAATTATGAATGAAAGCGAGAACAATAGTGAAGTAATGAGTATAGCCAGTGATCGCGATGACGACTCCACATATTGACAAATCTATTAGAGGCATAAATATTGGTCAGTGGAACTCACGATCTATTAAACAAAATAAAGCTAACCTTTTGCAGTATCTTTGTACAAATAACTTGGATATCCTTTTATTGTCTGAAACCTGGCTTAGACAGACAGATAAATTCAAACTTAAAAATTTCAAAATTGAACGAACCGATCGAGTAGAAACCAGAGGGGGAGGCGCAGCTATTGCTATAGCGGATAATATTGCGTATGTAAAATTAAAAATACCTCAGCTCTTACCCGAAGGAGTAAATGTCTGCGGCATTACACTCTTGCAGCGTCAATTACATTTAATCAGCATATATAAGTCACCAAATATACGGGTCACATACACAGAGTGGTATGCTTTTTTCTCAGCATTTTCGAACCAAAATGTAATTATTGGAGGGGACTTCAACTGCCATCACATAGCGTGGGGTTCATCAAAATCCACAGCAATAGGCAAACAATTAAACTTGGTACTGGAGCAACTAAACATGATAGTAGTGAATGACGGATCCCCCACCTTAGTCACTGGGCCGTTGGAGTCAGCCTCCGCCATCGATTTGACTATCGCAAGCGGCAATATCGCTAATAAATTGGTATGGAACGTACTCCCGGAGACACTGGGATCAAACCACTATATGTATAATATCGATCCTAATTGATATAGAAAAAAAAACAACAATAAAAAATCCCTTCCGAAAATGGAAGGAGTCCACTGCCGACTGGAGTACGTTTCATCACAGCTTAGACTCAAATTTACAAGCAATGAATGATAATGATAATTCTATTGACGATAGATATAAGACTTTAATAAGCTCCCTATTGTATTTGTATTTGTATTTGTACATTGAGGGTGACCTAGTTACTGCGACCTAAAAAGATCTATTGTATCCCCTCTACTGTGCTTCGCCTGGTGTGGAATCCCTTTAGTGAAGCACCCTCTCCAGGTCCGTTTCCTTGAGAAACTTCAGGATTTTGAGAGGATCAAGGTCGGGTAAGTTCCCTGCGTCTAGCTGGTGATGGCCCAGAACATTACTTCTTTTGAGTTCTAACGCATCGCAGTTGAGCAGTAGGTGACGTGGTGTCTCGTCTCCTTTCCCGCAGAATCTGCAGACGCCATTCTCTTCTATGCCTAACTTTCTCAGGTGTTCCTTGAGCTTACAATGTCCCGTTAGGAATCCCGTCAGCGTTCTGAGACGTTCCTTGTTGAGGTTGAAGAGTATCTTCGACCTTTCTCGGTTAAAATTCCCGAGAAGTTCTTTGGCTTGTCTCAACCCTGAGAGGTTCCTCCAATGGGTTTCCTCAGTTTTTCTTCTTCCTTTTGGAGTTCTGCCTTGAAGAAAGTATCTTCGAAGCCACAGAATGGTTCTGGTCCTATGAAGGGTGTCGATGCTCCTTTTCTTGCCAATGAGTGGGCACGTTCGTTTCCCTCGATTCCGGAATGGCCCGGTATCCACTTGAGGTGAATTTTATTTTTCTTGCCTAATTCGTTAAGTTTTCCTAGGCATTCCCAAGCCATTTTGGAGCTGATGATCGGAGAGCTCAGCGTTTTTATGGCTGCTTGACTATCCGTCAATATTTCTATTTCTTTGTTTTTGTAGTTTCTGTCGAGGTTTATTTGGGTGCATACTTCTATTGCGTGTAATTCCGCTTGAAGTATGGTTGGGGATTTTCCCATTGGTTTGGTGTACATGGTGCGTGGCCCATAGATTCCTGCCCCGGTTCCCTCGACGGTTTTAGAGCCGTCTGTGTACCATTTGATCGTACCTTCTTTGAGAGTGCAGTTGGAGTTGTTCCATTCCTCTTTCGTAGACAATTTCGTGATGAAGTTTCTCTCGAAACTGAATTTCTTAACAGTTCTGTCTTTTGGTAGTGTTAGGAGCCCCTCACAGCCACCCAAGGGTCGATCCTCAGTGGCTCGCCGTACACTCCTGATTCCTACTTTTGACATCCTAAGTAGAGCATCTCCAGCTCTTCTTTCTATCACCAAATGTAGTGGTGTCAGATCCAGGATTACTTCCAACGCAGCGGTTGGGCAGGTTCTCATTGCTCCTGTGATGCAGAGACACGCAAGTCTCTGGATCTTCTCAAGCCTTTTCTTTGCTGTTACTAGCTTAGTTCTTTCGTACCAAGCAACCGCTCCGTATGTGATGATAGGTCTCACGAGCATGGTGTACATCCAGCGCAGAATGTGTGGGTTACAGCGTATGTTCTGCTAGCCATTCTCCTGCACACCATGAGAACGGTAGTGGCCTTACTTACTGTTTTGTCCAGGTGCTGGTTCCACAGTAGCTTTTTGTCTAGTGTTACTCCTAGAAATTTAACTTCTTCCTTCCATTCTAAATCCACTTTGCTCAAGCGTATAGCTTTGAGTTTTGGAAGCTTCAGTCTTCTTGTGAATGGTACAAGTGTTGTTTTTGTAAGGTTGATGTTTAGTCCTACTTCCTGGCACCATTTCAGGGTTATATTTAACCCTCTCTGTATAATTTCGCAGAGAGTACTTTCAAATTTACCTCTGGCTATTATGACGATGTCATCGGCATACCCAATGCAGGTAATGCCGTTCTCGGTGAGTAGCCCGAGGAGTTCGTCAACGACCAGGCTCCACAGAAGGGGGGATAGCACTCCTCCTTGTGGGCATCCTTTAGTTGTATTTACCTGGATGGTGTTCTTGCCCACATTGGTTTCAACTGTTCTTGTAGACAACATGTTCTGAATCCATTTGGATGTTGTGTTGTCTACTCCTCTTTTTGCCAAGGCTTCCTTGACAGCATCGTGCTTTGTATTGTCGAATGCTCCTTCTATATCAAGGAAGGCGCAGATGGCGATTTCCTTGTACTCCAGAGTGTCCTGAATCTTTTCAGTCAGCTCGTACAGCGCGGTCTCTGTCGACCTGCCCGCTCTGTACGCATGCTGACTTGGGTGTAGAGGCACCCTGTTCAGTGTTTCTGTTCTTATATAGTTGTCGACGATTTTCTCCATTGTCTTTAACAGGAATGATGTAAGACAGATGGGTCTGAATTACTTCGGAAGGGTGATGTCCTTTTTTCCCACTTTGGGAATAAAGGTGACTCGTGCTCTTCTCCAGGCTTGTGGTATATATCCCATTGCCAGGCTGCTTCTGAAGATTCTAACCAGGTGTGGTATGAGATCATCCAGTCCTCTTTGCAGGAGAGCTGGAAATATGCCATCCACTCCAGGTGATTTAAATGGTTGAAAGGTGTCAATGACACACTTCAACCTTCTAGGAATGCATATTATTTTAGCAGTGTCCCAATCTTCCTTTTTTGGTTTCCCAAATTTTACGTGGGTGGTCTGATCTCTTTCCAGTGAACTACCTGGAAAGTGAGTTTTTAACAGAAGTAGAGCTCTCTGCTCTTCATCTTCTGTATAGTTACCATCCAGTTTTCTGAGTGACATTGTTCCCTGAGCAGTGCCCTTCGCTAATGCTTTATGTAGTCTAGATGCTTCAGGTGTTGTTGTGATGTTCTCACAAAACTCCCTGAAGCTCTTTCTTTTCACTTTCCTTATTTCTTTGTTGTAGGTTGTCAAGGCCATGGTGTAGTCCTGCCAGTATCCGTCGCGCTTGGCTTTATTAAAAAGCCTTCGAACTTCTGCCCGGAGTTTGGAGAGGTGTTCATTCCACCATGGGGTTTTCCTACAACTTCTTTTTTCCCTAATGGGACAGCTGGATTCGTATGAATCCTTCAGAGCTCCATTTAGAGATCCTACTATTTCATCAAATTCTTGATAGTTTTTAATTTTCGAATTGAATTGTTCTAAGTTACACTTTAGATTGGTGCGAAATTCATCCCAGTCTGTATTTCTTGGATTTCTAATCAGGGTACTCTCTTGCGAGAGTCCCCCCAATTTGAACTCTATTATTCTATGGTCAGAGAGTGAAGGTTCGTTTGATACCCTCCAGTCTGTGATCATATGACTTATACACAAGCTAGCAAGTGTTATGTCAATTACATCCTGACTTCGTTTAGTGACATATGTTGGTGTATTTCCCACATTAATTGTCTCTAAATTGGATTCAAGAATAAATTCAAGCAATTGCTCACCTCTTTTGTTGGTGTACTTGCTGCCCCAGCTGATGTTATGTGCGTTGGCATCGCAGCCGACCAAGAGCGGTATTCCTTTCCCGTTACAGTACTCGGCCAGCTTCTGAACTTCCTTCGGGGGTGCCGATGACTTTTCATGGAAGTACGCTGATGCTACTATGATGCTGCGGTGTGAGCCATCGGTGATGTTAACCCGAATTGGCACCAAGTCCCGCGTCATGAATTCTGAAAGACAAACATAATTTATGTTGTTTCTTATCAGGATGCAGGCCCTTGGGACTTCGTTTCTGAAATTCCATATGACCTTGCAGTCCTTACGTGGCAAGCCTCTTACCTGCCCCTTGTAGACCCAAGGTTCTTGTATTAGCACAGCGCCTAGACATGCCCTGTCGAACTCCCGAGCTATGGCAGCTGATGCTCCCCTAGCGTGATGGGCGTTCAACTGGGCTATCCTAGTGACATTTGCTGCGCTAATGTTAGCCATCACGCTCCGCTTGTTGGGGTGCTTGCCCCCTCAGCGAGCACGGGCTCTTCTTTGGCTTCACCTGCCTCCTCAAAGAGCATGGGCTCTTCTTCGGCTTCCGATGGTTTCTCGGTGGTGTTGCCTGTCGGTTGCTCTGTTTCTGATTTCTTCTTCTGCAGGCCATGTACGGGGATTTTCCCGAACCTGAAGAAGAGAGCGTTGCCATTCTTCTTTATGGCCTCGCAGGAAGCATCGTCGATGCCGATGTTCAAAACCCTCCCGGTGCCTTCTTCTCTATTGCTGAGAATTTTCCACAGATTGGTGTGGGTTCCCAGATTCTGTGTTTCCACTAGACTCAGCAGTTTCTTGGGGTCGAGTCCCTGACTTCTTGGAAAGAAGACGGTGATGTTATGCGCCTTTGGGATGTCATCCCCCAGGCACGCCATCAACTCTTCTCCTTTCCACTTATTAAGTTTCGGAGCATGCTCCTTTACCCAATCAGCTGTTTCTGCTGTGAGACAGTCCAACAGCAGCATACTGGCTCGAAAGTGTATACCTTCGAACTGGAGCTTGCACGCTGCTCCTAGCGACATCTCCTCCACGATAGCATCTTCTAGAGTGGTTAATTCCTCCGTGCTAAGTGTTTTCTCAGGATAGCCCTTGGGAAGCACAGCAATCCTGATGCATTTGACAGCGCCTGCGTAACTGGTGGATGTCCCAGGTGAACTGGCAGTGCCGGTGTAACTCCCCTTCGCTGTCATCTTTCTTTTTACGTTCGGCCTTTGAGGAGGGGTGATGGTTTTCGCACTCCTCTTTGCCGGCCGATTCTTGGTTTCGGATTTCTCCTCGACCTTCTTTTCAATGGCTTTTTGCCTCGCTTCCTCAGGTGTCATGCCCTGTGTAAGGTAGCATAGGTACCATTTTGCTTTGGCCCCACTTAGCCCTCTTCTTCTGGGGTCATCCATGCCCCCAGGTTGACCGAGAGAGGGGAGGGGTTGCTTTCCAGGTTTCTTGGGTCGCCTGGCTTCTTCGCTTTTGGTGTCTCGCTCTCGAGGTGAGCTCGAGTGCGAGGGACCGGCTTGCTGGCTCTGGTGGGTGGCATGCCCCACTGAACCAGCAGTTTGTTTTGCGGTGATTTCCCGCTCTGATTTTTGTTCTTCCTTATTCATGTTGTTCCCACGAATAGCTAGGGAAGGTTTGTTTCACCCAAGCAGAGCCCTGCATGCAAGGGTAAGGGGTGTATACAATGGGGTGCCCCCTGGTGCCCCAAGGTTGAATCCAGTAGGGGCTGGTCATCTATCCAGTCACGCATCCCATCAGCCTGGACCCCCGCCTTAGGATTTAGGTTTTTTAGCGAGGTTGTCTCCTCTTGGTTCAGGCGATTAAGCCCAGACCCCCACATCATTCTGTCCGCGAGACATGTCCACGACAACAGATGATACGGTATATCAGATAGTCCACAGTCGGACATCTCTGGCGCCGTTACCCCTAGTGCAGACCTTTAGTCACGACACGACAACCAGGTTAGGGGAGGTGGTCCGCGGCAGAGCTTTGAGCTACCAGTCTGGAATTTTACCTCCGACAAGCTTTATCACTACTGCTAACCTTACTCACTTACGCTCATTGTAAGGCCATCCCCCTATCCGCCACCTGGGGACGCGCCCGATGGGTACTCAACCGCACGGGAATAAGCTCCCTATCTATGGCTGCTGATTTTAGTATGAAGAAGAACAAGACACCTCCAAAAACTAGCACTAGACCTGTATGGTGGGATGATGAATGCTCAGCAGCATTCTTTCGAAGAAAAAGTGCACTGGCAGAATACAAGAGAAGATCTAACATCGAAAATTTTTTGGCATATAAGGAAATAGAAGCTAAAACGAAACAGATATTTAAAACCAAAAGCAGACAAAAATGGAGAAATTATGTTGGCAAACTAAACCAACAAACACCCGTGGCGGAGATATGGACGTTTGTGAGGAAAATGAAAGGAGATTACTCGGCCAAAGAAAAACCGTCGATCACACAAAACCTTTTAGACGACATATTCAATCACATAGTGCCCCCTTGTGTATACCAACCGGCCTCAAAGACAACCCGTCAAGAAACCAAAAATAAATTTGAAGTAACATCCAAACCAATTGAAATGAACGAGCTGCTGCAATCAATAAAACAGTCCTCAACGAACACGTCACCAGGGATGGACCGCATCACATACAACATCCTTAACAATACAACCAGAGAGTCTAAGACGACTCTACTCAAAATATTCAACGAATGCCAAAGCACAGGACACTATCCACAGCAAATGAAAGAAATAGTGGTCACATTAATCCCAAAAATAGGTAAACCTTTTTGATTATATCATAATCAATAAGTATGCAGAGATTCTACGAAGTAAGGGTTGAAAACATAAATTTTATGAAAACCTTTAGATTGCCCAAGCGGATACAGGCCAATCTCGCTCTTATCTTGCCTAACCAAATCATACGAAAGGATAATGAAAATAAGATTAGAGCACTACCTGGAAAGCAACAGCATCCTTCACAAAAACCAATTCGGCTTCAGAAAAGGACAAGGCACCACGGATGCAGTGGCCCATCTAGTGACCTACCTGCAATGCTCACTTACCCAAAATAAGTACGTCATGTGCCTGTTCGTGGATTTGAAAGGAGCATATGACACAGTGAATCTCGGGATACTTATAAAAGATTTACAGTGGGCGGGACTGAATGTAAATCAAGCCATAAACCTCGTGAAGTTGTACGAAAACCGACCTGTATACATTAGAGATGCATACAATAACTTTCACGGGCCCTTTTTTGCGGCATCGCTCGTCAGCGGAATTTTATCACAATTTTTTATATTTTTGCTCCCCACGAGGGCACAGCAAACCAGACCTTCCGCTCGCCGGCGGTATTTTATTTATTTGCATACTTATCAATTTTTTTTTTTTTTTTTTTATATTGTGACTCCCACACGAAGGCGCAGTAACACTTCGCTCGCCGGCGGTATACCCAAATTATGTTGGAGCTTGATGACGATTTAATCTAGGGAAACACTAGGACGTAGGTTACTTGGAAGAAAGACTCGAATTCCACACGCTGAAGGGACCTAGAATCCCAACAACGGAAAGACGAGAGCACGCTAAAAAGTTTCTGCGCACTTCATAGCGTGTTACTTTCTTACTAGAAGATGTTAGTAATTCTGAACTGTGTTTATGACGTTGCCTTTCTGAAACCTGCCTGGTCCATGGTGCTCAGTCCTACTACCGACATTGTTTTTCTACAATGAGCACGACTCCGTCACGCGCCCAGTGAGCCGTAGAGCTCGTCTAAGCGGACCAAGAGCTATCCGTAGAGCAAAAACGTCTTGGGCTTATGCCCAGGTGCCGGCTACGATCCTAGAAAAAGCCTTCCAGAACAGAACACCGTGAACCGCCAGCTAGCAGAAACGACAAGGTCGTTTATTATAATATTTACCTTAATATATTCCTTAATTTTTCTGAAAGCCGAAAAGTAGAAATTGTCTTATTGGAAGTGGCAAGTCAAGAGTGACTCATCCTATTGTTGAAATAACAGTTCAGAATGTTTTGGAAGTATTTTAGAAGTTCAGACAAGTAATTTATTTCAGTAATCATTCTTGTGTTGTTTGACTGTTTCTATTTAGTTGTTAGGTTTTTCTTTCTTGTCAAATGACGAATAATTCGTAGATCTGTATTAGATCTGCATTAGGAATTATAATAGAAGTTTCTTGACGCTTATTTTAAAACTCATTTGATACTGAGAAAGTAGACGTGAGTAATGACGTCATGGTGCCCTGAGGCGAACGTCGTCTATGATATCTGCTAGTAGGTATACATGATTAAACATTTTTGAAGATTTTACGTCGTAATCGGGATTATCGATCCTTCTGTGTTTTCTTTGACGTCTGTGATTAAATAATTCGGTAAAAACATGTGTTTAATAATTGTTGTTTTACTTATTTCAAGAAATGAGGCCTTTCACCTAATCACTAGGTTCCCTGAATAATGCTTATGGCATTTGCGACAAACTATCCAAGTCAATCAGAGGCTCTTTGTTTCCAACAAATCTGACTGTCCAATTTTCAAAAATGCAGGTGACCAAAAATAACCCATTAATATCGTTTTCTAACATTTCGAGAACGTATATTTTTTTATATATGGACAGGTGTTTTACATTCATTGCCACACAGTCACACTCTACCTACCTATTCTTATCTAAACTAACTATTTCTAATTTATAGTTTATGATCTTCCAATCATTGGCTTTTTATACACACGCTGTTCACAAATTGTTTTGAGAAAAGCCCCTGGCGTCATATACAAAGACACATACGTTCATAGGAGTTTTGTCTTTCGTGATGATGATTGCTGATCAATTAAGCCAAACTCCCAGTCTCGATTTCTATGAGAGAAAAATCACATATCTGACTTTTATCTTGGGAAAACTAGGTCGTTATAATTATTTTGTAAAGATAGAGATGCAGGCATAGCATACAGGCCCCACCCTGTACCCATGTGCATTCTATTATCAAAATGTTTATTCATAAAAGCTTAAAGCTCATTTCATTTTAATCCATGCTTAAATGTCATGTAGACAAATTTTAAATAAGACACTTTTTTAGTCATTTAATTGTTATTTGATAATCAACAGAATATTAATTAAATTTGTCTTTTCACTAGACAGAATTTATAATAAAATTTTATATGTAACAATTTTATGCAGCATCAATAAGTAATAAGTTTAATCTATGCATTTGTTTGCAGCCTCTCTCCTTCAGAATATAATTTTGTAGTAATATTTTCCAATTGCATAATTATTTATGGAATTATACTTAGTTATGAAAGATCACCTCTCTAATCCACACAACATTTAAAATCATACCTTTCATAGTAATAAAATAAAATCAACAATTCAAATTATTCACAGAGTAAATAATAATTTGGTGGTAACTTTTCTTCCAACTGTCGTTATTTCATGATTAGTTATTTCAGGAAGATTCTATTTATTGATAATTTCTTTTTTATCGAAATTCAAATTTTGAATACTACAATCGTTTCAATAAATGAAATAGTTTGATTCGTTTTCCAATTTGGACTGGAGTTGGAAAATAAAGTTCTCACTTTCAGTGAAAAGATCTGACCTTGTAATCCCACGTCGTTCTCCGCAGGTACATAATTCTTTGGCTTTAGTACTACGGACTCTCTTCAAATTCTACCGACATTAACATTGGGTGACTTATCATAATTTTCACCACTGACTCTAAGATATAATGACCCAATAAATTACCGTATTTTGGTATGACACAAGTTTTGGATACTTTCATTTAATTATTGTATCTTATTATTGTAATGCTTATATTCCGTTATACAGGGTGTCCAGGTATAAGTGTAAGAGCTACACGTGGCGACCTTCCTTGGACTACTTTGAGTAAAAAATCTTAATACAATAATGCTCTAAACCTCTTCACGGTGCCACACGAGGTCATCAAAGTTAGAAATTCTGGGTCACAAATATGCATATTATTGAACTTCTGTTTCCTTTTGCAGTACGGTTAACATTTTTAAAGACTTTTGCGAAGTCTTATTTCATTTAATTTTCGTAACAGTGCAATTATTAACTTTTTTAACATTTCCTAATTTTTTTTTTTTTAGAAATGTTAAAAAAGTTAATAATTGCACTGTTACGAAAATTAAATGAAATAAGACTTTGCAAAAGTCTTTGAAAATGTTAACCGTACTGCAAAAGGAAACAGAAGTTCAATAATATGCATATTTGTGACCCAGAATTTCTAACTTTGATGACCTCCTGTGGCATCGTGAAGACGTTTAGAGCATTATTGTATTAAGATTTTTTACTCAAAATAGTCCAAGGAAGGTCGCCACGTGTAGCTCTTACACTCATACCTGGACACCTTGTATTTCAGGAATTAATATAGACCACGTCTGGCTTATTTCAGCGCAAAGACCAGAATCCTCTTCAAATTTTGTTGAGTCGTCTACACGCTCTTCCTCGTCCATCTCCCCAGAACTTATATCCCCACTTTTCTTCATTTTGTATATTCCAGAAAATAGCTTTATCAGATTGCTGTCTCCATCTAGTTGCAAAATATTTCACTGTCGTATTTTCTTTCCCTGTATTTTCTAATACAGTAATTCACATTTCAATAACTCTGTACTAACGATTTCAGTTTTTACTCGATGCTACTAGAGGTCGATCGCGTACCCTTTATATTATAATTTAAAGATGTTTATATTTCATACTTCCTGTTTCAGCTTCTATACAGCTTGTGAAATTACTTTTCTTTATTTGATTCTGTAAATCGCCACACTTGACTAGTTTAGGTATACAGTGCTTCCCAAAAGTAACGGATAAATTCGATAAAACGGAGAGGGCTGTTTTTTTGAAAAAATAAAAAAACAGGTCGATTTTGTTTTTGAGTTGTTCAACTTTTGACATAATATTTGGGTATACAGGGTGATGCACGAAAAAGTGGTGACGTCATCGGCATTTTTTTAAATGGCAACTCTTATTTTTTATTAAATTTTTTGATACTTCATCCAATTGCCAATACGGTAATGTCATCATTTTGTAACGTTTATAAAGGAAATTTCGGAGAAAATAACTTAATTTCGACAGATTTAATAGATTTAATTTAATTTAATTTAACAGATTCAATTTGATAGACTTAATTTAATAGACAGATCTTATAAAATTACCATGGAAACAGTAATTTTTATTTGATATTTTTTTATTTTTATCGTTAATGTTCCGATTTTCACATCAGTAAAAAGTGCACAATTTCGACTCACAAGCTGTTTCTCAGAAATTTCCTTATTTAAGGTTACAAATTGATTACATTACCATACTGGCAATTAAATTAAGTATCAAAAAATGGAATAAAAAATAAGGGTTGCCATTTAAAAAAATGCCGATGACGTCACCACTTTTTCGCGCATCACCCTGTATACCCAAATATTATGTCAAAAGTTGAACAACTCAAAAACAAAATCGACCTGTTTTTTTATTTTTTCAAAAAAACAGCCCTCTCCGTTTTATCGAATTTATCCGTTACTTTTGGGAAGCACTGTATATCCATTTCAATACTCGATTCATGTTATCATGGACTTCGAACAGAAGGGAATGACAAAAAAAAAATTCTGTAAGGCTAGGGGTCGGTATGTTTCAATGCATTTGATAGTCCTGAATATCTTGAGGTCGTCGGCATAAAGCAGAAAGTCCACATTCAACCCATGAGTAATGTCATCAATGAAGAGGACAAAGAGCAGGGGACCCAGTACAGAACCCTGGGGGACACCAGATGTCGCTTCATAGGATGTTGATTGAAACCCATTCAAAACCACAAAGTAAGAACGATTTGACAGGTAGCTTGACGGTAACTTAACAAGCGATTTGTGAAAACCAAAATTTTCAAGTTTTCCTAAAAGAATACCGTGATCTAGTCTGTCAAAGGCCTTAGATATGTCGGTGTATATAACGCGACTTGATGTTCAGTGTCCAGGGACTCTGCAATGAATTGTGTTTTCTGGATGAGATTAGTAACGGTTGACCTTCCCTTAACAAACCCATTCTGATAATAACTAATCTGACCATGGACCTCATGATATATGCTGTTGTGAATTAGAATTTCGAAAGCCTTACTAAAATTGCAAATAATACTAATGGGTCTGTAATTAGTTACCTGAGATTTTTCACCACCCTTATTACCGGGACAGACTTTAGCCTGCTTCCAGGTGTCAGGAACTGCACATTCTCCAACACATCTGTTAAACAAAACAGTGAGGGGAGGTGCCAAAACCTGTGCGCAATCCCGAAGGAGAAAAGCGGGTACACGATCTGGTCCTGTGGTTCTGACATTCTTAAAGGACTTCAGTACCATCAATACCTCATCCTCGGAGAAAAACTGAAGCTTTAATGTCGTGTTGGAATTGACTACCGTAGAGGAATTTACTCGCAAAGCTAGAGTAGAGAATGATCGACTGAAAAAATCAGCAATCGCGTTGAGAATATCCACCGATTGACTCAACTCGGTATTGTTATAATTCATGGTGTTGGGTGTAGCGGAAGAGTTTCTCTTCTTTTTTATGAAGGACCAGAATTTGGATGGGTCATTTCCTAGTTCATTTTCTATTCGTGTTGTATAGTTTTAGTGTATTTTTTAACAAAAAATACACTATTGAGGACGACATCACTTTGCGAAAATCACCCAAACTCATCAAATGTCCATCGATCATGACCCCCAGATCACGAAAAAGTAGTTTTCCAAAATTCACCTGCCCACGATATATATATATATATTTATATATATATATATATATATATTTCTCCAAAATAGCGAAATTTCGATTTTCAAAACGCTCCTGTAGCTTTATCTTTCAAGATTAGTGAACGAAATTTTGGATTCTTGTAAAGCTGAGGAATGACTTTAGATTTTCGTTGAAAAACTTTCCAAAAGTCCCATCACTTCTACAGGGTGTCCCTTCAAAATTCCATGAACCCGGTTTTTGTCATCTCATTTCAGGTCGCAGTTTTGAATCTAGGAGGCTGAAATTTTTGTGGGAGTAAGATATCCACAAGGAGTGGTCTGGTATTGCACTTGAGCAAAATCGGCCGAGCCGTTTCAAAATGGCGGCTATTTTAATTTTTTGGAAAATTGACTATTTTTGAATCCCTGTATGAGCAAGATGGCAAAAAAACTTTGAAATAAAATTAACAGGATTTGAAGAAAATTATTGGAAATTTGAGTTAATGCAATAAAATTAGCATATTTTCCATTAATAAGCCAGTGTCGTGGGTAGGAAAAAGGGTGAAAATGTGTCAATTCTATAACCGTTTATGAGTCCATTTTTGAAGAAGTTGAACCGAAATTTTCAATTTTTTTTTGCTTTAACATATAATTTGATGTCTTAGCTTCAATTCGCCTCGATTAATGTAGCACTTTAAACGAAAAACAAAAAAGTTTTTCGCTTGTGCAAAATTAGCTTGCACTTATTAAATCGATGAAATGGTTCGCAATTTCTTTTTTATTTTTTTCCACATTCAATTATGAATGGTTCTGAAAATTAGAAGAGCAAACGCAACAACAAATAAATCACCTACATGCAGGTGAAAAAAGTATTCAAATTGGTTTTTTAATAACAAAGATACGACCAGTTTAAAAAATAAAATGTGTAGGATGAAGTATTGGACGTACTACATATACCTACTCGATCATCGCTACAAATTTGAAAGGCCCCTTGACTGAGTTAGTTAGGCAAGGGTGTCCTTGCCTAAATAGTAAACTGTTGATGCGGGTTCGAAACCACGAGAGGGCTATTCTTTTTTTTTTGGTAGGTAGGTGGTTTTCCGCTTTTCCCCCCCAAAAAATCGGATTATTTTTTCATTATATTCATTATAAAAAAAAAAATGGGAAGAAAATATTTATTATTGAATCGCATAAAAATACACTATTTCTGCGATTGATGCGCAAGAAGGTTTTTTGTACTCTACGTCAATGTCAGTTTTGATTTTACGTCTCATGTTTGAATAATTCAGGTAACTCTGCTGATCGTTTTCTTTTTTATGGGTACGCCATAGTTTTTCTTTTTGTCGCAGATCATGCCTGATAGAGTCGGTGAACCAAGGCGGGTATTTAAATTTAGAGTTATTATATTTTGGAACAATTGCATCTAGGATGCTGTAAAGTACTTGATAAAATGTGGAGCAAGCACTCTCAACGTCATCACAACTATCTAAAGGTGACCAGTCTACGAGTGATATAAATAGATTCATGTAGGAGTGGATAATTAGCCCTGCGGAAATTACATTGAGGCATTCTAGTGATTGGCAAAGGTTTAGTTTGTCTGACATTACCCATAACCATTTGGATGAACAAGGGAGGATGGTGTGCAACTACCGCGATCAGAACATTCTCCGCCCTGTCGCAAAGACAATGTCTGTTGGAGAGTACAAGATCAAGTATTCTGTCATTAATATTCCGAGTAAAATTGTATTGATGGAGATCAAGAGCAGCAAGCGCGTTATTCAGAGAAGCAGTGTACCTATCTGTGACAGATTGGTCTAAGTAGGAGGCATATTTACTTATAATAAAATCACCCAAAATTACTGTGGTACCGGTCTGCAAGAAATCGAGTCTGGCAATGTTATCGAAGAAGACATCATAATCAAAAGCAGACAGAGAGGGAGGCATATAAACAGTTAAGACATGCAGTAACTTACTCTCTACCAAAATCTTAATTCCAACCAGATCAATAAGTGGTGATATATTGTCAACAACATCGCCGAGCTCCAATCTGCTACAATGCAAACCATCACGTACCCCCAGCAAAACACCACCGCCCCTGTCAACCCCCGAGATACCTCTATCCCGCCTAAAAACTCTAAATTGAGGTGGGAATAGCTCTGAGTCAAATAATATACTGTCATTGAGCCAGGTTTCAGTAAGGGCTATGATATCAAAATTACAAGTGGATAGTGCGTTAAACAGTTCAGATGATTTGGCTTTCAGATCGGAAAGCCGAAGGCCCGACGCCGCCGGCAGGCCAAGGTCTCTGAAGAGAGACCTTGTTTCTACCGCTATTATGTCTATTATGTGCAAGCTAGTGTACTCTCGTTTGGTAATTGGACACAACGACACTAACTACACCAACTGGAAAATTTTCACGATTAATGCTGATATACATACAAACCAGCTTAAATAATGAATTATTAGGAGCTTTACAGTGTAGGCACTACCGTAGTGAAAAATTAAATATGAATGTGGTGTTAATTAAATATGAACATGTGGTTAAATTAAATATGAGTGTTATTGTTTACGTGAATATAAAATAGATTAATCTAATACAATTTGAAGATATAAGCAATAGATTATCGAAAAACTGTAGCTTGCCATAAAATTAATAAAAGATGGAAGAGGTTATACTAAACATTGCTGATTTCATGTAACTCACAAATAACTACGCAAATATTATCCTGAAGAAAAAGAAATCAAAAACACAAGTAACAGCAGGAATATTACTTACTGCTATTTATATTTCAGCAGATATATTTGTCCTTATGAGTACTTTACATATCGACGAGTCTCCTGCTGGAACTATTGAAATGTGTCGGGTCCTTTATTACTTATTGTATCCGTTATTTATGATTTATACAGGTTTCCTGCAAAAGCAAACCTTAACCACCTTCTGGAGACTCTGCTTGGCTTTGCAAAAATCCAGTATCACCCAAACAAAAAGTTTAAAGTTCTCAAAATTCTGTTTATTCCTTCTTATTATATTTATAGTGACTACTTTGTTTGATTTACTCGAAATCGTAATCCAGGAAGAATATACTATTCAAGCTATAGCGTTTCAATCGCATTTAACTCTACAATTATTTCACTTTACAATATTATGGTGCATGATTCATTTGGCAATTTCAAATTTACAGCGATCTTTCAAAAAGTTTAACACAACCTTATCGAATCTTCACGAATATTCAGAAAAGGACGTGCAGATTTACCTTCTGGGAAGAAATAGAAACCGAGGCAACGTTACATTGGCATTCAAAGAATTTCGAGTGACATATATTTATCTAGACAGCGCAGTTCAGCTTTTCAACACCACATTTGGTTGGAAGCTTCTGTATGTTATCGGCGATTGCTTCGTCAACGCTTTGAAATGGTTGGATGATTTAATAGGAGATACGGAAAATATTTATGTAGATTACAAATTTGTGTTACAGTTTCTCGACCTATTTGCTGTTATTGTAAGTACATTTTAAGTATAGAATTTTTGCGTTGCCTTATCTGTTCTGTCTTATTGTTTTGCTGACAGAATTTTTATTTATTTTACGACCAGCTAGTGAGCCAGTTCAGACCATGATCTGTAGTTACACACCTGAAAGTGAAATTCCGCGATTCAAAAAAGGTCTACCCGCTCAAAAACCGGTAATAGTTGTCAGACACATCTGGTTCTCTTTCCTTGCAGAGAATCTTAGCAAAACATATCCTGACATCGTATGATTTCCTGCAAAGCCCTCGTGCAATTACAGTGTAGTCCTTGCTACTATTTCCTGCAACAACAAGCAAAATACAACAACGGTTCAATTCTCGTCGGTTTTTGAGCACAACTCGCCCTGATATTTTTAAACATCTTGTAATTCCATTATTTTTCATGACCCTTTGTAATGTAGGTAGATCCTAGTAATAGTAATTTACTATGAAATACCGAAAATTCTTATGTATATTAAAATACTTTTTACAGTTTTTCGACGAATTTGTTATTATTGTAAGTATATTTTTCGTATACCATTTTTGAGTTTCCTTCTGTTCTTTCTCATTGCTTTGTTGCTACAATTTTTATTTATTTCACGACCGAATTTACGAGCTAATGAGTCACTTCAGTTCAGTTTTCCTAACATCACAGGATTTCATGCAAAATTTCCTGCAATTATGGAATTTCCTGCAAACCGTTCCTGAAATAACAGAGAAAATCCTGCAACGGTTTATCGATCATCGGGTTTTAAGCACAACTCACCCTGAATTTTTTTCAATTTCATAAGTCTTATAATTCCATTATTTTTCTAATAATTCACAACGTAGATTACAAAGTAAATTACCAGCACTAGTAATACCGAAGATATTTAAGTATATTACAATTTTTTTTACAGTTTCTTGAGGTATTTCTTTTTATTGTAACTATATTATACAATATAGAATTTGTACGTTGCCTTCTGTTAAGTTACACCCCTGAAAATCACCACCAGTCTGGTTCAGCGATTAAAATAAATCAGTAATAGTTGCACTCAATATGGGTCCTGGGTAAAAACGCCAAGTTACAGGAGTCCATTTTAGATTGCTGAAAAGCCATGTTGTTGTTGTTAGGGACTCGGTCGGTAATACGAGAGGGTAGAGAGGAGAACTCGGCGTCAGCGGTAGAAAAGCCAGCGTTTTGGGGGTCGTTGAAGGCGTCCTAATCTATAAGTGTGGATCTGCCAAATATAAGACTTTACGAAGTTAGTGATCCAAGAATTGTATGAGAGTAACCGGAGAAGATATAGAAGATTAAGGTGAACCAGGAGAACTAGCATTACCAACGAAGGCTAAGGTCGTAAATAATTATAAATAATAATTTTAAAGTTAATTCAATCCTTTTACTGTCGTCACTAAAAGTTAAAAATCACTACTAATTCAATCATTTGTAAACAACTGTAATAATCATAACCTAAATTATAAATTGCTAAAACACTTTAAAGGATAATAATACATACCGAGTACCGATGGAGTAATAATTATAGGGCCCAGAAGAAAGAAGCATGCTGAGTTCGTTAATATAATTGTTTGTATGGTAAGCACTGTTTATAAATGTTTAAAGTAAAAAGGGTTAGCGTTTGATTTGAGGGTCTCACATTATAGTGATGGGTAGCCAGCCGGGAATATTCCCCTGGAAATTTCCACCGGGAACGGGAAAATACCCGGGAATTTCCCCAAACCTCAATTCCCGGGAAATAACGGTAATTTTGCTAAAAATAACAAAATTAATAAATTACCTAATATTAGGTTCAGTTTTGTAAATCTAACAACACTGTTAGCTGTTACCCTTACCTTACTCCTTCCCCTTACCCACTAACCACCATTGTTACACTTTTATTAGTCATGTGCCTGAGCGGCAGTTATTTTAATTTCTATTACTTTTTTCGAATAAAGATATTGATATTTTTATTTATTTTTTAATTGATTTCATCTTGCTTATCATGAATAAATAAAATGAAATAATAAGCTGAAATTCGCAAAAAAATTGGATCCGGTCGGGATCGGGAATTCTTGGGGAAATTCCCAGAGACATTCCCGGGAAAAATTCCCGGGAAAAATTCCCGGGAATTTCCCAAAGATTTCGTTCCCGGAAATTTACCCATCACTACTCACATATAACCCATTGAACTGAGATAGTGATTTTGCTAGAACTCATAAGAGTCTTTTGTAAAAGAGCTGGTCAAATTATTTTAAAGGCGCCCAACATTTAGCGCGAGCACATAGTTCAGACAAACTATTGAATCGAGACAAATCTAGACTACTTTCCTTGCAGGAAATACTGCAAAAGTTTTCCTGCAACCACAGGATTTCCTGCAAAGTTACCCCGCATTTTCAGGATTTCCTCCAAAGCGTTGCATTAAAGTCCTGACGATTAATTTCTCTTTAATTTTTTGAGCACAATTCGTCCTGACAGTTTTTAGCTTCATAAATCTTGTAATAATTACATTATTTTTTATGATATTTCCGCAATGTAGAGAAGGTAATCACTAGTAATCTACTAGGAAATACCAAACATATTTAAGGTAGATTACCAATTTTTACATTTTCTCGACGTATTTGCTATTACTATACCTACCTATACATTTTAAAGTATATACAGTGCATTTATTTTAAGTGTTGCCATAGGGAATAGCATGTAAAAAAATACACCCTATGTTAACTTATGTTGTCTTGTACTTTGGAAGTCGTTTTTAATTTTCAATAATAGTACACGTCATCTACTTTACAATACGACCTTTCAGAAAAGCCGGTCATTGTTCAATTTTATGATACAGGCTGTCCCATTGAGGTGAAAAAACTGCAAGAAACGGTAAGAGATACGAAGTCGGCTAAATTACAAAAAAGTTGCGCTGTTTTGAGACGAGTATTTTGCAATTTTTTTTTTCTCAATATTTCCAGAATTTCCTGAAATATCCTGAAAAAACTTGAAACATGCAGATTTATTATTTTAGCCATATCTTCTTTATTATTTAAAAAAAAAATATTATTTTTTTGTAGGTTTACATAAGCTGTAATGAGCTACTTATTTGACGTTTCAAAAATTTCCAAAGCCGACTAGATCTTGGGATTTCCAAAGTCAACTTTGGTTTTTCTTATTACCGCCATATTGTTTTTCATGCCATTCGCTATAGAAAAAATCAAGGAAACAAAAAATCCATTACATTGCAAATAAGTTTGAAAAATTTTTTTCTTCTTTTTCAAAAATATCGAAAAAAATTGTTTTACCGAATGTCAAAAAGTGCATTTTTTAAGTGTTGCCATAGGTAATATAATATAAATTCATAAATAAAAAAACAATAAAACCCAAATAACTAAGCAATAATTTCTGTTAGTTTGCTTAGTTATTTGGGTTTTATTGTTTTTTTTTTATTTTTGAATAAAAAATGTTCACAATACATGTTCTCTAATAAATTAATAATTTTAACTCACTTTGTTTGTTCTGACTCCTTTATTAAAGTTTAATAATTCAAATGAGTACTAAATAATAAAATTTAAAAAGGACCGGTTTTTGACATGTTGTATCGTAAAGTACCTACATGACATTCATGTAGGATATACTATTATTGAAAATTTAAAACGACTTCTAATTCTAAATTACAATGGGTACGACGTAAGTTAATATAGGGTGTAATTTTTTACATATTATTACCTATGGCAACACTTAAAAAATGCACTTTTTGACATTCGGTAAAAAAAAATTTTTCGATAAATTTGAAAATGAAGAAAATTTTTTTTTTAATTTTTTTGCAATGTAATGGATTTTTTGTTTCCTTGATTTTTTATATATCGAATGGCATGAAATACAATATGGCGGTAATAAGAAAAACCAAAGTTGACTTTGGAAATCCCAAGATCTAGTCGGCTTTGGAAATTTTTGAAACGTCAAATAATTAGCTCATTACGGCTTATGTAAACCTACAAAAAAATAATAATTTTTTTTTAAATAATAAAGAAGATATGGCTAAAATAATAAATCTTCATGTTTCAAGTTTTTTCAGGATATTTCAGGAAATTCTGGGAATATTGAGAAAAAAAAAATTGCAAAATACTCGTCTCAAAACAGCGCAACTTTTTTGTAATTTAACCGACTTCGTATCTCTTACCGTTTCTTGCAGTTTTTTCACGTCAATGGGACAGCCTGTATCATAAAATTGAACAATGACCGGCTTTTCTGAAAGGCCGTATTGTAAAGTAGATGACGTGTACTATTATTGAAAATTAAAAACGACTTCCAAAGTACAAGACAACATAAGTTAACATAGGGTGTATTTTTTTTACATGCTATTCCCTATGGCAACACTTAAAATAAATGCACTGTATACAAATTTTGCGTTGTTATCTCTGTTTAGTTACCCTCTTGAAAAAATACCGCCAATGCAGTTTACAGCCAGTATTATAAAGGCTCATTAAGTTAACGGGCAGATTTCTGTGGCAATTTCTGAAGAAGGTATCGAGTCTAGGTGGAATTTTTTTAAATTTATCTATTCTTGACATGAAAGTAATTACAAAAATGTTAATAAAATCATTTGACGTCGATATTAGCTTCAAAAACGAGCAAAGAAATCTGCCCGTTAGCCTAATGAGTCTTTATAATACTGGCTGTTAGTGATTCAAAAAGTGATTAACGCGATCAAAATTGGGTCATAGTTGTCAGACATAATCCTTATTACTTTTTTTAGCAACAAAATCTGCAACAGTTTTCCTGAAATCACATAAAAAATCCTGCAATGATTTGTTTATCTTCGATTTTTGAGCACAACTCACCCTGACATTTTTAAACTACATGAGTTTTGTAATTGAATTATTTTTTATACTTCCTAATATAGGGTAGGTACTAGCGCTCTCCAATAACTGAAAGGGCACCCAGTTTTGATAATAAAAAAATAGTGTCTGCAATTTCTGACACCTAGTATAGAGGTAGGTACTTAAAGATTACTCGATCTTATGCAAGGTTTATTATTATTTTATTTTCGAAATTACTTACACTAAAACAATATTCTCCAATCAATAATCGATATTTATTTAGAACAAACATAATATTCTACTTAAATGTAGACGAGTTTTCATATGCTAATTGCTAAAAAAGAGGTAGTAAATTCTTATTAAATGTTATCATTTTTGGGTAGGTAGCTATTATTAATTAACTTATAAGAGTACCAACCGTTGAAGAAGTTCGTCTTAAGAAGAAAACATGGAAGAATTTGTATTTAAATTGGCTGATTTCTTGTACATCACAAATGATTATGAAGCGATATTTTTTGGCAGAGGCAAATCTGCGATAAAAAAAATAGCAGGAATATTATTCGCATTGGTTCTAAGTGTTTTCGATGCAGCTAGGATTCTTTTTATTAACCACGATACGTCGGCTAAAGCTATTCTTGACAAATTTCTGACTATCTTCTTTTGTCTCCATGCTCCTGTGATAATCGTAACAGGTTTTCTCCAACGACGAAATTGGATCAGCTTCTGGAAACTTTGCTTGACTTTGGAAAAATCTAGGATCACAAAAATAAAAACTAACAAAATATCAAAATTTTGTTTGATAGTCTTTATTGTCTTCATCGCTGACATTTCTCAAATTCTATTTAAAGCAGTATTCGATGAAAAGCATTCTAATTCTGTTCAATCAATCACAGTCAAATTGCTTAGAACTCTGGAAATATTTCATACGGCAATATTAAGCTGCACGAGTAATTTAATGGTGCTCAGATTTCATAATGTTTTGAAACATTTTAACTTCAATTTATCAGAGCTGTGCAAAGTTTCAGAAGTGAAAATACGAATTTTTGTGGTAGGAAGAGATCCGATTATAAAAAAGAGAAGCGAAAGAAGAAATACTCGAAAATTGTTGGGAGAATTTAGAAAGTTGTACGTTGATTTAATGGCGGTGATTGACGTTTTCAATAACATATTAGGCTGGATTAATCTATTTATTATCTCTGAGTGTTTTTTCGATTCGTTAAGGTGCTTGGAGTATATCTTTGGAGAAAGTTCTCGTCGACGTGCTACTAAAACAGACTTAAAAGTATTTGATAGTCCTGTTGGAATGTTCCTCTACGTATTCAACTCATTTGTAAGTATTAAAAAAAAAATGATTCCTCCAATCGATAAAAATTTCAAACAGGGTCTGAAGACAAAAAGCTTTGTTTCGCCTTTATGGAGACTTGTCGGTTTGCTCTATCAAACACCATGAGAAATCTCCGTCAGTAATTTATAGCCCCCTTAGAAGTCAAAGACACCCTACTCAGAGGCCCGATAGTAAGCGGCTTTGCATAAATGGGCAATCCAGAAGAGATGCGCATAAATAAGAGCACAAGGCTCCCCAGTGACAGTAGATTTCTGCGAAATATGTAAGCGTCGAGTGTCGCTAGGACCGAGCGCCACAGCCATGTCGATTATATGACTGCCCGACACATTTAGGATGACCTCTATGGAATTTCCCGTTTGAGAGAAGCCGCTTACGCCCGGATCTATGAGTAGGTAGTGCCTCTGAACTCCGAGGGGTTAAATACCATGTCGGTACCAGACCACCCTCTGCCGATGTCTCAAAGATATGATCATTTTTGTAAAAATAAAAGTCGCGACACTGCACTGGACATGTGAATATAACTTCAAGTGGATATTATTTTCCTCTTTTTTCCATTTTCAGATCTCGAAACTTTCCGTCGTCAGTAATTTATAGCCAGATTTCAGAAGTCAAAGGACTCCCTACTCAGAGTCCTGAGGGTACCTATATGGTACCCTTTCCACAAAAGGGAAATTCCACAATAGATTAAGAGCACAAGGATTCCCAGTGCCAGAATATTTCTGACCGAGCGCCACAACCGTATCGGTTACACTCGGGTACACATATTTTCCGACACACTCAGCGCTCAGGACGATCTCTATGGAACTTCCCGTTCTAGGGAAGCCGCTTACGCCCGGATCAGTGAGTAGGCTGTGCCTATGAGCTCCGAGGGGTTAAATAGGCACACATTTGTGTCGATACCAGACCACCCATTTGCACACATTTGCAGATGTCTAAATTCCGAAAAAAAACTCAGCTCTTTAGGCAGACAACTGCGACCTGAGTCGTGGTGAGAAGAATGGGTTGTTGCGAAATTTGAAAGTAATCAAAGGAATCAATTACAATCTTACACAAATCTTTGATATGGCATACTGAAGAGCTCTAATTGAAGCGAAACGTTGCTGTCTTTGCCTCAAACTCTTTTGATTTGTGTCGGCAGAATGAATTGATTATTATTTTAAGCCTATTTTTACAATTTTATACTTTTTTCTAAGACGATTTCAAGATCCTGAAAAATATCTGAAAAATGTTTCTTAAGTATTTTTTTTTTTAACTTTCCTGTGTATTTCTAATTATTATGACAAAAGTGAAAACGGCACTTCGATATCTGCTTTCTATTGCAACGCATTTAGCACTTTGAAGTTTCTTTACGAATATATTACATGATTGAAAAGTGAAAAAGAAATGATTTTCTCGAGGTAAAAATATCAACAACCTTTTTGATAAAACATATCTTGTATAAATCATCAGACCTTAGGTAAAATGAAGGGCAATTTCCCTAATACACAATTAGGAAATTCATCCACAATTTCCTAGAAGTGTTTAGTTTAGCTAAAACCAAACACTTCAACATTAATATTATTCAGGCATAATATGCTGCAACTTCGGAAAACTCAGAAAGAAATAGAAATCTTCTACGAACAACTAAAGCAGCCCTGAAATATACCAAAAAAATGAAGTCAATGTCCTGATGGGAGACTTCAACGCTAAAGTGGGCAAATGATCTATCGACAACGACAAGACGGTGGGCCGATTTGGACTGGTAACGAAAAACGAGAGAGGAAACCGCCTTCTTCAGTTCTGCCAATGAATACCTTCTTTCAATTACCGCCCAGAAGACACTACACCTGGAGGTCCCCAGCTGACGGTCATCACAGGGTTGCTAGAAGCCATACGGACTACATCATCGTTAACAAAAGGTTTCAAAATTCCGTAAAATCCGCAAAAACATACCTGGTAGCTGATATTTTTTGAGATCATAATCTTTTGTTGAGCCGGTTTATATTACACATGAAGTAAGTTCGTAAAGGAAAACCCCAAAAACTAAAAGTTCACATAGAGAAGATCTGAAAAACAAAATGAACAATATAGCATGTCCGTGGACACTGTAACCGCCCACCTCCCTGGCCATGTGATCTCTAGGAATTCGAAACCCTTCGTTGTCTCGTCGTTCTTCGTAGTTTACCCTCAGTTCGTAAGATGGGGTCGCAGAGATTAATTAAACAGAGAAATAAAGCAAACAAATTCATATAACACCTATATTACTGCTCTTATTTGAATTTAATTTCACCTTATTATTGTACACCTTATTTGAATTATTTACATTCCTTCAAAATTATTTACAATACATATTTTTATTTATTTCAAACTTTTATTTGATTTATGCAATTTAATTTTAGGGTGATATGGAATTACGTAACGCTTCTCAAATATTATGTTTATTGACATTTTACGCCAGGAGATCCCTTTTGTTGGGCTGATTTATGGGCCCTATTCACTGGAGTGGAGAATACCTGTTTCGCTTTCGCTTTCTAAACCATTCAACATTCCACTTTTACAACCATTGTTGTTTGTTGCAAAATGGCTCACAAGAAAATACACAGACCATTCTCTTCCCTGTCAAGTAGTGCCATTCACATACATTCATTGTGCCACATTCCGACTTACGTTGCTGGCCACAGTAATCGATGGTCTCCAATGAGTCTTTTGCCCTATCAGATTGTGTGTGTTTAAGAGAATAGATGCACCCCCTTGTACTGAACTAATTTGTTATCAGGTACAGAAGTATGTGTCTCGATTGAATGTTCGTATGGATCTGATCATCTTTGACTCAGTCCTGTTCTCTCTTCCCTAACAATTTATTATACAATCCATAAGAAATATTCCCAATCAGATTACCTAATTTACGCAATTAAATTAAATTCTGAATTCTTTGATTTTGGTTTTGATTTTGGTCTGAAAAGTAATTAACTGTGATCTTTTTAACCCTGTGATTCTTTCTGATTTAATTTGAAAAAGTATTTCGAATTTTAATTTGAGAAACGTTGCAACCATACAGACAGGTCCTGGCAGATTCGTAGATCTGGTTCCTGTGACAAAAGAAAGAAATATCAACGAGAGCAGTAACTATAATAATGGAGCTAAATTCAATATTTTCAAATTTAAGTTTAACAATTTATTTTCACCTGTAACATTAGGTTTCCTAGTGGAGGAAATGGAGGCTGGTCCTAGTGGAGGGACGGGGTTCCTCTCTCGCTCGGCCGGGTCGGTTAGACTGGATACGGCAGCCGGAACTGACGACACGGCAACATGGTCCGCCTTCTGGAGAGTGCGTCTTCTCTTCTTGGGCAAAACAGGTGTTTCAGTGGCACTTTTACTTGTCTTGCTTCTTTTCTTTACTACGGGCACGGGCATTGACGAAGCGATTACTTGATTTCGCAACTGTCTCTTATTCATGATGAGATTCTCAATTTTAAATTAGGAGACTTGGTTGGTAGGTTCAAAAAGGTACTTATTATCCGGTTCACGGAGCCACAGACAATAAGCGAGGGTAAAAGTGTCGGAAAAGATCCGGTTCGGTAGCCACAGATCTTAGAGAGGTAGATGGGAGATCTCCGGTTCTCGAAGCCAACAGAGATTATGGGTACAGGACGGATAGATAAAGAATCATCTGACAGCAAATCTCGGCGGTCTTATATAGTCGCTGAACCCCTTCTCTCTCTACATTCCATTGTATGTTAAAGTAGGTCACCCATGTCGCTTTCTCTTCCTTTATCTCATACAGTTTATCCTGGGTTTTCTATGCTTTCCCTTCACGTTATTCATTCAAATTTCATCTCAATCGGTTTATCTCGCAATCCTCTAGCTGCTGACACTTTTCCGATTTCAATATCATTTATTTCAAGGAAATTGCTTTGTAATTAGGCATTATATCCGGTGGAAGTTTTCAACGCAGTTGGTTTTGTTGAAGTGTTTAAATCTCAGTTTTTCTTACTATTTAATGGGATTTTCAGTTGCTTAAGTTTCTCCCTGGATAGTATTATTACTTGTTGATAACCTGCCCTAATTTCATAAACTTTGATAAGGTAGTTCTTCACGAGCAAGCCGTTTTGTTCTGAAGTTTTCATTTCTATTTAGTTTTCCTGAGATTTTCTTCGTGACATGGATCAGACGTAGTTATTTAAATGATTTGTAATTTATATGGTGCTGGGCTGGTATGTATTTGCTGTATTACTCTCTGGGCATGTAACTTATCAAAGGTTTCCTATTTCCCGGCATTTTCTCTATCTAGGCGTATTATGTCTGGAAATACTGATGACATATCTTAATTGGATGCTGACTGGTAACTTCCCAAGCTTTCTTATGTTTTGAATAAGTTGATTTTTAAAATTTAAGGGGCTGTATTTCTGGTTGCCTACCGATGATGCTCATATTCGAATTTTACGGAGTTTTTGTCGAAAATTTGCATGCCCCAGGGGCTATATGTTTCAACACTAATGGAGAAAACATCAATAAGGAAGATATGTGAGATAAGATAACAAATGTATCTCATTAAATAATAGACAATAAACTAAAAGCAGGAAGAAACGTGAAGAGAGAACGAAAAAATTTTCTTTCCATGGGTAAACATTTTCCACCTTTAACTTCAACCAACTTCAACTCTTTATACAGGGTGAGTTTATTCCCGAAAATTTTATACAACAGTTTTCTTAATCTTCATCATATTTTCCTTATTTTTTAATTAAGAGTCGTTAAGAAATAAAGATTACCACTTTGTGCTCAGTGTAAATAGGGTTATGGTAAGTGTAAATAAATAATTCATTATTTGAGTCTGAAATTACTTTATAGAAGAACCTTTCAACTTAAATCCGTTACAATATTTATTTTAAACATCCGGTATACCAACTTTCGATACGTCCATCGTACTTCCCCGGTTTTCAAAATAATCAATAGGTAATTATATAATAATAATTTCTAGCTTAAAACATAACATTGCACGTACGTTTTGTCGATATTTATCGATTTATTAATTAATTGTATTGAATTCTAATTGCTCTTGTCTCAGTTATCGCGGTTTCCATCGAAATAATGCATTAGTCAACATTAGAAGTAGGTGGGAAGAATCGAGAACCTACTCACGTCACGAAGCCGGAACTTCACAAAAGCGAAAATGGAAGAATTAGTATTTAAAATGGCTGATTTAATGTATCTCACAACTTATTATGTTGCCAATAAGATTACCAGAGATGAAAAATCTATTACCCGAAGAGCGGGAAGAATAATTTCGGCTCTAAGTGTGTCCGTTTATACTCTAATTTGGAGAATAACAACAACAACTTACGGTAATTCACCCGAAGGCATTCTTAGCGTAATCTCACATATTTACTACTGTCATTACGCTGTCTTAATACTGCATGCAGGCTTCCTGCAAAGGAAAAAATGGATTCAATTCTGGAAGCTTTGTTTGATTTTCGAAAGATCCAGCAACATAAAAATTAAAAAAGTACGATTTTCGAAGTTTTGTCTGAGCGTCGGCATCTTTTCCGTTGTTTACTTATTCAAATCGTACAAAAAATTCCTGGAAAACGCAAATTATTCGTTTAAAACTGTCATAATGCAGCTCGTTTTAACTCTGAAGCAACTTCACTGGACCGTTTTATGGTGCACGATTTATCTGATTTCAGTAAAATTGGAAAATATCATCAGGAACTTTAATGTGAATTTTTCCCAGCTCCGTAACTGTTCGGAAACGGAACCGCAAGAAGTGTTTATTGTGGGAAAGGATGCGATTTTAACAAAGGGGAGAGTAAAAAGAACCACTGCAAGTTTGCTGGGAGAATTTAAGAAGCTGTACTTGAATTTCGTGGACGCGGTTAAACTTTTCAATCTTACGGTCGGCTGGATTATTTTATATTTTGTCTGTGAAAATTTTTTCTTCATACTAAGATGGCTGCAAATATTGGTGAGAGATATTCACATTAAAACTGTGATTGGTTCTATCTTGTCTTCGTACAACTTTTTCTATATCTTTGTAAGTATTTATAAATTTAAAATATATTTTCAAGGGTCTAGTCCAGTCAAATATCTAGTTAGTACTTTTAAAATGTGTTCATTATTAGAAGTTTGATGAAATTTTAATGGTAGTACCACTGGAACACTGCTTTTGAGTTTTTCTACAACAGACGTGGCTTCAATTTTTTTGCGTGCCCAGAGAGCGCCAAAAGTCTAACGGTGACAATATTTTTGAAATTTTTCGAATTTGACAAGTTACCTTACTATAATAATTCATCAAATCGTGTCGTTTTCAACAAATACGTGATTTTTGAATTTTTGGTTTGCTGATTGAAAAGCCGATATCTGCATGACTCACAAAAAACAAAATGGCGGATCCATAAAGCGGACGTCTTTCATGTAAGCATCAATATAGGGATGTTTCCAACTCGTGTACACCATCCTACAGGTAGAGTTATATAGGGTTCTTTTATGACCATTCCCCTGTTTTTCTGATTTTTTTATTTTCAACATACCTAATAAAAAATGCGATTAAATTAAATGAAGGACATCCGCCATATTGGATCCGCCATACTATTCTTCGAAAATCGAATTCCTAATCAGCGACGCCGAAAGCCACAAAATCGTATACATATTTGGCGCTATGACTTGAATTAATTACGTGTAAAATTCGAAAATTGACATAAAAAATCGAGCTTTTACCTGATTTCTTCACTTAAATTCAATATGGTGGCCTTCCTTTGCGGCATCTGAGAGAGGAAACTTGGCTGGATTGTTCTAGTGGCGTTCCCTACCTATACCACTAAAACTTCTATTTCTTTTTTTGAGTTTTTTTTTACTATTTGCCTGAACTATTTTTTTTTATATAAAATTTATTCTGCATCTTTCTACATTCACGGTGCATTTTTTGTAGGTACACCCACCCTTAATAAATTTATGCGCGGTTGGCGCCCTCGCGTGTTTATAAATATTACAAACATTTTGTAACATTTTTTTAAAGATTCGCCGATAATTATATTTGATTTATTTGGTTATTTCTTATTTACAACTCACATACATATAATAATAATAATAATAATAATAATAATAACATGTCTTTATTCCACAAAATTCCACATACAAAATAGATATCCATGCAAAAGGAAAAAAAATCAAATTAGTGGATAAGGCGAAGGCCAGATAGCATATCAAGAATTGATATGCCCCTGCTCTCCTTGACCTTTTTTTATCACATGCTCTAACCCACTTTTTCTATTGTTATAACATCCCGTTATTTTTCGCTTCACTGCTACATCGACACTAATTCCCTAGCCAGGGTAGAGAATCTGATGTTATTAAAATCAGAATTCATGCAATTTGTTACCAGAACTTATCAATTTTAGAGCAGTGCCGGAGTATAAAATAAATAACGATCTAGATGATAATATCTCAATCTCTTCTCGAGGTTGACGAGTTCAGTAAGTGGTATACGATGTATTACGAGACTAGCAAAGGTAGAATCGATATCTCCGCTCATGCACCGGTCTCAGAGCGTCACAGGAATTCCTCCGCATGAATGTGCTTTTTTTAAGCAAGGTTCATATATCCGGACCAGCAGTGATGTTAGAGTTGGGACGTCGCGCCCGGTTTGCGCGTCCGCAGTCAAATTAATAAAAAATTGAGTTTAATTAAAAAAAGATTGTTTTTTGATGCATCCTTCTAGAATCGTTTGGCCTAGTTAGAAACCAATCTTCCGTTGCGTTCTTGTCGAAATGAATTTTCTTAACATTCGGGGGCGGTTCGCAACCCCACTGAATTTCGCCAAGAGTATTTCGCTATTATCTTATATAAGCTATTTTTTAGTTGCGTTGAGTTTGTCGTCTTATATTATGTATATAAGATAAATATTGCTTAATTTGAAGACGTCAAGCTTAGAACGTGAATAAAAAAATACATACTTATATTGAGTTATATTTTGAGTTAACGCCCGAAATGACCCACCAGTAGGTAGGTTTAACACCTGAATTTTGTTATTTTAAATTATAGATATAGATATATAGGATATTTAATATAGATATACAGGGTTATTCACGGTATACGCCACGGAAGTTTATGGCCGTGTTTCTGGATTTTAGGATCTTTTTATTTTTGGAGTGGATAGAGATCCGGCAGAGGTACGTTTTAAAATTATATTCATAATGTACAGGGTGTCCCAAAAGCATGAAACATATCAAAGTTATGTTTTTTTAAATGGAATGCTCCCATGTTATTGCATTTTTAGATTGCCTGGGAAGAAAAAAGAAGATTGGCTTTTACAGTTGGTGTTTAAATTCAGAAGTTTGTGAGTTATAAACAAGTGAAAATCGTCATTTTTCAAGTTCAAGGCCCTGTATAAGGAAAACGGCTGAAGATAGAGAAAAACGGCTTACATGTCCCTATTTTAACTTTTCATGTACTATCCAATGATGTAGATGAAATGTTTATACAGGGTGATAAAAAATTTGAAAAATTCTGAGATTTCTCCACGCGTCGAAAAATAAAAAAATCAAAGAAAGTACAAATGTTTCTATACCATAGGATAGTACATGAAAAGTTAAAATAGGGACATGTAAGCCGTTTTTCTCTATCTTGAGCCGTTTTTGTTGTACAGGGCCTTGAACTTGAAAAATGACGATTTTCACTTGTTTATAACTCTTAAACTTCTGAATTTAAACACCAACTGTAAAAGCCAATCTTCTTTTTTCTTCCCAGGCAATCTAAAAATACAATAACATAGGAGCATTCTATTTAAAAAAACATAACTTTGATATGTTTCATGCTTTTGGGACACCCTGTACATTATATATATAATTTTAAAACGTACCTCTGCCGGGTCTCTATCCACTCCAAAAATAAAAAGATCTTAAAATCCAGAGGCACGGCCATAATCTTCCGTGGCGTATACCGTGAATAACCCTGTATAAATTTGATGACAAATTTTTAGAGACAGTGTAAAGATATGTTGAATGAAGTAAGGTCCGCGTTCGGTAATATTCGGAAATTTGGCTGCTGAAAAATGGCTGCTAGTTTCACACCGGTCGGGCACAATATATCTTACACCGTGGGCACAATAATGTAAGCCAAGAGCGTTTCAATAGTTAGTCGGGCGATAGGTAGCCGTGGCGTTATCTTAACTGGTTGCGACGTCACGGAGTTGTATTCCGAAAATAGATGTAATGCTTGATTTTTATATGAAGGCGAAGGCTGGGCGTGAACTACGCATCTTGCGAGCTTTGCTCACCGCCACTAATAATTTACACGTTCGATGAACGGCGGAGATACTCAACCAGCCTTATCTGGTTGGTTGTTTTTTTAAGGTGGACGCCGACTAACATTGTTGATATTGGACAACAAATATTTATGGAGTCGGAGACGGTACCCACCCTTTTTGCGCAGTAAGAATTTACTCGCCTTCCTATAGTAACAGGACTATACATCATTAGTTAACTGAAATTGGCAGTATAAAGAACGTATTACTAAATGGTCGAAGAGAAACATATTTTTCTACTCCCAACCTTTAATCTGCATATTAAATATGAATCACCAGTGCTTTAATGGGTCTCATTAAGATACAAATTTTCATTAAAGCACTGGTCAAGCTATCCAATGGCAGAGGAGCATTTGCAATCGAATCGGTTCCTTTTCGCTAACAATCGGGTCGGCAAGCCAACCGAAGTCACAGAGTTGTCATACTCACGACAAAAATTGCCTTGTGATATAAGTTCTGTATTTCTGAAAAAAATTCTGAACGTTTATTTAATTTAGAACATAAGTACCTAACATTCAAAGAAAATTTATCAAGATTTTATGTTACCTTAATTAATTTGATAAGTAGGTATATCGTGTAAAAGATAGGAAGATAAAGTATTATATTATTCGTGGCGCTCCGTGATAGTATTCAAAGCGGCAACGCTGCGATCGTCGCATTGCGCAGGTAAACAATATCGTAATTAATGGCTGTCGATGTTATTAAAATTATTAATTAATCTCAAAATCGAAGCGTAAAATTCGGGATTCGAACTTCGCATAATAAAAATTACGCAGTAGTGAGTAGTGCCCTTTAAACTTGATACTAAAACATGTCTCAGCAGAATAATCTTAGCGACGAAGAGAAAATTTGGTAATATGCGTAAACAAATAGCAACCTATCTTAACCTCAATGATCCGCAATTGTACACGGGTCATTGTTAAAATATATAATTTTTTAATCTTTTCTATGAAATAAAAAAGGGTCGTAGAAAAAATAGTGTATGGAACTCGCAGATAATGGCTATTAATAAGCTCTTATGATGGTTAAGACACTCGCCTACGGCTCGTATCTTAACCATCATACTCGCGTATTAATAGCCTTCATTATAAGCTCGTTGCATAATATACTATTATGCAATTTCCGTACCTGTAAGTTGATTATCTTACAAAATCAATAACAATTCTCAATAAGTATGCTCAAACTGAGAGATAAGCTTGTTCCAAATTCAATCGTTATTTAGACTCTCATAACGGATTACTCTGTTGCAAAAAAAAAACAGTTTTCATAATAATAATTATGATGAGTGTTATTGTTTACGTGAATAGAAAATAGATTAATCATTTCAATTATCAATAAAGGATATTCTGGAATGCAGAGCAGCTACGAGGTCATTTCTTATCACACCACCTTATCACTTATCACTCCAATATACATTACATTACAATACAATACATTCTGAGGACACAAGCAATATAGATTCTCGAGAAACAGCAGCTTGCCATAAAATTAATAAAAGATGGAAGAGGTTATACTAAAAATTGCTGATTTCATGTACCTCACAAATAACTACGCAAATATTATCCTGAAGAAACAGAAATCAAAAACACAAGTAACAGCAGGAATATTACTTAGTGTTATTTATATTTCAGCAGATATATTTGTCCTTATGAGTACTTTACATATCGACGAGTCTCCTGCTGGAACTATTGAAATGTGTCTGGTCCTTTATTACTTTTTGCATCCGTTCTTTATGGTTTATACAGGCTTCCTGCAAAGGCAAACCTTAACCACCTTCTGGAGACTCTGCTTGGCTTTGCAAAGATCCAACATCACCAAAACAAGAAGTATAAAATTATCAAAATTCTGCTTTTTCGTTCTTATTATATTTATATTGAGTACTTTTTTTGATTTATTCGAAATCGTAATCCAGGAAGAATATACTGTTCGAGTTATAACGCTTCAATCGCATCAAACTCTGGTAGCATTTCACTTTACAATATTATGGTGCATGATTCATTTGGCAATTTCAAATTTACAGCGATCTTTCAAAAAGTTCAACACAACCTTATCGAATCTTCGCGAATATTCAGAAAAGGACGTGCAGATTTATCTTCTTGGAAGAAATAGAAACCGAGGCAACGTTATATTGGCATTGAAAGAATTTCGAGTGACATATATTTATCTAGGCAGCGGAGTTCAGCTTTTCAGCACCACATTTGGTTGGATGCTTCTGTATGTTATCGGCGATTGCTTCTTCAGCGCATTGAAATGTTTGGATGATTTAATAGGAAATACAGAAAATATTTCTGTAGATTACGAATTTGTTTTACAGTTTCTCGACCTATTTGTTATCAATGTAAGTACATTTTAGGTATAGAATTTATGCGTTGCCTTATCTGTTATGTCTTATTGTTTTGCTGACTTTTTTTATTTTACGACCAGCTAGTGAGCGAGCTAGTGAGCCAGTTCAGACCATGATCTGTAGTTAGTTCACACCTGATAGTGAAATTCCGCGATCCAAAAAAGGTCTGCCCGCTCAAAAACCGATAATAATAATTGTCAGACAGATCTGGTTTACTTTCCTTGCAGTGAATCTTAGCAAAACATATCCTGACATCGTATGATTTCCTGCAAAGCCCTTGTGCAATTGCAGGAGTCCTTGCTACTATTTCCTGCAACAACAAACAAAATACAACAACGGTTCAATTCTCGTCAAGATATTCTCGGTTCAAAGATATTTATGTATATTTCAATTTTATTACAGTTTCTTGAGGTATTTGTTTTTATTGTAACTATATTGTACAATATACAATTTGTACGTTGCCTTCTGTTAAGTTACACCCCTGAAAAGCACCACCAGTCTGGTTCAGCAATTAAAATAAATCAGTAATAGTTCAAACAAACTATTCAATCGAAACAAATCTAGACTACTTTCTTTGCAGGAAATACTGCAAAAGTTTTTCTGCAACCACAGGATTTCCTGCAAAGTTTCCCCGCGCATTTTCAGGATTTCCTACAAAGCCTTGCATTAAAGTCCTGACGATTAATTTCTCTTTGATTTTTGAGCACAATTTGTCCTGACAATTTTGAACTTCATAAATCTTGTAATTACATTATTTTTTATGATATTTCCGCAATGTAGAGAAGGTGCTAGCACTAGTAATCTACAAAAATATTTAAGTAGATTACCAATTTTTACATTTTCTCGACATATTTGCTATTAATATACCTACCTATATTTTACATTACCTATACAAATTTTGCGTTGTTATCTGTTCAATTACCCTCTTGAAAAAACACCGTCAATGCAGTTCAGCGATTCCAAAAGTGATGGGTCATAGTTGTCAAACAAATCCTTATTACTTTTTCTAGCAGGAAAATCTGCAACAGTTTTCCTGCAATCACATAAAAATCCTGCAATGATTTGTTTATCTTCCCCGTGTCGGGGTTGCTAGTCCCCCATCGGGAGCCTCCCCGGGTGGCGGATAGGGGAATGTCGTCTATATAGATGACACCGGTGGTATTAGATACCTCGGGGCTGACCAAAACTAGCAAACCAGATGGTAGAGGACAAACCCACACAGCCTCGCCCGGTGTGATACCATCTTTCTGGCTTAGGCGGCGTGAAGTTGCTCTAACAAGCTGACGTTTCGTTGCTGTGCCAGAGATTCCGGTCCATGGGGTAAGAAACGATAAAATATGCATGGATGGCGTTCCCGGGGTTAAAATTTTCCGGAGTTAAAACGACCCCCCATTCGGATCTCCGGGCGGGGGCTAATCCAGGGGCACATTCATGCAGGAGAAAGAATAAAAACACCTCCAGAATGGAAAAATTTAAAGTCAACTTTTGTAACATTAGAGGTTTAAACACGAATATCAATTCAGTACACCAATATCTTCAGGCAAATAAACCTCACATTCTAGCACTGTGCGAAACAAAAGTCCAAGAGACGTCAAGCACAGTTAATTATCTTTATCCAGGATATGACTTTCATTCCCGACTTAGACGTAACTTCGGAATTGGCATTTTTGTCAGAAGTGACCTCTCCTGCCAGCGTGAGGAAGTCTTCGAGCCCCATGACTTCGACGTCATGTGGCTTAGGATGACAGACCGACAAACGACGAGATTTATCTGCTGTTTGTACCGACCACCCAGCGATACACAGTATAGGACACTTTTTTTGTCCCTGACAAAGACTGTTGACTTCATACAGATAAACTACCCCAAAGCCGAGATATCCATCTTGGGTGATTTTAATGTACATAACATCAACTGGCTTAAATACTCAAATTTCACTGATGAAGAAGGCCGTGAAGCGGAATCGTTTGCGATCAGCTGTGGTTTTACCCAGCTCGTTGATGAACCAACCCGCATTCCCGATCGCGAGGGAGAATTCGCTAGCCTGTTGGATCTGTTTTTGACCACGAACCCTCAATCATATACTATCACAGTGAAAGCCCCACTGGGTTCTTCAGACCACAAACTCGTTTCAACCTCTTGTGTCCTACCAATTGCTAGTAGTAAAGAAGCAAGTAAACCGCGTGTAGTCTGGCACTATAGATCTGCTAAATGGGAAGAACTCAGGGAATATTATCGAGATTTTCCATGGAGGAGTGTTTGTTTCGGCTCTGATAATCCATCTGTTTGTGCTGGGGAAGTTGCTCAAGTCATCCTGACGGGCATGGAAGCCTACATTCCCTTTTCAAAAAAACAGCCATCAAACAGCAAACCTTGGTTCAACAAAATATGCAAGGAAGCTGTCGCCTCCAAACAACTGGCTTTTCGCCGATGGCGAGAGAGCCCCGACGGCATAAACCATCACAATTTCATCCTTGCTCGAAACAGATGCAAAGAAATAATAGATCAAACCAAGGAAACTCACAACCAAAGAATTAGGAACAAACTTCTCTCCTGCCCTAACGGTTCGAAATTTTTTTGGTCTGTAACTAAGGCAGTCAGCCAGAACTTCACCAGATCCACGATTCCACCACTTACACGGATAGACGGGTCTATCGCATCTACGGCTTCTGAGAACGCGAACTTGTTGGCGGGAATCTTTTCTTCATACTCTTCCGTCGACTTTCGGGGAAGAACTCCGCCAAAGATCCCTTCCGTGGAGTCCAAAATGTCGGACATTGTTTTCCGACAGCGCGTCATAAAGCACATTATGTTAACCTTAGACCCAAATAAAGCTTCTGGGCCCGATGACGTTCCGGTTATCGTCCTTAAAAAATGTGCCACTGAGCTGTCATCTGTTTTCTGTCGACTTTTCAATCTGTCGTATAAAAAGGGAATATTTCCTGCATGCTGGAAATGTGCGCGAATCCAACCTATTCCCAAGAAAGGCAAAAAAACTATACCAAACAACTATCGACCAGTGGCACTGCTTTCAGTAATATAATATCTAAGATTATGGAGAAAGCTATTAACCAACATCTTTTAAAGTACTTGGAAGGAGCTAATATAATCAGCGACCGCCAATACGGATTCCGCAAACAGAGGTCAACTGGTGACCTCCTCACCTACGTCACCGAGGTGTGGAACAGCGCAATCGAGCACCATGGGGAGTCTCGAGGGGTTGCGCTTGATATTTCTAGAGCTTTCGACCGTGTTTGGCATGATCGACTGCTGGCAAAACCGCAGGCCTATGGCATGCCCGAGAAATTCTGCTTGTGGCTTGCGAGTTATCTCGGAGATCGTTCATTGCAGGTGGCAGTCGATGGAGTTCTTTCTGAGACCTTTTCCATCAATGCCGGTGTGCCTCAGGGATCCATTTTATCTCCGACTCTCTTCCTAATATTTATAAACGACTTGCTTGAAGCAACAAAAAATCCAATATACAGTTTTGCCGACGACAGTACACTCATATCTTCTTACACCTTAGATGCGCGAACATCTGCCATCTGCGCACAGTCTCGCAGGGAGCAAGAAGTTGCCATACTTAACAATGACTTGCGGGACATTCTAACTTGGGGCGATAGAAACCAAGTTCAATTTAATGCTGGAAAAACCCAAGCAGTCATCTTCTCCAAAAAGGCCAACGTTTTGGAGCCAGATATGGTGATGGCGGGACACTCTCTTACTCCAGCGTCATCTCTTCGTTTACTTGGAGTGAGCCTCGGAGCGAACATGTCTTGGCATGATCATGTTGCAGGTCTGGCAAAGAGTGCTTCTCAAAAACTTGGAACACTCTTCCGCACGAAGAAATTTTATACACCACAACAGCTTCTTCTCTTATACAAGGCTCAAATCCGACCATCCTTGGAGTACTGCTCACATGTTTGGAGCTCAGCTCCTAAACATACGCTGAGACTACTCGACTCTATCCAGAAAAGAGCCATACACTTGATTGGGGACCCAGATTTGACAAAAAATTTAGACACTCCTCGAACATCGGAGAAGAGTAGCTGACCTGAGTCTGTTTTACAGATATTTTTATGGAAAGTGTTCAAGGGACGTGGCCCGCTTGATCCCACCAAGATCAAGACCGGGCAGAAATACACGCCGAGCCGCAGACGCTCATCCGTATCAGGTTCAGCTCGTTACACCTCGTACCACCCTATTTCAGACTTCTTTTATGTATAGAACCGCATCACTTTGGAATAGCATTCCAAAGGGCGTGTTTCCCGAAGTATACAACCTACAGCGATTCAAGGCCAACGTGAATCGACATCTCCGCTCATGCACCGCTCCCAGAGCGTCATAGGGATTTCCCTGCAGTGCATGTGCATTTTCAATAAAAAAAAAAATCTTCGATTTTTGAGCACAACTGACTCACCCTGAGATTTTTAAACTTCATGAGTTTTGTAGTTTAATTATTTTTTATACTTCCTAATATACACGTTGATTAATTTCTAGATAGTCTGCCAAGGTCATATTTGTTTACGCTGCGTTGTAACGTCGAACATTATGACACTAAAAATGACAGTTAGAATTTGAAGGTTATTAAAGGGATCAAATGAAAATGTTTGACATTAGGAAGATGCAAAAACAATAAATTTAATAATCGATCACAACATCGCCCTGGCTTTGTTGTCAACTTTTCTATGCAAAATAACAAACTGATTTTGTTCTGTTTACGTCTGTCAGTTTTAAGAGTTAATTTTTAATTTTATAAAATAAATTAAAAATTATTAGAATTATCCAAAAAGTGATAGATTATCTTTAAAAGTAAGCAAAATGCCAAAACATACAAGTAAAGAAGCGCAACAGCAGATGGTGGCAAATTTATTCGAATACTTTGGAAACGAATCAATGAATGGGGGCCATTATACCCCTAACATATCAGTGAGCAAGGTATAAAAATTATTTTATAGGTTCAAATACTACTAACATCAAGTAATAAATATTATGATTTAGAGGGTAGCTGAAGCTCTGAAATTGTCGCTTTGGTACCGTCTCTACATACTCTATATACATATACCGTCCTCAAAGACAAGTATATATTTGAGTACAGCAAATCTTCTCTTTTGTGCGTCTTAAAGAAAATTGGATTTAAATGGAAAAAAGACAATCCACGTCGAGGTCTCCTGGAATTAGGTCACATTATTGTTAAAAGAGTGAAGTTCCTACGCGCATATGTAGATTACAAAAGAGAAGGCATCTTACCAATAATTTGTGTATATAGACGAAACATGGATCTCTCAAAACGGCACAATGGGAAGGTCTTGGCAGGATCAAAACCCACGCAGTGTCAAGAAACTGAACAGAAGACACAAGGCAAAAGGTGTTTTAAATACTTATAATTGTATGTTATAATGATGTATAATTAGGCATTAAATATAATATCATTTATTTTCATTATTTAGGTACATAGTTTTGCATGCAGGTAAGATAAATGGTTTTGTTGATGGGGCAGAATTGATTTTCTCTTCATCAACAAAAGATCCAGATTATCATGGAGAGATGAATCATGAAAAGTTTACCAAGTGGTTCGAAAACCAGTTAAAGCCAAGTTACCTTCTGTGATTATTATGGACAATGCGCCTTACCACAGTGCAGTTGAAAATAAACCACCAATTTTTTCTTCAAATAAACAACAAATTGACGAATGCCTTTTTCGCTGAAAGCTCAGCTCCTAGACATTGTGAATAAGTATATTTTGTATTGACTTTATGATTTTTATATAACTAAAATGCTTATTGGTTTCACAACAGGAACAAAAGAAACCAAAGAAGTATATAGTGGATTCCTTAGCTACTGGACAGTATGGACACAAAATTCTTCGACTTCCACTATACCATTGCATTTTTAATCCAATCGAACATGTGTGGGGTATTATAGCAAAGTCGAACTTCAATCGTCCTTTAAGCGATGAGAGTACCGACGTTATTTCTCTTTGGCGAAATACACATCATACTGGTGTTACGGCAGAAATGTGGAATGTTTTAATTAGGTATTAATTTAAGAAACTGATTATATGACTCTGAATATTAAATTATCATTTGTCAAGTTTTGCATTAATTTATATTATTTGTAATTTGTGTATAACTTTCCAATAAAATGTTCTTATAAATAAAATAGGTGCTTGTTATTTTTTCATTATAAATACCTTTTATGAATTAACATCATCGTTATATTCAAAAAGAAATTTTAAATTATTTTTATTTTCAAATAAAAAAAAATTGTTGATGATGTAATAAATTATGTCTATTTATTCTGTGATTCCTCATCCTCATTGCACCTACAAAATTCGAGATCTGACATCACTGCTGAATTTTCATGTGACCTTGGTAGACTATCTAGAAATTAATCAACGTGTAGAATAGGTACTAGCGCTCTCCAATAACTGAAAGAGCATCCAATTTTGATAATAAAAAAATAGTGTCTGTAATTTCTGACACCTGGTATAGAAGTACTTAACAATTACTCGATCTTATGCAAGGATTATCATTACAGTCTTTTTCTTTTGGTTTTCCTCTTTTGTCAATTGCTTTTCCTTATTTGTCAAATGATTTTCTTATTTTTCTATCTATCAATGATTATAGTCATTGATTTATCAATCAATTTCCTTTTATGTCAAATCAGTTTCACTTTATGTCAATTGCTTTTCCCATTTGCGTACAGTGACATTAATAAACATTGGAAAAACATTTGATATAAAAGGAATCTCATTTGACAAAAGAGGAATTTGAATTGAAAAATCACACTGATAGTCCAGTAAAATTAGACGAAAAAGGCATCGAATTATGCAATTCATGCGGAAAAGAAAATATTTTGTGTGGGGGTTGGGTGGTCAATGGAGAGTCTAAATCCAAAAATGCGACCTCCTACCCCTTGTGAATTAGCCGCCATATTGGTTTTAGGGGTGGATGGAGTTTTTGCACTTTACTTAATATTAATTTTATACTTTTTTCTAAGACGATTTCAAGATCCTGAAAAATATCTGAAAAATGTTTCTTAAGTAAATTTTTTTTAAACTTTCCTGTGTATTTCTAATTATTATGACAAAAGTGAAAACGGCACTTCGATATCTGCTTTCTATTGCAACGCATTTAGCACTTTGAAGTTTCTTTACGAATATATTACATGATTGAAAAGTGAAAAAGAAATTATTTTCTCGAGGTAAAAATATCAACAACCTTTTTGATAAATCATATCTTGTGTAAATCATCAGACCTTAGGTAAAATGAAGGGCAATTTCCCTAATACACAATTAGGAAATTCATCCACAATTTCCTAGAAATTCATCCACAATTTCCTAGAAGTGTTTAGTTTAGCCAAAACCAAACCCTTCAACATGAATATTATTCAGGCATATGCTCCAACTTCGGAAAACTCAGAAAGAAATAGAAATCTTCTACGAACAACTAAAGCAGCCCTGAAATATACCAAAAACAGGAAGTCAATGTCCTGATGGGAGACTTCAACGCTAAAGTGGGTAAAGGATCTATCGACAACGACAAGACGTGGGCCCATTTAGACTGGTAACGAAAAACGATAGAGGAAACCGCCTTCTTCAGTTCTGCCAATGATTACCTTCTTTCAATTACCGCCCTGAAGACTCTATACCCGGAGGTCCCAAGCTGACGGTCATCACAGGGTTGCTAGAAGCCATAGTGACGCAAAAACATACCTGGGAGCGGATATTTTTTGAGATCATAATCTTTTGCTGAGCCGGTTTATATTACACATAAAGAAAGTTCGTAAAGGAAAACCCCAAAAACTAAAAGTTGTCATAGAGAAGAACTGAAAAACAAAATGAAGAATATAGCATGGCCATGGCCACTAATGGAGAAAACATCAATGGGGAAGAAATGTGAGATAAGATAAAAAATGTCTCTCATTAAATAATAGACAATAAGCTAAAAAGAGGAAGAAATGTGAAGAGAACGGAAAAATTTTCTTTCCATGGGTAAACATTTTCCACCTTTAACTTCAAAAAACTTCAACTCTTTATACAGGGTGAGTTTATTCTCTAAAATTTTATACAACAGTTTTCTTGACCTTCATCAGATTTTTCTTATTTTATAATTATGGGTCGTTAAGAAATAAAGATTACCACTTGCTCAATGTGCTCAATGTAAATAGGGTTATGGTAAGTGTAAATAAATAATTCATTATTTGAGTCTGAAATTACTTTATAGAAGAACCTTTCAACTTAAATCCGTTACAATATTTATTTTAAACATCCGGTATACCAACTTTCGATACGTCCATCGTACTTCCCCGGTTTTCATAATAATCAATAGGTATAATAATAATTTCTAGCTTAAAGCATAACATTGCACGTAGGTACCTTTTGATGATATTTATCGATTTATTAATTAATTGTATTGAATTCTAATTGCTCTTGTCTTTGTTATCGCGGTTTCCATCGAAATAATGCATTAGTCAACATTAGAAGAAGGTGGGAAGAATCGAGACCTACTTACGCCACGAAGCCGGAACTTCACAAAAGCGAAAATGGAAGAATTAGTATTTAAAATGGCTGATTTAATGTATCTCACAACTTATTATGTTGCCAATAAGATTACCAGAGATAAAAAATCTATTACCCGAAGAGCTGGAAGAATAATTTCGGCTCTAAGTGTGTCCGTTTATACTCTAATTTGGAGAATAACAACAACAACTTACGGTAATTCACCCGAAGGCATTCTTAGCGTAATCTCACATATTTACTACTGTCATTACGCTGTCTTAATACTGCATGCAGGCTTCCTGCAAAGAAAAAAATGGACTGAATTCTGGAAGCTTTGTTTGATTTTCGAAAGATCCAGCAACATAAAAATAAAAAAAGTACGATTTTCGAAGTTTTGTCTGAGCGTCGTCATCTTTTCCGTTGTTTACTTATTCAAATCGTACAACAAATTCCTGATAGAAGCAAATTATTCGTTTAAAACTGTCATAATGCAGCTCGTTTTAACTCTGAAGCAACTTCACTGGACCGTTTTATGGTGCACGATTTATCTGATTTCAGTAAAATTGGAAAATATCATCCGGAACTTTAATGTGAATTTTTCCCAGCTCCGTAACTGTTCGGAAACGGAACCGCAAGAAGTGTTTATTGTGGGAAAGGATGCGATTTTAACAAAGGGGAGAGTAAAAAGAACCACTGCTCTCAGTTTGCTGGAAGAATTTAAGAAGCTGTACTTGAATTTCGTGGACGCGGTTAAACTTTTCAATCTTACGGTCGGCTGGATTATTTTATATTTTGTCTGTGAAAATTTTTTCTTCATACTAAGATGGCTGCAAATATTGGTGAGAGATATTCACATTAAAACTGTGATTGGTTCTATCTTGTCTTCGTACAACTTTTTCTATATCTTTGTAAGTATTTGTAAATTTAAAATATATTTTCAAGGGTCTAGTCCAGTCAAATACCTAGTTAGTACTTTTAAAATGTGTTCATTATTAGAAGTTTGATGAAATTTTAATGGTAGTACCACTGGAACACTGCTTTTGAGTTTTTCTACAACAGACGTGGCTTCAATTTTTTTGCGTGCTCAGAGAGCGCCAAAAGTCTAACGGTGACAATATTTTTGAAATTGTTCGAATTTGGTAAGTTACTTACCTTACTATTATAATAATTCATCAAATCGTATCGTTCTCAACAAATAAATGATTTTCGAATTTTCGGTTTGCTGATTGAAAAGCCGATATCTGCATGACTTACAAAAAACAAACTGGCGGATCCTAAAGCGGACGTCTTTCAGCTAAGCATCATTATGATTTAAGATTTTTTTATTTTCAACATACCTAATAAAAAATGCGATTAAATTAAATGAAGGACATCCGCCATATTGGATCCGCCATATTATTCTTCGAAAATCGAATTCCTAATCAGCGACGCCGAAAACCGCAAAATCGTATACATATTTGGCGCTATGACTTGAATTAATTACGTGTAAAATTCGAAAAGCTTAATTAAAAAAAGATTGTTTTTTGATGCATCCTTCTAAGTTGAATTTATAGGCAGGTAGGTATTACGTTAGAAAGCAATTTTATAGCATATGAAATTGATTTTTTATTTTTAAAAAGAGAGAGAGAGAGAGAGAGGTTCTCTGTCTCGCTTTTTCACTATCACTATGAAAGTAATGGGAACTGTTCTATAGTTTTTGATTATAACAATTTTTCCACAGCATTAAACCTGGTAACCTCTATAAATAACTATAAAACTAAATTTATATCTTTCACTGAAATAACCAGAACAAATTAATTTCTCTGCTATTTATTTATTAGTCTTTCTAAATTATATTGAATTCCGTTAAATACACAGCTCTCATATATTTACATATTGGTGAATAGAAAGTTAAATTTTACATCCATGTTGAGTATTTACCTCACTTCTGCCTGCTGAAGTATCGAGACCAATTTTTCGTTATAATGGAAGAGTTATTATTAAAAATTGCTGATTTTCTATATTTAACGACCAATTATCAGAGTAGTGTATTTATTAACAACAAAATATCTTTCGCAAGAAGATCAGGGCGAATAATGCCCGCGGTAATAATCTGCATATCTTCAGCGATTTGGAAGATATTTTCAGTTAACGGAGGAAGCACTCCTGAAGGATTTCTTAGTATAATAGTTGCTTGCTATTACTCCTTGTTCATTATTTTAACAATTAAGACAATCATCTTGCAAAAAGAAAACTGGGACAACTTCTGGAAAATCTACTCGTTTTTAGAGAAATTCCGTCTTTCCATGAATAATAAAACAAAAACTACAAAGAAAAATTCTTCAAATTTCTATCTCATCGTTTTCGGTTTTTTCCTGATTGACTCCTTTTATGAATATTACGTGTTGATAAGTAATAAAAATAAAAATCGTACAATCAATGATATCGTGTTGCAATTATTAGCAAGTTTTGGATATTTCCGTTGGGTTATTTTATGGTCGATGGTGTTTCTCATAAGTTTGAAAATGGTGGAAATCTTGAGGCAGTTCAATATGAAGCTCCTTGAGCTCTGCGGAGATGATTCGAGCGTTCAGATCTCGGTGATAGGAATCGGCGGGAGTCTAATGAGAAAAGACAGGAGGAGTGTGTTATTTTCTATAAAAGAAGTTAGGTTGTTATATATTCATCTGATAAAACTTAACGAGCTTTTTAATAATACCATCGGCTGGCATCTTCTGTACGTGATATGTTTAAGTTTTATTTCCTTGCTCTCCTATTTGGAGCATGTGCTGGAAAATATTCGTGTTATTTCTGGATATGCAATTTTTGTGTATTACGTCTACTCAGTTTATAACACTGTGAGTATTTTTTCGTTTTCGTTATTTTTTAATCATTCATTAACGAATAAAGGTACGTTTATGTAGTACCTAATTGGGATTTTTTTCTTTTGTTTCATCACCCGAAAGCTTCACCTGATTAAAAAAAACATCCAGCGTGAGAAGCAAGAACCTTAGTTTTTATATGGAGGAATGTCGGGAGTAGAAGTCTAAAAATTTGTACAGTGTGTCCCAATTTGCTTGATTTTGACTGTTTCGGCCATTTTCAGGCCAGATAGAGAAAAAGTAACTTGTGTCTAGAGCTCGATTTTCGTGAAACGCGAAAATGTGAAAACAGCATCGAGATATCTCTAACCGTTTCCGAGATATCGGCCAATTTTGACATTTGACAGATTTTGAAAAAGTGTCCTAACTTTTTTATTCGTGATTATTTTTTCATGCAATAAAAACTTTCTACAGGCACTTTTAAAATCAGAATGCAATGCATTATTCAAAAAAATTTTATCCCCCTCGGATTTTGAGATAATACGACATACTTTCTTATTTTAAATATAAATCATAGTTGGCTTTGACTTCAAAAAATCACAAAAAAATCAAGCTTCATAAAAAATATACGGTCGGGGTACTTTATAACATCATCTGAGAAAAAAATCAATATTTAAATAATTTCTAGTTGGCTGTGTAAATAGGTGTCAAAGATTAATTTGACAAAAGTTTGTCTCCCTAAAGAACATTATTAATTATTTACAGTTCATAACCGAAATACAATAATAATTAGTAACTAGACCAAAATATAGAAATATTTTACACAGCGTTTAGTTAGGGGGCTGTGCATGATTAATTGTTTGGCAAAATGAGGTTAGCAATTCAGTTTGACAGTTATTAATTGATTAGTCTGCAATATTTCGTTTGAATCTTGTTCTATTCTTAGTGGTTAGGGCTGCTATTTTTGAAATAATGTTCCAACATTATGAAAAATATCAAATGCTGGTGTGTTATATTGAATCTGGACGAAACTCTGGAGCTGCGGGCGACTTATACTTTGAACGGTATCCTGAGCGCCAGCAACCCAGTGCACAAATCTTCACACGATTAGAAAATAATTTGATAAGTCATAAATCTTTTATAAAGCCACGAGAGAAGCAATACCGAATTCGGGAAAGAGACAATACAGCTGCAAATGTAATTGGAACAGTTTTAGAAAATCCTGAGATTTCCACTTGGGAAATCGCTCAGATTACAGGTGTCAGTCGAAGCCAAAGTCAGCGAATTTTAATAATAGTAATAATTATTATTATTGTCGGTAAATTATAATACTTAAAAATTAATATTTTCTTTTAATTTAGCATTTTAAATAAATATTATAATTAACTGAAGGAGACAACCTTTTGTCAAATTAATTTTTATATTAAAAAGCCGAAGTATACTCAAAAGTCACAACAAACCGTAGGTAGGTAGGTCTTAATGAGTATAAAGACAAATCAATAGCCTGTCGTAATTGGAGTCGGGTTTTAACCCATCGTCCTGACAGTTGTTTTTTTTTGGGTTCTCGGGCGCTCCAGACTTGACAACTGTCAGGACGATGGGTTAAAACCCGACTCCAATTACGACAGGCTATTGATTTGTCTTTATACTCATTAAGACCTACCTACCTACGGTTTGTTGTGAAATTAATTTTTGACACCTATTTTCACAGCCAACTAGAAATTAGTTTAAATATTGATTTTTTTTCTCAGATGATGTTATAAAGTACCCCGACCGTATATTTTTTATGAAGTTTGATTTTTTTGTGATTTTTTGAAGTCAAAGCCAACTATGATTTATATTTAAAATAAGAAAGTATGTCGTATTATCTCAAAATCCAAGGGGGATAAATTTTTTTTGAATAGTGCATTGCATTCTGATTTTAAAAGTGCCTGTAGAAAGTTTTTATTGCATGAAAAAATTTTTCACGTTTCACGAAAATCGAGCTCTAGACACTTAAGTTACTTTTTCTCTATCTGGCCTGAAAATGGCTTTTCTGGAGGTTTTCAAGCAATTCATAAAATTTCCACCGAAACAATAGACTGGTTACAGAATTTGAAGCTCTTGTAAACAAAATCTACATTAACAGCCAGATAACCTCAGAAGGGCAAAATGATTGGAATACTTCAAACCAATCTCAACAGGATGGTGTGTCTAGGTTTTTTAATGGGGTTTTCCCTAGACTATATCTCTCAAAGCAAATGCTTCACCATGATGTCAACATCGCATCAGAATATCCTACAGATCGTTCTTTTCCCCATGATCGACGAAACCAATCATATGTAATTTAATAAACTAAACAACATGTATCGTAAGACTGCAATTTGTAATTTCAAACGAATATATATATATATATGGCCGAAACAGCCAAAATCAAGCAAATTGGGACACCCTGTACATTATGTATGATATGATTTCAGTTTTGACCAACTGAACTAAAATATTTAGAACCACACACCACTTCCGGTTATACCGGAAATTGCCATCAACTTTCTTGTTTTAAATGGAACTTCCTGCAAATTACCTATTACATTTTCAGATTGTCTGAGAAAATTTAATAACAACGATGTTTATAGTCTAACAGCCAGGATTATAAAGGCTCATTAGGCCAACGGGCAGATTTCTGTGCTCGTTTTTGAAGCATTTTAGCGTATTTGCTAATATCGACGTCAAATGACTTTTATAAACATTTTTGTAATTACTTCCATGTCAAGAATAGATAGAATTAAGAAAACCCCAAAAACTAAAATATAACATCACATAAAGAGAAGTTAGAGAAGAACTAAAAAACAAAATGAAGAGCATAGCCTGGCCAGAGATACTAATGGAGAAAACGTAAATGTGGAAGATAGGTGGGATAAGATAAAAAATGTATGTCATTCAATAATAGACAACAAACTAAAAGCAGGAAGAAATTTGAATATGAAGCCATGGATGAGAGGAAATAACTGGAGCTGATTGAAGAGAGAAGAAAGTATATAGAAATAAAATAAAAACACGGAAAATAAGTAGCAAATCCCTTTAAAGCTCCAAAAAATTTTGTCTCCACGGGTAAATATTTTCCACCTTTAACTTCAACTCTTTATACAGGGTGAGTTTATTCCCGAAAATTTTATACAACAGTAGTTTTCTTGATCTTCATCAGATTTTTCTCATTTTATAATTATGGGTTGCTAAGATTACCATTTTGTGTTTAGTGTAAATAGGGTTATGGTAAGTGTACAATTTTATACCTCGACACTGATTCCCTAGTCAGTGTAGAGAATCCGATGTTATAAAAATCCGAATTCACGTAATTTGTTACCCTTAACAATTTCAGAGTAGTCCCGGTCTATCTATCTATCCCAATTTCTTCTCATGGTTGACGAGTTCGGTAAGTTGTACCTATACGATGTGTTACGAGACTAGCAGAGGTATAATCGATATCTCCGCTCATGCACCGGTCTCAGCGAGTCACAGGAATTCCCCTGCAGTGTGTGTGTTTTTTTTTAAAGCAAGGTTCATGTAGCTTGCTTGGTGAGAGATGTTATTGGAGAATTGAAGCCGGGAAATGTCGGTGATGTCATTTTTCCTTCAGTATTGAAGCGAGATCTCGTTGTTCCTTGGTATAAAAGGGGTTCAAAAGCTGACCCCAATAATTTCCAACGATTTCCATCTTACCTGTATTTTCAAAAAATTTGGAGAAAATTATGAAGGGACAATTAATGGAATATCTCGAGAATTCCGCTTTTTTAACACGCAGAGCAGATTTTGATGTTCGCTGATGATACTCCTCTGGTGCGTTCCGTAAACGATTTGAAGAACGCAGTTGAATCCAGTATTGGAGCCATGAAATCGGTCAAAAATTGGTTTTCTCAAATAGACTTCAACTAAATTGAGGCAAGTCATCAAAGGTTGTATTTTTTTTTAGGCATTTGAATGGAATAGATTTGACTGATTACAGCAAGTCTGTTAAGTTTTTGGGTTTACATATTGACGATGATTTGCGTTTTAAGTCGCACGGTGACATAGTGTTCAGAAAGTTAACTTCTTCGATTTTTGTTATCAGAATCTTACGTAATTCCATGGGATTATCTATACTGCTTATGGCATGCCATGCTTTATTTCAAACGTATCTAAATATGCGCTTCTGATCTGGGGTCACTCATGTATACGACACCGCATTTTTTCTCTCCAAAGACGGGCAGTGAAGGTTTTGGAGATAATAATGAAGATAATTCCATTAACCATTTCAAAAGGCTTTGGTTTCGCGCTTACGTCTTATTTCAAAATCTGAGTCATCAAACCCACGAAATTCTCTTCAGCTCTACGAATGGGTTCCACCCGAAAATTCCCAGTTATTTCTTATAAACTTCTTGCTTATAAACTTAAGCGGGAACTAAAATTCTGAGAGTTTTATTTAAATTATAGTAATAGTTTATCCGTCCGTTTGGTTTAAATTTTTATACAGGGTGATGAAAATTAAAAGATTTTTCATCACCCTGTAGAAAAATCTAAACTACTTAATAGGATACCTTGTGAAAAGTTAAGATAGGGACATGTAAGCCGTTTTTAAATATCTTGAGCCGTTTTCAATGTGAGATGCTTTGAAAATTGAAAATTGCGATTTTCACTTGTTTATAACTCATAAACTACTCAACCTAAATTCCAATTGTGAAAACCACCTGTATTCGATTTTGCCAGGCAATTTAAAAATACAATAATATAAAGGGTGTCCCCTTTAAAATAACGAAGTAGGTGTCAACTTCCGGTATTTCCGGAAGTGCGACCATCTTGAAAATATTTTCATTGCATTTCGCATAGTCACTTATGTCTGGAAAATTTTCATTTTGAAACTGTAGGATCAATATTTCCCAAGATATGGCCGCTGTTCATTCTTAGATGCCCACCCGGTACGTTTACTCTGTCATGAGTTGAAATCATGGTGTTTGGCTTGAGAAATTGGCTACAAAAAAAGTTTTGTAACTTCCTGAATCATATTTAGCCCTTTAAAACTAAAAAAACTCTCTCCTGTAAAATATTGATTCATACAGTTACGGGGTATTAGAATTAGACCATCGATATGACTTTTGAAACTTAATCGTACCATAGCCGAATTTTACCGGCTGGATCGCTGGCATTATGAATGATAGTTTGTTCAATGCACATTAGCATTTCGTTAGATTTAATCGGGCTTATTATCTGCGTGAACCAGTTCAAGCTTCCAAATGAGCTAACTTGCGTTCCCTGGGGTAAGCGGGACAGGGGTGCTCTAAGCCAAGCCCAGAGTGTGCTGCTTAGAGCGGATAATTTTAAAACGCGGGAAAAAATGCCAGCATCCGGCGGTTGTCACGTTAGAATAGTCCTTCTATACTCCTCACACTTTGAACGTCCTTGAGTTACTCTATAATCTCTTTAATCCGCCTACACAACGCAAGAGGTACCGACCTATTCTAGACGATTAGAGGCCAATTTTCTAGTTTAGAATTTATTAAAAAGTAGTTCGAACACCCTAGTGGTCGAGAGGTCTATTTTCTCGATTATTGAAGGAGGTGGACCTCCCGAACTCTTACAGCATCTTTGTAAGTTAAATTTATAGACAGGTAGGTACATATTACGTTAGAAAGCAATTTTACAGCACATGAAATTGAGATAGAGAGAGAGAGGCTTGCTTTTTCACTATCACTATGAAAGTAATGGGAACTGTATAGTTTTTGATTAAAACAATTTTTTCACAGCATAAGACCAGTTAACCTCGATAAATAACTAAAACTAAATTTATATCTTTCACTGAAATAGCCAGAACAAATTAATTTCTCTGCTGTTTATTTATTAGCCTTTCTAAATTATATCGAATTCCATTATATACGAGTACATAGCTCTCATATATGTATTTACATATAAGTATTAGTGAAAGTTAAATTTTACATCCATGTTGAGTATTTACCTCACTTCTGCCTGCTGAACTATCGAGACCAATTTTTCGTTATAATGGAAGAGTTATTATTAAAAATTGCAGATTTTATATATTTAACGACCAATTATCGGACTAGTGCATTTATAAATAGTAATAAATCTTTCACAAAAAGAGCAGGGCGAATAATACTCGCCGTGATAATCTGCATATCTTCAGCGATTTGGAAGATATTTTCAGTTAATGGAGGAAACACTCCTGAAGGATTCCTTAGTATAATAGTTGCTTGCTATTACTCACTCTTCGTTCTCTTAACGATTAAAACAATCATCTTCCAAAAAGAAAACTGGAACAACTTTTGGAAAATCTACTCGTTTATAGGCAAATTCCTTCTCGCCAGGAATAATAAAGCGAAACCTACAACGAAAAATTATTCAAATTTCTATCTCGTCGCTATTGGGTTTTTCGTGGTTGACTCTTTTTATGATTATTACGTGTTGATAAGTAATAAAAATCGTACAATCAAAGATATCGCGTTGCAATTATTAGCAAGCTTTGGATATTTCCGTTGGGTTATGTTATGGTCGATGGTGTTTCTCATAAGTTTTAAAATGGTGAAAATCTTGAGACAGTTCAATTTGAAACTCATTGAGCTCTGTGAAGATGATTCGAGCATCCAGATTTCGGTAGTAGGAAGTGAAAGGATTCTAATGAGAAAAGAAAGAAGAAGTGTATTATTTTGTATAAAAGAAGTTAGACTGATTTACATTCATCTCATGAAACTTAATGAGCTTTTTAATAATACAATCGGCTGGTATCTGCTGTACGTCATATGTTATAGTTTTATCTGCTTGCTGTCGTATTTGGAACATGTGCTGGGAAATATTCGTGATATTTCTGGATATGCTATTATTGTGTATTATATCTACTCGTTTTATACCACTGTGAGTATTTTTTATGGTTATAAGGCCGCTTTTACACACCGGCGACGGCGACAGCACCGTGCCGATCAACTGAGTCGTTGCACACATGCCGGCATTGGTGATGCAGGTGCCGTCTCGTTGCAGAATTTTGCTGTTCTTTTTTATTGTTTTCTGAAAATTCTTTGTTAAGAAATCTATACACTGTGTTGAATAGAGAAGGTGACATAGGGAAAACACTACAGTAATTATTACTAAAGATCCGATCCACTCTGGATTGAAACGGTATAGTTTCCTATGAAACTATACAATATTCTGGAAAACTTAGTAGTTTCCAAGGGAACTGTATTTGAAAGGAAGGCACAATGTGTGCAACGACTCAGTCGACCGTCGCCGGCTCTGGTTGCGCCGGGGTGTGTAAAAGTAGCCTAATCTGTCACCTTATCTAATATTTTTTAAACGTTCACTAACGAAGGATGGTACTGTTAGATATAATTGGGATTTTATGAAATTTATTTCATCACCTGAAAACTTTGCCTGATTCTTAAAAAAATTATTGGTGCATTTAATCATGGATTTCGGAACCGGAAAACAGAATTCTATAGCTGTAGTTATCACGCACCTGGATCCTATAAAATTAGTTAGGAGACTTTCCCGACCAGTCTTTAGTATTTCTGTAGTACTCTTTTGTATTAGTACAGTAAGGGTCAAAACAGAACCTACGACTCCACATAAAAAAAATTGAAATAATATTCCTGTCCATTGCATTTCGAAATAAGAGCCCAATTATCCTTTCTCCACACCAACAAGTAACTACTTTTGGATTCTTTTTGCCTCAGATAGATGCTGCTGTGCGCGCTGACACTGGGGCAATAAAGACCCATATTCGGTCAACTGATAGTCCTTCTGAATCAAAGGTTAATTAAAAATCTATGTAGTATTTATACAGGGTGAGTCAGTTGTTTGTAGCAGGACTTCAGTAATTTTTGGGCTGTTGCGGCCACGGTGTAAGATATACATATAAGGTGGCGGAACGAAAGCTGTAAACGCGAGCATATATCGTCACATTACCCCAGGTTGTCCCAAGTGTGATGTTGCTCTCGGTCGCAATGTTCTGTCGAGCCCTTCACTCGGGCAAGCGCTGTCATAAATTATTCACGCATGTTTACTGATAAATATGTGTGTTCCTATGTTCTAACTTTATTAATATTTAAATGTTAGGAAGTCAATCGATGGTAGTTTCGTCGCATCAATTTTTATAATCAGGCACAACATACTTTCTACCCATTTTTTATTATTATTTATTCAGAAATAAATAAAATAGAGTGACATGATTAAATTTGATGGAAATTTTGCATATGCAAGAGCGAGAGATAGTGACTTGCGTGGCCTGGTGATTCTCCGCTGGCCCACGAAGCCATAGATCGCGGGTTCGAAACTCACCTCGGCCCGCTTTACTTTTCAGATTCATTTTCGAATGTCTGTGAAAAGTATAACAAGCGATCGAACGTTTAAAAGGCAAATAATATAATTTAAAAGTGTGTGTGGCTGGAAAGAGTTCGTGCTCAAAGCCAAATTACCAGAGTGGAGCGACTATGTCTTACCTACACAGTTAAGACCGATGCTCCCTCTTTTATAAAAAAAAGAGCGAGAGATCACAGCTCAGCTGGCGTGGCTCTCTCATACACTGACGTTAAGGTTTCCATTCCTTCGTTTACTGTTAAAATACATATTTCGTTAATGCACTTACCTTATATATCTTACACCGTGCTTGCAGTTATAAGTTCTTGGATTCTGTAAATATTTTTGCTTTAAAATCAAATTAAAAAATTGACCTGTCTTTGAATTTTTCAAAACTCAAAATTTAGAAGATTTAAGTGTGACAAATTTCAGCCATTGTCGCTATAAAAGGAATCTTTTTGATCCCTGAAATCCAGTTTTCCGTAAAACCGAGCATGTTTGATCCCGTTTACGTAAGATTACCGAGACTCCTCTGTATCTACAGTGTGTACTTTATTTCAGAGCTCATCGTGGGTATCTCCTAAATGCTAAAAGATACAGGATCTGTTAAATTAGAGAAAAGTTGCTCTATTTTGTGGCCATCTCGAATTCGTCGAGACATACGAGATATCTGGGGCCGTTTATAAAATATCCCGAAAAACTGAACAATATTTGCCATATCTTTCTTATTTTTGAAAATTAATAAATAATTTTTTGTAGGCTTACATAGGACTTCAAGAGCTATTCATCTGATATTTCAAAAATTTTCAAGGCTAAGTAGATCCCGGGGATCTCTTAGGGATTGTAAACTTATTTTTTTTCTTATGGCTGCCATTTTGTATTTTCATGTCATTTTGTATTAGGGAATTAAGAAAACCAAAAATCATTAAACCATTACACCATTAAAAAAAATTCTCCGAAATTTTCTTCTTTTTTTGAAAAAAAAAGGTTCGTTTTTTTTTTGAAAAAAGAAGAAAATTTTTTTGAAGGAGAGATTTTTGATTTCCTTAATTCCTTAATATAGAAATGAAAATACAAAATGGTGGTCATAAGAAAAACAAAAGTATACTGCGAAAACTGTGGGATCTATTTGGCTATGAAAAGTTTTTAAATGTCAGATGGATAGCTCTTTTGTAAGCCTACAAAAATTTATTTATTAATTTCCAAAAAAAAAAAAAGGAGAGATGTGACTAAAATACGAAATCTCCATTTCTCTTTTTTTTTCAGGATATTTGAGGAACTGCCACAAATATCTGGTATCTATGTCTTGACGGATTCGAGATGTCCACAAAATAGAGTAGCTTTCCTTTAATTTAACGGACATTGTATCTCTTAGCGTTTAGGAGATACCCACGGTGAGCTCTGAAATAAGGGATAGACTGTATATAAATTTTGAAACCGAAAAATCAAAACCTTTACGCATTTCCTTTAAATTTCTTGTTTCTTTTGTAGTAAGTATATGAATTTTATTCTCTTCCAGAATTAATTGAGATTTCTTTTATCTTCTTGATAATTTGTAGTTAGATTTAGATTTATCGTGAATGGGCCATTGTGACACCTGGACTGCGACCGAAGGTCTATTGTGGCTCACATCTAGTCGTGATACATTAACCCCATCAGGTCAGCCTGGAAAGGGGAATATCATGTGACCCTTAAAAAAGGGACAACTTTTCAATTCTCCTTCTTTGTTAATATACAGGGTGACTTGTGAATTTAAAAAAATATTAATTTGGCTATTATATTATCTACACGGATCATTAGAATTTTATAATTTTTTTTATGTAACTGTTCACTGATTTCTTGCATTTTATTGGCGTTCTGTGAACTTGGAAATTCCAGGAGCGGCTTAAGAAAAACTTTTTGAAACAACAAATTTTTGTGGAGCTGGTCCTGTAATTTCTAATTTTAGAGAACGCCAATCGAATGCTAGATAACAGTGTACAGTTGCACCAAAATTAGAAAATTCTAATGATTTATGTAGATATTATAGCCAAATGAATATTTAAACATTCACAAATCAGAGAAGGGGAGTTGACACTTATTAAGGGTCACATGATATCCCCCTTATTAAGAAACTGTACATATGGTAGAAGTTTGTAAAGTGACTCACCCTGTAAACTTATAAATTTTATATTTTTTTAAAATTGATTTTATATAAAATCGATTCTGACAAAGCTTTTATTATTATCTGTTGCCAAGGAGATCTGTAAAATAATACAGTGACGTTTAGCTACATGATCAATAATACTTAATTCTTAAGTAATTAAAAATGTAATTAATTTCTGATACAAGGACATAATATTCCACTCGAATTTTCGGCTATATTATTGTATCTATAATAATACTAGGTCAAGTACAATATTTATAATAATATTGAACTATAATATTTTATTTCCCTATAACAAATAATAATAATAATTAGTCTACAATCATTGGTTGAAGAATGCAGAATTTGTTCAGAAGCTCAGGAAGTACTTATATAATTTTATACTCATTAAAGTAGTAAGCGAGAATGAACGATTTCTTATTAAAAATATCTGATTTCTTCTACTTAACAGTTAACTACCACAGTAATGTCTTTAACAGTAATAAGTCTTTCGCGAGGAAAGCTTGCAGGATCATACTTGCGATATTTTTTTGTATATCTTCTACAATTCGAAAGTTACTTTCAATTAAGATCATAGAAACGATTACTGGAGAATTTATGACAATACTAATTACTTTATATTATTTTCTCTTCATTATTTTAATAATCAAAGGGAGCATCGTTCAAAAACATTTATGGGTCCGTTTCTGGAAGGTCGTTGCGATTGCAGAGAAAAATCAAATCATCAGGAATAGAAAAAAGAAGTTGGGGGATAATTATTCAAAATTCTGCCTCAGCCTTCTCATTTTCTTGGTAATTGATAGCTGTAACGATTTTTACGTATTAATTACGAAGGAAAATCGGGGTTTCAAAGACATCGCGATAGTAATAACAAAGATTTTAGGAAATTTTCGATGGAGTATTCTATGCACGATTATATTTCTCGTCACCTCTAAAATAGCTGAAATGCTCAAAGAGTTTAATTTAAAATTGTCACAGATCTGTGAAGTCGATTCGAATATTTCGATCGCAGTAATAGGACGAGGTGGGTTGGTGATGAGAAGAAAAAAGAAAAATTTCTTTCTCTCTTTGAGAGAATTCAAGAAATTGTATTATCACTTAATGAAAATCAGCCACTTCTACTGCGTTACTATTGGCTGGCAACTATTATACGTCACTGGATATTGTTTGATTTGCCATCTCTCATATTTGGAGGATGTGTTAAGAAATATTCGCGTTATTTCTCTGAATAAATTTATCGCCGTTTGCGCCTATTCATTGTTGGATTCTGTAAGTATTTTTTTTTCTTCTTTCACATCATAATCAACGAAAGTGACTACCGAAGCTACACCAACCAGTCGTTTAAAACGTCCCCCATTCTGAATATGGGATAGAGAACATGAGGTCCCGCGGGGGTCTATTGTAGGCCCCTTATACAGCTCTGTTATACCGTGTGTCATTACCAAAAACGACAAAAAAATCCCAAAATGTCATAAGAAATCAAGGTTTCGATGTAAATAATTTTTTTTTAATTACTTTTTTTTGATGTACTTAATAGATTTTTGATTGCTTTGATTTTCTTACTTAATACCGCCGGATAAGGATATTATGTACTTATTATTGGAGATTTCAATACAAAAATAGGAGTTCGTAAAGAGGGGCATAAACGAGAAATCTGTAAATATGCCAGTGACGCAGATTAAAGGGTTACTGAGAACATTATTGACTTTTTAAAAGCGCAGTTTTAACCGCCAATATTTTCTACACTCCTGGTAATAGGTACTCCTCCTGATACTCGTGGTAATAATTACTAACGTGAACCGTTTTCGAGAAAAACGGGAATTTACGATTAAAAATTCGCTTTGGATTTTTCAAGACATGTGTCGGAAAAAGAAGGCAAAAAAACTTCTCTCATTTCTGAGATCTCCGCAAATGGCAGATGAAGAAAATTGAAGTGGTATTAAAAAGTAGCTTATATTAAAAACACATACAAAAGCTGAGTTTCGTATCTCAAACGGTTCCCCAGATATCTTCAAAAAACTGGAAAAATAATCTTTTTTTTATACTCCGTATCTCAAAAACGGTGCATTTTCGGAAACACTGCGACCAATAGATTTTTTTTGTTTATTTTTGACAAAAAAATCCATCTTTAATTTTTTTCGAATATTAAAGATACACATATACAGGGTGCACTATGTATCCTTCTCTATATTGCTATCTCCTGAACGCTAAGAGATACAGGGTCGGTTAAATTAGACAAAAGATGCGCAGTTTTGTGGCCGTCTCGAATTCGTCAAAACATGCAAGATATCTGTGACCGTTCCTGAAATATCCTGAAAAAACTGAAAAATCGAGATTTCTTATTTTCCTCATATCTTTTTTATTATTGGAAATTAAAAAATAATTTTTTGTAAGCTTACATAAGCCGTTAAGAGCTATCCATCTGACATTTCAAAAATTTTCAAGGCCTACTAGATCCAAGAGTTTTCACAGTCAACTTTCGTTTTTCTTATGGCCGCCATATAATTTTTTTATGTCGTTCGATATGAAAAAAATAATGGAAACCAAAAATTAATAAACTTCATTTTTTCTTAACTAAATTTTTATTCTTAATTTTTCAAAGAAAAACCTAATAAAGAATCGTCTAAAAACGTCAACATTTGTAAAATACGCCGAAATAGTGCTTGCCTTATGGTTTTTTAATTTATCTATGAAATTCGGTCTAAAAATGTGTCTTTTTTGTAAAGAAAAAAGAAGAATAAAAATTTTTTATTTATTTTCTGAAGTTTAACAATTTTTTGTTTTTATGATTTTTTTTATACCGAACAACATAAAAAAACACTATGGTGGCCATAAGAAAAACGAAAGTTGACTATGAAAATTCTGGGATCTAGTCGGCTTTGAAAATTTTTGAAATGTCAGATGGGTAGCTCTTGCCGTCTTATGTAAGCCCACAAAATATTATTCATTAATCTCCAATAATAAAAAAGATATGGAAAAAATAAGAAATCTCGATTTTTCAGTTTTTTCAGGATATTTCAGGAACGGTTACAGATATCTTGTATGTCTCGACGGAATCGAGATGGCCACAAAATTGCGCTCCTTTGGACTTGTTTAACCGACCCTGAATCTGTTAGCGTTAGGAGATAGCAATATAGAGAAGGATACATGGTGCACCCTGTAGATACACGTGCGAACAGCTTATTAACCGACACCGCTTGAGAATGTGCTTAGGACGTTACATCGGAACCACAAAAACTTCCTAAAATAATAGCACTGAGACAAAGAAATTACTAGAGAACAGAAGGAAAATGAAGGTGGATATCTGCAGTACATTGTGGGGAAGCATCATAGGAGGCCAGAAAAAAGAATGAAAGAAATCCAAGTCATCAATTGACATCGATAATATGAAGAGGCAAAGTTTTTGAGTACCTACTGAGTAAATGTTATACGAAGAATTCGGCGTCTTTAATGGTTATTTGATTAGAAAATTGCTCAAACCTTTACATTTTCTCTTCAATTTCATATCACATACCTATCTGATTTTTTCATCAAGATGCTGCGAAAATGCATTTGACAACCGTTTTGAACCCTGTTTTCGAACCGTGAACAATGTGCTTCAACAATGATCAAATCTGTTAATGAAAAGCGTCAAATTAATATGTCATTTTCCTAATATTGATGAGAAAAATGCACACAAATCGTGATTACACAGATATGGTCTTGCGAGGCTTATAACTTTAAGAAAGCGAACTTCCATGACCTGTATGGCAGATTAAGCTGCATTGATTGGACTTTTTTGGATGTTGTTGATGATGTCGACGTGGCCTGTGGTATGTTGTATGATGAAATTCGGAGAGTGTTTGACGAATGTGTTCCAAAATTTAGACGACGCAGATCTGACAGGTATCCTCAATGGTTCACGGCTGAAATTATAAGTCAATTGAAGGCAAAGAAGAGAGAGCATAGGTTATTTAAAAAACATGGCGACCGTATGCACTATGTGGAGTTTAGGAGACTTCGAGCCTCTTTGAAACTGCTAATAAGAAATGCTTATGATGTTTTTTTAGGTAACACGGAGCGCAACTTCCAGGCAGATCCTCGTTCGTTCTGGTCATATGTTCGTCAGAAATCTGGCAAGACTCGTATTCCGAACCGTGTGCACGGTCCAGGGGGGGAGATTTATGACACCCCTCAATCGATAGTGGAAGGCTTCAGTGATTTCTTTGGAAGGATTTTTGTTGATTCCTCTGTTTATGACCCGAGTTTGGATGGCATGCACACTTCTCAATCTTCGTGTTATCACCATTTAAGTCAATTAAGTGAAGATGAAGTGTTTGCCTCCTTGAAGAGATTGGGTAACGGGATGACATCTGGACCTGATAATATACCGTCTTTTCTTCTTCGAGATTGCGCGTCTGTTTTTGCTGCTCCATTAGCAAAAATTTTTCACTTATCCCTATCCAGCTCCAAGTTTCCAACATGTTGGAAGATTGCAAGGGTTTGCCCTATAATAAAGAGTGGGTCAGCTTCTGAGGTTCTGAACTACAGACCGATATCTATTTTGAACAACTTTGCGTAGGTCTTTGAGAGGTCTCTGTGTACTCATATTTTCACTTGGGTAAAAAATTCTATATCACCTGATCAGCATGGCTTTTTTAAGAATAGATCCACCGCTTCGAACTTAGTACTGTATACGCAGTTCATCTCCTCTACACTTGACAATGGTGGGCAAGTGGATGCGGTGTATACCGACTTTTCCAAGGCCTTTGATCGCTTGGATCATGGTGTGTTGTTGAGAAAGTTAAGGTTGTTCAACTTCTCTGATAGTCTTGTGTCATTTTTCGCGTCTTACTTGTCGGCCCGTCAATTTTATGTTCATTTTCTCGGCCATTCTTCCCATAAAAGCACTTATGGCTCAGGGGTGCCACAGGGCTCTAACCTGGGTCCTCTGTTGTTTTTAATTTTTGTCAATGATCTAATGACGACACTTAGATGTAATTGTTTACTCTATGCAGACGACCTGAAATTGTACTGGAGCATTAGCACGTACGAAGACTGCAAATTTCTTCAGGAACAGATTGACGCGGTTGTAAATTGGTCGAAAGATAATAATCTCGAACTGAATGTCAATAAGTGCCAAATCATAACATTTACAAGAAAGGTTAAGTCGATAATGTTTGATTATGAACTCAACTCAGTTCCATTGTCTCGTGTCATTGAAGTGAAGGATCTTGGCGTGATCTTTGATACTAGATTGTCTTTCAGACCACACATCTTGCAAGTGATGAGGAGTTCATTAAGAATGCTGGGCTTTATCATTAGGAACTGTAGACCTTTTTCAAACATAATAGCCCTAAAAAATCTATTCAATTCATTAGTCCGTTCCAAGCTTGAGTATTGCGGTATTGCATGGAATCCACATTATATAGGGTGTCTCTGAAAGGTGCGGAAAAAAAGCTACCACGGATTCCTGAGGCCTAAATAAGCCGATCTAACCCAATTTATCTCCGTCCAAAAGTGGATGATTTCGGAGATACAGGGTGTCAAAAGTTCAATTTGGTTTCCGTTTTTCTTAAATAACTTTTTTAATAATTGGTATATTTTCACAATATTCGGCTGAAGGGGCTTTTGTGGGGTGAAAAATTAAAAACTGCAATCATTATTATTGTAAAATTTAGAGGGCGCCACCTGCGGTACCTTGAACACATTCAAAACGAACTATCTTTTTTGGGCCACTCTGTATTTATCTTTTAAATAAAAATTCTTATTCTCCAACAGCTTTTACCAAAAAAAGGCATACGTGGTAAGAGTTGATTTGAGCAGCCGTTTCTGAGATATCTGGATTTAAGAAAATCACTACGTGCATGGCCAGGCCTAAGTAAGTAGTTATTTATTAGTAATTATTGTAATAATTGAACACAATTTGAAGCGAAGGCATTGAATTAAAATTATTTTACTTAAAGGCCATACCAGGTTTCAGGTGTGAGCTACCTCTCACATAATATTTGAGAGGTATATTATGCCTGTGGTGCGCGTACTGTTGAAGTGCACTCTTTTGGGGCCACCCTTTTTATCGGAAGAGTCCGAAAGGCACTATTTGAGAAGTATTACGAGGCAGAGTACTATGCGGTGCTTTTCCATTGCCTTCCACAAGCTGCATCCAGATTTTGGCTCGAGTAGCACAACAAATACTTTTCGGCTGCTGGTGAGTTTCGAATCAAGGTTTACCGTCTGGTGGACGAACGCTCTATCCACTACACCACGGAACCCACTTAACGAATTTACATCAACGAGATCACTGTCACTATAAAGCAAGTAAGTAATTGGTGTCAAATCGAATCTAAAAAAACAAATTTACTTCAGTAATGGCCGTACAGTATACTAATGAAGAAATGAACGATATGTTATTGGTTTTTGGATATTGCCAAGAAAATGGTTTAGAATCTTGCAGATTATCAGTGAACGATTTCCGAATCGTCGTTTACCAAACCATAAAACCTTTAATGAAAGACGTCTTCGTGAAACAAGGTTGGTTTACGCCTGTTTCTATTAATTAAGGGCGTACACGTACGATAAGAACTTCAGAGGTTGAGGAAGATATTTTAAATAGGATTGAAGAAAATCCTAAACTCAGCACCAGACGATTGCGCTTAGAGCTAGGTGTATGCAAAGATACTGTTAACAGGGTGACCAGAGAACAATTACTGCACCCATTTCATGTTGAACGGGTATAAGACCTTTTACCCCATGATTATGAACCACGTCTAGCTTTCTGCCGGTGCATTTCCAAGAAGAATCAGGATAGGAACTTTACACAAGGAATTTTATTCACAGATGAAGCCTGTTTCAAGCGGAGTGGCATAACTAATTTGCACAATGTACCTACATGTCTATGCTGGAGAAAATCCTTATGCGATTAAAGTAAGCCATTACTTATCAAAAGTAAGCCATTATCAGCATGAGTTTAAGATCAATGTGTGGGCAGGAATCATAGACACTTTCATAATTGGTCCTGTCATTTTACCACCTCGACTTAATGGCGAAAATTATTTGGAACATCTGCAAAACGAATTAACATACTTGTTTGATCCCCTGCCCTTGGAACTTCAAAGATGAATGTGGTTTATGCGTGACGGTGCTCCTCCACATTTTTCGATAAATGTACGTAATTATTTGAGCGAACAGTATCCAAATAGATGGATAGGTAGAGCCAATGATGCACCCACAAGTTGGCCAGCTCGATCGCCTGCTATGACACCGATGGATTACTTTTTATGGGGAACTTTGAAAACCCTTGTGTATTCTAGGCCATAGAAAATACAGAAGGTTAATTATGGAGACGTATTGAAACCGGAATGGACGTTTTGAAAAATGATCACGAAATGCTCCAAAAAGTTCAATTTAATTTTTTAAAACGTATAAATCTTTGTATACACGAAAATGGAAATCATTTTGAACATTTGATAAAAGCATTTTTTTTTATTAAATTAAACTAAGTTTTTGTTGTTGATAAATCTCTTATATTGACTGTTTTAACTAAAGTACCTATAAAGTTAAATCCACATTTATGTACCTAGTCGTTTTTTTGTAGCATTCAGTGACAGTTATTTTAATTCAACGCCCTTTGCTTCAAATTGTGTTCAATTAATACAATTACTTACTTAGGCCTGGCCATGCACGTAGTGATTTTCTTAAATCCAGATATCTCAGAAACGGCTGCTCAAATCAACTCTTACCACGTATGCCTTTTTTTGGTAAAAGCTGTTGGAGAATAAGAATTTTTATTTAAAAGTTAAATACAGAGTGGCCCAAAAAAGATAGTTCGTTTTGAATGTGTTCAAGGTACCGCAGGTGGCGCCCTCTAAATTTTACAATAAAAATGATTGCAGTTTTTTATTTTTCACCCCACAAAAGCCCCTTCAGCCGAATATTGTGAAAATATACCAATTATTAAAAAAGTTATTTAAGAAAAACGGAAACCAAATTGAACTTTTGACACCCTGTATCTCCGAAATCATCCACTTTTGGACGGAGATAAATTGGGTTAGATCGGCTTATTTAGGCCTCAGGAATTCGTGGTAGCTTTTTTTCCGCACCTTTCAGAGACACCCTGTAGAGTTTATGTCCATCTCATTGAGGGGATTCAGAGACGGTTCCTCAAGTGGTTACATTTCAAGACCCATGGTGAATATCCGCCGCAAAATTTCAGTTATAGTGTTCTTCTTGAAGCTTTTGATTATCTTTCGCTGTATACCAGAAGGATCACAAGCGGTCTTATTTTTCTTTATAAATTGGTGAATAATCAGGTAGACTGTATCTCTCTTCTGTCTCTTATATCGTTTTATGTACCGCGACTACCTTCGCGAAGCTCGATGACTTTTTATTTGCCAGCGCCAGAACGAATTTGATGATCAGATCTCCACTGTATGCGTTGATGAGAAATTTTAACTCTATTCCGCAGGCTTGCGACATATCCAGCGATGATTTGCGGGAGCTTATCAGCATCACAGCTGAGAGCTTTCCGTGGATAGAATGAGTGGTTTCTTTACTGTATGATGATGTATGATGATTGTGTTTATTTTAATTGAATTTACATTTTTGTTACTTGGGCTATATTTTGGGTATTTATTTGTAACTATGCGATGATTTTAATTTTACTTTCTATTGATACTGTAAATTGATTGTTGTATTACTTAGATTATAGAATTTGTCCGTAATTTGGATTTTGTATCTGTTGGGCAATAAATGAAATGAAATGAAATGAAATGGTGTTGATCTTGGGTGAATAGAAAGTATTTCTTATAGTTTCTGAACGGCGATCTACAGGAACGATTAGATAACCATCCCCTGACGGAATCACAAGATATTTGGATGCAGTTGGACGGTGCCTCAGCTCATTTTGCTGGTCCAGTGAGAATCTGATTGGAGGAACAATTCCAAGGAAGATGAATTGATCGCAATGGTCCAATACATTGGCCAGCGAGGTCACCGGATCTCACCCCACTCGACTTTTTCTTTTGGGGCCACATCAAGTCAACTGTTTATCGCACTCATGTCCAAAATGAGCAAGATCTAATAGGGAGAATTCGAAATGCTGCTGCCACCGTTACGCCTCCAATGCTACAGCAAGTGCAGACCAACGTTGTGAGTCAAGCAGATTTGTTCACAGGCGCAAGGACAAAATTTTGAGCAATTACTTTACACTCGTAACAGTAAGCAATTTTCATGGTTTGAAGCATAATTTCCAAATGAGGTAGGACCTATCTACTTTTAAAGCGTTTCAACTTCTCGAGACGTCTAGGTACGACAACGCATTTTTGAAATAGGTGCAAGGTGAAATGCTTATTTGCAGGTCATCATTTTATTATCGAAAGTTTTTTTACGGAAACAAATTTTACAATACATTCACCAAACTATGCACCTATTTTATTCCCGTTGCCAAATGTACGATTTAGTTTTTGGCTAATAAGCTCGCAAAAAAAGCATAGAAATTTTTTTATTATTTTTTCTGGCCTCTGATGATGCTTCCCCTCAATTTACTGCAGAGCTTTTCCGTCATTTTTAGGACACCTGTATACAAAAAAATTTCTTCATAACTATGGCTTCAATTGTTTTCTAATTCTTCCATTTCTAATTGAAAATTACAGTCTGCTTGAAAATTGCAGATATCTTGGAGTAGATTGCATTTTAGTCTTCTGTGCATGGATTTTTTGACCTAGTCCGTGCTGGGTGGCAGAAGAGCAATGTTATGCTCTAATGAAATTTTTGTGCCAGTTGCATGATGAAACCCTAGTTCGTTGTGGAGTTGAGTGTTCCGTAAGACCTTGTTCTGCAGTCGTTGTATTTTTTCGTAATTAGTTTTTGATGTGTTACACCATACTCCACATGACTAGGTTCCTATTGGTCTTATAAGTGATCTATACAGCATTAGGCTACATTTGGTTGCAGGTTTGACTTCCGATTGAGTAGTGTGTATATTTGAGCTAGTCTAGCGTGGGCTTCGTTTAATTTTCTTCGTTTAATTATTACTATTATTCGTCTAAATGTTGAACAACATTGAAATGACAATTGCGAAAACGTCAGTGAGTCACTTTTTTGGGGCGTTGCCGCTAGAGATATGCCAACCAAGAATCGAAATCTCGATATGTCGATTCTTTTTAAATAAAGACACCTGTGGGCGAAAAACACTACTTCAGAGTATTTGTCGCTTATCTGATGAAATACTGACGATTCCATACACACCTATAACTACCCGTAAGACTATAGTTATTTTGAAATAACAGACAAATAAATCACAGTTACAGGACGTTACCGTGACAACGGATCACAATATTAAAAACCTTCTTGCGCATCAATCGCAGAAATAGTGTATTTTTATGCGATTCAATTATGAATATTTTCACCGCTTTTTAAATTATTGGCTTTTTGAAATTTTCCATAGTCATGTCATGTTAGCGTAGTGCTTTAATGTGAAAAATTTTCTGTGATAATTTCATTTCATTTCGTTTCAACACGTGCCTTAGAATGGATTTTTAAATTTAAAAATCAAAAAAATTGGCAAAATTTTACAATTTTGTCCCTTTTCCTATGCCCGCCACTGGCTAACTTTACTTGAAAAATACTATTTTTTACACTACCTTTAATAAATTCGGAAAAAACTGAAAGGAGAGTTTTTAAAACCGAAAGTTTGAAATTTTAGAGGAATAAACATCATTTAAAAATATTCGAATATATCTCCGCCATTTTTATATTTGCTTCTTGAAATTTTTGAAGGTTAAATATGCTATTAGTATAGTTGTCTACTATCAAAATTTCCGTTCTATTCCTTCAAAAATAAGCTCATGAATGTTTATAGAAATGTAGACATTTTTACCCTTTTCCTACCCACGCCTCTGGCTTATTAATAGAAATGATGCAAATTGTACTGCATTAGCTCAAATTTCAAATAAGTTTATTCCAATCTTGTTAATTTTGTTTAAAAGTTTTTGATCTTGCCTATTTAGGGGTTCAAAATCTAGCCATTTTCCAAAAATTGAAAAGGCCGCCATTTTGGAATGTCTTTACCTATTTTACTCAAATACAGTACCAGACGACTACTTGAGGGTATCTTACTACCAAAAAAATTTCAGCGCTCTAGATTGAAAACTTCGACCAGAAACCGTGCCTCACGGACGGTTTTTTTTCTGAAATTCGGAGGGACATCCTGTAGAAGTAACACAACTCTAGGAAAATGTTTTTTACGAAAATCAAACGTCAGCCCTAAGGTTGATAAGAGTAAAAAATTTCGTTCATTAATCTTGAAAGATGAAGCTACAGGAGCGTTTTTAAAAATTTAGAGAAATTAATTTATAAAAAACATCATGTAAAAAAAAATCGAATATCTCCGCCATTTTTCTTATTTACTTTTTGAAATTCTCAAGGGTTTAAGTCTATTAGTATAGTTGTCTACTGTAAAAATTTCAGTTTAATTACTTCAAAAATGTGCTCATAAATTGTTGGAGAAATTTAGCCATTTTTACCCTTTTCCTACCCACGCCACTGGCTTATTAATAGAAAAAATGCAAATTTTATTGCATGAAATTAAATTTCAAGTCATTTACTTCCAATATTGTGAATTTGATATAAAACTCTTTTTTTATCTAGCTTATACAGGGGTTCAAAAAATAGTCCTTTTTCCAAAAATTAAAATGGCCGCCATTTTGAAACGGCTCGATCGATTTTGCTCAAGTGCAATACCAGACCACTCCTTGTGGATATCTTACTTCCACAAAAATTTCAGTCTCCTAGATTGAAAACTGCGACCTGAAATGAGGTGACAAAAACCGGATACCTGGAATTTTGAAGGGACACCCTGTAGAAGTGATGGGACTTTTGGAAAGTTTTTCAACGAAAATCCAACGTCATTCCCAAGCTTTACAAGGACCCAAAATTTCGTTCACTAATCTTAAAAGATAAAGCCACAGGAGCGTTTTTAAAATCGAAATTTCGCGATTTTGGAGAAATATATAAATATATAAATATATAAATATATATATAAATATATAAATATATTTATATATTTATATATTTATATATTTCTCCAAAATCGCGAAATTTCGATTTTAAAAACGCTCCTGTGGCTTTATCTTTTAAGATTAGTGAACGAAATTTTGGGTCCTTGTAAAGCTTGGGAATGACGTTGGATTTTCGTTGAAAAACTTTCCAAAAGTCCCATCACTTCTACAGGGTGTCCCTTCAAAATTCCAGGTATCCGGTTTTTGTCACCTCATTTCAGGTCGCAGTTTTCAATCTAGGAGACTGAAATTTTTGTGGAAGTAAGATATCCACAAGGAGTGGTCTGGTATTGCACTTGAGCAAAATCGATCGAGCCGTTTCAAAATGGCGGCCATTTTAATTTTTGGAAAAAGGACTATTTTTTGAACCCCTGTATAAGCTAGATAAAAAAAGAGTTTTATATCAAATTCACAATATTGGAAGTAAATGACTTGAAATTTAATTTCATGCAATAAAATTTGCATTTTTTCTATTAATAAGCCAGTGGCGTGGGTAGGAAAAGGGTAAAAATGGCTAAATTTCTCCAACAATTTATGAGCACATTTTTGAAGTAATTAAACTGAAATTTTTACAGTAGACAACTATACTAATAGACTTAAACCCTTGAGAATTTCAAAAAGTAAATAAGAAAAATGGCGGAGATATTCGATTTTTTTTTACATGATGTTTTTTATAAATTAATTTCTCTAAATTTTTAAAAACGCTCCTGTAGCTTCATCTTTCAAGATTAATGAACGAAATTTTTTACTCTTATCAACCTTAGGGCTGACGTTTGATTTTCGTAAAAAACATTTTCCTAGAGTTGTGTTACTTCTACAGGATGTCCCTCCGAATTTCAGAAAAAAAACCGTCCGTGAGGCACGGTTTCTGGTCGAAGTTTTCAATCTAGAGCGCTGAAATTTTTTTGGTAGTAAGATACCCTCAAGTAGTCGTCTGGTACTGTATTTGAGTAAAATAGGTAAAGACATTCCAAAATGGCGGCCTTTTCAATTTTTGGAAAATGGCTAGATTTTGAACCCCTAAATAGGCAAGATCAAAAACTTTTAAACAAAATTAACAAGATTGGAATAAACTTATTTGAAATTTGAGCTAATGCAGTACAATTTGCATCATTTCTATTAATAAGCCAGAGGCGTGGGTAGGAAAAGGGTAAAAATGTCTACATTTCTATAAACATTCATGAGCTTATTTTTGAAGGAATAGAACGGAAATTTTGATAGTAGACAACTATACTAATAGCATATTTAACCTTCAAAAATTTCAAGAAGCAAATATAAAAATGGCGGAGATATATTCGAATATTTTTAAATGATGTTTATTCCTCTAAAATTTCAAACTTTCGGTTTTAAAAACTCTCCTTTCAGTTTTTTCCGAATTTATTAAAGGTAGTGTAAAAAATAGTATTTTTCAAGTAAAGTTAGCCAGTGGCGGGCATAGGAAAAGGGACAAAATTGTAAAATTTTGCCAATTTTTTTGATTTTTAAATTTAAAAATCCATTCTAAGGCACGTGTTGAAACGAAATGAAATGAAATTATCACAGAAAATTTTTCACATTAAAGCACTACGCTAACATGACATGACTATGGAAAATTTCAAAAAGCCAATAATTTAAAAAGCGGTGAAAATATTCATAATTGAATCGCATAAAAATACACTATTTCTGCGATTGATGCGCAAGAAGGTTTTTTTTTATGACAAACCCCCTTAAAATTCAGCAAGGAATCTCCAGTTGAATTTTATGCACTGATTAATGAAACACCCTGTATAGTGGCGTCTATGAGTCGGAAAAAACCCGAGATTTCCTAATTTTTAGACGCAACGAAACAATTTTACTTCCCCCCCTGTTTTCGAGGGTGCTGAGCACGATGGCGTAGGGCAAATAATTTATATGTCAGGTCCCATATCATTGGTTCACTTTGATAAAGTTCGAGAAACTGGAAAACTCTTTCGTCATTCCAGGTTGTCATTGTTGTTGTATTTATTTTAATTTCAGTTATTACCGTAAATACACTGCACTGTGCAGTGAATAGTCGAGCGTAAATGACAAGCTCGAACGGGCCAACGTGTGGGCAGCGCAAATAGAGCGAATTGACAATAGCCGAATCTCTTTGAATTCGTGCATTTTCCGACAGTTGGCCGAATGTTTGGGCAATCGAGACGAACTTACCGTCCACACGTTCGTGTTGCCGCTGATTTGCCGGAGTTGGGCCAACGTGTGGAGCCGGCATAACAGCTTGGCTATTGTGACCTATGACATTGGGGAATGTTGCTTGTATTTGCCCTTCGAGGTTCGATTTTTACAATAGGTCAGGTCAGGTCAGGTCAGGTCAGGTAAAACTGTAGTCTACATTATTACAAAATAATTACGATTACGTGGTGTCGTTTTATCAAGAGGTAAAAACTAACAATTAAAAATTAAAAATCTGGCAGATGAAGCCAGTTCATGGGGGCCTACCATGATATCTTAAAAGAACAAGATGGCTGTCTACAATTTTTTTAAAAATTGATATAAAAATAATCAATTATTTTAATAAGTTTCCATATGTCATGTGATTGACAGGTTGACAAATTCGAAAACAAAATTCAAGGGAAAGTCTGACAAGACAAGTGATGTGAGAAAATACAAAAAGGACAGACAGAAATGGCAGATCATTGACAATGACGGATTAAGAAATTAATTGCGTTGAGCAAGACATTTATGTCAATGTTGTCAATTGCAATAATTGCTTGTTAAAGTTTAATGATGTAAGTGGCCTGCAAAGGTGCAGGCCACATAAGAAAAGGAGAAGAAAAATTTAAAAACAAGTGAATTGTAATATTGGAATAGGCAACCAAACTTACTGACCTAGCGCTGCAACCAACTTTACAACTGTGATGTATTACTGCCAGTACAAAATCTCGAGATGAGGTAGGAGTAAATGGAGCTGAGCCCTCTGACATCGGAACATTTGTTTAGGGCTTTAGGTTGCTTACTGATCTCTATCATCTCATGTATCAAGCGTTTCCTGTAATTAGATTCATTGACTGAGATAGAAGCAGCCTCATAGTTAGGCGTGTGTTTATTAGAGACTGCATGTTGGTCTAAAGCACAATGCAACTTATTATTCCTGCAATCACTTATGTGGGAGATGATCCTATTACCGAGCTGCCTTTTAGTTTCGCCAATGTACACAGAATCACAATCTTGACAAGGTATACTATAAACGACGTTTCTTGTCTTCATAGTAGGTACTTTGTCTTTGGTTTTAGAAAACAGGCGAATGAGAAGGCTGACATTCTTACCTGCAATCTTGATGTCATGAAAACAATTACTGAGGATGTCTCTGAGTTTAGGGGTTAGTCCCCTGATCCAGGGGATCGACACATAACCCACGGGCTCTGTTGGTGAGATACTGGGGTGATTGTCCAAATTACCTCTCCTATCAGAGGAGATTGAGGGATTGCTGTATAACAATTTTCGCAGGAGTGCAATGGGATATGAGTTGTCAATTAGGATTTGGTATAATTTGTCTAATTTGTTGTAGATGGATTTTATTTTAAAAATTTCCTTTGCTTCTTCGAAATTATTGAGTTCGACAACACATATCGGGATAGGTTTTTTTAATTCGGTTTTGATATCTTCTTCCGTGAGAGTACGAAATTGTTCACTATAGTACTTAGTAATTGTTCTGTAATCTTCTTGGCTGGTTAAGTTTATTTTGAAATATTTATTGTTGTAAGTTGTGTTAAATGCAGTAATGTTAGCGCTTAAAGATCTTTTATTATTGTCTTGTAGTTGGCGACGAAGGGACATTAGAAACTATAATACTAAAATCATAAAAGAAACTATTGAAAACCACTCACAAGCGTCCTCGAAAAAAAAATTAAAAAAAAATTTAATATTAGAAAGAATGATGAAATGAATGCGGATAATAATGATGGTATAATTACAAAGGAGAAGACAAACACAGGGAAGTTGAAAAATACTACACAGGCTTATACAAAAGCAAAATAAGACCAAACGAAAAACAGCTGCAGGGAGAACCAAAAGAAAATATGACACGTCGGGTATGAGAAAACGGCGCTCAAAATCATTAAAAACAATTAAGCCACTCGATCTGACGGAATAATCCCAGAGATGCTCAAGGCGAGAGGGATTAAACTATAAAAATAAATGAATGCAAAGATAGGACAACTCTTCAACAAATGATTGGTACTTATTGAAACTAAACAATAATTAATACGTCTATTATTGTCCTCTCCTAATTGTATAAACTGTTAACCAGGATCTTCACAAACAAGCTAACAGGAAAGTTGTACCAACTATATAACCCCGTGAACAGGAAGGTTGCAGGTCAAAATATAGTACCCTCGATCACCTAAATTCAGTCAGGAGCTTGATGGAAAGGTGTCATGAACACAATAGAAATCCACTTTGCCTTCATTGACTATGAAGGCTTTCGACACGTGAAAGCCTTCTTTGGAAACCACATACTTCTTTGGAAACAGACCAACAGTTTAAGTATAAAACGTGGAGTACGCCAGGCAATCTCTCCCAAACTATTTAAATACGCTCTCGAGTGTGTCTTTCGAGAGATGAACTGGACTGGAAAGTTAAAATATAGACGGTGAATACTCCCAACATCTAACGTTCGCGGATGATATCATTCCTTTAAGTAACAGTCCTCAAGACCTACAGGATATATGATTGTCGAATTAATTCATTCTATGAAGGTCGGCCTTGCAATTAATGTAAATAAAGCCAAAGTTATTGAGTGACCAATGCCCAAATAAATATTAACATACAACTCCAATAACAAAAATTAGTAGAAGTAAAAGGCTACGTCTACTTGGGGCAAAAATAACGGTTAATAGGTAAAGATAACTTGAATGATAAAACAACTAGAAGAATATCCCTTAGTTGGGCGACCTTCGCAATCTCAAACATGCATTCGTATCAAATCTACTCAACTGTATTATAAAGAAAGCTCTATAACCAGTTCGTCAGTTCGTGCTCCCAGTCCTCACTTGCGGCGCTGAAACGTGGTGCCTAACTAGAAAGCTTGCGCAAAAATCAGCCAGAACTCACAGAGTCTGTGAACGAATTATATTAGGCGTTAAGCTCACAGACCATAAGGAAAATTATGTACTTTTCTTAGAGAACATATCAAACTAACAGATGTAATTCAAAGAGCAGCCGAACTGAACTGGAAATGGGCAGGACATGTGTCGAGAAGAACTCATAACCGTTGAACAAAACGATTGCTAGAATGGAGACCGAACGAGAGCTGGAGAATGTTAGAGAGACGACACAAAAAAGTCGGTAGGACTTCTCTGGACCAGGGAAGCCAGCAACCGGGAAAAATCGAAAGAGAAAGGGAAATCATACATCCAGCAGTGGATCGAAATAACCAGATCGTGATCGTATGATTTTTTTTTAGATTGAATGACATGAAAAAACAATCTGATCTCCATAAGAAAAACAAAAGTTAACTATGAAAACTCGGGAATCTAGTCGGCTTTGAAAATGTTTGTATTGTCAGATGTTATAGCTCTTGAAAACTTATGTAAATCAAAGAAAAAAAATAATACATTTTATTTCCGATCACGAAAACTTAACATGCTCCATTTTTCAGTATTTTTTTCAGTTTTACAAACTTTTGTGTCAGATTTCCAGTAAACAACTTTACTTTAACTTACCTATTTTCAATTAAACACCCTCATATTATAAAATTTCCATATACAAGATCCATATTATTGTGACGTTCTCGGGCTCGCTGGGAAATTCACGGTTCGTATGTAGATGGAGTTCGACGGATTGCTCGGGCGCCAGATTTTTATTAAGGGTTTACTCCCTGGGGAAAATGTTTTCGCTAAATATTTCCCAATTGCCTGAGTCGCACAGATGATACGTTTATCGTATCCTTGTCCCTAAAGGCAGCTCAATGGAGAAACGGAAACGCCAGGGGTCAGATGAAGTTATCACCGAAGACGATGTGTTCAATAAAACGGGCTTTAATCGCGTACTGAACGTCCCTTGTGCCTTCCCGTGGAGCGGAGATGTAAGCGAGGTTAATATCACTCGGAGTGCCGGTGCTGGTGCTGGTCGGCGTGCGAACGGCGTTCGGCCGACAGAGTGCCTGCCTATGAGATGACGGTAGTGCTGGTGCTGGCGGTCCGGCTGGCTATTGTAATTTCTACGAGAGGCTTTCTTACCTTTTCCTTCACTCTCGGTTAATTTATGATGGGTCGTTCGGTCAATTGAGCGGAAAATTCGGTAAAACATAAAGGCCCAAATTTTCATGAATAATTATTATTTATTGACACAAAATAAATCGTTATCGAATCCACAGAGTTTTGCCACCAAAATTAAATGTACGTAAACGTCTTTACGGGGAACAAAAATTTATTGTCACAATTGTTACAGATTACCGGAAATTTTTCTAAGTACAAATTCATGAAAACATCCACGTACGTGACGTGTGCGAAAAGCAAATCTATTTTACTGGTTATTACAGCCTACTGAAAAATTCTAAGTTTTAAATTTACAAAAAAAAATTCACGTACGTAAGGTGTGCAAAAAGCAAAACTATTTTACTGGTTATTGTAACCTACGGAAAAAATTCCAAGTTGAAATTTACAAAAAAAAATTCACGTAAGTAACGTGTGCAAAAAGCAAAACTATTCTACTGGTTATCACAACCTACGGGAAAAAAATCTAAGTTTAAATTTACGGAAAAATACATAAACAAAAATCAAAGTACCTACGTACGAAAACTGAAAATCAATTATCAAATTTAATTAAACCTAAAAAATATGATCCCTATACATATACCTATCCAATTATATAAAACTCAAAATACCTACCTACGGGAAAATATTTACAAAAAACCTTCTTGCGCATCAATCGCAGAAATAGTGTATTTTTATGCGATTCAATTATGAATATTTTCACCGCTTTTTAAATTATTGGCTTTTTGAAATTTTCCATAGTCATGTCATGTTAGCGTAGTGCTTTAATGTGAAAAATTTTCTGTGATAATTTCATTTCATTTCGTTTCAACACGTGCCTTAGAATGGATTTTTAAATTTAAAAATCAAAAAAATTGGCAAAATTTTACAATTTTGTCCCTTTTCCTATGCCCGCCACTGGCTAACTTTACTTGAAAAATACTATTTTTTACACTACCTTTAATAAATTCGGAAAAAACTGAAAGGAGAGTTTTTAAAACCGAAAGTTTGAAATTTTAGAGGAATAAACATCATTTAAAAATATTCGAATATATCTCCGCCATTTTTATATTTGCTTCTTGAAATTTTTGAAGGTTAAATATGCTATTAGTATAGTTGTCTACTATCAAAATTTCCGTTCTATTCCTTCAAAAATAAGCTCATGAATGTTTATAGAAATGTAGACATTTTTACCCTTTTCCTACCCACGCCTCTGGCTTATTAATAGAAATGATGCAAATTGTACTGCATTAGCTCAAATTTCAAATAAGTTTATTCCAATCTTGTTAATTTTGTTTAAAAGTTTTTGATCTTGCCTATTTAGGGGTTCAAAATCTAGCCATTTTCCAAAAATTGAAAAGGCCGCCATTTTGGAATGTCTTTACCTATTTTACTCAAATACAGTACCAGACGACTACTTGAGGGTATCTTACTACCAAAAAAATTTCAGCGCTCTAGATTGAAAACTTCGACCAGAAACCGTGCCTCACGGACGGTTTTTTTTCTGAAATTCGGAGGGACATCCTGTAGAAGTAACACAACTCTAGGAAAATGTTTTTTACGAAAATCAAACGTCAGCCCTAAGGTTGATAAGAGTAAAAAATTTCGTTCATTAATCTTGAAAGATGAAGCTACAGGAGCGTTTTTAAAAATTTAGAGAAATTAATTTATAAAAAACATCATGTAAAAAAAAATCGAATATCTCCGCCATTTTTCTTATTTACTTTTTGAAATTCTCAAGGGTTTAAGTCTATTAGTATAGTTGTCTACTGTAAAAATTTCAGTTTAATTACTTCAAAAATGTGCTCATAAATTGTTGGAGAAATTTAGCCATTTTTACCCTTTTCCTACCCACGCCACTGGCTTATTAATAGAAAAAATGCAAATTTTATTGCATGAAATTAAATTTCAAGTCATTTACTTCCAATATTGTGAATTTGATATAAAACTCTTTTTTTATCTAGCTTATACAGGGGTTCAAAAAATAGTCCTTTTTCCAAAAATTAAAATGGCCGCCATTTTGAAACGGCTCGATCGATTTTGCTCAAGTGCAATACCAGACCACTCCTTGTGGATATCTTACTTCCACAAAAATTTCAGTCTCCTAGATTGAAAACTGCGACCTGAAATGAGGTGACAAAAACCGGATACCTGGAATTTTGAAGGGACACCCTGTAGAAGTGATGGGACTTTTGGAAAGTTTTTCAACGAAAATCCAACGTCATTCCCAAGCTTTACAAGGACCCAAAATTTCGTTCACTAATCTTAAAAGATAAAGCCACAGGAGCGTTTTTAAAATCGAAATTTCGCGATTTTGGAGAAATATATAAATATATAAATATATAAATATATATATAAATATATAAATATATATATATATATCGTGGGCAGGTGAATTTTGGAAAACTACTTTTTCGTGATCTGGGGGTCACGATCGGTGGACATTTGATGAGTTTGGGTGATTTTTGGAAAGTGATGTCGTCCTCAATAGTGTATTTTTTTGTTAAAAAATACACTAATAACAAACTAGACCTAACTCAACTTTAACTTTAAATCTAAAAAAAAAATATATACAAAATCTACATAGGCGATCATTACCGGGAGGCGGCGCTACGCTCTGTGGGGGGCAAACAATTTAAACTGAACAAATCAGGATCGGGCCGTGAGAGAACGATGAAAGGATATCTCAATATATTTTTATCGCGTTCGGCTGGCGTCCCTACCAAAAGTACCCGAGTGTCGAGGCGGGGTTTCCAGGAGAGGACAGGCGCTTTCAGGAAAGGCACAAGTTAAAATTATTTCACCGGTTACCCAGCCACGAGGGGAGGTCGCTTACACCGCTTACCCTACAGCTAGAGATGTTAGTGACCCCGCTGCTATATGGCCTTCGGAGAATATGGGGGAATTGACTTGGTGCTTATCGGGGCAGTTAATGGTCGGGATGTATAGACAGCTGTGGTGAGTCATCTAAGCTGTGGTGGGGTCATCTGAGGAGAATGAACGAAGGAATACCAGTGAAAAGAGTATGGGAAGCGGAGACCCTACCTAGGAAAACAACAAAGAGGAATACCAAAATTACATGGAACTGAGTTGTAGGAGAGATTATTGAAGAAGTCAAAAACCTGGAGAGAACCAAAAGCTATCCATTCGACATTACAAAAACAAATTCGGTATAAAATAAATAATGGAGAGCAAAAATTAATAACATTCAAAATAATTTTTTTCAAAAATTAAATCTTTTTTTCGAAAAAAACACTACTTTTTATACCGAATATCATATAAAGATTAAAAAACCATAAGTCGTTGGATGAAAAAAAAAGTAATTGGATGATTTTTTTTTGTTTTGTTAAAAAAAATTCTGATTTTTTTTAAATGTTATTAATTTTTGATTTCTATGAATGTTTTATACCCAACGACATAAAAAAAACAAATGGCTGCACATAAGACAAACAAAAGTTGGCTATGAATACTCTGCTGGATCTAATCGGCTTTGAAAATTTTAGTAATGTCAAATGGACAAATGGATAGCTTTATGACGACTTATGTAAACCTACTAAAAATAATTAATTAATTTCCAATTATAAAAAAGATATGGCTAAAATAAGAAATTTTGAATTTTCTATATTTTTGATAGGTATACAGGGTGAGGCGTGAGAACATTAGGGCATTTTTATATGGAGAAGTGTTAGGGTAGAAGTCTAAAAATTTGTACGTGTCAAATTTCGATTTCGACGAGCTGAATTAAAATATTTACAACCCCTCACCATTTCCGGTTATACCGAAAGTTGCCATCAACTTTCTTATTTTAAATGGGACAGCCTGTATATTATTACATTTTCAGATTGCCTGAAAAAATGTAATAAAAATGGTCTTTATAGTTCAAAATTGGAACTAGTGGTTTATGAGTTATAAACAAATGAAAATCGCAATTTTCCATTTTCAAAGCGGTGGTCGAAAACGGGTCCAGATAGATGAAAACGGCTTACATGTCCCTATCTTAACTTTACACGTAGTATCTTATGGTGCTGATGAAATTGGTAAGTATACAAAGTGATGAAAAATAAGCGATTTTCAAAAAAAAAATTAATAAAAAATATTTTTTTTGTAGGTAGGTACTCTAGCGTAGTATATAAAAAGTTAGGATAGGGACATGTAAGCCGTTTTCCGATATTTAGACCCGTTTTCAAGCTAAGCTGCTTTGAAAATGGAAAATTGCAATTTTCATTTGTTTATAACTCAATTCGTCGTTACAAATTTGAACTGTAAACATCATTTTTATTACATTTTTTCAGGCAATCTGAAAATGTAATAATATACAGGGTGTCCCATTTAAAATAAGAAAGTTGATTGCAACTTCCGGTATAACCGGAAATGGTGAGGGATTGTAAATATTTTAGTTTAGCTCGTCAAAATTGAAATCATAAATGTACAAACTTTTAGACTTCTACTCCTAACACTTCTCCATATAAAAATGCCCTAAGGCTCTCGCACCTCACCTTGTATTTCAGCAACGACTGAAACTATCCTGATTTTTTTCAGATTAATATTAAGCATAAAATTTAGCAACTATTTAAACCGACCTCTTATTATCTTCAATGGTTTTGGATATCCCTGAGTCTCCCATTAAATAGTTCTCACCCTATATATTTAGTTGGAGATTTTAACTTGTATTAATAATAATAAATTATAGATAATGTATATTTTATTTATTTGATAATAAATCAATTTATTTGATAATAAATAAATGTATATGTTTACGTACTACACCACGTAGTGGTAATTGTGCTTCATTGATTGTATATGGTTATTTTATCACGCACCGGTGCTCTAGAGAATTAATTCGGAGGCTGTCCCGAACAGACGATGATATGCAAGGAGAAAGACCATCGGTCGTTTTTGGCGCTGTTGCACTAGTACTGATTTTGGATATAAAATAAATGATCATCCAACTCTGATTGATAAAATTCTTTAATTTATTTGAACCAAGGAACCTATATAATGTTTGACCAATAATTCTTGATTAAAAAGTAAATAATTTCTGATATACAAGAACAAATATTACACTCAAATTTCTACTTTTAATTTGATTGCGTTTATAATAATAATAATAATAAAACGTTTAGCTCACAATATTTCAATCAATAAATGTATTCTTTAGTACACACTCATTTGTAGATGAACTCAGAGGTTATTCACGAAGCTCAGGAAGCTATACATACAACCGAAGTATTTCATGAAAGTAGTGAGTGAAAGAAAATGAATAATTTCTTATTGAAAATCGCTGATTTCCTCTACTTAACAGTTAAATACCGCAGTGATGTTTTTAACAGTAACAAGTCTTTCGCGAGGAAAACTTGTAGGATCTTACTTGCAATTCTTGTTTGTGCATCCTCTGCAATTAACATGTTACTTGCAATTAAATCAGAAAAGATTACTGAAGATTTTTTTACTATAGTAACTACTTTTGATTATCTTTTATTCGTTATTTTAATGATCAAAGCGAGTGTAGTTCAAAAACATTTATGGGTTCGTTTCTGGAAAGTCTGTGCGATGGCAGAAAAATCTCAAATCATCAGAAATAGAAAGAAGAAGTGGGGGGATAATTATTCAAAATTCTGTCTGAGCATTTTTATTTTCTTCGTAATTGATAGCTGTAACGATTATTACATGTTAATAACGAACGAATATTGGGGTTTCAAAGGCTTTGCGAGGCAAACATCAGTGACTCTTGGATATTTTCGATGGAACATTGTATGTGCGGTTGTATTTCTCGTCACTTCCAAAATAGCTGAAATGCTCAAAGAGTTCAATTTGAAATTGTCGGAGATCTGTGATGGCGATTCGAATATTTCGATCGCAGTAATAGGAAGCGATGGGATGTTAATAAGAAGAAAAAAGAAGAATTTCTTGCTCCCTTTGAAAGAATTCAGAAAACTGTATTTTCATTTTATAAAAATCGGCGAATTATACTGCGTTACTACAGGCTGGCAACTTTTGTACCTCATAGTGTATTGTTTCATTTGCCATCTCTTATGTTTAGAGGAAATTTTAACCAATATTCATGCAATTTCTCTGAATACAGTTATTGCTATTTGGTTCTATATGCTAATGCTGTTTGTAAGTATTATTTTCCCTTCTGTACTACAAACGTACCATTTAACGAGGCACATTTTGTTTATGGAATAGAGAACATGCGGGTTCCACGAAGGTCTAATCTAGGCCCCTTATAATGATACCTAATATAACTGATAGTTTATCCGTTGAATTTTGATTCAAAGTGTTTTGATACGGTTATGTATTTTTGCGAGTCTCTTCCCACATGCCTAAGTTGAATATCCACATTGAGATTCTCAAGGGACTTATTTTTCGAAATCGATGTGAATGCGATGTACATTTTGAGTAGGTCACCTGGTTGAGTATGGACAAAACAGGCAGATAATGCCTAGGCTCTATGCTTGATCGGATGCCTCATATTAGATGAATTCTGTAGTATCAGTCACGAGAATTAAAGGTGTAATTGATTGATTAATATGGGGAAATATGAAGGATCCATTATGTTATATTACATTGTATTGTACGTGTTATATTATTTGAGTTGAAGAAACTGAAAAAAAAAGTTCACTGCCATGATGGTCCAATGGGCACAGCAGTAAATTTCCAAAACCCGCTGGCGATGGTCTGGCCACATCTGAAAAATATTTCCGCGAAAAAAAACCGTTTTTGTGTAGTTTTTTTTTATTATCATTTTCCCAATACAAGAGATTTATGGTTTCCTTGATTTTTTTTTTACACCCAATAACAAAAAAAAAAAACCTTCTTGCGCATCAATCGCAGAAATAGTGTATTTTTATGCGATTCAATTATGAATATTTTCACCGCTTTTTAAATTATTGGCTTTTTGAAATTTTCCATAGTCATGTCATGTTAGCGTAGTGCTTTAATGTGAAAAATTTTCTGTGATAATTTCATTTCATTTCGTTTCAACACGTGCCTTAGAATGGATTTTTAAATTTAAAAATCAAAAAAATTGGCAAAATTTTACAATTTTGTCCCTTTTCCTATGCCCGCCACTGGCTAACTTTACTTGAAAAATACTATTTTTTACACTACCTTTAATAAATTCGGAAAAAACTGAAAGGAGAGTTTTTAAAACCGAAAGTTTGAAATTTTAGAGGAATAAACATCATTTAAAAATATTCGAATATATCTCCGCCATTTTTATATTTGCTTCTTGAAATTTTTGAAGGTTAAATATGCTATTAGTATAGTTGTCTACTATCAAAATTTCCGTTCTATTCCTTCAAAAATAAGCTCATGAATGTTTATAGAAATGTAGACATTTTTACCCTTTTCCTACCCACGCCTCTGGCTTATTAATAGAAATGATGCAAATTGTACTGCATTAGCTCAAATTTCAAATAAGTTTATTCCAATCTTGTTAATTTTGTTTAAAAGTTTTTGATCTTGCCTATTTAGGGGTTCAAAATCTAGCCATTTTCCAAAAATTGAAAAGGCCGCCATTTTGGAATGTCTTTACCTATTTTACTCAAATACAGTACCAGACGACTACTTGAGGGTATCTTACTACCAAAAAAATTTCAGCGCTCTAGATTGAAAACTTCGACCAGAAACCGTGCCTCACGGACGGTTTTTTTTCTGAAATTCGGAGGGACATCCTGTAGAAGTAACACAACTCTAGGAAAATGTTTTTTACGAAAATCAAACGTCAGCCCTAAGGTTGATAAGAGTAAAAAATTTCGTTCATTAATCTTGAAAGATGAAGCTACAGGAGCGTTTTTAAAAATTTAGAGAAATTAATTTATAAAAAACATCATGTAAAAAAAAATCGAATATCTCCGCCATTTTTCTTATTTACTTTTTGAAATTCTCAAGGGTTTAAGTCTATTAGTATAGTTGTCTACTGTAAAAATTTCAGTTTAATTACTTCAAAAATGTGCTCATAAATTGTTGGAGAAATTTAGCCATTTTTACCCTTTTCCTACCCACGCCACTGGCTTATTAATAGAAAAAATGCAAATTTTATTGCATGAAATTAAATTTCAAGTCATTTACTTCCAATATTGTGAATTTGATATAAAACTCTTTTTTTATCTAGCTTATACAGGGGTTCAAAAAATAGTCCTTTTTCCAAAAATTAAAATGGCCGCCATTTTGAAACGGCTCGATCGATTTTGCTCAAGTGCAATACCAGACCACTCCTTGTGGATATCTTACTTCCACAAAAATTTCAGTCTCCTAGATTGAAAACTGCGACCTGAAATGAGGTGACAAAAACCGGATACCTGGAATTTTGAAGGGACACCCTGTAGAAGTGATGGGACTTTTGGAAAGTTTTTCAACGAAAATCCAACGTCATTCCCAAGCTTTACAAGGACCCAAAATTTCGTTCACTAATCTTAAAAGATAAAGCCACAGGAGCGTTTTTAAAATCGAAATTTCGCGATTTTGGAGAAATATATAAATATATAAATATATAAATATATATATAAATATATAAATATATATATATATATATCGTGGGCAGGTGAATTTTGGAAAACTACTTTTTCGTGATCTGGGGGTCACGATCGGTGGACATTTGATGAGTTTGGGTGATTTTTGGAAAGTGATGTCGTCCTCAATAGTGTATTTTTTTGTTAAAAAATACACTAATATTGCGGTCATTAGAAAAACAAAAGTGGATGATGAAAAGCTCTGGGATCTAGTCGGAGTTATATAATAAGAAGTAATATAATAATTCAATAATTTCCAATAATAAGAAAGAAATGGCAAGAATAAGAATTCAGGATTTTTCAGTTTTTTGTAGAATATTGCAAGAACGCCTAACGGTATCCGAAATTTCGTTTCTGCTTCTTAATCATCATCAAATTGTGTACACTTTTATAATACAACTAAACTTGTATATGATAGAAAATACGCCCGTTATAGCTTATTGTATTTGTATTTGCATCTTTGGGGGTGATCTAGTTACTGCGACTTAAAAGATCTATTGTATCCCCTCTACTGTGCTTCGCCTGGTGTGGAATTCCTTTAGTGAAGCACCCTCTCTCCGTTTCCTTGAGAAACTTCAGGATTTTGAGAGGATCAAGGTCGGGTAAGTTCCCTGCGTCTATCTGGTGATGGCCCAGAACATTACTTCTTTTGAGTTCTATCGCATCGCAGTTGAGCAGCAGGTGACGTGGTGTCTCGTCTCCTTTCCCGCAGAATCTGCAGACGCCATTTTCTTCTATGCCTAACTTCCTCAGGTGTTCCTTGAGCTTGCAATGTCTCGTTAGGAATCCCGTCATTATTCTGAAACGTTCCTTGCTAAGGTTGAAGAGTATCTTCGACCTCTCTCGGTTGAAGTTCCCGACGCCCGTTAGCTTAATGATCCTTTAAAATACCCACTGTTAATCTTTATTATGATGTATAAATATGGTAACGGACGAGTACCGATACTGTCGTGTAGAGGCTGATTTTGATATTTAAAACCTTCATCATCCGGCGATCGTTGCACTTATGTTTTGGTTGCCTACATTTTTAAATCTTAACTGCTTCCGACTCTGTGAATCCCTATCACTAGAATTAAAAAAAAAGTAACTTCGGTCTTTTATAATCAAACTGTAGTTCAAGCAGGTCAGGTCAGGTATTCAGTGATGCAGGAAGATCAAGGAGAGCAGCAAAATTAGCTTGGAGAAGGGGTAACACCACCGTCTGATCAAATAAAATCTCGCCAGCGAGAAGACTGTTTTCTAGAAACTTGAATCGTTTTCCGTTTCACGAGTTATTAAATTATTTAGATCTGCTTGCCACTTATCCGAAGTTGCTTTTTTGGTATTGTCAGTTATTGAACACAATTCTTGTTTTGTGGTATTATTCTAATAACCTTGGAAACAAACTCAAATTGAATTAATATACTTCACTGATGAAATTACTGAAACACGTCAATTTCGATGTTATTATTTATTTATTAGCCTTTGTAAATTAATTCTAATTTCATTATACATAATATGATTTAATGCTCATATGAGTGTGAAAATAAATAGAAAACAAAATTTTACATAATAATTGTTGTGTATTATTGCCTAGTAACTGCTACCCATCTGCTAAAGTATACGGAGTAATTTATTAACCTTTTAAAGTGAACATCGCATCAACTCCATTGTTTAGGTACCTACTAATAATGGAAGAATTATTATTAAAAACTGCAGATTTTCTATATTTGACGACAAATTACCAGAGTGATGTATTATTTAATAGTAATAAATCTTTTGCGAAAAGAACAGGGCGAATAATACTCGCGGTAATAATCTGCATATCTTCAGCGATTTGGAAAATATTGTCAGCTAAAAATGGAAACACACCTGGAGGACTTCTGAGTATAATAGTTGCTTGCTATTACTCCCTCTTCGTTGTTTTAACAATTAAAACGATCATCTTGCAAAAAGAAAACTGGACTAACTTCTGGCAAATCTACTCGTTTGTAGAGAAAGTCCTTCTTACCAGGAATAATAAAATGAAAAATAAAAAGAAAAAGTATTCAAATTTCTACTTCTTTGTTATCGGTTTTTTCGTGATTGACACCTTTTATGATTGTTACGCGTTGATAGGTAATAAAAATCGTACAATCAAGGATATCACCTTGCAATTATTAGAGACTATTGGATTCTTCCGTTGGGTTATTCTATGGTTGATGGTATTTCGCATATCTTTAAAAATTGGGAAAATCTTGAGGCAGTTCAATTTGAAGCTCCTTGAACTCTGCGAAGGTGATTCTAGTACCCAGATTTCGGGGATACGCAGCGGCAGGATTCTAATGAGAAAAGATAAGAGGAGTGTATTATTTTTTATAAAAGAAGTCAAGTTTTTGTATGTTCATCTGATGAAACTTAACGAGCTTTTTAACATAACTATGGGCTGGCATCTTCTGTACGTGATATGCTTTTGTTTTATTTGCTTGCTGTCGAATTTAGAAAATGTGCTGGGAAATATTCACGATCTTTCTGAATATCTCATTTGTGTGTATTCTGTCTACTCAGTTTTTGCTATTGTAAGTATTTTACCATTTGCTATTTATATTTTAACCCTCAATATTAACAAAAACAAATTTACACCCTTCAGACTTATTACTATAGTTCTAATTTCCTATTCTATACAATGTGATTCAGTGGTAAGTACCATAAATTGAAGGGCTTGGTATGTTTTATTATTATTACTTTTAGGGTAGGTTCAAGGCCCTTGTACTGACGCTTGCGCTTATTGTACCCCTTTGGATAATTATCTCATCGGTCCCGTCTCCCGAAAGTATTTCAGTACGAGTCCAATGATGGGTGCTTGTTCTATTTCTTTTGGTTCTGCCATTTCGGTGCCAAATACTAGAAGTCTAGTAGTTCCCTCTAGTGTTGGGCATTCACATATTAGTAGGTGGTATGGGGTTTCCTCCCCCTCTCCGCATCTCCTGCAATCTGGGATATTTTTCACTCCTATTATTGAAAGGTGTTTCATTAGTGGACAGTGTCCTGTTAGTAGTCCAATTGCCCATCTTAGCTGGTGCTTACTCAGCTTTTTCAGTTAGGTTTAGGTAAGAATTGCATTGAAGTTGCTCTATTTTCTCCCATGAGGAAAATTAGTTGTTGGCCTTTTGTGTCAGGTTTTCTGTCCACAAGAAAGAATCTAATTGGACTAGAAGTCCAATTAGGGCTTGGTAAGTAAATAGAGCTAAAATATTGAGAAAATATAAATAATTTTTTTCCGAAAATAAGTGTTTTATTGTATCTTTCTACAGAGTGGACCACAAATTTTCTGAATTTTTGTATACAGGTTTTCTATTTAATTCACAGTGTTTGGAAAAATTCTGGGTAAAACCGAAGCACCCAATGGCGTAGAATCCGGGGTCACAGGACACCTTTTTTATCGTAAAAAGTTCTGAACTGTCTTTTCACTATTTTATTACTTTTTCGAAATGCCAAATTAAATTGCTACAAAAAGTTATACATATAAAATTTCGATGGGACACATCGTTTCCGAGAAAAATTCAAATGTAGCGTTTTTAACATTTTTTTTTAAATTATTTTTATCCAATAGTCTTAGGTAAGTAGGTACCATAAATTAACGGACTTGTGGATAAGGCTAAAAAGAAAGTTGAAATTTTTTTTTTCACGAAAATATTTTTTAACCGAAATTTGTAAATGACACACCTGCTTTGTAAATGACACTTAAACACCCTATATTTCGGTTAAAAAACATTTTCGGAATAAAATTTATTTGAATTTACTTTTTATTTTAGTTGTACATATCTACAAACCCCTCAATTTATGGTGCTTACCGCTAAATCACCTTGTATAATGAATTATACAAACTTCAAGGGGTGATTCTATATGAAAGAACAATGACAGTTTGCTATATAAACGTATGTGCGCAAATGCTTCGTTTTCCGCACACGGGGTGTTATAGGTTTTCTTAAAAAATTACGATTTATTTATTTGCTCTGAAACCGATCGAGATATATGCAAATTAAATTTGAAGGGTTTTAACAAGAAGTGATTGCATTTTTTTTTGACATGCAACTAAGAATTTTATGTACATCAGTGGCGGGCAAAATAAATTTAAAAAAGGAGAAGGACAACGGTTTTAACTGATGATGGACAACCGGCTGAGATTCAAGTCGATCAGAAAGATAATAATAATAATAATAATAACGTATTTATTTCCAACAGATGCATAAAGGCACCCAATTGCAGGAAACAATTTAATATATACATACGAAAAAAATAAATAAAGACATGCGATAATATCTATTTTATGCCTAAAATCATATACCTATAAGTATAAAAACAAGATGTCAGAGAAAATACAGGAGAAAGAAAATACAAAATACAAGACGGCTGCGACGTCAGCTCGATAGCGTTAATTGATCCTTAAATGCAGTCACTACGCGTCCCATTGAATCGTATAGTTAATGTCGCAGCGGCCCGATATTCTGTTAGCAATAGCACACATAACCACTAAAGGTGATCTCGTCAATACTTTTGTGTTACTGCGCGGGTTATAAAATATGTACGTCTGTCTAGAATTACAGCGCGGAACAATGGAAGACAGCATTGATAGCAAAAAAGAACAATCGATCCTGTTATGAACCAGCTTGTAGAGGCATTTAATACTAAGTTCCGCTCTCCTATCCTCCAAAGAACTCAAGCCGAATCTTGACAGCAGAGCTTCTTGACAAAAACCCCTAGGAGGATAAACACCATCAATCCTAAAAGAGACATACTTTAGAAACTTCCTCTGAACAGACTCAAGAAGATCAATGTGAACTTTATGCAACGGAGACCACACAATACACGCGTATTCCAGTTTACTTCTTATAAGCGTCGTGAACAAAGTCACCAATGTCTGTGTGTCCGACAGCTCTCTACCATTTCTGAAAATAAAGCCGCAAAGTTTGAAGGCGGCGGACACTACCTGAGAAATGTGCTCCGTGAAGCGCAGCTGTCGGTCAAATACAACACCCAGGTTCCGAACAGAGTGCGGTCTGGAGAGTAAGATGCCGTCTATCGAGTAAGCAAAATCAATATTACGGTGTTTTTTGGAGTAAGTCATGACGCCACATTTGGACACGCTTAAAGAAAGGTTGTTTTCTCTGCACCACAGAGCCAAGCGGTCAAGATTAAGCTGCAGTCTCTCACAGTCCAACTGCGAGCAGACAGAGCTGAAAAACTTTAAGTCATCTGCGTAAATAAGTTTCTCACAAGTGAAGACATCAACTATATCGTTAATGAACATAAGAAAGAGCAGGGAACCCAAGTTTGAACCCTGAGGCACCCCTGAAGTAGGAATGAATGTTCTAGAAGTGTAACCTCCATACTTAACTTTATGTGTTCTATTCAAGAGGTAGTACCTTATAAGAGCTAGCAGGGGCTCCGAGAAGCCAAACAAGTCTAGCTTTTGCAACAGTATGGGGTGGTCTATCCTATCGAAAGCCTTCTGGAAGTCGGTGTAAACAGCATCCACCTGGCCACCACGATCGATAACATCCGACGTGTACTGAGTGAAAGAAACTAAGTTAGATGTTATAGAACGCCTCTCCATAAAACCATTCTGTTCCGCCGCCAGATAGGATTTGACAGATGAGTAAATACGATCAAATAAAATGGACTCGAAAACTTTGCTGAAATTACACAGCAATGAAATAGGTCTGTAATTCGTGACTAGAGAATTGTCACCACTTTTTAAAATTGGGGAAATGCAGGACATCTACCAGAAATCCGGAAAAACAGATTTCAATAATGCGGCTAAACAAAACCGACAAGATGATTCGATTCCAGGGCTTGTGATAGCTGGGAAGAAGAAAGACCAACATGGCAAGAAGTTGTAACACCCCGCCCCCCTACCCGCTCATTTCCGCTAAAAGTTGGCCTTGAGATCGTCTAGCTTTAGATGTAGGACCGCACGTTGTGTTTCGTAGTTTCGAGATTCGTAATTGAGGTATTTGGCGTTCTGACGTTTGACTGAATTTCTTGCTTTCATTTAAAAAAAAAATAATAAACAAATTAATTGTAGGGTGGGGTAATCAATTTCATATTATCATGTTTCACACTCAGGGATTACCCCCATCGTTACAATCCTTTACTCATTACTTTATAAATGGTTGTTTGTTTTCTCTATTGGTGAATTACGTGTTTCTTTGAACATTGTGATTCAACAACACTCGAGTTCGAATATAAAGTGTCCCTTCTGGTAGCTGGGAGAACCGCTTTTACTTTCATTCATTCTTTGAAGCAATGTGCGGCGTTGCCGCTTGTACTAAACGTTAGAATAGTCGTAGCTTGCTACCTTGCTAGGCTCGTTTAGTGCTTTTGGTTTTGCTCAAGATATGCTTCATTGATTTGTAACTCAGGTTGGCAAGGCCTGTTTTACCTTAATTGTTTATTCGCAGATGTACTCTGAATTTGCATTGTTCGGGCGGAGCTTTGTTAGCAGGTAATATTGTATTACCTCCCAGCAATATTCAGATATGTGATAGTCTTTGGACTAGAAGTTTTGGTTTACTGGATTTACTCTGAACTTGTATTCTCGGGTGTAGCTTCTGAAGAAAGTAATGTTTTATTACCTCCCGGCAAGATTCAGGTATGTGATAGTCCTTGGACTAGAAGTTCTTGTTTATTAATAAAAAATTCCTTTTTAATGGGATATTTTTCGTTCTGCGATATTGAACACATCTCTCGAGCGTTTTCGACATTATTAACAGAATCATGATCACCTCTGATCGAATTACAGACCCCATTCCTTTATTATTGCTCAGACACAATAATTAGAGTGTTGGAAAATGGGGCTAACCTACTCATATAACCAGCATATTCGGGTGTAGCTTCTGAAGCAAGTGACCAACAGCACCTCCCAGCCGTGTTATAGAGAACTACCTAACAAAAGGAATCGGGATAATCAAATCAGTTTAGTGATTACGTTTCTCGTTAATGCGTCGTGGTTTGTGATTTGCACTTTAAGAAAAGCCTGAGCGCTGCTGTGGCTACTCTATCGTTTTATTTATGTTAGTTTGAGCTTTTCGCATCAAACTTTGGTTTCCACGTAATTTTCGTGACTTCCCTGACTTGTGGTTTACTTTTGGCGATTTGGCAGCATGGTTTCGCCCGTCTACCTTTCAGGACACTTGCCTACTTTTTACTACCTCTATTATTGGCCTTTAATAGATATTGCGGACTCGAGTCTCGTCGCTTCGTCAGAATACAAAGCTCCTTTATGGTTTGTTTACACTACATAATAATACTACTGTTTACTAAATACTCTCTCACCAAATCAGGCATTACTATTACTTTTCTACTTCTACTTGATCTATTTGGCGGGGCAATAGGAAACTTCTCATTTGCGATCGATCAAGTGTTCGCAAGAGTGCAGGGATTTATTTCTTTGCTTTATATTTTTTTACGTCGGTTTATAATCTGTTCTTCATTCATGGTGTTACACAATAGCGAAGGAATTCCTCTCACTCTCTAAGTCGTATAATTTAAAGGGGCGGTTTTTTTTTCTAATATCCGGTCGATCCTACATCTGTGCTAAATAAACTCGGACTCTTTTATAAATCGGATGATTTGAGTATTGCGTTCGTGGTTAATTTCCTAACTGAATTATTTCTGATGATGTGCCGTTTTCTATTTATTCACAGGTTATTAATTCCTGACCTGGGTTCATTTTCCTACTTTTCCTCCTAGCTCTATCTCGATTTCCTATACAGGGAATTTATTTCTTTACCTTATGTTTCAACGTCGGTTTATTAGTCGGGCGTTTATTTATCGGGGCCGTCTTTCTTATTACGGTGCTGGCGATTGAGGCCGGTGCTTGAATCGGGGCTCTTTCTTTTGCAGGCGTGCATAGTTATTCGCTAGAGACAGAAATTGTCCTTATGAATCACGGATCCCTCCTTGATTCTTTGTGAAACTAAATTCTAATCTTATGAATGGAGTGAATTAGAAAATGCTGGTTGTGTCAGCGTATGAATTTCTCGCTACTTCGAATAATCCTAATTTTGCTCTTTAAGGGAGAATTTTATATTTGGCAAAGTAGATGGAAATAGAAAGATGCCTAATCAATTTTTATTTAGTGATGTAAAAATAATAGAAACGATGTGAAACTCTCTAGGGGTTTTCACCGCTAGGGTGCAGAAAAGAAATGGTGCGATTCTCTCGGGGAGTTTCCACCGATAGATAGGAATTTGTTTATGCGATACCCTCAAAGGGGTTTCCAAAAAACAACAAGGAAGAAAGTCTACCTATGCGATACTCTCGAGGAGTTTCCACCGGTAGATAGGAATTTGTTTATGCGATACCCTCAGAGGGGTTTCCAAAAAACAACAAGGAAGGAAGGCTACCTATGCGATACCCTCAGAGGAGTTTCCACCGGTAGCGGAGGAAAGAGTCAGTCTTGCCATGAACAGAGTCAAGGCAGAACTAACTAGCCCTTTTCATCGGATGCGTGTTTTTATAGCCAGATTCCGACCAGGATCTATTGTTTCATTTGAGCGCGAACGGTCTGCCGGCCGCTTTCTAACACGGCCTGCCCACGTGATTCTTTAAGTATACAATGCAGTGGAAACTTTCCGTTGGTGCTGATGTTTTAGTTTGCCTGTCGTGCCGCCTGTGTTAAAGAAGGCGGGTGACCTAGATTCCTGATCCATTATATCTACTCATGCCGACTATCCCGCGGATGTGAATGAGAGAAGAAAAAAAATTGTAATTATTTTACGTACCTAGGGCTGGTTTATCTCAAAGTGGCACGTCATTCTTCGGCTGTGAAGTCTTATTGGTCACAATGGGATTCCATCACTTTCCATGATGGAATATTGAAACTCATTCTTGCAGGAGTAGACGGCCAGGAAGAACGCAATCTCAGAAGTTCTCAGCGTGATGCTTAAGCACAATGGAGCATCTGGCGGACATATTTCGGCGTAGCAAGGACGCTCAGTAAGCTACGAGAACGGTTCTACTGGGTGAACTGTAAAGAAATAATCGACCCCAGAGGAAGTGATGAGCTCTAATGATATAGTACAATGTGGGCAGCCCGTTTGAGAGGATCGCCATCGATGTAGCCGTTCCGTTCCCGAAAAATGAGGCAAGGAACAGGTACATCGTGGTCGTTATGGATTATTTTAACAAATGGGTAAACGCCTATGCCTAAACAATTCAAGAAGCCGCAACGATCTCCGAGGCTTTGGCAAAGGAATGGATCTGTCGATTTGGTGTACCATTGGATCTCCACTCGTATCACGGTAGGAGTTTTAAGTTCAACCTATTCCAGAACACCTGCAGACACCTGGCGATAAGTAAAATCAGGACAATCGCTTTGCACTCGCGATCCGATGGAATAGTGGAGCGCATGAACAGGACCGTGAATAGGTCCTTAAGGACCCTTTAAATGTAGTCTCTGACCATCAAAGCGATTGGGACCATTATCTGTACCTGTTCCTATGTGCCTACAGATCTACCGTACATGATACTATAGGCCAAACGTCAGCGTGGATAGTGATGGGTCGCGAGTTGAGATTACCTTTACTTGAAATATGGTTTGCCTCCGGGAGAAGAAGTGGCTGGGGAGGACTACGTAAGTGAGCTTCGTCAGAAGATGGTTGAAATATATGAAAAATAAAGGAGACCTACGACATCAAGGCTCATGAAGGCGGCTACCAGCATGGAGACATGGTTTGGCTTCACAATCCGCAACGACGTCGAAGCCTATCTCCAGAAATGCAATCGTCTTGGGAGGGGCCCTATTAAGTTCTAAAGAGAATCAACGACATAGTGTACAAAATCCAGAAGTAGCCTAAGGGAAAACCGAGAATGAAGATCGTTCTTTCGAAGACTTCATGGTCTTACATGTAGGCACGTAGAAGTCCCGATTTGCTATGGTGCGAGAAGAACAGCGCGACCTCTTTGAGGTTCCTTCTGATTATTGCTTAGGTCACTGCGTCGCTAAAGACCTGCAGATGTCTCGAGGAATCACCACTTATTTCAGGTAATCAATCTGTCTTCAGGTTTGGCCTCTTGACGAATATTGAAGACAGCTAGGCACCGCGTTAAAAAGAGAGCCCAGGGAAGGTGAATTAAGAAGAAGTATGTAATACCTAATTACCAAGATGAAGTCGCAAGGAAAACCTACCTACCGAGACGTATGGGATACCCTTACTATCAGACTCTAAGAAGTACTATTGGTCCAGAATAAGACGAAACTAGAGATAGCGAAATTATTTTATTTATTGTAGCTGCTCCTGTATAATAAAACTGCATAATAAAAAAAAGTTTGATTTCAAATGACGTTTTCAGTTTCTAGAACTGGTTGTGTCGTAATAGTATTACGCCGTACAGAGAAAGAATTTATCCTCGGTGTATTTATCCTCAAAACCATTTTAACCACTCGTCTGGACGCTGTTGTTGTTGCCAGACTCCTTGAGATATTTAGTTATCTTAGGTAAACTGTAGTTAAGGTTGGTCAGGTCAAGTATTCAGTGATGCAGAAAGATCAAGGAAAGCAGGGAAATTAAGTTGGAAAGGGCTATCACCACGTCTGGTCAAACCAATACTCGCCAACGAGAGTTTTGACTGTTGTTTGACTGTTTTGACTGAGCTTGACTGACTGTTTTCTATAAACTTGACTCGGGCAGATTTGAATACCTGTTTCATGAGTTATTAAAGTAGATAAATCTGTGTGCCACTTATCCGAAATTGCTTCTTTGGTATTGTCAGCTACTGCACACAATTCTTATTTTGTGGTGTTATTATAGTAACCTAGAAACAAGCTCAAATTAAATTAATATACTCGTACTTCAGTGATGAAATTACTGAAACACGTCAATTTCGATGTTATTTATTTATTTATTAGTCTTTCTAAATTATTTCTAATCCCATTATACATAATATAATTTAATGCTTATATTTATGAGTGTGAAAGTAAATAGTAAACAAAATTTTACATAATAATTGTTGTGTATTACTGCCTAGTGACAGCTACCTATCTGCTGAAGTATAGAGAGTAATTTATTAACCTTTCAAAGTGAATATCGCATCAACTCCATTGTTGAGGTACCTAATAATGGAAGAATTATTATTAAAAACTGCAGATTTTCTATATTTGACGACAAATTACCAGAGTGATGTATTTAATAGTAATAAATCTTTTGCGAAAAGAACAGGGCGAATAATACTCGCGGTAATGATCTGCATATCTTCAACGATTTGGAAAATATTGTCAGCTAAAAATGGAAACACACCTGGAGGACTTCTGAGTATAATAGTTGCTTGCTATTACTCCCTCTTCGTTGTTTTAACAATTAAAACGATCATCTTGCAAAAAGAAAACTGGACTAACTTCTGGCAAGCCTACTCGTTTGTAGAGAAAATTCTTCTTCCCAGGAATAATAAAACGAAAACTGAAAAGAAAATTTATTTAAACTTCTACCTCATCGTTATTGGTTTTTACGTGATTGACACTTTTTATGATTATTACGGGTTGATAAGTAATAAGAATCGTACAATCAAGGATATCGCGGTGAGAGTATTAGAAACTATTGGATACTTTCGCTGGGTTATTTTATGGTCGATGGTGTTTCTGATAACTTTGAAAATGGTGGAAATATTGAGGCGATTCAATCTTAAACTCCTTGAACTCTGCGGAGATGATCCGAGAATGCAGATTTCGGTGATAGGAAGCGGCAGGATTCTAATGAGAAAAGATGAAAGGAGTGTATTATTTTTTATAAAAGAAGTTAAGTTTTTATATGTTAATCTGATGAAACTTAACGAGCTTTTTAACATTACTATAGGCTGGCATCTTCTGTACGTGATATGCTTTTGTTTTATTTGCTTGCTGTCGAATTTAGAAAATGTGCTGCGACATATTCACGGTCTTTCTGAATATCTCGTTATTGTGTATTCTGTCTACTCAGTTTATGTCATTGTAAGTATTTTCCCTAATTGTTACACTTATTTTAACCATCAATCACCCTTTAATCCTCAAGCGCGATCATTCCCAAGATTTCCTGAATCTTACCTTTGATTCCGGAACGAACTCGTTCCTTCATTCCCGTTTTACCTGATACGTGTCTACCTGACGCGTATCTTCTAGTCTAATCTCTAGACTTCCTATGTCTCCCTTATGAATGCCAACCCAGTAGTTCGCTTAGTCCCTTTTTACTTGATATGCCAAGCAGTTCTTTAGTTTTCCTGTTTATTATCCTACTTTTGCCTTTATTTATCCTACTCTTTGCATCTGAACTTTCTGTTCTCTTATTCCCTTGTGATCTGTTTTTCCTCTGGTGTGTCAACCAGATCTGAGACTTTCCAACTCTGAATAATAACTCCTCATCTAACTTGTCCTCTTTAATCCTTATAAAATCTGATTTCGCGAGCTGTCGGACTCCCTGCGTCAACACATAATTAATTAAGGCACTTCACACATTAATAACTTCATGGAGCGATAGAGACCGAAACTCCCCGCCTCCTGCTCGTAAAACGTTAAAATAAAACCTTCTTTTTAATGTTAAGAATAAACTACAACACTATAAACATTATGTCGTTTAAAAAAACAGTGAGATACAATATAGTATCGATCGTCTAACTAAGTCCCAATTTTGTAACAATAATTAATAAGAAATATAATGAGTATCTATAAATGTTTCATCCTTCCTCGGTTTTCGTAATTTCTTTAGACTGGAATGACAAAATCAATGACATTTAATATTTAAAAATCTATTTAATTCCATACACAAAATAACACTTTTCGATATTTAGTGTATGAGAAATATTATAGAAATAGACTTACAACTCTTGTTTATTAATACATTAGTCAATTTTCTTTGGCCGTGTTCCTAGGCTCAAGGTAATTTTCACGAAAAATGGAAGAATTATTATTAAAATTTGATGATTTTATATACTTAACAGTTAATTACCGTATAAATGTATTCAATAGTAATAAATCTTTTGTGAGAAAAACCGGACGAGTAGTACTCTCGGTAATAGTTTGTTTATCTTCAGCAATTTGGAAGATACTTTCAGTTAATGGAGGAAACACTCCTGAAGGATTTCTTAGTGTAATAGTTGCTTGCTATTACTCCCTTTTCGTTGTTTTAACAATTAAAACAATCATCTTGCAAAAAGAAAACTGGACTAACTTTTGGCAAATTTACTCGTTTGTACAAAAATTTATTCTTTTCAAGAATAATAAAGTGAAAACTAAAAAGAAAAATTATTCAAATTTCTACATGATCGTTATCGGGTTATTCGTGATTGACTCTCTTTATGATTATTACGGGTTGATAAGTAATAAAAATCGTACAATCAAAGATATCGCGTTGCAATTAATAGCAAATTCTGGATATTTCCGTTGGGTTATGTTATGGTCGATGGTGTTTCTGATAACTTTGAAAATGGTGGAAATCCTGAGGCAGTGCAATCTGAAGCTCCTTGAAATCTACGAAGATGATTCGAGCATGCAGATCTCGGTAGTAGGAAGTCGCAGGATTCTGATGAGAAAAGATAGAAGGAGTTTACTATTTTTAATAAAAGAAGTTAAGTTTGTGTATCTTCATCTGATTAAATTTAATGAGCTTTTTAACATTACTATGGGCTGCCATCTTCTGTACGTGATATGTTTTTGTTTTATTTGCTTGCTGTCGAATTTAGAAAATGTGCTGCGACATATTCACGGTCTTTCTGAATATCTCGTTATTGTGTATTCTGTCTACTCAGTTTATGTCATTGTAAGTATTTTCCCTAATTTTTACACTTACTTTAACCATCAATCACCCTTTAATCCTAAAGCGCGATTATTCCCAAGATTCCCTGAATCTGACCTTTAATTCCGGAACGCACTCGTTCCTTCATTCCCGTTTTACCTGATGCGTTTCTACCAGACCTAAGGCCAGGTCAGGTAGACCCCCTGCCAAAGGGGTGAACTTCAGTAGTTAAATTTGTCACGAAAATATATCCCCCTCGATAACAAAATCGACCTGTTTCGGTGTTTTTCGCGTATATCTTCAGTTTCCAAGTTATATTATGGCGAGTTACGTTTTCGTTGGGCCACCCTGTATGTAAGCGAAACCCAAAATGTTGGATATCGTTGTAAAGGGAATCCAAGTAGCTTTCAAATGAGGTATCACTCGATATCTGTTCCCTATGATGATAAGCAAAGGGGTAGCTACCTCTGCAAAGGGGGTGAACTTGGGTAGTTAAATTTAGCACGCAAATATGACCCCCCCCCCCCCCCCGATAACAAAATCGACCTGTTTCAGCGTTTTTCGCATACATCTTCACTTTACAAATTATTAGGCTTGTTACCTCTTCGATGGCCCAGCCTGTATAATTTTTTTATGTGGATCAGGCTACATCCTTGGATGCAATTTGCTAAATTCGGAATGTCTATTTACATACTATCGCTTAACTCTCCCCTGGGTTATGATTTACGTGGTTACTTTAAGAATTAAAAGAGGTTATTACAAGAGGATTTTATGCTTCGTCAGCTGAACAATTCTCCAACACCAAATGATAAGACTTTGTTCATTATTCTAACGTATAGAGTAACTAATACTTAGAGTTTTTCCTAATAACAGACAAAGCACTTATACTCTGAAAGACATTAGAAAATAATTGTACATCTCCTTGAACAAATCTTCTGAACTCTTCAATTCTCTAATAGGTTGGCATTTCTTCTTCACAAACTGCGTCGCATTTACCTCTATGTTGTTATTGAACAAGCCCTCGTAGCTAGATAATTACAGGATAATCATCCTCGAACAAACGTTGGTTTATTCCATTTACGGTTTCTTTCATCTAGTAAGTAACGAACATTTTCAATTGTAATTAATTGATTTTTTTCTCTCGTTTCAGTACATCTCAACCTCACTGATCTTGAACTGCGACATGGCACAGAGAGAGGCTAAGCGAATATCGTCGATTTGCTTCGAACTGGAGGAGAAATTCCCGGCCGACTCTGAAGAGCGTCGGGAACTTATTAACTTTGCCCTGTACACTAAAAGCAACGTCATCACGTTTTCAGCAGCAGGATTCTTCGACGTGAACAGGGGCACACTTACATCTTTACTGGGCGCCATTTCGACTTATATTATTGTTATAATACAATTCAGTATGTTATATAAGTCGTAATATACACTTATCACTTTTTTCAGTCTTAATAATTATTCAAATAAAACAAAAGTTTGATCAATGAGCATTTTGTCCAAAATATAGGGACTCATTGATTAAAATTTTGTTTTATTCGAATATTACTGAGTAGGTATACTAGGACCAAGTCAGATTTTTATAATTATCGTTTAAAATATTATCTATTGTATGGGCCACTAACAACTGGTTCATCAAAGCCAAGGCGATTCCAGTCGTGTGGTGGACAAGTCAACATTATTTCGTCCAAGATCGTGGAGACTGGGCAACGCGGTGGGTATCACTTGTCTAGCAAGATTCTTTACTTGTAGTTGTAGCTTCACGCTAATTTCATTGTTGCTTATTAAGGGAGTCTGGGTACTGGGCTATCAATAAGACCTAATACAATTACCTACAATTACAATTACAAATTTCTTTATTGTACTTGAATTACAACAGTCATTGCTCAGTACAACAGCGTTATTACCGAAATAATAAAAACAAACATAAAGACAAACAAGTAAAAATTTTAACGCACAGCAAGTCAACATAACGCCCGGAACAGTGAGGGTCGAGACGCGCAGAGACACTAAAGAAAAGACATCAGGTCTCGATCGAGGTGTAGTTCAAACTCTATGATAAGGTTGGATCAAGGCTGAAGGCTTTAAGTAAAGAACTCACTCCGCTGTACCATGCTGAATCAAACCCCGTGGAGCGTAAGAACAGAAACATGAAACCCCGACTGGCTATCCTTTTAAAAGACGACCATACTATACTTGGAAACAATCTACCTGCTATCAGCTTTATCCTGAACACCGCAGTATGCCAAATTACCGGCCGAACACCATCATATTATCCAACCTTCGGAAAAGAGCTTCGAACAGCCCACAAAGTGTTGCGTGATATGCGTGAAGTTCTGAATACCAAGAATTACGTACCTGCTTATCACCTCCTACCTTCAGCGTACGGGACTCGATCTTCAAGAAACCTGAGACGTTAAAGAGCAACAATAGGATAGAAGTAAAAGATATGCGGATCAGAAGAGCAGGGAATCTCCGTCTTACCAAATTGGGCCACAAACGAGACGGACCTTATCTCATTTTAACACCCAATTCCAAGGTCAGTTATGAACTAGCCGATCCAAGTAATCCCACGGTATCTATAAGGAAGTACTACTTCGGACTCCATTTCGGACCTCACCCTGTTCAGTGGAACCCATTCAGTGGATAATGTTGTTACATTACCGGTTCATCCTAAGAAGAAAAGAGGAAGGTCAAGGAAGTAGTACTTCAACCGTAAAAATATTTTTTCAAATATTAATAAATAGGTTTATGTTTTCAACTCTTACTTTGTATAGAATCTCTACATACTGATGGATGATAATAATAAAACACTGTGTTTTAAATGGGTATAAATTTAAATTTGATTGTCCCGCGCCTACCAATCATATCTCTGGATAAAAAGAATATTTCTTCGACACCCTGTATCTCAAAAACGGTGCATTCCCGAACACACGTTAATGGGATTTTTTTTATTTAAGTCTGAAGAATCAGCCTGTGAAGTTTGGCCAACCTTACAGTAAACACCCTGTACTATCTTTCTCTATGATGAGTACTTATCAATCTTTTACTTCTTTTAGGTTATTAGATTAGGCAGGTAGTGTGATGAAAGTGGAACTAAAATGAAAATGGAAAAACACCTCAAGTAATAGCACAAACTAAAATTGCAATGAAAAATTCTTTAACCCAAAAGTCAAAAGAAAGATTATCAGTAAATTTTTTTATTCAGATATTCAGATTATAGTTGGTAAATCTAAAATGAAAAGTTAGGTACTAAAGTTATGTAGTAAGTAAGGTGAGTCTGGCATCTTAAAATCATTCGTTCCTATATGCTATCCGAAGTAGATAAAGTACAGTACAATATCTCGAGCTGAAAATCAATTTCGCACTTGCGTAAAAACGTCACTTCCAACTCTTGTTATGTGATATACTATTACGGACGTAGCCCATTTTCCAGAAATACATTAATTGATTTTCATAATAATAATAACTGGGTCCAAGAAAATTCTCATGTTATTACTGAGACACATTTTCAGGAACAATGTTCTATCAACGTTTAGATCGGTATCATAGATGACTATTTGATTTGACCATTATTTTACCACGACGTCTTAACGGACAATCTTACAGTAATTATCTACAAAATTGCCTCAGCAATTTTCTACAGATTTCCCTATGCTTCTTGAAGATGTTCCTTTATAAATATAAATATCGAGTGACGAAAATTCGTCACTCGATGAGAAGGAGAGCAGAAGCCTGCATAGATCCTGGAGGTAATCATTTGTAACCTTTTTGTGAATAGTTATTAGGTACTTTTCATTTGTTAGATTTAAAAAAATTGCTTAGAAGTTAATAAATATTCTGAACGATCAAAATTAACTTGATTTTATTGTAACAATTTTTCGACATGCAATGAAGTCGTTTTTATTTTTTTCCTAATAGGAAATGAAGCACTTAATATACGTAAAGATATTTAGAAGCAAAAAAGTTGTATTTTTAAGTGCTTAATCTGAAGAAAATCTAAATTAAAAAAGAGCACAGTAGCGTACTTCCTTTTTTGTCAATATTATTCGCGAGACTGCCCTCCGAGACGCCACTGGAACTGCATGATAATTATCTTTTAGGTAGTACCAACTTAGCGTCTTATTTCAATGAGTAATAGCGATGTCAGATTTCATCAAAATGGACAATGCTCATAAAGATAATTAAGTAAAAAACATTTTTTTTTTTTAACTTTGACACCCTGTATCTTGAAAGCAACTCTTCAGGATACATGTTTATATGAACTTTTCTACTTGATTTTGGTTCAGAAACGCGTCCTTGAAATTACGCTCAATCATTTCAAAAACACCCATATATACATATATACAGGGTGGTTATACAGGGTGTTTCTTAATAACAATCGAATATTTAAGGATGTTATTCTTGGGTCAATTTTGAGAAAAAAACTTTATATGAACGTATGTCCTAAAAGTCTTAACTTTTTCATCATAATCTCATCATCATTGATATTAGCAACTTTTATAGAGCGCTAATTGAATTACTCTGCATATGGCAGTGGCTGATATTTTAGGGTTGGTTGAAATAATAATTGCCTTTATGAAAACAAATTTTAAACTGTAAATGTTTTCTACATAAAAAGGTGCTATTGGTCAAAAGCTAAAATATGAACTGTTTTCGAGAAAAGCGGCATTTTATGATAAAAACCATAAAGGTAGTAACATGTTTTGTTGTGGACAAAAATATCACTTCTTTTTGATAGTTTATTTATGATTTGTTTCACTGCCACTTAAAAAAAAATTAATTAGCCCGCAAAAGTAGATAATAGTAATGACAAGATGTCTACACAGAAGTTCAGTTTTATACCCCAACATATCCTGAGATATCGTCAAAAAACTGAAAAATATATTCCTCGATTCAGTTTAATGGTGTCAAGTATTTTTTTTGCCGCAATTGTAGCATTTTTCATGTAGTTTTAGAAAAAGATGCTAAACGTTGAAGAAAATGCATACAGAGTGAACTTTTTGACAAAACCGATAGAGACCTGGAAAATTGTGTGGTCCTGCAGTTTTCTAATCCGCAAGAAATTAAGTGTAATTGGTAAAGCATATTTATCAAATTTCATTAATTCATCAATTCGTTCAAAAGATACTGGTCATCAAAAATGTCGGCAAAATGCATAAATAACATCGAAACGAAGGGTCTTAGAAAAATTTCAAAATGAGATTCTGAATCGCCTTGAAAAATCCACCTATATACCCTTAAACTAAGTCGGTCTGGTGGTAATTGTTTTAAACTTTGTTGGATTTGCGATTTCATGTTTCCATGATAACATCTTAGTGGGTATTATAAGACCTACACACTATTTTTATTAGGTATTATTACTATTTTCTAAAAAAGGGTATCCAGTGCAGTGTTGTGACTTTTTATTCCACACAAATGGTTATAGGTATCTTCTTAAGGGAGCCATACTATAGTAAAAAGGAAATGAACTTAGAATCTTTAATCCTCAATGGATGCTGTGGTGTTGTCCGTGTACGTCATTTCGGGATCACCCTGTTTTGGAAAAATTTTGGAAAAACTTTTTCGAGATCTGTGGGTCATGATTGGTGAACATTTGATGAGTTTGGCTTTAGTGTATTTTTTAACAAAAAAAATACACTATTGAGGACGACATCACTTTTCGAAAATCACCCAAACTCATCAAATGTCCACCGATCATGACCCCCAGATCACGAAAAAGTGGTTTTCCAAAATTCACCTGCCCACGATATACAGGGTGTCCCAGCTTATTCGAAGCGGTCTCTGTAGGCAAAACGACGGATTTTTTCCAAAAAATTTTTGCAAATTCAAGTACAGAATCACAATGGCCATAATATAAAATTATTTTGGAGTATACAGAGTGTCCCATATGACAGTGGCATATCAAAGTTATGTTTTTTTAAATGGAATGCTCCTATGTTATTGCATTTTTAGATTGTCTGAGAAGAGAAAATAAGATTGACTTTTACAGTTGGAGTTTAAATTCAGAAGTTTTTGAGTTATAAACAAGTGAAAATCGTCATTTTTCAAGTTCAAGGCCCTGTACAATGAAAACGGTTCAAGATAGACAAAAACGGCTTACATGTCCCTATTTTAACTTTTTATGTACTATCCTATGGTATAGAAACATTTGTACTTTCTTTGATTTTAATATTTGGCGACGCGTGGAGAAATCTCAGAATTTTTAAAAAATTTTATCACCCTGTATAAACATTTCATCTACATGATAGGATAGTACATGGAAAAGTAACGTTGTACAGGGCTTTGAACTTGAAAAATGACGATTTTCACTTGTTTATAACTCAAAAACTTCTGAATTTAAACACCAACTGTAAAAGCCAATCTTATTTTCTTTTTTCAGACAATCTAAAAATGCAATAACATAGGAGCATTCCATTTAAAAAAACATAACTTTGATATGTCTTATGCTTTTGGGACATCCTGTACATTATGAATATAATTTTAAAACGTACCTCTGCCGGGTCTCTATCCACTCCAAAAATAAAAAGATCCTAAAATCCAGAGACACGGCCATAATCTTCCGTTTCGTATACCGTGGCCCACCCTGTATATATTTATATATTTAAAATTAGTAGTTTATTTCGACTGTCCAAAAAATTAATTAATTGATATTGATAAAATGATATTAATTCCTAATATCATTTATATATTTTATATATTTGATTATTTTTATTGAACCTTGCTTCTTATTAGTTGTTAAATGTTCTTCTTTATTTGGGTTTTAGTTATTATTAAGTTTTTTATTATTTTATTTTCTTTATTTTTTATAAAAATATTTTTGAAAAATAATATTTTAATATCGAACCTAAAACCCAAATAAAGAAGAACATTTAACAACTAATATTTTATATATTTATACAGGGTGTCCCAGCTTATTCGAAGCGGTCTCTGTAGGCCAAACGATGAATTTTTTCCAAAAAAATTTTGCAAATTCAAGTACAGGATCACAATGGCCATAATTTAAAATTATTTTGGAGTATACAGAGTGTCCCATATGACAGTGGCATATCAAAGTTATGTTTTTTTAAATGGAATGCTCCTATGTTATTGCATTTTTAGATTGTCTGAGAAGAGAAAATAAGATTGGCTTTTACAGTTGGTGTTTAAATTCAGAAGTTTTTGAGTTATAAACAACTGAAAATCGTCATTTTTCAAGTTCAAGGCCCTGTACAACGAAAACGGCTGAAGATAGAGAAAAACGGCTTACATGTCCCTATTTTAACTTTTCATGTACTATCCTATGATGTATATGAAATGTTTATACAGGGTGATAAAAAATTTGAAAAATTCTGAGATTTCTTCACTTGTCGCCAAATAAAAAAATCAAAGAAAGTACAAATGTTTCTATACCATAGGATAGTACATAAAAAGTTAAAATAGGGACATGTAAGCCGTTTTTCTCTATCTTTAGCCGTTTTCGTTGTACAGGGCCTTGAACTTGAAAAATGACGATTTTCAGTTGTTTATAACTCAAAAACTTCTGAATTTAAACACCAACTGTAAAAGCCAATCTTATTTTCTCTTCTCAGACAATCTAAAAATGCAATAACATAGGAGCATTCCATTTAAAAAAAAACATAACTTTGATATGCCACTGTCATATGGGACACTCTGTACACTCCAAAATAATTTTAAATTATGGCCATTGTAATTCTGTACTTGAATTTTCAAAAAGATTTTGGAAAAAGTCCATCGTTTGGCTTACAGAGACCGCTTCGAATAAGCTGGGACACCCTGTATATTTATTTCTCCAAAATCACGATTTTTCGATTTTAAAAACGCTCCTGTAGCTTTATCTTTCAAGATTAGTGAACGAAATTTTGGATTCTTGTGAAACTTTGGAATGACGTTGGATTTTCGTTGAAAAAATTTCCAAAAGTCCCATCACTTCTACAGGGTGTCCCTTCAAAGTTCCAGAAATCCGGTTTTTGTCATCTCATTTCAGGTCGCAGTTTTCAATCTAGGGGGCTGAAATTTTTGTGGGAGTAAGATATCTATAAGAACTGGTCTAATATTGTACTTGAGCAAAATCGGTGGAGCCGTTTCAAAATGGCGGTCATTTTAATTTTTGAAAAATTTGCTAATGTTTGAAGCCCTGTATGAACAAGATGGAAAAAAAACTTTGAAACCAAATCAACAGGGTTTGAAGAAAATTACTTGATATTTAATTTAGTGTAATAAAATTTACATTACTTTTATTAAGAAGCCAGTGGCGTGGATAGGAATGTGGTAAAAATGGCTAAATTTCTCTAACAATTTATGAGCACATTTTTGAAGCAATTGAGCTGAAATTTTCACAGTAGATAACTATACTAATAGCCTTTAACACTTAATTTCAAGAAGTAAGTAAGAAAAATGGCGGAGATATTCGAATTTTTTTTACATGATGTTTATTTCTCTAAAATTTTAAGAACGCTCCTAGTAGCTTCATTTTTCAAGATTAATGAAAGAAATTTTTTACTTTTGTGGAACTTAGGGATGACGTTTGATTTTCATAAAAAAACATTTTCCTAAAATTGCGTTACTTTTACAACGTGTCTCTCCAAATTTCCAAAAAAAACCGGGTATGAGGAACGGTTTCTGGTCGCAGTTTTCAATCTAGGGGGCTGAAATTTTTTTGGTGGTAAGATAACTGCAAGTAGTCGTCTGATACTGCATTTGAGTTAAATCAGAAGAGCCGTTTCAAAATGGCGGCCTTTTCAATTTTAGGAAAAAATTATAGATTTTGAACCCCTAAAATTTAGGGGTTATTTAATAAGCCAGTTAGAAACAACAATTTTTAAACGAAATTAACATTATTGGAAGAAAATTATTTGAAATTTGAGTTATAAAATATTAAGTTAAAATATTGCAATAAAATTTGCAATATTTTTATTATTAAGCCAGTGGCGTGGGTAGGAAAAGGGAAAAAAGGCTAAATTTCTATAACCGTTTATGAATATTATATTTTTGAAGGAATTGAACGAAATTTTTTCCAGTAGACAACTATACTAATAACCCTTAACTATGAAAAATTTCAAGAAGCAAATAAGAAAAATGGCGGAGATATAAGAATATTTTTACATATTATTCCTCTAAAATTTAAAATTTTCGATTTTCAAAGCTCCCTTTCCACTTTTTCCGTTCTATAAAAGGTAGTGTAAAAAATAGTATTTTTTAAGTAAAGTTAGCCAGTGGCGGGCATAGGAAATGGGGCAAAATTGTTCTATTTTGCCAATGTTTTTTTTTGTTTTGTTAAATTTAAAAATTCATTCTAAGGCACGGCTTAAAACGAAATGAAATGCAATTGTCAGTAAGCCACTACGCGAATATATCACCTGACTATGGAAAATTTCAGAAAGCCAATTTAAAAAGCGGTGAAAATATTCAGAATTGAATCGCATGAAAATACACTAGTTCTGCGATTGATGCGCCAGAAGGCTTTTATAAAGTGATGTCGTCCTCAATATAATGATATTTGTTGTACCTAATATAATGATGAATGACATATTTATTATGTACCTATTTCTGATGTAAATTTCCATGCATTTTTTACGGTCTATGATCAATAATAATTGATAATAAAAATGCAATTACTTATATTCCACTCGAATTTTCGGCTTTTATGATTATTGTATCTATAATAATACTAAGTCAAATTCAAGGTCATAATATTTTATTACTCTTTAACAAATAAATATATTAGTCTACAATCATTGGTTAAAGAACGGAGAATTTTTTCAGGAAGTTCGGGAAATACATACCTATATTATTTAATTCATTAAAGTAGTAAGCGAAAATGAATGATTTCTTACTGAAAATTGCTGATTACTTGTACTTAACAGTAAATTACCGCAGTGATGTCTTTAGAAGTAATAAGTCTTTCGACAGGAAAGCTTGCAGGATCATACTTGCGGTAGTTGTTTGTCTATCTCCTACAATTCTAAGCTTACTTTTAATAATTAACATAGAAATGATTACTGGAGGACTTCTCGCAATACTATTCACATTCTATCCCGCTCTCTCGACTATTTTATTCGTCAAAGCGAGCATTGTTCAAAAACATTTATGGGTTCGTTTCTGGAAACTCTGTGCGATTGCAGAACAAGCTCAAATAATCAGAAATAGAAAGAAGAAGAAGTGGAGGGATAATTATTCAAAATTCTGCCTGAGCCTTTTTATTTTCTTCGTAATCAATAACAGTAACGATTTTTATGAATTACTAAAGGACGAAAATCACCGTTTCATAGACATCGTGATGAAAATAATAGATACTATTGAATTTTTTCGATTGATTATTTTATGTGCAATGATATTTCTCGTCACTTCTAAAATGACTGAAATGCTCAAAGAGTTTAATTTGAAATTGTCGAAGATCCGCAACGGCGATTCGAATATTTCGATCGCAGTAATAGGAAGAGGAGGAATGTTAATGAGCAGAAAAAAGAAGAATTTATTGCTCTCTTTGAAAGAATTCAGAAAACTGTATTCTCGTTTAATAAAAATCGGCGAATTGTACTGCGTTACAACAGGCTGGCAACTTTTATTTCTCACTGGATATTGTTACGTTTGCATTTTCTCCACCATAGAGGCAATGTTAAGCATTCATACAATTTCTCTGAATGCAGTTATGTCTCTTTGGTCCTATATGCTTATGATGTTTGTAAGTATTTTTTTTATTTGTTCTGAACTTAAGCAAACGTACCGTTTACCGAGGCACATTTTGTATATGGGATAAAGTACCTACATGGAGTTCCGTGAGAGTCTATTCTTGACCCTCACAATATACCTAATGTATCTTATATTCTCTCCATTGAATGAATCAAGTTCTATTATACAGGATGTCTCACCATCAGATCGACATGGCTTAATAATAGAGTGTACAAGCAGTTTTCCTGCTAGAAGCTCTTTCAAAGCTCTTTTAATACCTACTATCGCTTAACTCTCCCAAGGACTATGAATTACGTGGTTACCGACTTTGAGAATTAACAGAAGTTACAAGAAGATCAGTTTTAAGCTTCTTCAACCGGAAAATTCACCAACACCAAATGGTACGACCTTGTTCATTATTGTAACTTATAGAGTAACTAATAGAGTCTTTCCTAATAACAGACAAAGCACCTACACTGATACTCTGAAAGAAATTAGAAAATTGTACATCTCCTTGAACAAATCAATTCTCTTATGGGTTAGCACTTCTTCTTCATAATCGTCGTCACATTTACCTCTAAGCTGTTATTCATATAAGTTCACGTAGATAATTAGTCGATTAGATTAGATTAGATTAGATTAGAGTTTATTTGCATATATGACACTAAAGTGTCGTGGCATCGTCAATACAATATAATGTAACAGGTACATGAAAAACAAATACAGTAAAAATACATAAACACAGCAAAAGCAAATAACAACAAAATGTAAAGATGTAAAAATAAGGCAAACAGTCAAATGCATACTCATATACCTAACACAGAAAAGTTCAAAAATACAAACAATAAATCAAAGTTCAATACGTGATCCGTCAAAATCACCTGCATCGTAGAGCGGTGTCTGAACTAAGTAAGCTTTAACCGTGACTTTAAATTTTTCACTAGCTAGCTGTTTTATGCTTTCCGGAAGTTGGTTATAATATTTAGGACCTTAATAATTCGTAGCATTTCTACTTGACATTAGACGTACATACTCCACTCTTATAAGATTTGCTCCCTTTGTGTCATGCCTACGTATGTCGCTACATAGACTATATGTGTTATAGTTCCTGTGTACATACACCAAACAGGAATACACATACAAGGAAGGCAAAGTGAACAGCTTTAGTTGCTTGAATTTATATCTAACATCTTCTCTATATCTCAGACCAGTCATCACGCGAAGAACCTTTCTTTGAAGCCCGAAAATACGCTTTGCCGATGGTGAGTGACCCCAGCTCAACAGACCATAGGACAACTGTGAAACAAATAACAATAACGCATGGTATGCTGTCAATAAAGCATTTAGTGGTGCAAAATTACTTAACTTCCGCATTACATAGACGGTTTTCGATAACTTTTTTGCAAGGTATTCGGTGTGTTTCTTCCAACTAAGTTTAGGACCCAGAAATTTGACAAGCTGAGCATTCTCATGATCAACCATTGGTCTGTGGGTGAAAATCACATCGACTGTTTTTTATTTCTATTGACACTCAAATAGTTCTTACTGAACCATTGAGTTGCAACTCTCATGGCTTCTGCCATTTCACCCTCAAGCACTCCCAGCTGTCGCGACCTCGATAACAACGTTGTGTCATCAGCGTGCAACACACAATCATCCACGTTCAGGCAGCTTTTGATGTCATTTATGTATAAAGTAAAAAGAGTTGGTCAAAGTACAGATCCCTGGATATTGGTCTAAAATTTTCAACCACACATTTACCTCCTTTATGTATTGGCACAACATTCTTTTACTTCAGTGCTTCCGGGAAAATAGATTTTTCTATACAGATATTGAACAATTTTGTTAGTGGGTAAACAATCAAATGTTTAATACTTTTAATTATTTTAGCGGACATATTGTAATAATCAAGACTGTTTTTGTTCTTGAATTTATCTATAATATCACGTATTTCTATATAACTGAAAGGAGAGAAACTGAAACATCGTGTACATCTATTCCCACTTTGATCAAACTTCAATCCCTCCTCAGCTGCCGGCAGGGCTGCGATTATTTTAGTTGGAATACTTGAAAAGAAGTTATTTAGCTCTTCGGGCTCCAAGCAAGCATTATTTATCACTTTATTATTTACTTTTTGACTATTTATTATATTCCAGCAAATCTTCGATATGTTTTCCGAATTTTTTATTTTACCTTCATATTATTGATGTTTTGCTGATTTAAGTGCATTTTTATAATTTTTTTAAGGCATTTAATATCCATCGTTATGGCTGTGGATGGAAAATTACGCCCAAAACCAATCATAAATCTCAATCTCTCTCTCATTTCATGTCAGGTCATCATTATACCACTTGTTTTTGTCACCCTGCTGATTTGTAGGTACCGGTACCACTCGTTCAACTAAGGGAAAGGATTTGTCAATATCTTCAGCTATTGTCTCCATGAACAAGGAAAATTTAGTATTTATATCCATGTGTGACCATCACCCACAAAACCCCAGTCAATGGTTTCTATGTTTTTATAGAAGGTAAACTTACCCTTATTAAAGTTTCTGCTTTTAATAACTTTTTTCTTTAATTTTTTATCTGCGCTTACTGCAATCGTCACAGCTACCGCCCCATGGTCCGACAAACCAGTATTCAACACCTCTGCATTGAATCTCGTACCAAACCTTAGCAATATGTTATCTAAGCAATTTTCACCTCTAGTTCTCGCTTTGATGACTGTCCTGAAACCATGCGACTCTAGCAAATCATTAAATCGCTTCTTTTAACTATCATCTAAATTAAATCTAATGTTGAAATCACCATTAGTTACAATGTCATTCGTCATTTTAACAGACTTTGAAAACACTTCATTCATTATCCTTAAAAATTGATCGAAATCTCCAGCAGGAGACCGATAAACTGATATTACAGTGCATTACAGTGCATTCGAACTCGTTAATACTCGAACAAACGTCAATTTATTCAATTTACATTTTCTTTCATTTATAACGAACCTTTTTAATTGAACCTAATAATTATTTTTCCGTTCGTTTCAGTACACCTTAACCTCACTAATCTTTAATTGCGATATGGCGCAGAGAGAGGCTAAGCGCGTATCGTCGATTTGCTTCGAACTGGAGGAGAAATTCCCGGCTGATTCTGAAGAGCGTCGGGAACTGTTCAACTTCGCCCTGTACACTAAAATCAACGTCATCACGTTTTCAGCAGCAGGCTTCTTCGACGTGAACAGGGGCACCCTTACATCTTTACTGGGCGCCATTTCGACTTATATTATTGTTATAATACAATTCAGTACCTATGTTATACAGGATGATCAGTAACTCACGCACTCCGAATACAGGGCGATATAGAACCCATTTAAATTAAAGATATTCGGCAAAAAAAATGAATCCGACGGTTGGTTTTCAAGTTACAGAGTTTCCCTCATCCGAGTTTAAAGCTAATTTTGTCAATAACCGTGATGAAAATGAATGGAAAATTCAGGTTACTGTAATGTCTGGAACGGATACCATATAATTCATCAATTTTTTTTCCACAAAACTTCTTTACAGAGGAATTGAGAATGTTGTAAATTGATGAAATACCTAAATCTGAACGAAATTTGAACTTCGCCAACCGCCTAAACTCAACAATAGCAAGAATGCCTTCATTGCTATGGAAACAAAAATAATGAAAATACCATCTAACCCGAACTTATTCACATGTTCAGTGCTGTCATACCCCTTTTATTTTTATAGAAACGATCATATCTATGAAAAAAAAGAACTTACAACATTGCAGTAAGATAATTTACCACTCCTAAAAAGTGAAGTTTACCGCAGCATGCTCTGAGTGCGAGAGTTACTGATCAGCCTGTATAAGTCGTAATATACTTTTCATACAATTATGAGCCTTAGTAATTATTGTTTAAACTATTGTATGGTCCACTAACAACTGGTTCATCAAAGCCAAGGCGATTCCAGTCATGCGATCATGCAAACCTTAATAATACTCCAACATCCTGAGGACTTGACAACATGGTGGGCACCGCTACTTTATGGCTCTTTATTATGATGGCATAAATCCAGAAAAAAGGAGCATGTTACAAAGCTAAATAAGCTACAAAGACTTGCGTTGCTAACAATAACAGGAGCGATAAAAACTACACCAAAAGGGCCATGGAGGTGCTCCTAGGGCTCCCACACATTTTAAACATGCGACCAGATAGAACGAGTAAGAGCAGAAACTGTTGTAAACCATATCAGGTAGTAATACCAGCAAAGGGGATGAAAGAATATGAAATAAAAACTAAGAACGACTAATGCAATTGGTACACGGATGGATCCAAGACAAAGATTAACGCTGGAGCAGGAGTTGCTGGGAGAGGCGAGGGAAATACATTTAGTATAAACCTAGGCAGACTAGCAACAATGCTACAGACAGAAATTACAACAATCCACGCCTGCGTGGAACATATGATAGCTTGTCATATGAAAATATGAACATTGAAATCGTTACTGATAGCCAGGCAGCTCTAAGAGCACTGAACTCAGTGACGATACAATCAAATACAGTGAAGAGCTGCATTAACTCTCTAGCAAAGCTAGCAGAGAAAAACAACAAAATAAACCTGAGGTGGACAAAAGGACACCAGAACAACAAAGGTAACAGGCAAAAAAGGGATCCAAACTACCCTTAATCGGGGCCATAACCAACTTGCTGCATAGCCTACAGCGAAGTCTGAAGGGAAATAAACCTCCTGAAGAAAAAACATAGCTGCAATTGGAATGAATTTTTTTTTTTTTTTTTATTATTATTTCTCATCAACTTTACATTTTAGCGATATACATTTTTGTACACTAGATAAATTCGCCTAAGCTATTTAGCTTGTGTTGCGAACTATGCACCTTTATTTTTACCTTTTATTATCCTAACAATCTAATTGATATCATAGAGAGCTATTTAAATAAATACTAGAATTATAGGTTGAGGAGGCAGGAAAATAGTCAGTACTCCTAGAGAATACAGCCTCTAAACAGAGTCAGTGAGACCAACAAATATTCATTACTCAAGTCCAAGAATCTTCGCTATATCGTCATACCTCTGGTCAAGAAATGAGATTATGCTTTTTTTGAGGATGTTTCTTGATTTGGTTTCTTTAATTTCCTTTGGTAGGCAATTATAAAGTTTTGGTGCATGGAAAAACAGACTTCTTTGCGATTTCGATCTCTTAAACAACGGGATTGATAATAATTCGTCATCTACCTGCCTGGTTGCATAAGAATGAGCCCGTTTTGTGAATTTATTGAAATTCTTGGTAACCCACAAAATAGCTTGATACATGTACAGTCTCCTTACTGGCAAAATATCTGTCTCCCTGTATAGTAACTCTGTGGAATACATTGGATTCTTTTTAAATAGTACCTTAATTAACGTTTTTTGAGTCACCACCAATGTCTGCAGTATGCTACTGTACATTCCTCCCCATACAAGGATGCAATACCTAACAATTGATTGCGCAAGCGTATCAAACACAATCAACAGTAATTTCTTACTAAGTATGTCTCTAAGCTGATAAAATTTATGTGTGAGTCTTCTGAGTCTAACTGCCAGATAAGAGATATGCTCATCCCATCTCAAATGTTGGTCCATCATTACCCCAAGGTACTTTATCGTGTCTGTTCTGGCAATTTCCAGACAACCACAATGTTTCTCCGAGCAGTTTTGGCCATGGATTTTTATTTTGCTTTTTTGTGGTCGATCGGCGGTAGAAAGTGAAAAAGTCATAAATTTGGTTTTTTCTACGTTTAAACTCAGTTGATTTACATCAAGCCAATTTTTTATAATCGATATATCTTTCTCAGCTTTCTGATACACGCCTTCCCATGTGTCATCATTAAAAACAATGCATGTATCATCAGCGTATGAAATAGTACACCCATTTAGTTGTGCTACGTTGTATATGTTGTTTATATATATTAAAAATAAAATAGGACCCAACACTGTTCCCTGGGGCACACCCCTCGTAATCAGTAAAGGGTCACTCAGTGTATGATTTATTTTCACACGCTGATAACGTCCCTGTAAATAATTACTAAATAAATTGAGGGCAGTACCTCTGACACCAATCGACTCTAGCCTATTTTTTAGTATATGATGGTCAACCGTGTCAAAAGCCTTAGCATAATCCAAAAATATAGACAGACACTTCGAACCACTATCCAGACTATCAATCACAAACCTATTCAATTCTAGAACTGCATCTTCTGTACTTACACCCTTTTGAAATCCAAATTGTTTGTCGCTTAATATCTTATTTTCTTCCAGGTAGCCAATCAGTCTCGTCTTTAAACATTGTTCAAATATTTTTGCAAAGTTACTTATTACAGAAATTGGCCTATAATTCTCACATGCTTTTTTATTACCCTTTTTAAATACAGGCGTCACAATTGACTCCTTCATGGCTTCCGGGATCTCACCTGTTTGCAGTATAATATTTATAATGTGAGTTAGAGGAGCCAATATATGTAAATGAATGTGCTTTATTGTCTTTGAGGATATTTTGTCTTTTCCACTAGCTGCTCCTATTTTCAAACCAAATATATATTTTATAATTTCAGTTCTCGTTACAGGGTACAAAAATAGAGAGCCGACCTGTGACGTATTTCTTTTTTGACTAATCTCTTCGTAATTCTTTGTATGTCCCGCCACCCTTAAAGATTCACCTACTCTGATGAAATATTTGTTAAAATGGTCTACCAAACTTTTTTCATCTTTAATATTATGGCCCTTTTCATCAGTAATGTTTTGGATATGAAATCTATTTTTCTCTTTACAGCCCGAAACTTCGCCTAATACCTGCCAGACTTCCCTGTAATTTCCATTTGCATTTTTAATTTTGTTCCTGTAATATTCATTTTTTGTTCTTCTTAATAAACTATTATAATAATTTCTATAATTTTTATACTCATTATATTTTTCAATACTATAGTTCTTTAATAACTTTTTCTTCATTTTATCCCTTTGGTCCCTGCATTTGATTAAACCTACAGTCATCCATGGTTTCAGTGTTTTCAACTTCCTATTTACTTTAATTTGTTTGGTATTTTTTTCGATATAAAAGTTTAATTTATTTATGAATACATTATAACTATATATAGAATTTTCACTTTGTAAAATTTCCGCCCAACTTTCATTTTTTAGGTCTTCAAAGATAAAAATAATCTAACCTATTAAATGTCTGAGACATATTTTCTTTAACTTTTTTTAAACCCTCAGTCCTTTTTTCCAGATTTAAAATAATGCAGTCATGATCTGTAAGAGCTACCTCAAGTAAAAACGATCTAATGTTAAATTTTTTGTTTATACTCTTATTTTGGCATCCAACAAAAAAATGATCTAACAAACTGCTCTGATCTTTAGTTTTTCTCGTGGGTACATCAACATATGGAAACATGTCGTGTTTATTTAGTACGTTTAGATAGTCAGTCACATTCGTATTCCCTATGTCCAAAAGGTCAATATTTATATCTCCACAAAGAATTTCAATATCACCCTTCCTTTTATTCTGGTAATAATCATCTAAATCTGCAATGAAATCCCGAACATTGGTAGATGGAGGCCTATAACAAGCGGTTATTTCACAAGTACAATCAGGCAAGGTACATGAGATCCTCAGTATCTTAATTTGACCCAGATTTATTACTTCAACTGAAGAAAATATCCCATCCCTCACATAAGCTACTGTTCCATCATTTTGATTGAACGTTGAGTTGCTATATAGTATCGTAAATTCAGGTATAGTAAAATCACTCACCTCGTCTATTTTCCATGTTTCAGTCAGTATAATCACATCAATATTTTTCGTGTCCAGTGTATTCAGATATAACAACAGCTCATCAAAATTGTGATTAATTGATCTTATGTTAAAATGCACTACATTTAATATCCTACCAGTTTTTAATAATTTGTAGCCTTCATTAATGTCTCCGAAAATCTTTGTTCCTACCTCCTCGCTCTCCTCAATTATTATATGATCTAAAATATCTAAATTAGTATCCATGTTATATTCACATACAATTTCATACAATCAAATGAAAATAAAATAACAACAGCCCAGATTCTATAAAGTTTAAATGAATTTCCCTTATTGCTGTATATAAAAAAAACAAAGAATTTCTTAGAATCAAAAATGTCAATGATCAAGCCATTCACTCTCTAGCAGCACCATACCCCTTTTCTTGAATTTTTATTTAGTTAAATTTTCAGTTTTGAGATATTTTCAATATCTTCCAGTTTTTTAATTTGATGTTTCTTATTCTGTGTCTTGCAATATATTTTACCGTCTAGACACCACACATTTTTCTTTCCTATCTTCTCAACCGCCTTCTTCAGTAAATCGTGATAATATTTAGTTAAATCATCCATAATTACAATTTTTGTGCCTTTTAGTAGTCTTCTCTTCTTCATGATTTCTTGTTTTTGTTTGTATTGGTTGAAACAGATAATTATTGCTCTGTTTCTGTCCGTCACCTTACTTCCCAAGCGATAGCAGCTCTCGATATCCTCTTCATTAAATTCTAATTCTGTTTCTTCATTTATTTCTTCAATTATATTTTTCCCTGAGCTTCCCTCTGGTACTCCATAGATTCTTATATTGTTCCTTCTTGAAAATTGCTCCATTTTTATTAATTTTTGGTTTATTAGCTCGTAGTCATCCACCAGTGTTTTCATTTTATTATCAGCTTCTTTGAATTTTTCATTTATTGCAAGTTTACCGCCTATCTTAACTGCTATACTTTGTAACGAAGTCGCGTATTTTCGCCTTCGTTTTACAGTAATTCATAGGCAGGAAAGTCTAAATTCAATAAGAATAAAGGAGTAATAATTATTAAAATCATAATAGTCAACTCAAATTTCATGAAATAATTTATTTTCCGTCTTCATTTTCTTAGTAGGTACCAATCATGAAAATATAAATTTTGAGAAGAGCCGAGAAATGATTATTATAAATTTATTCATTACCATAAATTCGCGAACCGGCGATGCATTTTATTTTCATGAAAGTTTTGAGATTTTTTATGCACGGAGTCGAAATTTATTGCAACTAAATTAACACAATTAGCGATCGTCTTCATGAAGCCTTGCCAGAATAATCAAACGAAAGGAGTGAAAAAAATGGCAAGCCTGTTTTTGCGTTTCGATAGCGAGTACGAACCGATAGGATAGGGTATAAATATTGGAGCATTTATTTTGAGCGTCCTCTTTGATTTTCCGTCGTTCTGCGCGGTGCAAGTCTCTTTGATTTTCCGCGGCTTGAAGAAGTACGTCTCGTTCTTTGATTTTCTGATCGTCATTAAAGTGTGTAGCTGTTGGTACCGTCCCCGGACCGCCGACACCGCCCGCCGTATTCTCCGCACCGCCGATAGAAAATTAAAGTCGTCTTAAACAGTTTCGCCCGTATAGTAGCAGAACCATTTCGAGCCAGTAATAAGTTGGAAATTTTTGCCGGTAAAGTTTTCTTAGTAGTTAATCCGGTCGACAAGTAGAACTCCGTGATAGTGCCCTGCGCCGACTATACTCATCCACAAGGTAGGTGTTTGAATTCAACTTACGTCATTTTGTCTTTGCCGCTTTACCCCTGTCTTCATTACAATTTTTTTTTAGTCATTAACATCAAGCCTCTTTCCCCCGCTCTTCTCCAAAGGTCATATAGGGACCGGTCACTAACGTTTCCCGCTGCCGAGCAGGAGGTGTGCGTGACCCCCCTCGTGGCTGGGTAGCCTGAGAAGGTGGTTTTATAGTTGAACCCTCACTCTCCCTGTAACGCCCGTCCTCTCTCAGAGCCCTGCCTCTACGTGCGGACATTTAAGATTAGATAGCCCGACCCTTGCCGACTTTTCCCCGTTCTCTCACGGCCCGGTAGAAATTAATTTAAAGTACGCTAGTTGCCCTGTTCTGGCAGCACATAACGCCGCCTCACGGTAGCAATTGCCGGTCTTAAATTTTTTTGTAAATAATTTTGTGTAGATATATGCTTAGTTAGGTATTTAGGGATGATAATTTTTTTGTTGTTGTTTTATTTTAACTCCGATGAAGTATTTTCAGTTTCGTAAGTAGGGATTTTGTTTTGCTTCTTGTACAAATATTTTTATAATCGTAGAATAATTTCTTTGTAGGTGGTATCAACTGGAAAAATATTTTTGCTTTCCGTAGACGTTACGTACATCATTTGTTTCATAAATTTAAACTTAGAATTTTTCCCGCAGGTTGTAATAACTAGAAAAATATTTTTGCTTTCCGTAGACGTTACGTACATCATTTGTTTCATAAATTTAAACTTAGAAATTTTTCCGAGAAACCGTAACGATTGTGGCAATAAATTTTTGGTCCCCGTAAAGTCGCTTATGTACATTTAATTTTGTTGGCAAAACTCTGTTAGAAATTTATTTCATGTTAATAAACGATAATTCAGGAAAATTTGGGCCTTTCTGTTTTTCCGAAATTTTCCCTTCAATTGACCGACGACACCGTCATAAATTAACCGAGAGTGAAGGAAAAGGTAAGAAAACCCTCTCCCAGAAATTATAATAGCCAGCCGCATAACAGCACCAGCACCGACACCGCCGAGCAATATCATACTCGCTTACAGCTACGCTCGTATAAGGGGAAGCCCGGCGTTTCTTCGAGGAGGCGCCTAAAGACCGCTCTCCCGAACACAATTGCAACGGCGATAACTTCAAACGGCCCCTGGCTTTCCTCTCTTCTTCACTGAGCTATCCTAGGGACCAAGATACGGCAACGTATCATTTTTGTGACCTCAGGTAATTGGGAATACAAATTAGCGAGAAGAATTCCCCGGGGGAGCACACCTCCAGAAAAAAAATCTGGCGCCCGAGCAACCCGTGGTAACGCCGACGTGACCGTAACCGTGAAGATTCCCAGAAGCCGGAGCTCGTCACAAAATTCTGGCGCCCGAGCAGGGACATGAAGTTTTCAAAAAAAACAGAGCAGACCTGAAGATTCCGAAGACATAGAGCCGAGACCTGAAGAAGATTCCGATTTTTCACCGCCGTTGAGAGAGACCACTTCAAGGATTGTTTTCCCGATCAATTGTTGGCTGAATTTTTTTTTCGTTTCACCCGTTTATCTTCGTCCGCATCCAGCCACTTAGATGCCCGACCCGAAAGGAGACGACCAGCTAGGTGCTTGTGGGCACACCGTCGAACCCGGCACCGAACCCGATCCGTTTCACGGCCTGTGTAACCCCGAAGTCACGGATACACGCACGTCCTGGATATACCGATTGAAAAAGGACGAGTTGGACCGAGAGCTAGCGAAATTGGGACGCCCACACGAGGGAACCGTCGAAGAGAAACGTCGGCTGTTGTCAGGGTAGTTCAAGTCGCTCACGGGGTCCCGTCCGAACCCCCCGGCTAAGAGCGAGACCACCGCCCCCGAGCACGCCGCCCCTCCGGTATCGGCAACCGTCATGACGCCAACTGTGACTACGTGGACGGCCCCCAAGTTTGTACCGGCATCAACAGCGGCATATCCCCTCACCTGGACCGCACCAGCCAGTCAACCGCCGCCGCCCCCGACCATGCTTCCACCGCCCGTCACGCAGACGTGCGTACCGACCTCCGCATCGACGTATCACTTCACGGGGACCGCACCGGCCAGTCAACCGCCGCCGCCCCCGACCATGCTTCCGCCACCCAGCATGCGGCCGTACACTCCTCCTACTTCGACGTTCTATACGCTCCCCCTTCACGTCCCCGCTGGTGGACAACCAGCTCGAAGCAGAGCCGAACCAATGGAACCACCGAATGTGACGTCATGGAACTTGCGATATGACGGCCGAGGTAGCCCCGCCGACTTCCTCGAGAGGCTGGAGGAGTTGCGTGAAATTTACGGGGTGAGTGAGGCACGCATGCTGCACGCCATGCCCCTCCTGCTAGAGGGCGAAGGCTTAGCCTGGTACCGAAACAATTCCGTTTGGCTTACGACGTGGGCGGACTTCCTAGAAGCGTTCTGTAAATATTTCCTAAAGAACGACTACCTCTTCGATTTAGAGGCCGAAATAAGCCGCAGAGTACAGGGACGCGACGAAGACGTGCTCCAGTACATAACGTCAATGCAGACGCTTTGCCGACGCCACGGAGCGATCCAGCCGCACCGTCAACTGGATTGGATCAAAAGAAGCCTGCGACCGGAGATCAAACAGCTGATCTGGGGCCGAAACTACACCGACGTCCGAGCCCTGATGGAGGATGCCAAGGCAGCACAGGACGTGCTGACCGAGTTACGCACCGCCCGCCGCCCCTCAGTCTCCGAGGGCCGACCGCATCTCTCGTCCGAGGCCACCTTCGCCCCCACTAGTCCCACGCCACGACGAAGGGAAGGATGGCAACCGCGCAGGCAGCCGGACCGAGCGTCCTCGCCACCGCTGAGAGCCATCGAAGCAGGCAACACCGCAGCCGCCTCCACTGGAAGGAGGTCTGTCAGCTTCGCAGCACCCGCCCGAGACAGTTCCAGAACAGTTTGCTGGCACTGCGGGGAACCTGGACATTACCGTAGCCAATGTACCGGCCAGCCAAAGCTGTTCTGCTCCCGTTGCGAGCGCCCCGGAATATTGTCCAGGGAGTGCGACTGTCCGCATCCGGGAAACGAGATGCGGGGCGGGTAAGAACGCCGACTCAACGGAGACCCGCCCCGAAAAACCGAAAGACCGCCGCCGCCGCCGACGACAACACCGCCCCCACCGACACCGCCCCCGCCGCCAACATCGCCGCCGCCCCCGCCGCCCCCAGTACCGCCGCCGCCCCCGTCGCCGCCTCCGTCACCGCCGCCTCCGCTGCCGTCTCCAGTACCGCCGCCACCAACAGCCTAGACCCGGAGACCAGACCGTTCCTGAACGTGAGCATAGAGGGTAAGGAGTTCGAAGCGCTCATCGACACTGGGGCGACTCACTCATTCATAGGCCGGAGGGTGATACAGCATTGCCGGGAGAACGGAGTCCGTGCCCGTAAGTACCAAAGGACCTCAGCACGGGTCGCCGACGGCACCTCGGTATCGATCCGAGAGACGTTCCTGCTGAAGCTAATCATCGGCCAAGGAAAACTGCAGGTAGCAGGCCTGGCATTGCCGACGTTGCCAGTAGATTTGGTCATAGGTATGGACACGTTGGGCTGCGCCGATTTTGCACTGGACCTGGGTACGCGAGAGGTGCGTATCAGAGGCCGAAGATACCCTCTCCGCACCACACCGACGAGCAACAAGCAACGGAAGGCGAACGACGACACCGAATGTCGCACGGCCGAATCCGGAGTTATTGCAACGTCCGGCAACCTCGCTTTGGCATCTTCAGAACGCCAGCACCGTCAGCCGCCGACCGCCGAAGGTACCGTGCCGCTTCAACCCGCCAACGCTGCTGATAGAACGCGCGAGCGCCCGCTCGCCGGCAGGAAAGGTCATCGACCTCGTCAAGCGATAGGGGTGTCTGGCTCTGACGCAGCCTCGAGTCAGCTGTTCCGGGTCCGCCGTTCACGGACTGCCGCTGGGCCCAACGACACGACGAAGCCCACGCTCGGCGAGCAGCCGGCATCATCTCGCAAGCGGCGCAATCGACCGCGCGCCCGCTCTAGCGCGGCACGGAGAAGACAGGCGGGCGCGCCACCCTTACTAGACACGTCTGTAGCAGTAGTACAGCCGACCGATACGGCGCCTGAGGCGCCAGCGCCGGCGCTAGTATGCGACCTTCCTACACCGCAGCGTTGCCAGTTAGACGAGTTTCTCAAAAGGGAGTTGGCCGAATTTGCGAAGATCCAAGGTACTACTGACATGGCTAGTCCGCCGCACCGTCACCGCTGCCGCCCGACCGAGAACCGGAGACGACCATCGAGGACTTGCGCTGCGACGTGCGTAACCGGCACCGACGTAGAACCAACCCACGCGACGCCTGGCGCCACAGCCCCGCTGGCGATAGCTGGAGGTTTTTCCTCGCAACAGCGTTGCCAGCCTGACGGGAACTGCGAGGTCGGGTACCGTAAAGGAACCTCCAACAAAATGGCTGATGTTTTGTCCCGTTCTGCCACGGATACAGCAGGTACCGAGGGAGGGATCTGCGCTGCCGAGACCGCGGAGAGTGCGAGATCGGATCCCTGGTATGCTAAGAAACGGGAAGCGGTTGAACGGAACCCGGAGTCCTTCCCCGATTACAGGATCCGGGACGACCGTCTGCAACGCCGCATCCCCGATCTGAACCGGCCGTTCGAAGCAGGAACCGACGCGGAGTGGAAACTGTGCTTGCCGTCTACGTTGCGTAGCCGTATTTTGGAGGAAAACCACGACGCTCCCACCGCAGGACACATGATGGTGGCCAAGACATGCGCCCGTCTCGCCGGCAGTTATTATTGGCCGGAGATGTTCCGAGACGCCGCCAAATACGTCAGGGGATGTCCACATTGCCAGAGCTTCAAGACGTCGCAGCAAAGGACCCCCGGACTCATGCAGCCGCCCCTGATCCGCAACCAGTGGGAGACAGTTTCTCTAGGTCCATCATACGTCGGACGACGCCGATACCGTCATCAGCGCCGAAACCGACGTCCCAAATCCAGGAAGCCCATCGGCCCGGAACCGACCCCAGACGTGAGCCTGTTCTCTACGGGCTTTGCGGAGACAGGTTCCACTGCCGGAGTACCTGCCCGGAAATTGCCAGATTGTTCTGCTCCCGCTGTGAACGCGCGGACCTGCTTCCGCGCGACTGCCCCTGCGCGACCGGACCAGCAGCACCCAGGCGCCTCCGAAGAGCCGAGGATGAGGCCAGGCGCCTCAGAAGAGCCAAGGATGAGGCCAGGCGCCTCAGGAGAGCCAAGGATGAGTTCAGGTCTTCCACGGGCGACTTGCCGCCTGTGCAGCAACGGGTCGCCACCAGCGCAGCAGACGAGGCCATGCGATGCGACCCGTGCACACGACGAGCCGCCCCACGGCGCAGGATCTGCGGGCCAGCCTCCGGTACCGACGGTTTTGCGTCCTACCGCGGAGGCCTCGCCAGGCAGCTGCCCGCCGTTAACACGGCCCAGCGCGGGAGATGGAGATGCAACGTCATCGTTAGCGCGAGTACGCGCGCCAGGATCCGGACAGGAGAGGTAAGGCGATGTAATGTTTTCTGCCAGGGCGACAACAAATAGCATAGAACGTGGGTGTTAACTTTGGGAGATGGTTGTGAAAGGCCGAGAAAGTTAGTTTTTTTTGTCATTTTCCCCCCGGTTGGCGCGCTAATAAAAACCTGCGGTTTTTATTTTCCGAGGTGAGGGAGGTGTAACGAAGTCGCGTATTTTCGCCTTCGTTTTACAGTAATTCATAGGCAGGAAAGTCTAAATTCAATAAGAATAAAGGAGTAATAATTATTAAAATCATAATAGTCAACTCAAATTTCATGAAATAATTTATTTTCCGTCTTCATTTTCTTAGTAGGTACCAATCATGAAAATATAAATTTTGAGAAGAGCCGAGAAATGATTATTATAAATTTATTCATTACCATAAATTCGCGAACCGGCGATGCATTTTATTTTCATGAAAGTTTTGAGATTTTTTATGCACGGAGTCGAAATTTATTGCAACTAAATTAACACAATTAGCGATCGTCTTCATGAAGCCTTGCCAGAATAATCAAACGAAAGGAGTGAAAAAAATGGCAAGCCTGTTTTTGCGTTTCGATAGCGAGTACGAACCGATAGGATAGGGTATAAATATTGGAGCATTTATTTTGAGCGTCCTCTTTGATTTTCCGTCGTTCTGCGCGGTGCAGCCTCTTTGATTTTCCGCGGCTTGAAGAAGTACGTCTCGTTCTTTGATTTTCTGATCGTCATTAAAGTGTGTAGCTGTTGGTACCGTCCCCGGACCGCCGACACCGCCCGCCGTATTCTCCGCACCGCCGATAGAAAATTAAAGTCGTCTTAAACAGTTTCGCCCGTATAGTAGCAGAACCATTTCGAGCCAGTAATAAGTTGGAAATTTTTGCCGGTAAAGTTTTCTTAGTAGTTAATCCGGTCGACAAGTAGAACTCCGTGATAGTGCCCTGCGCCGACTATACTCATCCACAAGGTAGGTGTTTGAATTCAACTTACGTCATTTTGTCTTTGCCGCTTTACCCCTGTCTTCATTACAATTTTTTTTTAGTCATTAACATCAAGCCTCTTTCCCCCGCTCTTCTCCAAAGGTCATATAGGGACCGGTCACTAACGTTTCCCGCTGCCGAGCAGGAGGTGTGCGTGACCCCCCTCGTGGCTGGGTAGCCTGAGAAGGTGGTTTTATAGTTGAACCCTCACTCTCCCTGTAACGCCCGTCCTCTCTCAGAGCCCTGCCTCTACGTGCGGACATTTAAGATTAGATAGCCCGACCCTTGCCGACTTTTCCCCGTTCTCTCACGGCCCGGTAGAAATTAATTTAAAGTACGCTAGTTGCCCTGTTCTGGCAGCACATAACGCCGCCTCACGGTAGCAATTGCCGGTCTTAAATTTTTTTGTAAATAATTTTGTGTAGATATATGCTTAGTTAGGTATTTAGGGATGATAATTTTTTTGTTGTTGTTTTATTTTAACTCCGATGAAGTATTTTCAGTTTCGTAAGTAGGGATTTTGTTTTGCTTCTTGTACAAATATTTTTATAATCGTAGAATAATTTCTTTGTAGGTGGTATCAACTGGAAAAATATTTTTGCTTTCCGTAGACGTTACGTACATCATTTGTTTCATGAATTTAAACTTAGAATGTTTCCCGCAGGTTGTAATAACTAGAAAAATATTTTTGCTTTCCGTAGACGTTACGTACATCATTTGTTTCATAAATTTAAACTTAGAAATTTTTCCGAGAAACCGTAACGATTGTGGCAATAAATTTTTGGTCCCCGTAAAGTCGCTTATGTACATTTAATTTTGTTGGCAAAACTCTGTTAGAAATTTATTTCATGTTAATAAACGATAATTCAGGAAAATTTGGGCCTTTCTGTTTTTCCGAAATTTTCCCTTCAATTGACCGACGACACCGTCATAAATTAACCGAGAGTGAAGGAAAAGGTAAGAAAACCCTCTCCCAGAAATTATAATAGCCAGCCGCATAACAGCACCAGCACCGACACCGCCGAGCAATATCATACTCGCTTACAGCTACGCTCGTATAAGGGGAAGCCCGGCGTTTCTTCGAGGAGGCGCCTAAAGACCGCTCTCCCGAACACAATTGCAACGGCGATAACTTCAAACGGCCCCTGGCTTTCCTCTCTTCTTCACTGAGCTATCCTAGGGACCAAGATACGGCAACGTATCATTTTTGTGACCTCAGGTAATTGGGAATACAAATTAGCGAGAAGAATTCCCCGGGGGAGCACACCTCCAGAAAAAAAAGCTGGCGTCCGAGCAACCCGTGGTAACGCCGACGTGACCGTAACCGTGAAGATTCCCAGAAGCCGGAGCTCGTCACAACTTGATAAGAATGTATCGTCCTTATACATTTCTTTAATTGTTTCTTGTATTATCATCCTTATATCGCTCAACTGTGATTGTGTAAAAGGCATTTTATATATAATAGTTCACACTCGTTTATCTGTTTATTTTCACTAATTTTGAATAATTAACTTCACTCTCTACACTGTATATTTTGACTTTTACCTGGAGACGATGCTACTAGCTGCTTGCTCTCACAGCGACATCAATTAATTAGATGGACTGAGACATTCGAAGACATTTATCAGAGAATTATCAGAGAATAAAACTAATGAACTGAAAAAGCTGAGTAAACACCAGCTGAGATGGCCAATTAGACTTCTAACAGGACATTTCTCACTAATGACACACCTCAGAATAATAGGAGTGAAAAAAAACACACAGATTGTAAGGAGATGCGGGGAGGGAGAGGAAACCCCATGCACCTAATGTGTGAATTCCCAGCACTAGAGGGAACTAGACTTCTAGTATTTGGGACCGAAATGGCAGAACCAAAAGGAATACTGAAATACTTTCCGAAGACGGGACTGATGAGCTAATTATCCAAAGGGGGACAATAAGCGCAAGCTTCAGTACGAGGGCTTTGAATCTACCCTAAAAGTAATAATAATAATTAAGGAGGGCTGACTAAAATTGGCGCAGAAGAAAACACCAAAACAACCCTAACGAACTATGGAGCAGAGTACAGACGGTTCTGAGTAAGGCAGCAGGCATCAGCAAATAGGTGAGAGAAATAATACATCTCCCTACATCTCCAAACAAGCTCTCATTAATAAAGCGCTCCAAATTACAAAGCAGAGAGGTCTAGAAATAACAACTTGAGAGTCAGATACAACAACCTAACTAGAGAAATTAACCAGGCTGTTCGGGAAATAATTAGTTAATCATTTAGATTCATTCAAATTCAAATCGGAAGTCCTCCCGCCATTTATAATCTCCATATCCTTCCTGTCCTTAAATCTGGCAGTCGGAACTTCAAAATATTAGTGAACACTTGGATAGTGAGTGAAAGAATTCCTGCAAGAAAAAGGACAAGACGCGCAGGAATAGTAGTACCAGAGAGTACGTTGGTAGCGGGAGACGTGGCTGGATCGTTTCCTTGAAAACACGCTGTTGGTGCTAGTGCCAGAAAACAAAGACAATAATTATACCGAAGAATTGCTTAATTCTACGCCAGTACGAGTGAACTTTGTGGTGAGTGATTGATCAATCTTATAAGTGACAATAGTAATAATTAAAAACTGCCAATACCAGCCTATCAAAAAATACAGTCCATCTCCATTTATATTTCCATCCCGAGTTCAAAAGAATCAACATTAAATTTGGTCCTTAAACGATCCGGATAGTTTGGTCAGTTAAAGTTTATTGTTGTACTTGTTACTATTAATTGTTTGCCATATTATTCATTCCCCTGGCCAATAATTTGTATTTGTAAAAAAACTCGTAAACATTTGAAGACTCGTAAATTCAGCAAATTAAGAACTTGAATATTTGTTTCAAGTTCAACAAATTCTTTTGTAGTTAAGTCATTCGTAAGCTTGAATATTCGTTTCAAGTAAAAATCAAAAACATAAATTAGGTAGTATTAGTAAAATTCATACACTTGAATATTCGTTTCAAGTTTTTAAAACAAAGTTTTGAGTTAAAACTGTACTACGCTCCTTGCATTTTCGTGAAACCGATCGATATCTTGTAAAATTCTCTAGACGGCACAGCTGCAGCGTGAAATAATCGTTATCCATCTCCTCTTTGTGATATTCTTCGTTAGTTAATAATTGGAAAATTTCAAGTAGGTAGGTACTCTCCTCTTGTTAAACATTTTAATTTAAACCGGATTGATTTGTGATTCGGCTAGCTCGTAGTAAAAATTAATAAATTTAATAATTCTTTGATACAATAATTCCTTTTCTATTTTTTGAGTAAAAGGCAGAATTAATCGAAATGGCTTCGAAATTAAAGCAGGATATCGCTCAAAGAAATATCCTTGTGAACCAAATAACCGAATTACACGAATTCGCAAAACTCGCTCTCAATGATACATCTGTACGTTCTATTTTTAGAATTAGGTACAAGTTTTTGGAGGAAATTTATAGGAATTTCCAACAATTGCATTTGAATATCGTTTCTTCTGTTAGTGAAGATAAATATCCTGAACAGGATAAATTACGTTTGGAAATAGACACGAATTATTATAATATTTTGGACGTCTTTGAAAAATTATACCCCGAAACTGAGGTCAAGCCTATCGCTGACAATCAGAAAGCACCACCTACCCAAGTAGATTCTAGGTGTTTTAAGGCGCGTTTGCCAGAATTAACGCTTCCAAAATTCAGTGGAGATATAAAAACGTATGAAAGCTATATAGACATTTACAACTCGCTAATTCATGACAATTCTCTTCTAAATGACATCGACAAGTTTCAATATTTGATACTTTCACTTTCTGATGAACCTTTGAATCTGATAAAGGGTATACCTCTTACTGCATCGAATTATGAATTAGCATATAAAACATTAACGGAACGCTATTCTAATAGACGTTTACTTGCTTCGGTTCATTTAACTGCTATAAAAAGTTATCCAGGTTTGCGCTCTGATAATCCAAAAGAGTTGAGAAAATTAATTGATTGTTTTGTTGAGAATATTGCCATTTTGAAAAAATTGGGACTACCTACAGATCACTGGGATTTTATTTTGGTAGAATATTTGTTGGAAAAAATTGATGCTGGGACACGTAGGAGATTTGAACTACATTCCACATCTTCGTCCATTCCTAAATTTGAGGAACTAAAGGAATTCTTGTTAAAGCAGTGTGTAGCTCTTGATAGTATCTCGACTAATAGGGAATTGCCACTTCAAATTAATAACAAACCTATCTCGAAAAGGGAGATCACTAGAACTTCATTAGTCACCAATGATTCTTTTAAGATGAGTTGCGTGCTATGCAAAGATTCGCATCACATTTTTAGGTGTCCATCGTTTCTGTCTAAATCACCACTCGATAGATTTTATGTTGTCAAAAGGAAAGAATTATGTCTGAATTGTCTCAAACCAAATCATAGTGTATCTGGTTGTAAAAATACGATGTCTTGTAGTATTTGTAGCGCACGGCATCATACTTTGCTGCATAGGGATACTAATAATCAAACAACTAGTTCGTCTTCGCACCCTACAGCAAATCCTTCGCGTTCTCATGACAATAGCGCTCATGAAAATAGACCCAGTTCTTCGCTGACGGTGAATCGATTGCCCAAAGCAAAGCCTGACGTTCTTCTTGGCACCATAGTTTTAGATATGTGTGATTCTAATGGAAATTTTCGACCTGTCCGAGCTTTGTTAGATAACGCATCCCAATGTTCGTTTATCTCGCAACATTGTCTACGTCGTTTAGGTTTAAAACAGACACGCTCTTCTATACCAATAGAAGGCATTGGTCAAGCGTCTTCACAATCACGTGGACACACGAATGTCACAATCAGACCAAAAGGAAAACCATCTCCAATCTATAATCTAGACGCTGTAGTACTTCAGCCCATTTGTGCTAACATGCCAAACTTTTCGGTCAAAGTCTCCGATAATTGGTCTCATTTGCAGAATATTACATTAGCCGATCCCTTGTTTATGGAGTCACGAGAAATTGATTTACTCATTGGGGCGGAACTTTATCCGTATATTCTTAGAGAAGGCATCATAACGCCTAACAATTCGAATTTGCCAGTCGCGATTAACACAGTATTCGGCTATGTTATTTGCGGAAACTTGGCAGCAGTTGGAAATTCTTCACCAGCACAGATTCTTTGCTGTACTGTAGGCCTTGACAATTTGATTAGACAATTCTGGGAAACTGAGAAAATTCCAGAAAAGAATTTTGTATCGCCTGAGGATGAGAAGTGCGAGGATATTTTTCGTTCGGAAACATATCGTAAGGATGATGGTCGATTCGTAGTACCACTTCCGTTGAAGGATACCAAATCGTTAGGTGATTCTTACCAGACAGCTCATCGTCGCCTATTGTTCTTAGAACGTCGTTTAGCTAAAAATCCTGAAGTTAAAAAATCGTATCTTGACTTCATGAAAGACTATCTCGAACAGGGACACATGGAAGTTGTTCCAGACAGCAAATCTGAACCAGAACTTGTATACTATATTCCTCATCAATATGTTATAAAGGAAGATAGTAAGACCACTAAATTGCGTGTGGTATTCGATGCAAGCGCACGTACTAATCTTGGTGTTGCGCTCAATGACAAACAATTTGCAGGCCCGAAATTGCAAAGTGATATCGCAGATATTCTTTTGCGATTCAGACAACATTCGGTTGTCTTTTCTGCGGATATCAAACAAATGTTTCGAAATATTTTAATTCAAACTAGATTTCAGGATCTTCAGCGTATATTGTTCAGGTTTGATGAACATGACCCAATCCAAAAATATCGATTGAAAACCGTTACTTATGGCTTAAGGTCTAGTCCTTACTTAGCCATTCGCACATTGCACCAGTTAGCAGAGGACGAAAAGGCAAAATTCCCTGCGGCTGCTCAAGTTATTCTGAAAGATACCTTTGTTGATGACATTCTCTCAGGTGCTCCTTCCATAGAGCAAGCTTTGTCCTTGCAGAGTGAGTTGATTGGTCTCTTGCAAGCGGGAGGTTTTATTCTTAGGAAGTGGGTTAGTAATAATAGTGAAATTTTGAAATCCATCCCTGAGGAAGATCAGAGTTTATCATTTGACACAGACGAACCCAATTTCTTGAAAATTCTAGGACTTCGATACTCGCCTGGAAATGATTCTTTCTTTTATCAAATTAACACTGTTGATGGAAGTTGTACGAAACGACAGATCTTGTCAGAAATTGCTCGTATATTCGATCCTTTAGGATTTCTGTCACCAGTGACCCTTCAAGCAAAAAAGTTTATTCAATTACTGTGGTTAAATGGCTTAGGTTGGGATGACATACCTTCCGAAGATATTGTCAAAAATTGGCAACGATTTAAATCGGAACTTCCACATTTATCTGATTTGAGAATTCAACGTTGCATACCTCTTGATCGTTTGGAATCTGACTCGGTGCTGCAGTTACATGGATTCTCAGATGCTTCATCTCATGGCCTCTCCGCAGTCGTATATTTTCGTATTAGTCGAAAAAACATCGTGCAGACTTTCCTGATTTGCGGGAAAACAAAGGTAGCTCCTCTCAAACAATCATCGATTCCTAGATTAGAGCTAATTGCTGCTCACATGCTTGCCATACTTGTAGATTTTGTGGTTGGAGTTTACAAATCCGTTCTTGACATACATTCAATTTATTGCTGGTCAGATAGCACATGTGCTCTTACTTGGATAAAATCATCGCCACATAGGTGGAAACCATTCGTCTCAAATAGAGTCTCAAATAATTATATTTCGTCAGCTAGTAATCCAGCGGATGCCCCATCTCGGGGTCAGTATCCGTTAGAATTCTTACAAAATCAATTGTGGTTCAAAGGCCCTGATTGGCTTCAACAAGATGAATCAGAATGGCCGTTCGTTAATTTAGAAACAAACTTAGATAGGTCAGTAGTTGATGCTGAATGTCGAAAATCAGTGACATCATTGGTGGTAAAAGTCGAACAGGAAAATTTTATTTTCAATTTACTCAATCGATTTTCCTCACTACAGAAGGTAATTCACATCGTTTCTTATGTTAGAAAATTTATATCGTATGCAAGGAAGTCTACGAAATCGTATTCTCAACAGATTTCCGCTCAAGAAAATCGTGAAAGCTTATTGATTATTGTTAAGGCAGTTCAGAGTGTTACCTTCCCGGAGGAAATTCAAAATCTGAAAGTTGGTAAACCTTGTTCGAAACCCTTTAGGAAACTTAATGCGTTTCTATGCCCCATGGGTATTCTCAGGGTAGGGGGTAGGTTATCGCAATCCGATCTTGATTTCAATGAGAAACATCCAGCAATTTTACCAAAGACTCATCGATTGACAGAGTTAATAGTTGAAGATGCTCATAACAGGTACTTGCATCCAGGATTCAATACTTTGAAATTCTTGATTCAGCAAAATTTTTGGATCATTTCGCCAAAAAAGGCTATAAATTCTTGTATATCTCGTTGTATAAAATGCTTTCGCACCAAACCCAAGGAAGTACAACCGTTAATGAGCGATTTGCCATCATTTAGAGTCAGTAAACAGCTGAAACCTTTCATTTCAGTTGGAATTGATTATGGCGGGCCGTTTACTATTAAATGCGCCAAACATCGCTCCAAGGTTCATCTTAAGGCATATTTGTGTCTCTTCGTATGTATGGCTACGAAGGCGGTGCACTTAGAATTGGTCTCTGACCTCACCGCAGATGCATTTATTGCAGCTCTTCGACGTTTTGTCGCCAGAAGAGGTACCTGTGTTGAAATAATTAGTGATAACGGGACTAATTTTGTAGCGGCAAATAGAATTTTAAACGAATATTGTAAACGAGCCGCTGAGGCTCAGTCGATATTTTGGAAGTTTAATCCGCCTGGAGCTCCACATATGGGTGGGCTATTCGAGGCCGGAATCAAGTCTGTAAAATCCCATTTAAAGCGTACTATCGGTACGCAGATTCTAACGTTCGAAGAATTGTACACGATTATTACTCAGGTCGAAGCTTTATTAAATTCTCGCCCTTTGGGTCCAATTAGTAGTGATCCAAATGATCTTCTGCCGTTAACGCCAGGTCATTTTTTGACTTTGCAACCCTTAACAGCGCCACCCGAACCCTGTCTGACGGAAATACAAAGTAATCGACTTACCAGATGGCAATTGGTTCAGCGCGTAGTCCAAGACATTTGGAGGCGTTTTCAGCACGAATATTTACATTCATTGCAGCAACGATCAAAGGGGCATACTCAGCCAGCCGATTCTATTTTACCGGGAAGATTGGTTCTTATTAAAGACGAGAATTTTCCGCCTTTAAAATGGTCATTAGGTAGAGTTGAAATGGTACATGCCGGCCGAGACGGAATTGCCAGGGTCGTAACAGTACGAACTCGCACAGGTATACGTACAAACGTCCTGTAGTGAAAATCTGTCCATTGCCGACAGATTAATGCAACCTAATTTATTTAATACACAAAAGAATTTGTTGATTTAGTTTCTTGTAGCATTTAAAAAAAAAAATCATTCGCAAAAAAAAAAACACTCGACAGTATTTGGTAGGGGGAATGTTCGGGAAATAATTAGTTAATCATTTAGATTCATTCAAATTCAAATCGGAAGTCCTCCCGCCATTTATAATCTCCATATCCTTCCTGTCCTTAAATCTGGCAGTCGGAACTTCAAAATATTAGTGAACACTTGGATAGTGAGTGAAAGAATTCCTGCAAGAAAAAGGACAAGACGCGCAGGAATAGTAGTACCAGAGAGTACGTTGGTAGCGGGAGACGTGGCTGGATCGTTTCCTTGAAAACACGCTGTTGGTGCTAGTGCCAGAAAACAAAGACAATAATTATACCGAAGAATTGCTTAATTCTACGCCAGTACGAGTGAACTTTGTGGTGAGTGATTGATCAATCTTATAAGTGACAATAGTAATAATTAAAAACTGCCAATACCAGCCTATCAAAAAATACAGTCCATCTCCATTTATATTTCCATCCCGAGTTCAAAAGAATCAACACAGGCCTCAAGGAGGAACAAGAATTCATACATACATACAGTCCATAAGTGATGAAATTGAACAGCATTCTCAAAAGAACGAACCTCGAAGATCTTTTTAAGAAAGTAAGAACCATGGCCAGGACATTTTATCCAAATCACTGAATTTGAACTAGCATTTATTTTTAGCGTTTGTGACGTTACATCAAGCATCACGACGCCGCAACGTCGAATCAAACAATTAATTTAATTATTTTATAATTAATAAAGTAATAATAGATTAATTTTTAATTGAAAAATACAAAATTCGAATCATTTATATTATACAGAATGTTTAATTAATATTCGATTTAAAAAAGACGGTAGTAACCGATAAGAAACCGAAGCCAAGCCAACTGAAGAGATAAGACGGCGTTGTTTACGGTCAGAAACCAGCGTCACTGATAAAATTTGGAATAAGTCGATTTAAATAAAGGAATATTGTTATTGTCACGAAGAAGCAACAGGCAAAAAAAGGGGACGCGCACCGATAACACAGCGTTATTTACGAGAAGACCGGCTATAAAACCAACGGACGAAGAACGAACAGGAGAGAGCGAATGCAGACGTCTTAGGAAGTTGACCTTTGATATTCTGTTGATAGCTCCCCGAATCCTCCCAAAGGAACGAAGTGTTGGAATGTTGCTCCTCCGCTGACGTCCTTTTAATCCGATCCCGAATCTCGCACGTTGCGCGAAATTCATCCAAGTCCACGCTGCAGCTAGGAAGTTGCCCTTCCTTCAGGTGATCCGCCCGAGCGCGCCCTCCGGGATATCGAACGCAAATCAAATCGAACCCTGATTTAATTGTTCTGGAGCGGTGTCGCTTCTGTTCCCTGGGCGTTAGAATGTTGCTCTAGCGCAGTTACTGGTCGAGATCTTCTACGTATGCTGCACATGGAAGATCTAGTCGGCTAGACTTAAATAGAATCCTCCATATATCGCAGAATTGAATGCTGATCAATTACGCAGTGGCGGAGATTTTATTCTTATTTAGTTTATTCGATTTGTAAATAATTTCATTTTTAATAAGGATAATCAATTTTAAGTAATTAAAACGCCATAGAGCATCGCCATTTCAATAAAGAATTATATTGAATTTACAACAAAATAGAATCAAACCCCCTTTTTATTTCGTTTCAAAATTATTACCGCCTTAATAAAATGCCAGTTTTTCTTTAGGAATTACGTCATCAAGAAATCTTCCGGTTAGCAAAAACCCTTATCTGGATATCGACACCAACCAAGGTGTTCCTATCTCTCTCACTCCCATGCGACAGACGCTCTACGGGTAGGAGCATTTAATCTTTTATTTTTGTGTGTTTTTGTAGCGATCTGACGGCCTCAGGCGACCAGCTGGAGCGATGACCTTGACCCAGACATCCCTTGCCATCCGATAAGTGAACTCGGTGCCATCCGGAAGAACAAGAAAATATAATCGGTTCACGATATTTTGAATTATTAATTTATTAAATAAATAAATTGGTTTCGTTTTTGCACGTTGTTGTGATTCTTTTCATGTATGTGTCCGTCCTCCCGACCATCTGGAGGCAAATAAAAGTAACATCCATTTAAAAAAAAATGACGTTACACGTTCTTCTTCAAAACATTGCGTTCGGCCATTCGTTTGCTAAAAAAATTTTCCAAATATTATGACGGGAGCACAGGGGGCAGTCCTCGACTAATCAGCGCGCAGTCAGTTTCGTCTCTGATTGGTCGAGCGTTCAGAAGGCACTCTGAGCTCCGGTATCTATAATCAGTAGCGACATCTGTGTTTATGAATAGTCGATTGATTTTTTTGCATGAAATGGGGAATTACACTTGCTGATATGGCATATCGATGTGCTCCAATACGAGCGAAACCGCCATCTACGTCGACAGCAGAGTTTTTCTCTGTCTTTGGAATGAGATCAGTGATGGACAGGGTCCCTAGAACCCACTAATTTTGTTGTATTATTGATTCTATACTTTTCTCGAGAATTTGACTTAAAATAAGATCTCGAATTTTAGTTATTTCAGCATATTTTGGCAAACGACCGAACGCAATTTATTTAAGAAGGACCAAGAAAGAAAGTAATGTTCACACTAAACAAGCTTAGTACACAAGAAACAAGTTTCTTTCATTATTTAAACACACAGCGCGCACACCCACTTACACGAGCACACTCAGGCGCGCGCAAACACGCACACAACCGCAAAAACACCGGCGTTTCCGAGTTGGGCGAAATTACCTGAGTGACTCTTCGACTCTACGGGGCGCCTTATAATCCTCAAGCTCAGTTGGGCGAAGGAATTTCTAAATACCGTTGAGTTATTTGCATGTTCAACAATTTGCAGATATCCATATTCTATCAACGGAAACGTCTCCATTAGATGGCTGACGTTTCCGAATTGGAGGGTAACTTTCGACCACAAGCTGTCATTTGTTGACCAAAGTAATGCTGTAGTTGCTAATTGCGCGTACGGATCGCTTGGTGTCATTTTGAGGAATTCCAGAGGTTTCTACGGTGGGGAGACTCTGATTCTTTGTACAACTATTTTGTTAGATATCGCCTTGAGTATGCTGTGGTTGTATGGGAGCCCTATAATAAAGTTAATATTGCTAATCTTGATAGTTGATTAATTGAAAAATGGATGAAAGAAAGTAATGAACACTGTTTATCATTAATTAAAATTATTTTAATTAATGTAATTGATCCTTTATAATAAAACCGAAATTCATCCATTTAATAACAATTAGACTCGGGTTTGGTATCAAAGGACGTTTTCAGTTTCTAGAGCTGTTTTTGTCGTAAATGTATTACGCCGTACAAATGAATTTATCCTTGATGAGTTGGAGGCTATTTTAACTATGCGCCTGGACGGTGTTGTTGTTGCATTTTGGGAGTTTATGATAAATACTCTGGGATTGAAATTGAGCACCTTTTTATTGACAACGATTGAAATTGGAAAATTACTTTTAACACAAGGATCGTTTCGATAATAATTAACAAATAATAACTTATAACTTGGTTTGGAACTTGGTATTGGTCGTGAATGCACCCGAGTCGTTGGCGATCTTCCGTTCATGCTCCTTCTGTCGCTCTCCTCTCGACCTCTTGTTCCTCGACACGATGACTCGATGTCGACTTAGGTGACGGCTGACAGTCCGCCACACCATCCTTAATGCTTTAGTTATATTAGGTTAACTGTATTTCAGGCTGATGGTAATGGATATGACAGCGATGTAGTCAGTGATGTAGGAAGGTCAAGGAGAACAGGGCAATTAATTTGGAGAAAGGGTAAGGGGTATCAGCACGTCTGGCCAAATCAACACGCGCTAACGAGAGGACTCTGATTCTTTTCTAGAAGCTTGAATCGGGCAGATATAAATATACGTTTCATGAGTTATTAAATTAGATAAATCTGCTTGCTATTTATCCTTCTTTGGGAATGCCATTTACTGCACACAATTCTCGTACTGCAGTAGGTACTCGTATTATTATTACCGCATCCGTCCGGTGGCAACTTCTTAGGGAGTATCGCACCGGTCATTTTCCGCATCCGGCCGGTGGCAACTCCCCTGGAGGGTATCGCACCGATTCTGATCATCATCCTGACAGTGGAAACTACCTAGGGAAAGTCCCAACGTTTCCTTTTTCTTTTTTATCGCTAAATAAACTTCGATTGGGCAGATTCTTGTTTTCGCCCACGTTGCTATTGCTAAAATTAGAATTTTCTCTTAAATAGCAATATTAGGACTATTCGAAGTAGCGAGAAATTCATACGCTGACACAACAAGCATTTTCTAATTCACTCCATTCATAAGATTCGAATTTAGTTTCACTAAGAATCAAGGAGAGATCCGTGATTCATAAGGACAATTTCTGTCTCTAGAAAATAACCATATCCGACCGCAACAGAAAGAGCCCCGATTCAAAAACACCGGTCTCAATCGCCGGCACCGTGATAAGGAAGACGCCCCCGATAAATAAACGCTCGACAAATAAACCGACGTCAAAATAAGGTAAAGAAATAAATTCACTGTGTAGGAAATCGAGATAGAGCTAGTAGGAAGATCAAAACGCAGGTCAGTATTAAAATGACCTGTGAATAATTAAAGCGGCACGTGATTAAGAATAATTCAAGTTAGGCAGGAAATAGAAATACTTCAACAAATAAATTACAAATTCGTTGTACAGGAGATAAAGCTAGGAGGAAAAGTAGGAAAGTAAACCCAGGTCATGAATTGATAACCTGTGAATAGATAAAACTGTCCATCATCAGTTAGGTAATTGACCACGAAGAGAATACACAAATCATCCGACTTATAAAGGAGTCCGAGTTATTTAGCACAGATGTAGGATCGACCGAATATTAGACAAGAACCGTCCCTTTAAATTATACGACTTAGAAAGTGAGAGCAATGCCTTCGCTATAGTATTGCACCATGAATGAAGCTCGTGTAGCGGAGCACCCTCAGATAGAACAGGTCCAGATAAAACAAGGCAGCGTTGTCAGGTGTAGCACCTGCTACTCATCTACATTATCAGGAAAAACCAAGTACATTACAATACTCGATTAGGATTTATAATAGGTACTCGATTACCACACGTTGGGGGAGGGATTCATCTCGATGTTCAGATGAAGACCTCAGGTAGCCGGTGAAAGAGCATGACTCTTTAAAGTGGAAATCGTAGCAAGCAAAGGGGCAAAAAGCACCCGCAGTTGTAGGAGAGGCAATTCAACAAATAGGAATTCAAAGCAATCAAAAACAAATTAGTCTCGAGTATGTGAACAGCCAATCAAAATCAATCAAAACCAAAACTCCTTTAGCTCATCATCCGAATGTCAACTCCAATCAAAATTTAAAAACAAACTCCGCAGAAAATTGCTATAAAATGTTATTGCCAGTCTGGACTGAGTTATCTGCTTTCTAAACAGGTGTTAGGGGTAAAACCTTGGACCACGGTGGAATCGATGGTTGGTCTCGATATCCGTACACACGCCGGATCCAGAATAGGTATTCGTAAAAATTCCAGCATTCAATTATTACCCAGGCAAGCCCACGGGAACCCTGAGGGATAATTATAGAATGGCGGTCTAGTTTGGTCAGTTGGTCATCACATTTTAAATAGCAAAACAAAACTGCGAATTGCAGAGAACGTCGTATTCGAAATGATAAGGTATCGATAAGATTCATCGCCTTACGAGGCCAGGTAGAACAAACAGGTTGCCTACGGGCAGAGAGAGAGAGACAATCAATACAAATAAAGGTAGCCCAGTGAGGCAAAACGACAACACAACAAATAAACAAAAAGAGTTAAAACAACTATCATGAGTATGACGTCAATTCAGGAAAACCGCTTTCACAATTGAAAAGCAATTGGAAAGACACTCGTATAATATTCAAAGAGGAGCTAGCAATCAAAACAAACATGGCAACACTGCTCTCGCCATTCAAGCCAAGCTAGAAACTCGATCAACAAATCAGTGATCATAAAAGTAGGGTGGTGCCTGTGTATCGGGGTAAAGCCCACAACAATAAACGCTTATAAAAATTCCCAAACGAAAGTAAGAGTCAAATCAACGAGTAAAGCTCATTAAAATACAAAATGAGAAATCAATAAATATATGAGTAGGTTAGTCCAATTTTCCAACACTCTAATTATTGCGTCTGAGCAATAATAAAGGAATGGGGTCTGTAATTCGATCAGAGGTGATCTGATTCTGTTAATAATGTCGAAAACGCTCGAGAGATATGTTCGATACCGCAGAATGAAAAATATCCCATTAAAAGGGAATTTTTCATTAATAAACCAAAACATCTAGTCAAAGGACTCCGCTGGTTTTATAGTCTGAGGCATTGTAGCGAGGTCGAATTATGGGTCTGTCATTCAGAGTCTGTCACCTGCCACTCGGCGAAGTGACCGAGCGATGTAACGGATAACCGACCATGCGCTTATTTATCGATTTAGGAGTGGGAGGTTGGAACCCGTGGACCTCGAACATACACTCGAACATACACTCGAATTCATCGGCGTTGATCGTCGGGTTGTACACGGGTTTTCTTGGCTGCTCACAATATAGTTAATATCCTGTACTTGATTGGAATTTATTTAGTTAATTTATATTCTAACTAGTAGTTAAGAATTGTACTGTGGCTGGTGTTGGTGGTAATCTTCAATGGTCTATCTGTATTGTGTAATTTGAGATATTTCATTCTGGTGAATTGTCAGTGCATCAATTTTTAATTTCCATTTCGGAATTTTTCATATCAATTTCTTATCATGCCTTCTTTGTGCAAGATATGCGACGGCAGCATTTCAAGGTCGGCACCGTCGGTCAGCTGTGCTGTGTGTAAATATTGGTTTCATTCAAAATGTGTAAACCTTGCATCGTTGCCGGATCTTGCTAAATATCCTGGATTAGTCTGGAACTGCTCCGAGTGTGTGAAGTCCTTGAGTCAGCGAACCTCAACTGATTTATCAGCATTGGTTGACATTATGAAGTCCGTAAAACAGGATATTACTGACCTGAAGGGGGGACAGGATGAGTTCAAGCGGTCCTTGCAGTTCTATGGAGACAAGATTGATGATTTTAATAAGAAAATTATCCTATTTGAGAACCAAATGAAGGAAGTTAAAGAAGTTTCCAATTTGGCGAAGGGTAACTCTGGTGAGATTGAGAGGTTGAAAAGCGAACTAGATAGGATGCAGCAGCATATGCGTCGGAGTAATTTGGAGATCAATGGGGTACCAGAGACAGCAGCTGAAAATATTTCTGGTGTTGTTGAGAATATCTTTAAGACACTTGAAGTTGTTGTCCCTAGGCCGAGTATTGAGCACTGTCATAGAGTTGCTCATTTTAACAAGAATAGCAAATTACCTCGCTCGATAGTAATCAAACTTGCTTCGAAGTATGAAAGGGATGAAATTTTAGCAGCTATTCGTAAGAGGAAAGGTTTAAGGGCTCAAGAGCTGGGTTTTGAGGGATCGGACAGTGCTATTTATATTAATGAGCATTTGACCCCGAAAAATAAGATGTTGTGGAAGAAGGCTAGGGATTTGTGCCGGGCAGACGATTATCGCATTCACAAGTGCTGGACCCGAGATGGATTGATTTTCATCAAAAATCTGACTTCGAACAGAATTTTTGCAATTACGGGTGATGCCTCCTTCCAGAAGTTGATGTAGCTCTGTTCCTGCAGCGACTGTAACTGTTTCTCTTTCTCACTCAATGGATCTTTTACTTTATTACCAAAACACACGAGGTCTTCGTTCGAAGACTAATGATTTTCATCTCTCAACAACCAGTACGGAAGCGGATGTCATATGTATCACGGAATCTTGGCTGAACAATAGTGTCGATAGCTGCGAACTGTTCGAAAGTTCTATGTTTAATGTATTTAGAAGTGATAGGTGTGATGTTATTTCTGGAAAGAAGGATGGCGGTGGTGTTCTTATTGCTACGAGATCCAAATTTAAAGCATATCCACGTGTGAATTGGTCATCCCAAGGAGTCTGCGAGGAGTTGTGGGTGACTCTGGAAATCCGAGGTGACAAAAAGTTGCATATATGTTGTGTGTACGTGCCGCCATCTTCGTCTGCGGATGATCTAAACGTGCATTTGAATAGTGTATCAATTGCTGTAATGAATCATGTAAACACTGCTAAAGACATTGTTATGGTTGTAGGTGATTATAATTCTCCGAGTTTGAATTGGGCGAGGAATCTGGAAGATTGTTATTACATTCCCGAAGCGGGCTTTAATGTTGTCTCCTCCTCCCTGATTGATACTTATGAGCTGTTAGGCATGTCTCAGTGCTGTGGAGTCGCTAATGTACATGGTAAGTTTTTGGACTTGGTTTTTACTACGCGTCCTATGATCACTTCAGTTAGGCACTCCTCTAGGCCATTTGTGACGGAGGACACTCATCATAAATCTTTGGAAATTGAGCTCAGTCTGGGATTGGGAATTCTATCTCAACCTAAAAAAGATTACTCCTTGTACAATTTTCGATCTGCCGATTATTCTGAAATAAATAGTGAACTCGGACGGATAGATTGGACCGTATTATTTAGTGAGGATAAAAGTATCGATGAATCTGTCGCATTATTTTATTCTCACCTACATTATATTATAAGAAAATATGTTAAAAAAATTACAATCAGTAATAAATATCCTAAGTGGTTTTCAAAACAGTCAATAAAATTAATCAAAGAAAAGGAGAAGTATCACAACAAATATAAAAAATACAAAAATCCTCTGAATTATATTGAGTTTTCAAGATTGAGAAAGAGTTGTAAAAGACAGATTTCTGTGGACTATAAGAATTATGTTTCAAAGATTGAATATGGCCTATCCGATAATCATAACGTGAAATGTTTCTGGTCTTACATTAATAATAAGCGTAAAAAAGTAGTTCCTAAAATTATTGTCAATGATAACGAAGTTCTAACTGATCCCCAAGTAATTTGTGAAGCTTTTAGTGAATATTTTACATCAGTGTTTGAACGGAATGATACTCCATCCCTGATTGAGCTCCAAAATAGAGTTACATCGTCCATTACAATGGACTCCATTTGCGCTGATGACATTGCTGATTGTCTGGAGAAGCTTGACGCCAGAGGGGGGGCTGGACCTGATGGTATTCCTTCATTTTTTATTAAATCATGTAGTCAATCTCTCTGTGAACCCCTACTAATTTTGTATAACAAATCATTGTCTGAAGGAGTTATGCCCTCTTTCTGGAAGCAGGCCGAAACTATTCCCATACATAAGTCAGGTAATAAAAATAATTTGTATAATTATAGGAATATTTCAATGCTTTCTCATTTTGCAAAAATATTTGAGTGTATTGTAACCAAATATTTGTACTATAAAGTTGAACATTTGATTGACGAGAATCAGCATGGCTTTTGCCGAGGTCGCTCAACATCAACTAATCTTATAAAGTTCACTCAGTTTGTTATAGAAGCAATGGAGAATGGCACGGAGGTGGATGCTTTGTACACTGATTTCTCCAAAGCATTTGATAAAGTACATCACCCAACATTACTGGTTAAGTTGGAGAATATCGGTTTGCATGGCACCCTCCTTCGTTGGATTAAATCATATTTATCGCACCGCAGGCAGCGTGTTAGGTTTGATGGTCATAAGTCGGCATATAGGGATGTTACCTCGGGTGTTCCTCAGGGATCTCATCTGGGTCCTCTTTTATTCATACTGTTTATTAATGACATTGGCTCATGTTTTGAGCACTCGGGCTATCTCCTGTATGCCGATGATATGAAAATTTATAGAACAGTTAAAAATATTACTGATTGTGATGAACTTCAAAGTGATCTTCAGCGCCTATACAGTTTTTGTGTAGCAAATCGACTATCTCTGAATTTGGAAAAGTGTTCTTATATTAGATTTACAAAAGGTAGGATCATACATGCTGTGACATACAATATAAACAACTATATTCTAAATAAGGTAGACAACATTAAAGATCTTGGTGTCATTCTTGATTCTGGTATGAGGTTTGATCTTCATATGGATGCTGTGGTGCGAAAAGCTTATAGAAACTTAGGATTTATTGCCCGTAACACGACCGACTTTGCCAGTGAACGAAGTTTAATCACACTGTTTACTTCCATGGTTAGAAGTCACATAGAATACTGTTCCATTGTTTGGAGCCCTTACTATGAATACTATATAAACAGATTGGAAAAGGTTCAAAGAAAATTTCTTGGCATACTGAACTACCGTTACCACAGGGGATTGCATTCGCAACCCTACGAAGCGTCCCTGAGGTTTTATCGCTTGAGCAGATTGGTGGATCGTCGCAGAGTTTGTTGCATTGTGTACGTGTACAAAATTTTTAATAACTTAATTTATTCACCATTTCTTCTTGCATCCTTGGCACTGAGAGTCGCTGTGTATTTCGGAAGGATGCCCTACTTGTTGCATGTGCCTTATTCCAGAACCAATTACAGCTTAAATTCTCCTGTAAGAAATATGCAGCGTTGTGTCAATACTTATTTTAGTCATATTGATATCTTTCATGTTTCATTGTATGCTTTAAAACGTCAAGCTTATGCCTCATTGGCCAATGTACGTTAGTGTGGGTGGGTTTTTTTTCTTTTATTTCTTTTGTATTTTTATTATATCAGCAGAAATAACTGTCTGAGTCCGCTAGTTTCGTTGTTGGGTATCAGTATTTTTTTATATCTCTTTCCTTTTGTAGTTTTTTAAGATAACCCGTTGTACATAATTGATTGTTAGACATTGTTGTATCTTTTGTGGAAACTCTGTAATTGGGTTAATTTTACCTGTTGAGTTTCCCAAATTTATTAATAAATAAATAAATAAATAAAAATACCTGAACCTTGCCGGGAGGTAATAAAACATTACTTGCTAATCAAGCTACGCCCGAGAATACAAGTTCAGAGTAAATCCAGAAAACCAAACTTCTAGTCCAAGGACTATCACATACCTGAATATTGCTGGGAGGTAATACAATATTACTTGCTTCAGAAGCTACACCCGAACAATGCAAATTCAGAGTACATCTGCGAATAAACAATGAAAGTAAAACGGGTCTTGCAAACCTGGTTTACAAATAAATGAAGCATATCTTGAGCAAAACCAAAAGCGCAAAACGAGCCTAAGTAACTACGACTATTCTAACGTTTAATACAAGCGGCAACGCCGCACATTGCTTCAAAGAACCGATGAAAGTAAAAGCGGTTCTCCCAGCTACCAGAAGGGTCCCTTTATATTCGAACTGGAGTGTTGTTGACTCACAATGTTGAAAGAAACACGTAATTCACAAACAGAGAAATCAAACAACAATTTATAAAGTAATGGAGTAAGGGATTGTAACGATGGGGGTAATCCTCGAGTGTGAAATATGAGTATGAAAATGATTACTCCCACCCTACAATTAATTTGTTTATTATTTTGTAAAAATCGAAATCAAGAAATTCAGTTCAAACGTCAGAACGCAAAATCCTTAACTCCTCCCTTGCTTCCGGCATACCTCAATTACGAATTACGAACCTCGATACCACGAAACACAACGTGCGGTTCTACCTACAAAGCTAGACGATCTAAAGGCCAACTTTCAGCGGAAATAAGCGGACAGGGGGGCGGCGTGTTACACTAGAAACAAATAAAAGTAAGTTATACAGTGTGTGTCACAGGCATGGTACACCCCCTTTTTTTCTTTTTTTTTTGGAGATAATTTTTTGAAATTTGGTACGTCGCATACTCTCGATACAGCGCACTTTTTAGCAGAAAATTGAATTTTTTCCCACATCCGGTTTTTCCGGAAATGTTACTGTACAGGCAATTAGTATTGTTTATTTCTTTGAATATTAAATTCGTAAATTCGCGGTAAATCAAAAGCCATACAGGTTCAATCTCCGAATGGCGCCGAAAAGATAAGAGGAGATATCCCCGCTCCTCATGAAAAGAAGAAGAAGAAGGCCTCTCGGGGGAGACCCAACCCGGCACGGTATCATTGCATTCGAAAATCCTTACATTAGAAAAATCTCTCGCCTCTCGTTAATCAAAGTGTCATTACTCATTAGATTACCTATTCCGAAATTTGTGTCTCTGAAATCTCCCCGCCAGAATACTAGTGAAACCAGAAAACACTCATCCAGTCAAGCTCCATATGACGCGGACACCAGGTAGGTGCCATTCAGTTTTTTTCTATTGTTTCTGTATGGCTCGGTTTATTTTTGGTTAATTCTATAAAAATTAGTTAATAAATTAATTAAATTAATATTTAATTCTTATATATTTTATAGTTTGCAATCTATGCCTAATTAGGTACAGTTACCAATTTATTATTTTTAAAATGGACACCCGATATATTATTATATTTTTGGATTCTATACATTTGTACAAATCCAACAATACCACATAAGTACCATTTTGAATGTTAAATTTGTTTTTATTTAATTTTTTATTTTTCAATTATAATGTGGTATTGTTGGATTAGTACCACGGTGTAAGATATAGATCTTACACCGTGATTAGTACAAATGTATAGAATCCAAAAATATAATAATATATAGGGTGTCCCATTTAAAAATAAAAAGTTGGTAACATTTCCGGAAAAACCGGATATGGGAAAAAATTCAATTTTCTACTAAAAAGTGCGCTCTATCGAGAATATGCGACCTACCAAATTTCAAAAAATTATCTCTAAAAAAAAGAAAAAAAAAAGGGGGATGTACCATGCCTGTGACACTTTTGATGTTATTTATTTATTAGCCTTTGTAAATTGATTCTAATTCCATTATACATATATATATATTCGTTTGAAATTACAAATTGCAGTCTTACGATACATGTTGTTTAGTTTATTAAATTACATATGATTGGTTTCGTCGATCATGGGGAAAAGAACGATCTGTAGGATATTCTGATGCGATGTTGACATCATGGTGAAGCATTTGCTTTGAGAGATATAGTCTAGGGAAAACCCCATTAAAAAACCTAGACACACCATCCTGTTGAGATTGGTTTGAAGTATTCCAATCATTTTGCCCTTCTGAGGTTATCTGGCTGTTAATGTAGATTTTGTTTACAAGAGCTTCAAATTCTGTAACCAGTCTATTGTTTCGGTGGAAATTTTATGAATTGCTTGAAAACCTCCAGAAAATTTGGTTAAAGGACATTCATTGACAATGTGATTGATGGATTCTTCAGGATGTCCGCAAATACAGGAAGCGCTTGGTATTAAATTCCATTTATGTAACATTGAATTACATCTACCGTGTCCTGTTCTTAAGCGATTTACTTGTACCCAGACTTTCCTTCTGATTTCAAAACCGTTGACTAATGATGAAGGATCTTCGATTAAAGTGTTGTTGAATAAAGAAACACTTTTATTTCGCCAATCATTTCTCCATTCATCTTCAATTTTAAATGGTCGATCCAGGTATGTTTCTAGCCACACAGGTCTTCTTGATTTTAATCTCGTTGTTGGAAGATTATTCAGGTCCGATGTTATTGAAAAATCATCTGGAAATGTTCGGTATTTATTCATGATTTTATGTGTTGCTTGTTGTCTTCGGAGATTAGATGGAGCAATATTTGACAAAACAGGTAACCAAGGGATCGGAGTTGAGGAAATTGTTCCAGTAATAATTCGTAATGTTTGGTTCAGTTGAATATCCACTTTTGATTGATGTACACTGTTGAGCCATACGGGTGCACAATATTCCGCTGTTGAATAAACAAGTGCAAGAGCTGATGTGCGAATTGTTTTTGCATTGGCTCCCCAAGTTGTTCCAGCAAGTTTGTATAGAATATTATTCCTTGTTTTTAATTTTTGTTTCACTTTTTCTAAGTGTTGATTATAGGTTAAAGATATATCCAAAGTCACACCAAGATATTTTGGATTGAAATTATGATTCAGTGACGATCCGTTGAAAGTTATATTTAGCTTTTTAGATTTTTGGTGGTTATTGAGATGGAAACATGTAACTTCTGTTTTTGAAGAGTTTAAGCAAAGACGCCATTTCTTAAAGTAATCATTCATGATTTTCAAATCAGAGCACAGCGTTTCTTCTAATAAATTAAATTCGCTGTTTTGGTAAGTTAAAATAATGTCATCGGCATATATGAATTTTCTAGATTTGGTTGCAGGCAAATCACTAATGTAAATATTGAATAGCAGTGGAGATAAAACAGAACCTTGTGGGAGACCATTATTTAAGATTCTGTATTTACTGCTCTTTTCGTTTACGAAAACTTTTATTTTTCGGTCTGATAGCATATTTTCCAATAGATTCATAATCGTCTTACAACCAATGGTTTTATGTAATTTATGTAAGAGACCTTCTTTCCACACAGTGTCGTATGCTGCAGATAGATCTAGGAAGACTGCTCCTGTTTTTAATTTTCTTTGAAAGCCACATTCAATGTGGGTTGTCAACGCCAAAACTTGGTCACATGTATTTCTGTTTGGCCGAAATCCACCTTGTTCAATAAGTAATTTTTCATCAACAATTGGTAATAGACGATTGTATAAAAGTTTTTCCAGTACTTTATAAGTGATACTAAGCAAAGCAATAGGTCTGTAGCTTGAAGAGTCATCATTTGGTTTCCCAGGCTTTAGAATTGCGCTAATTTTTGCTTTTTTGAAATCTTCAGGTAGTCGACCTGAAACCAGAATGTTATTAAAAAAAGAAAGTAGCCATTTTAATGAAAAAACTCCCCAGATTTTTTAAGAATTCAGTTAAAATACCATCGAAACCAGGTGATTTTCGATTTTTCATGGAATTTATTGCTGCTTTAAGTTCTTTTAATTCAAATGGTTTAGACAATGTGTCAGAATTAATGGCATTTTTTCTTTGTTTTCTTAATTTATTTTTAATGTTTTTCTGTTCTTCTTTGGATACTAAAACAGAATTAGAAACTTTCACTATTCTAGAAGAAATAGAATTAGGTGAAATATTATATTTTTGCTGTTTTATTTGATTAGTAGTTCCTAATTTGCTAAGTAGGTTCCAACTGCTTCTACTAGAATGAGTGAAATTCATGTTTTCCATTAAAGTATTCCATTTTTCTTTCCGTGAATTGTTCAGACAATTCAAAATTGTATTTGCTGCTTCTGTAGTGGGAGCTTTTTTATATGATTCATAGATTTCTTGAGTTTCTTTGGTCCAACAAGGAATATATTGTTGTCGAAATCCTCTAGGTATTGTTCTTTTAGCTGTTGCTTTGATAATACCTACAAATCTAGAATAGTTATTATAAGTGGGCTTAATCCATCTTATGTTATTGTCTATTTGAGTTCTAAATTCTTTCCAGTTTGCTTTGCCAAAATTCCATCTTGGTTTTTGTAATGAATTAATATATTCAATACGAATTCCTGTTCTAATTAACGTCGGCTTGTGCTGGCTATGTGGAAAGTGTTGTAATACTTCCTTGATAATAGGTAATGGTATATCATCATTGTCTTTAGATATTATGCATAAATCTGGGTTATAATTTTTACGCCATCTAGAAGAATAAAAACTTTTTTTATCTTTCGGATTATATTTCAAATGATAATTATTTCTCTCAATCCAGTTGGACAAAGCAATGCCATTTCGGTCGTTGAGATCATAACCCCAAGAGTTATGATGACAATTAAAATCTCCTGCATAAATAACTGGGTGTCCATAAACTATAGGAAAATCTTCTGGACATTGAACTTTTGGAGGTTTATATAAATTACAAATGAAAGTATCTGAAACTTTTATGACAATTATAAATATACCTTCATAAATATTATTATATATGATTTCAGGATTGTGAATATTTTCCTTAACATAAGTAGCACATCCGTGTATTGCACTGTTTAATGATTCAACAAGTGTATAACTTGGAATAACACCTCGAGATAAAATTTGTTCATTAGAATTTGTGTGCGTTTCTTGAAGAAGTATTATATCTACATTTTTATCATTGCATATTTTAGATAAAAAGTGGCACTTATCTTTAGATAATCCTTCAATGTTTAGTTGTAATATGGTCAAATTCGAGCCAAGTGTCAATTCTTTAGAGCTGCATGACTGGGAGTATTCCAAGGAATCGGTCCAGTCTTCACAGTGACGATCTTTGTGGATTTTGTTGTTGTTTAATCCATGATGGGCTCTAGTATTCAAGCTATCGTCTGCCATCAATATTATTCACTAATTTCTTTGAAAAAAGTAAATATTTAGGAGAGTTTTATTTTTATATGTGATCAATAATATAAATAATAATACATAATATGATTTAATGCTCATTAATGGGTGTGAAAGTAAATAGAAAACAAAATTTTTTATAATAATTATTGTGTATTATTATTGTCTATAGAGACAGACTGTCCATCTGCTGAAGTGTCGGGAGTAGGTAATTTATTAGCCTTATTATGTATTACAAAAAGTATATCGAATCAACTCCATTGATAATGGAAAAATTATTAATTAAAACTGCAGATTTTCTATATTTAACAATTAATTATCAGAATGGTATCTTTAATAGTGATAAATCTTTTGCAAGAAGAACAGGGCGAATAATAGTCGCAGTAATAATTTGCATATCTTCAGCGATCTGGACGATAGTTTCAGTTAAAAACGTAAAAATTCCTGGAGGACTACTTCATTACTTTAACAATTAAAACAATCATGTTACAAAAAAAAACTGGACTAACTTTTTGAAAATGTACTCGTTTGTAGAGAAAGTCCTTCTTAAGGCCCGGTTACACGGTCCGTGGTTCGGCGAACCTGTCTCGACGAGCCGCGAACTACGCACCGTGTGACATAGGTGGCTCGCTATGGGCTCGCGGTTCGTGGTGTGTGGTTCACCGTATCCATCGGGAGTCGGTAAATTTGCACAGAACAAAGCGGGCGAACCGATAGGTTCGTGTAGATTTGTCGTCGGTTCGTGCTGGTTCGCCATGTCGCGAACCAATGCTCAGTTTTGCAATTTATTTTATGCCAATAATTGAGTCTTGTATTGCATGCAGGGCGGGAATTAAAATGTAATCTTCGATAGTTTGGTATTTGATAGCAAGTCTTCATACACTGCTTTTTATTGCTATAACCGTAATTGATTCCGGGAACTTGTGCCGTGGTCCATGGAAATTTTCTCCGAATAGACATCATCGACGATTACGTGTACACTGATAACTAACTTGACAGATGCTGTGAACATAAATGAAAATTGAGTTAGTAAATTTACTATTACTCCTGTTGTGTGGGATGTGTGTCTTTCTTGAGGTGGGTTTTTTGTGTTTGCTGTATGTATGTGGGGTGTGAGACTTGACAGATGGGAGAGCGCTCCTATTTATAGGGTGATGGCTGATGACGTCATACCCCCTCCACTAGCTATCTCCACCGTAGAGCAACGGCAGGTCTCTCTGATGATGTCATAGATTCCTCAGTCAGACGATGACTTATTTTGATGAGATGTAACGCCGGATACCAAATCCTCCGTAGTTTCATTCTTTGATATTTATAAATTTCAATAGCATCACGATATAAATGGTGTAGTAGTGTGAAGTAGTGGACAGGACTTTCGTTTCTTCAAAGCAAATGGTATGGTGATCCTGAAGCACGGCGTACTCCGCGACAACTAACTTGTCATTCTGGCCCAGCCGGCAGTTTCTTTTATGTTCGGTCACGCGGGTATTGACGTTGCGTTTAGTAGTTCCGATGTTTGCGTACAAACATCGGAACTGCTTCAGGATCATCATGCCATTTGCTTTGAAGAAATTAAAATCGCTGTCCACTAATTCATACTACACCCGTTTACATTGTTAGTCTATTAATTAAACTTATAAACATCCAAATTTTAATAGGCAGGAGGAAGGAATGAAACTGCCGAGGATTTTGTATCCGGCGTTAAGTCACACTCAAAAAAGTCATCGTCTGATTCAGAAATCTATGACATCATCGGAGAGATCGGCCGTTGATACAGTGCAGATAGCTAGCGGAGGGGGTATGACGTCAGCAGACCATCATCCTATAAATAGTCGCTCTCTCCCAGCTGTCCAGTCATGTCCACACATGTCCAGCTGCCTACACGTAACCGCTGATGACGTCTAGCGCATCTGTAGACGGAACGTTCCGAGCAAATCTCCACGGACCACGGCACAACAGCACGGAATCAATTACGATTTCATTATCAAACTTGTTTTCAATAAAACAAACTAGAGGTTCCATGTTGTTTCGGCGAACCGATTGCGAAAGACAACTAAACGATCCACGCACTGTGTGACCACCCCTGGTTCGCTAAAGTGCGAGTCTCTGCGAACCACGTACCAGTTCCGTGGTTCGCCGAACCACGCACCGTGTAACTGGGCCTTTATTACCAGGAATAATAAAACCAAAATTGATATGAAAATTTATTTAAACTTTTATCTCATCGTTATTGGTTTTTTCGTGATTAACTTCTTTTATGATTATTACAAGTTGATAAGTAATAATAATCGTACAGTCAAAGATGGTGGGATTATTAGAAACTATTGGATATATCTGCTGGGTTATTTTATGGTCGATGGTGTTTCTCATAACTTTGAAAATGGTGGAAATCTTGAGACCGTTCAATTTGAAGCTTCTTGTTGAAACTACGCGAACATAGTTCAAGAATCCAGATCTCGGTGATGGGGAGCGGCAGGATTCTAATGAGAAAAGATAAGAGGAGTGTATTATTTTTTATAAAAGAAGTTAAGTTTTTATATGTTAATCTGATGAAACTTAACGAGCTCTTTAACATTACTATGGGCTGGCATCTTCTGTACGTGATATGTTTTTGTTTTATTTGCTTGCTGTCGAATTTAGAAAATGTGCTGCGACATATTCACGATCTTTCTGAATATCTAGTTATTGTGTATTCTGTCTACTCAGTTTATGTCACTGTAAGTATTTTCTCCGTTTTTACTCTTATTTCAACCATCATTACAGTTTAATCCTGACTCGAGATTATTCCCCAGATTTCCTGAATCTTACCTTCGATTCCGGAACGAACCCTTATTCCCGTTTTACCTGATACGTGTCTACCTGACGCGTATCTTCTAGTCTAGTCTCTAGACTTCCTATGTCTCCCTTAAGGATGCCAACCCAGTAGTTCGCTTAGTCCCTTTTTACCTGGTACGCCAAGCAGTTCTTTAGTTTTCCTGTTTATTATCCCACTTTTGCCTTTATTTATCCTACTCTTTGCATCTGAACTTTCTGTTCTCTTATTCCCTTGTGATCTGTTTTTCCTCTGGTGTGTCAACCAGATCCGAGACTTTCCAACTCTGAATAATAACTCCTCATCTAACTTGTCCCCTTTAATCCTTATAAAATCTGATTTCGCGAGCTCTCGGACTCCCTGAGTCAACACATAATTAATTAAGGCACTTCATACATTAATAACTTCATGGAGCGATAGAGACCGAAACTCCCCGCCTCCTGCTCGTAAAACGTTAAAATAAAACCTTCTTTTTAATGTTAAGAATAAACTACAACACTATAAACATTATGTCGTTCAAAAAAACAGTGAGATACAATATAGTATCGATCGTCTAACTAAGTCCCAATTTTGTAACAATAATTAATAAGAAATATAATAAGTATCTATAAATGTTTCATCCTTCCTCGGTTTACGTAATTTCTTTAGACTTGAATGACAAAATCAATGACATTTAATATTTAAAAATCCATTTAATTCCATACACAAAATAACACTTTTCGATATTTAGTGTATGAGAAATATTATAGAAATAGACTCACAACTCTTGTTTATTAATACATTAGTCAATTTTCTTTGGCCGTGTTCCTAGGCTCAAGGTAATTTTCACGAAAAATGGAAGAATTATTATTAAAATTTGCTGATTTTATATACTTAACAGTTAATTACCGCATAAATGTATTCAATAGTAATAAATCTTTTGTGAGAAAAACCGGACGAGTAGTACTCTCAGTAATAGTTTGTTTATCATCAGCAATTTGGAAGATACTTTCAGTTAAAGGAGAAAACACTCCTGCAGGATTTCTTAGTGTAATAATTGCTTGCTATTACTCCCTCTTCGTTCTTTTAACGATTAAAACGATCATCTTGCAGAAAGAAAACTGGACTAACTTCTGGCAAATCTACTCGTTTGTACAGAAATTCATTCTTTTCAAGAATAATAAAGTTAAAACTAAAAAGAAAAATTATTCAAATTTCTACATGATCGTTATCGGGTTATTCGTGATTGACTCTCTTTATGATTATTACGTGTTGATAAGTAATAAAAATCGTACAATCAAAGATATCGCGTTGCAATTAATAGCAAATTCTGGATATTTCCGTTGGGTTATTTTATGGTCGATGGTGTTTCTGATAACTTTGAAAATGGTGGAAATCCTTAGGCAGTGCAATCTGAAGCTCCTTGAAATCTACGAATATGATTCGAGCATGCAGATCTCGGTAGTAGGAAGTAGCAGGATTCTAATGAGAAAAGATAAGAGGAGTGTATTATTTTTTATAAAAGAAGTTAAGTTTTTGTATGTTCATCTGATGAACCTTAACGAGCTTTTTAACATTACTATGGGCTGGCATCTTCTGTACGTGATATGCTTTTGTTTTATTTGCTTGCTGTGGAATTTAGAAAATGTGCTGGGAAATATTCACGATCTTTCTGAATATCTAATTTTTGTGTATTCTGTCTACTCAATTTATGTCACTGTAAGTATTTTTTCCCGTTTTTGCTCTTATTTTAACCATTATTAATAACAAAGAGAGAATGAAGATATATTATGTTGTAAGTAATTTAATAAGTAAATAGTACCTACGTAACTTGATTTTTCTGAAAAATTTTAAATAACTAGTAAGAGTGCAAATTAGTCCTTTATCTGGTGAAAGCAAATGATTTTTATTATATTGTAACAATAAGCGATGTAGAGTGGAACTACAGGTTAGTAGTTGACTGGTCTTCATTCCTACCTATGCTGGAAACACAGAAACTGTCAGCTTTTATAAAATAACGAAGGTCTGGCAGTCGCGGGCTCCTGCTCTGTTACCCATTTTTTGTGTCTGAGTATTTTTCCTTAATTTTCTGCTCCCATTGCCAGTTGGGGGGTGAAAAGTCCGGATACACTTTGCAATCAAAATCCGGATTCATCTTAATATTGCAATTAGTTGGCTACACTCCATTTACAGGTCAATATACTTAAATAAAAGTACCTAAATATAAATTTCAAATGCACACTTATGCGAGATATACAAAAAAAAAATACAGTCTTTGCTTACCAAACTAAAATTTAACATTATCTCAAACCAAACTAAATTGAGTAGGTACCTATCGATTAAAAAATAATAACATATAACAAAATATAACAATCCGACAAAAATTTACAGATCCTAACAATATTTCTGTGTTGGGAGAGTGAAAGGCTAAAGCACAACAATCTGCCCATCAAATACACTGAATCGACCTGACCATTCAGCAGCTTGTGAACATCAAACAGCCCAATGCTATGTCGGTCTTGTAAGGACCTAAACTCAAACGCTGACAGCAAGGTTTCATGTGGAAAATTGTGTTCGGATTAGACGTGGAACTGTCTACTAAACCATAATAAGGCCTTCAGGAACCTTCTTTGGACGGCCTCCACCACGTTTATATTTCGATTTTATAACGCTAAAAGTGTTATTTCTTCTATAAAATGTTGCTCTAAAACATTCTAAACAGTTGAAGACATTTTTCTCGACTTTAGTATAAGAGCGGTAAAATTTGGAAGTACTGCAATAAAATTTTCAGACGAAACCATTGACGTTATGTGAGTTTTTTTTATTATTTTAAGCCCTAAAACAAGATTCTCCGCCACTGAAAAAAATCAAGCTTTTTAAACTTATTTTGAAATTTTATATTATTATTATGGTTCGATTCATTCTCAGCATTCTCAGCATCATTGCTGGTGAGATTATCCATGCAGACGAGCTCAGGCCAAGTCTACACAGATTTCATTATCTTTGATTTAAGAAGTTTTGAGTGATGTTGCATGTTTGAAGTATCGTTGCTTTTTGCGCCTGTGTATGCATGTAGTGTGGCAGCTGAAGTTGTGTGAGATGTTGTGTGAATGTGTGCGGCGTGATTCCGGTTACTGATATTATAAAGGGTAAGATATGTAAACCGACTTCTGTTTCCATATCCTTTCAACTTCTATGGCTAATGGTTGATATTTAATTTTCTTTTCTGCGTATTTATTTGTTATGTTGGAGTCTGATGGAACTGCGATGTCAATGATGAATGTTATTATGTTGTTGTTATTATTATATTTTATTATTATTTTTATGGTATTATTTTTTATATTTATTTTTATTTAGTTATTATTATTATGTGAAAAAAGATACTCCTAATAAAGATCTTTAAAAAACTTTTTTGAGATTTTTTTTTTTATAATTGAGATTACATTATAAAACTTCAAGCTCAAAAAAAAAGAGACAATCTGTCACCCTGATCGCTCAGACGCAACTTTGACAGTGTCTGCTACACATCATCTAACTATATGTATAGGTAGTTATAATGGAATCAAACGTTGCCTTAACTGGTACAACATTTTTCTAAAGTTGCTAAAGTCTCCTTATCGCATAAATCGGTCTATATCATTGTAGTCTATATCTCGCCCAATGTGTCGCTTTATGACCTTGAAGTACTGTTCGACGGTATCTTAAAACTAAATTTTGTTTACTCAAATTACACAGTCATTGTTGGCGATTTTAGCATTAGCAATTATGCCTCCTGCCTAGATTTGTCGGTCACCGATAGACAAGTGACGTGTCTTTTGAATTCTTTATGCACGCTGGATTATATTCAATATAATTTTGTTCGTAATGGTAGTGATAGAATTCTCGACCTTGTTCTGTGTAACGAAAATTGTGTTGTCGACAAGGCTGATGAAGTTCTAATTTCTGAGGATGCCCACCACCCTGCCATTACAATTTCAATAAACTTGCACTCCGGGAAACAAGAAAAACTGTTCCCAAATGCAACGCTGTGTAACTATAATTTCCGCAAAGCCAACTTTCCACTATTGTACGATACACTGCTGAATACTGCGTGGAGTACCATAGATGCTGTCGATGACGTTGATGAGGCTTGCTCTATGTTCTACAATATCCGTTACGAAGTTTTAGATAGATGTGTGCCTAAGTATACTAAACGTCACAACTCTAGATATCCCCCCTGGTTTACAACGACGATAATCCGAGACCTGCGTCAAAAGACTCTCTTCTGGCGTCAATACAAACGAAAAAATGACCTATTAGCTTACTCTAAGTTTTCACACCTACGTCGTCAGATAAATATTGACATCGATCTAGCTTACATTATCTAGGCCTATATAACTCGTACCGAAAACACAATTAAAACCGACCCATCTAGGTTCTGGGCATTTGTAAAAAACAATAAATCGTCGTCCTCCATGCCAAGCACAATGCATCTTAATGATTCCTGCCTTAGTAATCCCACAGACATACTAAATGCATTTGCAAATTATTTTAGCGAGTCTTTCTCCACGCCCATTACCACAATGCCGCCTGACAACTTAAATAGTGATACTTCTGTATTTTTACCATCCTTTACCGAACATGACGTAACAATAGCATTGAAGAGGTTAAAAAACAAGTTCACAACAGGTCCGGACGGTATCCCGGCATTTCTTCTGCGTGATTGCTCTGACATCTTCGCAGCACCTCTTGCTAAGATCTTTAACCTATCACTGAAATCGCATACTTTCCCATCCATTTGGAGGCGTTCTAAGATCTGTCCAGTTTTTAAAAGTGGCGATAAATGTCTTGTCCGCAATTACAGACCGATCAGCATCATCTGTAACTTTAGTAAAGTCTTTGAAATTCTAATCCATGATGCTGTCAGCCATAGAGTTCACAGTCATATTTCCTTTTTTCAGAGCGGTTTTGTTCCGGGGAGGTCTACGGTTACAAATTTGGTCTGTAAGACACAGTTCATAGCTGAGACCCTCGACTCCGGATCTCAGGTGGATGTTATCTATATGGACTGTAGTATGTCGAAATATTAATCTTATAATAATGGTTCATTTATCAATTATTACCGAAACAATGGAGACAATTAGATCACCATCGGCAATAATTAAAAGGATTTAGAAGAGAGGAAAAACGTAAAATTAAGAAGTAAGTCAGTCTACCCACAACGATAGAGTTGTTTGGGGGTAGAGAAGACCTTTTTGGTTTTTTTTGGAGAAATACTACTAGTATACTGAGGTGGACCCTAATCGAAGATATATATACCACTCCTAGTCTCGAGTAACTATCAACATCAAGTAATTCTTCAGAATTAAACATCATCGTCACCGCCACCGTATCAACTCAGTGCGATGGATAAGGATATTGAAGGTTTTTTGTATTGTGTGGTCTCTAATCAAAATCAGAGCCACTTTACCAACAACTGTGTACCGAAGACATCACTAGCAGAATTTCCAAGGTTAGGCCATTCCATATTACTATAGTGTTAATAGAAGCAGCTCCTGGAGGTGTTATAACCAGTGGTTTAGTTTTAAATATTTAGAAATATTTAGAAAATATTTTAGAAATATTTTCATTGTTTAGTTTAAGTATTTATGTTTTCTTTCAGGGAAGTAGAGTTGGCCAACCTATTGTCTCTGCTGTTGTATTAGTATAATTGTTTATCATTACATAAGTTAGCAAGAGTGTTCTTTTTCTACTTACCAAACAGCACTATTACTGGGGTAGTAGATATCAATATTTTTCTTTTTAAATAGAAAAGGTTTAGTTTCAAATCATATAGACACGCATTACTTTAGTTTGCAGAAGTCTTAAGAATCTACGACCCTATTCCGACTGAACGAGTTTTGAAATATAACAATTATTATTAGACCAAACTCGATTCAGTACAGGACATATCAAAGGCTTTCGACCGAATGGACCATGCCTTACTGATCCATAAATTAGATGCTTTTGGATTTTCTCCTGACTTTGCAAATTTTATAAAATCTTATCTCCGCGAACGTAAATACTACGTAGTGTATAATGGGTTCTCATCGAGAGATTATGTATCAACATCAGGAGTCCCACAGGGATCGATTTTGGGTCCTCTGTTATTTTTAATTTTTATAAATGATATAGTTCCCCGCCTGAATGTCCGGTGTCTGCTGTTCGCTGATGACCTAAAAATATTTACAGTAGTTGACAGTGTTGAGAGCTGTGGGCTTCTTCAGCAAAATCTGTTCAAAGTGCTTGATTGGTGTCAGCAAAATAATTTGGACCTAAACGTAAATAAATGCAGTGTCATATCATACAGTAACTCTCGTGCTCCGTTTTTGTTTAATTATAACCTTCATGGCACTACTATACAACGATCTGATACAATTCGTGACCTTGGTGTAATTTTTGATAAGAGACTATCATTTTCGGCACACGTCGAGACCGTGGTGAAAGAGGCATTAAAGACGTACGGCATGATCACGCGTATGTGTAGGGATTTTCACGATGCAGAAGCGATTAAAGTCATCTACTGCGCATACGTAAGATCAAGGTTGGAATATGCGTCAGTGATTTGGTGTCCCGGGTATCAGTCTCATGCCGAAAGATTGGAAAACGTCCAACGACGTTTTTTAAAATTCTTACATTTTAAAGTTCACGGTACCTACCCTCCAATCGGCTTTCCGCAGCATATATTACTGGGGGCATTTTCCCTATCTTCCCTTTTAGACAGAAGGCATTACTTTTTACTTGTATTTATGAATAAACTATTGAACAATATCGTAGACTGTCCGTCCTTTCTTGAACGGCTTAACTTCGTTGTTCCTCGGCCGGCCTCGCGACTTAATCAAATGTTTTACTTGCCTACACCGCATACTAATATACTGGCTTTTTCTCCACTTTACACCATGTGTAGTAAACTTTGTAACGAAGCCTCAGATGCGCTTGATATACTGGGCTGCAGCCTTGGTCATCTAAAGCGTTCCGTTGTCCATTGATGCTCACTATGCATTCCGTTTGGTGTTAACTATGTTATATTTTATATTTCATGCTGTTATTTTTCCTGTATTTTATTTGGGCTTGTCCCGTTATACAGTGTAAACTAAAATAAAATAAATAAATAAAATAAACATTCCAACCTCAATTGGCAACATGGTCAGAAAATTATATGAAGGAATCAAACAAAATCCTATACGAATAAAAATCAAGAAAAAAATAGATGCATTTCGTCTGTGCTGCAGTTTCTGCAAAATTAACTCTCTCTCTCAAAAATGCGTAGATACCATCCAATTGAAAAATAAATTCTTTCTTTGTATTAAATAAAAATACCAAAATTGTACTTTCATATAAAACATTGACTAATTAAATTGATTAATTTCGGTTTAATTATAAGAGGTTAACGACAATAATTACCGGAATTTTGATCAATAATAAATCATTGAAAAAAAAACATTACAACGAGAAAAAGCAAAAAATTAAGATAGCTATACAAAAGATGGGAGTAATTTTATTTAGTTTATTAATTAGTCGCAAATTAATTATAGAAAGAAATCGGCCGATGCTGTGCGTCCCTGTATTTATCCCTGAAGACCTTTTTATAATACTTTCTAGTAGTTGTCTAGTAGATCTGTAGAATGATGCAGTGACATTCAGCAATGACATTTAGTTCAGTAATCAATTCGTGAAATTCATTGATATTCAATAACTCTTAATTAAATAGCTTTCGTTCAATACTCGAAATTTTCCACTTACTTTGGTAATTTTATTATTATAGGCACATTTATTGATTAATAGCAGGTCAACAAGGCTCAAATTCATAATATCTTATTTTTCTCAAATAAATGTATTAGTCTACACCCATTGGTCGAATAAACGAGAATGCACTCATGCCAGAAGAGTTTATGAACTACTTCATTAAAGTAGTAAACGAAAATGAATGATTGCTTATTGAAAATTGATAATTTTATGTACTTAACAGTTAATTACAGTAGTAATATTTGCAACAGTAATAAGTACCTATTTCCCGATAAGAATCGGAAGAATTATTCTTGCGATGATATGTTACATTTCAACTACGATCGTTTTGTCATTTACACTCAGGGATGTGTTTCTAGAAGAAGCATAGAACATTTCCAGCAGATGTGTTACTATCTTGTTAGCTCTCTATTACTTCCTCTTCATTCTTGTATTGATTAAAACAAACTTACTCCAAAAAGAAGATTTGATCTGCTTCTGGAGAGTCTGCGCGATTTTAGAAAAATCTCTCATGATGACTAGGAAGAAGAAGTATTCGAAGTTCTGCTTGAGTATTTTTATTTATTTCTTGTGTGACACTCTTAATGGTTATTACGAACCTTCGATAAGCGAAAATAATAGTTATGTACAAGAAATCTTTTCAGGAGTGGTTGAATGTTCTGTCTATTACTTGTTCATTATGTTTTGATGCTTGACATTCCTTGTTTCTTCAAAAATGGCGGAAATTTTAAAACAGGACAATGTGAAACATTCTGAGATACTGGACAACGATTCAAATATCACGATTTCCTTTATCGAAATAACAGGAATACCACTGAGAAAAAATAGCTTGATTTCTTAAAAAAAAAATGAGGCAGTTGTATATCAGCGTCCAGAAAATGAATAATCTCTTCATTGTCACTGCTGCCTGGCAAATTTTATACGTTATTGCTTCTAATTTTTTTAGCGTGCTCGTCTGTATAGAGAATGTGGTGGCACATATTAAGGATATTTCTTCGAATGATTTGGTTGGGGTTGCCATATACGCAATTTTTGATGGCGCAAGTATTTTCTATTACATCTTCGCGTTATTAATCAACTTTTTAATATCACTCATACAGGGTGTCCCACGACCTGACTGCCATAGCTTAAGGGTAGGTGTAGTTTTTCAAGGCGATTCAGGATCTGGTTTTGCAATTTTCCTGAGGCCCTTCGTTTCGAGTATACAGGGTGATTTGTGCAATTGGCCGAAATCTTTGATGAGCGATATCTTTTGAACGAATTGATCGAATTTAACGAAATTTTGTAGATAAATGCTCTTCTAATGACACTTAATACCTCGCATTTTTCGCCGATTTGAAAACTGCAGGGCCGTACTTATTGTATTGATATCTTTCGGTTTTGTCGAAAAGTTCACTCTGTATGCATTTTATTCAAAGTTTGGTGCCATTTTCTAAAACTACGTGAAAAATGCTACAATTATGGTAGAAAAATACTTGGCATTATTAAACTGAATCGAGAAGAAAATTCAGTTTTTTAGTTTTTTATTCGGAATTTCAATTCATGCGTTGTTCATAATTGAAGAAAAATCAAATGTGGTTTTTTAAAACTTGCGTATTTTGTAGTTATTTCAAATAAATTTACTTTATCTACAGATTTAGCCAAGATTGGGGACCCTTCTACAGATTGTTTCGAGCTAAAAATAAGTTTCAACCGCAAAATAAATAACACAATTTAACACATTACCACATAGACAAATAAGTATCCACATAAACGAAACAGGAAGAAAAATATCAACACAAATGTTGGGAAGACAAACTACAATTCAGTGCAGGTAATGGTCAAGGAGACCACCATCAAACTCAACACATTTCCTTGACCTTGAAATTAATCTAAAAACCATTTAAAATTTTTTTTTAGCTCGAAACAATCTGTAGAAGGGTCCCCAATCTTGGCTAAATCTGCAGATAAAGTAAATTTATTTGAAATAACTACAAAATACGCAAGTTTTAAAAAACCACATTTGATTTTTCTTAAATTATTAACAACACATGAATTGAAATTCCGAATAAAAAACTAAAAAACTGAATTTTCTTCTCGATTCAGTTTAATGATGCAAAGTATTTTTCTACCATAATTGTAGCATTTTTCACGTAGTTTTAGAAAGTGGCACCAAACTTTGAATAAAATGCATACAGGGTGAACTTTTCGACAAAGCCGAAAGATATCAAAAAAAATTAGTACGGCCCTGCAGTTTTCGAATCGGTGAAAAATGCGAGGTATTAAGTGTCATTAGTAGAGCATATCTACCAAATTTCGTTAAATTCAATCAATTCGTTCAAAAGATATCGCTCATCAAAGATTTCGGCAAATTGCACAAATCACCCTGTATAATCGAAACGAAGGGCCTCAGGAAAATTTCAAAACCAGATCCTGAATCGCCTTGAAAAACTACACCTACCCTTAAGCTATGGCAGTCAGGTCGTGGGACACTCTGTATAATATGTACCTATAACCCGAAAGATCCTTTCGAGATTGTCCATCAAAATTTTGGGCTTTTATTAAAAATAAAAAGGCCACGGCATCCGTGGGGAACAATGTGCATTACAACGGTGAGCAGATGGCTCGTCCCTCAGAGAGGCTGTGGGGCATTTTCTGTCCCATCTCATCCGTCTTTTTGTGACAACAATGCACATGATACAGGCACCAAATTTAGTGAAATCAAAATAATAACTTTTGTCTAACAAATTTAGTGTTTAGTTATTCTCTGAAGACGAAATATTGGAGAGTCTAAAGAGACTCAAAAATAAAATGACAGTTGGTCCAGACGAAATTCCAGCTTCTTTCTTAAAGGATTGTGCGAACTGTTTTTCACGACCATTGGCAATCTTGTTTAACCCAAGCTTACGTACACAGACAGTTCCTGACATCTGGAAGAGATCCAAAACTTGCCCCGTTCATAAGAAGGGTGACAGGACAGATGTAACTAATTTTAGACCGATAAGTATTATCTACAATTTCAGCAAAGTCTTTGAGATCCTATTAATAGCTTGTATTCTGAGGTTCATGGGATGTTGTCCGTATCGGAGCATGGTTTTGTCAAGGAGAGATCTGTTGTGACCTGGCTTGTATGACCGAATACGTGGCCAAAGCTATTGATAGCGGTCTGTAGGTGGATGTTGTTTACACCGACCTGTCTGAACCCTTTAACAGGCTGGACCATAGCATTTTGTTGCGTAAGTTGACTTTTCTTGGTTTTTCCGAATCTGTTGTATCATTGCTGCAGTCATATCTGACTGAACGTATGCATTATGTGGAACTGAATGGTTTCAGGTCTGTCGAGTATGGTGGAGTGCCGTCTGGAGTTCCTCAGGGATCCGTGTTGGAACCCTTATTGTTTATAATTTTTATGAATGATATTGTTGAATGTCTTCCGGTTAACTGCTTGATGTATGCTGACGACATAACACTACACATACTAGACGAAAGTTTGGAACTAATATTTAGTCAAATGTGGTTGTAGCGATTTGTAATTTTTAATGATTAGTATAGGGAACCAGAGAAACAGATGTGTGCCCCAAATGTTTATCTTATTATTTGGCTTTGACTCTAAGATAGAGGCTTAAGAAGCTACACTCTGATACCTACATCTATTATTTAAAGCGATTTATCGAATTTTTACAGTGTATTAGTGGAATACAAGAATTGAGGTGTTATGGCTCATTTGTTCACCCTGGCCTTTAGATTTATACATTTGACAGTTCTTGAGATTTAAGTTCTAATTCAATTTTTTACTATAGGAAACTATAATCTAAAAGGAACTTATAAAAGGAACTTATAGTGGCAAATTGAATTAGAACCTAAATCTCAAGAGCTCTCAAATTTTACATAATCTAAGTGCATAGTTCAATATTACATTATATAAATGTATTATTAATGAACCTTTCTGAATGAAATACTTTCTCTATTAATGAATTAGTGTATCGATCAAATATGTTACCAATAAGTACTAGGTAATCGATTAAGTAATTATTATGAAAATAATAATTAGAATGACGGAACAAGCTCTAAAAGAAATATTTTTTATATTATTCTCCCTTATGTACCTGGACAAATATTTGGCGCAAAGTGTTTGGTTTATAATTTATTGGACGTTAAATGACTATTAGGAGAAATTAATAATTCATAGCTTTCTATTAAACAAATAGGCTGGAAAACAATGAAACTAATTTTATCAAATTATTATTGCGATTCAATCCATGCTTCACCATGGAAGACATAATCCTGAAAGCTTCTAATTACATTCATCTAATCGCAAACTATTCGCCTCAATCGAAAAAATTAAGAGCAGTTATAATAAGAACCATATTTTCCCTCATATTGTTCGTCTCGTTTCCTCTCAGTATGTTAACGCAAATTCAATTCGAAATAAATTTTCGAGGATTCCTGACCCTATTCTATTTCATATTTCATAGCTCGTACACTTTCATGGCGTACAAATCAAGCTTGTTTCAAAAAAACGAATGGGAATTGTACTGGAAAAACCTCACTCTCCTGGAGATGTCGACAATTCTAAACAATCAGGAGAGGAAAACTCGACGCCTTTCTATTGTCCCTACAGTAATAATCGTGTTTACTGTTCTTGACAATCTTAACGCTGCTGTAGTTTTTTTTATTTGGATCAGGCTACGTCCTTGGATGCAATTTGCTCAATTCGGAATGTCTCTATTTACATACTATCGCTTAACTCTCCTCTGGACTATGATTTATGTGGTTACTTTAAGAATTAAAAGAGGCTACAAGAGGATCAATTTTATGCTTCTTCACCTGGACAATTCACCAACACCAAATGATACGACCTTGTTCATTATTGTACATAATAGAGTTTTCCCTAATAACAGACAAAGCACCTACACTGATACTCTGAAAGAAATTAGAAAATTGTACATCTCCTTGAACAAATCTGCTGAACTTTTCAATTCTCTTATGGGTTGGCACTTCTTCTTCACAATCGGTGTCACATTTACCTCTATATTGTTATTCATAGAAGTTCTCGTAGATAATTACAGAATAATTATCCTCGAACAAATGTTGATTTATTCCATTTACGTTTTCTTTCATCTAGTAAGTAACGAACTTTTTCAATTATTGTAATTAATTAATTTTTTGTTCGTTTCAGTACATATCAACCTCTCTGATCTTGAACTGCGACATGGCGCAGAGGGAGGCTAAGCGAATATCGTCGATTTGCTTCGAACTGGAGGAGAAATTCCCGGCCGATTCTGAAGAGCGTCGGGAACTTATCAACTTCGCCCTGTACACTAAAAGCAACGTCATCACGTTTTCAGCAGCAGGATTCTTCGACGTGAACAGGGGCACACTTACATCTTTACTGGGCGCGATTTCGACTTATATTATTGTTATAATACAATTCAGTATGTTATATAAGTCGTAATATACACTTATCAGTTTATCAGTCTTAATAATTATTCGAATAAAACAAAATTTTGGTCAATGAGTATTTTGACCAAAATATACTCATTGATTAAAGTTTTGTTTTATTCGAATATTACTGAATATAATACTAGTAGGACCAACCCATATTTTTATAATTATTTTTTAAATGTTATCTATTGTATGGCACACTTGACTAACAAGGTTCTTTACTTGTAGTTGTAGCTTCAAGCTACTTTTATTGCTGAACTTTAGGGGTACAACATCGGAGGATCCAGAGGAAATGTCCGAAATGCTCAATACCGTTTTCCTCTCAAACGACTCACTCACCTATAGTCATACACATGCTTCTAAAGTGTTAAATCTTTCTCTTCGTCATTCATGTTATACCCCACTTCGCCCACGGAGATCATTGCAGTCGTCTCCAGATTCAGGGGCAAGATGTCATCTGGTCTGGATGAAATTCCATCCTTCATTGCCAAACACTGCATATCTGAACTGACTCATCCACTCGCAGACATTGTCAACAGCTCCTTTCTGACTGGAGTATTCCCTGAACAACTCAAGGCTGCCCTAGTTAAGCCCATTTTCAAAAAGGTCGATGTTAAAAATCCCGAGAATTACATACCAATTAGTCTGCTTTCGGTCTTTGACAAAATTATTGAATCCCTAGTTTCATCTCGTCTCTTAGACTTTCTTGTAAAAACTGGAACGTTGTCTGACTCCCAGCATGGATTTTTGAGAAACAAATCAACTGAGACTGCTCTCATCCAACTCACGGAATTCATTTCTGAGTGAATGGAGGATGGCATCCGCACAGTAGGGTGGCTTTTGGACCTCTCCAAGGCATTCGATAGTGTGTGCCATGAATGCCTCCTTCTGAAACTGGAAGATGTGGAAGTACGCGGACTGGCCCTTTCCTGGTTCTCTAGCTACCTGCAGGGTAGAACTCAGGCGGTAACATTGACTGAATCAGATGGCCGAGTGACCAGGTCCCTTTTTGCTCCTGTCTCGTCTGGGATTCCACAGGGCAGTGTCCTTGGTCCTCTCCTATTCCTTATTTTCATCAACAACTTAGGTCCCGAAATAACATCCGCCAATTCCCTTTGTGTTAACTATGCAGACGATACAACTATTCTTATCAAGATAAAAACTAATGACGTTTCGCAAATTATATCAACAATTCAAGACCCGTTGAAGAAAGCATCTACATGGCTTCGAGTCAATAGACTTAAACTAAACTTGTCAAAAACTGAGTTGATGGACTTTCATTCTACCGGATCACGTCTACCCTCTCTGCCTGACATCTATAATGATAATGTCGTGAATAAACCCAGAGGAGTCGTGAAATTTTTGGGCTTTTACATTGACCAAAATCTAAACTGGGCTGCCCATACAGACCTCTTATGCCGCAGACTCTCTAGCTCTTGCTTCCTTTTCAGACGACTCCAACATACTGTCTCTCATAACATACTGCTCTCAGCATATTACGGACGTTTCTATAGTCATGTTGCATATGGCATCGCCGTCTGGGGCAGCACCGAGAGGTCTCTCCGTAGAGTTTTCCTTCTTCAGAAGAGGGCTCTTAGGATCCTAGCAGGCCTATCCATCCAGGAGTCTTACAGGGGGCAGTTTAAACGACTTGGTCTTCTAACATGGCCCACCCTGTATGTTTTCTCCCTCCTCAAACTTATCTACAAAAATCAGGCTAAGCTTGATCCTTTCCGATTCAATCACAATTATAGTACTCGGTTCAATCTATTTAGACTACCAACCCACCACCTCTCGTCCACCGAAAAGACGTTTACATACGCGGCTATAAAATACCTGAACCATTTCAGACTAGACCCATCAAACGTTGGATTCTCTCAGTTCAAACTATATCTGCGGAGACATCTGACAGAGCTGGAACCATATACTTCCACGGATATTACTATCTTCCTCACCCCCACTTTTTGTGACTTAACCACCTGAAAACATATTACTTATATTGAAGGTATATTGCTCATATACCTTTGCTTGATAGCATCTGGTGATCATTTTACGACGATATAGTATTAGGAACTATGTATAGACTAATGATTAATGTACACTGTCTGTTGTTTGGAGTCTTATTTTTTTGATATTAAATCGCTTGCGTACGACCTGTTGAATACGCATGCGATATGTGAGAATTGGTATCGTTTCTGTTCACTGAATTTGTTTTACTTTTTTCATTACATAACACTATTGTACTGTTCAATGATTGTTGCAATTTTTGTACAATAAAGAGAGATATTATTATTATTATTGTTGTTCCTATTGGTGGAGTCTGGGAACTGGGGCTATCAAAAGGCCTAATGGATGTTACAAACTAACTAATAATAAAATAATTAAAGTAAAAAGTACTATAGCAACGCCCCGATTCCCCTTCTCTGAAATATCCTGTTCTGTCTTGCCCTTCACTAGTAGTACGATGTCGTCCACATATGCCACGAGTTTCGCCCCCCTAGATATGTGCAGACACAGGACGGCATCGCACATGACATTCCATAGTGTCGGTCCCAGGATCGACCAGTGTGAGACCCCACCTGTCTATTTCTGCCTCCTACGGTAGCTTTGTTGAAGTTACCGTAGAGTTACCTATCAATCATCCTTCTAAGGTAGCTCGGGATGTTCATTTTGGCTAGGACATTTTCTATCTAGTCCCACCTCACCGAGTTGAAGACGTTTCTTATATCGAGCGCTGTTAGCCAGCTCACTATCGCTCCTTTCCCTCTCTAGCCATCAGGTGTTCGGACTTCCTCCAGTACCCTTTCTATGGTCGAAGCCGTAGAGGGTCCTTTTCTGAAGCCATACTGATTTGAACTAATGCCTTCCCTCTCTTCAAGCTCGACGAGAAGTCTCTCCAGAGGAATTATTTTCAGCAGCTTGCACAAAGTATCTATAAGGCATATTGGACGATACGCCTGTGGGATCTTGATGTAACCCTTCCTGTTTTAAACCCGGGTCACACGACTGGCTCCTATAAGCAACACCCTGACAGACTCCGGGAGCCTACCAGTTTTCATTTTTCTTCCGGCTTTCTGGATTTCATCCTCTGTAATTTCCTAGAGGTAGTCGATGGGATATGCCACTGGTTCTTTCTCCGTTTGTTGGGAAAATAGCCTATGTCTGATGCGGACCCTATTCTCCCCCCTGGGAAACTGGGCAAGTACCGGGGCCGTCGTGTCTTACATGTTTCTTTAATATGGTTTGGTATCCTTGGCCTCAGATATTCTCCTCCAAGGCATTTTAGACTTTCTGCCAGCTCCTTCTCCTGGCAGCTCGTATGGCTTTGCGGAGCCAGTTTTTAAGCGACATGTAATGTAATGTAACTCTGTTTCCAGGTTACAAGCTCTTCTCCTTCTTAGGTTCTGCAGTCCTTTTTGGCCCTAGTGCATTTACGTCGCCTCATTCCTTGAAGCCCCCCATCTTGTACTATCGTGCCTGACACACTTCCTCGTGATCGCTGTATCCTTTGCTGTTTTCACCAGGTCAGTGATTCCCTCCGGAGATTTAGGAACTTTTTATGTTGTGAGCTCTCCAAGGCATTCTTGCATCTTTTTGTAGTCGACATCTGAGATTCTGACTCTGCTTTGGGAGTTTTCCCTTGGCGAAGAGGGCTGGCTCAAAACTCTCCAGCCTGTGGTCGACCCGCACATACCCTCTCACACTAGTGTGTTAACCAAATAGGACTCAGATTCCCTCCTCGAGAAGGTTGGGATGATCATCCCATCGTTCTCCACTATAAGCCCCCTATCGGAGAAGGTCGCCTTATTCTGTAGATGCAGAAGATCTAATTGTTGCATTCTGCAACCTCCCTTTTCCACTCCAGATTCCACCCCTGCTTACTTGTGATTCGACGTTTGTGCGAGTTTGCTGGGGATATTGAGTCATTTACGCTTCTCGTTTCTGCTTCGAAATCAAATCTGAGGAGCCTGCAGCGACAGCGAAGCGGAAAAGTTTCGGGACGAACTTCTCGAGGAATAATAATTTTGAACAACTCGAATTCTGAATCAGATTCTATCAGAATGCCAGTTATTCAGCTGCTTTAATTTAAAAAGTTAACACTTTCGTGTAGGTATCTAAGGTAAGGTAAGGGATGCCAATCAATTCTTTCTTTTAACTCGTTAAACGAGTTCTTATCTATTTAGTACTACCTAAACTCTCTAAAGAAATGACAAAAAAATAGATTTAGGGTGATAAAGGTGTTAAAATGTTTTGAAAAGAATAAGTTATAATGTAGATTTAATGATCAAATTATGTTTACATTTTCTGTTTAATCAAATCAATTATTATCCTGACTTACTTTAAAAGTTTAAATTGAAGTACGTATTTTCAAACAATTAATGTGTTTAAAATAAAGGATCCTTCATTTTGTACAATTAAAGTACAATAATCAAATACTTCCGATATTAATTATATCGTGATAGAGAAAGTCTATGAGTGATAGTTAATAAGATCACAAGTTAGCACTGATTTTCACCACTTTACGTTCAGCGAAATAAAATAAATACAACTTACAGTTTCCGGGACGAAGTTGAATGGTGAAAAACTGTCTTTATTTCAACAGTAAAAAGGATATTATTTACTCGTAGACTCCAAGACTTAGGATGTTTGCTTTGTTGGATGAGATGTTTGATCGAGCATCGAAATCTCCAAGGAAACAGCAGGCTTGAGGAACGTGCCTGCTTAAGACTGGAGCCTTCCTCCCCCTCGCTTACTCCCACTCAAAAAGTTGAACAATAAAAAAAAAAAAAATAATTCACTTACCTTAACCCCGAAAAGAAGGAGGTGGCTATTGACAGATCTCAATGTGACTAGGCAAATTTGTAACATTAGCCACATTGGCCTGTCGAGTGGAACATATCAAATTTCGAATGCCCCACCCAAATATTCTAAATGTCAAAAGAAAATAAATTTTAAATTTTGAAAAGTGATCGTCTAAATTTCCAAAGTATCAAACCAAACCAAACTTAATCAAAAGGTTCGTTGTGATTATCCAGTCCAGGACAGATAAATGTGGCCTTCCTCTGGAAAATCCAGCATTCACTGAACCAGACTGGACCCGTAGTAACTCCTAACAATTTTAAAAACAATAACAAAAAAAATTGATAAACCTCACCAAAATATACCAGAATATATCACCCTATTCTTGATGTTACTCTACTTATTGAATAAATGATTTAAAAGAACATGAGGAGGGTTGATTCTCAATACTCTAAAATTGTTGAATTTTAATACAAAGATTTATTAAAATCAATTTCATCAGTACAATAGACTGGTAATCACCAATAGATCTTACACATAAACAATAAATTTAATAATCAAAATCAGTAATCCTGACTCAAACATTCAAGCATAAATATTACCTTATTACCAAAGATATCAAACTTACATGACTAAAATTCAAGATAGGTACCTATATCATCTTAATAGCTCAGATAAAATTTCCAAAGCTCATATTCTATTAAACAATTTCTAAACTATAACACATAGGTATGATTCTGAATAGAACTCAGAGTTAGATCAGAAGTTATTTATCAAAAATTTAAATTTATCTTAAGCAAAAGTTTCAATATAAAAACAGGTATCTACCTACAAAATCTGAAATTCAAAATTTAATTTATAAAATGATCATCTCTAACTCAAAATCCTAAACACACACGATAAATTTAATAAATTAATTTTTACACATAACCATTACGTTAGTCACTTGTTGACCACAATAAAAGTTCATAACATATTATCAAAAATCAGATTCACTTAGAAAGTCATAGGTGATGAAATCAATTAAACACTGTACTTGAATTTATTTAATTTTCTTGGTTGTTGGAAAATAGCAAAAGTTTATTCACTCATAAAGACATACCTTATTATTCAAAACTCCATCTCAAAACTGACGAACTAAGGTTCCTCCAACCTAAGCGCGATGATCAAAGAATAGGCCGGCATGGTTGCTGGAACTGCCTTTGTACTGGTGTTAGCACCCCTTGGTTGGTGCTCCAGGTGCCGGATGAGCTGGACTGCTCCCCCTGCTACCTTGTGACGACCAAATATCGAAGTGCTAGGACCTCTGCCTGATGAAACCTCCATGCCTCCAAACTAAACTCCACCACTCTTCTTTATTTCTCCAAGCTTCTTCAAATATAACCCTTCACACAGGTTAGTATACCTACCTAGGTAGGTACCTACCTACATAAGCCTCCACATGATCGAATCTTTATGTAAACTTTCATGTGAATCAGAAGTTTGAAAGTTGGAACTCAAAACTCAGAAACTAGAAGTTCGAAATTAAAATTCAGGAATCAAAAGTTAAAACTTAGAAATTCAAAGTTCGAAATCAAAAACTGGAAATCGGAAATTAGTAGTTAAAAATCAAAACTGGAAGTCGGGACCTAACACTCTAGAACTTGAAACTCAAAAGTAAGTCCAAAACTACATCCAAAACTAAGTTCCAAAACTAAGTCTAAAACTACGTAAGTCTAAAGCTACGTCCCTTGTCTGTAAAGACAAGAAAGCGAATATTAGTTATAATGACCAAAATTAAATTCAGAAGATTACTTACGTAAGACTGCATCTTTCACAGAAATAACTTCACCCTTTATCGATATACTCACACAAGGGACTAATATTAATTTACGAATTTGTAGACAAGCTACATGATCTGCCGAATTAAGACCGAAAAATGAATTTGATGCGTCCTCCACCTCTACTTATAATTTCTCTGAGATGACGCTACTCAAGCGCACTGACCACTGTCTAACCGAAATTGGTGACCTACTTTCAAACCCAAACCTCATCATCGACGGTATGCAACACTTAAAACTCGCACGCGACGGTGTCATATCGATTCTTAGATACGTCGGCACACTCTCGACAGTACGACCAGTCTCTCCAGTTCTCCCTCTATTCAAACTTAAACTTCACAATCGTGAATCCGCATATACTCGAGGCCTGTCGTGTCTCAGAACGAAATGCAAGTTTTTTATATGTTTCTTTATGGGTCTTCTCAACAATCTTTTCCTTTATTTTAACCCACACCCAAAGAAATAATATTATAGGTTTTATCTGGATAACTAATCGGAAATCTAGAGTAGCAAGATGAGAGTGGTCTCGTTAGACGCGGAAAATTAATTCGCATAAGATGATATACTTTTCAAACTCTGAAAACCCAGAACCGGGACAGAAAATCGACCAGACATGTTTTCTACGTCTTACTTAAATAACAAAAGCAAGAATTTCTTAACGACCGCCAGATGTCCGTTCGCGATCTTTGCCTAATACAGCCTCTTACACCAGCAAAAATGTACAGTCAATCATAACTTTTCTGAACTTTATAAAAATATTCCAAATCGAGAATCAAAATTTTGAAAAATAAAACGTAGCGTGCAAGGCACGCTGCAAGACTCCTGAGGTTGAAACGCTAACAGCACCAGCACCAAGAAAATGTCCTGTCGCTATTGAAGGTCTGCAGTCTACCAAGTTATTTCTCCATGGATGGGCGAAAATATTGTAGGATGATTCAGATAGATGTGGAAAAGAAAAACATCTAGCCTCCGCCCTTAGTTTTGAAAGATGGCCGCCTCGTTCACAATAGGTAATAAAATCAGCTACGCAGGAAGATACTGATAGGCATAGGTGAAGATACGGTGTAAACCAGAGATAAAGGTATTGATAAGGATCTAAGGTAAAATCCAAGATAATATCCCAGACTATCCCAGAGTATCCCAGAGCTAAAAATAAGTAATAATCGAATTAGAACTTGTTTTCAGAAAAAAAAAATCGTAATGGCGACTTACCTGTGTAACAGGCTTCATAGGGAACAGTTGAGAGAGAGAGCGGTCTTACTTAATCGACCGATGGAGAGGAAATGAATTCGATTAGGTGAAACTGGATGTACATCCGTTATACTTGTAACTAGGGAACCTGTATTACCGCTTTACTAGGGTAGCGCATTCTCATTCTCACAAAAAGTTGGGAAAAAAGTTGGGAATGTCAAATTTGACTTATACATGACATAAACGTCAGATTTTCCATGAACGTACAACTGTCTAAAAATTCACATAATTTGTTATTAAGTCCGCGTATTAAAACGTATTTTTATCAGTAACTACGTGTTAGAAACTAAAGTCTACAGCTTCGTAGATCCTATAAACCCGTAATATGTTTTTAATATCCACTGCAAAGAGGATTCCTTGAATTTTATTCGTGTTATTATTTTGTTTCATTTTTCAAACTTTGTTTTTTTCCACTTGATACCTACGCCTGTGACCAAATGTGCCAAAAATATGACATCCAGCTGTTCAAACATAACCTTGTTAAGTAAACGTCAACGAATGAATGCGCTACCCTAGTAAAGCGGTAATACAGGTTCCCTACTTGTAACGACTTATAACGACACCTAGTAGTGAATTATTTAAACTCAGTACAACCCTTCACAAGCCGATTCCGGTTCACGCAATAAATACTTCGATATTGCGATCTACAGTGTGACCCTATTGTTCTTGAAACACCCTGTAGAATCTTAATTTATGGTGAGATTTTAAAGAAATTTCTTTAAAATCATAGAGCTTGATAAACTATATTTTGGGAGCAAAAAGCGTCTCATTCCTACAATATCCAATGCCTACTAGATCAGTGTTTACTTGTAAAATCTCAAAAATTCATATTAGCGATTTTCTTAGAAAAAAAACTGTGCACGCTACTGGATTCACCAGCCCTCAAAACGGTACTGTACTAAATTTTATTGGAAATGTCAGAGTAATAAGGATCTTGCAGTTATTTTAGAAATTCATAATAGAACTCCGAATTTTCATTAATTCATTCGAAAAGGTCAAGAGAGACAAAATAGAAATTGTACGTCTAGTTGGTGATAATGTAGGTACTTTAATTTTTTAATTATAATTTTTTATTTATTTATTTATTTATTTTTATTTATTTATTTATTTTTTTTTACTTTTTTTTACTTTTTTTTAATTTTAATTTTTACTTATGATAGCTTTTGACCTTTTTCAAATTAATTTATGAAAATTCGGAGTATTATTATGAATTTTTTAAATAACTACAAGATCCTTTTTACTCTGACATTTCCGATAAAATTTAGTACAGTACCGTTTTGAGGGCTGGTGAATCCCGTGGCGTGCCCAGTTTTTTTCTAAAAAAATCGCTAATATGAATTTTTGAGATTTTACAAGTAAACACTGATCTAGTAGGCCCTGGATATTGTAGGAATGAGACGCTTTTTGCTCCCAAAATATAGTTTATCAAGCTCTATGGTTTAAAAGAATTTTTTTTTCAAAATCGCACCATAAATTAAGATTCTACAGGGTGTTTCAAGAACAAATGGGTCACACTGTATATTACAATAGGGAATTATGTATTATGTATATAATTATAAACAAGGGATTCTTCTAAGAAAAAAAGAAAGGAACGTAGAATACGTTACAAGCCCCTGATCTGAAACGATTTAAAAGTTTAAAAACAATAACAAAAACATGCCTGAGCGGCTGGTTCATTCTTCTGTTTTTGAAAACATATTAATTCACACACACACATACACGTATAACAGTTTAACAACAAAGCATGATAACAATAATAAATTATTATTTTAGTTAAACTTCCACGGTATCGAATTGTTTGCGTTAGCTTTCCTATGTCGCCTTGGTTACGGTCATGTCTTACAAAATAAATCATTATAAACTGCTTGATTTCATAACAGCGGATATTCGGCTTATTGAGAGGTTAATAATTAATCACTTTCTTTTAAACAAATTGGAGGAACACAATAAAAAAATTTCATCAAGCTAACATTGCGACTCAGTACACGCTTCACCATGGAAGACATAATCCTGAAAGCGTCTAATTACATTCATTTAATCGCAAACTATTCGTCTCAATCAAAAAAATTAAGAACACTTATAATAAGAATCATATTTTCACTCATATTATGTATCTCGTTGCCTCTTGGTATATTATCGCAAATTGAAATCGAGTCAAGCTATCAAGGATTACTCTTTATATTTTATTCCATATTTCACATTTCGTACAATTTCATGTCGTATAGATCTAGTCTCTTTCAAAGGAACGAATGGGAGTTGTATTGGAAAAACCTTACTCTCCTGGAGATGTCTAGGAATCTAAACAATCAGGAGAAGAAAAAGAGACTCCTACCCATTGTTCCAGCCATAATAATTTTGTTTAGCCTTGTCGACAATCTAAACGATTGTGTAGCTTTTTTTTCGGAGCTAAGTACACGTACTTGGAATGAGTTTTTTCACTTTGTATTATTACTCTTAGCAAACTATCGCTTAACTCTCCTCTGGACTATGATTTATGTGGTTACTTTAAGAATTAAAAGAGGCTACAAGAGGATCAATTACATGCTTCTTCAATTGGAGAATTCACCAACGCCAGATGACATGACTTTATTCTTTGCTGTAGATAATAGAGTTTTTCCTAACAACAGACAAAGCACATACACTGATACTCTGAAAGAAATTAGAAAACTATACATCTCCTTGAACCAATCTGCAGAACTCTTCAACTCTCTTATGGGTTGGCACTTCTTCTCCACAATCGGTACCCTATTCTTCACTCTGTTATATTTTATCCAAATTTTCGTAGAGTATTACAAAACAATCCCCCTGGAGAAAGCATTAATTTATTTTATGTACATTACCTCTCTTTCCGTAAGTACAGTGAACATTTTCAAATGTAATTATTTTATTTAATTATTCTTTTTCTCTCGGATCAGTGCACATCATCCTCACTGATCTTGAACTGTGATATGGCGCAGAGAGAGGCTCAAAGAATATCGTCGATTTGTTTCGAACTGGAGGAGAAATTCCCGGCCGATTCTGAAGAGCGTCAAGAACTCGTCAACTTCGCCCTGTACACTAAAAGTAACGTCGTCACGTTTTCCGCAGCAGGATTCTTCGATGTGAACAGGGGCACCCTTACATCTTTACTGGGTGCAATTTCGACTTATATTATTGTTCTAATACAATTCGAGACGATGCAAAAGTCGTAATATTATTATACAGGGTTGTATTTATTATTGATTTGTTAATGAAAAAAATTAGGTTATGTACAACTACTGTCGAAAACTTCTCTGAGAGCGTTCACTTTAAAACAACACACCAGGAACGCTCGGTAATTCGCCCGGTAGGTTGTTTATCATTCACACGGCGTTTATTATGAACGCACTCCAGTCGTCAAGCTTAGATACGTCAAATGTCACTTTGTAAACACATGGCAAAATTTCAACGGAAATGGGATGGAAGACAGATGCCCGTATTCACAAACGATAATTTCCTAAATAATTACGTAATTAATTAAATGAGTGAGATGGAGATATGCACTTTTTTTGCAATAGAGTGAGATGGGTATAATTGATTACGTAATTATTTAGGAAATTATCGTTTGTGAATACGGGCAATATGCTGGTAAAATTACGAAGACTAACGCAAAATGGATGTGAAAGGAATGAGCGACCTAATGAGCTAAACAGGCTATAAATAGGGGTAACCACACCAAAACGAGGCTTTTTCTTCTGCACATCCTGGATAGACGACCACATCAAGTTAAAAGTTTAAAAGTACCCTCGTGTTCGAGTGCTGCTTCCAAACCAAAACAAAAGCTTTGGTTGTTATCTCTTGTAAGTACTATTCCACCTGTTATTTATTGTTGAATTTTATGTCTGTTTAACATTACCCAAGTAAGTACCTACCTACCTACTGCATAATTATTTTAATCATTTTAATTTCAATAGCAAAATTTATTAATCTTTCATATTAATTGGGGTGAATTTCATCACGTTTCAAATGCCATGCTTTATTATTAGCTGCAGTTTATTCAACAGATTTGTTTAAATTAATTTATTTCACAATTTCTAAATAACGAGTTTTGATTAAGAAATAATTTCTAAATGATAGGAAATTCTAAAATTGGCTTTAATAAAAGTTTACAACATCAATACAATAAAAGACAACATCAAAATTATCCAATATGCAGATGACATCTGTATATATACAGTTCGAGAGTCCTACGAACAGTGTACTAGTGACCTTGACCATATTATGTACAACCTACAGCTATGGTTACACAACAATGCCTTAGATCTATCGGCTGAAAAATCAGCGATAATGGTTTTTACTAGGCATCGTTTGATTTTGAATGAAGCAGTTAATATCCGCAAAAATATTATTCTAATAAAAGATAGTTACAAATATCTTGGTATTACCTTGGATAAAAAACTGAATTGGAAAAAACATATTGAACAAGTGAAAAATAAAACAGAAAAAGGAATTAACGCTCTCAAATGTATTGCCAAGAAAAACTGGGGATCTGATCCTTCAACATCATTGAAATTTTATAAGTCCACTAATTGACTACGGCTGTATATTGTACGGATCAGCATCTGCATCAAATTTATTGAACATAGACCGCATTCAACATAAAGCTTTAAAAATCTGCCTAGGAGCGTTAAAATCATCTCCGACTCCAGCAGTCTTAGCAGAATCCCGGGAGCAGCCCCTGAGAATACGACGACAGTTTTTGGCCCAAAAAAAGATATTATTGCTGCAGTCTTCATCATTCGACCATATAATTAAGTCAATATACTTAGTTTCCATGGAAAACCTAACAAATAAATATTGGAAATTCAAAACGACTCCTCCCTTAGCTGAAGCCCTCATTGAGACCAATGACTGGCTAAAAAAAATCCAGAAAACAACCCCCTTTCACAATATTCCTCATTACGAGTGCATTTTGTTCGCGCCAACCGTCATAGTACCCCAATATCTCGATAATCCAGTATTAAACAACGACATAATAAACAAATATCTGCTAAAATATCGAAATTATACTCCGATTTACTGTGATGGTTCCAAAACAACCAGTGGAACTGGATGTGCGTTTTATGTCCGACACCTCGACCGATACTTCAAATTTCGTATCACTAGTGCCAGCTCTGTCTTTACAGCAGAAGCATTCGCAATTTTACAAGCCCTACATTGGATAGGCAGGGAGAATTCAGGGAATTCAGTCATTCTATCAGACTCAATGTCTGTACTGCTTGCTATCAAAAAACAATCATTTCAAACAAACTCAAACTACTTAACGAATCTCATTAAGCAGGAAATATACAATCTCAAATCAAAGAACATAAAAATTGTATTTATTTGGGTTAAAGGTCATGTGGGAATATCAGGAAATGAACAAGTGGACAGAGCCGCGAGGTCAGCCACCACCATTGAGAATATCCACGAAGAAATTATAAGTACCCCCGATATTCTAAGTATATTCAGAATACAATCGAGGAATAACTGGAAGAAGGAATGGCTCGAATTCAAAAGCAAATCCAACAATCAATACTACTTGATTAACCCTACCCTAGGCTCAACAATCCCCCACATATTTAATTACCAAGTCTGCAGACAGTACTCCACATTAATCGTTAGAATGAGACTTAATCATGGTTATTTTCCATCACACCTCTCTAGAATTGGTGTTCTCCCGTCTCCAAATTGCTCTTGCGACGAGAGGTCGTTGGGAGACCTCAATCATCTTATCTTTTCATGCCCTAAGTATAGCCAACATCGAAAAACACTCCTAGAATCATTACTGCAACTGGGACTACAACTCCCTCTAAATATCACCTCCATCTTAAGCACAGAAAATAAAATATTCTAAACAGTTTAATTCACTTCATAAGAGTATGTAACATCGATATATGAATACTATCATTTATACCTCCTAGCTGCTCCAACACAAATTCTGGAAACATAAAAATTTCTGTGGCAAATGGAGACATCCAATGCCAACCCTCCCCCCCCCAAAAAAAAAAGTTTATTGAATAATTAATTCTCACATTCCTGTGGGTACCTATGAAGGGTTATATTTAACGATCTTATTTTAATCACACCTCTCACACATGGCACAGGGCTTTTGTTAGAAATGTATTAACAAATTGTAAGGAACTCTTTTCGCTTATTTTATATTTTATGTATCATTCTTAAACTGAACTAACATGTGCTAGGGTCACCTTTATATTTTATTGTAATTTTACAAACCACAGGGCTCTGCTCTATTTATTTATGTTACAATTCATGCCTGCATTTATTAACCTGTGTGTGTCAAAATGTTTATTTAATTCTTCTACATTTTCTTTTATGCTATTTACTGAGAACGTAAACAAACCGAACCATTTATCAAACCAACCATTTTGTGTGTCTCCTGAATCGCTTCATTCTTATTGTATATGTTCTAACCATTTTCTAACCATCGATTGCTACCATCCACATTTTATAATCATGTACCTACTTATTATGTCTTGCCATGCTTTTATCTCATGTCACATGTTCGCTCTTTATTCTTATTTTACCTGACGTTTATTTAACCATTTACTTGATCGATACCATATTTTAAATTGTCTACCGAACATTCTTGATTTAATTGTTGTTTATTGACTTGTACTCTTTTGATTATTTATTTATACTTCATGAACATATTTATTCAACAAAACTGTCCAATCGATAATGATGTACCTTGATTTCAAATTGATTTTTGTAAATGTAAAGTCAGGTTCTCTTATTTTTCTGTGAAATCAATCAACGTAGAAGTCAGTTCTCGTTCTTCGTCAAACTCAATTCAAAGGGGTGGATCATTTTGATTGATAATAATTGTTTACCGAACTATTGAACTACGAATGTATGGGCCTTATGTGAATCTAACTAACATTTTAGTCCATGCCAGGGAAGCCATTTAAACAGCCAACGGGTAGTATCTTAATCAGACCTCGGACAGGGGCTCCTCCAACTCTAGGCGGGTAGCATCCTCGTCGGACCTCGTTACATCGTCATACTTACAAAACCAATTCCCATGGTTATCTTGAAGACCTAGATTTCTGTGGTAATGCTTCTGTTTAAAATGATTCGCGCAAATGAGTCAGAGTGAAAGAGGGTTCATTAGTTTTGGTGACAGTTGTCGAGACGATTGATCTACGCTTTTCAAACCACCGTTGATTCTTTTCATTTCGGGATAATGATCGAGGTTTTCTCGGCCACGCTCTTTTACTCGTGAATCCCAGCGAGCGTAATAGGCACTGTTAGGTTTCTCTTAAAATAAAGTAGGTGTTTTTAGAATTCATTTGTTTCATTAATCTCAAATCTCCCACCTTTTGCTTCATGTCTGTGTATAAAAGAACCAATAACAAGGTAAGAGGTTACTATGAACATAACGGAAGGTCCACCCAAGATGAAAACAGACGATCACGAGCCCAGGTAAAACCACAAATTGTTGAAATGAACAAAATCAGTTTGTTATTTTGGATAGAAAAGTTGACAACAAAGCCAGGGCGATGTTGTGATCGATTATTAAATTTACTGTTTTTCCATCTTTCTAATGTCAAACATTTTCATTTGATCCCTTTAATAACCTTCAAATTCTAACTGTCATTTTTAGTGTCATAATGTTCGATGTTACAACGCAGCGTAAAAAATATGACCTTGGCAGACTATCTAGAAATTAATCCACATGTAGATCTCATTCATTGATAATTTCAATTAATTAATAACGGACCTTTTTAGGGACTGATCAGATGTTACCTTGCATTTGTATTATAGTTCAATGCTTTATGTAAAAAATATAAAGATCGGCCTACGGTTGAAAATTGACAAACTGCATAGTGAGGAAACTGATTTTTTATAGTCTCCCACTTTTGCCTTTAACACTCGTCCGTGGAATTTTAACGCCTCCTCCCTTGAGGTTTACCACCTTTTTATAGGCATTGATTTTTGGACTTTTTTGTACCACTGCAATTTCAATTCACACCAATTAGTAACATTGTTTTGGATGTACAATAAACGGGAAGGAACCATCCCTATCAACACCTGTTTGGTAGTGTATTTTCAATTTAAAAAATTACACTCTTGTTGACCACTTTACTCTAAGCGATTAAATTGCATGTTTGAAAGGAAGAAGAAACTTGGATAGAAATGATGAATCTGGAAAACTTCTTATTATTGCAGTTATCTCTAGTTGTTTTACGAATCGTTTTCCGGAAATCTTACTCGAGATGTTCTTAGGAGAAACATTTTTATCAAAATCGGTCATTGGAGTTTGAAGTTAATAAAAGATGTTCTGAAGAGTTAAAAATGGAACTGTCAGTCGTTGCTGACTAATATGCTGAAAAACTGAAATTATACTTTATTCAGGTCTGTTTTTCCGTGGTCCATTGAGATTTGCTCGGAACATTTCGTCCACAGCTACAGTAGACATGATCAACGATTACGTGTGCCAAATTCTGGATGACTGGAAGAGCTCGCCTATTTATAGGCTGCTTATCTGGTGACGTCATACCCATCCACCAGATATCTGATATTATAATAATAATAATAATAATAATAATAGTTATTGCCCAACAGATTTACAACAAATCCAATAACAGGACAATATCTAAAGATTAGTAATAATATGTGCAGACAAAAACATATTATATCTTAGCAACGTTCGCTCTCTTCGATGATGTCATTGTTTGCTGAGTCAGTCAGGAGATGACTTCATTCGGTTCACATAACGCCAGATGCCAATGAGTCATCCGGCACCAGATGATAACTCAGTGGCATCTGGCGTTACGTCAGACCTGAATGAGTCATCATCTGATTCACTCAGCAAATGATGACATCATCGGAGAGACCATTGCGAGGACGGAGATAACTAGTGAAGGGGATACATAAAGTCGGCGTCACCGGGCCAGCAGCCCATAAATAGATAGATAATATATAGATAGATTAATTTAGCACCAAGATGACACAAAGCTGTAGGTACAAATATGCGAAACAATGTAAATAATAATTCAAATGGGAAATAATAATGAAAATAATATTAAATAAAAAATAAATGAAAAAAGAATAAAATAAAAAATAAAATAAAAATAAAAATAATATCTAACGCAGTTGCTAACGAAACGTTAGAAGCAAATATCCATAACCACTGACAAAACAGCTCCGAATAAATTATAATTTCAGTTGTGGCCAACCGAGAAAGCCTAGATACATCGACTATACCATAGCCATATACCGAGCCATATCTCGGGAACTATTGGTCCTAGGCCTTAAAATGAAAAAATAAAGACATAAGTGACCAAGAGAAATTGATGGAAAATATTTTCAAGATGGAATAACTTAACTTCCGGAAATACCGGAAGTTGACACATACCTTGTTATTTTAACGGGGACACATATTACAACATATTACAATATTTTTTAATTGTCTGAGAAAATCGAATACAAACGGTTCTAACAGTTGGAGTTTATGAGTTATAAACACGTGAAAGTCGCTTTTTTTCATTTTCAAAACATTGCACATCGGAAACGGCTCCAAATTTCGCAAAACGGTTTACATGTCCCTATCTTAACTTTTCACATGGTATCCTATTAGGTAGTTCAAAATTATATACAGAGAGATGAAAACTATCAGATTTTCCATCACCCTGTATAAAAATTCCAAGTACACTGTAGTGTAATAAGAAAAACGTTAACATAGGCACATGTAAGCCGTTTATCAATGTATTAAAATTGCGATTTTCACTTGTTTATTACTCATAAACTACTCAATTTAAACTCCATCAATAAAAACCACCTGCATTTGATTTTTTCAGACACTTTAAAAAATCATAATAAACTGGGTGTCCCCCTTAAAATAACGAAGTAGGTGTCCACTTCCGGTATATCCGGAAGTGCGCCCATCTTGAAAATATTTGCCAAGAATTTCTCTTGATCACTTTTGTCTGGAAAATTTTTATTTTGAGGCCTACGACCAGCACCGTACCCTCCTCCCTCCGTACCCTTAACTAATCACCCTGTATACACTCGCTCGCCTTCGTGGATGCGAAAATTAAAAAAGGACACATATGATTTGAAGTTTGAACTTGGATAGTTCATTCTTCGGTGTAAAAAAAGGAACAAATTAATATTGAATTTGTTAAGGCTCTTTTATTATTAAATTAAACTAAAATATGTATACATTATTGTATGCAGGTAGGGTTTTTATCCAAGTTTGTTGCGATGTTGAATAAGCAAGTTACAGGCTGTTGAAGTCTGAGATTTGACGTCACAGCAGCCGCGGTACCTCATAGTCGCAATTGATATCACGTCACAGGGAATATTATACGTATGGCTATATCTCAAGAAAGGAAGCAAGTATCTAAGTGACGTTTTCATCATTGTCATCAAGAAGCTCAGAAGAATTGATTTGATTAAAGAAAAGTTTTTTTCAAGTCGCAATTCTTTTATATAAGTAATACGAGTAGGTAAGTAATTTATTATAGGTTTGTACATACAAATCATATTTATATTCGCATAGGTATTAATAGTCTTCATCATCTCCATAAATATCATCATCATCTCCTGATCCACTAAAATCATCATCCGTTATCAATGTGACGTCTCGACTGGTCGCAGGAGAACTCCCCGAATTAAACGATTCAGTTGTAGGATTACTGAAACTTAAACCACTGAAGATGCTAGTTTCTGATGTTTCTTGATCATTCGTTACTCTATCGTCATCATTTTCCTTATTGCTATCATCAGTTTTTATAGTAACGTGTCTACTTGGAGCTATTTCCGTTTCATTTAAAATATCTGCATCGGTAACGAATGTCGGGACTTCGGTAGGCTCATCGCCTTTACTTCTTTTCTCGTCATAAAAACTATCACTGCTAGGATTAAGATTGGTTGATTCGAAACTTCTTCTAGGAGTGCTGTTACTGTTACTTTCATCGGGAGTAGTCCAACTCTTCACGTCTTCTGTTATCGTTGTCGTCTCTTCTTCAATATTTTTACTTGTCGAAGCCTCATCATCGTCAGAATAATTCCTTGTCGGTAAACCAGAACTTTTACGACGCTGTGATGCAGGACTTGAAATATGATCAACACCGTCACTACTACTATCAGTGGAAAAACTTCCCTCGCTTCTTGTATAAGAAATACTTCCGGGATAAATGGGTAACTTCTTCGAGTAATCCGGCAACGTTTTTTCCCTTACAGATTCTTCACTAGTCCTGGTACTTGCACTAGCACTAGCACTAGCGCTAGCACTAACACTAGCACTAGCGATACTAGATCTCTCATCATCTGTAACATCAGTTACTGTAGCTACGTCATTATTGGAAGGCATCCCCGAAACAGAAGGAATGATCCTCGCTGTACTGTACAGGCAGACTTTATGGTTGAAGCAAGAGTGTGGACAGCACTTGAATGATTCGGGGCAGTTCTGATCAATGACGCATCTGTATGGTCCCGTTTTATCTGGGTTCAATTTTGAGGTGCATGGAGGAGAGTCTGGGCATGTTTGAAGTAGTTCTGAAAAAAATTGATTGATTTTTAATTAAAAATAATTTTCTACTGTAGATTGTCTTAATTATTATAAAATGATGATGTGTAGTATCTATGGAAGTGTCTATTGACCAGATGATTATTTTTAAAAATGTCCAGTTTGACACGTTCCGGGCCAGCTCAAATTTATTTTTTTTTGCAAGATACAAGGTATTGTCAGATCAATTTTTTTTTAAAGTGTGTTCGAATTTTTTGCGAGTTCTGGATTCACAAGGCAAGGTTTGGAAAAAGGTAATTTTTGAGCCAACCGGACCTTTCAAAAATCGAATTTGGGAGCTGACCGAAACTTGTCAAACTGGACATTGCCAAAAATTGATCTCACAGGATCTGGTCAAGCCAAACCGCGCAAAAAAAAATAAGCTGACCGGACCTCGCAGAAATATAAAATTTTGAGCTGACCGGACCCTGTCAATCTGAACATTACCAAAAAAATTGATGTGACCTGAACTGGTCAAAATGGACCTCGCAAAAAAAATTCCAGCTGACCTGACCTTGTCCCGTATAGAATCTACGCTTCACTTATTTTGCATCCCAAATGTACTGAGAGGTGCGTTAATAAAGAAAGCTCTTAGGCTTTTCTTCTCGATGTAAGCTGCTGCCGTTCGTTAAATACGCTAATACAATTACTCGAGCGCTCCAGAATCGCCGCTCACATTCACATCACTCTGACGTCACTTCAACAAGATAGTTAATAACTGAACGCACCCCAGATGGCGACTTACGAGTTCAAGTAAATAAGAATTCAGTTAGGTACTTACCTAAATCTCCTTTATAAAACGGATTGAGATAATCTGGTGGTGGTTGTATTTTATAGTACGATCCATACTTCAGACTATACTCATACTGACTGTATGCTTGGTGGATGTGTAATGGATTTCCCAAACATGCTTCTAGAACAGCCGCCAAAAAGAGAATAGAAAAATTCATTTTTGTTTGATCAAATATCAGTTACATTTTACTATACTGCCGGTTTTCACAAGATGATTGAGTAAACTTGTTTATAATCGTGTTTATATACAATATTTATACATCTAATATTTAATCTTATCTTATACGCAGACGGAGCAGTCTTTGTTTAGAGTCAGGGAAATATATTTTCTCGCATGATCTCATGAAATTTTAGATGGATCATGATAATGATTGAGTCATCATCCTCTCAAGCGAATTCAAACCAATCACACCCTCTAATTTTATTTGAAATGGGTCAAGGGTGCAAAAATTATACGTTTTTTGTCTCGAGTTATTGAACCTCTCATTTTATCTAGTGTGGAATCTTTATTTTTCTCGAGATATTTTCGAGTAATATGTTGCAATATCATGTAAGTCAAGTTGTGGAAGAATAATAATTTCGAAAATATTAACCAAACCTGAACAGTAGAGAAAAAATAAAAATTAATCTAACTCATTTCGAAATACAGGGTATCATTTTAATCTTCGTTGGTAAGCCAGATGCAAAAAAATTGTGCAGACAAAACTTGTTCAGGACAATGGGGGGGGGAGGGGTCATCTGACTGTACTAATGACTTTGACCTTGTCAAGGCCATTTTCAAGGCCATTTTAAGGTCAAGATAATTTTTTTAAAGGAACAACCTGTGTATTATTGTTCGTTCATATTTCCTGAGAAATCCAATAATAATGGTTTATACAGAGATTGAGTACCTAGGTTATGAGTTTCACACAACTGAAAATCGCAGATTTTCATTTTGAAAGTTACCCTTCGGGCTTCTACCATGAAACAGTGCTGCAAATCCATCATTGAGCCCTTTAGATGGAAACGAGATATAAAAAATCCTCTCCTACTTCTCCAATTTAGGAACGAGCTTCTACATGAGGAGAGTTGGCAGAATGTGCTAGACGCACCAGATACAAATTCCAAGTTCTCTTACTTCTCGGATACTGTATCTTTTTACTTTGACAAATATTTCCCACTCGAAAAATCTAAAAATCACAGCACTCGACTCGCCGGGCCCAGATGGCTCACCCCCGAAATACGCCAACTCTACGACAAAATTAATCTCCTCAGCCCTCTGAAAAATACTTCCAACGCCCAGTTCAAATCACAACTCATTAGTCTGCAACGAAAGTTTAAGTACTTGATAAGGCAGGAAACAAAACGACGCATAATGATATCTTCATTAGCGAATCTGAAAATCCAATTAAATCTGGGTGGACCCTTATAAACAAACACCGCCAATCGGCGACCCATGTTCAAAAAATCGTAGAGCTGAACTTTCAGGGTACAACTTCGGAGGATCCTGAGGAAATGTCCGAAATGCTTAATAGCGTTTTTCTCTCAAATGATTCCCTCGTCTACAATCATACTCATGGTTCTAACGTAGCAACTTCTGTTTCTTCGTCATTCATGTTCTACCCCACTTCACCCGGAGAAATCAATCGCGTCGTCCTCAGGTTTAAGGGCAAAATGTCATCGGGCCTAGATGACATTTCCCTCCTTCATTGCCAAACACTGCATATCCGAGCTGGCTCATCCACTCGCAGATATTATAAATAGCTCCTTTCTGACTGGTGTATTCCCCGAACAACTCAAAGCCGCACTCGTTAAACCCATTTTCAAAAAAGGCGACGGTAAAAATCCCGAGAATTACAGACCGATTAGCCTGCTTTCGGTCTTTGACAAAATTATTGAGTCACTGGTTTCCCACCGTCTCTTAGACTTTCTTGAAAAGACTGGGACTCTGTCTGACTCCCAACATGGTTTCTTAAGGAACAGATCTACTGAGACTGCTCTTGTCCAACTGACGGAGTATATCTCTGGGGGAATGGAGGACGGCATCCGCACGGTGGGATGGCTTCTGGATCTCTCCAAGGCATTCGACAGTGTGTGTCATGAGTGCCTCCTTCTAAGACTGCAGGCTGTGGGTATACGCGGACTGGCCCTCTCCTGGTTCTCCAGTTACTTGCAGGGTCGAACTCAGGCGGTGGAATTGACTGGGTCAGATGGCCGAGTGACCAGGTCCCTCTTTGCTCCTGTCTCGTCTGGAGTTCCACAGGGCAGTGTCCTTGGTCCACTCCTGTTCCTCATTTTCATCAACGAATAAGGTCCCAAAATAACATCTTCAAATTCCATCTGCGTCAACTATGCAGACGATACAACCATTCTCATTAAGATAAAGACAAGCGACATTTCGGAAATTATATCAACCGTTCAAGACCCACTGGAAAAAGCCTCTACATGGCTTAGAGTCAATAGACTAAAACTGAACTTGACAAAAACTGAATTGATAGATTTTCATTATTCCGGATCACGTCTACCACCCCTACCTGACATCCCGAATGAAAATTCCCTGATTAAGCCCAGAGAGGTCGTGAAATTTTTAGGCTTTCACATCGATCAAAACCTAAACTGGGCAGCTCATACAGACCTCTTATGCCACCGACTAGCTAGCTCCTGTTTCCTTTTGAGACGACTCCAACACACTGTCTCCCATAATATTCTGCTCTCTGCATATTATGGACATTTTTATAGTCACGTAGCCTCTGGCATCGCCATCTGGGGCAGCACTGAGAAGTCCCTCAGTAAAGTCTTCCTTCTTCAGAAGAGGGCTCTCAGGATCCTGGCAGACTTATCCATCCGCGAGTCTTGCAGGGGACAATTTAGACGACTTGGTCTACTAACATTGCCCGCCCTGTATGTTTTCTCCCTCCTCAAACTTATTTACAAAAATCAGGCTAAGCTTGATGCTTTCCGATTCTCACACAACTATCATACTCGATTCAATCTATTTAAACTACCAACCCACCACCTCTCGTCCACTGAAAAGACGTTTACATACGCGTCTATAAAATACCTAAACCATTTCCGACTTGACCCTTCAACCGTCAGATTCTCTCAGTTCAAGTTATATCTGCGGAAACATCTCACAGAGCTTGAACCATATACTACCATGGATATACTGTCTTCCACCCCCCCCCCTTCCTTCCCGACTTAAACACTTGAAAATATAGATACTTTCGTTTGCTAGTATCTGGACAATTCGACTTAATATGACGATATAGTATTAGGTACTATGTATAGATAGATTAATGTTTTAATGTACACTTTTTGCTATGTTCAAGCTTTCTTTGTTCAATCGCGTGCGTACCACCTTTTGAATACCTACGCATGCGATTTGTTTGGATTAGTTCGTTGTTTTTTTCACGACATTTTACTCTATTTAACACTATTGTACTGATGCAATGATTGTTGTAATTTTACGTACAATAAAGAGAGATATTATTATTATTATTATTATTATTATTATTATTATTATTAAAGCAGTGTACTTTTCTTCGTTTGGAAGGTAAATTAGACTTGTATCAAGCAAAGGACAGGCCGGCTTTGCTGTGACAATTAATGTAGTTATATGCTTCTAGTCGGAAAAAAATGGGAAAACCAGCAGCACTCGTTTCTAGTCCACTTGTATTGTAGAGTTAATGCCTTTGGGGAACTGAAAATCTAGGGTGCTGTGACAATTAATGTAGTTCTGTGCTTCTAGTCGGAAAAAAATGGGAAAACCAACAGCACTCGTTTCTAGTCCATTTGTATTGTAGAGTTAATGCCTTTGGGGAACTGAAAATCTAGGGTGCTGTGACAATTAATGTAGTTCTGTGCTTCTAGTCGGAAAAAAATGGGAAAACCAGCAGCACTCGTTCCCAATCCACTTGTATTGTAGAGTTAATGCCTTTGGGGAGCTGGAAATCTAGGGTGCTGTGACAATTAATGTAGTTCTATGCTTCTAGTCGGAAAAAAAATGGGAAAACCAGCAGCACTCGTTCCCAATCCACTTGTATTGTAGAGTTAATGCCTTTGGGGAGCTGGAAATCTAGGAAGCTGTGACAATTAATGTAGTCCTGTGCTTCTAGTCGGAAAAAAATGGGAAAACCAACAGCACTCGTTTCTAGTCCACTTGTATTGTAGAGTTAATGCCTTTGGGGAACTGAAAATCTAGGGTACTGTGACAATTAATGTAGTTCTGTGCTTCTAGTCGGAAAAAAATGGGAAAACCAGCAGCACTCGTTTCTAGTCCACTTGTATTGTAGAGTTAATGCCTTTGGGGAACTGAAAATGTAGGGTGCTGTGACAATTAATGTAGTTCTGTGCTTCTAGTCGGAAAAAAATGGGAAAACCAGCAGCACTCGTTCCCAATCCACTTGTATTGTAGAGTTAATGCCTTTGGGGAGCTGGAAATCTAGGGTGCTGTGACAATTAATGTAGTTCTATGCTTCTAGTCGGAAAAAAAATGGGAAAACCAGCAGCACTCGTTCCCAATCCACTTGTATTGTAGAGTTAATGCCTTTGGGGAGCTGGAAATCTAGGAAGCTGTGACAATTAATGTAGTTCTATGCTTCTAGTCGGAAAAAAATGGGAAAACCAGCAGCACTCGTTCCCAATCCACTTGTATTGTAGAGTTAATGCCTTTGGGGAGCTGGAAATCTAGGGTGTTGTGACAATTAATGTAGTTATATGCTTCTAGTCGGAAAAAAATGGGAAAACCAGCAGCACTAGTTCTCAATCCACTTGTATTGTAGAGTTAATGCCTTTGGGGAGCTGGAAATCTAGGAAGCTGTGACAATTAATGTAGTTCTATGCTTCTAGTCGGAAAAAAAATGGGAAAACCAGCAGCACTCGTTCCCAATCCACTTGTATTGTAGAGTTAATGCCTTTGGGGAGCTGGAAATCTAGGAAGCTGTGACAATTAATGTAGTTCTATGCTTCTAGTCGGAAAAAAATGGGAAAACCGGCGCAGCACTCGTTTCCAAACTCACCAAACATAATACACCTATGTTTAATTGCTTTGAACCGGGTTGTCAATCTAAGCGGTTTTTCTTAATGTTGACTAAGGGGAGAGAAAAATTTAACCTGGTAACTCGCTGATGGTTCTTATTGTTCTCCGATTATGTTTCTAATTTTTATGCTAAAAAAACTCGTTTTAAACTATGACGTCATAGAAGAAACATTTTTTAAAGAGCTACTATATGCTTGTGCAAGATTTACACGGGCACTTTCGCCGCTCTCGGAATCATCAGAGGCATAGGCAATGGTTTCAACAGGATGGGGCGATGAGTCATCTCTAAGAGACATCTCGGGATTGATTCTCTTTCACTTGATCTAACATTTTGGGCAGAAGGAATTACTTATTCCGTTCAGAAGATAGGTCAACAAATATTAGAATTAATAAAACTTCATCGTTACGAAACTTGTAAAAATTTGCTTCGATGGTGTTTATTTTAGAAATACTTATGCTCAGTATAAGTATTCGTTTGCCTAACTTATTAAACAAATTTACTGATAAATAATAAAATCAGGTCTTTAAGAAAAATCAAATTTAATGATTCGAGATACTAATTTTAATTTAATTTTTTTAAGATCATTCCTTTTATGGGTACTACTGAATTATGCGTAAGACGAGAGGCGAAACTATTTTTACTTCTTATTTGATTGCTGATATAATAAGATAAGGAATCTATTAATCCAAATCCAAACCGTTCTAGTCTGTGCGATATTCTCCAACTTTTATCAATGTCTCTTTATATTCCATATCACTTTGTATAATAATAAAATATGAAACATGATCTGAGCGTTTAAATCGCGTGCAACGTGCTTCGCTTTGCATTTCAACAAAATTATTCCAATTAACGTGCCTACTCCTTACACTTACTTACAGGAGTCACTATATTATAGTTACACTACTACCTCTTATAATAATTATAAATTCTTCAGTAACGAAAATGGGAAAATTAGTGCCTGTGCTACTAACATTGATTATCCTGAACACGCTTCATTTTATTATCAAAGTGGATTCTATTACTTATCAAGGTAAGTACCTACCGTAAACGCATATTTGTTTTAATTTAAATAATAATCACGATAAGTATAATTTCATTATCAACTAAATTTTACAGCTGAATGTCCAGTATTAAATTGTGATAAACAACAAGAACCAAGAAATATCCAAAGATACGATTGTACGTTAAGAGAATGTCCACCAGGTTACCTCTGTTGTCCGCATTGCATCTTCAACCATCCCGTGTGTCAGCCTGTACAGAAGAAGATCAATAAGAAATGTCCACAGAAAACCTGCGATGATAAAGAATACCAGACTAGTTTTCCGTCCTGCACGAGCGACAGCGATTGCTCAGGGAGTTTCACCTGCTGCCAAAACTGCCTTGGGGAGAGCGTCTGTATGAAGATCTATCAGGAAGAAGAATCAAAACTCTGCGAGTATAGCGATTCTTCCTGTAAAAGAACGATCCCGTTTGCCTATTCTCAAACTAAATTCCTCGAGTGCAGCTCTGATAACGAGTGCGATCCTCACGAAGTTTGCTGCAGTGATCGGTGTTATCAGCATAGAATCTGCAAGAAGACTTTGAAAAAGGAGGTGCCGCAGTGTCCCCCTTCGATCCCTCGGGAGCACTGTCTGAAGAAAGATCAAGTATCCGACGAGTACTTCTGTGAAAAAGACAGTGATTGCTTTTCAGAGAATCTGTGTTGCAGTGATGATTGTTACAATCATAAAATTTGCAGGAAACCCCTAAATTCGTTTTTTCACGAAGAACTACCGAAGGAGGAAGTGAAGAAGAGTAATAATAATTATTATTATTATCAAAGCAATAATGAGATAATATCAGATGAGTGTCCTGTCATGGGGGAGAAATGCAAGGATCGTTATTCTTTAAAAATTGCGATGAAATTGAAATGCGAAAACGATGGTGATTGCGGAGAGGGTCAGGTTTGTTGCCCCGATACTTGTGTTAAGAACTTTAAGATCTGCAAAAACGTCCTCAACAAAGAGTCTGGTAAGTTTGAACGAATTTTTTTGAATTTTTTTCTAAAATAATTTTTAGATTTTGCCCTGCATGTAGATGACGTTGATTTTTCTCGATTAAAAAAGAATAAAAATAAAGAACCAAGTACTCGAAGATTCAAAAGAAGCACCAGCACCAGCACCACTCCCTTCTTCACCAATGACTATTATAAGAGAACTACCATTCCCAGTTTCCCAGGTAATAATAAAGTACTTTGTAATATTAAATAGGTACTTTTTTAGTATTTTAATTTTTCTTTTTTACTTGTTCAGGAACGACTCAAACTATTAAGGAAAATATTCCAATAATCGATCATGGTGATGAGAAAAATCTTGATGCAACCACCAGAATGGCAACAGAAAAAGAAATCGGTTTTAAATCATCCACCACCAAAAAAGCTCACACAATAATAATATTGTCGAGCAGAGACTTTTCAGGAAAACTGAAAGAATATACTGCCGAAAAGAATTATTTCAAGGATCAAAGCTTGAATCGTAAAGAAAAAGATTTTATGTTTGAAGAAGGGTCAGGTTTCAACTTCAACGACATTGAAGAGTATCCATCAGGCTCCGGATCTGGAGATAGAATCACCAGCACAGGCACCACCAATTCAGAAACTGACGACGAGGATCTTACCACATTGGGTAGGTATAAAAGTGCATCTAAATCTCTTGGTATCAATCTATAAATATCAATAATTGATTGATAATAATTTTATTATTTCAGTGTCTTCACATTCAATTCAACATATTTCAACTTATATCTCAGAACCTGAAGCGGGATTTGGATCTGGTTCTGGTTCTGGTCCTGGTTATAGTAATCTGATAGATCTTGACCAAGAAGTTATAAATCAAGACAAAACGTCTTCTTCTTTCGCTACCACCATGCAAACGGATGACGAAGATTTTGAATTTGAATCTTCAGGAGGTAAGAATAAGGACTTATCCAGACAATTATTAAAGGGACATATTTTATGCTAGTTTCACCGTCTCTTTATAGATTTTTCTATCAGCACCACCACCACCACAACCAGTAGTGTCAGTGTCTCTCAAGGTCATTATAAATCCACAAACTACCCTCAGAAATACTCGACGCTGATTGAAGACAACTTCTTTGGTTCGGGAGATTATTCCGGGTCAGGTGACGACGACACAGATCTGAACGAAGAAGAAGTGAAGATAATTCTGTCGCAGATTTTCTCCAGCGATTGGAACAATTCCTGTCCCGCTCTAGCACCAAAATGCGAAGAAAAGCACTCTCTCAAATTGGCCGGGGCTATTAAATGCGTAACAAACCAGGATTGTCATCCTGGTCGCATCTGTTGTCCCGATTCCTGCATAAAAATGTTCAAAATTTGTAAACCAATCAAAGAATCAGCGGATCCAGGTTGGTATTAATTTTTATCTTCGATTATAATAATTATTTTCATCATTACCACACGTTACAGATATAAATGAACGAATTATATCCCAAGTCTTCTATGGAAATTATAATGGACCCAATAATACGCGACAACTTGAAGAGGTTGCTAAAGCCATAAAGGACTCAAGGGACGATATTCATTTAGATTACGCGCATAAAGAATACGGTTCTGGTTTTATAGAAAATCCTGGAACAATTCACAAGGAGTATGGATCAGGAGATTCGGAAATTGGGTCAGGAGAAGACTCAGAAGTGGGATCTGGGGAACGTTTGTTGTTTGATTCTAATGAGTCTAATGATTATAACAATGAAGTAGTTAAAGAGACTTTCGGTTTAAGTGATGATTTCTTTTTTGGATAAGAGAAAGTTGTTGTTCTGCTCGTGTGATATTTTATTGTGGAGTTGAAGTATAAAAAAATATTAACTAAAAACATCATTAATTAAGATAGGTAATAAGGTTTTATTTAACTACTGTCGTTACTTAATAACTAAGTAGTAGTAACAGGCACTTTTCTAGCCTTAATAACTTTGTTATTATTATTATTAGATACAGTCTACCGTGATATGAAATCGTGATAATTTTATTTTATGTGCTGCTATTGATTTTATAAGACGGTATTCGAATAAAAAACCAATCTCTCTGTGTATTACTCTTCTCAAAGTTTCTTACTTGAATCTTTTCTATAATTTCTTGTCCTATTCCAGAATTCATTATCCAAATACCTTATAGTAACTTATTATTATCGTTACATCAATAATAACAGACAATCGCTGCTCTCCCATCTCTAATCACTACGTATCATTTATATATTATATGTCTGAAGATGCTACTTTAAAATTAGCGAAACACGTTTAACATTGATAATATTCATCATTATTATACAGTAGAATTTTTTTAAACAGTAATATTTTATTATCATCCCTCAGTATGCAAAGATTCTACCAAGTATAAGGGTTGAACACATAAATTTTTAATGTCGGGAAATACTATAGGTACCTACCGTTCAAACAACTGCCATCACCAGAAGGCGCTTGATGCCAATAATAATGATGCGAATTGTATACATAATCACATTGTATTATTCACTTGTATAATAATTATCCAAGATTCATTTCTTTAGCCAAGATCTTTCTTTTCGCCGAGACGCTTTGACTGAATAATAACCGCCATTTCTTACCGTCGTTATTAGCGGTTGATTTTTATTAGAACAATAAAGCTTGGTATTCCGATAAGTGTCTGATTAATAATTTATGCTTTCTTGATTACATCTTTTTATTTGGACTTCTTTTGTACTGTTTGGATGAACCGTTTAGCCGCGAAACAGATTCGTAAAAACAACCCACTTCCTCAAAAATACTCGAGGGTGGGGGTTCTGAAAAAGCGGCTCCGAGTTCTTTTAAGGGTCCCCTAATGAAGTGTTACAATAAATTGCTGTTCGGATTTTTTGGAATGCAAGCCCTAATTTTCCTGTGCTAAATGTTCTATGTACAAAGGTATGGTCAGGTCAGGTCAGGTAACCTAATAACCTAAAAGATTAAGTACTCAAATTACACTTTTTCAATCTGCGAATATAAGACATCAGGAAGTATCTACTACTACTATACCTATATCGTCCAAACATCAGATGAGACTGCAAGAAGGTGTTTAAATGTGGCAGACACAACACAGCCGTTATTCAAATCAAACCAATAATATATGACGCACACTGAACTAATAAAGAGTAAAACTGTGAATGTTTGAATTTCTGAAACATAAGAGGTATCTATTAGATGTTTCAAAATGGCATTTTACATCGCATTCAATAAAACTGTCGCTTGACATTATAGTAGGTACTTCCCGATGTTTTTGTAATCGAATATTTCAGTTAGCAAGAAACGTCAAATAAATTATAGCATTGTCTAAATCACTAACAGCGGGTATTATAAAGACTCATTAAGTTAACGGGCAGATTTCTGTGGCAATTTCTGAAGAAGGTATCGAGTTTAAGTGGAAATGTTTTAAATTTGTCTATTCTTGACATGAAAGTAATTGCAAAAATAATAATTAAAGTCATTTGACGTCGACATTAGAAAATTGCCCGTTAGCCTAATGAGTCTTTATAATATTGACTGTAAGTCAAAAACATAACTGAATTAATAATTAAGATTTCTATTTGGAATTTTGATAAATTTCAGGAACTATGATGCAATTTCATGGACATTGTTTAACAAATACGTAATATTGCGTTTGCCACTCATTTCGATAATAACAGGTTTGTAAATTTTTTACCGTTTCTCTCATCAGAATAACTTTACATTATTTGACATATCGAGTATACCTATACCTACTTAATAATTATTGCTCTACCATAGCCGCTACTTTTGACTCTGGTGATTTATAAGACCATGTTTTAATAAAGAAATTACAACACTGTTTTGATTCTCATTACACAACAGATATGTGCAAAGGCTCACTTTCAAGATATGCAAGTTGTTTTGTAATTGTCAACTTCCATATAAGGGAGTCGGAGTCTCGGAGTAGATAAAATGTAGTATACGCTTTATAATGAAAAATATAATTCTTTATAATATTTATAAATATAATTCTACTTCTATATAAAAAAATAGAAGAAGGGAATCAATATGGCGGTTTCCGTCATGGTTTCGTCTTTCGTCACGTCACGACCAATAGATGCCGTCAGTCTGACGTCACAGCACAGGGCGGGGCTAAATTGTGTTGTCAGTTGTCGTGTTTTATCCTGAAGGTTTACGACTTTTAGTGATGTTTTCTCGGAGATCCTGTTTTCTCGCCCGCCACCGCTAGTCGCCAATAATCACCATTGACATCGAAGTGACTAGTGAAGCTATTACTGAAGTCATTAGTGATGCCAATGATGCCATTAATGCATATGAATACTGAATATTTTTGTTTAGTTAAAATTGTTTAAATTGTTTAAAGTTTATAATGTCAGTGAAGTAGGTGAATCCAAAGTAATAAAATAAAATTAAATATCGCTGGAAAACATTTAATAAAGATGTCCATCCTCAGTTTGTTTTACGAAGAAACCAAATATTATGTGGAACAGTATACACGCCAGCATTAAAAACAAAATCTATAGCGTTGAGGTAATAATATCCTATTAGCAAATTCAGCAGGTAGTGGCAATGGGTTAATTGTTTTTTTTTTTTATAATTTACAGATTGAATTGAAGGATGATTATCTTATTAAGAAAAGTAGCTGTTGTCTTAAGGGTATAAAACGCCATCACATTGCAGCACTTTTGAAGTTCTACTAATGAGAAACCTCATTAGGGCCTTGATGTTTGACGAGACAACTTCTATCGGGCCGGGGGCCCCGCCCACTGACGTCATCACTGTCCGCGTCTATTGTCAAAGTAGTCCTTCCGGATGTTCCATTTCTAAGATCCGTTGACTTGTAAACGTCTGCCTTTCTTTTCTTCTTTCAATAATCATAATTGACAATGATCACTGACTACTGACTTAAAGCGATGACAATTTGAAAATCAGCTGATTTTCGTAATTTTTTGTGTTCATCGTTGAGTTGAGAGGTTGTTCTCTAATTAAATTTATAAAATTATTATTATTAATTTTATAATATTTTGCATTATTGTTCGTTATTGCGCAACATTAGAACATTACATTTCATCTTATTTTTTGTGACTTGTTAACTGGAAGTATTTTTGTGTAGAACTTTATAGAAGTAGTAAGGTCGTAGAGGTAGTGCTGTGACAACTTGAAAAGAAACCCAATAATAGGATGTCGTGTCCCTGGGCGAAAATCGAATCTCCGCAAGCCTTAAAATTAGAGGACATTATGTCCGAGGAGCTTGCAAGAGAATTGCAAGCTAAAGAAGAAATGAAGTATGCTTTAAAACTGCATGCCGTAAGTCTACCTCCTGGAGATTTAGAAATACCACAGGATCTGGGAGAAGCGACCACATGTTCCGAAGAAATGAAGTCTGCTGGAAAACCTCATGCCGTGAGTCTACCTCCTGGAGATTTGGAAATACCACAGGATCTGGCAGAAGCGACCACTGTTTCCGATGAAGAGATTGCAAAAATGCTTCAGAAACAATATGACAAAGAGCATGACGAATGGTTGAAGCGGTCTGAAAATAAGCTGAATGGTGCGTCTAAGATATCCGTTTCCTTTGAAAATTACAGACGAGCACCCCTTAATGATGGTAAGTGTCCATTCGGGGCAGATTTCTGGATATAAATTCTGTGGGTAAAAGGCAAAAGGGAATTAGTCAAAACAGTCAACTTTTCAGGAGACCCAAATAACTGTTTTTCTAAGCAGTAAATTAAGGTTATTGTTGACATCCGTGGCCAGTCCCACTCAGGCATACCATATTGACCCTCTGGTAGTATGAGTTCTTCTAAATCTAAAGTAAATCAAATTTCAAGAATACATATAATTAATTCACTGCTTAGAAAACCAGCTTTTTGTGTGTTCTGTAAAGTTGCCTGTTTTGACTTATTCCCTTTTGCTTTTCCCTACAGAATTTCAGTAGGATTCCTGGGTGGCTCAAAATTTGAGGGCCACTTATATTATAGTCCCGGAGTGTGTGTGTTTGGGGGAGGGGGCTATTGTTAGTTGCTTATGGTGTACTAAAAATGTGCAGTTCGATTATAGGATCCAATATGGAATCCCCCCCAAAGAATAGAAGGTCTTGTTTTAATGTCTTCTACTTAATGGATTAATTACACTTTTCTGCTGGGTGTATTACTTCACGTTTTTTTTTTATTTCGTGACTGGGCCCATAACCTAATGGATTAATTAGATGGTTATTAAAAAACAACTCAGTTTTAATGTTCACTGCTTTTTATTTAGAAAAGGAATGCAAAGTTTTATGTTGGGTCTACCCTTGACACTTAAATAATAATTAATTATTTTATTATGACAACGACAAACAACTGAATATTTCTAGAAACAATAACAATGAGGAATGCAGATGTCTAGCAGCAAAGTTTGTCGACTGAATTTTTGAAATCCAACACTACTGTGTAATAAGTAGATAGTTTTCCAGTTTTGGCCTGCTCTGAACACTTTCAATTTTATTGTTTTTATGCTGCAGATTTTGACAGTGCATCCGAAGAGGAAGAAATTGAGGATATCAGGGACCGTAAAAACTGGGATAGATTTGATGTTATGCAAAAAGAAATCGATTCGATACCAGCTTGTGGGTATAGAAAGACAGAAGACGGTAACATGATCACCAAACACGATATTACAATCAATGGCAGGAAAAATGCATGTAGGATGATGTCGTTTCCTCCTGATTTCCAAACGGGGGATGGTGAAAGTTTTGATATGAAAATATCAAATAAAGTTCTCAACAGGTTAGTAGATTTTTAAAATTTATAACTGCCTCTTTCCTTTTGCGTCTTTGGTAGAAATTTGACATAGCTACAGAGTTACAGATGAGGAAGAAGTAATCTGCAGGGTGAGGTATTTTAATCTTTGGATTTTTTTTGCCAGGAATATGGGTTACTGTAAAATACCTCAGAGACACTTTGATGTTCCATGTTCCATGAGTATGTCGTTTTTGACCAATAAATCGAATGTCTTGCTATTTATTATTGACATTTTTATTATTTTTTTATTATTGGCACTCCATTTTAATTCATTGTTATGTTATAAAACATTTGTTTGGCATTATAAAACATTTTCACCTCTGCTACTAGACTGTATGTGCAGAGATATCCTGGCAGGTGACATCAAATGAGTAATTTGATCCATCACGATTTATTGGCCGAAAACGACATTTTCATAGAAAATTTTTTCAAGCAAAAGTTTTTCTTTTTTCCCCGAGGAATCGAAATTAATGAAAAAAAAGTGGGTTTTCATTTAAGAATAAAGTTTCCCCTTCTAACCGCGAAGGGAAGTCAAGGATGGGGGATTTTACCGCCAAGAGATGTCCCCTTTCCAACCAAGTAACATTCCTGTGAAGTATTTTGCAGTAATCCACATCCCTGGCGAAATAAAAGCATCCGAAGATTAAAATGGGCTCATCCTGTATAAAGTTTCTTGGTAAGAGAAGAGAAATTCTTCAGTTTGCTAATTTCTGTTGTCTTTTATTAGGCAAGTAAAAAAATAGAGAATTGAGAAAAATCCTCTAAGGCGGCTCTCACACTGAGGCAACAAGCAATAAGCAACTGTCAATACGCAACATACAATAATATTGCTAAGAAGTATTTTACATAGAATTAAATTGGGGGTCTCATATTAGAGCAACTCGATATCGGTCGAACCAAAAATATTGCTGGTTGCGGGAATAATATTTCTAGCGATACACCGTGCATGTTGAAAAGCAATAATTATTGCAGTTTTGTGAGTCGTGACGTACGAAGTTTGTGCATAGATAACTACGTTTTATTATTTTATATTATTAAAAGTTCGAAGATGTCGGACGATCCAGTTCTTAATACAAAATTCGTAGAAATAGTGGAAAAATATCCCTGTATTTACGATTTTACTCGAAAGGACCACAGCAAAAGAGAAGTGATATTTCGGTAACAGTTTTGAAATCGGGTAGGATGGGCTCTGAGTTCCCTTGGGCAGATGTTTCCCCCCATGCTGCTTAATTGAGTAAAAGCTAGGTGCACCTAATATCTCCTTTCCGTTTATAGTTTTTTTCTTAAATGCCGCCACAGTAATATCATGTTATGGGAGTCGTCGAATGACATGATGATCAGAGGTTTCTGGCAATATTGTTGTTTCAATGTGAGAGAGAACCAAAATAATATTGCGTATTGCTTATTGACAGTTGCTAGTTGCTTATTGCTTATTGCCTCAGTGTGAGAGCCGCCTAACACTACACAGTCTCATATCCTTGTTATACAGGGTGATTCAAAATTCAGTGCAAAGATTTTAAGGGCGTGTTTACCAGCCAAAAATTAGAAGTTTTTTTTTCATATAATCGTATGTCCTAACTTGCTTCGTTTTCTAGATACAGGGGGTAAAAAAAAAATCGATTTTTTTATCAATTTCTCAAAAACCTCTCAGCCGATTTAAATAAAATTTGGTAGGCTTATTTGTTGTTATAAGGAACTTCCTTTGATGGGAATAACATGAATTTATTAATTCCAGTGGCGTCTCAGGAGGCTACCTGAATTAAATTAAATGAATTTCAATAATCGATGTGAATTTATTAAGTACTTTGTTTTAATAGGGCCTGGCACAGATTTTGATTTTTTTCTTGGAAACAAAGCTAGATACGAGTAAAGCTCAGGAGGCAAGAAAGTGACATTATTGACCGCTCAATCTAAAAAAAGATATAAATTGTCAAAAGAGCAGTGGCGTACCATAATTTTACCTATAAGTTTCAAGTAGGTAGCCCCCTGAGACGCCACTGGAATTGATAAATTTATGTTATTCCCATTAAAGGAAGACCCTTATAACGACAAATAAGCCTAATAATAAAAAATAATGTAATTAATAAAAAATCGTTTTTTTTTTCAAAATGTTACCCCCTGTATCTAGAAAACGAATCAAGTTAGGACATACGATTGTATGAAAAAAACTTCTTATTTCTGGCTGGTAAATACGCCCTTAAGATCTTTGCACTGAATTTTGAATCACCCTGTATAATTACTCGATAACTTGAAAAACAAACAAGTAGAAAAAATGAAAAGTATCATTTTACTGCCTATCATCAGGAACCAATGTGGCTGCTGCAGTGCTACATAAGAATTATTTGAAAGCCTCTTTGTTTTCATGTGACAGTCCTCTTTGTTACTGGTATGTTTGTTACTGTAGTTTTTTTGAAATATTTACTAGAAAATTAAATTCACCAATTGAGAAAAATTTTAACCTGTAGAGTCAAAATCTCTGTGTGAGAGAAGAAAAATGTGCATGTCAAATCCATTCTTTTTCTTGCTCTCGGGAAATTATTCACTTAATATAAGAAACCATCCTCCAACTGCAGGTAAAAGTGGCTGCTACATAAAAGTCATTGGATATTTTTTTTTAATTATACAATTTCATGTTCCATGACACAGTCTCTTTAGTTTTCTTGTGACAGTCTTCTTTGTTACTGTTATGTTTGTGTAGTTTTCTTAAAACATTTCCTAGAAAATTGAATCTACCAATACCAATTGAGAAATAATGGAAGCTCTAGAGTCAAAAAAATGTGCATGTTAAATCCATTACTTTTCCTTGTTCTCAGGAATTGTTTACTTAATATAAGAAACCTTCCTCCCAACAGTATATGAAAGTGGCTACTGGCTATCATATAAAAATAGTTGAAAAAACGGCAAAATATTGCAATTTTTCAATAATTGCCTCAGCTGTTATACCTTATTTAATAACTAGGAGTAAATTTAAATAAACCGCCAAAAAAAGATGCTTCTCATTGGTCAATTCATAGGCAAAATTACACCCAGCAAAACTTGTACAGGAAATTGAATCTATGCAACGCTCAACACTACATATACGCTTGTTTTTTTATTGTTGTGTCATTATTGTTTACAATGTCAGCGTCGAATGTGACACATCAGTTTTATAATCAGTTATTTCCAAAACCCTATAAGTTGTTCTAAATAAGTTCTTTAAAAGTTATTTCAAAACCAAATAAGTTCTTTTTGAAGCCCATTCAGTTCTTTTTAGAGAACAGACATCCTTTTCAGAATTTTGAAATTATTTTTGGCTTTCCATTTTCATCCTGCAAACGGTTTCAAGTGCCATTACGGATAATTCTACATCAAGTACAAGTGAGAGGATGTCTCCTCCAAAGAAACGGGAAGAAAAGAGTGTCACCTCCAAGATTTTGGAAAAACTACTCTATATGCGTACTTCACCAATAATTGAAGAACATATTCCAATCGAACAAGGTGCGGATTTAGACCAAACAGGGACTGCTGTATGTGATAAAGTTAGTTTCAACAACACACTTTGAATCTGGTCCTACAAAAACTGAAAAATGCTGTTTATAATACCATTTGAAAAAATTGACTTATCCACAAATTATACAGGGTGTCCCGTATCGTTATGTTCAAATTTTGTGAGCATATAGTAGGCTTATTTCTAAGCTTAAAAAACCTAAAAGCGGCAGGTCTATCTGCATTCGTTACGAAGTTACAGGCCTAAGAAAATAATGTCTTGTAAATACCAGATTTAACTTTGAAAACCACATAAAACTTATTTTATTGACCAAATCTTTAGTTTATCATGTGTTAAGAATGTCCTATTCCTTGCTGAATACAAGCTTGTGCTCGGAGGCCTATTGCAAAAGTAACAGTTTTCTCGTATTTTTTCGCATACCTATCTCTTGACCAGCTTGCTGAATAGAATACGATCAAATAATAATTTCTCCCTGGTATTTAGTTACAAACACCAATTCCAAAATATGCTGGTGCCGCATCCATTTGAATCCTAATGTCATTTCTTATGAGCAGGGGAACCTCTACTAATGTTTATTTCGGTGATGTGTGGTAATTTGTGTGGCTTACAAAGTTGAATCTTTGTTATTTACTAGTCATAATTTTCTTAGGCCTGTAACTTCGTAACGAATAAAGATAGACCTGTCACTTTTGGGTTTTTTGGGTTCAAAATTAAGCCTACTATATGCTCAAGAATTTTGAACATAACGATACGGGACACCCTGTATATTATTAAATGTAAAATAAAAACTTTATCTACGATGTTATGTGTCATATAATACATACATAAAATATATTATTTATATGTTACATTAAATTTGTCACATAAGTATTGCCTAAAATAAAGTACTTTCAATCAATTTAATATGAATGTTAATAATAATTATTATCCTTAATATTCTTCGAAATATCTATAAATTATTCAATTTCATTCTATTTATATTCAGAAAATCATTCAGCACTATAATACTGATATATTTTTGCAACTCACAATGATTTGTGATACTGCTGTAGAGTCTCTCCTGAAAAGTAGACTTCCTACACCGAAAACAAGTCCTATCTTCCTTATTAATAATTATTGTTTCAATTCAAATTTGCCGCCAAAAAAAATCTGGTGATTTAATCTGGTGACTTTTAGTGGTGTAAATGATACTTTGCAGTTTACTCCTCCTAGTTATTAAATGAGATATAGTAAACAGAGACATGACCTGTTTTATGTTTTTTAGTTTAAAGATCCATGCTAAAAATGTAGAATCGAAAAAGCACAAGTTCCAAGATAAAAGGGAAGACCAGGCAACAGCAGAGTTCGGATTGGATGAGTATACTCGTTTACTACTCTACAAACTACACAATAATAACTTCTTGGAACAAGTCAACGGTATCATCAGCATAGGTATGCATGCATGACAAATTCATTAATTTTTTTTAGAGGCAATTATTTTTTTAAGGTGTTATTTTATATTTCACTTTAGTATCTTAAACATTTACAGCCAGTATTATAAAGGCTCGTTAAGCTAACGGGCAGATTTCTGGGGCCGTTTCTAGAAAAGGTATCGACCGTAGGTCGAAAATATAGCAATTTAGTGATACTTGCCATGAAAAGGCTCACAAAAATGTTAATAAAAGTCATTTGACTTGGATATTAGCTTTAAAAATACTAACTGAAATCTGCTGTTGGCTTTAGGGGCCTGTATAATACTGGCTGTTAGTTTTAATAAAAAATAATTTCATAAATTTTTCCTACAGCAATTCCTTTAATGTATAGAAAGAAACTGTGTAAATATGTTATTTTACAAGGTGACCCCAAAAAGTTACTCCCCCCCCCCTTTTTTTGTAGGTTTTTGTGTTTTGATATAAGTATTTTGGTAGAAAATTCAAATTCATAGGGTTAAATTTGTAGAAAGCAATAACTTTCCTACAAATTTTTCCATAACTTTTTGCAAATTTCGCATCGTTTCATCGCAAAAGGACGCATGCGCTTTTTTAAGTTAAGATTACAGAGCAATTACAGGATACAAAAATGTACAAACTCAGGTGGATAGCTAAGAAAGGCATTACAAAGTAGCTCAGGCTCAGTACAACAATTATTATTGCGTCAATAAGCGATTAATATTAAACAATCGAAAATAGAAACTATTCCACTTCCCTTCAATTATTCTAAAGGAAACAACAATCCTGAGAAATTTCAACCCAGTAGGTTATAAAATGATTGTCAATGGCATCAATGTAGACATGAAGCGGGCCAAGGACAGATCAACTTCAACAGGATACTCCCGACACAACCTCGAAATCTTGTGATCTATGCCCATGCGCTTGAACATATTGTGTTCTGTCAGACAGGTAGGAACTGCAAAAACTCAACAACCTAAAATACGCCTCTTGGATATTTCATATTTTGAAATTGTATATTCTACTGAGAGTTTCGCCTAGGCCAGATCCTGAAACCGAGAGAGGCTCTCCTTACTGTCACATCCAATGGCGAGTCCACTATTTCCCACTCCCTTGACCTTTGTGATTTTCCCAGAACTATGAAGTGCACTGTGAAAAACAGGCATGAGAATAGCGAGGAACGTTATTCAATGTAATATTTTCTTCCACTTCAGTCTTGTTCTCAGGTTGTGCCATGTTTACTATTGCTATTTTGAATGCATAGTTCATCCTATAAAGTGCTCTCTAGCAGCGTAACTACATAGAATTTTCAAGAAAGTTACAGAACTAGAATTGTAGGAAAGTTACTGCTCTCTACAACTTCGTCCCATGAAATTTACAACAAGAAAAAAAAAGGGGGGGGCGGGGTAAATAGATCAGGTCTCATTGCTGTAGGAAATATTTCTCCACTTTTCCCTAATTTGAAGGGACTATTATGGTTACGATAATTAATCGAAATTTAGGAAAAGAAGCTGTAATCCTGCACGCCACATGTGATCCCACCTACGAAAAGGAAAAGTTACCGGAAGTGTGTGCAATCAAGGTGCATAAAACGACTCTTGCCGATTTCAAGAAGCGTGACATTTACATCAAGGACGATAATAGGTTCAGGGATAAAATCGGCAAACAGAGCACCAAGAAGTGCATTCCCATGTGGGCCGAGAAAGAAATGGCCAATTTGTGTAGGCTCGCAAAAGCCGATATCCCTTGTCCGAAGGTACTGTTCCAAAAGAAACACGTTCTGATCATGTCTTTTATAGGAGAGAATAACACCCCGGCTCCGAAATTAAAGCACGCCGTCTTGAATGAAGCTGAATGTATTTTAGCATATGAAATGGTTAGTAGAATGAAGTCTTGTAGCTGGCGTTCATTTATTGTGTTTTGTTTCTTAGGTTGTGCAGGCAATGAAGAACATGTATGATAAAGCCAAATTGATCCACGCCGATCTTTCCGAGTACAATATACTCTGGTGTGATGATCAGTGTTACTTTATCGATGTAGGTCAATCGGTGGAACCTTGTCATGAAAACGCCTTTCAATTTCTGATGAGAGATTGTAATAACATTACACATGTAAGTTTTTTTTTATATTATTAACTATTTATCTTTCAAACACTTCTTGATAAGTTCCATGAGGGTTTAATAAATTTTGGGTGTTATAATGATAATTTATGTATTATTTGAATAGACTTATTTCCTCATATTTCAGTTCTTTCAACGAAAAGGTGTTCCCAACATGTGTACCCCCGAAGAGCTGTTTCAAGACATAACCGGATATGCTTTCACCGATCGAGTGGGACTTTCCGAAGTCCAGAAAACTTTCAAAATGCAGCCACATTTTGTGAACAACCCAACAATCGAAATTTTTGATAAATTTGAGGAAGCCTGGGAGGATTCCATGTTGCAAAAGAGATTAGAAACTAAGGAACAAAAAGCAAACAAAGTTGAACGTGCTGCGGAGGAAAAGTTGTCGGCACTAACTGAACCTCTGCGTGCTTAAAACCTTTTGATATTAATATGACCCCAGGAGTTTGCTTACTTTCCATTATAGTGATAATAAATGAAAGTTTATATCGATATCTTTTTTATTTATTTGCAATCTTGTCTGCTAAGATGAATTTTATAAAAATGTTTTATGCCCCAACATTTGGGAAGAGAATTGTTCCTATTAATGAAATACGCTTCCTTATGCATTAAAGATCTCATAAAAATAATAGGCAAATTGAGGATAGCAGTGAAAATTATTTTTTAAACCTACCCCCTGCTGCATCACCATATTCACCATGGAGTTGAGTTAACTCGGCCATTAGCCATTATATTATCCATGCTGTTCTGTTTCCTGAAATTTCATGGGAGGGAGATCTAAAAATAATAACCAATGATCTGTCCTATATTGTTTTTTGGTGGGCTGGTTGATATGTGGGTGGGTGCCAACCTACCCACCTTACCAGGTCCCCACCCCTTCCTCAGCCTGGCTTCCTGTGGAAAACCACTTATTCGTGATCTGAGGGTCAGGATTCATAGACATTTGATGAGTTTCAAAGTTTGGGTGATTTTTGTAAAGTGGTATCGTCCTCAATAAAAATGGTACCACAGATCAAACTAAAAATAATTGAGAGGAAGCAAATGAAATTAAAACAAAAGTAATTCTTCATTTTTTTTTCTGTGCATGTTCGAGTCTACAATGTTTTAATACACAATATTTATTCATAGTTTGATAAGAACATTCCACACATTTATACAGGTGTCCCAAAACTCAACGTCATCCCTTGAAGGGCTGATAGGCCGACTAATGACTGACCAGAATATCATAAGATGATCTCAGTAAAAAATTGTTTATTTTCGAGATAATGGGACTTTTATGAATTTTGTGAAAATCGATACCTTAGATCTGTTTTTCGAGTGTCACAGTTACAAAATTTCATATTCTTACATTCTTAATTTTGTTACCCAATGCTGCATAGTCCCACTAATGATTAAGTGCCGAAGAAATATTCTAGTGCCCTACCTTTTAGGAAAATTAATAATTTTTTTGCCCGATTGAAAATTTTTGTTTTCTCATGACACAACTTTGCCACTTCATACATGAAAAAAAATCACCCTGTGAATCTGGCAAGTTATTCCTAAAAATAGCTCATTTGATCTAGTTTCTGCAATGGTGTAATATTTTGTACGCTTTACTTTATAAAAAAAGATATTGCTGTTTGACTACAAAAGAAGCGCATTGTGAAATTATATCACTAATTAGGTATTTGAGTTAAAACACGTGTTAAATTACAATAACAAGTGTTTATTTAAAACTAAACAAAACACAAATGAAAATCAAAGGATGTTTTCAAATTGCCTGCCACCAAGTCGAATGCAAGCGTTGCATCTTTTTTAAAATGATCTTCTTATCTGTCTTGCACTTCCAGCGACATTCAGTTGTGCAGCTTCAAAAATACGCTATCTCAATTGATTTTCATCATTTATTGGTGTTGAATACACTTTCTCCTTCAGACAACCCCAGTAATAAAAATCTAGTGGATTTAAATCCGGAGATCGGGGAGGCCACAAAATGGAAGCCAGACGGCCGATCCATCTCTAAGGAAAAGTTTGGTTTAAATAATCTCTTACTACTCGTGCGTGATGAGTTGGACACCCGTCATTTTGGAACCACATTGCCCTGCGTGTGATCAAAGGAACATCTTCCAGAAGATTTGGCAGTTCATTTTCTAAGAAATCTTGATAAGTTTCCCCATTTAAATTTTTAGAAAGTAGAAAAGGGTCAATTATTTGCCCGTTCAAAATTCCGGTCCATAGATTAATTTTGAAGCGATACTGTGACTTTTGTTCTCGCATCGAATGCGGGTTTTCAACAGCATAACAATGAAAATGAAGATTGTGCATGTTCATGAATCCGCCTTTTTTTAATGTTCTTTCATCTGTCCATAAAACATTATCTAGGAACTCTGGATTTCTTTTATGTTTCCGTAGAATTTTTCAGCAAAATTGAACACGTTGTGTATAATCACGAAGTAGTAAAGCTTGTACACGTTGCACGTGATATGGATGGTACTGAAACCGTCGTGAAATTCGGTCTACAGTGGATTTCGGTATCCACTGTACTATGGCAGGGCGTTCAATTACTCGCGCCGAAGTAGCCGGATCATTGTCAATTTCTTGTAGTACATACTACTACTTCATCTCGATTCATACGTGGTCTTCCTGCCCCAGCCACAGAATTAGTCTATTCTGTGCCCCAGCTCGGTTACAAGGCATTCTGCCTTCCGCATACGCTTGGTGAAAGACGCGATTGATCAGGATATCTCAAAGCATCCGGATGTCTTTCGCGATACAGTCTAGCTGCAGCATTTCCTCTGCATTCTCCAAATTTAATGCATGTTACAGTATTCTTGAGAAGTATACTGGTACGGCATAATGGCAACTATTGATTACAGAATTGGTACAAAAGTTAATGACACTAACAACGTCACTATAACATTGTTGAATGACGTCATTACGACTATCATCGATAACAACACGATATCCTTTTATTGTGTAAGCCACTCCGATTCTTTTTTATTGATATGATTTCGCCATGAATTCCTTTTGCAGTCAAACAGCAATATCTTTTTTTCTAACGTAAAACATACAAAATATTACACCATTGCAGAAACTAGATCAAATGAGTCATTTTTAGGAATAACTTGCCCAGGTTCACGGGGTAATTGTTTGTCATGTATGAAGTGGCAAAGTTGTGTCACGAGAAAACAAAGATTTTCAATCGGGCAAAAAAATTAAAAATTTTCCGAAAAGGTACGGCACCAGAATATTTCTTCGGCACTTAATCAATAATGGGACTATTCAGCATTCCGCAACAAAATTAAGAATGTAAGAATTTGAAATTTTGTGACTGTGACACTCGAAAAACAGATCTAAGGTATCGATTTTCACAAAATTCATAAAAGTCCCATTATCTCGAAAATAAACAATTTTTTACTAAGATCATCTTATGATATTCTGGTCAGTCATGAGTTGGCCTATCAGCCCTTCAAGGGATGACGTTGATTTTGGGACACCTGTATAGTTTAGCTTCTTTTGTATGTCTACATTTAGGTTTTTTCAAAGAATACTTATACATTGTTTTAAAATAACATGTATCACATTTGTAAACCTCTGCTTCCTTTGAATGCTTACATTTATAATGTTGAATCAGAGCATTTTTATATTTTGTTTTGGATCAACATTCCTCACATTTGTACAATATTGCATCTTTTACGTGTTTACGTTTACAATGCTCAGTAAAATGACTTTTAATTTTTGTTTCAAATTAACATTCCCCACATTTATACAGTTTAGTTTCTTTTGAATTTTTATATTTAAAATGTCGAGTCAATTCCTTTTTATATCCTGTTTTATATGGACATTCCTCACATTTGTACTAGTGATGAAACGTGTATACATGTAAACGTGTACATTTAATGACCATAGCTACTAAACGTTTAAAAAATTACACGCCCGCGTGTATCTATTAATAGGAAAAATCAATTTCATCTGCCTAAAACGGTTAAAATAAATCGAAAATGAAAGAAATCGAATTATAAGACTTTAGTAAATTAGTGAGGGATGTATTTATTTAACTTTCGGGTTTCATCATAAAAGAGGTTTTCCTCTGGGAGATCCTTGAAAGTTGCACCTGCAAATCCTGCAATGTTGTTGCTTTCTGTCCCTACTGGGCAGAGGGCAGTTAAATGATGCTTTTTATGATTGTCTGGAACTGGAAGGAGTGTTATTTTATTTTGCTGGGACTGTGGTTTTAACTAGTGTTGGGGATAACCAACAACTGATTCCAATAAAAAATAATTTAAAATGTTCAATTCCTGTATTTTGTCATTTTATTCATTTGTTCCCCAAAGTCTTAAAACCGCTTACTGTTATTATTGTTTGTCTACAATACAGGGTGTCCCATAACATGTGGGCAATCTCCCGGATTTGGGTATATTTCGTAAAAATAAATGAAAAAATAGCTATAAAATTAATTCCTCAGAGACACCCCTACAAAGATATTAGCTGTTGAAGTTGAGGGTTGAAAATCAATTTTTTGCAATAACTTTTTTATTTCTTGACCGATTTTGATAATTTTTGGTGTTATTTTGTATTATTTTGGACTGTTTAGAATAGTGTTTCATAATCTTTGGTAGCACATACATAGACCTCGGGATGGCATAACCCCCTCATTTACTTGAAAGAAAACAATTAAAATAATAATTTTACAATTTTTTAAGGTTAATTTTCCTTTTCTTTGATATTTTTTACATAAAAAATGTATCCTATTTTATTTCGATAGAGCGAACCGTTATCGAGATAAACGTCCTTCTAATAGGTGATGCGTCGCAGGAACTTTTCAAATTTCAAGTAAATTTTAACAAGATGGCTGACCTATGACAGTAAATTGAGCAGGAAACAAAACAATAACTTAATTAAATACACGTCAGTGTCAAAAGATTTCATTTCATGCAGATTCAATTCTAACTGATTTTCTGCGTATTCAGCGTTTTTGTAACTCATTTTAAAATCAGTTAGAATTGAATCTGCATGAAATAAAATCTTTGACACTATTTGACGTGTATTTAATTAAGTTATTGTTTTGTTTCCTGCTCAATTTACTGTCAAAGGTCAGCCATCTTGTTAAAATTTACTTGAAATTTGAAAAGTTCCTGCGACGCATCACCTATTAGAAGGACGTTTATCTCGATAACGGTTCGCTCTATCGAAATAAAATAGGATACATTTTTTATGTAAAAAATATCAAAGAAAAGGAAAATTAACCTTAAAAAATTGTAAAATTATTATTTTAATTGTTTTCTTTCAAGTGAATGAGGGGGTTATGCCATCCCGAGGTCTATGTATGTGCTACCAAAGATTATGAAACACTATTCTAAACAGTCCAAAATAATACAAAATAACACCAAAAATTATCAAAATCGGTCAAGAAATAAAAAAGTTATTGCAAAAAATTGATTTTCAACCCTCAACTTCAACAGCTAATATCTTTGTAGGGGTGTCTCTGAGGAATTAATTTTATAGCTATTTTTTCATTTATTTTTACGAAATATACCCAAATCCGGGAGATTGCCCACATGTTATGGGACACCCTGTATATGCTTTTAATGAAAATTTAAAAACTCCATCACAACTCCCTGCAATAATAAAAGACAATAAATTGGTGAAGGTCAAGTTACATTAGGGCTAGCAGGAAGGACGGCTAACTGCTATGCAGCGCCATGGGTGGTCCACAAGAAGCGCACCTACTCGAATTATTTTATGAACATTAATTCGAAATTGATACTTTCTTCAACAAGTTTTTCTATCTACTAATCATCGTCCTTTCTTTATATTTGGTCCGCATAGGTATTAGGACAACAGGTATTAACAGATGTCAGATCTGCATCTGGAGTTCACATTCCGGTCATGGAGATGAGCGGCATTGGTATAGGGCGATTTGGCTTATACTATCGGATAGCTTGTGTCTCTAGGAGTATCAAGGTACCATTGAATTTTTGCGCCGGCAAGTAATAGTCGAGAAATAAGGCCTCAAAGTTTCATCCTTGCCCTAATACGCGTATATTCGTACATAATATGCTCGAACAGGAAGCCGCACTCCGTCGGACACACGACTCTGAGTGCGTAATGTCTGATGTACAAACACACGTAATGACACTTTAAGGCCTTATTTCTCGACTATTACTTGCCGGCGCAAAAATTCAATAGTACCTTGATACTCCTAGAGACACAAGCTATCCGATAGTATAAGCCATTTCGCCCTATATCCATGCCGCTCATCTCCATAATTACCGAACGGTTATTTTCATGCAATTATTAAAGAAGGGTGTACACGTTTATTAACGTTTAGTGTTGACCTCGGTGTTGACGGTTACAATTACACGTTTTTTTTTATCACTAATTTGCACATCAAAAAATTTTTTGAATGTTTACATTTATAATGGCGAGTCAAATTCTCTTCGACAATGGTTTCAAATGGACACTCCTCACATTTGTACAGTTTAGCATCTTTAGTATGTTTACATATGTAACGATAATGTTGATTCAAAGCATCTTTAATTCTTGTTTCATAACCACATGCTTTACATTTGTACACTTCTTGATGAGCTTCTCTTAAATGTTTGTGTTTGTAATGTTGAAAAAGGTTACACTCGACTTCACTTTGATACGGACATTCACTACATTTATAGATTACAGTAGTGTCACATTGTTCCTCCTTGAATCCAACATTGTTCCTGTCACTAACCAGCTCCCATCGTGGGATATATTCTTCCATATCAATCTCTTCTTTCAAATCAATCTGTTCAACTTTCACTTCATGAAAATCATATCCAGAATCTTCTGGTTCTTGTTTTATCGCAGAAGGTGGAAAAGAATTTTCCAAATTGTTTAATTCAGATGACTTATGGCAGCTCCAATCATTTTCACATTTCAACTTTGAGGAGAGGAGAGAGTCATGAAAATTATAATCTCCTGGTGCTTCGATTTTGATTATCATTTCCTGATGTTGAACAGGACAACAAATATTTGCTTCATTTAAAAAACTCATGATTTTTAGTTTTTAGACGTCTTATTCTTGATCTTGATAAACTCCCAAACCAAAAGTCCCAAATCCCAAATATTCTTTTCTTATTGACTACACCATCACCATAGCCCATAGCATAGCAGTCATAGCACATTGCATAGCACATAACTACACAAGAGGCTACAGCATGGACTGTTACTGATATTCCCATAATGCGTTTGCGTAAAAGCGGCGTGACCATTGCGCGGCAAACTCTTGGAAATATCAAAATATTCACTGTGATAGGATAGGTATAGAGTTGATCAGCCATTATGTTTGATTTATTAAAAATAATTATTGTTTCCGAATCAACATTAATTTATAAGACAAAATTATAAAATTTTATATTTTTAGGCGCCTATTCAATGAAAAAAACGAATTACATAACAGGAAAAATAATTCATGACCAATATGGAAATACTTTGGACTAGAAAGTGCATGTCCTTATTAAAAAAATATTTTTTATTACCTATTATTGCTTTTATTGAGTTTTTTAATAACACCAGTTTCTTAAAGGAAATTCACTGTATATAATGCCATAATAATAGGTATGTAATATTAAAATCCAAACAATGGGGATATACAGAGGGTGTTTCATTAATCAGTGCAGAAAATTCAACTGGAGATTCCTCGCTGAATTGCTGAATTTTAAGGGGGGTTTGTCATAAAAACAAATTTTCTTAAAGCACCCCCTAAGAAGTGACATCCCCTTAAAGTAGGGTAAAAAATTCACATTTATCGATTTTTTTCTGAAATGACTTGAAAAAAAAAACACGGCTAGGTATTCGAATACATACTACCATGAAGCCTCCATAATTACATAATTTTATCCACCTTGTTCTCTGCAAGGGTGTGAATCATACTACCCCTAAAAGTTTATTTTTCCAGAACTTTTTTCCTAATATTTTTATTTTATTTTTAAATTCACACTTTGGAGGGGCAGTTCAATTGGAAAAAAATTGTCTCCTAAAAATTTCACGGAAACGCAATACTTTTCCACTAAAGAAATAAAATAAGGACATGTATTCAAAAAAATTGTACCCATTTTGAACACTGTCTTAAACAAAATATTGTTAATTTAATTAAATATGATTTGTTTATTGTTTATTATTTTTTTTGTGTTATTTAATGTTTGTTTAATTCTATAAATATTTCACATATTTTGCATATGTATTTACATATTTTTATAAATTTATATGTAAAATCACACTGTTATAATTTATGTAAGTCCGCTTATTTTATTTCTTTAGTGGAAAAGTATTGAGTTTCCGTGAAAATTTTAAGAGACAATTTTTTTTCAATTGAACTGGCCCTCCAAAGTGTAAATTTAAAGATAAAAAAAAAAAATATTAGGAAAAAAGTTCTGGAAAAAAAAACTTTTGGAGACAGTATTATTCACACCCTTGCAGAGAACAAGGGTGGATAAAATTATATAATTATGGAGGCTTTATGATAGTAGTATTCGAATACCTAGCCGTCTTTTTTTTTCAAGTCATTTCAGAAAAAAATCGATAAATGTGAATTTTTTACCCTACTTTAAGGGGATGTCATTTCTTATTAGGGGAGGCTTTAAGAAAATTTGTTTTTATGACAAACCCCCCTTAAAATTCAGCAATTCAGCGAGGAATCTCCAGTTGAATTTTCTGCACTGATTAATGAAACACTCTATATCCCCATTGTTTGGATTTTAATATTACATAGGTACTTACCTATTATGGCATATATACAGTGAATTTCCTTTAAGAAACTGGTGTTATTAACTCAATAAAAGCAATAATAAAAAATATTTTTTTAATAAGGACATGCACTTTCTTAGTCCAAAGTATTTCCATATTGGTCATGAATTATTTTTCCTGTTATGTAATTCGTTTTTTTCATTGAATAATAGGCGCCTAAAAATATAAAATTTTATAATTTTGTCTTATAAATTAATGTTGATTCGGAAACAATAATTATTTTTAATAAATCAAACATATCATGTTTTTATTATCATATATGGCTGATCAACTCTATACCTATCCTATCACAGTGAATATTTTGATATTTCCAAGAGTTTGCCGCGCAATGGTCACGCCGCTTTTACGCAAACGCATTATGGGAATATCCGTAACAGTCTAGGCTGTAGCCTATTGTCATAACTACGGCACAGCAGGGTTATGTTTATCTGACTTGACCATTGATGAATAAAGAAGAAATTTTCTTCTTATTTCAATGGACTTGACTACAGACGGACAGAAGTGACAGGACGCACTACCACTACCAACTGCCAAACCACGCGCAAGAAAAAAATGCGAGGGACCTTGGAATAAATACATTCAAGAAGGACCTTCCAAACAAAATGATCCAGCTGACTACTGCGAACCGCGAGGCTTGGAAATACCGGGCGGACACGACGCATTGACGTTGACGCAACACATGCGCTATTTGGCGAAATGTATAATGATAATCGATTAGCAGACTCATCATCCGCCATTACTGGTCCAGACCAGCCTAGAGAGAGATTCCGCTTCAAGAAAACGTCGTCAACGCTGGGAAAAAGAAGACTCAAAATGTCGTGATCGTAGCACGTCGTAGCCACACTGTTTGTCACCGTCACCATAGAAAGGTACGCTATTAGGAGCATAATGTGGTGATGTGAAACTAAAAAAAATTAAAAGTGAGAATAACCTTTAAATCTTTTCGGCTCGGCAGTGACAACATTTTTATTGTTTTGAGGAAGATGAAGTGTTTTTGTTTTATTTTCCTGCGATTATTGTTTGTTAATCACTTGACTGTCTTGTTTAATCAGCTAATAAGTAAAGCATAAAGCTTATTTATGTAAGTAAAATTGGGACTGCGGGGTTAATTATCATAACTATACAAAGGACATTTGGATAATTTGAATTTGAACATTCCTCTGTGGTAATTCAGCTTGGTAAATGAAACCCATAAATCCCAGAACCATCTATTTATTTAACTATTTTGTTTAACAAACAATACAAATACAGCTTTATCGCTATAGTAGCCTGCTGATTGCTGATTCACAGATTCCCACAATTCCAAAGGTCTATTATTGTTGTAGTGTATTGTATTTGTATTTGTATTTTTGAGGGTGATTAAGTTACTGCGACCTAAAAGATCTATTGTATCCCCTCTACTGTGCTTCGCCTGGTGTGGAATCCCTTTAGTGAAGCACCCTCTCCAAGTCCGTTTCCTTGAGAAACCTCAGGATTTTGAGAGGATCAAGGTCGGGTAAGTTCCCTGCCTCTAGCTGGTGATGGCCCAGAATATTACTTCTTTTGAGTTCTATCGCATCGCAGTTGAGCAGCAGGTGACGTGGTCTCCTTTCCCGCAGAATCTGCAGACGCCATTTTCTTCTATGCCTAGCTTCCTCAGGTGTTCCTTGAGCTTGCAATGTCTCGTTAGGAATCCCGTCAGTGTTCTGTTAATTCTCTCGGTTAAAATTCCCGAGAAATTCTTTGGATTGTCTCAACCCCGAGAGGTTCCTCCAATGAGTTTCTCTCAGTTTTCTTCTTCCTTTTGGAATTCTGCTTGAAGAAAGTATCTTCGAAGCCACAGAATGGTTCTGGTCCTATGAAGGGTGTCGATGCTCCTTTTCTTGCCAATGAGTGGACATTCTTCTTGTGCTCGAGGTCGTCTCGAGCACAAGGATCGTTTAGATTGCTGACTGTCTTGACGGGTGACAAGCCCCGCTCGGTCAGCAGTCTGTTTTGCGGTGATGTCCCGCAATTTCTTGGTTTTTTATTTCTTACCATGGTTGATCCCACGAGTAGCTAGGGAAGGGTGTTCCACCTATGCAGAGCCCCGCATGCAAAGGTGAGGGGATTGATACAGTGGGGTGCCCCCTGGTGCCCCAAGGTTGAATCCAGTAGGGCTGGTCTTCTATCCAGTCACGCATCCCATCAGCCTGGACCCCCGCCTTAGGATTTAGGTTTTTTAGTGAGGTTGTCTCCTCTTGGTTCCGGCGATTAAGCCGAGACCCCCGCATCTCTCTGTGCGCGGAACGTGACCACGACAACAGATGATACGGTATATCAGATAGTCCACAGTCGGACATCTCTGGCGCCGTTTCCCCTAGTGCAGACCTTTAGTCACGACACGACAACCAGGTTAGGGGAGGTGGTCCGCGGCAGGGTTTTGAGCTACCAGTCTAGAATTTTACCTCCGACGAGCTTTATCACCACTGCTAACCTTACTCACTTACGATCATTGTAAGGCCTTCCCCCTATCCGCCACCTGGGGACGCGCCCGATGGGTACTCAACCGCACGGGTATTGTTGTAGTGAAAAATTTACTGTGCTTTTATCGATTTTCAAGGGAAAAGTAATTGGGAAAATAAAATTGTTGATTTAAGTAAATTAAGTAGTTCTCATCGACATCAATATTTTGATATAGAGGCCATTTTATACCTAATCAGTGATTATCCACATGATCACTTGATTAGTCTCCTGCAAGCAGGCCTGCGCTGAAGTCACATGAATGTGTTGTCTTTTGTCACATGCAGTGAATAAAAATTAGTATATTATGCAATAATACTTTCAACTAATCTGTGAATATATTTCAGAAATGTTACCTATCATCGCTGATCACTTGTTGATGGGGGGCGACGGACAGCAGAAGCAAAGGGAGCAAAACCAACAACTATATGTCTGCAGCGAAAGGCCTTACGGGCAAATTGTAATGCCTTTGCTCTCCCAGGGAAGAGATTTGTTGAGCTATTTAGACTCAATAAAGAACTCGCCAATAACTTGATAAATGCTGTGAGGCCATAATTAAACAATTGAGTCTATGTGTCGGGTTTAAGCACAGAAATCAAAGTGTTGACAGCATTACGTTTTTATGCAACACGGTGCTACCAAAGGAGCAATTTGGGTTTGAGCCAAACCTGCATGCTTTCATAGGTAAGTTATGAAATATTTTCTTATGCATATACGAACTTATTTATTTTTTAAATCTTTATTATTGTTTTTTCTAGATGCATACCTACGTGGAGTTACAGCTTGTATCAAGAGATTTATTGGACTTCTAAAAAATCGTTTTAGGTGTTTACTGAAAGAACGTGTTGCTAGATATTCACCCCAATTTGTCAGAACTCTTGTCAACTCCTCTGAAATATTACAGAACATGTGCATTAACGAAAAAGTGCCCTTGCTAGGTGATGCTTTGCAGTTACTTTGTAAGGCAAATGTACAGCAAGACAAAAGACAATAATGATATGCTGAATGAAGGACACTGATTGTATAGTCCAATAAAGTCTAAAAAGTCATACGTATCGATTAAGAATACACATCCTTTTGATAGTTCGATTTATTTTGTTTCATGTACGTGTTTTTATAGTAACCGTCCAGTTTGTCTAAACACTCCATCCCGCATAAATAAGTATACGTCAACATTGGTTTTGAATGACAATTAAATGCACAACACAGAGGATAGAATGTCATTACGTGAATAAATTTTATGTAGTTGTCAGTGGCTCTCAAACTGACGTAAGCGCTTCAATTCATTGTTTGAATGATTCCTTCAATAATTTACGCTCGTTCACAACTTGACAATTAACTGTTTGACATTTTCTGGTGAAATTAAAAATATTAATTCGGACGGTTAGTGTGACGTCACATGTGACTTTTTAAAGTTAATCCTACTATAAAACATTGTAAATAGATATTTCTTATAGTTAGGCTACATTTATAAATAGTAGGCTGTTATGTAGATAGTAGGTTGTAAGTAGTTATTTTTCATACAAGACTGTGAAATGACACTTTTGCACATGGAGAATGGAAATTTTTCCGAGCAAGCAAATCATTCGAGAATGCAAAAGTGGCATTTCACAGTGTCGTATCAAACGACATTTTTTCGAATACTGAACCTATCCGAAAGCTTAAAAAACACTAAGAATATGAATAGAAAATGTTGACGTTCTGTAACTTTGTGACGGTTTTATTTTGTCACCTCCTAATAATGGTTACGGTGGTTATTATTTATTTTATTTATTGTAAATAAAACAATGGGGTTATGTTATTTGTTTATATTTTGTTTATTATTTCTGATTTATTTATTTTAGTGGCTGTTATTCTGTGGTCTTGTCTTGTCAGTGTTGTTTGTCATTGTCATTATTAATGGTGGGAACTGAATGTTCTTTTTATTTTTGCAAGAGGAATCTTGATCCTGCTGACCGGAGACTATCAGTTTTTTTATCAAAAAGTTCGAACTATCTAATCACCCTGATTAAAAGTAGAAAAAAAAAAAGGAAACTAAGAGGAAAAATTCAACAAAATTAAAATTTAATTAAAATAAAAATCCACTCAGAGGAGAACTTTAAAACCTTTTCTGGTCGTTAATAATTATTGAAACCCAGCTTCACATTAAACTCGTAGGGAGTTTCAACGTGTGTTGGAGTAGGAGAAGCTGGATTTCGCTAGGCCGACCGTGCAGGGTACTGGTGGTACGGTCATTCTTCTTAGAAGGATAAAAATTTATTACGGCAAGAAAACTCTCCAGGGATTGTTCCTTAAACGCCCTCCTTCTACATCGGAGGTGAGTAATTGCCAGTCCACTTTACTACGACACTTATTTTAGTTAATCAAAAAGGATATTGCTGGCACGCTTTGTGTCAGCCGAACTTTCCTATAGTCTCCGACAGCAGGCTACAGATGTTCTCTTTGCAGGGTTGTTCGTCCAGGGTATTTGTTCATCCACGGTAACTTTTCGGACGTGGTAGCTGTCGATTTACTGATGTTGAAAACTGATGATTTACTTTTGCGGCACGGAGTCACCAGAGTAGAGTCTCCATCTTGTCTTTGGCACCGGCTGTCCCTGCCTGACCGAGCCCGACGCACAGTCGTTGGTGAGCGCAACCCGGCCCGCACAGGTATTTACTAATTGTCAATTACCTCCACTGCCACAGGAGCCCCATTGGCACCGAGTCCAGGACTTCACCAGTGTTTTATTTCATATTTTAGTTACTAATAGTGTGAACCAACAGCAGCTGCTCGCGGGGTAGATTATTATTAGGGACTTAGCGTAGACTAGAAATTAGTCTTTGTAATATTACCTTCGTGATATATGCCGATACGTACCTGGAAGGGTCGATGTAGCTTGTTTCAAGTTATAATATAAACTAGGCACTCCCGTGGAGCTGATTGTTTTATTACGATCTATTCTGGCCAACCTTAAACAACCCCTGTTAGGCAGAAAACCCTGCGGCCGTGTTTGCATTAGAAAATAACCATCTATTTGAACCATTGTTCGCTGGCAACCGTGGTGGTAACTATTTACTTGATTTTTCATCATAATACAAAACACAATAATAGTAAAAATTATAAGCAACGCCACCGCCACCAGCCTAGAGATTCCGCTTCAAGAAAACGTCGTCAACGCTGCGAAAAAGAAGACTCAAAATGTCGTGATCGTAGCACGTCGTAGCCACACTGTTTGTCACCGTCACCATAGAAAGGTACGCTATTAGGAGCATAATGTGGTGATGTGAAACTAAAAAAAAAACTAAAAGTGAGAATAACCTTTAAATCTTTTCGGCTCGGCAGTGGCCAGTGGCAGTGACAACATGTTTATTGTTTTGAGGAAGATGAAGTGTTTTTGTTTTATTTTCCTGCGATTATTGTTTGTTAATCACTTGACTGTCTTGTTTAATCAGCTAATAAGTAAAGCTTATTTATGTAAGTAAAATTGGGACTACGGGGTTAATTATCATAACTATACAAAGGACATTTGGATAATTTGAATTTGAACATTCCTCCGTGGTAATTCAGCTTGGTAAATGAAACCCATAAATCCCAGAACCATCTATTTATTTAACTATTTTGTTTAACAAACAATACAAATACAGCTTTATCGCTAGTAGCCTGCTGATTGCTGATTCACAGATTCCCACAATTCCAAAGGTCTATTATTGTTGTAGTGAAAAATTTACTGTGCTTTCCAATCAATTTTCAAGGGAAAAGTAATTGGGAAAATAAAATTGTTGATTTAAGTAAATTAAAGTAGTTCTCGTCGACATCAATATTTTGATATAGAGGCCATTTTATACCTAATCAGTGATTATCCACATGATCACTTGATTAGTCTCCTGCAAGCAGGCCTGCGCTGAAGTCACATGAATGTGTTGTCTTTTGTCACATGCAGTGAATAAAAATTAGTATATTATGCAATAATACTTTCAACTAATCTGTGAATATATTTCAGAAATGTTGCCTATCATCGCTGATCACTTGTTGATGGGGGGCGACGGACAGCAGAAGCAAAGGGAGCAAAACCAACAACTATATGTCTGCAGCGAAAGGCCTTACGGGCAAATTGTAATGCCTTTGCTCTCCCAGGGAAGAGATTTGTTGAGCTATTTAGACTCAATAAAGAACTCGCCAATAACTTGATAAATGCTGTGAGGCCATAATTAAACAATTGAGTCTATGTGTCGGGTTTAAGCACAGAAATCAAAGTGTTGACAGCATTACGTTTTTATGCAACACGGTGCTACCAAAGGAGCAATTTGGGTTTGAGCCAAACCTGCATGCTTTCATAGGTAAGTTATGAAATATTTTCTTATGCATATACGAACTTATTTATTTTTTAAATCTTTATTATTGTTTTTTCTAGATGCATACCTACGTGGAGTTACAGCTTGTATCAAGAGATTTATTGGACTTCTAAAAAATCGTTTTAGGTGTTTACTGAAAGAACGTGTTGCTAGATACTCACCCCAATTTGTCAGAACTCTTGTCAACTCCTCTGAAATATTACAGAACATGTGCATTAACGAAAAAGTGCCCTTGCTAGGTGATGCTTTGCAGTTACTTTGTAAGGCAAATGTACAGCAAGACAAAAGACAATAATGATATGCTGAATGAAGGACACTGATTGTATAGTCCAATAAAGTCTAAAAAGTCATACGTATCGATTAAGAATACACATCCATTTGATAGTTCGATTTATTTTGTTTCATATACGTGGTTTTTATAGTAACCGTCCAGTTTGTCTAAACACTCCATCCCACATAAATAAGTATACGTCAACATTGGTTTTGAATGAGAATTAAATGCACAACACAGAGGATAGAATGTCATTACGTGAATAAATTTTATGTAGTTGTCAGTGGCTCTCAAACTGACGTAAGCGCTTCAATTCATTGTTTGAATGATTCCTTCAATAATTTACGCTCGTTCACAACTTGACAATTAACTGTTTGACATTTTCTGGTGAAATTAAAAATATTAATTCGGACGGTTAGTGTGACATCACATCTGACTTTTTAAAGTTAATCCTACTATAAAACATTGTAAATAGATATTTCTTATAGTTAGGCTACATTTATAAATAGTAGGCTGTTATGTAGATAGTAGGTTGTAAGTAGTTATTTTTCATACAAGACTGTGAAATGACACTTTTGCACATGGAGAATGGAAATTTTTGCGAGCAAGCAAATCATTCGAGAATGCAAAAGTGGCATTTCACAGTGTCGTATCAAACGACATTTTTTCGAATACTGAACCTATCCGAAAGCTTAAAAAACACTAATGTCCGTATTCACAAACGATAATTTCCGAAATAATTACGTAATTAATTAAATGAGTGAGATGGAGAGATGCAGTTTTTTGGCAATAGAATGAGATGGAGATAACTGATTACGTAATTATTTGGTAATTATCGTTTGTGAATACGGGCATAAGAATATGAATAGAAAATGTTGACGTTCTGTAACTTGCTGCATGTAATATTTTAATATTCACCATGACAAACAAGCTTTAGTAAACAATAAATGAAAAGACGTGTACACACGTACTAGTGTGCAAAAGTATTTTGCTCTCTAGTAGATGCAAATTTGACATTTTGATACTTCATAAGTATTACGTAAAAGTGAAGTTTTAATGACAGTATTCGAAAATAGATATTTTCTATACTTACATGCTAAATGTGTAAATAGTAAGTTGTAATTTTTTTATCATTAGGCTAGATCTTTAAATTGGCTGTAATATGGTGGTTTCAAAGCGGTGAGTTTTTATATAGTTCGCGTCCCCTTCTCAAAATCCGTCTTCTCAGAAACTAAGCATCGTACATCCTCAAGCAAAGCAAAAAAATTGCCCGAGGATGTACGACGCTTATATAGTTTCTGAGATATTCCCAGTGACCATATTAATTACTCACCGGGTACTGGATGTTAACGCAAGGTGCAAATTAGAAGAAAATGTTCTTCCCTCAATTGGAGGAATTGTCCAGATGCCTCCCAGTAATTTTCTTCCATATATGGTAGATACTTTTTGAAATCGCTCGGGTAAATCTGGGCAAAAGGCAATTAGCCGCGCAACGCAACGCACTAGACCCCTACTTGACATGACGGATTTTCAAAAGGGGACTCGAACTATATAAAAACCTGCTTTTCTTCCATTTGGGAGATTCAAGGCATTTTTGTCACCATCTCCGTAACTAAAATTGTGTTGACCAGAAATTTAATAATATTATTGTTTGTGTTTTCATTCTTATGTAATGGAATAAAGTTGTTATACCTTCGGGGTTTGCAGATATACATAATTTGGCGTTAAGAAAAAAACTCAAGTCATTGGTGATGAGATGTCATTAACTGTATACTTTATACCAAACATTTTATTAACTTAATTACCGGAGTAGCAATTTATTGAATAGTTCTTGTAACATAGTATGCATTGAAAAATATGAAATGTTTTTTTGTAAAATTTAAATGGCTTTAGCTTACTGATCGTTAATAAATAAACAAACATTTTGTTTATCAATAAATTAATTTCTCACTTGTCAAAAGCAAGTTATCCCTAAAATAAGGTTAGGCAACCCATAATATACAGTGTGTAAAAGTGTAAGTGGCATAGTACATGGAGATCTTGGAAACGACAAGATATACACGGTCGGTTAAATTAGAGAAAAGTTGCACAACTTAATGCTTAATGAGAATCTGAATTTTTTCTTTGAATATTTCCAGTCATTGCTGAAATATCCTCAAAAAACTGAAAAATCAAAATTTCTTATTTTAACCATATCTTTTTTATTATTGGGAAATAATGAATTATTTTTTGTAGGCTTACATAAGTCGTCAAAAGCTATCCACTTGGCATTACAAAAATTTTCAAAGCCGACTAGATCTCAGAGTTTTCATAGCCAACTTTTGTTTTTCTTATAGCCGCCATATTGGGTTTTTATGTCGTTCGGTATAAAATAAATCAAGGAAACCAAAAATTATTAACATTCGAAAAAATTAAATTTTCAAGAATTGTGTTTTTTTGCGGAAAAAACAAAAAAAAATTCACCCAATTACATTATTATGAAGTCATATTATTTGCTGTATGGTTTTTTACTTTTCATAATTATGATATTCGGTATGTAAAGTTTTTTTTTCGAAAAAGAATAAAATTTTTGATTTTTTTTTTTTAATGTTATTAATTTTGAGTTTCCTTGATTTATTTCATACCGAACGACATAAAAAACCAATATGCATTAAACTACCGCCAAACGGCTCGAACTCCATGGAAACCTAGAATATGATTTGGTTCAATTCAATTGATGGCGATCGCAGGCCAATGTATGAAAACAACCTCAATAAGTCAAACTTCAGGACCACGTGAACTTAAAACTTCAACTAAATCACGACAACTGACAACAATGGCCACGTGAACGGTTTGTTTACTTGGAACCGTTTACGCTTAGCCCAACCTAGTGACGTCACACTGACGGCAGATAAGTAGTGAGCTACAAGACTTTAGTTATCCTGAGGCTTACCTCATCTAAGATTCTCTCACTGTACGAGCACTCGTAGTGACTCGTAGCAGCAACCAGCCGCCATGTTGATTCCCAGCGTAGACGACGTTTTCTTGAAGCGGAATCTCGCAGCAGAAATCTAGCGGTTCGCAGGGTGTCTAGCTGTACGAGTTTCGATATTTATTTTATGCCAGTGACGTACTTGGCTGACCGGTTTGAATTTACAGCTTGCCACACTGTTATGTACTTTGCTTACTTGAATTCGTTTTTCTGATTTATATTTTCAATTTAGATGTATTATTAAAGTTTGAAGTTGGTTTTAAACTTTTAAAGTTATTAGTGACTGTTTTGTGAGCTCCTAACTTTGCTAACCGATTTGAAGATACTTTTACAGTACTTTTGAAAATCTATAAAATGTCAACTTATTTGCTGTGACTGCATGTAAAATAAATGTAAAAACAAGAAACAATAGGTACTTTCAGCCGAATTAAGCAGTCAAGTGATATCGATAATAATATTAAATATTTCCGTTTTTCCAAGAATGAATATTTGCTACAGGTACAGTGAAGACGTTTGTAGCCCCTCCTGTCCTTTTTAACCGAATGAGATTTGAAACAAAAACTAAATTAAATATCATGGATTTTACTACTTTTTTGACGTGAAACTAATCTATTAAATGTCAATGATGACGTTGCGCATAGTTGCTGTCAACTTTTATTTTTTAAATGGAAATTAAGTTTAGACTCATTTTAAGGTATTTAAATATCCGCACAAAAAATATGTTGTATTTTTTGACAGTATATATTTGTATCAGTGGGGACGTTTATAATAGCGCCCCTCTCCCTTAATTTTTGATCCGAATCAGATAGAACTTTGGTAAAAAAACTAAATCAAATGTCATGGATTTTACTACTTTTTGACATAAAACTCATCTGTCAAATGTCAAAGATGACGCTATCAACTTCAAATTTTGAGGGGCAAGAGGGGGTTATGTGAAACCTCATTTTAAAGGTATTTCAATTATCTACAAAAAAAATGTTAGTTTTCAATTTTGATAATTTTTATGTCGACGACTTTATAGTCCTCCCTACCTTCTTTAAACATGTACCGACTATACCTCAGTCGGCCAAAAGATATAGTAATAAAAGTGCGCGGTAAGTTTACAATCCAGGTAGGCAGACCTTATACACAAGAATTATATACAAAAACCTTAGAATGCCCTTCTCATTGGTTTACCGCAACCAGGTAACCAATAAATAAGGCACTATCTGCCTACAGATGTGACTACTTGGACCTTAAAAGTTTGTGCGCAGTTTTATTACTATATCTGTTTGGTCGACTGAGGTATACCTAGTCAAAAATTTAAATATATAACATAATGTTTTGTAGATATTTGAAATACCTTTAAAATGAGGTCTGCCTCACATGACATCCCCATACCTCTCAAAATTTTGAAGTTGCCAGTGACTGCGAAGTGATCACTGACTCTGACAGTGATCTCATTAGGATCAAGAATTAAGGGGAAGCTACACTACAAACATCCTCATTGACACAAAGACTGTCAAAATAAACATATCAAAAACTAACTGTCAAATCTAAGATAATTTTTGTGCGGATAATTTAAATACCTTTAAAACGAGGTCTCACACATGAGACTTTGACAAGTCCGCCATTTTCTCTGGAGGGCATACACAATAAATAATATTATTAATGAATAAATAAACTATAAATAATAATTATAATTATAATTAATTATCACTCTATTTCGAGCGCATGTTTTAAAAACTATAATATCCAGTCATATACTTATTATAAGCTTTTAATACAATATAATGTAAGAAAAAATGAGTTGCGCGCACAGGGATTGGCGCTTACGTGTAAAGAAATATTCTTTACATTTTAGATGTAAACATTATGTAAACAATGTAAAGAATAGACGCCGACAGTGACGACGTCAGTGGGCGGGGCCAACGGCCAGGGTTCCATACAAACAAACGTTGTTTACAGGTTTGACGTTTACAGGTTTGCCAGTTCTGATGGAAGTTGTCTCGTCAAACATCAAAGCTCATAATGAGGTCTCTCATTAGTAGAACTTCAAAAGTGCTGCAAATGTGATGGTATTTTATACCCTTAGATAACAACAAACTATACTTTTCCCAATGAGATAATCATCCTTCAATTCAATCTGTAAATTAAAAAAACAATTAACCCATTGCCACTACCTGTTGAATTTGCTAGCAGGATATTCTTACCTCAACGCTATTAGGTTTTGTTTTTCATGCTGGCGGGTACTGTTCCACGAATTATTTGAAGTTCCGCCTCGAACTCCATTCTCTCAACATGGCCAGATTCCACAGCATTTTCACCTTTGGAAAATGATTTGGTTTCTTCTCGTAAAACAATAAAGAGAGGATATAAACTTGGAATTTTACGGGAACACCCAAATCAAACCACCCATGCAATCAATAAATAAAAACCGACAGACGTACTATAAACTATAACTAAAGTAACTGATAACTGCCTAATTTTAACTAAACTATAATATTCAGTATTCATTCACTAATGGCATCATTGGCATCACTAATGACTTCAGTAATGGCTGCACTAATCACTTCACACACACACAATGGCGATTGGCGGAGGCGGGGGTAAAACATCACGTCAAACTTCAGGAAAAAACACGACAACTGACAACAATGACCACGTGAAGGGTTTGTTTGTATGGAACCAGAATCGCTTAGCCCCGCCCTGTGACGTCACACTGACGGCGTCTATACGTAAACAATGTAAAGAATTCATAAACAATGTAAGGAATACGTAAACAATGTAAAGAATTCGTAAACAATGTAAAGAATGCAAACAATGGTGTCAGCTGCCGGCTGCCGCTGTCACTGCTATCAGTGACGTCATTTCTGTGAAAAGGTTCACATGCAAAATTTACACAACTTATTAGGTTTATTCACGATACACCATTGAAATAAGAAGAAATTTTATTGAATAAAGAATTTTCTTCTTTATTCAATGCGATACACATATACACGGTATGCCTATAGAGATGACGCGCAGGCTGCGTTCCGGTCTTGTGACGTCACGTGGTTCTAAGACTATACCATGAGATTCCTCATATCTTTTTTATTGCCAGGAATAAATAAATAACTCTTTGTAGGCTTGCATAAGTCGGCAACAGCTATCCATTTAACGTTTTAAAAATTTTCAAGGCCAACTAAATCCCAGAGTTTTCATAGTCAACTTTTGTTTTTCTTATAGCCGCCATATTGTTTTTTTATGTCGTTTGGTACAAAAAAATCATGAAAATCAAAAATCAATAACATTAAAAAAAATTAAATAAATTTCATTTTATTTTTTTCGAAAAGAAAATTAAAGATTTTTCCATAATAGATCTAGCACAAAGAAAAACACAAGCAGAAAGGATGGAAGCAATATAATTTGACATTTATTTTATAAACAACCTCGCCGCGATTAATACTTTAAGTCAAAATAAAACCACATGACGTCATTGCGCAGTAATAGCCAAATAGTAACAGCAATCGGCATACCGTGTATATGTGTATCGTGGGATTCGTGGGTTTATTGAGGTTTGAGCGCTAGATTGAGAAGATAGTTTCTAATTTTTAGTTTAGTTTTATTAGTAGGTATCGCAGAGACTTACTACACTTTCACGTCTGTGGTACCTACGCATAGGCAAAGAAAGGACAGAAGGAAGAAGAAGTAGTCTCGGAAGAAGTAGAAACAGATTGCAGCCAAACCAACTGAACCTAACTATTATTTTATTATAAACATATAAACCTGCCAATCGTTTTATTATTTAATTTATGAATTACTTTATTCAAAAAATAAGTGGACGTGGACGATCAGTAAAAGTACCTACGTGATAAGAAATTTTTAAATCTAAGATTTTATAACCTTATTATTTCATAGTAAAATTAATTGTTTACATTGTTTAATTTCTTTACGTTCTTTACATGAAAATGTATGTGTTTGTTTGTTTGAATTGTTTACATGTAAAGAATTGAATAATTTACAATTTATTGTTTACACGCCCATCCCTGCGTGCGCATCTTATCACTTAATCTGACGTCACCTAGGGGGTACCTTATTATTACTAACCCGATTAAACTTTTGAACTACATACTAGAATTTAAATGATTTTATTGTGTTGATTATTAAAATATTATTGTGATCAGCAATCAAATTAATATTCCAGATCAGGGGTCATATATTTACCAAATTATACAGACTGATAAATAATTCTTCGCTCTCAAGAGTCTCAAGGGATTCTGTGGTAAACTTCACTTTTTTAAGAGCAGTAAATTATCTTACCGCGCAGTGCTGTATATTCTTTTTTCCAATGATAATATTATGACCATTTTTGTAAAAATAAAAGTGGTAACACTGAAAAACGAACATAGTTGAGGTTAGAGTTTATTTTCATTATTTTTATTCCCATGGCAATGAATGAAGACATTCTAATGTTTTACACGGAGGCGAGTTTGTGCGGTTGCCAGACTTCAAATTTCTTTCAGATTTCGGCGTATATTAGTAATTTTTAACATTTTCAATTTCTCTGCAAGAGGTTTTGCGGAAAAATATATTTAATCCCGTAGTATTTGATCCAGATACTTTAACAGACTGCATTATTCACATATTTTCAGATACCTCTATCATGGTTATTGAAGTAATTATTAGCTTGAAACTTGGATGAGGAACACCTATATTTGATTTTTACATTACATTACATTTTTCATAGAACTCTTTATAGACAAAACTGTCCAGTGGATAGATGTGCTATTTGTTACAACGCAATTGAAACTGAATTGGACCTGTCTGACCCGGTGGCTAGATTTGAAAGGATAGTTAAGAACATTTTGTTTTAGATATCCATTGTATATATTTTGTGTAAATTGCTTCTGGCGTGAATAAATATTATTATTATTATTATTATTATAACTCGAAAACTAACCATCAGATATTTTTTTTTAGTTTAGATTATCCATAATTTTTTTTTTTAGATCACCCTGCATATATTACAATATAAGGTGAAATAGTTTATTCATAACATCATTAAATTCTTAAAAAAAAACAAAGGTTTTGTTGTTTGTTATTATGATATTAAAACTGTTGCATAATCAAATTTTTTTCTTGCATGGCATAATTTATGGATTACATGAATTACAAATGATTTACAGGACAGCATATTCCTGTTTCCTTTATTTTGTATAAAAAAAAAAAACATACATAGTTGTCTAATATGTACAGTCCATAAATTTTTCAAATATTCTTATAATTAAAAAAATATATACAAAAAGCGGGGTGCCACTGATTTAATTTTAAAATCTTCTTAAAGATTGCATAAGTACATTTCTCAGCTTTATTCTTATGTCCTGATCGCCATTACACAATAAATGGGTGCAGTTTTCTTCTATTTGAATTAAAGCATCTTCTACTGGCTGAAATTACAAAAAAATTAGATTAAAACAAAAAAATAAATATTTATTCCCTTACCAAGTGGATCATGACTGCTCCATTTCCCAAAGTTTCAACCTTCGTATCTGATATACCTTCTTGTGCCAGAGACTGGACAAATTCATTAACATTCACTGAACCCCACTCATATGAAATGTTTTGGAACAGGTTTCCCCCATTTGAAGAAGGTAAAGCCTGAAAGACAGGTAATGATAAAAAATAAATGGATCCCTGAAAACCTTTCCTGTAAGAACACTAACACTACTTACTTCAATATTTCGGACATTGTCCTTAACATTTAACGTTCCGCTAATAGACGAGAGAGAAATTCCTGGTTTTATTTCCACGGGGGCCATCTTAGTTGCAACGTCCGTGTTTATAAAAGCTTGATCACGTTTTCGTTTCAGAGGTAGATTTATTACCTCTCCCCACTTGTAGGGAATCATGGTTCGATCAGGATTGCTTTCAATGCAGATTTCCGTTAAATTTGGTGCGTAGGTGGGTGGCTGGGTGTAGCACTCCGGTATTACCAAAGTACTCGGTTTCAAGTCTTTAATTAACTTATTTGCTTGCGTGAAACTCAAGGAAGTATCGATAGCACAATGCGCTACTTTCATTTGAAGCGGTTGATAAGGAGCCAGTGCTTCCATGTAGTCAAAATCTGGCTCTACAAAATCAAAACAGAAAAATGATTGAAAAAAGAGTTCATCATAATAAGTTTCTTCAACAATACCTGTAAAGATAATACAATTTCTTGGATTGTTTCCCCAAAGTTCTATGAACTGGACTGCATCACCAAACCGTAGACTGGGATGACCACAGAATACGATGCAAGGCTAGAATGTTATTAGAGTTAAATTATTTTTTGATACAACTGCTCTCAAAGTGACATCTTTAACTATGAGCAGCTTACACTGATTAGAAATTGAGTTTTATAACAAAACGTGTTAAAAATACGTTTAAAACAAGTGCTAAAAACATTTTTAATCCTTTAAAATGTTACAACAGTTACAACAATAAACTATCTAGCTCTGTTTACATAATTTTGTAACAAACAGGCATTTTTCATACTCTGTGAAATTGCATTTATACAATTTTCCTTCTCTGACTGCTATTGCAGCAACAAAATATTTTGCAGATGGTTTTTCTTGACGTTGTGATTTAAAGTGGGCATTATTTCTACATTTAAAACATTCTACAGAGTTGTTCTTCTGACTTCCAGTACTTATCTGACTTATTGTTTCTCTACTTCTAACCTCAAATGATCAAACAAGTTGAAGTGGTGAAGCTTTGATGGTAATATGCATCCTCGAAGACACGACTGTTTCCTACCCCTTCCTATCCTTTTACACCTCGGGAAGAAGAAGGAAAAGGACACCTGACCCGAGAGACCACACAGACAGAGTCGAGTTGTAACATCGAGACAGAGTAGAGCTCGACCAAGCAGGCCGTTCGTACCTTCATAGACGTTGGTTTAGACGCGTAGTCCTTTACTCGAAAGGAGCCGCGGATCGAGCGAGCATTCGTTATCGTTATAATAATTAGTGGAACAATCCTACCTACATAGTGAAGTAAAGTGAAACAGTAATAATAGTTATTAACATCTCGCAATTAAAACAAGTGCCCCTTCTCGTCGGACAAGACACAAGTACAAGGTCACTAATCTGATAACTGTTAATTGATAAAGTTTGTGTTCCTGTCAATCATTGGCAATTGCCTGGTCCTTCGTCCCCCCCTAAAGTTTGATCCCTGTCATCACGTGGCGCTTCGTCGTTACCATCTTGGCTTCGAGCCGCATTAATTTAGCCCTTCGACAGGATCATACGTAGTCGTTAACACAGATGATTCAAGTTTCTTTTATTTCTTCATCTTCTGTAGACAAACTACTTATTAGCTAACTGTTGGATCTGCATGCAATTTTCAACAACAGATTTATTCTCATTGTATTTATACCCAAAAAAAGAGATGTTGATGGACTCTGGTATCTTATCTGTCTCCAGGCTTCACTACAATAACTCCGGTAGCAACATCAAAAATTTTCTTGCTTTTTAGGGTTAGATGGCTTCCGTCCTTATTAAATTTAAATTTGCTGGATCCAGATCAGACTCCACAGACTTCACCTCCAATTTATTCAAGGGCACACATCTAAGGCCCATAACTAAATTTCACAGACTAAAAAGTATTTTAAAAAAGGTGCATTCTACTTTTATGCTTATCATTAAAAACAACCTCTCTTCATAAACAAGAATTCATTTTTCTCAGACATGAGCCATCCTTGTCTCTGACCAGCATTTAGAAACAAAATCAAACGGAGTAGCATGTATCTGCGAGACACCCTTAAGCCTAATTTCTATAAAAAATAATTAGTCCCAGCAATTTCAACTTACTTCTTGGAAATCTGTACTGAAACCATCTGAATAAATGTGCTTGAAATGCCTGAGTTTATTACTTTTCACCAACTGGGCGTGTGGAAACGGTTCATCAGGTACATACACCTTACTCTGTTTAACTGAAGACAGCCATTCGGCTAAAATATTCGAATACGCCAGGGATGTATCGGCGACAGGTGATACAAAGAACATCGGAGTATTATGGATTCCCAATTCTTGCATTTTACTCGACAAACATTCAAATAAATCATAAACTACCCCCGTTGGATAGCAGGGTATTAAAACATTACCGCCTCCTCTTAACGTCACACCTGAAATAACAATTTAAAAAAATAATTATAAGTGAAATTAAATTATTAAGCCTCTCACCGATAACAACACAAAGCACCCCGAGCATAGTATCAGGGTTACTAATCGGAGTTTGAGTCAAGTCAGTCATAATCAACACGTCAGCATTCTTTAACGACTGATGGTCCATATGTCTCGGATGAGTCGTCAAAGTACTTGAGCCACTTACGTACACAATTTTCTCATGTTCCGATGTTATAATCCAGTTGCTTGATCCAAGACAGTAGCCTGAACTTACTGGTACGACCTGCAGTGCACCATAAACATCCTAAAACATTAGTAAGTTTGTCGTGTTTTTTTTTATAAATAGACTGTACTTTTATACAATTTTTTCTTGATACCCGACCATCTGCACCCTGGATAGACTAGCATTAACGCTGGCCATGTTATATATTTGCTTCCAAGATTTCGGCTTGAAAGCGTTGCATAAAGGGTATGGTAGTTTGTGTATAAAGTTTTTCCATTGAGAAGCAAACGCCGCTTTTGGACACTGGTCGATATAAATGACTAATTCTTCAAGCAATAATCTAAATAAAAAATTAACAGAACAATAAAAAAAAAAAAAAAAAACGGTTAATTTTAAGTAGAGGGACCTGGCAGCTGACCATTGCTGATTGATACCCTGAGTTCCCCTCCACTAAGTCAGATCTTTGGTCAGGTCAGGTTTTTTTCCCTTAAAATTTAAGGCCCTCGACTTTTCTTGAAATTTCAGGGAAAAAAATACCTAACTCGACCAATGAGACCAAAGAGACTTAATGGAGTGGGACTAGTATAGGAGAACTAAGGGTGTCAATCACTCAATCAGCAACATTGTTGGTAGTGGAGTACGAGCCAGGTCCCTATAGTTAAAAGATTACCAAACAAACATACCTCCCAATTTGTAGAGTGGGCTCTGTAGCATAGACTCTACCTTGAAATCCGGTTCCTTCTGTAATAAAAGGTAGAGCCATCATACACATATAGTTTGAGATCAAAATAACATCAACTTGGGCAAAATCTATCAGCTTGTCTAGAGGTGGACAAAATTCCGGTGGTGAATCCACAAATACTCTATCACCGTTTTCTTTGATTTCCTGTAAAATTTACAATGAAACCCTCCGTAAGGAAATTTCAATCTCAACAATACCCCTTCAAGGTCAGCTTCAGTGATATCTGCAGGTGTCCAGTTGGTCAAGTTCAATAAACGACTGGAAGGTACAAAGGATAAAGGCAAGAAGTTCAGCAAGGACTGTGTGGATAGACCGCAGTCCAGCATCATGGTTATTTCTCGGAATGTAAGAATGTGACATGGTTTATTTGGGTCGTTGCTCAAGCAGTACTATAAAAGATTAATTAGTGGTTAATATAGGGAAATTGGGTAAAATTAATATAAATTTTTTAAACCTACCAGTTTCATTTTGAAAACTTTCAGCAACACAACATAAAATGAAAGCACAGCCGTGTGATTTAATCAACAAATTAACTAAACATATTTGAAATACAACAAATAATTAACTTTACATAAATAATTTTTACATATTTTATTATTTTATGTTGAAATAAATATATTGTTCTGTGCTTCTTTTAGTTCTTTTGCAATCGTGTGGTGTGATGTGAAGTTTTGTTTGCGCTTAAATTTTTTGAAATTATACACTCATTACACTTTCCGAAGTTTTCGAGCTTCTTCTTCTTATACTAAAGCGCCGATAGCTTTGCTATACTCCGCATGCGCGTTAGACGTTTTGGGTGTTGATTGATAGTAACTTTGAAATTTGATTGTTAATCTTTGCATTTAAAGGTAACTAAAAATCTCATTGAAACCTACTTGACAGATCGTACAGTTGCCAATATGCCTTATTGCTAAATTTTAAGAAATATCTTGAATGTGTATTTATTATTGCTACAAATATCGGCGCTGTAGCATTAGCTTCGGCTATTTTCTAAAAGTTTAAGGTTATGGTTTAAGGTTTAAGCAATGATATACTAACCTCTCATAGATCAAGTGAAGAGAGAGATGAGTGACACCAACATAAAAGTCATGCGTTAGAAAAGGATAGGGAGAATAGGTAGGCAAAACATTGCAAATCGCCGTAAGGATACATGTAAATATGGTGAAATTGTTCGTTAAATTTCAATAACTTACTAACGTTTATTTGTTTTCAAAAGTGGTTCAACAGAAAAATAGATATTTAGAGTTTCTAAAAATGGTATTTTCATGTGCTGCTTATAATTGTACAGCCAGTTATAGTAAATTGAAAGCCACTATGATTTCACTGGTGAGTAATGTGTTTCTGATCTATTTTTTAATTGAACTGATTTATAGCAGAAATTAAAGCATGAAATTATTAATCCAACTTCTGAAACAGTTTCCCAAAGAATCCGGATCTGCAGAAGCAATGGATCTTGGCGACGAAAAGAATGGATTTTAAGGTTACGGCAGGATCTAGATTGTGTAGTAAACATTTCCTTCCACAAGATTATATTGACACAATTTTAAATGATCGAAAAAGATTAAGGAAAAATGCAGTGCCCTCGGTTTTCGAATTTCCAAGAGATCTAAAAAGAAAACCCGCCTGTGGACGAAAAAATCTATTAGAATCCAAATCCACATTTATTCCGAACAGCAGTGAACCAATTCCCTCGACTTCAAGGTAAAGTGTATTATTGCTGTGATTAGATACTAAACATTCTATGATGGGCAACAAAAAACATTATTTTATTAGAACTAACATAATATTTAACTCTACATAATGTTAATTGTTTTAAACTTTTTTAGAAGTCAGTATTATGATGAGCATCGAAGGACAACTTCTTCAAATATACGGAGTCCGCTAATGTAAGAAAAAAGTAAGTGCGTTAGCTATCATCAGGAAAATAATATTTTATTATAAATATATGTTTGCAGTAAAAAGAAGAGCGATACATATCCCGGAGATTTCTCTTTGCAAGACATGCAGAAGAAAAAAAAGCGATGTTAATGTACAAGATGGCTCAGAAACAACTGGAGAGGCGTTCTGGTCTTATAAAGAATAAAAAAAGAATAGAAGACAATTTCATAGTATTCGAAATCTCAAAGATTTATTAAATCATTTGAAAAAGTCAAAAAATATTTCTTTGTCATGCTTTTCCATGTTAAAGGTGAGAAACAGCTAAGAAAAAGTTATAATGTTTTTCTGACTTGCCTTTTTATGCTTTATATTTTTTTTTACTTTCATTTTAACTTTTTTATCATGCATATTATTGGTTTTTTATAAAGAAATAGAATATTATATGGTACGATTAAGTTTAAAAAATCATATGTGACGTCACATTAAATACCACCTATACTAATTTAATACTACCTATATACGTAATTTGTGTAATTTGAAGCTTCAATTAAGTTATATTTAATTAAGCCTGTCGATGATGTACCTATCTGGTTGCAAATAAATATATTATAGAATGAAACAGTAAATTTATGCAGTTATTGTTTCTTTATTTTTTGTAATTCTTTCAGTTTTAAATTTTTTTTGTAAATACAAATTTATATCAGAATGCAAATGTTTTTGTGAAAAAATCGTAAAACATAAAATGTAAAAAATTAATATATTATAGAATAAAACAGAAAATTATTAATTTCAATCAATTGTTTCCTTTCCTATTTCATTAAAATCCAAAAAATCCACCTCTTAAGTTAATAGAATCTTAATAAAAGTTTATCATGAGAAACAGAAGTAGGTATGTATTATCATGTTATTTTAATTTTATTGGATTCTTGTGAGAGAAATTACTAGATTTAAACTTCATTACTTACATATTAGGTTCACTAGTTATGTGTTGTAGATTTTTTTTTTTTTGAAAAATGCTTTAAAAAAGAAATATAAGGAAAAAAGTAATTTTTGAATAGCAATTCCCATTTATTCTAATGTTAAATTTGGAGCTTTCTGCCTACATAACATCGCGCTCTTCTACCAACACGTGAGTATTTGTATCTACCCATCCTTTTCTCATGTTGGCGTCACTCGGTTAGCACGGCGGCATACGGCAACACTCGATCTATAGAGGTTAAGATATCATTGGGTTTAAGGTTGTTAGATTTCTTTTTTTTTCTTAAAATCTTTGGAAGTTATTGGCCTTAGCCTGTTAACATAAACAGTGAGAATCACTATTTCTTCAATATTAAAATATTATTATTATTATTCAAGTCCATATCGTGTATACTTTCTCCTTGCTTTGAACATTGAGTTATGTTTAGGTACCTCAGAAAAAGTTTTTTTGCTGGTTTATCTATTGCAAAAGATTATGTTGTATGAATACTTACACTTATACCGATATTCTATTATTACCTGATATAAATGACGTAATGTGGCTGACCGGTACCGTGATTGTTTAAATTTACAGACTGTCACAAATCTGTCGTACTTAGATATTATAACAAAAGCTTTTTTGCTTTATTGATTTGACTTTTGTGATTTACCTATTATAACGAGACCACTCTCGAAAATTTCCATATGATCTAATAAATGATTGTATCGATTTGTTTCTTGAAAAATTCCAATTTCATATTTTTTGTTTGTTTACATTCTCAATGATGACTCAGCCATTTATGACAATGTCACTTTCGCGACCATTCTAGTTACATATGACAAGAATGACACATTGCCGGCCAGTGTGACACTTCTACTAAATACCAGAATGGTTCCGCATTCTACTCATGTTCGAGATTTTGTATAGTTCCGCGTGGACTATCTGACATTTCTAAACTCCACGGCCAACGCGAATATACAAAGAAGGAGTTGTCGGCAAATAAGAGAAACAGCTGATTATTTTGGATTTGGAGGTTACTGTTATAAGTGTGTTATTAGAGAATTAGCTTAGAGAACAACCTAAAAAAAATATCTCTTTGCCTTTCGTTTTTCTTGCGTGATTCTCACACGCGCACTTTCCGCACAATAAACCATTTTTCCTATCAGACAGTCAGATCAGATCTTAAGTCAAACTAATTAAAATCTTCAAACATCAAAATAAGCTACTAAATCGCAACTTCACGTCATTACAACTGCCGAGTCTCATGTAAATATCACCTGACTGACGTCACAGGCTGCGCGCTGACATACCTTGTTTATTTATGGAACCTGTATTACCGACACTAACGCTTACTAGAGTAGCGCATTCACTCGTTGACGTTCACTTATCTATCACGGTTATGTTTGAACAGCTGGATGTCATATTTTTGGCACATTTGGTCACAGGCGTAGGTAGGTATCAATTGGAAAAAAGCGAAGTTTGAGAAATGAAACAAAATAATAACACGAATAGAATTCAAGGAAGCCTCTTTCAGTAGGTATTAAAAATATAATTACGGGTTTATAGGATCTCTGAAGCTGTAGACTTTCGTATTGGATTTTTTTTTTCGATATCTAATAACGTAGTTACTGAGAAAAAGCGTCTTGGTAGCCACACGAATGTGCAGTGTAATCTTAGTACCCCTATATAAGACCCTATCATACTGATCCTTAAAAATAAGATTCATCAAGATGTATAATAAAACCAACCTGACAAACTTACAGGTATACGGAAATGTTGAGCTCGGTATATTTTCTGCAATCATAACTGTCTGCTGAATAGTGGGTGCATTTTTTTGTCCAGAAAATCCCAGTAGCAGGTAATAAGTATTGATAGAGGACTATTATAATGAGTTTAAAATATTAAGAAAGTTATACCTTTAGGCACGGCGAACAATTAGAAAGCCTTCTTTTTCTAACACAGAACACAGCAAAAGTTTACAATTTTTTAAGAATACGCGAACTTAATAACAAGTTACGTGAATTTTTAGACAGTTGTACGTTCATGGAAAATTCTCAACTTTTTGTGAGAATGAGAATGCGCTACCCTATTAAGAGTCAGTGTCGGTAATACAGGTTCCCTTTTGTTTATTTATATCATGGTTCACGGTAGTGGGGGGTGCAGCGTCGGGTAATTAAGGTCCTGTTTTCACAACGTTTCCAGTCACAGGATAATTAGCGTATAATTAGTTAGGTCATTGGTTTTTGTTAGATCTCTCTCTCTTGTTTGCAAATATTTATCAAAAATAAAATTTTACAGTGAAAAATAGGAGCCAATTAGAATTATAGTCCTTCCGGATGTTTTAAGTCAAAGTAACAATTTTGAAAGTCAATTGTAATTTATAATTGTCACTTGCCAGTTTAATGTCATTTATGCTAGTCATTTATGTCATTATTGTTAATTTTTTAAATGTCAGTTTTCAATGTTCATTAGGTTTGTCCCAACACGCTATTTTTGTACGGTTCCGGAACCGTCACAGAACCGGTTAGATCAATTTTGTGCGCAAGCGCTAATATTGCACGGTTTCGTAACCGTGCTAAGGTAGGCACGCGTTGGAACGGTTTTTGTGTACGCATCTGAGAGATCATCATCTTGAAACTAACCTTACTTTTTAATTTGCGTTTGTTATTGTTTTTCATTTTTGTTGCTTTCTACCAAACACCAAACTAAAAACAATTCTTCTACAATCAATTTGAAATGGAAGAAGATATAGGTATGCTTACATTTAAAATTGGTCTTTATTATTAGTTGATAATCAGAGGAGAATATATGATGCAGGTATCACTAGGTAACTTTTACACTTTTTATAATCTCATAATTATACTGTTTTATAAGCAAAATGCCATAAAAATTGATGTTTTTGACAAAACAATGTATTTTTAACATCATTTATAAACAGTAAAATTTTATAAAACAGTAAAAGTTTGAGATTAGGTAGGTACAATAAATGTATCAAATGTATTTTTACACACTCTGTAATCTCAAAATTTACTGTTTTATAAATTAAAATAATGTCACAAATACATTGTTATTTTGTCAAAAACATCAATTTTTATGGTATTTTGCTTATAAAACTGTAATTTTGAAATTACAAAATGTCTAAAAATTACCTTAGTGATACCTGCATCATATTCTCCTGATTATCAACTAATAACAAAAACCAATTTTAAATGTAAGCAGCACACCTATATCTTCTTTTATCTTATATTTCGTTTTTACAATACCTACCTTTAAAAAAAGAAATTGCGTTTATATATTTTTTATTAATAAAAAACCATTCATTTCCTTATGCTGCCCGTGTTAAATTTCAGCTTTTTGCCTACAATGGTAGCTATCTCTGTCATTTGCTTTGGCTTCTCAATTTCGCCATCTCTCTTTAATGTTGTCACCACTTGAACTTGAAAGCACTATTTAGTGTAGCGAGATTTTATCCAGTAGTACTACTATAAAATCTATGACAGAAACAGAGAACTAACCTAAAACAAATCCCAAAATCTAACAAACGGACTAATGCGCAAGTCAGTCCATAGCGTACGAAGCTTGAAGCGAGTATCGATATGACCGTACGAAAATCGATCCGCGAATGGTCCCTAACTCTGTTGGAACGCCAACAGGGATCGTCCAGTAAATCGTCACGAGTTCGTTGGAACGCTTTTCTCTTTCTGCGCATGATCTGGACGGTACAATGTACGGTTTTCGCGTATGTTGGAACAAACCTATTATTTCATTGTCATGATTGACGTAATAAATAATAAAAATAAAACATAAAACGAACGATAAAAGATAAAACTAAAAATAAATATTTACAATAATTCATTTTAATTATATCATTATAATTTTTCGATCAGGTTGTGTTTTGTGCTAGCATTGTGCCTTTTATTAGAAGTTGAAATATATTTTTGCGGCTTGATGGTAGATATTTTTATGTAAAATACTTCATGAGTGTATTTTCTTACATTTAAATATTATAGGTTAGGTGTTTTGTGTTTATCTGCAAAATATCTCTGTTGGGTTGGGATTTCATTATCATTTATCAATCTTTCAATAATTTCAGACTCCTGCAAAGAAGAAGGACTTTAGTGAATGACTGAATTCGTAGACCTACTTTGAATTCCAAACAGCTAGAAGAAAAATGAACACTTGTTGTAAGTACATGATTTATTAATGAGAAATGTAAAATAGTTTAAACTTAATTTTAATTCGGTAATAATAATACAATAATAGGATATCTTTCTTTGGACATTTAAACAAACTTGCAAGAAATCTATTTAATAATACTCTCAGTCATGTTGATTCCAAGCGGGTCTACAATTAGTTTCTACGTTCCAAAAGCTGGACAAATTTTTATAAATCTTAGTTTCTCTGCTGTTGTAATTCAGAGCTTCGCACACCCTGCAGTAGTGGTACGATCTGCTGCTGAAGTATCCGTGCTCTTGTTGAACTTGAAATTCGTTTTTCCATTGAAAGAATTTCTTATATTCCCCCGACGAGCTCAGGTAACGGATGTAATTGGCCAGATCGATGGGCCTCACAAAGTCGTCGACGTTCAGAAACGAATTCGGGGGCAGAAGTCGACTGTAGTTCAATTTGTTAGCACCCATAACGATCGGAATCGCGTTCTTCTGATACGCGTTCCACCATAATTTTTCGGTTATGTATTCCTCGCAGTTTGCATTTTCAAAAGCCAAGTAAAATAAGTAGTCGTCAAGTTTCGGACAATCCATGTAGAAATGACCGGGGCATCTGAGATGGAATCAAATAATTAATTAATTAATTGCCAATTGAGGATCATTAATTTGTTTCAATTTGGACCAGTAAACACGCAAATTGAATGATGTGATGTAAGTGATGTAATTAATTGGTGATTAGGAACTGGTTAGTGTTAGTAGAATATTGATACTAATAAAAAATACTAATGAAAAAAAAATTTAGTCCACCTAAATCAAAAGACATTCGAGCTCTGATTTATATTAAATTTGGCTAACCAGTTAGCAGTTGGCTCCCCCCTTTTAAACACAACCAGTTAACTGTTTGTTAACCTTTTCATTTTGGCGTGATTCTTTTACTTCTCTGGCATTGCTAGAGCCTAAAGCGACGATAAATTCGTTATACTTTTTCGTGGACTGCCAAATTCAAATGTTACTTCGAAATTTAAAAGTTGATTTTCTTCACATGAAGATGACAAGAAATTGATTAGAACATGGAAGACAGACAAGTCATTCGGTCATTGTAAAGCTTTTCCGTGATTTTTCAACAAAATAACAAGGTTATGGATTTTTTATTGCTACCTTTATTGGCGCTGTGGCATTGGCCTTCAGTTTTCAGCAGTACGAATCCGTCGTTTATAAAAAGTCAGTGCTATATCTATGTCTACCGTGGAGTTAATTCGACCACTTAATCCCTGATGGCCATCTAATTTTCTTGAAATTTTAGGGGAAAGGTATTTCTCCTAAAGCTCTTTGAGACAAACTATTCCAGTTTGTCGATTTTGTGAAAAAAAGTTGAAAAATAGATTTAGCAGACTATAAAACAGTTCACCGGTTGTAAAAAAAATCCTAACCGGTTATAGTGTGATTGTTTGCAAAAATCGGCTAACCGGTTAATCGTCGTAGCCCTAAAAGATAACAGAGAGAAACTGCTAAAAATGAGGTGAGAATCTTTGAATTAAGTATAAAAATGTTTTGATCGTAACGTTAATTCTAACTGTGACGTTTATATTTATACTTACTGTAACGTCCCGCATTTTCCATACACGTCAATTTTTATATGTTTTTGAAGTTCCATTACGTAGGCCCATCTACCGTTTTTTATGTGTTTGCAGTTCGATGTCATTATGGCAACTAAAACATCAGTTCTTTTCTTTTTTGGCACTAGATAATCAACGTGTAGATCACTTCCAGGATAACTACTCCTTAATGTTGTTCTTCCATAAGGAACAGGGATATCAGAGTCCATTCTGCAAAACATAGGGATAACTGTTTCTTTTACCTCAAAGGTTTTTTTTCAAAATTATCAAAGAAAGATACAGAAAAGAATATCATTCTCTACAGGGTGTCCGGATATATGCGCAAAAAATTAAGGGGGTAATTCTACTTGATAAAATATTGCCAAAAGTATCTATATATTTTTTTCAAAAACTCACAAATAAGAAGGTTATGAGCCTTCAAAGTTGATTTTTTTAAATCAATATTTTTTTATATTTTTTTCTGGTGTACTTGATTTTCTTAAAATTTTACACACTTGCCACTGATGTTGCTTTGCATCCTTGGTCCAAATTACTTTTGAATCCCTCGAAATCAAGAGGCCTTAACTGCCCTTTACCTTCAAAAAAAGCCTATAACTTTTTTCGGAATATTTTTTTCTGAGTTTTGAAGATGCACAATTGAAGAACATGTAGAAATATTCGGAAAAGGTCCTCTTTGTCTGTCACGATAAAATGACCTGTTTCCGAGTAAAACTGTTTTAAAAATTTGCTTGCACTAAAATTGATCACCGTAAATTATGATCATTCTGCAACAATACCAAAGCATGCTTTGGAAACAGCTGCAGGGTTGCTTAGGAAACAAGACGTTTGCTTTGGATTTCATTTTGACAGCATTATTTTTTTTATTAAAATTATTTTATTTAAAAAAAAATGATTAAAAAATTTTAAAATTTTATCATTTCCAAGTCTGTTTATATACGAATGTCTCTGTTTTGTACATAACTAGGCAACCCTGCAGCTGTTTCCAAAGCATGCTTTGGTATTGTTGCAGAATGATCATAATTTACGATGATCAATTTTAGTGCAAGCAAATTTTTAAAACAGTTTTACTCGGAAACAGGTCATTTAATCGTGATAGACAAAGAGGACATTTTCCGAATATTTCTTCATGTTCTTCAATTGTGCGTCTTCAAAACTCAGAAAAAAATATTACGAAAAAAGTTATAGGCCTTTTTTTAAGGTCAAGGGCAGTTAAGGCCTTTCGATTTCGAGGGATTCAAGTCTAATTTGGACCAAGGCTGCAAAGCAACATCAGTGGCAAGTGTGTAAAATTTTAAGAAAATCAGTACACTAGAAAAAAAGTTATAAAAAAATATTGATTTAAAAAAATCAATACACTTTTGGAAATTTTTTATCAAGTAGAATCACCCCCTTAATTCTTTGCGCATAATCTCCGGACACCCTGTATATTCTTTATCTCTTTTCAAATGTTATTTCGAATCTGTGAGTGATAATTCATATGTCAAATTCAAATGTGAAGACTACACCTTTTTCAGTTGTTGTAATTCAGAAAATATAACTTGTAATTCAGAAGTTATAACATTTAATTCAGATAAATCAGTACTGAATAATTACAAGTTAAACTTGCTGAATTCCAATAATTGGCTAGACCTAACTTGTCATAATTCAGAGCCGATTAGGTCCAATTAGATGTTATAACTTCTGATTTCCAATTGACTATTCTGAATTACAAGCTATACTCTCTGATTTGCTCGCTGAATTGCAACTGGAAAAGGTGTAGATGAAATAATTCGAGAGATCTATCTTTGAATATGATTGGTTTCTATATCAATTTAATGATGAAATTCACACTGAAATCTTTCAAAGTAGAAAGAAATCAGAAAAGGGGCACTAGCCAGGCAAGGATTTGACGACAAAGACGTTTATCCTAATCAGGTGCTTTGTATTTATTTATTTATTTATTTTGAGAAAAAAAAGTGAGGATAATAAAACTACCTTTACCTGTATGTCATGGACCAGTTAAAAATACCGTCGAATACATTTAATTTTACTTTGGGTCGAAGGAACGTGTGATAAGGGCTTTCGTCAGTTAAGAAAACCCATATTTGCTTGGGGTTTCTTTTGACGTCGGGCAAATCTTGAAGACCTCGCATTTGCTGAAGATGAAACAGCACCAAATCTGCGCTGTTTATCGCCGCATCATCGTATGTGATCTCGCAGTTTTTCACTGCACAGTCTTCAAACGGTCGGGACCTGAAAATTGATTGCAACAAAAAGTGAGCAAAAATTTTGAAAAGCTAAAAGACGAATTTTTCGTATTTTTGAATGTTGAAGCAGAAGTTGGCTCCTTATCATCAGACGCACTTACCGTTCTAGTGATGTTTTTAGGTGTCTGGTTTCTATTGATTTTCCATATTTCCATACTAATATTTGGTATAAGTGATTTACATTTCCTCCAATGGGAGAAGTTAATTGGATATTTAAGAATAAATTTTTGCCTAAGTTTGATAATTTGTCGATCTGGAAGTAGTAGGATCCTTTATTATATTGAACAAACAAAGAAAACAAATAACAAAAATATGTTTTAATATTTAAATTAAGTATAATAAAAAATATAAATGAAAATAAACCTTTATTAAAGAAGTTAAAGAGAGAAGAATAAGGGAGTGATGGAAAGGAAAACGCAAAAAAAAACTTCTGCATTTTGTTAAGTGAAATTTTGCTTGTAGTGTAAAAAGAAATCAAAAATAATCACCTCTTCTTCAGTGAAATTTCTCCATATTTTAGAATTTTTCCTAAATTCTAGGGAAAAATTTTTTGATCTAGTTTCTATGTGATCCTCGGATTTGTAAACCAGTATCAATAACGCTATCGTAATAAACGTTGTCATAAGAAAATATTTGCGCATTTTGCTTCTTTTTGGCATATTCGGGTCATCTGAAAAAAGTAAAATAGGTATTAGCAATGTTACCGTTCGCATATTATAATAATAAATATAAGTTTATTGTATTTTCTTAGATAAAGTTTTAAGGATTTACAACAGTTTACAAATTTACAACAATTTACAATTGTTTACCTGCACTGGACAGTGTCGTATTATGGAGTCATGAAAAAGGTGATTATTAAAAAGATATTAAATTTTTTTTTAATGAAACTAATTAGGTATGCCATTCCGTTATCAAGTACACAAATCCTCAAAGTTTCAATTTTTTATCTTTAAAATTAAGCTCTATTAGGGGGTGCACACTAGTGTTGGGACACCCAGTACAATCGTGTAAGAGAAAAAAATTCAAAATTAAAAAAAAATTAAAGTTCTGTTACTGCGTACGTAAACGATCTATTGATCCCTTATCTTATATCTGATTATCCCTCAAGAACAACAACTTTATTATTTCCCTTTATGTAAGTACCTATGACTTTCTCTATGGCTGTTTAATAAAACATTGATCCTGCTGATTTCTATACAGGGTGTCCCACGACATGACTGCCATAGCTTAAGAGTAGGTGTAGTTTTTCAAGGCGATTCAGGATCTGGTTTTAAAATTTTCCTGAGACCCTTCGTTTCGATTATACAGGGTGATTTGTGCAATTTGCCGAAATCTTTGATGAGCGATATCTTTTGAACGAATTGATCGAATTTAACGAAATTTGGTAGATATGCTCTACTAATGACACTTAATACCTCGCATTTTTTGCCGATTCGAAAACTGCAGGGCCGTACTTAATTTTTTTTTATATCTTTCGGTTTTGCCGAAAAGTTCACTCTGTATGCATTTTATTCAGAGTTTGATGCCATTTTCTAAAATACGTGAAAAATGCTATAATTGTGGTAAAAAAAATACTTGGCATCATTAAACTGAATAGGTTAATGAGGTAAAAAAAGCAACTAAAGCTCCAACGACCCATGTCTACAGGAAATTTTTTGCCTATATTTGCATTTCCTTAAGTGTGTCCTTTAAGTTTTGTAACACGTATTAATTAATACCATGTATAATATTATATAAAAACAGCGATCAGCGTAAGTACGCGTTAGTGTTTTAAGAAATTATAGTCCATATTGTTAAACTTAGAATTACATTTACGTCACATACTTAGAACAATTAAATTTCGCAATTTATTTCATAAAAGTACACACTTATTTAAATAAAATAAAAAGTTTCTCAATCCGAAATAGACGATTCAATAATTTTGGAGCACTGTTATTTTACAAGCAGTCAATGCAAATTTAATCTCAATCAAATTAAATTGTGCTCGATTTCACATGAACTTCATATTATTATCATCCGAAGAAACACACCGAATAAATGCTTCAAGATTATGGATGTAAGAGAAGTCTGAGAATATTATTATGGTAATGAAAATTGTCATTATCTTGAAAGCGATCAACCGTTTAGCTATTTGGGATATTAATTTTGAAGTTCACACGCTCCAGCGGACCTACCACGTCGCCGACGATGGCCGTGGTTTTGATTGGTGATTTTACCATTATATTTACATAAGCCAGTATTTTTGGCATTTTATCGTTCGGCTGGCTCATGAAATAATTATTATTATTACAATTGCAGCGTACCTACCGTTTTGAATGAATTAACTAACAGTTGCTCAATATTTCAAATCAAACTAGACCTTGATTGTTTGACAATCAAATTTTTTTTTTCATTATATCGTCGTACCTATTGTGTCATGTCATAAGATCTTCAGCATAAAAGCCTACCACAGTCAGTGATGGTCACTGCTTTTTAATTAACAGCCCTGCGCGTAGTCGTTGTAATGATATTTTTCGTAAGAAAATAAATAAATAAATTCACACAAAAAAATAGAAAACTTGGTGAAACGACCGGTGCTACTTCGAGAGGGAAGTAGAAAACAAAGGGGGTATGTTTACATAAAACATTCTGCGAAAATGAAGCATATTTTTGTTTCTTGGTAGGTACCTATTTTTTCCAATATCGTTCTTTCTGTCCTCGCTTCTGCCAGAAAACTTTTTGAAACACATATAAAAACAGAATTTATAGTCATCCATTGATATGTGTTGACGAAGAAAGAAGAGGATTACACAACAGAAACACTCGCAATAAGACAAAAATGCTATTTTCCCAAGGAGCACCTTTGCCTGAATTTTTACAGTTTTTTTGGGCAACATATGAGTGGCCCGTTTTTTCGACTTTGTACGCAAACATATGCCTACGACCCGTCCCACAATAAGGAACGTAGAGGCTGCAGTTCACGATGCATTTTTTGTCAGGGCTCTCGCAATAATCGGAGGATTTTGAAAAAAAAGTTGTTTTGTTCGATAGGGGACATCTTTTGAACAAAAAACCCGCGCCCTTCGCCCCCATTGCGAGGTAGTGGGGGTAACTTTTAAAATTTAAATAGCCCTATTTTTTACGGATTAGTATACCGAGTGTAACATGAGTACTTCGAAAGATTTCAGGGGGTGATTCCTGAAATCATTTTAAGAAAAAAAATTCATATGAACATGGGTCCGAAAATGCTTACCCGCTGAGTTATAGCCCCTTAAATAATAGTTTTTTTTCAATTTTGATGTGGAATTATGGAATATTGAAGCTTTCTGCGTAAGAAAGTCACTTTTGTTCAACTTCGATAAAATGCACCGTTTTCGAGAAAAATCCATTTCACAATTTCATTGCATTGCTCTGAAATGTAAGTATTGCAGAAATTTTTTTTTGATTCAGAAAAATATTGATACAAAAAAGTTGGGGTGTAAAGAATAGTATGCTTTAAGTAAAGTTAGCCAGTGGCGGGCACAGGAGAAGGGACAAAATTGTGAAATTTTGCTATCTTTTTTTGTGTTGTTGAATTTAAAAATCCATTCTAAGGCACGTTTTCAAACGAATTGAAATGCAATTATTACATCATAGTAAACCACTTCGCTAATTCGACCTGACTATGGAAAATTTCAGAAAACCAATTTACAAAGCGGTGAAAATATTCACAATTGAATCGCATAAAAATACACTATCTATGCGATTGATGCGCAAGAAGTTTTTTAAATAATCTGAAACAAAATATGAAACCGACGGTTTTTGTCAGCACCAGTAGCGTAAAGAAGAATTTTGCGACCTCTTTCATTTTGACTTCTCTGTGTTTTAATTGAGATTTTGTACCAGGTGTCCCAACACTAGTGTCCACCCCCTAAATCGAGCTTAATTTTAAAGATAAAAAATTGAAACTTTGAGGATTTGTGTACTTGATATAGGACCACGGAATGGCATAATTAGTTTTATTAAAAAACATTTTTAATATCTTTTTAATAATCACCTTTTTCATGAGTCCATACTACGACACTGTCCAGTGCAGGTTCGGTGTGCCGGCTAGCCCAGCAAGATCCGTCTTTCTATTTATTTGGGCCTTATTTACTTTGTCATAAAACTTATTGCACCTACCGTTTTCAGAGTACATTGATTATATTGTTCAGATTATATTGTCTACCTGCCATTGCTATATAATTATATTTTATTTAATTAAAGCCTTATAATTAGTTTTTTCACATTTCTTTCAAGCGATATTGATTTTATTAATGGATTTCTACGTATGTATTGAAAAAAAATCAATTTTTTTTTTCGACAATTTACTACCATCTTACAGTTTTTTATCGCTGGCGCCCGAACTGAATTTTTTTTTAATGAAACTGATTATGCCATTCCGTGGTCCTATATCAAGTACACAAATCCTCAAAGTTTCAATTTTTTATCTTTAAAATTAAGCTCTATTTAGGGGGTGGACACTAGTGTTGGGACACCCGGTACATGGCAAAATGGTTTTTAAAAAAAAATGACTTAGGGATTTTAATGGTAATGACCTAATAAATGACTAGGGTAATGGTAAGTGATATTGTCAGCATATCACGTCGCGTGCCAGTGTTCGCAGGAGTCAGAACAGTTTTATAAAAAGTATCATTTTACGCACGCATATTACGCAAATAACTACCAATTATTATTATTACATTAAGGCCCGTATTCACAAAGCGTTCCTGTCCTGTAAATCTCTGAAATAATTAAATGAGCTAAGATGGAGATATGCAGTTTTTTTTTTCATTAGAATGAGATGGAAATGATTGATTACATATAGGGATTTATAATATTTTATAACAAAAATTTATTTATTTAAATTTAAATTCATCCTTTTAAGTTTACCCTTCACGGTGTAGCTTCAACTTGAGTCAAGTTAGCCACGTTTCGGCTAGCCACGCTTCTATCAGGGAGAGGGAGTTACAAGTTTTTTTTTAAACTTTTTTATTGTCCTTTTAAATTGAAAATAATATTTTTCTCAAATTTTACCTGATAAAAAAATACTATTTAATTTTAATTTAAAGAGTGAATAAAAAAGTTGAAAAAAAACTCTGTTGAATTGGTTGAGCTTCGTGAAGTGAGCCGGGAAAAGTCGGGAAAAACAAATTACTGTAGCGCATTCGGTTGAAGATCATTTGACAACCCAATAATTTTATTTGACCACCTTTTGTTTTTGTCGAGGTTTTTGTGTAATTGTATAAAGAAAAATTCCCGGCTAAACTTCACAAAATTTACAAATTGTGTAGGCACATACAGACATAGTGACGTTTTATTGCTCATTCGTTTGACCACATCCAGAAAAAAGATATAGATTTTTTCATTCCGGCTAACTTTGCATCTCTCTGGGCGCTAAACGCTTAATTTCCGGGGGTCGAACGGTTTTGGGTTCCATGACCCAAAAACGGATTGTCGTTACAATCGTTTACCCCCCTCAAAAAAAAAAACTTGAGCGAAAATAAGCATAACTACGAATTCTCTCCGCTCCCGGCTAACTTATCATAATTTTCAAAATTGTGTAATAGGGACTTTTTAAGGATCATTCGTTCGACCATCGTTGGACCGCCCAATAATTTTCTTTGACCACGTCTATAAAAAAACTTTTTTATTTTATTTTTCCATTGCGGTCAACTTCACAATAATGTGGTTTCCACCCCGAAAACCAACCGTTGAGATTCCAAATAGATGTGAAGTTAACCGGAACGAAAAATAAAAAGAATTATATATATTTTTTTCTGGACGTGATCAAACAAAATTATTGGGTGGTCAAATGTTGTCAATGGTCAATGGAATATGTGCTACAGCAATTTGTTTTTCTCGACTTTTCCCGGCTCACTGCACGAAGCTATATTAATTAACGATGATTTTTTTTATTGGTTAACATTTGAGAATAATAATTATTATTATCCTCTCTCTCTCTCTCTCTCTCTCTCTCTCTCTCTCTCTCTCTCTCTCTCTCTCTCTCTCTCTCTCTCTCTCTCTCTCTCTCTCTCTCTCTCTCTCTCTCTCTCTCTCTCTCTCTCTCTCTCTCTCTCTCTCTCTCTCTCTCTCTCGCTCTGTCTCTCCCTGTCTCTCTCTCTCTGACCGAAAGGGTGGCCGGCCGAAGCTCGGCCAACTTGACTTGGGCCTAGCTTCAACTTCAAGTAAATAAGGCACAAATAAATTTTAAACATTTCATAAAATATTATAATCTGAATTGACCACGTTCGTTGTTAATTCCCCCGGTTGTATTATCTATATTATTTATTAATCAAATTACTGATTATTATAATGAACCGATTATATTTAGGTATTTATTGGAATTCGATAATAATTAATCTCGACTTGCGGTTAATCCTGAAGGAATGAAATAACAAATTTATAATTACCTCTTCCATCTCTTCCATGAACCATTTTTTCGCACTATTTTAAAACCGATAAGCACTGAATAAAATATATTTGAATAAATACTGATACGGTTTGTTTTGCTTCATTTTACAATGCCGACATCACGAGTAATGTTCGAATTTATCACAGATTATTGTCGAAATCTATTTTCGTCTTTTACATATTGCCCGCACATTTTATAATGTCACCATTAAAGTTAATTCGGCAAAATGTATTGCAAAACCGAACCAATTAGATTGATCTAGTTGCTGTTAATGAACGTTGATTTCATTTATTAGCGCGATACCTTGCACTTGGTGGTCAATCTGGCGGGGGATTTTATCACCGTCCTATAATAATAGTAGTAGTTGTCCAATGACCAGGGTGACCTTTTGTTGAAGCTGGTGGTTTGTACGCCGATTTGTTATTAAACAACACTGAATTATTATTATGTCATGCCTACTCGTTTTATCAAGAACAACTAACAACCAACATCACTCCTACAATCTCACTTGCAATTCTAACGGTGCGCTGACGGATTATTACTGAAAGCAAAACTTTTTACACTTTTACCGTACCCGTGCGGATCCGAAGAATTTCGTAACTTTTACCTAATAACGCGTCTCGGCATTATCACTGGAAAATTTATTCACATCGTCCCGGCACCTTGACACTTTTTAAATTTATTTTCAGTCACCCTAACCTTGATACATATTATTATTATGCATGTGTATATTTAAAATTATACACATTTAAACAGTTATTTCTCAAGTGAACTGACTAATTAAAAAACCTGTTTTCTTATTAATTACCTACCCATGCATAATTTTTATAATTTGTTTTAATTATTTCATTTAGCGTTTTTATTACCACCCGTCGTATACGAGTTGGTAGGTACTATTTAGAATTAGAACTAGAACTACAATTATTATTGATTACCAATGTTACCTTTGTTCTGTTAATCTTTTTTTGTGGTGTTTTCTGTACTCACTAATTTGAAACGCTTCATTAACTTAATAGAGCAAAAGGAGTTATGTATTACTGTAGTGTAGGTGTAGTAGAATCGCCTGAAATAATTTGTGTTTCTGCCAATATAACATGTTATTATTGCTTTTGTTGTTTAACAATAAACAATAGACCAAATTAACGACGGTTTAAATTTGCATGATAGCTCCCGTGAATTTGGACTCCGAATTGTATGAAAAAAAACGTGAAGCGATATCTTCGCTCATGCACCACTCCCAGAGCGTCAAAGGGTTTCCCCTGCGTGCATCTGCATTTTAATCAAACAAAAAACACTTTTTTTATTAGTAACAATTGAACTGTGGACATCTGCGGAAAGTGAAAGGGGATTTTTCACTCTCGGAGGCTACCCGGAACTCTAATCAGAATTAATTTTCGGCCGTAAAAAAAAAACTCGCAGTTCTATTTACGAAAATATACAGGAACTATAGAACTATAATTAATTTTGATAATCACATCAGAACATTTTTTTCGAGAAAAGTGGCGGCCGCGTTTAATTACCTCCAAAAAGTGAAGTTCTGCGTATAAAGGGCTTTCCTCCGCGGGAATATTTCAAATCTTTATGCAGAACTCTAAAACTATTCTGGTTCTACTCAGAACTCTGAAAATTTGTATGGTTTCATACAATTCGGGGGTTAACTTCACGGGCGTCTTTATTTTTAAGAGAATGAATTTAATGTTTGCTGGCATTGAAACTCTAAAAATATGTTCTCATACCATCCACTGATGGGTGATGTAAAGAAAAAATCCATTCAGGGGTGCGTCGCCGCACTCTTCCTCATCCATTTAAATCATCACCCTTGTTCATGAGAGACGTTCTAGTTTGAGACTGCCCGTCGTAAAAATAGGGTCCCCGTTCTGAATAGGGTCTTTTAGGATTTGGATTTGGATATAAGTCTTTATAACCGTCAGGACGTGGATCGTGTGTAATCCCTTAATGCGCTCTTTGGGACGGGGTGTCACGCGGCATAAGGGTGGTGTCTGTTCAACCCTCCAATTAATGCTATTCCCAGTCCCATAGACGCGAATCAGGGGTGGTGACGCATGGCGCATTATGTGAATAAAATATAAGTGATCGTTTGATGACATGTTTATGTCTTTTGTGTCCAAAAAAAAACCGCTTTATGATTTAAAATCGTTAAAAAAAATAATTGAGTGAATTTATGCATAAGGGAGTCTCGGTATAACAATGATTTTTACGGTAAATTAATATTGCAGACTTAAAACGGAAGTTTTTTAATCGTCGATTTGATCTTTACATACGGTTTAACGGTTTGATGAAGAATAATCGTTTTGACCTCTCCGTTTCTGCAAGGTCTGCCAACTAGAAAACTATGGTAGGCACTTTATATCTCGCAAGCACCGAGATAAATTATTTTTTATTGTAGAGAGAAAGGTAATTCTAAGAAATTACATTGTCGTGTTCTCGAATTACAAATGATTTATTTCCCCGGGGCATAGACGACGAATAATAATAATTATTATTATCCTATTTCGTCATAAGATTTTTATAAATTAGATCATTTTTTTATATACAAAAAGTATACTCACTAGATAAAAACACCTTGTAGGATACTTGTGACACACTGTTGAGTTGAAGCTTTTTTATTATTCCTCCTTAACCTTTTAACCTTTTATATAAATAATATAATAACAATCTGAAACGTAGAGCGTTTGTAGACTGAACAATCATGCGGTCCGTGATTCCCCGTCACAAGCCTCTCAAGAGATGATTGTGTATGGGGTTCCCCGTATTGTTGACCGCTCACGACGATTCGAGGTTATTTTAAAAAAGTTACTGTTTCGTGCTTGCGATTTTCAATGACGGATCAAGAGTACATGAGGTCCGGTGTGGATAATTAGTTGGGGGCTCCCAGTGGCGTATCGTGGATTTCTGCAACCTGCTGCTATCATAATCCTAAATTTTCCGTTCCGTCTCCCTTCTCGTAAGATCATAGCCAGGATTGAATATTAGAAATGGTTGACTTTGTTTGTTTCGTTGTTTGTTTTTTGTTGACTGCCTTTTTCCGAGAACCTGAAGCAAGGCCACAGAAGAACAACTATTGTTTGTTCTTCTGTGGTAAGGCCTTATTTGATATTATGTTTATATTTTCGTCTGAAATCGGGCCCCTCCTCCCCTCCTCCTGAGACGGCAGCACGGGGTGGTCCGCCACTTCCCTCCCCTCTTAATCTGCCGCCCCCCCCCCTCTTAATCTGCCGCCCCCCTCTCAATCTACATAACAGTTGTTATGTACGATATTATAGTGAAAATTTAATAAAAATTTGAAGTCTCGTGCAAGTTTTTATAAAAAAAAGTTGTGATAATTAGCAGACAATCGGGTTAGGCGTAGACGTACGAATCGGTATTTTTAAAAATTGTACATTTTCGGGGACAAAGGACTTCGCAGAATCCTTGTGAAAATTGGCTCCGGGTCAAATTTGTTGTAGCTTTGGGGATCCGTAGTATTCGATGAGTAAATCTGAGGTCTCCATGGGCATAAGCCTACAAAAACTCGTTTTCTCGGGGTAATAATCACCTTTGAATATTGATTTTTTTTCTGTCATAGAGTTAATTAATAATATTTATGACACTTTCATTGATGCAAAAGTTTTATTTTCAGAATGTGCCAGATTGTAACAACATCACCCGCTTGTTTTGAACTAAAAAGAGGCGCAATTTATATTATTTTTTGAGGGTAATATGAGCAGTCAGGACATCTCCTTCAAAAAAATATGTATTGCACGTCTGTTTAGTTCCAAACAACCGGGTTCCCCTAGACGTTTGTGACTTTACGCTTAAAATCTGGCATAATATGCTGCAATAATATTATGTGCATTCTGAACTCAGAAGGTCCGAATACAGAAACGTCATACTTGATGTGTTAAATGAAGTTGCTGCTATATCCCTGCCCGCCGTGGGGGCAATTCGGAACTTGGTGCGAAACCCAAGTGTGCCAATTTTCATAAAATCCAAACGGAATTCGTTTGTCCACGTTTGTCCACCCTAAACTTTCATTTGTCTCCCCCTCAAAATTAAAAAAAATTTACAACAGCTACAAATGCGAATTTTTGTAAAATTCAAAGGGCATTCCTTTTTCAACGATTTCTTCACGTTTGTCCACCCGAAATGTTCATTTCGATGTCTTTTTCGTCTAATTTTACTGGACTATTATAAAAATTCAGACTTTAGGGGTGCCAACTTCACTAAGCTGTAACTCGGTCACTAAATCCAAGAATTCTTGCAGATTATACGTTTTCATAGACTTAGGAACTAGCGATGATAAAGTTTAAGTTTATTGTTTTCGCGGGAGATGATTAGAACCTGATAGGTCAGGTCAGGTTATCATTGTTCTACAGAGTGATCAGAAACTCGCGCACTCCGAGTACAGGGCGTCATAATAGAGACCATTGAAATTAGGGACAATCTCCAAAAAAAAAAAAAATAAATGAATCCGATGGTTATTTTCCAAGAGTGTCCCTCATTCAATCTTGAAGCTAATTACTTTAATTACCACGATAAAAATAAGTGAATAATTCAGTCATGATTTAAGTTTTTTTCCACAAAACCTCTATTACAGAGAAATTGGAAATGTTAAAAATTAACAACATACTTAAATCTGAAAGAAATATCAAGTTTGGCAACGTTGCCAGCTCACCTTCCTTTCAGTATACAATATTGAAATGCCTTCATTTTCATGGAAATTAAAAGGGTGAAAATGATATCTAGTCCGAACTTATTCACATGTTCAGGGTTGCCATTTTAATTTTTACAAAAAATGATCATATCTTTGGAACAACGAACTTGCAGCAGTGCGGTAAGAAAATTTACCACTCTTAAAAAGTGAAGTTTATCACACCGAGGTCGCGAGTCTCTGATCACCCTGTATAAAATAGCCATGGATTTAGTGTAACATCTTCAGAGAATATCTCAAGAAAACTAATTTTTCTGGGCTTATGCCCGTGAAGACTTCTGATTTACTCATCTAACACTCCAAAATTACAAAAAGAGATTCAAAAAAAGTTCAATTTCGTTTTGTATTATTTTACATTTGTATACAGTGCCATCCGAAAAATACGCATCATATGGGAATTTTTCTTATTAGTATGATTACAAAAAAAAAAATGCATTGTACATGCTCTAAAACTCATTTAACACATATGTATTTTGAATTACGATGCGTAGCTTTATAGAGGGTAGGACAAAAAATGTGAAAAGTTTAAAAGAGTAAAGAACCCTTGTTTGTGAAGATATTAAAAAAAATATATGGAGAAAAGTGGTTTAGAATAAAAATTTAAAGTCAGATATGAATTTGTAGCTTTATTTGAATTTTTATGTTTTTTTATTTTTACTTTTTTATTTTTATTGGATGGTGTTTGTCACGAGTATTTTTAGGATTAAACAAGATTTTCGATTAAGATTCATCAATTATATTTTGATTAACTGAAATTTAACTTGGTTAAATTTTTTAAATAACAAATAATTAGAAAAAAACAAAATAATAAAAAAAAATACAAATTCTTATAAAATATTTACATTTTTCGTCCCGTATAAATACTACGCATCATAACTTAAACTAAGCATGTATAGTAGGATTAACTTTAAAAAGTCAGATGTGACGTCACACTAACCGTCCGAATTAATATTTTTAATTTCACCAGAAAATGTCAAACAGTTAAATGTCAAGTTGTGAACGAGCGTAAATTATTGCAGGAATCATTCAAACATTGAATTGAACCGCTTGCGTCAGTTTGAGAGCCACTGACAACTACATAAAATTTATTCACGTAATGACATTCTATCCTCTGTGTTGTGCATTTAATTCTTATTCAAAACCAATGTTGACGTATACTTATTTATGCGGGATGGAGTGTTTAGACAAACTGGACGGTTACTATAAAAACCACGTATATGAAACAAAATAAATCGAACTATCAAAAGGATGTGTATTCTTAATCGATACGTATGACTTTTTAGACTTTATTGGACTATATGTATGTATCAAATAAATTTTAGAGCATGCACAAACTTTCTGCGCAATTATTTTTTTTTTAATCTTACGAATAAAAAAATTCCCATCATATTGGGCGTACTTTTCGGATGACACTGTATATGTAATAGGATAGGTACAGAATCAAGATTTGCAGATTTGCACAGTTTTAAAGCATACTGATGATGATGATATTGAATACCAATTTTGGTGCAAAACAAAGGACGACAGATTAACTCGTTTGTTTATTTCATGATCGTAATTCGTGACCTGATCCACGGATCAAGACAGGAGATCCTGTGATGGAAGACTCGGTGATTAACTCCAGTTGTTCTTGCTGCGTTTGTTTACTTAATGCCTGTTAACAAGCGGAGAAGAGTCGCGGGATTGGTTTTTTATAGGTTTACCAGAGACCTGGGCGTGCACTTGAGAAAAAAACATAATAAGCATAATAACAGGGCGGTTCGGTATCGACTGAAGACAGCTCCAGACTCCCAGTCTAAACTCTAAACCGACAAACTGAGCGAGCGAGCATCTGCTTCAGAATCAGAATACCGAATAGCCTTCAATAATTTGATCAACTTTAATAATCGAATGTGGTTTTGGGAAAAAATGGGGTACTGGTACTAGTGCTGTTGCTAACGCTGCAGGTAATCGTGCAGCACCGGTAGTCACTCTTTTGACGTATGAGAACATGACTGAAAGTTTGTAAATTTATTTTGCATTCTTATTATAGTTTCAGAGCATTTTTATGCGGGGAAATAATGCGTACTAAATTTTATGCTGCCACTGTCATAAAACTACCTACGATCACCGATGCATATAATTAACATTTTAAGTATAATCGTTGGTATTGGTAACTCGACCTTTACATTTGAAAATTTACAAAAGAACATTCTTGGAGCTTCAAACCTGTATAAAAATTTAAATTAGGGCTCATTTATTTTACTTATTTATTTATTTATTTAAATTCTAAAACATCCGCCGATTATATTACAAATGAACATATTACTATTACAGTAGCTAGAAGAAATATACAGGGTTATCCTAAATAAATGCGAAAATTTTTAAGGAGTGATTCCTTCATTCGTTTGAGATACAGAGCTCAACTACTTTTTTACATACAAGGTGGCCCAGCGAAAACGTACCAGGCCTAATAACTTGAAAACTGAAGATGTACGCGAAAAACGCCGAAACAGGTCGATTTTGTTATCGAGGGGGACATATTTTCGTGACAAATTTAACTACTCAAGTTCACCCGCTTGGCAGGGGTAGCTACCCCTTTGCTTATCATCATAGGGGACAGCTATTGAGTGATACATCATTTGAAAGCTACTTGAATTCTTTTTACAACGATATCTAACATTTTGGGTTTCACTTACATACAGGGTGCCAAAAAAAATGTTTTCGTTGGGCCAGCCTGTATGTAAGCGAAACCACTCACATACATCATTTGATATCAAACATTTTGGGTTTCACTTACATACAGGGTGGCCCAAAAAAAAAAAGGTTTTCGTTGGGCCAGCCTGTATGTAAGCGAAACCCAAAATGTTGGATATCGTTGTAAAGAGAATTCAAGTAGCTTTCAAATGATGCATCACTCGATATCTGTTCCCTATGATGATAAGCAATGGGGTAGCTACCCCTGCCAAGGGGGTGAACTTGGGTAGTTGAATTTGTCACGAAAATATGTCCCCCTCGATAACAAAATCGACCTGTTTCGGCGTTTTTTGCGTACATCTTCAGTTTTCAAGTTATTAGGCCTGGCACGTTTTCGCTGGGCCACCCTGTATAAAATGTTTCATAAATTTTTAAATTAATATTTTCTTGCAAGGACCAGTGATTTTTTTATGTATTTGGTTACCGGTTTTGGGTTTTCACATTTCTTGAGAAAATCCAATAGGAATGAATGGTTTTTACAGTTGCATTTTAAATCGAGTAGGTTATATTATATCCTACTCTGTAGTTTCTTTAAATTTTAATACAGGGTGATGGAAATTATCAGAAATTTAATCACCCTGTATACAAATTTCAAGTACACTGCAAAGTTACTCATGAAAAGTTACTATAGGGTCATGTAAGCCGTTTTCCCACATTTTTATCCTTTTCCGAAATACCTACACTGGTTTGAAAATGAAAAATTGGGATTTTCACTTGTTTATAACTCATAACCTACCTACTCGATTTAAACTGCAACCTTGAAAACTATTTCTATTGGATTTTCTTAGGAAATATGGAAATACAATAATATACCTACAGGGTGTCCTATTTAAAAAAAAAAATTTTAATGTATGTAGGTATATCTCACAAAGCCGACTTTCAATAATTATTGTTTTTCTGTTTTCACAGTTTGCTGTAGGTAATCAGCTGAAAAAATGCAAGTAGTTTGCTAATTTAACCGACTTTCTAGCTCGAATAATAACGAAGTTAGCAATGGTGAACAGATAACTTAAGTCACCCGGTGGTACGAGTATACCTAGGTAGGATCATTTTTTCCTGGTAGGTACCTATATTTTTTAAAGCAGCTTCCAGCTTCTACATTATTATAGGTAGGTGTAACACATAATAAATCATAATAAATATTTATCCAATCGTGTACTACATCGGGAACTTCGATATTTGCCTTCTTGTATCACAATCATGTTAGTTGAAGTAGTGAGTAAATAACTGGAAGGTAGGTAAATAATGTAGCAGAGAGCCTGGCCTGGGTCTCGCGGGAAGATGGAGGGTTAATTGTTTGTTTACACGCGTTACGGCAGATCAGTGGAGGTAACTGCCTTCTTTGTCTTTCTCTTTCCAGTCGGCGGGCCTCCTACTGCTGCTGATCTGATCGAGTGCGAGTGGCCGGCCGACACGACACATTCTTCATTCTTCACTTTGAGTACGGGGTATACATTATACAAACGGGCTGTACTGGCACTGGCACTGGCTAAGGTCCGAGCCGAGATAGGTGGTTCTGGTCGGGCTCCTTAGGGCGCTTTCACACGGATTGTATATTCATATTTTTATATCATAAATAATTATTATAAAGCTGGTGACGTCAACGCAACGCTGAAGGTCAGTCTCCTAATCGTCTAATACTATCCGACATCTGGACTGGAGTGTGTTTTATGTTTATGTTTTATAGTATAGTAGAATCGCCTTATTATTATTACCTACGTGAAGCATATAAGCTTGTATGCTTTAAAATTGGCCTGGAGCGTCGTAGATGTGGCCAGACTGTTTGATTTAAGAATCACGGCTTGAAACTTATATAGAGAATATCGACTTTTCACGCTAATTATACGGTTGTAAAGAACTACCACAGTCACTGTAGGTAAACCTAGTTGGATTGCGAATGGAAAAGAATACATAGTTGTTCCAAAATAAGTGGTAAAACCAGAAGTGTAATATCAATAACAATTTGAAGCAATAAAAACTTCTACCATAATAATAATTACTATGGTCTAATTATTCGCTTCCTTACACGATTCTCTTCTACGAATTATGCGATTTAAATCTACATTTTAGATTGATACTTTTGATGTTTTTTTCATATCAAATATAATAAATGCAGAAAATTTAGCAGGAAAAATGACCTCTGTGAATTCCAATCAATCACTGTGAAAATGAATATGGTTCTATGGTGATAGTTCACATTTCACAAATCTGCAGAAACGAGAATTATCAAAATTGGTCATGAATTGCGACCTGTAATGGAGTGGAAATTTGAGAAATAATGAAAATTTTAAGAAATTGATAAAAAATAGCACATTACAACATGTTTCTTCTGTTGGTATGATGAAAGTTTTGGTAAACAAATTAATAAATTTTTTTATTAACGCTAACAATTTTTTATTAACGCTTTGTTAACAATTTTTTTATTAAAAAAAAAACTTGAGAAATTCCAAAAGAAATGTCCCAAAGAATCGTTCCTATTCTCATATATGACCTCTCCTCGTAACTCTCAGCCTGTAAACAATAATATCATTGAAACATGCGCCCTCGGTGGCACTTATTGGTTCTTAAAATGAAACGAAAAATAATAACTTCAGACTTTACTAATTATTTATCTATAGTTATTATTTAATAAACTTATATTTATTTTACGCTACTAAACGTTTACCTACTTATCTTTTATGACAGTCCTCGTACTACTTATTTTAGTATAATTATCTGGTCCTGATATAATTCGATTTATTCAATACGAGGGTCATTTGAAAAGTTTCCGGCCTTTTGAAGAAAAACACATAATTCAAGCCAAACAAAAAATTATTTCTCGACATAGCCTCCACGCAAGTCAATACATTCGGTCAAACGCTTTTCTCAACCCTTCAGGCCATCAGAAAAAAATTCTTTAGGCAAACCCGAAAAATACAGGTTTACTGCCTCTTCAACTTCGGTATTTGACTCATATTTGTTCCCACCCAGAAATTTTTTCAAGTTGGGGAACAAAAAAAAGTCACTCGGAGCTAGGTCTGGTGAGTAGGGTGGGTGTTGAAGCAATTCGAACTTCAATTCGTCCAATTTCGCCATTGCGACCATGCACGTGAGGACTTGCGCGTTGTTCTGATGAAACAGCACCTTATTCCTCGCCACGTGTGGTCGTTTCTTCTTGAATTCCGTCTTCAATTGTCGGTCGGTTAATGGTTTTACCTTTTTGAAGGTAATCAACCATAATGTGAGCAAGAAAAGGACCAGAATGACCAGGGCCTCTCAGTTCTGGCATCACAGCATAGCGCTGTCCTTGAAACATCGACAACTCCGGCTGCCGCTGAGCGATGATGATTAACTAAATGGGATAGAGGCCCAATCTCGGAAATATGCAAATACCGACAGACAAAACAGTAACCTTGTAGCTCTTGTGCGAATAACATTAAATGCGTTCTAAGCTTATTCTGCGCAATATTATTTAAAATATTCCTTATCCTTCCTACAATAATTACTCCACGACTGTCCCAAAAAACTGTCGCCATAAGTGCCATAACTTTTCCGGCAGAAAGAACGACCTTCGCCTTCTTCGGAGCTGGTTCCCCCACCTCAATCCACTGCATTGACTGTTGTTTAGTCTCCGGAGTATGGTGATGGATCCAGGTTTCGTCGACAGTAATTAATCGGCGCAAAAACTCAGTAGGATTCTTTTGGAACAGCTGAAGAGTTTCGCGCTACATGTCCATCCGTACGCCTTTAGGTCGATCGTCAACAAACGCGGCACCCATCGCGCGGATAATTTTCTCATGCATAAATCTTCATGTAAAATCTTATGCACCCGTTCAGTTGATATCCCACAAGCCTCAGCAATTTCCCTAATGGTTAATCGGCGATCTTCCATCACGGTTGTGTGCACTAAACTGACAATATCTTCCGTGGAAACAGTTTTTGGACGACCAGAACGTTCATCGTCAAAAATGCTTGTACGACCGCGTTTGAACTCGGCCACCCAATGTTTCACGGTTGTAAATGAGGGCGACGATTCACCATACACGGAGTCTAAGTCTTCTTTCACTTCTCGAGTTTTTTTCCCTTTCAAATACAGGAACTTTATCACCGCGCGATACTCGATTTTATCCATTGTCGTTAACAAACGTCGCCTGTCAACTTTGGAAGGGTACCATGTGTTTTGTACTGATCGGAATGACTTGAAATTTTTATGGCATACATATGTAAAGGCCCTCTATTGGTTGGTAAGAGAACTTGAATGCACCATGACTTTTTGCCGGTAAGGACGGAAACTTTTCAAATGACCCTCGTAGACCAAGCAAATAGAGTTTTTTCTTCACAAAGATAGTAACGGAATACCGCCGCGCGCGGTGGAAATAACCCCTAGATCTTGACTGTAGAGTTTTCTATTCGAGTTTACCATTTTTTTTTATTAACAATTTAGTACAAAAAATCACATTTTTTGTTGGTTTTTTGCTTATAAAAGAAAAACTGATAGGGCCTTCTGAATGGTCCCAATGGGCAAATTGTAGAAAATTAAAATATGAGAAAATGAGAGCTGAAACAACCCGTTCGGTTCATATAAGAGAGAAACATAACAAAAAAGAAAATTTTTGAGTTGGCAGATTTTTTGCGAGATGGGCTTGTGAGCAAAACCCAGACGCTGTCGGATTATTAGTTTTCGCGTAATTGCTATCAGAAGTACCTTCATAGCATATTTTGCAGTGAGGCTGGAAGCTCTGGCTGGAGGTCGTCCGATTCGAATTTATAAAATAGAAAATATAAAATATAAAATAAGTAAAACGCAGCGCAAATTGAGCTGGTTGAGCGCGCGAGAGTGTTTTCGCTCATGTTCGCGCGCAATTTTTACAAATTTTTCAGCAATTAAATGGAAAACGAAGATTGACGTTTCATTTTGACCATTTAAATTCGAATTGGACGATCTCCAAGAACTTCTGATTGCAATTACGCAAAAACTAATTAATCGACAGCGTCTGGGTTTTGCACAGAGCGTCTACCACAATACATGCATTTACCCCTCAAAAGAAAATGACGCAGCTCCCATTTTCTTCATATTTTAATTTTCTAAAATTAGTCCATTGGGACCAATTATTACTCTGCTCCATCAAATTTTCGTTCACTAAAGAGTTAATAAACAAAAAGAAAATGGTAAACACGCGAGTAGAAAACTGTGCAGTTAGGATCCGGGGGCTATACCGCGTGTGATGGCATCGGCGGTATTCCGTTACTATTTTTTTCAGAATCTGGTGCCGGTGATTTTAGAGCTCTGTTGTTAGGCCTGTACACAGTTCTGGCTCTAGCCCTTCTCGAACATTTTGACTTGCCGCCAAGAACTTAGAAAGATTGGCGCCGTAGTTGTGACCTATATCGTTCTCGTGTCGTTTTCTATTATTTAGCATTTATCGAATTTTGAGTAACAATGAAAATGTGAATATTATGCATATTGCGTCCTGAAAAAAACACGAATCTTGGCTCAATTGCTCCAATGTTGCCTAATGTGTTATTTTTACCTTTTTATTGGATTTCTTTGGAGAATTGTGCTTTCTTCAACATTTATCAAGCATCGCGCAAAACAATAAAGGTGACCCCCTGTGTATTGTGGACTGTTGATAGTTGATATGGACATTTACATTTTGTAATGCTAAATTAAATATTTACATTTCTTTAGATAATTCCTTCTTCAAACAACACTTCTGTTAAACTATTGCGGTTTCTTGTAATGCCCCGTGTCCGCGAATAATCTTGTCAGCGGCGTAACGCCATGTACGTATAATTTCGTAGTGTTACATAATGTCTAACCATTATCTTTATCTTACAAGGTAAAAAACTGAAGCTTTGTGAAAAAATGACGCGATTGATATTTATGTAGGTACCTAACTATTCGAGATCAGTTAAGTATTTTTCAGAAACAAATAAAAATCATTTAGTTTTGATATTTGATTATTAGACAATCACGAATTCAGTTATTGAGAAAAAACGCGAGACTTTTTTTTAGAATTATGCAAATAAAGATGAAATTCATGGGAAGATCAGTCTAGACGCTGCCTTACATCGCTTGACCGAGAACTCGAATGTATAGATTGTAGATAATGCGGAATGACAGAGACCGCACTATGAAGTGTGAGCGTGATGGAAGACCTTGTTAGCATGAGTTATAGATGAGACAGTGGAGGAGACTTAATGAACTCTGAAGGGTTGCTTTGAGGCTATTGTTAATTACGAAAAATCTGCAATAATTATTTGTGTCGTTCTTTCAAGTTTCGACTATTGTTATGATCATAAAAATTAAATTCTGAGCATATTTTTGGATAATTTTCCACCCCATCAAACAAACAATCAGCTTTAATGTTAGTTATTGATCAAGTTGTGGTCTTGATTTATACCAGCTGGTCCACCAGCCTCGGATGTATTTTTTTCTATTAATATTTTTACTTTTACGCTATTTTTGGAACCAATTCATCAACGAATAGGAATTATTAGTCTGTTTTGTTGCTATAGTAAGGTGGCGCCCCACAAGAGTGCAATGTTTTTGGAAAAAAATTAATGTTTTCAAGGCAATTTAAAGAGGACACGTCATGTTGTTAACGTCCTTGAAAATTTTCAGTTATTAATAATGATACCGGTCACAGCACCTTTGATATTCTTAATTTGACATTCTTCCTCATTATATAAATTTTTCATTATGATTGCTACCGGGATAATGTTTAACATGTCAGTGTTTTTTTTTTTTAAGTTTTTCTCTGGTTATTTTTTGATGTTCCTTATTTTTTTTAAATAATTAGTAAAGTTTTTACTGTATTCAACCTTATTACCTATTACAAGTTAATAAAAATTAAATGTTTCTGTTTTTTTTTATTAAATATATTTTTTAATGAAATACAAGTAGAACTCAAAAATTCATTGGGAGTATTATGAGGCAATTATTTTTTTATTTTGATTATATTTTTGACATCCTGAATATAGCTCGACTACGGCTGCCTCGAACTCATGCATGGTTTATACATACAGGGTGAAGCATATATAAGGAATAAATTAATTTTCTCATCAGTTAATGTTTTGTAGAATTAAAAAAAAACGAAACAGGCCTATTTTTAAATTTAATTTATACCGGGTGTAACATAAGTACTGCGAAAGATTTCAGGGGGTGATTCCTGAGATTATTTTAAGAAAAAAAGTTCATATGAACAATGGGCCGAAAATGCTTACCCGCTGAGGTTTAGCCCCTCAAAGTTGGGACCCTCACGAAGTTTTTATTTATTATTTCCGAAACCGTTCGACATAAGATGACGAAATTTACCACATCCACCAATGTTTTTATGCCTAATAAGATAGACTGTAGATCACTTTGAAAATTTCACCAAGGGTGGGTTAAATCTGGGGGGTTTGGGGTAAAAATTACCCCAACTCTTTTGTATCAATAGTTTTTTTCAATTTTGATGTAAAATAATGAAATATTGAAGCTTTCTGCGTAAAAAAGTAATTGTTCTTCAACTTCGATAAGATGCACCGTTTTCGAGAAAAATCCATTACAACATTTAATTGCATTGCTCTGAAATGTAAGTACATATTGCAGAACGCCAATTTCTGCCCCCATGTCATTGAAAGCAAATTCATTTTCGGTTCAAGATAAGCAAAATAAACCATTTTGAAATGGATTTTTCTCGAAAACGGTATAAACTGATCGTCGGCTAGAGCTCAACGCACCCTGGCCACGATTTCTGATGTCGCATTATAGGTTGGTTAACTCAATCCATTAACCGCTGCTTATTCTGGAGCACTCACTACATGCCCCAGTTGATCTCCGGGCTCAATACACCCAGAGACCAAGAGAGAGAGATACTTTACTGGTCAGTTCCCAGCATACTCTGCCGGATCTTTTAGTTGCATGGCGTTCTTTATATAGCCGGTGCTGGTGGAGATAAGACGTCTATCGTCGTCGCAAAAACTGTATCGAATAATAAATACATGTCTCTAATCGCGCAGTAAATAATAATTATCAACGAAAGCCTCGGATTTCTTTACAAGTTTTTCAAAATAGGTTTTCAAAATATTCTCCACGAAGATCAATGCACTTTTGCATCTGCTCGAACCAATTCTGGAAGCAGTTATTCCACTCTTTTGTTGGTACTGTAAAAATTACGTTTTTGGAGGCGTCGACGACTCGTCTGGCGACTGAAACCTTTGACCACGCATTCTGTTCTTGATGTTCGGAAAGGTAAAGAAATCGTTAGGACTTACAATTCCAACAATTCGATGTTTTATTGCTTTAAAAATTCTCTTGGTGGAGGATGATTCCGTCGTTCGGGGTTGGTTTTTCTAAGCTCAGCCATGTCTTCCGGTAAAAAGGGTTGTATACCAATCGGCAGTAACGGTTCTTGCAGATGAATTGTGGTATACATGACCTGCTGTTGAGACAAATGTCGCGACCGTCTTTTTGGACACACTTCGAGCACGAATGACTTTTGTTGGTTTTCTTTAGCTTGGAACACCCAAACGGACGACTGGCGTTTATTTTCGGATTCATATACATACATATAAGTAAATCCACGATTCATCACCACTGACGATGCTGCGTGTAACATTTTTAGAGTTTCCTGCGTTGAAGCGGTCTAGAGTTTCTTTGACACCAATCGACACCAAACAGTTGCGGTATCCAATGGGACACTAATTTTTTTACCTCAAATTCGCCATGCAATTTTTTGGAATTGAGGTCTTTGAAATCCCAAGTCATGACACAATTTCACGATAGGTCGATCTTCCTTGATTCATGAGCTTGCGCACAGTATCGACATTTTCCTGGATGACTGCCGTTTTTGGTGCATCTGCCCTTTGATCGTCGCTTAGACTTAACCGTCCACGTTTGAATTCTCCGCACCAGGGAGAAATTGTCGACTGATGTGGTGCTTCATTGTCAAAAATTTCTCGGTTTAGTTCCATTTTTCGAATAACTTGTCCACTTTGAAAATTCACTGTATCTACAACACTAACGTCGAATCGCACTGAATCTTTAAATTTAGGTTAACTAAAGATGGAGGTTCAGTTTTAACAGTGATATTTAACAGTGATTAGCGGCCCATTGTGTTCCTGCCTCGGCCGAAGCTTTCTATACCTACTTAAAGAATTTTGTTTTCATCAAATAGTTTAAATTTGTCTCTGTTGAAGAAGTTTATAATTTTATAATGATAAAAAAATGTTTATTGGGTGACGACCCCCCCCCAAGCCGTCGGTCATCCTACTCAACTGCCTATATTGCCTTACGGGTACGGGTAAAATGGTCCTGCTTTTTTTTTTCATCATAAAATACCGTTTTTCTCGGGAACGGTTCACGTTAGAGCCTCTGACCAGGAGCGCCTTTTTATGTCGAAAAGATTGGTGGTTTGAAGTCTGGTTTCAGAATGCCAAGTTTCCCAGTTTCGTAGCAATTAGGGGCAAAAAATTTCAAAAAGTATATCTACGATAAGATGTGTCCAAGATGAGATATAGTAAAAAAAATTAAAGCACTGTTTATAGGAATTTTTTTCTCAGAATGCACCAAGAAATTACACTTTTCATTTTCCGACACAACATGTTTTCATGAAACACCCTGTAAGTATTTGTTTTCTGCCGACCAACACTTATGCACCTATTGATTAAAAACGTCTTGGGGAAAGTTTGAATACATTAATTTGGGAACGCATATTGGCCTGCTTATAATCAATTAGTTCCTTTCAATGCAAAATACTGGTTTTACATACGAATGTAGGTAGGTATTCAGAAAAATTCGATTGATTGCGGCATACTCGAATCGAATTAACTTACATTTATTAACTGATTAAAAATTATAATTTTAATTCTCGTTCGAGCGATGTGCAGGTTGTGTAGGAACGGCACGCCCATGCTAACCAGATGGACCAAAAGGAAGACCACGATCACGTTGAAAAGAAGAGAGCTTGAAGGTTGTATTGTGCGGCACCGAACTCAAGAGCAGAGCCAGAGCACGTCGGATCGGAGGGTAAAAACCTCAACTCAACCGTTCAAGCAGTTCTCGAGCGAGGGGTAACTGTGGAAGCTGGCGCTAGAAGTCAACTACCACTCGCGTGTCATATGACTCGTATGTGTGATAAATAAGTGTCGGGATGTCGATCTTCCCTTGCGTCTTTTATCCAGTGCGAGTTTGAGTTTCCATGCTTCCTGTTCGCTTGCTTTATTATTAGATTAGAATCGACGACACGGACACGGGACTTATTTATAAATCTACCGTGAAATGGGACGTAAACAATAATGTGAATTGTGAACTATAATCCAAAAGAACCTGTTCGTTCGTTGGTCGGAGTGCGAATAGTGCGAGTGCGATTGTGATTGTGAAATAGTACCATTTTAGTGCAATTCAAATCAAATCAAAGTGATTTTTAGTTGAGAAGTGATGGAAACGATCTTATCTGCCGTGCAATTGATTACTGGATTTTAACTTTAATTGTTGCGGCTAAGGTCGCAGATAATTATTGCGGTAATGGACCTTCTCTCTATGTAAAAGGTATTAAGTTTATAATGGTCGTTTGGTTACTAAACATTGAGCAAGTCTTGTTTTGGTGTTATAAAGCGTCCGCATTGGTTATTAACGAAATAATATGCTTATCGCAATCAAATCTCAATAAATCGGCAATTAGCTTCTTTGTGCAATTACCTAAATTAGCAGTGATGAAACGTAATTCATTCAACACTGATTAGTATAGAAGCAAATTGCCGTAGTTGTTTTTTTCTTAATGCTGTTTGCTGTTTGATAGCCTTCATTATTATTTGATGTTGTGTTTATTGGTGCTATTCCATGATGAATTTGTTTAAATTATAAATAAAAAGATCTTGTTTAATGTTTGGATCATTGAAATATGTAGGTGAAATACTTGTTGGGTAATCTTATAGGTACCTAATCTATGTGGGTAATTAGGACTACCACTGCCACTATAAGCTAATAAGAGAATGTAAAATAAAACTGCTCGTTTTGAAATTTATACTTACAAAGAAATCAGCCTCCGCAACCGCAATCCTAGCAGAGCAAGGTCTTCCAAAATTAATATTTAAAATATTGGAATTAAATCGTATTTATCAATGTGCTAATTATGTGTGCAAGTGTTCATAATTTTTGTACTCTTCTCAGTATCCTCAAAAATGAATATTTCGTCATGTTAGCAGAGCATCGCCTCAATATGCAAAAATTAAAGAAATTCTAAAACTAGAACTTGGTCCAATTACTCCAATTTATGTGCTAATTATGTCTGAAATTAATAATTTTGGTAATTACCTATTTACATCCGCGGCTCCTAAGTTTCATCAATTTTTTCGGGACCGAGGAGTGAAATAGGGGTGCTGGGTGGGTAAGAAGCTAAAAACAGCCATTGCAAACTAATATCAAGGTCACAACTAAGGCCTCTTTGACACTACGGTCGAATTTCTATTTTTTTTTCACTTTCAGGGCAAGGAATATATCTTCGAGATTAACAATAGCACGGTTTTTATTTTGAATTTTGCATTTATTTTTCATTTATATTCAAAAAATCGTAACATCAATCCCTGTTGTCTTTTCACGATATGAAAATGCGGATATATTCCGAGTACGTGACTGTTTACGTTTCGAGTGGTTTTGTTTTGTCTCAAGTGGTTATATCCCATAGATTGGATGTATAATCATCGCATCTGCCAGGTCCGTACTTTCATTGCACTCTCAAGACCAATTTTTTATGCCGTTTTGTGGCTTTCCCTTTCATTTGCAAAGCAAATGAATACCTTCCTGGTGTGTTGTGTTACTATAGGTACGTCCTCCATCCCTAATATAGGTGCCATAGTGAAACTGTAGGAGCCGCGGATGTAAATAATGACCATAATTTTTGTGCTCTCTGAGCAGGTATCCTCAAAAATCAACATTTCGTCACGCTAGCAGAGCATCACCAAAATTTGCAAAAAAATAAAAAATCTGTACCGAACTCAAAAACTTTGTTCTATTTATGTGCTAATTATGTGCGCAATTCATATAACTTTTGTGCTCTCTCAATAATAATGAATATTTCCTCACGCTAGCAGAGAGAGAGCATCGCCAAAATATGCAAAAATCGAGGCAAAAATTTAAAAAATCTACACCTTGGAACTTTGTTCTATTTATGTACATATTTATGTGCGTAATACAAAATTTTTCGAGTAATTTTTGTGCTCTCTCAGTTTCCTCAAAAATTACGATTTTAAAATATTCTGCTTAGCGTGACAGCAGATCATCGCCTAGGCCTAAATAATATGCCGAAATAAAAAATCTAAAACTAGAACTTTGTCCTATTCATGTGCTAATTATGTTCGCAATTATTCATGATTTGTGTATTTGTGTGCTCTCAATATCTTCAAAAATTAACATTTCGTCAGCTAGCAGAGCATCTCCTAAATTTGCAAAAATTGAAGAAATTATAAAACTAGAACTTTGTCCAATTTACGTGCTAATTATGTGTAAAATTACAAATTTTTGTGCTCTCTCAGTATGCTCAGAAATTACATTTCGTCACTCTAGTGCTAGTGTCTAGTTCTAGTAGATCATCTCCTAAATTTGCCAAATATAAAGAAATTCTAAAACTCAAAAACTGTCCCGAGCTTTGTCCTATTTATGTGCTAATTATGTGGGCAATGCATGATTTTTGTGCTCTCTCAGTATCCTCAAAAATGAATATTTCTCGTAGTACCTATCCCTCGACCTATCCTCAAAAATTAACATTTCTTCACCCTAGCAGAGCATCACCAAAATATAAATAAATAAATAAATATCTTATGGCTGTGGTAAAGCCCAAGTGTCAGAAGTTTTCAAGTAGCCTCAAGGGCCTCTGACGTAACTTAACGACTGCTGTGAAAAAAATATAAATATAAATAAATATAAAATATAAAAAAACCAAAATATGCAAAAAATAAAAAAAAATCTAAAACTTCGAACTTTGTTCTATTTATGTATTTATGTGCGTAATTCAAAAATTTTCGAGTAATTTAGAGCTCAGTTTCCTCAAAAATAACGATTTTAAAATGCTCTGCTTAGCTGACAGCAGATCATCGCCTAGGCCTAAAAACAGTCGACTTTGATTTCATTGTGAAAATTTGTTTTTCATTGTCTACAAGTTTTTCATTGTGAAATTTCATAATTACATTATTTATTATCAACAAAAACAAACCATTTATTTTTAATTTAATTCGTTAAAACCGAAAAAAAATTTGCTGAAAATTCTCCCTGGTCGCTCTCCCTGGCCGAAAGCGTGGTTGGCCGAAGTCGAGGCCGAAGTGTAGCTAACTTGACTTGGGTATTTATTTTTAGTAGACAAGGAAAATAACGAGGAAAGTAATTGAACGGCTAAGTGCAGAAAGGGAAGTACTTCAAAATATTAGTTCTGAGAAAATCAATATAAACTGGGTAGGCACTGCTCTTAATCTGCATCGACGCATTTTTTTAATTAATTAATTGTGCCATGTAAATAAATAATTATTATGAAGAAGAGCGAGTTTCCCTTTCTGCATCAAACGGGATTTTCTGCGTAGCCTATAAGAACAACTAAATCGCATCGCATGACTTTCTTTTCTGCGCCAAACGATCGGGCTAGGTCGAAACTATATGAAAGCATGTGTAACTCATTTTTCGTTAAAATGTCAGTACTTCCCTTTCTGCACTTAGCCATTCAATTAGTATAATTGCCGAAGTTTGGTTACTCATTTATATTGTTTAATTTGATTACATTTGTTACAATATCATAAAAAAGACAAGACGTTTACGTAAGAGCAAAAAACTTTTACAGATTAGTTATTTTCGCAATGGGAGTAAAGTTTATGGAATTTGGATGTTGTTGTTGTTATCTTTATACAGGCTGATCCCGAAATGGCGGACACGAACAGCACCACAGCATCAATTGTGGATTAAGGATTCTAAGTTTTATTTACTGTTTTCTCCAGTATGGCTCCCTTAAGAAGATATGACCACTTTTGTAGAAAATAAAGTCACAACACTGCACTGGATACCATTCTTCAGGCAGAAAAAAAAAACTATATAGGGCGTTAAGAAAATGACGGATACATTGTAGGGGACACTCAGTACAGTTACGGGAAAAATAATTTAAAAAATTCTGGTCTTCAATTTTCTGAAATAAAAAATACCAAAGTTAACATTTTACTATCTTTGTTTTTCGGTATTTGCAAAAACTAGGTGATTTTACAGATATAAAAAGGGTACTTTAATCGTTATCAATTGAAAAAATTGCTTAAGATGTATTACTGGCTTGGAAAATTTAATAGGATTTTTTTTCCAAGATGCTGGAAAAAAGCATTTGGCAACAACGGGTTTGATACCTTGATTACCTGCATTGTTAGAAATTAGACGAAATTACCAAATACCAACTGTTATCGTGTTAAACGTTGCCAAATTTATTGTTCAATATTTTGCTTATATTTTTTTTAAATATAGCTCTGGATTTTTTTTTAATTATTTTTCCCGTACTTTACTGAGTGTCCCCTACAATGTACTGAAGAGTTTATCCGTCATTTTCTTAACAGCCTGTATATCTGTCTCGAATAATTATTATATTGTGGTGTGGTTTCACCAAAGAAATGTAGAGAAAACATTAAGCTGTGTTATACAGGGTTATGCAAATTTCATGGTGCCAGTATTGGGATATCCTAAACCATAAGAGATACAGGGTTGCTTAAATTAGAGAAAAGTTGCGCTATTTTGTGGCCATCTCGAATCCGTCAAAACATGCAAGATATCTGTGACCGTTCCTGAAATATCCTGAAAAAACTGAAAAATCGAGAAATCTTATTTTTGCCATATCTTTCTTGCCATTGGAAATTAATAAATAATTTTTCGTAGGCTTACATAAGCCGTTATGAGCTATTCATCTGACGTTTCAAAAATTTTCAAAGCCGACTAGATCCCAGAGTTTTCATAGCCAACTTTCGTTTTTCTTATGGCCGCCATATTATTTTTTTATGTCGTTCGATAAGAATAAAATAATGTAAACCAAAAATTAATAAATTTTAGAAAAAAAATTGCAAAATTTTTCTTCTTCTTTTTTCAAAGAAAAACAGAAAGTTTCTAACTGAAATAGGTCAATATGAAGTCCGAGATGAAGTCATACTGCTTGCCTTATAGTTTGTTAATTTCTCTATGATATTCAATCTAAAAAGTTGTCTTTTTTTATAAAAAAAAGAACAAAAATTTTTGAAATTTATTTTTTGAAGTTTATTAGTTTTTGGTTTCCATTATTTTATTCTTATCGAACGGCATAAAAAAATAATATGGCGGCCATAAGAAAAACGAAAGTTGGCTATGAAAACTCTGGGATCTAGTCGGCTTTGAAAATTTTTGAAACGTCAGATGAATAGCTCATAACGGCTTATGTAAGCCTACGAAAAATTATTTATTAATTTCCAATGGCAAGAAAGATATGGCAAAAATAAGATTTCTCGATTTTTCAGTTTTTTCAGGATATTTCAGGAACGGTCACAGATATCTTGTATGTTTTGACGGATTCGAGATGGCCACAAAATAGCGCAACTTTTCTCTAATTTAAGCAACCCTGTATCTCTTATGGTTTAGGATATCCCAATACTGGCACCATGAAATTTGGATAACCCTGTATTGCAAATATTCGACCAACAGAGGAAATATTGACCTGTTTGTGCATTTTTCGCGCGCATTTTCAGTTTCCAAGTTTGGTACGTTTTCGTTGGGTCACCTGTATAATCTTTTGCAAAATGTTTGGTCCTCGGTTTCGTCTAAAATACGACGATAATATAATTTTTTTTTATATTTTAATTAATTAATATTTTTCTAATTAATATTTTTTATTTATTTAGCGTGGAATATTTATTTGGTAAATTAATTGATACAAATAATTTGTCAATGTATATAAAACAAAGTAACAATTAATTGTAACATTGTTGATTAAATCTAAGTTCAGTTGTACACTAATCAGTAGTGTCAGTTGTCAGTTGTATTAGGTAGTTGTTTGGCAATAAAATCTTCTCATACCTTATATTAGGTGTAATTATAATGACAGGGTATAAATTATAAAACGAGTCTACAAATTAGAGTAAAAACCTACCAGAGAACGGCTCACGAAAGGATTCACACAGCATCTTCAATTAAGTATTATTATTCGGTACAAGTTGCCCGTTGTCGAGATATACAGGGTGTTGCGGAACTCCGCCGACAAATTTCTAGAGTAAACCTATTATTTTAATCTGGGACTATAGAAGACTGTTCTAATTAGCTTATTGTCGAATTCAACAATTATAAAAATAATGTTTACAATGAGAGAAGAAAGATGTCTTTTGGGGGTTACAAGGATAATTAGATATTAGATACTTTTTAGAAGAAGTGGGCGTACCTATATCGAATAGACATCAAGGTATTAAACTTTTTCAAAAGATTTCTTTGATCAGTAAAATATATAATTAACACTGACTGTGACTTACATTCATGGCCAACTGCAAGGATAAGAAATGTTGTTCTCCTGATTCCTGGTCCCGCTAACAAATATGTCATTCTATGTTAATTAACTTGACATTTAAAATTACCAACAAAAGGTATTGAATATAATGCTTAAGCTGTTCTTGAGGTGTTAGATAAAGAAATTGTGTTCTTTTATCCACCAAAGCCAAAAATTTCACCAACATTCACCAGTCGAGGAGGTTGAAGTGTAGTGTCATAAAGATGAAAAGACACGAAAAATAAATAACACAGAAACGAGGAAACAGCCAGAACAAAAAGTGCAAGAGGAATATTCGGAAGTCTATACAGTGTGTCCCCGGATGGACCTAACTCTACTTATAAACTTCCTTATTTTGCATCTTAGGGAAAAAAGTCATTCTTTTAAAAAAGTTTTGCTTTATCTAGAATATCTTAAGCCGCTGTCAAAATTTCGAAATAATATACAGGGTGGATACAATTCATTTATTACAGATTTTAGTTACCACGTACAAAAACAAAAGTTTATACAGGAACTTATTCCACATGTTGCCCTCCTATTACACATTTTTCAACAAATGATCTAAACTTAGTATGAAACTTAAAAAAAATAGTAAAAAACAGCTGCATCCTACTTGAAAAAAAGTGATATTAACGAGGATATTAATTGAAATTTTAACAGAAAGTCAGATAACTAATCAGAAGTTTTATCTAAGTAGATATGTTTATCTTTATTAGGATAAATAAGTAATACCATGGATACATTTTGCCAAAACAAATGATTTATACGTTTCTGTCAATTGTGTCCGAGAATTGCTGAGGAAGTTTGACAGAACAGGCAGTGTATTAGATTTGAAGAAGAAAAAACAAGCATGATTTTACGAGCATGATTTGCAAGATGATGAAGATATTTTGAAACAAAAAATTACGGAAGCTATAGCGCGCATTAATGAAGAGACCATTCATCTAGTAATTGAAAAGTTTAGATCACGTGTTGAAAAATGTGTAACGTTAGGAGGGCAACATGTGGAATAAGTTTTGTATAAACTTTTGTACATGGTAAAAACTGTAATAAATGAATTGTATCCACCCTGTATATTATTTCGAAATTTTGACAGCGGCTTAAGATATCGCACACGTATTTCTAAACTGACATAAGTCAAAAATTAATCTTTTGGGAAAATGTGAAAAACTATTAAGCGAGCTTAACAAATAAGCTCCGAAACATGAAGAGTGACATAAGTGCGCTCTGGCGGGCAGGATTCAAAGCTCAGTTGGTACACTTTTGATGTTTGATAGAGTTTACTAATTCTTACCATGGTGATAACTCAAAAATGTAGATTTTTGATTTGTGTCACTTTAGAAATACGTGTGCGATATTCTAGATAAAGCAAAACTTTTTTAAAAGAATGACTTTTTTTCCTAAGATGCAAAATAAGGAAGTTTATAAGTATAGTTAGGTCCATCCGGGGACACACTGTATAACAGCAAAAGTGGATCTGGAAAATAAAATGGAAAAATAGGCTATTCGGGTATTTCGGGTGATAGCAGGAAAGACGCCAGGAGCGATTAGAAGTCGCTGTATCTCTGGTTAAGTTTTAAATTTCTGTTAAGCCATTTTCGAGAAAATCTGATAAAACATTCAAATTTTTGACGTTAATTTAAAAACGTCAAAAATTATCAACATAACTCGTATCAGTTATCAATTTTATTCAATTTTATTATTCATTAACTCAAAAGTGCATTTTAAAATAACAAAAAATGTTCTTTTGGAGATCCCAAATGAACTAATATTGACGAGAAAATTATTAAAAAAAAAATTCAACATGCAGGATGTACTATTATAGTAAAGAAATTAAATAAAAATCCTAAAAAAAATTGGCCGGGAAAAATCCGGGGTCGCCAGCCTCTAGAATAACCGAGAGAATAACATTGCTTTATTAAAATGTTACCTATAGGTTTTATTCGAGGTTTTATTGGTAGGTGGGTAGGTATTTGGTAATGAGATATACCTACATAGAATTAGAAAATTGTAAATATTGAACCAATTGCCGTATAGATGAGTTATATTATTATTCTTGTATTGATGACTGAGAACCTAAAAACCAATACAAGAATAATAATATAACTGAGATATACATATTCACATGGGTGTAGGTACATAGGTACATACGGTATATATAATTAATATGGCATGCCACACATGCCGCAAACAAATCTACAAATTAAGAGCAAATATTTTACTTCCAATGAACTCAACTCAATGAAGTGAATTCATAATAATTAATTACATATTATTATTACATAACATAAAACATAATTATTATCTGTCTTTGATACAGACAGAAGTGATATCATTATACGTATACATCTTTATTTTGCATGTGCCATGAGATCGTGAGAACAGTGAAAAAATTAGACTCGGAGTTGAATTATTCGTAGTTGGTATAGTCTTCAAGTTCAAATTAACCTGTTTCATCACTTCTCCAAATTTTGACGAAATTGGAGATTTTAGGCAGATGCAAATTTGAATTCGCACACGCTGTATAATAAAGTATGTAGGTGTTCTTCCTTCATATACCTACATCGTGTGAGTAATTGTTTTTCTAAAACCTTCCCAGTTTACGTTTGCAGTTGCTCACACGGTGTAATTATTATACAATATCCCACCATGATTAATTTTCAATATCTTCGCTTCGACTTTGAATTTTGAATAGAGTTGGGGACGTGTCCTTTGTTTCAGAGCTCACTATGGGGATCTCATAAATGCTAAGAGATACACGGTCGGTTAAATTAGAGACAAGATGCGCAATTTTGCGGACATCTCGAATCCGTCAAAACATGCAAGATATCTGTGACCGTTCCTGAAATATCCTGAAAAAACTGAAAAATCGAGATTTGTTATTTTTGGAATATCTTTCTTACTATTGGAAAAAATAAATGATTTTTTTTCATCTGCTTTCATCTACCTGACATTTAAAAAATTCAAAGCTGGCAAAATCCCAGAGTTTTGATAGTCAACTTTTTTTTTCATTTTTTTGTTTTTTAAAGAAGAAGGAAATTTTTTTGAACGTGATAGATTTTTGGTTTCCCTTTTTTTTTTAATACAGAATGACAAAAAATTATTAGGCAGCCACTCGGGCAGCCATAAGAAAATTAAAAATTGACTATGAAAACTCTGGGATATAGTGGGCTTTGAAAATTTTTGAATTGGTGGATCCCTCTTGACGACTTATATTATTAACCTACAAAAAATAATAAAATAATTTCCAATAATAAGAAAATTATAGCAAAAATAAGAAATCTAGATTTTAAAGTTTTTTTCAGGATATTTCAGGAACAGTCACAGGTATCTTGTATGTCTTGACGGATTCGAGATGGCCACAAAATTGCATATTATCTTCTCTCTAATTTAACCGACCCTATATAATATCTCTTAGCGTTTACGATGTAGACATACTGAGCTCTAAAATAAGGGACACCCGGTATACATTATGTATTACATTCGCAAATAAATAGGTCACAATGACCACAAAAATTTCATTTTACCGTTTCACCTTTGATCAATAATTATTATTGTCACCGAGTTTATTACAGTTAACGATTGCAGGTAAACAATAACAAACATACGTCATGATAAATAAACAAGAAACGTTATTCTTTCACTTGTGATGCGATTTAGGTTGGTACGAAATACCAATGACTGCCACAGGCTGGGCCATCGAAAAGGTAACAAGCCTAATAGCTTGGAAAGTGAAGATGTACGCGAAAAACGCCGAAACAGGTCGATTTTGTTATCGAGGGGGACATATGTTCGTGACAAATTTAACTACCCAAGTTCACCCCCTTAGCAGGGGTAGCTACCCCTTTGCTTATTATCATAGGGAACAGCTATCGTGTGATACATCATTTGAAAGCTACTTGAATTCTCTTTACAACGATATCCAACATTTTGGGTTTTGCTCACATACAGGGTGGCCCAACGGAAACTAACTCGCCCTAATAACTTATAGACTGAAGATGTACGCGAAAAACGCCGAAACAGGTCGATTTTGTTATCAACGTAGGCATATTTTCGTGACAAATTTAACTACCCAAGTTCACCCCCTTGGCAGGGGTAGCTACCCCTTTGTCATCATCATAGGGGACAGCCATCGAGTGATACATCATTTGAAAGCTACTTGAATTCTCTTTACACCGATATCTAACATTTTGGGTTTCGCCCACATACAGAGTGGCCCAACGAAAACGTAACTCGCCTTAATCACTTGTATGTAGGGCACCTTGTATGTAAGCGAAACCCAAAATGTTGGATATCTTTGTAAAGATAATTCAAGTATCTTTCAAATGATGTATCACTTTCGCTTACATACAGGCTGGCCCAACGAACACGTAACTTGCCTTAATCATTTGTACGTAAGCCACCCTGTATGTGAGCGAAAATCAAAATGTTGGATATCATTGTAAAGAGAATTCAACTAGCTTTCAAATGATGTATCACTCGATAGCTGTTCTCTATGATGATACGCAAAAGGGTAGCTACCCCTGCCAAAGGGGTGAACTTGGGTAGTTGAATTTGTCACGAAAATATGTCCCCCTCGATAACAAAATCGACCTGTTTCGGCGTTTTTCGCATAACTCTTCACTTTCCAAATTATTAGGCTTGTTACCTTTTCGATGGCCCACCCTGTATAATAGACCTCGATCAGGACATTTTTGTCGAAATAAATCCGTAAAATCGAAAGGGTTCTTATAAGCGATTTTATTGATTATGTATATGTGTTGAGTCGATGAAAGAAAAACCTTTAATCTTGAGTTAAAGAATCATTTTCTTCGTTGTTTTATTTAAAAATGGATAAAATCGAAAAATAGGGTTTTCCCCTCTTATTTAGGTACTTATTGAACAAACCACCGGTCGTATACAAAAATGAAGCATGTAAAGGTGCGTTTTCACCAAAAAATCAAAATCATTGTTAGCAAACGTTAACAAATGTTTGCGAATGTTTCCAAATGTTTGCAATTAAAATGTCTCCACTGAATATTCACAGACACCTGGTACCTACGTTATTAGCATTCATTTGTTCATGTTCCGAGCAAAAATGGCTCCGAAAAGAAAACGTATTGTTAGTGCCGCATCTTTCATAATTATGACTGTTTTAATTGAAAAAGATTTTTTAGAAAACATATTTTATTTTATCATTCATTGATTTATAGTTATAGTTAATTTGGTAGACACGTCGCAGTTACTGGAAAACAACAAACAACACTGCTCTGATTCCCTGCGATTCCTGCGAACACTCCCTGCTCGTCTACACTGAAAATACTTCGCGCACGCACAAGCAACAAATCCCTTTGATGTACCGACAACGCTGGGAACACGGACAAAAATGATTGCAAATGTTGGCGAATGCGCGTTATTTTCGTCTCCACCAAACAAATATTGTGATTTTGTGATTGCAAACATTTGCTAACAATTGCAAACGTTTTGCGCGCTTGGTGAAAACGCACCTTAATAAAGCGTATGCTCAATAAAAATACCTACGAATTGAGACTGTTAAATTAAAATTGGTAAATAAGTGAAAAAGTTGTTGCAAAAAAAACATGAATAGCTATTGTTGTAACTTTGCAAGAAATCATATTAAATCGTCCAAATTATCTTTATAACAAAAATAATTTAATAATTTTTAATAATAAAAAAGATATGGGTTAAATAAAAAATCTCGAGATTTCAGTTTTTTCATGATATGTATTTCAGCAACGACTGAAAATTATCTAATTTTTTTCAGAATCTTATTCAACATAAAATAGGGCAACTTTTCTCTAATTTAATCGACCTGTATCTCTTACCGCTTACGAGTTCCCAATGGTGGGTAGTACAAGAATTTCCCACCCTGTATAATTGAGTGTACCTGCTATTAAATGATACTTATACATAAATCAGCATTAATAATGTATATTACATACAGGATGTATCTAAATATGTAGCACCGAAAAAATTTGAGGGTTGATTCTTTGGTAAAAAAAAAAATGATATTAACATAAATGTGTCCGGAAATGCACCGTTTTTGAAATATAGGGCGTAAAAAACGGATTATTTCTCGAGTTTTTTGAAGATATCTGGGGAACCGTTTGAGATGCGAAACTCAACTTTTGTACATGTTTTTTCCATTAATATTAGCTATACCTACCTTTTTATTATCAATTCAGTATATTTTTCATGTACCTTTTGCGGAGATCTTAGGATTGAGAGAAGTTTTGTCCTTTATTTTCCGACAGATTTCTTGAAACATTCAAAGCGAGTTTTTCATTGTAAATGACTGTTTCTCTCGAAAACGGCTCACGTTAACAGTTATGACCAAGAGGACCTCTTAAAAAAAAAACTGGCGGTTAAAAGTGCGCTTTTAAAATATCAATTGACCCAGTGTCGTAGATATTAGGGGCAAAAAATCCCCCCAACCCTAAAAATCTCCGCCAATGGGATATTTAAAAAAGTTAGTTAGCATTAAAATAGTTGCTAATACCAATGATGAGATCTGTACAAAAGCTGAATTATACGGTTCCCGAGAATCCCGAGATATCTTCAAAAAACTGGAAAAATAATATTTTTTTGACACCCTCTATCTCAAAAAGGCACACGTTAATGGGAAATTTTTTGTTTATATTTTACTAAAAAATCAGCCCTTAAATTTTTTCGATGTTACGTTTCAAAAGCGTCATCGAATGTTGTCTATTTTATAAGTCTTACATAGTGCTTACTCTGTGGTTAGGACTATTTATCGCAACTTTTTATACGCCAACGTCACTGTCATAACTGTACGGTAATGAACTTTGCGTATGCCTTATCGTGTATTGCGTATGTCATTTTCCAGCACATTTTTATAAACGAGATAAATATTTTAGTTTTGCGTACAAATAAGTATGCGAAAAGTGGTACTTTTTATAGTGGTCGTAGGAAAAATAACTTACGCAATTTAAGTACACCTTTTACGTGAAGTTTTATAAGTGTCTATTTATTTTGAAAAATGTAATTTTAACGAAATTCTTTTTTATTTTCATCGGGCGCTATTATCGGAAAAAATAAAACTCTTCATTGACACTTTTAACTTGATGAATTAGACGAATGCGCAACTTAAAAAAAAACTATATAACTATAACTCCTTAACTCCTACCATTTCCAATATCTCATTGTTATCTATCCCATCCGTACCTTCGATACACTGATGCCCGTATTCACAAACGATAATTTCCTAAATAATTACGTAATTATTTAAATGAGTGAGATGGAGATATGCAGTTTTTTTGCAATAGAATGAGATGGGGATAATTGATTACGTAATTATTTAGGAAATTATCGTTTGTGAATACGGGCATGTATCTATAATAACGAATTGATGTTATTTTTTTTCTTCCAGCTGAACAACTCAACTGTTTCAAATTTTACCGTCCTGAAAAAGCGGAAGATATTGAAATTGATTTTTATTTAGGAATATAAAACTTCATTAATAAAACTATACTCTATAGCAGTAGTAGGTACTATGGTACCTACTACTGTTACGACTTATGATATTGATATCTAAGGTGAAAGTTTGATACATGTAAACACTGCTGAACAGTAAAAACTTATAATTACCAAAATTTAATCCTCATAGGACCTGTTTATGCCTCTTCACTTTCTTCCTAGTTTGATCAAATAATTTTGGGACCTTGAATCTATTGCGGAAAACATTTACGCCATACAATAATAAGAGTAGGTACCTACTTATTTATTTATTTTTTTGTTGTAATCCCCATTTATAGGGTCTTCATAATGGCCAACTTATTTATTAGAAACATAAAGTTTATAATTAAGTATAATAAGAAATAATAGATTGCCAAAGGTAAAAACTTACGTTTCATTTCGTCGAGAAGTGACCCATTTGCTAACACTTTCAGCACTGAAATACTATTGGTATTGTACGTGGTGGTGGTGGTGCATATCAAATGCCGGCGATTTTGAAACTAATGCTTAATTAGAATTAAACTGACGCGACGTGCTAATGATGCGATAAATATGAGAACCGGCGTCCTTATTGTGACGGCATAAATAATAATAGTGGGTACACACAAAAGGAGCGATTCTTCGGACGTGCATGTGTTTAGCACATAAACAAGGATTCCTGGTGTATTGTTATAATTGTATGTAAACACCCCGTGATTAATAATTGTTAACCGTTGTACTCGTTATATTGATTGCTTAGTATCATTGCAACATCACCTGCATGAATAGGCAGGTTTAAATTCTACACTAATTCTCAGTTTTAAACCGAAACCCATAACCCATAACTATTTTCTATTTTTGGCAATTTTTTGTTTTCATAAACTTTTAAATTTACCTAACTGACAGGGTTTTTTATTGTCAAATAATTGACTTTTTAGCACGGCTTTTTAGACAGCTGTCAAATAATATTGAGATTTTTTCATCAATATCCGAATGAAAAATGGCACATTATTGTTGTCTATACTCGGCAGCGTGCGTGAAGTATTTTGCGACCTAGAGCGACAACTATTTCGTGGGCTCATAGAAATCTTGGATTTGTTTCCCTAGCAACGAAGCATCAATCAACTTGGAACTAGATTGAAAGTTTCCTTGTTGTATAAAAAATGTTGTGTGCATCTCGAGCGCGAAGTTATTATGGTGCTTTAGAATGAGTTTTTGCCTAGGCTCTCTCTCGCCTTGACAAAAAAGCTTCCATTCTCAAAACAAAACGTCAAAGTTCAATTTCGCGAAATTAGCAAATAACTTAACGTTAAATCTTCAGAAAGCAATCCTAGATTTTGATTACTAATACTAATACCCTCGCTAATACCCCAAATGAAGAGAAAGAATTCGCTAGTTGCTAGTTTCAACACAGCAGAATAATTTATGGCAGGTGCGGCTAACAGTAGAGAATAAATAAATAAATAAAATAAATAAATTAATCAAATTGTTGATTGATTAATAATAATGATAAACGTAGATTAATTATTTGGGACAGCAGTCGATAATATAAAGGATACTCTTTTTTCTCACGCTTTCAAACTTTATTTTAGTTCCTCTTCAGGGGTAAGAAAGCGAGGTCTAATAATTTGTTAATAATGGTGGACATTTTTTTAATAAACAACAGCTATTATAAATCCTCTCTGTTTCTATATATGTATAACCAATAATAAAACATTTCAAAGTTTTGGCCTAAAGTAAAAAAAAATCCAAAAATTCTTTACGTTCTAATATTCCTATTTTTTTCTTAATTTTAGGAAAATATTAGAACGTAAAGAATTTTTGGATTTTTTTTACTTTAGGCCAAAACTTTGAAATGTTTCATTATTGGTTATATTATAGAAACAGAGAGGATTTATAATAGCTGTTATTTACATTTATCCAAAAAATGTTCAGCTTTTTTTTTTCGCTATTTACGGTACGGTTTTATAAAAAATATTTGATTTACTATAAAATTATCGTAAACTGAAAAAAATCGTAATTGAAACGCCACAGCCAGCCTTCCACTTTCGAAAAATCTTTTTGCTAAAATTTTCTTGAAAAAAATTCTACGCTTTCAGCTATGGTCTTGGGAAATTGGAAAATTTTATTTTTGCTGATATTCTGCAAGAAAAAGTTCGAAATTTTATAATAATGCCGGCCACGCTTTCGGTCACGAACTTAACAAACTAAAAAAATACTTTTTGCTGAGTTTAGCTAAAAAAATTCATAATAATGGCCAGCCACGCTTTACTTAACAAGCTGAAAAAATTATTTTTGCTGTAATTTTCTCAAAAAAAGTAAAAAAATCATAGTAATGGCCATGCAGCCGTGTTTTTCGCCACGGTTTGAATAAACTGAAAATATAGTTTTTGCTGAAATTTGGCTCAAAAAATCCTTAATAGTCTTAATATTTTTTAGATTTAGAATTAGACTTAATAATCTAAAAAAAAATCATTTAAGCTGAAATTTTATTGAAAACAGTACGATATTCTACAATAACGGTCAGCCACGCTTTCGGTCACGACTTAAGAAACGAAAAAAATATTTTTTGCTGTAATTTTGCTCAAAAAGTCAAAAAGTTCATAATAATGGCCAGCCGCACGCTTTCGGCCACGGACTTACGAACCTGAAAAAAAATCTGGCATAAATATTGGCCCTTCGGCCACGACTTAATAAAATGAAAAATGTAATTTTTGCTGTAAATTTGCTCAAAAAAGTCCGAAAATCCGTAATTTGGCCAGCCACACTTTCGGCCACAATACTTAATAAACTGAACAAAAATCTGGCAGAAATTGTGCCGAAAAAAGCCCGACATTTTAAAATAATTGCAACCTCGCTTTCGGCCACTACTTAATAAACTGGAAAATGTAATTTTTGCTGCAATTTTGCTCAAAACTATCAAAAAATTCATAATAATGGCTTGCCACGCTTTGACTTAGGAAACCGAAAAAAAAAATTCTGACAGAAATCTCGCTGAAAGAAGCCCGAAATTTTAACAATGGCCAACCTCGCTTTCGGCCACGATTTAATAAGCTGAAAAATATAATTTTTGCTTTAATTTTGCTCAAAAATGTCGAAAAATTCATAATAATGGCCACCCACGCTTTCGGCAACGACTGAAAAAAAATACTGGCAGAAATCTCGCTGAAAGAAGCCCGAAACTTTAAAATAATGGCCAGCCACGCTTTCGGTCACGGACTTTACAAACTAAAAAAAACACCAAAGTTTTTTACTGAAAATTTGCTGAAAAAGGTCCAAAATGATATAATAACATTTATTCTCGCATTTATTATCAAAAAAAAAAAAAATCCATTCAAGCCATCAATAACGAAAAAATTTTTTTGGTGGACATTAATCGAAGTTTCTCTCCCTGACCGAAAGCGTGACTGCCAGAAAGCGTGGCTGGCCGAAAGCGTGGCTGGCCGAAGCGTGGCTAACTTGACTTGGATTCATACTTTCTTACCCCTGAAGAAGAACTAAAATAAAGTTTGAAAGCGTGAGAAAAAGAGTATCCTTTTCATTATCGACTTTTGTCCCAAATAATTATTAATCTACGTAAATAAATAAATACAGGGTGTCTTGCTAAGGTTGGCCACCGGCCATATCTCGGAAACTAATGGGCCTATAACCTCAAAATAAAAAATTTCCGGACATAAGTGATCACGAGAAATTCAATGAAAATATTTTCAAGATGGCCGCACTTCCGGAAATACCGGAAGTTGACACCTACTTCGTTATTTTAACGGAAACACCCTGTAAAATATTATATTTTTAAATGTGTGAAGAAATCGAGTACAGGTGGTTTTCACCATTGGAATTTAGATTGAGTGGTTTAGGAGTTATAAACAAGTGAAAATCGAAAATTTTCAACTTCAAAGCAGTCTAGAACTAGAACGGCTCAAGATATCTAAAAACGGTTTACATATCCCTATCTTAACTTTTCACATAGTATCCTACTATGTGGTTTAAATTTTAATACAGGGTGATGAAAATTATCCGATTTTTCATCACCCTGTTGTAAAATTTACTCCACATAGTGGGATGAAACATGAAAAGTTAGGATAGGGACATGTAAACCGTTTTTAGATATCTTGAGCCGTTCTAGTTCTACACTGCTTTGAAGTTGAAAATTTTCGATTTTCACTTGTTTATAACTCATAAACCGCGCAATCTAAATTCCAATGGTGAAAACCACCTGTATTCGATTTCTTCAGACATTTAAAAAATATATTATTTTACAGGGTGTTTCCGTTAAAATAACGAAGTAGGTGTCAACTTCCGGTATTTCCGGAAGTGCGGCCATCTTGAAAATATTTTCATTGAATTTCTCGCAATCACTTATGTCTGGATTTTTTTTATTTTGAGGTTATTGGCCCATTAGTTCCGAGATATGGCCGGTGGCCAACCTTAGCAAGACACCCTGTGTAGAGAATAATAAAGTTCAACCCTTATTAGCTCAACTCTGGACTACCTCGTGCGTTTCGTTTTTTGCACACATGGATTTCCCAATTTGAGTTCATAGATTCTGTTGTAAGCTCTGCATTTTCCTTGATTTTGAAAGCTAATTAAAGAGATAATTTGATTTTTTTTCTGGAATCTTGTTTATTATACATGACACATGTCTTAATCGCAAACAAATTTTTTTGGGGTGGACACTAGTGTTCCGACATCTGTTACAGGGTGGTCCATTACCTATGTCTACCCGCGAAATAGAGAGGTTACTTTTAAAGATAAAAAAATTGAACCGATTCGTATAAATAGTAAATACCTAGTAGTAATCAGTTTAATTATTTTTTGTTCGTTCGGCCGCGCCAGCGATAAAAAAACTGCAATTGGATTTATGGTCAAAAAAACTGATTTGTCTTCTATACATCGGTAGAAATCGAATAATAAAATAAAAATCGATGAAAATAATGATAAAAAAACTAATAATTACAGGGCTCTAATTAAATAAAAAAATATTATATAGAAATGTATGATTGTATGGTAGGTAATAAAGGGACCAATAATCTGAAGAGGATAGGTCATTGCGAGGGTAATTGAGTTTGAGCAAACACTGAGAAGAGCATCCTCCAATGTTATTCAACCCCCTATAAATCCAGCCTTTCATTCAACTAGGAAAACAATGGGGATTCTTCTATAACTGTTTATGACTCAGTTTGCACCTAACCTCTTTAGATTTATTGGTCACTCTAATACCTATCACATGTCAATCATTCTACGTGTAATTTCTCTATGATATATTTTTTATTTAATTTAAGCCTGTTAATTAGTTTTTAGAGAGTTTTTGACATTTCTTTCCAGCGATTTTGTTTTTATAAATCGATTTCTACTGATGTATGCGAAAAAACTGGATTTTATATGCCAATTTACTATACCAAATTATATTTTTTTTATCGTTGGTGCTTTTTTATCGGTCGTATATGAATTATACGAACCCTCAAAGATACAATTTTTTATCTTTAAAATTAACCTCTATTTCGCTTGTGAACATTAGGTTGATTGACCACCCTGTGCATATTGTATTGTGGTCGTTATTGTGGGCATTATTAACAATGTATTAGGATGATCTAGTAGCATGTTTTACCCGTTCAAACAAACGTCATGTAAACATCCACCGATGTTTAAATATTATGCATAATACGAATATGCAATATTTGTCCAATAATTATCATTCTATTGTTTAGAACTACCTAATTTGCTGAATATTGATATCTTTTGTTTTCAGTTTCTGAGTTCTTGCATAACGTGTGTCATGTGCAATAATGTGTATTGAAATTATCCAAGCGTTATTGTACAAATGTTCTTCATATCATGTGAGTTACATTTTAGTTTATTTTGCGACACAATATTGTTCATGTTCATTATTTTTATGTCTATTTTACCTTATTTTAGCTTACTTCCTAACGAAAAGTTTTGTTTCACGCCGATGATTCTAATTTAACTTTCAAATTTTTTCAATGAAACAATCTTGTTGATTACATAATGAAACTGTGTTAAAATAATAAAACATACTGGGTGATTTATAAACAGGTACCGTAAAAAACGAGGGTGTTATCATCACCGATTTAAAGGAGAGCTGTTAAATTAGATCTTAATTTTATTATTTATGTTTTGATAATGTGGAAGATTAAGATAGTGATTTACTTTTACTTATCGCAAGGGAAGGTTACCTATAAGTACCTATAATGATATAAAGTGTCTTCTATTTTAATAAGGGAGGTAAAGTAATTTTCCTGTTGTAGCTCGGGTTGTAGACTCCACGAAGAAATTTGCTCAATCCGATCGAAGTTCCTGTAAACCCCGATTGTCCTATTTTATAGCGATTCAAAAAATTTTAAATGTGCTGTAACTGCCGAAAACGACACATTTATCGAGTTTCTCAAAGTCTAGACTAGACCAATAAGGTAAGGTCGTTCATAATGATGGAATGGCGTCTAGACGAAGTAGTTTTATTTCGTAAAAGAAGTTCAATACATTTTTTGTACGTTTATGATGCTTTCTCGCGGTCGCATTTCTTTTCACCAAAAACACAATTTTACTAATTTTTAATTTTACAATTTTACTAGTTTAGCCATAGAATTAGGGGCGGGTTCATATTATATTAACACATGATATATTCGATCTTCGATCCCGAATTCCCGGATTAATATCATGATTTTTGTTGCAGGCCTCCAGAAATGGTGAGGCTGGCTCGCACCGATGCCTCGTCGAGTGCCTTCTTCTCATCGCTCTTCACAATTCACTTCAGATAACAATCCATATCAGGTATTTTATTTTTGTGATAATAATTATACTATTTAGGTATACGTATAAAATGTTCGTAACTTGTAAAAAATATGCGTTTTTTTTTCTTCTGTGAAATTCATACAAAAACCGACAATTTAGTTTTATGAATTCGTCATTGGCATGATTGAAAACAAAACAACTCATCCTGTAATAGTTCATTTATAATGTTTTAATACTTTTAATGTCGGTTTCTGTGAAAAAAGTGCAAAGAGAGAACAAGTTTCGCAGGTGACGTCATAGACCGTCCCTTGCGCAGTGCCTATCAAACCTAATCAAACCAGAATCGGGAGTGTGTCGCGACTCGCACTCGCGACTTATATTTTTCGTCAAGGTCAAGAAAAAACATGATTGTCTGAAAATTTCAAAATTATCAAAAGCTACCAACTTGACTGCTATTTGACAAGTTAATCTAAATAAAAATTTGACTTTTTTTAGTCTAAGTCATTTTACAGTGTGTCTAAGAATGAACAGCATGGGGATCTCGGAAACCGTGGGAGATACGATTCCAAGCCTCGGTTACATGGGGAAAAAGTTGGGCAACCAGAAGTACATTGCAATGCCAGATAGAGATGTCAAATACCTACTATTTTTGATTTTCGAATTATTTTGAAAAACCCCGAAATTTTCAATTTTATTTTTATTTTATTTTTATTAACGTTATTTTGAAGATTGAGAAAAACTGGAACCAAACTTTCATTGCAGTTAAGTGGCCAGCTTTATTTTTGTGACGTCAGTTTTTTTTTATCTGACGATTCATATTTGCAGGGCCGGACTGAACTTCGATTTAGATAACTCGATTTAGATAACTTCGATATTATCTGATATGATAACTAACAATCAGTTATCAGACAAGGAGTGGAAGCATCGCTTGCGGACACGTAACCGCTCATGATGTCTACCGCAGCTGTAGACGAAACGTTAGGAGCAAATCTACATGGACCACGGCACAACAACCCGGAATCAATTACGATTTCAATATAGAAGCTGGCCGTGAAAGCGTACACACACCAACTTGTAACTTTGTCCCCATCATAAAATGCTATTTTGTGATGTAACTTCTCTAAGGGAAATTCTTTATTTTTTGAAGTCACAAATTACACCACACAACAAACTCAACGTGATTTTAAAGCTCTAACATGGTTCTGGTCATATGTCAACCGTAGGAGAGGTGAGTCTTCTGTTCCCTCTCGGGTGTCATATGGTGATGAAGTCGCTGACCGCCCCTTGGAAGTTGTCAGCCTCTTCGGGACCTTCTTTAATAGTTGCTTTAGGGATGCCAACATTACTACATCCTCATACTCTTCAGATCCCCTCCCCGACGCTGATAATAGCACGACATTCTTGCCACGTGCTTTCGATGAATCTGATATTCTACTATCGGTCAAAAAGTTTGGTTCTGCACTAACCGCTGGAGTTGATCTGATTCCAGCTTTTTTTGTGAGGGACTGTGCTCATGTTCTAATGGCTCCATTGCTTCATATTTTCAACTTGATTCTAAAAAATCAAACTTTTCCGGATGAATGGAAAGTGGCCAGGACGGTCCCTGTTTTCAAGTCGGGTGACAGGTCTTCTGTAACAGCTTACCGACCAATCGCGCTTCTATGTAACTTCTCCAAGCTCTTCGAATTCTGTCTCTATAGATATAGAAGGATAATAACTGACATCAGTCGGAAACTTTCGACCTGTCAACATGGTTTCGTTAAGGGGAGATCCACGGTAACGAATTTGGCAGTGATTCAGGAGGTAATCGCTGGGAATCTGGACCTGGGTCTGCAGGTTGATGTCGTATATACGGATTTCAGCAAGGCCTTCGATCGCTTGGATCATTGCACAGTCTTGTCCAAGCTGCGTAGCTTTGGTTGTTCCGGAGATCTTGTTACGTTGCTCGAGAGCTATATCACTGGCAGAAGTCAGTTTGTTGAATTATCTGGATTTCGGTCCGATGTGTTCGATGTGCCTTCTGGTGTTCCTCAGGGATCTGTTCTGAGCCCGCTTCTTTTCAACGTCTTTGTAAATGACGTGGTGATCATTTTCGCGAACTGCTGTCTTTTATATGCGGATGATCTGAAGATCTACACGGTTGTTAGGTCCATTGAGGACGCGGTGCTTATGCAGGAAAGATTGTATTTGTTTGGGAAATGGTGTGTGAAAAATCATATGAACCTGAATCTTACTAAATGTGCTGTGGTTTCTTACTCACGTAGTAGAGATCCTGTCCTGTATGACTATGGCTTGTCTGGGGTTCCTTTGACTAGATCTAATAGTATCAAAGATCTGGGTGTGGTATTTGACTCTGGTTTATCGTTTAGACAGCATATTGATAGGATCTCCTCTTCTGCCTATAGGATGTTGGGTTTCGTTATACGTAACTCTAGACATTTTGAGTGTGCGGACACGATGTTAACTTTATTTAAATCCTTAGTAAGATGCCATCTGGAATATGCCTCCCTAATCTGGTATCCCTCTTATCTCTCTTACATCAATTCCCTAGAAACTGTCCAACGCAAATTCCTAAAATATTTGTGCTTTCATTTAGATTCATCATATCCGCATAGGGGCTTCCCGCAGGACGCTCTCTTGGCGAGATTTGGGCTTCATAGGTCCGTATTCATCGCAATAAATATAACCCCTGGGGTTATATTTTGGAACATGTAATTGGTTTAAAATTCGTAGCCCTCGTAGGCTTTGAGCATTAGACCAATCAGCTGTCAGAAAATTCAAAATATAACCCCAGAGTTATATTTTGAAGTTTGATGAATACGGACAATAGTCTACAAAAACGTCGTGCAACTAACTCCGTTTTACTTCTATTTAAACTGCTCCACAATATCATTGATTGTCCGCAACTAGTTAGACGATTAAATTTCGCTGTCCCTCGATTAGGTGCCAGATTTCCTAGCACTTTTTATCTTCCAACGCCTCGTAGGCGCCTGCTGGAGTCATTACCGATTTACACAATGTGCCGAAATTATATGCGTGTCGAGAACTCTCTCGATATCTTCTGTTCATCAACTTCTGAGATAAAAACGTTGTTTGATTCTGAGCCCTGATTTACTGATTTACTTGTATATGTCGCAGCCTTCTGGTGAAATTGGCCATTTCATGAAAAGTTTTGGCATTACATGAAGTGGCTGTCAAATAGTGAAATGATTCCCAGTTACACTAAATGGCTAATATTTTCAGACATTTCATGTAATGCAAGTTTGTTTTTGTCACTTGATGAAATCGTCTATGATTACATCATTTGGCTAAACTTTCTGGCCATTTCATGTAATGCTGCAATCCATGCTTGCGTTTAGGAAAATAAAATCAGATATGATATTCTTTTCATGTACATTATTTAAAATTGGTTAATAAGGTTCAGTTTTTAGTGTAAATAGGTCATAAACGAATAAGATTATTCAAAACCAATATTTATTATACTTACATAATATTATAGAACAAAAAATTACATTCTTTACTTGAGCGAAACATAAGAATTAATAACACAACAAGTAATAAATCAACAAAAATACTAATAGCTCAACAACTAATAAATTAACAAATATTTCATCAATCCTATATACAGGATGGGCCACCGAAAAGGTAGCAAGCCTAATAGTTTGGAAAGTGAAGATGTATGCGAAAAACGCCGAAACAGGTCGATTTTTTTTTATCGAGGCGGACATATTTTCGTGACAAATTTAACTACCCAAATTCACATCCTTGGCAGGGGTAGCTACCCCTTTGCTTATCATCATAGGGAACATCTATCGAGTGATACATCATTTGAAAGCTACTTGAATTCTCTTTACAACGATATCCAACATTTTGGATTTCGCTTACATACAGGTGGCCCAACGAAAACGTAACTCGCTTAATCACTTGTATGTAGGCCACTCTGTATGTAAGCGAAACCCAAAATGTTGGATATCGCTGTAAAGATAATTCAAGTATCTTTCAAATGATGTATCACTTTCGCTTACATATGGGGTAGTCCAACGAAAACGTAACTCGCCTTAATCACTTATATATGTAGGCCAACCTGTATGTAAGCGAAACCCAAAATGTTGGATATCGTTGAAAGAGAGTTCAAGTGGCTTTCAAACGTTCTATCACTCGATAGCTGTTCCCTATGATGATAAGCAAAGGGGTAGCTACCCCTGCCAAGGGGGTGAGCTTGGGTAGTTAAATTTGTCACAAAAATATGTCCCCCTCGATAGCAAAATCGACCTGTTTCTGCGTTTTTCGCATACATCTTCACTTTTCAAATTATTAGGCTTGTTACCTTTTCGATGGCCCACCCTGTATAAGCTGTTAACAATAAAGTTACAAAAAACATATAACACAGATCATATTAAACAAAAAAATAAATTAACATTTCTAACTTTAGTCCATAAATAAATGGAATATTTTTCAAGTTTATTTATTAAAACATGGTAGACTGTTGTGACAACGGCTATTACGAAGTATAATTATTTTTTCTATACATGCATTTATTTTTCATACACTGTTGCTTACTAGGCTTACATAAACATTTTGACATTCCTTGACCCCCTGATTCTAGCGCTATTGCTTCTCTCACACTAATAGATTTATTCAAATTTCAAAGGTATCTCTTCTTTCATTAGAAATGGCGAGCCGGATATTGTAAGGCTTTCCACACCAAACCATCCATTGATTATGCCATGTTTACTAGCAACTTGATATACGCCGTTTTTTCGGTCAACTATCACACAGACAATATTTCTGGATTCTCCAGGTCCTCTATCGACTTTTGGAACATTTAAAAGCACACACTCGTCTTGGTAAAAAGTACATTAGATGAAGTGGCCAGAATGTTTGGCCTCTTGGTGTAATTTCGAGCTGTTTCATCAAATGGCAGAAATGTGTTTGCGTTTCATGAAATGTCTAAAAATGTTAGCCATTTAGTGAAATACGCAATCATTTCACTATCTAGCAGCATTTCATGAAATGGCCAGACTTTTCATGAAATGGCCAATTTCACCAGAAGGCTGCGACATATATATTGCAACACACTTTATTATACAGGGTGTCCGGAAATTATGAGCAAAAAATTAAGGGGTGATTCTTCTTGATGAAATATTGCCAAAAGTATCTATAATTTTTTTTCGAAAACTCAAAAAGAAGAAAGTTATAAGCCTCCAAAGTTGATTTTTTTAAATCAATATTTTTTTATAACTTTTTTTCTAGTGTACGGATTTTCTTAAAATTTGACACACTTGCCACTGATGTTGCTTTACATCCTTGGTCCAAATTAGACTTGAATCCCTCGAAATCAAAAGGCCTTAACTGCCCTTGGTCTTCAAAAAAGGCCTATAACTTTTTTCGTAATATTTTTTTCTGAGTTTTGAAGACGCACAATTGAAGAACAGGAAGAAATATTCGGAAAAGGTCCTCTTTGTCTATCACGATAAAATGACCTGCTTCCGAGTAAAACTGTTTCAAAAATTTGCTTGCACTAAAATTGATCACCATAAACTATGATCATTCTGCAACAATACCAAAGCATGTTTTGGGAACGGTGGCAGGGTTGCCTAGGAAACAAGACGTTTGCTTTGTATTTCATTTTGACAGCAATTTATTATTTTTTTTAATTAAAATTATTTTATTATTTTATTAAAAAAAAATGATTAAAATTTTTTTTCATTTTCAAAAAAAAATCATTTCCAGTCTATTTATAATACGAATGTCTCTGTTTTGTACATAACTAGGCAATCCTGCAGCTGTTTCCAAAGCATGCTTTGGTGTTGTTGCAGAATGATCATAGTTTATGGTGATCAATTTTAGTGCAGGAAAATTTTTAAAACAGTTTTACTCGGAAACGGGTCATTTTATCGTGATAGACAAAGAGGACTTTTTCCGAATATTTCTTCACGTTCTTCAATTGTGCGTCTTCAAAACTCAGAAAACAATATTACGAAAAAAGTTATAGGCCTTTTTTGAAGGTCAAGGGCAGTTAAGGCCTTTTGATTTCGAGGGATTCAAGTCTAATTTGGACCAAGGATGTAAAGCAACATCAGTGACAAGTGTGTCAAATTTTAAGAAAATCCGTACACTAGAAAAAAAGTTATAAAAAAATATTGATTTAAAAAAATCAACTTTGGAGGCTTATAACTTTCTTCTTTTTGAGTTTTCGAAAAAAAATTATAGATACTTTTGGCAATATTTCATCAAGAAGAATCACCCCCTTAATTTTTTGCTCATAATTTCCGGACACCCTGTATGTTCATTTTTATTCTCATATATGTGCTTTTGAACTTAATACCTGCAGATACTTTTACTCTTTTTTGTTTTTTTGCTGCGATTTGTTTTAAGCTAGTTTTTTGTAGTTCATATTGTTTGGTATCTCTTTTCTTTTCTTCTTGTTATATTACTGCTGTGTTTATTTTCTGTATGTTACCTATTTACACTTTGTATTCCCCGCCGGTAATTGGCTTCGGCTGTAGGTGGCTGTACTAAATAAACATAACCCAACTTTCAATTTAATCATCATTGGCCGCTGTCTAACGGGCAATCACGACATTCCCCGGGCAGCGATGTCAATTGGCCGCTCTTATTATTAAATATTAGCATTTGGTATTTTGACCAAATACCAAATTACATGGACATTAACGATATTGACCGGTTATTATGTTTAATTTCCAACTTGGCTGGGTAATATTGTTCGGCCAATAGCGTTATCGTCTTGTCCCTAACATGATTCCCTATATCATCTACCAATATGGGCAATGTTCTTATTTTGCCAGATAACAAAGTTGTGCATAATTTTATGCTTATTGAGAATCGGGAACTAAATTTGTGAAAAATTTAGCCATTACTGAGATATGCTGAAAAACTGAAGAATTGAAATTCTTATTTTAGCATAATTTTAGTTTTTTTTTTGTTGAAAATTAATTGATGATTGTTCGTAGACTTACATGAGTCGGCAAGAGCTAACCATCTGACATTTCGAAAATTTTCCAAGCCAACTTGATCCCAGTATTTTCATAGCCAACGTGTGTGTTTTTTTATCTTATGGCCGTAATATTGGTTTTTCATGTCATTCGGCAATAAAAAAATCATGGAAACCAAAAATTAATAACATTCAAAAGAGATTTTTTTTCGAAAAAAGGACATCTTTTCATACAAAATTTTTGATTTTTTTTTGTTTTGTTATTAATTTTTGGATTCCATGATTTTTTAAAGACTTTTTTAATGCCGAATTACATGAAAAACCAATATGGCGGCTATAAGAAAAACACAAGTTGAAGATTCTGGAATAAAAAATCATGCCAGAATCTTCAACTAAATCCCAGGATCTAGTTGGCTTTGTTTTCAGTTTTTTCAGCATATTTCAGCAATGGCTGATTTCTTCAAAAATTATATCCCGATTATTAATAAGCATCAAATTGTGCCCAACTTTGCCCGTCTAACCGACTCTGTATCTGGTAAAATAAGAAAGTTGCCCATAGTTAGATTCTGGGAACCCTGTATACATTTGGAAATGCAAGTGAATCGAGATACCTAATTTTTGGATATTGCATCTTGAAAGAACTGTTAATTTATATATTTTTTTGCAATAACTCGGCTCTCCGTCGAGGTACAAACATTGCAATTGGATAGGTACCTTGTTGTGCTTCTTTACCCTCTACAATTCAGGTTACAGTAATTTCAGGCAGTGAATTTTTTTTTTGTTGTTTTCTTCTTTCTCGTGAGATCTCGCTTGAAAAAATGTCTGGCTGAAAAACTTTCGCTGAAATACGTCAATATGAAGTCCTGCTGCTTGCCTCATGGTTTTTTAATTTCTCTATGATATTTTATCTAAAAAATTGTTTTTTTTTTAATTAAAAAGAAGAATAAAAATTTTTGAAATTTATTTTTTGAAGTTTATTAGTTTTTGGTTTCCATTATTTTTTTTATATCGAACAACATAAAAAAACAATATGGTGGCTATAAGAAAACCGAAAGTTGACTATGAAAACTCTGGGATCTAGTCGGCTTTGAAAAGTTTTGTAATGTGAAATGGATAGCTTTTGACGACTTATGTAAGCCCACAAAAAATAATTAAGTAATTTCCAATAATAAAAAAGATATGGCTAAAATAAGAAATTTTGATTTTTCAGTTTTTTCAGGATATTTCAGCAACGACTGAAAATATTCAAAGAAAAATCAAATTCTTATTAAGCATCAAATTGTGTAACATTTCTCTATAATTTAACCGACCCTGTATCTCTTGCCGTTTTCAATATACCCATGTACTGCATTTTAAACTGGACACCCGGTATTTATTAAATTAATCAAAATTAATTATATTGTGATTTATACCTATCTGGAGTGCCATGGCTAAAAGTGCTTGTCCGTCGGACGAGATTCGAGCTCTTGAAGTTGAAGGAGAAGGGGTGTTCATCAGCCCCGTGCACCTTCTTTGCAGGTGTTTAGGTCTGTTCTATTGTCCGGTCCAGGTATTCAGCCACACAATCCCATTCTTCTTTCGACTGCTATGCGAAATCCGCTAAATTGGAGATGAACAATAATTAAAAGCCCCCTGTCACCTCGTCTAAAAGCCATCGCTTCTGCACAATAGATTCTCTCGGTAATTGAACAAGTAAAACCGGTGGATTTATAGTGCAAAACTGTCATAGTGCCTTTTGAAGGGAGCCAAACAAGGCCTGGTGTAAAAGAACCTTTAAAACGCAGTCGGTTCGTCTAAGTTTGAACGAAAACCAAGGAAGTTTTTTTTAATAGGTACCTACATAATGTTATTCAATAAGAGAACGACATGCATCTTTCTTTAGAGTTTTTTATTTTTTTTTTAATTTGTTTCTATCTTTTGTTGGTCTTGTGTGAATCCAGTGGCCTGCCGCCATATTAAAACAAACAAACAAAAAATCGCTGAGGTACGATGGCGTAGAAGCGGCACACCAGTTGTATTTTTTTAAATTCCGCCTTTAAACTTTGATTTCCGAGTTCAAACTAAGAATTCTGACTTTCAACTAGGAATTCCGAGTTTACTCAGAATTCCGAGCTTAAACTAAAAATTCCGTCCGAGTTTCAATTCGGAATTCCGAGTTTAAACTCGGAATTAAAAAAAAATGAAACCGGTGTGGCGCTTCTACACCTTCGTACTAAGGAGTTATTTTAATTTTATTTTAGCTATAAATCCTTTTAAAATACCTTTTAGATTTTGATCAAATAATTTATTATAGGGCAGTGTAGTGCCTTTTTTAGAGATGGCGAAGCCAGTTGCATGTTGCATGCCCATCTTTTTTCAGAAATAAATATGTAGCTAAAATGATTTTTTTTTAAATTGTATCTTTTGTTGGTCTTACTTATATTTCTCGTTTCGGACTATGACGAAACTATAATGGAGTCGGAGCCTCTCTAGATTTATAATCAACAATCAACATGAAAAAGCAGTGTCCTTTCATGAGGAGTGGCCAGTGTCTGTTTGAATTAATGTTGTTTTGCCATTAAAATTTAAATACTTTTGAGAAACATGTTTGCATCAAAGTTTGGTATGTGGAGAACACGTTTAAAGTGGATGGATACCCGAGAATTTCACGATAACAGAAGTTTTTCTAGAGTTACGATCCAAATACTCCGATAAATTCAATTAATCAGTGTTGTTTTTATGCTTTGTGACTGTGACGTTCATTCTGATTTATTAAAGTAGTAAACCATAAAATTACTATTAAAAATATAAATTAATGCAAATTTCAGTAGGTATAATTATTTATTTCTAGTAAAAAATGGCATCATAGAATAGTTTTTTTGTTTTAAGTTCAAGCTCTGGATACTGAACCATAATATGTGTTTAATTAATTGATTATTGTTTTTTTTTTCGCAATTAGTGAACTTCTTATTTCAAAGATAACATCATAAGATATATAGTTGCACCATTATAATATATCCTTCTGTATATTTTTATCTCCTAAACGACAAGGTCGGTTAAATTAGAAAAAAGATTCGCATTTTTGTGGCCAGTGGCCATCTCGAATCCGTCTAGACTAGACATATGTACCAGATATCTGTGACCGTTTCTGAAATATCCTGAAAAAACTGAAAAATCGAGATTTCCTTATTTTGCCGTATTTTTTGCCATACTATTGGAAATAAATAAATAAGTAAATAAAGTTCAATTTAAAAGCCACATTTAAACTAGAAAATTAAAACTGTCCTAGTTTTATTTGAACAGAACTGCACCTCTTAAACAAAGTAAATTAGGAATTGGAACACTGTGAAAAACATTAAAATTTACATTATTTCTAAGTGAAAACTTTCTAAACCTCTTTTATTATTAAAATTAATTTATGTGCTCTTTACAGCCGACAACTGCACCATTACAAACCCCACATCATCATCACCACCACCAGAGTAATGCCAGAAGTAGCAAGCGAGAATACAAACGGTACAGCCAGCACAACAACGGTTACCAAAATCCCACGGCGGTAGACACCGGCCTGAGCGATGCAACCTTTACAGAAAGCGAAACTTACTACGATTACCATCGACAGCAGGGGTACCAGTTGAAAAACGATTACAGGTAAATAACCGAACTGAAATTAAATTCTGAACGATTTTTAATTTCAACCGTCTTTCTTCTTCCCAGAGAGGGATACTCGTTCTCGGACGACAGCGGGTCCATAAGGATTCCGCTGTACGACGACGACGACGACCTCTCTAGCAGGAGGTTTTCGAGAAACACCTTCTCGGAGGGCAACTTTGCCAGGGCGCATCAGTTCAACGAAAGCAACGTGAACCATCATGAGGCACGAAGGAACTCTCGGAAAGTCTATCCCAATCCGTGCGGAGAGACGGGTTGGGATAGGGTGTATCAGGAAATTGTTACCCCGTAAGTGTCTTGAATCTTAAACCACCTTTTGTTAATTTTGCTAGTTTGATTTTTATATTAATAGCTGCCTTCGCTCACCTCCAAAGCTAGTTCGTTCAAGTTGAAATCTTTTTGCAACAAGATTCTGTTGCTGAATGATGGAAAAGAATTCTTACACATTCCAGAACTCTCTAGAACATTTTAAAACATTCTAGAACAAATTGAAACTACAGAATGTTAATTCTGTAACATTCCAAGTACTTTTGAACATTCCATAACATTCTTGAAATTTCCAGATCATTCTAGAACTTTGTAGAACGTTTATAAACATTCTGGAGCATTCTCTCTAGAACTCTTTAGAACATCTTGAATCAAAAATTCAAAAACATTCCGGAACATTCCAACTGTTTTCTAAGATCTTGAATATCCTCGAAGACTATGATTCTCTAACATTCCAGAACTTCCTACTTTCTATAATATTCAAGAACAGTCTAGCACTTTTCTGAATATGAATATGAATAAACTTCCAAGAACAATTTAGAACATTCTAGAACTTCCAAGATCATCAACATTCCTGAACTTATTAGAATTTTCTGGATCGACTCTAGTACATTTTGGAACATTCTGGAACTTCATCTCACATTCTCTCAACGTTCCAGACCATTTTAGAAGTTTCAAGAACATTCTGTACATTTTGGAATATTTGAAACCATTCAAGAACATTGTTAAACTTCACGATCTTTCTGGAACATTCTTGAATTGATCAGTCTTTAACATTCTATAGCTCTGAACCTTCGTGATTATGCTAGAACATTCTATAATGTTCTGGAACAATCTTTAAATCCTAAGCGATTCGTAAATATTCTTAATCTATGGAGGATGAAGGGCTATCATATGGTACCATAGTGAAAATCACATTGAATTTATTAATTGAGACACCCTTATCTCTAATTCAAACCCCGCAGTCCTGATAGGAAACATTCTTAGCCTACAGGGGATGAAGGGCTACCCAGATAACCCACATGAGGCTGCGGGAGCTGGTTGTGGAGTTATGTCAGGACTGACATGAAAAGCACACTTTCATTTATTATGTATGTTGATTTCAGTGGCGTTAACCAAATGCCTGCTCATGCACCTCCTCAGAGGTTACTTACGACTCAAATCTCAGCGGATCGTCCTCAAAGTGCCGTGAGTTCTGCAATGACTACACTTGTTGTTGACGGTTGCGGTGGCAAATGTCAGACTTGTGAAAATGTCTGTTATTTCTTTCTGCAGGTAAGAAAAAAAATTAATCATCAAATCGCTAGCTATTTAATCAAATAAATAATACATTTTCCTTTCAGCTGGTGTTTACGATGGGTATCTTAGTGGGCGTGTCCCTCTGCTTTGCGGCGGCGGCTCTGCGTAAGTCGGCAGCCCGTAACCTCCAAGTTCTGGTGTACATCGGAGTGCTGGTGACGATGGTCTGCTGCCTGCTGCTGTGGATCCAGTGCAGTGCCAGAAGGGATGCGACCAGGCGAAGAAAGGCCATCACGGTGGCCAAGCAGAGGTTGCCGATCCCCATGGAGAACCTCGCCGGCAGGCTGAACAGGGCGGAACGCGCCAGGGAGCAGCCGTTGGTGCCGGTGGTCACCGGACTAGTGGATGGAAACCAAAGGTGAGTGAGGTCTTTTTAGTAAATGGCGAAACTGACCGAATAAATGTTTCAGAATTCAAATAACGCAAGCTGCCACCAAAGTAAATCGTCCTTTACCGCATCGTCCTCATAGTTCCCATTCGCCGACTCTATCTGACGAGCTGGGAATACCTTGGTGGCGCAGAAAGGACCTGAATCATTGAATGGAAATTTTAGCAGAACTTCATGACAAACAACCGGATAGTCAAGTTGATTGTATTGTATTATTGTAATAATTTTTAGGTTAATTTTAAACTGTGATATTTATGTAAAGGTGTCAGTAACTGTGAGCTACTGACCATATTATATTGAGACTACTCCTTTTTTTAGTGCATCTAAAGCCTTCTTGATTGATAATTATTTTAATAGTAACTGTCAAGATATCATCACTGATCAAAAGGGAAAATGAAATGGACTGTTTATGTTTTAGTTTTGACTTTACAATAAAGTAACAGCAAAAGTAACTGGTAGTGATATACAATTATATCGCTACATTGTTGCAATTTACTACCTATCACTAGTTTCAATAGTGTCTAATCTCCTTGCTATATTGGTAAAATGGATAAACGTTCCATTGATCAATGGTTAAAGTTAGTGTCATGTCTAGAATGAGAGTATTTTAATTATTATTGATGTAAAAAAGGCTTTAATAGCTTTGAAGGCTCCAAATTACGAAATTATAGTTAACTAAATGTGTCTCTGCTTCCTATTATTGTCTAGCCTAGCTAATAAAGAATATTAATTAAAGAGCTGAATAAATAGGAAAAAAAATCAAATCAAACACTAATTACAAGATGTATCCTTCGTATCTATTATGACTGGGCTGTCTTTAACTATTTATAAAGGCTTCGAGGTCTATAGTCACAAATATTGTTTTAATTCATCATATCGAAGGGTTAAAACTTCACCTTTAATTTTAAAGATCCCCCAAGAATAGATCAGAATATGGCTGTAAGTCTTCACTATGTTAACTATGTGTGTGTGTACTGTATAAATAATTATTATGTAAGTGCCAAGAGTAAAACTACCTCAATTGTATATAATAGAATAATATATTTTTGTAAAGTGATTGCGCCACGCCGATGATTTAGTCTGGTTACTGTTGGAAGACGCAAATATAAAAAACGATAGTGTATTATTCTTACAGCAGCCAAACTAATTATTATAGTGTGATTTTAGAATTTTATTGTACACTAGGGGCCCTTGATTTGTACAAAAATCTGATTTTTGCCAGATTACCAAAACATGTTCATCCTCTATAAGATAATCTCTTGATTAATTTTGGATAGTCATCTACCAGCAAATATAATGAATGTGTTGTAATACTTGTAATAGTCTAAAAAATATAAATTTGATGATAACTTTTTTATTCAGTTTTCTTACAATTTATTATGAAACGTGTCCTATTTTTTGTTTTAGTAAGTAGTCCCATAGAATAATATAAAAATCGACTTCTGAAAACACCATTAGTCTAATTTTGATTTGAAGAGACCCTCCAAGTCAATATGGTAATAAAACTAGGAAGTTGGTTATGGTGCTGTTGAAAAGGTATAATCACTTTTGGGGGTGAGTCTCTGGGGGGTACAAAGTATCCCCCAGGATGAAGGGGGATTCAAGAGTCCTCCAAATTTTTTTCAGAAAAATTGTCGCAGTATTCATATTCTTTCTAAGGTTTTCATTGTGTAATTAAATGACAGAAAACTCTCTCAAGATTAAGTATAACAAAATGAATAATATTAAGTTTAGTACCCATTTATTAATTTCTTGTGAACTCCTCCATCTGTTAATCATGCATGTGTGGTTAACAGGTCTTGTGGCCTACTTTCAAGCCATATTTACTCTAAATAACTCTAAATATTTCAGGTATTCATTCAATTAAGTACAGTAAAACCTGGATAACCCGGAAACGCCTGGGACCGAAAATAAATTCCGTCTTATACAGGTTTCCGGCTTAAACAACAACAACTGTCTAAACCGGAAACAAACCTGCTTAGCACGGAAAATGCCCAACAGTACGTACATTTTTTTTTAGCATCGATAGAATGTTTTCCCACGAGCCAATCTGATTTTATTTTGTCCTTATTCTTCAAAATATCATAAACTTGTGTTTTACCACACTTATTTTTTTTTTATAATACATATTTTTCCGCGAGAAGCTTAAGCTAATTTTTTGTTTTCATAACACATAATTAAATCTATTAAAATAGATTTCTAAAGATTTCAGTGTTAGAGTGTTGAATTTTTTATTTGCAGACATATCGAATATTGTACCTACTAAAAATAATTTGATGATCACAGTTGGAGCTTTAGAATTGACTAAAATTGAATCGGAACAGGACTATACAGGAAGTGCATAAGTACCTACAGACAGTTTTTATTGCCGCAATAAAAATTCCGAGAAGTGAGAGTAGGATAGACGCGCGAGAACATGCCGAGGTAAAGAGTTTTAGGTGGCGACGTCGGTCCGCTTCCGTCTTATGCAGGTGAAATTGCGTGCATAAGGTTAAAAAACGTGTTCCGTCTCCGCGTTACGCAGTTTCCGGCTTGAGCAGTGGAAGTTAACATGTAATGTGTATAGCTTAATTCGGGACCGGGAAAAATTTCCGTGATAGACAGATTTCCGCCTTATTCAGTGTCCGTCTTATCCAGGTTTGACTGTATCATTTTGTTTGACTTTGATCTAATTCTTCAAACTGTTGTTTATTACTAGAGAACGGATTATAGGCAAAGAAAAAATACAAAATAGGCGCCTTTATAGGCACATTTTTTGGAATAAAAAGGCTTAAACGTGAACCAAATAGGCAATAAAATAGACAAATTTTACTACCAAATTTCACTACATAGAAAAAATGAGTAACACAAATTTACGTTTATATGTGCCTTAAAAATTCCTGCCGATTTCCAAAAATTTACAGCAATTTTCTAAAGATTTTGTTTTACATCAAGCACGTTGTTTGATAAATAAAACAATAATTACAAATATTACACTTAGCATTTTGCTACAAGCTCGGAAAAATATTGTGTCGCCATTCAAGAATTCAAGATATGGTTTAATCCACGAAGAAATTTTGCTTCATTTACTCATTTTTATGTATTAAAATTTTATGCCAGCAAATTCTGGTCTACCAGTACCTTCATATTCATTCATGAGAAGTAAGAAAGTACAGATACATCTGGGAATCATTAAAACCAGATATGTGTAGTAAATGGAAACAATATTAATTTGAGAACTTGAAAAAATATGCCTCGGCCTTCACTACAGGTGTTCGGGTCAGTTATTATTTCTATAAGGGGTTATAGCTATTGACTTAGGACCTATAATAAATAATTATCTCAAGTAGGGTAGTAAAATTTTCAAATATTCTTTCAAAGTTAATAATTATTAGCATGAAATGTAGGTATTTTGAGGTGGACAAATTTAAATTTGTTTGAATAGGCAAGAATAGGCATTTTTTGTGAAAATAAGCACCAGATACTCAAATAGGCAAAAAAGGCACAGATAGGCACTTTGCCTATAATCCGTTCTCTATTTATTACTATTATTTTATTTAATTTTTGTTATGATTTAAATCCTTTCCACTATTTTTTCAATGGCCCTTGCCCACCTGTTCATTTGATTGTACCTGTCAATTTGACATCTTCAAATTAAATTTTTGCTCTTGCTATAGTGCCGGTAACAGTGGAGATAATTTTCGGCCACTAAATCCACACCTATTTTGTTTTCTTGAAATTTCAGGGGAAAAATTCTCGACTAAAGCCAAATGAACTATCCACGAGGTTACAATCAGTTTTCAATAATCTACATTTGCAAAAATTAACTTTCAACAACATGAACACCCAAACTTCCATGGAACTTAAAAATGGTTCAGTTTTCGATGCGGATGGCCGGATGCAGTTATTTGGTCCGAGGCAATCAGGAAGCTGAAGTGTGAGTAAATTAACATAAATTCTGGGTAGACTTATATAGATTTCAAAAAGCCTTTTTCTTGGGCAGTTAGTTTCCCACATTTTTCCAGAATCTCCTGGCAAACAAACTCTTTTGTACTATTCAGACTTGATTGCCTGGTGTTGATGTTGCATTATCGCGCAGTTGCCATGTCAGACTTTTTTGTAAGAAACTGGCAACCATTTACTTCATGCACAAATGACTTTCATGGCATTTGAATTCTTGAAATACTTAAATATTCCTAAAAAGATTAAGCGTGGTGAGGGAATTAGAGAAGCAAATAATCAAAATATGAAACAAATTAAAAATTGAAAATACCATGAACTATAGTAGGATTAACTTTAAAAAGTCAGATGTGACGTCACACTAACCGTCCGAATTAATATTTTTAATTTCACCAGAAAATGTCAACAGTTAATTGTCAAGTTGTGAACGAGCGTAAATTATTGAAGGAATCATTCAAACAATGAATTGAAGCGCTTACGTCAGTTTGAGAGCCACTGACAACTACATAAAATTTATTCACGTAATGACATTCTATCCTCTGTGTTGTGCATTTAATTCTCATTCAAAACCAATGTTGACGTATACTTATTTATGCGGGATGGAGTGTTTAGACAAACTGGACGGTTACTATAAAAACCACGTATATGAAACAAAATAAATTGAACTATCAAATGGATGTGTATTCTTAATCGATACGTATGACTTTTTAGACTTTATTGGACTATAGGTACAATTTTTAACAGACCATAACTCGAATTTTTATCATAGAAATGAGTTCTCACAAGGAAGTAAAAGAAAAAAAAATCGCTTAAAGCATCAAAATTAAACAGAAATTTACCAACTTACTGAAATATGCAGATGTCATTTTACTACTAACCAGGAACCACAAAAAATCAATAAATTAAATTAATAAAATTAGTTTATTATAATGAGATAATACAAAACTTGTAAACATACATAAAATTTATAATAAACAGAAAGCACAAAACATTAAACTTTATTGCACCAAGTCCAATACTACTTCCTATAATTGTGGTTCAAATTCAAATAGAATTTTTTTGTTACAAATAATATTTGTATTGTCCAAGGAACATTTTTTATGTTATAGGACTACTTTAATTTGTACCTACCACAAATGACTGTGATCAAGTTAATGTTTTCTATCTGCTGTCTCATTGCCTTTACATTCTCTATAATAGATCATGTCCAACTTGGTGTAGAATCAATTGATAATTTTTACAGTATCCACTGCTTGTAGAATAATTTCAGTCAGAGTATTCAAGACTATCTCCAGTCAGCTCCCTTTAAAATCAACTTTTATTAGTCAAATTAAAACATTATCTTTAAATTACTCTCTGAAATGGTGTGATTAATGTATCAGAAATCAAACACTAATTTGACCATTGTCACTTCTTGTACCGGTACACCATTAGGATCAGAACGAAAAAAAAGGGATAAAATCAAATTTTAATATTTATGGTATTTAGGAAAAATTTTGTTATTAAATTTTTCACTGTTAGATTGTTTGATCAGGTAAACCTGATATTTAATTTTTTTACTTTCAATAAATGTACCTATAATATGGTCGTGAATGATGAAGGGACTAGCTACCATTAAATTCAGAATACAACCTCTACTAAACTGTAGGTAAGTTAAGTAATAAAAATATTACAATACAAACAAATAACATTATAAATAATAAAGATTATAAACTAACATGCACTGAAAAAGTAAGTTGATCTAGAGAGTTTATATACCTACTTAAAACAATTTACTAAAAAATTGTTTTTTTCCCAATAATTAGCGGTGAAGTTGTTAATCATGTAGGTAGTTAATGAAAATGAGCCCAATATGTTTTAAGCTTCATTGTCATAATTTTGAACAACTTATTTTTCGAATGCTCTAAACAACTAAAACAATAAAATTACCAATAAATAAATAATATAAATGCAGTCAAATGTCTTTTATAAGATCTCAACACAACCAGGATTTGAAGATTGGATGGAATCTGGTAATAATAGATCCTAGCTTAGGTCTCTATTTAATGTGAGCAAACCTGTTCTCATATATTATTATATAGTAGTGCTAATGCTAATTTTATCATCCAGATCTAAAGACTAAGCGGTAATTTCATAAAATCACAAAATAGGAATGAAAAAATATTTGGTTTAATTTAAAAAGAACTCTTGAGATAATGTTAAGAACCAGCAGAACAAACGAGAGTCCTGATAATTTACAACCTGGAAAATCTCATCCTCACTCAACCTCAAACAACAATTCTAGCTACTTTGATAAGAACTTTCTGATGTAACAAAACAAACTGTGAACATGTAACTTTATTGGTACCTAATTATGGGAAGCTGTTTTTTTCTATTAATTAATAATTATAAGAGCTGCCTACTTATTTATTAGTTACATTTAAAGAACACACAAAAGGAGTATAAAATTTTCACTCGCTTCATTTCGATGTGTATAATTATTATTAATGATTGACAAAAGTAAGTTCTATCAAGAATCACTCATCTTTATTATTTAGGTACCAAGCATTGGAGTTCTCTATTCCTTTTTAAATAAATACGAATATATTTAAAAAAGAATGAGAAGTATCAATATCAACACCAACACCAACACCGACACCGACACCAACTCCGCATTCTACAAAAATTTTATAAAGGCTTTCAAATTTTTTGACATGTTGAAACGTTTGAATGCACCTTACAATAATGTCTAATGATAACGTTTGTTAGAACTTAGAACAAGTTCATCTTAAATTTTGGTGTACTAACATTTAAAGTGAATTTAAAGCTACTCTCACTCTAATATTATTAACACCTAGCGTATTTATTTTAATAAAAATAATTTTTTTCTCGGGTAATCGATTGCAAGGAAGAAAATATTCACATACATTAGAGGTATATCAGTGCGATGAAAGATGTGATAAGGTTTCATTGAAGATTTCACTTTTACCATTTCAGCTGTGAAACTGAAACCTGAGACATGAAATCCTATCTAAAATACATACCTACTTATATCTGAAAAATTCAACTGCACAGTTCAGAAAAAGGATTCCATAATTATTCATCAGTCCCTTCAAATTAGGAAAAATTTTTGAACTGCATCAATGCGACCTGTAAACAATTCATAAGGCGCACTAAAGAAAGAGTTATAAGAGTGGAAAATTCTATAGGACTTAAGTTATTTGACGTTCAGTGATTTAAGAAAATTTCCCACAATTTTGGTTCCATACTTTTTTAATTAAGCATAGTTTCACCGCTCAAGGGTGCTAAAATTTTCAAACATACTTTTGAGCCTTTTTTTAGATTTCAAGCCCTATTTGGAGAAAAATATCATCAGACAAAAATTGCAGAGAGGGAAATTTTCTACAATTTAAGGCTCTAAATTTGATTTCTTGTTACATTTGAAGAAAATTTTAGTTTTGGCTGAAAAATTGATAAATGCTTCGGCACCCTCTAGCGGTGAATTTTCAAAAAAGTAATTATTATTGAACTAAATTTTCGCTCTGCAACTTTTGTCTGATGGAATTTTTCTCCCAAACGCATAGTTTGGGCTTGAAATACAACATAAAGCCCAAAAATATAGGTAAATAAATTTTAGCATCCCCTAACGGCGAAACTATGCAGAATTTTCAAAAAAGTAATAAGACCAAAACGGATATTTTCCATTCCACAACTCAAGTTCCATGTAATTTTCTACCACAATGTCCAAAATACATTATTTTTCATCAAAACACAAACGCCTTTTTTTTGCATTGCTGTTGGAAAATTTTCCCTAAAACAGGAATTTTTTGCCCAATTTGAAGGGTCTGATTCCTCAAATTCACACTAACAAGTAGAAGATTGTCAAATCCAAATCTGAGTAGCAATAAATAGTTTTTTATTAAAAAAAAACACGATCTTAGTTAATGGAAAACTTTTTCAAATCGCTCTGATTGAATTCATAATTTTTTCAAAATTTCAGAATAACAGTACCTACTTTACGAACGGAGTGTTGCTACATACATAATTTAGTATTGATAACATCTTGTAATGCTTTCTGTATAACATAACCTAATAGGGGATGGATTCATGTTATATTTGCAGACGGCTTATGTTTCTTCATGAGATGACGGGTTCAATGGACGAAGTACAATTCGGGGGTCTCTTTCTACCATTCTATCTGCATCTTCGTTGCTATTAAAAACATCCAATTAAATATATTTTTATCACACAGTGTCAGAGATTAACATAATTTTTATAAAAATACCTGAGATCCTTATTTTCGTGTGGCATAAGTTTACATTGTTCAGAATCTTCATGCCGAGGCTGATACGCGACCTCCGATACAGGAGCATACTGAGCAGCCACCAGCAGGTCTGTGGAGGGGTTAATGGTCAAGGACTGACCACCCATGTCCAAGTGATCTTTGGAATTCCTCCAGCACCATCTTCTGGTTAGACGCAGGAAAAACACTGAAACATGAAAAACTCATCAACTGTGAACTATTTAAAAATTTTGAACGAGCAATAAAAATCATAAGTTAACGAAGAGTTAAAATTAAGCAAAAAAATTTACATGACAAGCCCATTTTGGAAGTATGTAGTTAATAGAATTTTGGGATATATGTTTATACAATTTTTTTCAGAATTCATGTAAAAAAAGGGTGCTGGTGTCAACACTGGCTCTGTTTCAAATAAATTAAGTGCTGATAGGCTAACATTTTTTTTTTTGTAGACAAAAATATGAACAATTTGATGATGTATGACAAAATTATTAAAAGATGTATTACAATTATTATTTCTGAATCACCTAACTAACAATGCTTGAAAAACTGAGCTATTGATTGCATTAGAAATACCAAGCAAACCTTAAATTTTTGAATATAATTTAAAGCTGTCTAGTGTAATTAAATGAAAATGAAATACACCTTTTAATTAAAATCAATTAAATGAATTAAACAATTACCAAACAGTAACATTGCAGTGGCAAAAAACACAGCTCCAAACACAGTGACCATTACATAAACATTACTGCCATGATTATCCGAGTAGTTCACAGCACCATTTATCAGCATCACCATCCTAAAATAAAAAAAATCATTACATAAAGAATAGTTCTGGTAATTATGTCTAAATAATGCAACCTCAAATAATTATTATGTTACCAATTACCATATAATATAAAACACTCCTATCTAAACAAAGGTAAGTACTACATGGGAAAATCTTGAATCAAAATAAGTAACCTTATAAAATAATCACTTTAAGAAAGGAATAATAATATTGTTAAATGTTACATTAAACCCTCAATTAACTGTACACCTTACAAGATATAATTATTATATTTTTGAGAAGTTTCGGGTCAGTAGTTTCAGTTTCTGTTATAAAGAGTGGGCACATATTTGTTTTACATTTGTGGTATCTTCAAAAACTAAAACAAGCAAGAAACTTGAGAGAAAAATATTTTTGAATCCTTAAGAAAAGTGCTTTTCACACAACTATTAACCATCAACACTTTTATGTGAGCTGCCTGAACAAAATATCATATAAACACATTAAAAGAATGGTTAATTCAATAAAAAATAAATCAATTTTATAAAAACTATCTTGAATACTTTACATTAACATGATGAATATAAAATTAATAATCCAGCACAAGCCAAAACTTCAAACAATCTGGACATGAAGAAAAATGCAGCAGGAATGTGTAGAAAATGAGGAGATCTAAATTGTAGTTTTATCAAAAATGGCTTCAAATGTACAATTATTAGGATTGTCACTCATATTACATGCTGAACTTTCTCGGAGACAGCTACATGGCAGGTCACATGAATCTTAATGGAAATAACAGCATGGATAAATATGTACCACTACACTACAATTTAATATATAAAATTGATAAAATTGTAACATCCTGAATCACATGCTGAATCTTGTTGGAAATAGCTACATGGATAAATATGTACCACTACCACTGCACAACAATTTGTTTAAATTGGGAGGATTCAAATCGCAGTATCAACACATTTTTTGCAAATCTACAAGTAAGAATATCGCGCACATCACATGCTGAATCTTGTTGGAAATAACCACATGGATAAAAATATGCACCACTACCACTACATTACAATTTGTATAAAACTGGGGGGTTCAAATCACAGTCTCTCAGATTTTTTGCAAATCTACAGGTAAGATTATCGCGCACATCACATGCTGCTAAACTTCCTTGGAGACAGTTATAAGGCATGTGACATGCTGAATCTTGTTGGAAATAACCACATGGATAAATATGCACCATTACCACTACATAACAATTTGTATAAAACTGGGGGGCTCAAATCACAGTCTCTCAGATTTTTTTGCAAATCTACAAGTAAGATTATCGCGCACATCACATGCTGCTAAATTTCCTTGGAGACAGTTTATAAGGCATGTCACATGCTGAATCTTGTTGGAAATAGCTACATGGATAAATATGCACCATTACACTACAATCTGTATAAAACTGGGGGGGGGGGGGGGGGTCAAATCACAGTATCATCAGATTTTTCGCAAATCTACAAGTAAGATTATCGCGCACATGCACATCACATGCTGCTAAACTTCCTTGGAGTTACATCCAGTGTCACATATGCCATGAAAGGTTTAAAATTAAAAATCAAGAATAAAATGTGATTCACCTCTGTCAAAATATCAAATAATGAATGATGTTTCAGACATGTCATGAGGAAGCATATAAAAAACGTGAAACCGCATTGTGCAAGATAAATAGGTATACAGGTGTCCCAAATTTTTTAACCAAGAGATATCCGCGTTATTTCGAAATATACACAAATGCAATTTGGAAAACTTCAAATATACCCCTAAAAGTCTTTATTGCTGCACCCCCAATACAAGTTTTCACCTTTGAACCCCCAAGTAATCATCCCCTACAAGATTTTCAAAAATCGCATGTCACTGTCTTCCTAACAAAGTCAGTAATCCTATCGAGCAAAAAAAATTAGGTGTAATTTGAAAAAATAAAACCAGTAGGGGATGATTACATGGGGGTCAGAAGATGAAAACGTGTATTGAGGGTGCAGCCGTAAAGCCTTAGGGGTGTATTTGAAGTTTCCCAAATTACATTTGTTTCTGTTTTGAAATAACCGGATATCTCTTGATTAAGAAAATTTGGGACAACTATATATTACAATTTCGGTTCCGGACCAGGACCACCTTCATTCCAGATAAACTGGCGGTTTTAAAGATCAATTCTGTTCCAGATAAAGCCGATTCCAAGATAATCGAGCCTCTACTGTATTTGTTAAACTGCTTTGTTGACATATGATCACTGACAGGATTAGACAGATCAATGAACTAGAACTATGCAGTGGAAAAAAGGCGGTCTTCACCAAATTAAATGTATGTCTTGCCTATTCCTGAAAGCCTGGTAGAGGCTCTAACATAAAATTTCTCAGGACAAGGTTGCACTATTCGACATGGCATAATGAATTCCTATGTTACGTATTGCTATTACCCTAGGGAAAAGCACGCCACACAAGTGACAATCAGCAGGACAGGGAACACATTCCTAGGCAGCATGCAGGGAATCCCGCACGGTCTCCTGGCTGCCGAAACGGTCGAAGCGAGGTAACTGATGGGGCCATCGTGCCAGCGATCCTGGAGACGACCGTCAGATTCGTAGGTTACTGTTGTCGGCTGGTACACAGCTCCACTTTGCGACATATTTCACCTGCAACACAACAAAACTTTTATTTATCTGATAGGTAAACATTCGAGAAAACCTTATAGAAAGTGAGGTTATATGATTCATAACAAATGTCATGGCCTGCTAGGACTGCTGCAGACTTCCTGTGTGATAAAATAAATAAATTATTGACGATGGTGTCAATGAAACATGATGAAACAATAATAGCAACATGACCGTTCTGGTTCTATTTATAACTTACTTATTATTGTTATTTGTTAGGTAGTTTGTTTACATCACAATTATTATCAATTATCGCATTCAACACTCGCAATAACACGTAGGTAAATAGAACCAATTGGAAAGTTTACTTTAATAGGTAATAATTGGAAGAAATGTTGTTACCTGGACTGGAGGTACTGAACTTGAGTAGGTAGGTGACTAATAATGTTGTTATAGCTGAATAGTTAAACAAACTATAAACCATAAGTGAAATGAAACACAAAACGAAACGCAATTTGCGCAACGCCCACAAACAAAAATAAAACTAACGTGTTGTTATTGTTATTATTATCAGTGTTTCTCTTTCTCTACTCAATGCAATGTCTCTAATTTGTTAAAAGGAAATAGGAAATAATGCATTTTACTTAAGTATTCTTATCACTTGACCACAACCAGGTAGAAAAGGCGAAACAGGAAACAATAAGAAACAAGCAAGCAAACATTAACAATAATAAAAACAACGTTACTTTACTTAACAAAGATGGCTATAGCGTAAGCAGCATAGCTCTCTACTCAACAAAATCGATTGTTTCACCTTTCATAAGCTATTTTTGTTTGTCCATGTCCAGTCCATTCCATTCCATTCCATTCCATAGATCACTCGAATAGGTAAAGTGCTCGGACATTGGACATTGCATTGAATCAATGGGATGGCACTTGGCACTTGGCTTATCTATCCTTCTCTTTCATTTTCCGTTCCGGTTATTCCATCCATTCCAGTTTAGTGATGAGCGATACCGTGACTTTTAAATCACGCTGTTAACTGATATCGTGATTTTTTGATATCAGTGATTTTAAGACGTGACGTGATCACGACTTTTCAATCTGTTACATATTAGTCATGGCAAGCTTGGCACATAGCTAAATATTTATACAGCCTGTCGTGACGTGATTTAACGTTGCTGGTTTGGATCAGGGACCGGGTAAAAATAAACATAACAATAATTATTCTAGTTAAACGGAAACAAAAAAATAAAATATTGAATTCTTCAAAAAGTAAACTAATACAGTTATATGTTATGATAAGATAAATATGGTATTTTTGTCAGTCTTGATTTTATTTGGCATTTTTAGGTAATAATATACCTAGGTACCTAGTACCTAATACATTTAAAAAAATTAAAATATTTTCTAAAAACAAAAATAAATATTTAAAAACTTAAACTAAAACATCTAAACTCTTAAATTCGAATACATTTAAAAAAATTTAAAAACTTTTGAAAGCGAAACGAAATTCGGCCGTACAGTCTTCCGCCGTTTGCGCGAGCTCGACTGTCTGTCTTCCAGTTCAGTTCAGCCCTGTGCCCTGTTCCTGTTTCACTGTTTCGTTTCACATCATCACATCAAAATCACAAAAACTCAACCCGACCGTCGCGTCGCGTCTCTGATTTCGTGAAGTCGTGATCACTTCACGGTTTTGTTTGACTTTCGATAGCAGTCACAGTTCGTGATTTTTAGATATCAGTGATTAAACACAGTTCGTTATAGGTATATCGCTCATCACTATTCCAGTTCCAGTGTCGTGACGTTAACACAGTGGCGTGGAATGCAAATGCAATCCTCCCTCAGTGACCTTTTACCGGTTCTGTCTGGTGGATAATACGTCACTCCGAATTTTAGGAAAATTTCTATACATATAGGAATGAAGCTTACCTTAAAACAAGTCGATTTAACCTTGTCTAAGATTTAAGCAAAAAAAAATTGCGGATCCTTCGTACAATTTTGCAAAAAACGAATTTTTAACTCGATTTTTTCATTTCATCAGTAGTTTTCTCGCTCCATTATTTCCAGTTTTGAGCGTACTAGGAGTGCTTTCACTTAGTAAGATTAATAAAGGTTTTACGAAAGAATATTTAGCAGTTTTACGTTTTAATTCAGTCAAATTACTAAAAATAACCTTTTAAAATTGCGCGGTTTTTTGAATTATCTTCTATTATGTTACTTCACATTTTGTAACCTCACTTTAAACGAAAAATTAAAATTAAACTTAATAAATTCATTAATTCATTCATTCTTCTGTCCAGCATGTTAACTGTCAAAGACTAGCTGAAAGATGTTTGTGCGCTGTTGCCATGTTATTTTTATTTAATTTTACCATATTTTAAAAGATAACAAAGTTTATTGACGTATCTGTCTACTATTTTAAATGTATGTAACTAGTGGGAATTACCTAGTACTTATTTATCCATTTTCTATTTTGTTATTTAAATGATGATGAAAAAAAAATCTATTTATTGCAAAAGATACTTTTTTGTTTTTTTTGGGGTGGGGGAGCTTTTTTTTTATTTGTTTTTGTAGAAAAAATATTAAAGAAAATGTTTTTCAAAAAAATTCCCATTTTTTTTCCAAAAAACTTTTTTCACGTTTGCCTACGAAATAAAATTTTTCAGCAGTTGCCTAACAGTCGACTATAAAAGGTATTCGCGTCGCATCAACTGAAAAGTCAAGACGCACCGCTTACAATTATTATTGACGGCAAAATACGGCAATCTTTTGTGGCGATGGAATTTTCTTGGAGTCGATGGAGTCACGTCCATTCAAAATAAACAGGTTCAAGTGAATCCACACACCAACTGTCTATTGAAAAACAACTTTGATGCGAAAAGGTCGGGTCTTTCGGTCGGGCCAGGTATAATCTCCCTTTAACACGTTCCGGTGTCATCAGGCCAGCAAACACAGTGACGTAATTTTACGTAACATTTACGTTGTTATTTGGTTAGTTACGTAAACTCCCCAAATTTGTACGTCATATTGTCGTCCTTAATTCAACGAATAAGTAACGTCGCTGTTAGACGTAAATTTTACGTTATTTTAACGTAAAACATGACCATATCTATATTTTCTTCCGCGCGCGCACGAGGATCTGTTTCTTCCGATCCGCGGATCGGATCGGATCGACGCGCGAGTTGAGACTCGGGACTGCCCGAGCCGAGCGGAGCCGATGGGCCACCCGACGGCAGCCATTTGCATTTGCACTTTGCTTGCAGGCATTTTTGTAATTATATAATTAATTATTAATATAATTATTAATATTCCACCCACGTACTTATAACAATAATACAACATTTCCGCGAATTCCTTCCAAAGAATTCCTTCCAAAGCAAATACACTATACCTCAGTCGACCAACAGATATAGTAATAAAACTGCGCACAAACATTTAAGGTCCAAGTAGTCACATCTGTAGACAGATAGTGCCTTATTTATTGGTTACCTGTTGTGTATAGTCCAATAAAGCCTAAAAAGTCATACGTATCGATTAAGAATACACATCCTTTTGATAGTTCGATTTATTTTGTTTCATGTACGTGTTTTTATAGTAACCGTCCAGTTTGTCTAAACACTCCATCCCGCATAAATAAGTATACGTCAACATTGGTTTTGAATGAGAATTAAATGCACAACACAGAGGATAGAATGTCATTACGTGAATAAATTTTATGTAGTTGTCAGTGGCTCTCAAACTGACGTAAGCGGTTAAATTAATTTTTTGAATGATTCCTTCAATAATTACGCTCGTTCACAACTTGACAATTAACTCTGTTTGACATTTTCTGGTGAAATTAAAAATATTAATTCGGACGGTTAGTGTCACGTCACATCTGACTTTTTAAAGTTAATCCTACTATATAAGGTCTGCCTACCTGGATTGTAAACTTACCGCGCACTTTTATTACTATATCTTTTGGCCGACTGAGGTAGGTAGACTATAATACGTCCAACTTCGACTGAAAACCGGCAGCGAGGCGACACTAGCGAACCTGGCGGCACGAGTTGTTCTACTGGGCCCGGAATAATAATAATAATGAATAGTAATTTATTATTTACTCTTATTATTTTTATTAACACCGACCTCTGGCTTCTATCCATGTTGTGATCTGTTCTTTTGTTTTCTTGTTTGCTTTTTTACTTTTTTTTGCTACTTTTTTAGTTTTTTGGCTCCAGTTTCGGCATTTTTAGGTTCTCGCTCAAACTGAAACTAGTTTTGGAAACCCCTTAGCTTCAGTTACAACTTTCATATTGAAGTCAAGGTTCTATCTCTGTTGGATTCAAAATGGCGACATGCCCAAGACTTTAAATTTTAAGTCTTTGAATCAATTCAAATTGAATCAAATTGAAAAATTAAGATTTTGAATCCAACAGAGATAGAACCTTGACTTCAATATGAAAGTTGTAACTGAAGCTAAGGAGTTTCCAAAACTAGTTTCAGTTTGGGCGAGAACCTAAAAATGCCGAAACTGGAGTCAAAAAACTAAAAACCGGAAGTCGGCCATATTTCCGCAACGAAGGTCCAAATCCAAAAACTTCAAATAAAAAAACGTGTCTTGACGAGACCTACACGGCCCTTACCGTTGTCTAAATCGAGCTGGTTTACCCTGTATATAACATATATCGTGTGAGCGAATGAATGTGGAATGCGTTCATAAACAGAAATTGACGTTTATGTGTAACAAACAGAGTGATGCCTTACATTTTCCGGAATATCGTCAGATTGTTCCATTTTATAAACGTAATTCGAACGAGAAAGCAAAGGAAATAATAATTCAAAAGTATTGGATTATGTAACTCTCAGTGTTGCGTATAGACTTACTGCCAAGAACTTAATTGTTCTATTTGTATAGTAAGTCACGCGGTTTGGAATTTTGATTAATTTAATTACTCGAAGGACCAGCGGGAAAATAATTAGGGGAGCAATTAAGTCGTATAATTTCTAGGATGATAATTATGCACCTACCTTAAATATCCCATGTAGACAGCTTAGTGAGCTTTTCATTTGGCGACAAGGGTCGAAGATACTATCGCGTCGCATAGCACTTGTGGATTGCAATGTAAACACTCATCTTCTTGTGTACATAGCAGACGTGGACCGAACGCGACAGCGGTTCATCTCATAATCATGGGTGAAGTGGTAGGGTAGGCACCCTTTGGCTGTATGCCCATAGGACATGGTCTCGCGCACCATGTTGTCACGTTCCTCTCCCCCCGTGCATAATTTAAAATAAGGAGGGAATTATATGGAAAAGGGAAACATGGGAACGGAACAGTCAGATTCACACTTTTTTTTTAATTTAATACTATTTTTTGTAATTTACTAATATTATGCACAGAACTGATTCACCCATGTGTTTCTTCAAAATTCCGAATGCACTTCAAGCGTCGTCATCGCCAATTTATGAACGATGCTAGATTTTTATCCAATCAAGCAAACTGGTTATTTTATGAACGCATCCAGAGTTTTTCATTTATGATGCAAAGTGTAATTCATGAACGCCCCCTAGACCATTCAAAATCATAAAATAAGAAAAATAAGACATTTTAAATAGATGACAGTGATTTTATCGTAGGATTCAATCTAAGACATGAAATTTTTTTCCTGGGCCTACTTAAATTATGTTTTCATTTGCTCACACGATATATGTTATATACAGGGTGGACCAGCTCGATTTAGACAACGGTAAGGGCCGTGTAGGTCTCGTCAAGACACGTTTTTTTATTTGAAGTTTTTGGATTTGGACCTTCGTTGCGGAAATATGGCCGACTTCCGGTTTTTAGTTTTTTGACTCCAGTTTCGGCATTTTTAGGTTCTCGCCCAAACTGAAACTAGTTTTGGAAACTCCTTAGCTTCAGTTACAACTTTCATATTAAAGTCAAGGTTCTATCTCTGTTGGATTCAAAATCTTAATTTTTCAATTTGATTCAATTTGAATTGATTCAAAGACTTAAAATTTAAAGTCTTGGGCATGTCGCCATTTTGAATCCAACAGAGATAGAACCTTGACTTCAATATGAAAGTTGTAACTGAAGCTAAGGGGTCTCCAAAACTAGTTTCAGTTTGAGCGAGAACTTAAAAATGCCGAAACTGGAGCCAAAAAACTAAAAAAGTAGCAAAAAAAAGTAAAAAAGCAAACAAGAAAACAAAAGAACAGATCACAACATGGATAGAAGCCAGAGGTCGGTGTCAATAAAAATAATAAGAGTAAATAATAAATTACTATTCATTATTATTATTATTCCGGGCCCAGTAGAACAACTCGTGCCGCCAGGTTCGCTAGTGTCGCCTCGCTGCCGGTTTTCAGTCGAAGTTGGACGTATTATAGTCTACCTACCTCAGTCGACCAAAAGATATAGTAATAAAAGTGCGCGGTAAGTTTATAATCCAGGTAGGCAGACCTTATACACAACAGGTAACCAATAAATAAGGCACTATCTGCCTACAGATGTGACTACTTGGACCTTAAATGTTTGTGCGCAGTTTTATTACTATATCTGTTGGTCGACTGACGTATAGTGTATTTGCTTGAATAGTTACTAAATTAATTTAGGTTATGTCGATAAGTTGAGATGTCATTTTATTTCAAAATTTAAAATCCGAAAAACTATAAACGCAATTTCTAAAGGTAAACTGGAAAATCTTAGAGAGATTTGTAAATGTAAGTACCTAGCTATTTACTCTTATAAATCTTGTGTATGTGACCTTCCTTCTTAGTTTTCTGTAAAAATGTTGAAAATAGAAGATCTATTGACAAATATAGAGGTATATAGGTAAATAATTATATATTCAATCATTTTTAAAGAATTTCTCAAGGAATCTGAATAAACAGTATTTTTGTTTGATTTTGATATAAACATCTTTCAATTATTATTGTTCACAGCATTTGATTAATCATTTTTTCCTTTCTTTTGAAATAAATTTGCCTACCTCAGCATTTAAATAATTTTGAATTTAATAATTCAGTTTGTCAGTTTGACAACTTCAACTTTTCAAGTTCTTTGGCGTTTCGCTGTGACTAGAGTACCGACTCAGGGACCAGACCTAGTTTTCGCAAAAACGTCATTAGATATAGTCATGCCAAACAACAGTTAAATTGATTCTCAAAAAATTATTACCTCTACTAAAAAAATGAACTATTTTCATAGAAAATAGAGTTAGCATTTCCTAATTTGCGTTTAATAACAGTGCAGCAAGGAAACATGTTTTGCAGGTGACGTCATAGCCTATACCCGAATCGGGGAGTGTTGCCGTGACTCTAGTAACAACGTAAATGTTTTGTCAAGGTCAAGAAAACAGGCTACCATCTTACAATATCAAAATTACTGTTTAAAGATTGCACAAGCCACCAACTTGACAGCTGTTTGACAAGTCCATCTAAATAAAAAATAAACTATAAGAGAATGGGTACGTTCACCTGACGTCAACTGTTTGAGTTGTTGCGAGGTAGTGCTTGCGTTCAGACATACCGCTCACGTACAACCGTTGCTAAACTGTTTAGTATTTTTGTGAGCGTACATATTTCACGCTCAGCACAGTCAACGTGTATGTTGCGGACATGCGCAAAAGAAATGATAATAATTATTTCTATGAACTTGAATCGTATCCAGAAGCATGTCACATAATCTCTCGATCTCAACAATGCGCTCAGACTGTTTCCAACATGTTGCAAAAACTAAGACTCGATTGTTTTGCGCTGCCATTCAACAGTTGACGTCAGGTGAACGTACCCAATGATACAAATAAACAAGGTATGTCAGCGCGCAGCCTGTGACGTCAGTATGGTGATATCTACACGCGACTCGGCAGTAGTACAACTTGGCAAAAACGGTTTGTTGTGCGATAATTAGTGGGTGTAGGAATCATGCAACAAAAACGAAAGAGATCTCCCCAGGTGGCGGATCGGGGAAAGCCTCCCAGATATGGGTAGTACCGGGGAAATCAAATACCTGGGGGCGGACCAAAACTGGCACAACGGCAACGTCTGTACCCAAATTGGGCGGTTGCAAACGGCGTCTGACCCAGATTGGGAGGACGAAATCCAAGCCAAGAAATCGCGTGAAGGCAAACCACCTTCACTATTTATCCTAAGACAATCGCATGATGAGTGCATTAAATGTTTTCCGGAGGCTTAAATAGCTCCTCACTCAGATCTCCGGGAGGAGCGGTTTTGAATTTTTCAAATCAGAAGTTAAACCTGAGAAAACCCGAAGCTTATTTGAACCTGGAAAGCTTGCAAATCTAACCCGTGAAATGGATAGACTCATGTTGGACATCGTGGGCGTCGCCGAAACTTGGTGGCCTGGCACAGGGAAGTGCGATGTAAATAATAGTGAATTCTTCTACTCCGAAATGGAAGACCAAAATCATAGAAGTGGTGTAGGAATCGTGATCACAAAAAAGTTACTAAGGTCTCTTTGTGGACTTCGTCTCCTATTCTGACCGCGCGGTCCTATTAAAACTCAAAGCCAAACCTAACAACCTCAATATTATACAGGTTTACACACCAACAGCGGAGTCAACGGACCAGGATGTGGATCAGTTTTACGATAAGATCAAAGAATTACTTGAACTAACAATAAAGGAAGCATGATGACATAATTATGGGCGATTTCAACGCCAATAACATTGGAAACGGCGGTTTTGAAGACATAGTTTAGCCATATTATGGACTTGGTATAAGGAACGAAGGAGGTGACCGACTTCTGCAGTTCTGCCAAGAAAAAAAATGAAAATCACAAATACATGGTTTCAACTGCACCGTCGCCGTCTTTATACCTGCGAAATCTTCAGCAGGCTCAACAGGAAACATCGTGCGTAATCAAATAGATTTCATTCTCATCAACAGTAGATTCAGCTCAACTGTGAAAAAGCTTGCACCTAACCTGAGCGGCTGTGCCTTCTGACCATGTTCTTTTGGTGGCCGCTATATCAAAATAAAAAAGCAAATACCAAAAGAAAAATAGCATTGGTCAGACTGAAGGCCCCAAAAATGAAAGCTGAAATCAATGAAATGTGAAAGAGGGATCAACACAGGAATTCAAAAAATGATAACACCATAACTTGAAAAAGACCTAATCCAATCCTGGACAGAAATAACAGATTGTAACGAACGAGGTGCAAAGAAGAAATGGATGACTGATGAGATACTGCTGTTGATGGACGAACGCCGAAGGAACAAGAATGATGCAGACCATAGCACCTATAGAAGTATTCATGAGTTAATAAAAGCTAAGATAAGAATAGTAAAGAACGACTGGCTTAGAGGCGAATGCAGCGAAATAGATCATCATCAAAAGATCATTATCAAAGACAACAAGATCATCAAAATTTGTACAAAAAACTGAAAGAGACTGCTGGAATATAGAGAAAATGGAGACCAAGTTTGATAGTGAATCAGGACAACAGGATAGTTCTTGAAAAAGAAGAGAAAATCAATGTTTGGGAAAAATACATGCAAGAACTTTTTTGCGACAATAGATCGCCAGGAGAAACTGAGTTGGGTGAAGATCCGGATGGAGTCCCGGCAGAAATACTCAAGCTTCTGTATGAAAGAGGAATCGCAGCGCTGCATAAAATTTTTAACATCATTTACGACGGGAGTCAATACCCCGAACAATGGCTGTGCTCGACCTTTGTCACCTTGCCCAAGAAATCCAATGCAAAAAAATGTGAGGACTCATTACACTCATCATTGTAATGAGTCATACTTTGAAAATTTTCCTAAAAATGATACACCAATAAGATTATACAGAAAATGCGAGAGACATAAGCGACTCACAACTTAGATTCCGACAAGGGTTGGGTACGAAGGGACGCGATAGTCGTGCTCGTGACACAGATGCTAGTCCAAAGCTTTCGATCGAGTGCAACACCAGAAATTCATGCAGATACTCTTCAGGCTTGACATAGACCAGAATAACTTGCTAAAGTCAAACTAGAAAGTGGTGCGTGCTGTCTCCACTCCTATTCAACCTATATTCAGAGACAATTTTTCAACAGGCCTTAGCAGACGCAGAAATGGGTAAGGTTAATGGAATATGGATAACGTGTTTAGCATGGGAATTTTCTTTGACCAATCAAGTTGCGATCATAAAAAATCCCTCTCTGAAGTCGTTTCATCTGGCTGGTAACCACTTTTCCTCAGAATCCATCTTCAGGAGTCCACGTACGCTAGGCTGATGATTTTCTGGTGATAGCTGTTGAACTTTCTGCAGAATATAAGAGAACAGAACAAAACGCATTCTTGAACTCGAGGCTGTGTGTTCATGCACTGTTCTTCGACGCGATTCAGCACATCATAAAACTGTCTTAATGAGCATAAAAATCGGTACCAAAGAGTACTCTGAGTTGAAATAATTGTTGTTAATGTCACAGTATTTATTTATAAAATGAAGCAGCAAGTATCAAGCTTTTGGATAGAGCTTGACCCGGAAGAAAGTTTATTAGTTAAAGAGGTCCTTCTCAGTCTCTTAGTTTCAAAATTTGGAGACTGATGGTAGCTTACTTATACTTAATCTTGATGATTCCACTCGATGCTTTGGCGTAAAGTGATCATACCTCTTGATTATGATTACTAGCTTACCGTAGTAATAATATTGTTTATACAGGGTGTTTCACGACGAGCGTCAGTTAGCCGTATATGGGAAGTTTCCTAGTTCGCGTTTCCTAGTTCCTAGTTTCGTAGTTACGCGTTACAGAAATCTGAAAGTTTGTATGAAAAGGTTTTACAGAAAGGCGAATCGATGGAAAATATTTTCAAAATAGCGGCACTTCCGGTTATACCGGAAGTTGACTTGACGTGTCTTATTTTAAATGGGACACCCTGTATATTATTACATTTTCGAATTGCCTGAAAAAATGCAATAAAAATGGCGTTTACAGTTCAAAATCGTACCGAGTGGTTTATGAGTTATAAACAAATGAAAATCGCAATTTTCCACATTCAAAGCAGCTTATATCGAGAACGGCTCAAAATATCGGAAAACGGCTTACATGTCATTACCCTAATTTTTCACGTAGTATCATATCGTGTGGATGAAATTATTATACAGGGTGATGAAAATGATTAGATTTTTCATGAATTTTATCAGATTTGTCATCACCCTGTTATAGCAATTTCACCCACACAATAGGATAGCACATGAAAATATAAGATAGGGACATGTAAGCCGTTTTCCGATATCTTGAGCCGTTTTCAATGTGAGATGCTTTGAAAATTGAAAATCGTTACAATCGATTTTCATTTGTTTATAAACTCATAAACCACTCGGTACAATTTTGAACTGTAATCGCCATTTTTATTGCATTTTTTCAGGCAATTTTAAAATGCAATAATATACAGGATGTCCCGTTTAAAATAAGACACGTCAAGTCAACTTCCGGTATAACCGGAAGTGCCGCTATTTTGAAAATATTTTCCATCGATTCACCTTTCTGTAAAACCTTTTCATACAAACTTTCAGATTTCTGTAACGCGTAGTTTCCCATATACGGCTAACTGACGCTCGTCGTGAAACACCCTGTATAATATACATTTAGGAAGTCTTTACTACAAGAAGTCTTTTTTTCTTGATTCTTTCTGATTCCAACCTATCTACTTTATTTTATTCGCTCGATAATGCGACCGCGGTTAAGATTGTGTTTTTCCAATTGCTAAGTAATTTTAACCCCTTAGACGGGGAGAGCGCATATAGTCGCGCTGTCAAATCGATCACTGGTTTTACATCACAAGAAGACATCCATGGGATTAGCAATTTTGTGATGCTTCCTCTTTTTTATTAAACTTAGCATTTTCTCACCTTATAACTTCAGTCATACAGTCGCAAAATTGAAAGCTTCAAACTCCCTGATCAAATAAGACCCTAATACCAATCAGTTGACGAGTTAAATTATATCATCACAGATTCCCAGCATCCAGCATCATCACCCTTTGATAAACAAAATAAATAATATATAAAGTTTATTTAAACAACTGACTGGCATACCAGTTTGCCCTAATAACAATACGTTTTCTTTTCGGAGCCATTTTGGCTCGGAACATGAACAAATGATTGCTAATAACGTACCAGGTGTCTGTGAATATTCAGTGGAGACACTTTAATTGCAAACATTTGGAAACATTCGCAAACATTTGCGAACGTTTGCTAACAATGATTTTTTGGTGAAAACGCACCTTTAGACACAGTATACAAAATATTACTTAAAAAATAAAATAAAATTATTAAATGAAAATTATTGCAAAAAAAATTATTAAAAAAAAATTAAATTAATTAAGTACATCTAAGTACTTAAGCTAAGCTACAGATGACTCATTTAAAATAAATTTCGTATCATGACTGTTCCAAATTTACTTATTTTACTATTTTACTATTAAATTTACTAATTTTTATGTAAAGTTGGTTGCATACAACTAACCTCGTCTTTATTCAAAATAAAAGCAAGGGTAGTAATAAGGCAATACCATCCTATCCTTTTCCCCTTATCCTCTCTCTCTCTCTCTCTCTCTCTCGCATCCCCCTCGACAACGGAGAAGAAATTAGCTCTCTTCCTTTCCAACTCTCGCCACGAAAGGTCGGGCATCTCTACTCAACGCTCTTCCTTTTCAACTCTCGCGACGAAAGGTCGGTCTACTCTACCACAGCACTCTACTCAAGACGCGCTTTCTTCTTCAACTCTCGCTCGTGTCGTGTCTCAACGAAAGAAAACTCTCTCTCGTGCTTCGCGAACATTTCAAAAATAACGAAAATTAACCGCTCTCTTCACCGATAATTAAAGCAATAAGTGAACTCAAGCAATCCAGTGCAAGAACACCAGAAGGACGACTTCAAGCCACCCGCACCTATACACTCACCAGGTAATTTGCATTTTCTTTACTGCCTTTGCTTGTTATTTTCAATTCTAAAGAACAAAGAAACGGTTCATTAGATGGTCCTTCGAGCCGGATATCGGTTTGAAACATCGAAAATCTGGTTTTGTTGTATGCACCTAGCTTAATTGTTTAATTTAAATATCGGTAATTAAAATCTCAAATTTATTTCAATCCTACTCATAATACTCGAGGTTACATCACGTCGTTTCAAGTGTGTCGTATCCGGAACTCGAAAAAACGATTCAAGTTTTTTCAATTAGTTATACTTAAACATTTAAAATCGCGTTTTTTAGCAAATAAGAACTTCCGTTCTTCAAAATCTATTGTCTCCCTCGCAGCAAATTCTAAATCGAATAAGTAGTAACTACATAATTTAAAGCTCGTTAGTAGGTAGGTCCCTACATTCCTGTTTATACCTACGTATTTAGGTATTCGTATTTCCTTTGTTGTTGGCGTAGGTAGGTGCCATAATATCGGCAGAAACAGATCTCATCAGCCAACACGTGCGTTGTTCAGGCTACTTTCTCGCTCGCCCATCTTATTATTATACCTAGGGCCTACCGGTTTAAGGGTGGGTATAACATTCTCGCACCACGTGCTCACTCAGAGACATATTTACGGATTTTATAATTTTAATAAATTCCTCTTTATGCTCGGATAATTATTATTACTCTCTCTTTCTACGACGTTCCTTTGTTTATTAATTAATTTAATAAATTCTTACTCATCAAAATTTTCTCTAAGGGTAATAAAATTCCTACTTGTCTGCTCGATATTTGTGGTTTAGCAGGTTCGTTTGTTATAATTACTACCTATATCTATATTACTCATTCTCATTGCCTCATCTAAATTAAGATGGCAAAAATACGCGAAGCTAAAGCGAAAAGAGACAGTTTAATTAATCAATTAACAGAAACTTTACACCTAGCAGAAACCGCCAGAGAACAATTATCGTTTCGTTCCCTGTTTACTCGACGTTATGAACGGGTTCAAGTCATTTATGAGCAATTTTCTGAAATTCAGGGTAGCTTGTTATCGCTTCTCTCTGCTCAAGTTGATGTCGATCTTAACGCAGAGGATGCAGTGCGCAAAAACTTTGATACCATGTATTTCACCATTGAGGATATATATCATACTCTTTTCCCTAATACTGGCAGCGCTCTTGCTGGTACTCCCATTGTAAACAACAGTTTCTCTACCTCTGGCCCACATATTCGTTTGCCAAAAATACCTTTAAGAACCTTCGATGGTAATTTCTCTGATTGGGTTCAATTCATTCAGTGCTACGACAATGCGATCCATAATAATAAATCCTTGTCTGCAATTGACAAGTTTCAATATCTTTTAAGCTCATTACAAAAAGAACCATTGAACATCATCAAATCTCTAACCATGTCTGTGGAAAATTATCCCATTGCCTACAAAATGTTGATAGATCGTTATGAGAACAAGCGGAAGTTAGCATCACATTACTGGACGGAGATTTACTCCTTATCTCAACTCCACTCTGAATCGGCAAAAGGTTTGCGAACTCTTCTCGACAAATTTAGGGAAAATCGTTGCGCTCTCAAGGCGTTGCAACTCTCAGATAACCTTGAAGACTTCATGTGGTTTCAGTTGCTTTTCGGAAAACTAGATCCAGAGACTCGTAAGTCATTCGAAGGCGAAATCAGGAACGAGAACACCGACATTCCTAAATTTTCTTCCTTGGAATCTTTCATTGACAGTCAGTGTCAAATTCTCGAATCTATCAACGATTCGTCTAAAACAACTAAAAGGTCGCAATCTCCTAAGCCTCAGTTCAAATCTAATTCGAACAGAATCTTTCCTCAACGCGGGAAACCTTTCCCAACAAACTCGTTCTCGGCTACCGTGATTAGAGGTTGTGGATTATGCTCATCACAGCATAAAATCTACAATTGTCCCACATTGCTCCAAAAAACGCCACGGGATCGGTTTAATTTAATTAAACAGCACAATCTGTGCGCAAACTGCCTTAGTTTCCATCCAAATGATCCCTGTTCCTCTAAAGGCTCTTGTCGCAGCTGTAAGTCCACTAGGCATCACAGTCTGCTGCATTTCGACTCTCAATATTCTCAAAGTGCTCCTGGTAATCCACAAACTCAGGAAGCCAAGGCTTCTTCAGAACCTCTTCCTGGGCCCTCTTTTCAGTCTGCCTTGCATAGCAACGTAAATTCAAGCCAAACAGTTCTCCTAGCAACTGCTTTGATCGAAATCGAAGACAGTCATGGAACCTTCCAAACCATGCGTTGCCTTCTAGACTCCGGAAGCCAGGCTCATTTTATCACTTCCAAGGGAGTTCAACGTCTGGGTTTGAAACGCACTCGCGCCAAATTGCCGATCCAAGGTCTTGGCTTAAACTCCACTGTCTCGGAAGGGACAGTCGATTGCACAATTCGCCCTCGTGGAAACTCACAATCCACTCTCTCTCTCAAGGCGGTTGTGTTACCAAAAATTTGTGCAGCTATGCCTCCTTGCAAAATTGACATCGCAAATTGGCAACATCTCACAAATTTAACTCTTGCTGATCCTCATTTCAATATTCCCTCAAACATTGATATTCTCATTGGAGCGGAATTATTCCCTCAAATCACGCTGAATGGTCAAATTCCGGGTACCCAAGGACAGGCCACAGCAATCAATTCTATTTTCGGTTGGATTTTAATGGGAAATGCATCCCCAATAATTCCAAACACTATAAGCTCGCTCTTTGTTTCATTCGAACAAACTTTAGACTCCACACTACGGCAATTTTGGGCAGTGGAAGAGCCACCTCAGGCCAGTTCCGTGTCCCCAGAAGACGAGTTGTGTGAGAAAATCTATTCTTCCACTGTGAAGAGAGATGACTCAGGACGATATACTGTGTCCTTGCCCTTTCAGGAAGCAAATCCCAAATTTCCCGGTTCAAGGGAAATTGCTCTTCATCGTTTTCATCTTTTGGAAAAGCGCTTGGCACGCAATCCCGAACTCCGATCTTCTTATGTTGAATTTCTAGAGGATTATAAACAACAAGGTCATATGATCCCGGTCGATAGCAGCACTTCTAAACACTGTTATTACCTACCGCATCATTGCGTCACACGCCCCGAAAAGACTACTACTAAACTCAGAGTGGTCTTCGACGGGTCGGCCAAGTCTTTTAACAAAAAATCGCTCAATGACACGCTTCTTGTGGGTCCCAAACTCATACAAGACCTTATGGTCATAATCTTGAAATTTCGCCTGCATCAAGTAGTGTTGATAGCAGACATTCGCCAGATGTATCGGCAGATACTCGTGGCACCTGAACATCGTGACTTCCAACGGATTCTTTGGCGAACCGATCCAAGTCAACCAATCCAAGATTTTCAATTAACCACAGTCCCCTTTGGGTTTTCTTGCTCTCCGTATCTAGCCATACGAACACTCCATCAATTAGCTGATGATGAACAGTCTCTCTATCCCATCGCGGCTCCTGTGCTCAAGGAGGACATATATGTTGACGACGTGGTTACTAGTTGCGCTTCGTTTTCGCAGGCCCCTACACATCCTGCCGATTGCGCATCAAGAGGCCTCCTACCTCAAGACCTTTTGAACAATAAACTCTGGTGGACAGGCCCCGAATATATTCATTTAGATCGCCAGCTTTGGCCCTCTTTCTCTCTCTTGCCCACTTCGGTAGAAATAGAAACTCAAATTCAAGCCGAACAAAAGACAACTGTCTTGCTCGCTTCAATAGACGCTACTCTCAGTGCGTCATTGCTAAATAAATTTTCATCGTTGAAGAAAATTCAGTCAATAATCTCTTATGCATTCCGTTTCATCAACAACGCGAGGAAGCCTCATGAGAAACAAACAGGCGTTCTAACTCAAGGAGAAATGCATAAGGCTTTGATGTTTTTAGCAAAATCTCTTCAGGGTCAGATCTTTAACTGCGAGATGGAATATCTTCGTAAAGGAAAGGTAACCTCACAGCCCCTACGAAAATTAAGCCCCTTCATCGATAGTGAGGGAGTTCTCAGGGTGGGCGGCCGTTTAACTCACTCCTCTTTGTCCTTTAATGCGAAGCACCCAGTCTTGCTTCCGAAAAGGCATCGCCTCACCCAGCTCATCATCGAACAGTTTCATAAGGATCTGTTACATCCTGGCCCTCAAACTCTTCATTTTCTTCTCCGGCAGCAATTTTGGATTCTGTCGGCAAAATCGTCTATTCGCCATTATCTGTCACAATGCCATAAATGTTTTCGCACTAATCCCAAGGCGCTTACACCTCCCATGGGAGATCTTCCCGCAGCTCGAATCAATCAAGTTAAACCGTTTTCTCGTACCGGTGTTGATTTCGCAGGCCCCTATACCATCACAATGGGACGCCATCGAGGTGCTAAGTCAACCAAGGCCTACGTATGTGTGTTCGTTTGCTTCGCCACAAAGGCCATTCACGTCGAATTGGTATCTGATCTAACATCTGACGCCTTTCTAGCTGCGTTACGTCGCTTTGTCTCACGACGCGGTCAGTTAACGGATTTGTACAGTGATTGCGGCACCAACTTCGTTGGCGCCAACAAGCTACTCCGATCATATGCTCAAGGTGCATGTGATGCTCTTAACATAAAATGGCATTTCAACCCCCCTTCAGCACCCCACTTCGGCGGATTATGGGAGGCGGGGGTAAAATCTGTGAAAACTCACCTTACTCGAGTTATTGGCGAACAGATCCTCACGTACGAGGAGTTGTATACGTTTCTCGTTCAGATTGAGGCCATGCTCAACTCACGTCCGCTCTTCGACGTAAGTTCTAACCCCAATGATCTCTGCGCCCTCAGTCCTGGACATTTTCTGACTCTAGCCCCCCTCACTTCGGTCCCTGATCAAGACCTAACAGACATTCGGCTCAATCGCCTCACTCGATGGCAACTAATTCAGCGGATGCAACAGGACTTCTGGCATCGTTGGCACTCGGAATATCTCCACACTCTCCAGCAACGCGCAAAATGGTTTGAGCCGTGTAGGATTCTCAAACCCAACATGGTCGTTTTAGTCAAGGATGACCAAGCCAAACCCCTTCAGTGGTCGCTCGCGCGAGTCCTCGAAGTTCATTCGGGACGCGATGGCACCGCTCGTGTTGCCACAGTACAAACGGCAAAGGGTATCGTTCAAAGGTCACTTGTAAAGTTGTGTCCTTTGCCACAGGCCGATTAAACTCTATATTGGTAAACTCTCTACTCATTATTCGGCGTAGTTAATAATGGTAGATCCTCTGTACATAATTATTACTCATTTTTCATGTTCATTTGGTATTTTAAGTTTCTAATTATTTGCTCTACCAAATTTCAAACTTGGGAATTTGGTACCCTCGTTCTTGCCCATGTAGGCAAGCTAATCGCTCTTAAATGTTTTCTCCTTGTGAAAATACTGTGTATTTTGGTGGGCGGAATGTTCCAAATTTACTTATTTTACTATTTTACTATTAAATTTACTAATTTTTATGTAAAGTTGGTTGCATACAACTAACCTCGTCTTTATTCAAAATAAAAGCAAGGGTAGTAATAAGGCAATACCATCCTATCCTTTTCCCCTTATCCTCTCTCTCTCTCTCTCTCTCTCTCGCATCCCCCTCGACAACGGAGAAGAAATTAGCTCTCTTCCTTTCCAACTCTCGCCACGAAAGGTCGGGCATCTCTACTCAACGCTCTTCCTTTTCAACTCTCGCGACGAAAGGTCGGTCTACTCTACCACAGCACTCTACTCAAGACGCGCTTTCTTCTTCAACTCTCGCTCGTGTCGTGTCTCAACGAAAGAAAACTCTCTCTCGTGCTTCGCGAACATTTCAAAAATAACGAAAATTAACCGCTCTCTTCACCGATAATTAAAGCAATAAGTGAACTCAAGCAATCCAGTGCAAGAACACCAGAAGGACGACTTCAAGCCACCCGCACCTATACACTCACCAGGTAATTTGCATTTTCTTTACTGCCTTTGCTTGTTATTTTCAATTCTAAAGAACAAAGAAACGGTTCAATGACTGACTCTATGTTCCGTTTTGATATAAGATATTTTAGGATCGTCGAATTCGCACGCAAATATCAGTGCGAACATTAGATAGTGATTAAGCCCTAACGATCTACCCTAAATATTTTGAACAGGAATACGATGAAGCCAGTTTGTCTCATCTTCTAGTTCTCTATCTATATGAGATGGAGTTGTGCTGTGCCGAGCAATAATAATTGGTACAAGACGTCTCCATGACTGAGACAACTTGACGATACTTGAAATGATGGAGTTCTGCACGTGAGAGCGATGGATTTAGATTTAAGGTGGAGTAAGTAGATCAGCAGACGTCAAGCGTTCCACAACGCTGAATCGCTCACAGATTAAGGATTCGAGGATTGAAATAACGAGGGTTGGAAGTGTGCATAGGGTTAGGAAATAAATAAACACACCCTTACGAATACTATCTGGTTAAACAGCTCTATTATATTATGTTACTGCTGATTACATAATTTATATCCTCATAGCTATACGAAGTTGGTGTTAGAAATCAAACAATAAACAATAAACAATGTGAGCGTGTAAGTTTACTGACAAATAATAATTATTAGATTATCACTTATCAGGTAAAATTATTCAACAGTTTTTGAATTGGTTCATTTGATGAAGTATCAATTTTAGATGGGGCGGTTTTAAGGATACCAGAAACAGGCAGAAATCTGGATTTTTCAGAATTCATTGTTCATTCACTTTGAAATCTTTTGCCAATAAAAATGAGAATTAATTTTTGAAAAACGGGAAATAAAATATACCACCCTCTTCAGAAGAATGGTGAAAAATTTGTAACATGCAAACTTGTCTAAAATTTTCAACTCGTTTTAATTTAGACAATCTAAAATTACACAACTTTTTCATCCATTGAGGAATTAACATCCTGTACATCCCTCAAATCTGAACGTTTTGTTTGTGAGCTGCCATTAGTAGGTACCTATCTATGACAAACAATGTGTAAAAATGTCCCCGATGGTCGATAAAAAAAAGGGACGAGAATCAGTGTCGCTGTGCAGGAATTATACGCCAGCCGCCGCGCCATTTCGTCCTCAATTACTCTGATTGATGATTGATTGGAGTAGAAGTAGAGGAATGAAACCCCGACGGCTTTGGCCTATTCTTCACGGATTATCCAGGAAATCAATTGTCACTCATTCTTCTTTTAGAGACGTTCGGTACAGAACTTCGCCCGTCTCCCCATCTTCGGGATTTTAATTAGGAGTTTCCAATCCAATCGAAGGATGAGGAATTGAAAGAATCCGTCCTCGCAGTCGCGAGCCCTTCAATATTATGTATCTAGGAGTGATAATCTAAAGTTAAACACGCAATTAATAATTGAGAAAATCGTTTTGGGGAAACAGTGCTTTCGGCCTAGGCGGGGTTATTCAAATTTTAACGTCTCAGTTTATTTTAAAGCGACCACCTGCTTCCCAGCAGTAATAAAATGTTTGCTGAAAACGATAAAACAAAATGTAAGTACATTCAAGAGCGCGTTTCATGAATTCCTACGTTGAATTATTTATGCACTAAATGTTGTTCTCAAGGGAGGCTTAATTATTTATTTTATTACTCGATGTAGTAAAACGTCCAGGGAGTTATCGTAGGCACCGGTAAGTGGCAGAAGGTAAGTTTTGGTGTTGGTGTTGGTGGTTATACCGGAATTTTCTTACTTAATTTCTATAACTTCGAATATACGAGATATTGAAGCATTCGACTTTCTCGAGTACGTAGTCGCGGTTACTAACTGTAACTGTTATTCGTTTATAGGTTATTTCAAAGTAACTGTAATTTTACTGCCAGTTGTCAGTCAATCAGCATATGAGACAAAGGAGCGGTAAGAGTGTTTCTCTCACACATGTATCTTGATGAGTAACGAGTATTCAATGAGTAAACAATGCGACGTTACTTACATTAACTCAGTTGATTCCAATTATTGATTTTCTCAAGACCGTTCAATTTGTATTTTTTTAAAGCAAAAAGAATAATAATCAATTAATTTTTACTATACAAATAAATTTATTTATAATTCCTCAATTTAATTAAGTACATCGATTTATAAAAATCCAAAAATAGCGTTAACGTTAGAGCAAAAAACTTTTATTTACAACACAATGAAGAAGTTTTCAGCAAGACTTAAAGATGAAGCGTGGTTTCAAAGATCGAGATATATACAAGGTGGACCACGGGAGCGGGAAGTTTTGAAAATGCTATTATTTTGTTACTATGCATGGGGTGATCTGGATTTGTTTGACATACTAGTTGTCACCTTATGCCATTTAGTAATCATGGAAAACTGGTCCGGCGAACAACGTTCTTTTGCGATTAAATCATACTACGATGATTGTGTTGTCGCAGCACAGCGGCAATTTCGAATTAAGTTCAATATTGCTCGTTAAGGGAGAATTCCATCTGCGCATGTCATAAAGGAGTGGGTTCGGAAATTTGAAGAAACGGGATCAGTTATTAATGTCAAACATAAGGGACCAAACAGAAGTGTCAGAAATCTGGAGAACATTAATCAAGTTAGAGCAAGTGTAGAGCGCAGTCCAAAACGTTCAAGTCGAAAGCAAAGCCAGGCCCTGGGCTTATCTATACCTCAGTCGGCCAAAAGATATAGTAATAAAAGTGCGCGGTAAATTTACAATCCAGGTAGGCAGACCTTATACACAAGAATTATATACACAAACCTTAGAATGCCCTTCTCATTGGTTTACCGGAGCCAGGTAACCAATAAATAAGGCACTATCTGCCTACAGATGTGACTACTTGGACCTTAAAAGTTTGTGCGCAGTTTTATTACTATATCTGTTGGTCGACTGAGGTATAGGACTACGTTTCTTCGAACTTTGCACAAGGATCTCAATTTCCATCCTTACAAAATCCAGATTGTCCAAGCATTGAAACCAACAGATCTTCCTGCTCGTCTACATTTTGCTGAAACGATCCTACAGCATGAAATTGACGTTCACAATTTATGGATGTCTGATGAAGCACATTTCCATTTATCTGGCTATACCAACAAACAAAACAGCCGTTATTGGGCCTTGGAAAATCCACAAGAACTTCATCAACACCCGTTACACAGCCAGAAGGTAACAGTTTGGTGCGCAGTAACTTCAATGGGAATCATAGGTCCTTATTTTTTTGAGGATCATAATGAAAATGCTTTAACAGTCAATGCTGCACGCTATACTGATATGATTAACCAGTTCCTTACACAGCAACTGAACATGTTTCAACAAAACAATAGTTGGTTCCAGCAAGATGGCGCTACTTCACATAGCGCAAGACTATCAATGGATTCCGTGCGAAGATTGTTTCCAGGTCGCGTGATCTCGAAACACGGAGACATTGAGTGGCCACCAAGATCGCCAGATCTTACAGCATGCGACTACTTTTTGTGGGGGTATCTAAAAAAGCAAGGTCTTCGTTGATAAGCCACGAAATTTTGGAGAGCTAAAAATGAAAATTCAGCAAGAAATCACCAATATTCCATTGGATATGCTGCGTCGTGTGGTGCAGAATTTCAACATTCGGCTTCAAGAGTGTATAGAGAGAAGGGGAGACCATTTGCCAGGCATAATTTTTAAGAAATAAAAATTGCCTACAATTATTACGTTACTGTTATACTTTGTTTTAATTAAATACAGTTACTTACTGAAAAACGCCATTTTCAAAACTTCCCACTCCCATGGTCCACCTTGTAGTTCCCAAAATTACAAATCTTGCTTGCTGAAAATCTACATGTGTATGTTGAAAAGCCTTTCGAGCAGCAAATAATTGCGATTAATTGGGCCATTTTTTTTAATTAAACATAAAATGCTATGCGGTATAGGGACGAAATTCTTCAGCCATTTATGTTGCACTAAATTCACTCGGTTCTACTGAGGGGCATTTTGACGATCACTTATCACTTATCAGTCGTAATACAGCCATAACATGGCCAGCCAGATCCAACGATCTCTCTCTATTTAATGGCCTTGCATTACAAATTTAATATTTGTGACACCCATTAGTTAGAGAGTTCCCTTAGTGGGGCGAGAAACTGAGACCAGGACAGCGGAGGGCACACTAACTTCTTTCACCTCTTAAATGAATCAATTGTTGATTCCATTTAGCTACATGTTTTATAAGAATGTCGATAACAAAAACTTTAATTATAGTAGAATTATTGACCTAACCTAACAAAATGAAGAGCTGTCAGTTGTAAAAAGTGGGCATGAGCTGAAGATGTGGTGAATAGTAAGTGAGTCTAGTATTGCATACTGGGCAGGTAGGAGGTATTTCTCTGGAGAGAAGAAAATAATGTGTAAGTCTGGTGTGGCCAAGTCATATTCTATTCAGCGCTTAACCTGTTCGCTTCTATCGGTAGGGAGAGGGATGCTGGCTGACACAGATCTTATAATATATTTGAGGGAAGATTGTTTGAGGTTCCAATTTGCTTGCCCGATTTAGAAAATTTTGGTTCTATTGCGAGCTGTCAAGTCGCTGGAGGAATGAAATGTTGAGTTGCGGAGAGACCTGGATGAGGCCGCTGCCCTTGCCAACGCGTCAGATCGCTCATTACCTTCGATGCCAGCACGGGAGGCGGAAAATTCTTTATATTAAATGTTAGTAAATCTCTTTTAATGAAACCAAGGATGTTTTGAGTTTCCAGAAGTTTCTAGAAGCACCTGTCTAGAAGGTAGCGAAGTATAAAAGCTCGCGCGTGTCGGGGGTTGTCAGTCCCCCATCGGGAGCCTCCCCCGCTGGCGGATAAGGGAATGTCGTCCTATTTGGATGGCCCCGGGGAAATTAAATACTCGGGGCTGACCAAAACTAGCAAACCAGATGGTAGAGGACATAGCATCACCCGGTGCGATACCATATTTCTGGCTTAAGCGGCCAGAGGTTGCTTTAAAGAGCTGACGTTTCGCTGCCGTACCAGAGATTCCGGTCCATGGGGTAGGAAACAATAATGGATGGATGGCGTTGCCGAGGTTAAAATTTTCCGGAGTTAAAACGACCCCCAATTGAATGACCTTGAACATTTGAAAAGGTTTCGTCTGCGGCGCAACTCGAACGCAAAATCATCGCTCCTTGAGTCATTATTAAAGTGAAGTTTAAAAACTACACTCCACAATTTAGCAATCCATAAGCCGCGACTGCCATACTCCAGTTATTCATGTTGTGTGTTTTCTTATAAAGAGGGGCGCATTATTTTTAGTAGCCTAAGGGGGCCGAATATCTAAAGACGACCCTGTACGTAACGGAACTATGGAACAGCGCAGTGGAACGCCATGGGGAGTCTCGAGTGGTTGCGCTTGATATCTCTAGGGTTTTTGATCGTGTCTGGCATGGTGGATTGTTGGAAAAACCGCAGGCTTACGGCATGCTCGAGAAGTTCTGCTTGTGGCTTGCGAGTTACCTCCTTGCGGGTGGCCATCGAGGGAGTTCTTTCTGAAACCTTTTCTGTCAATGTCGGCGTACCTCAGGTATACATTTTATCTCCTGTGTTCGTGGTGCACTCGCAACATGTACCAAATTTGGTTTTTCTAAGTCCAAATATAGCTGACATAATGAATTTCTTCTAAATATGGAACCCCAAATTCAAGACTTATAACTTCTTAGAGATATAACTTAATATCTAGATAAGTTGGGGCGAATCACAATGTTTTTTAATCCCCTACATGCCCCTGCTCTGTGTTGGTTCTTATGCGAATTACCCTCTACTCGAAACAGCAAAAAAAAAAACAATATACATATAGTTTTGCCGATGACAGTACGCTTATAACTTCATATACCTTAGATGCGCGAAGTCAACGCTTTAGAGACAGATTTGGTAGTGGCGAGATACTCTCTTCTTCCATGAGTCTTGGCGTGAGTCTGGGAGCGACCATGTCTTCGCATGAGCGAAGACTTAAGCGAAACTGACTTAAGCCAGTTTTACAGAGATTACAGAAATGGGAAGTGTTCACAAGGCATGGCCCTTTTGATGTCACCCTCGATTTCACCTAGAACAGTGTTGAGTTTTCTATGAAGTTCATAAATAAAGTACTTACTATCTATAAATAAACGCTTCTATAAACCGTCTAAAAGTACTTTATTTAACTAAAACTCTCTAAACTTCTATAAAAAATTTTCAATTTGACTTATTGACATAAATTCCAAATAAAAATTGTAACTAAGTTATTGTCAACGTGAATCGATATCTCCGTTCATGCACCGCTCCCATAGTATCATAGGAATTCCCCTACAGTGCATGTGAGACCAGTAAACGAGTAACGGTAATTCACGAGTTCACAACTACAACATCTAAGATCTTTAAAAAGCTTTAACTCAGTTTTCTTTCCACGAAAAGCATTCATCGTCTAAAGTTTTTGATGTTTCGTTGGTTTCTCAGTTTTCGCTTTTGAAATTAACCGCTTTCTAAAGGACGCTTGTATGAATTCATCTTTCATCAACTTCCCTCCTCGTAACAGGAAACATAATAGGCGTTTCAGCTTATATTTCTAAAGGAAGAACGGAAATATTTGAGCTTACATACAACCAAGATTAGAACGATTGGAGTGATACCTAAATAATTTAAGTACATACATACGATATTATCAAGATTTTATCGTTTGATTTCAGCAATGGCTTCCTGTAATCTACTACGGGATCGATACCCTCAAGCCCTCAACCCTATCGCTTTCCTTATCTTTAACCTGATACTAAATAATGCAATGCCTAACCTAGTAACCTCTTGGACTCCAGCACACATTTATCGTCCGTATTTATAGTCCTTAGTCTACTATCTTCTATCGGGACCTCTTAACACAATCGTTATTGCACACAGGAGATCTGCTCACCCACTGCCTCAAACTGAAGGCTGAAATTTGTTGAGCGCTTGAAAACCCTTTTATTGGCCGTTTTGAATGTGTTCAAAAGCATGGACAGTTCTGAGTTGATAAAATTAATATAAAAACACAAAAAAACCGCATTGTTTCAGGTCCCCACCATAAGGTGTATTAAGACAAATAGGGAAATATATGACAAACGACATCGAAAATTTTGGTGGTAAAAAAAGATAACAATAAACAATAAAAATACAAGAATGTTGTTAAATATGTTCGAGTACCACACGAACACATTTCTTGCTGTGGTTGAACTCTTGGGGTGTTTTGGGGGTCAATAGTGAAAATTCTTTCTCCAAAGAAAGGGAGGAGATACAAAGTTCTCTAATTGCGTCGGGCGACGCATAGCTAAGGTATTACCCCTAAACGAAGTTCACGAGCTGCGTCGGACGAGGCATAGCTGCGGGAATCCCCCTAGACAAAGTTCTAAACCGTTCCCTATTCTGTGGAATTTATATGGGACCATAAAATAATTTAACAATAAAATTATCAATCAAAACAATAAATATTATTCTTTGACAGTTCGGAAAATCTGCATAGGTAGGTAAAATGTCTTGGGTAATAATAATATTCCTTCAATTTAGAAATTAAATTAGTGACGCTTACTCCATGACAACTCTCTAATTATGCGTTAAAGGGAGAACATTAATTTATTGCGACGTTAATTAAAATATCCATCGTTTCCATTATTTTTGATAATATGTACCACAAAGGAATAATATTTCAAACAGTTGCTATATGGCTTTCATTTTCAGCTAATCTTTTTTGTAGCATATGTATCCACAGCATCATCAATGTATGAATATTATTAATTAATTATTGAACCTTTTAATTAATTTAAATTCTGCTTTGAATTCCGTATAAACATGTCACGTTTAAATTATTTTTTCTACTCCTAACCTTTAAGATGCATATTAAATATGAATCACCAGTGCTTTAATGGGTCTCATTAAGATACAAATTTTCATTAAAGCACTGGTCAAGCTATCCAATGGCAGAGGAGCATTTGCAATCGAATCGGTTCCTTTTCGCTCACAATCGGGTCGGTCCAAATCAACCGAAGTCACAGAGTTGTCATACTCACGACAAAAATTGCCTTGTGATATAAGTTCTGTATTTCTGAAAATAAATTCTGATCGTTTGTTTAATTTCGAACATAAGTAACATTGAAAGAAAATTTATCAAGATTTTATGTTACCTTAATTAATTTGATAGGTAGGTATATCGTGTAAAAGATAGGAAGATAAAGTATTATATTATTCGTAGTGCTCCGTGATAGTATTCAAAGCGGCAACGCTGCGACACTCGCCTACGGCTCGTATCTTAACCATCATACTCACGTATTAATAGCCTTCATTATAAGCTCGTTGCATAATATACTAATTAATTCATTTCATTTTCAAATTATTAAATTATGAATTACAATATTTGTTTTGCGAGAAAAAATTATTCAATACCAATACCATCTCTCCAATTTCTCCCACAATACAGGGTGTCCCAGCTTATTCGAAGCGGTCTCTGTAGGCCAAACGATTGATTTTTTCCAAAAAATTTTTGCAAATTCAAGTACAGGATCACAATGGCCATAATTTAAAATTACTTTGGAGTATACAGAGTGTCCCATATGACAGTGGCATATCAAAGTTAGGTTTTTTTAAATGGAATGCTCCTATGTCATTGCATTTTTAGATTGTCTGATTGATACTTATTTTTTGTTTTTTTTTTCATGCTTTTTAGCACACATTATGAATAATTGTGCAGAAAAAATCAGTAAACGAGTTTGTTTTTTGTTTACTGGAATGAGCTACCACCTACGTCTAACATAAATAACGCCATTGAAATTTTTCTATCACCTAAGAAGCCTCCACGATAAATTTTCAAATTGGTTAAAACAGGCCATGCCGCCATTTTTACTTACCTGCTAAAGCCAGTTGCGTACTTGGAGCTCTTTGATCGCTCGAACGTATTTTACTGGATACATAAGTGACCTGAGGTGCTTTTTGAATTAGGGATTTTTGCACACTATAGCAGACAAAAAAGTTCGTTATAAGTACTTTATAATAGTGACAGTACCTCTATGTACTAACACTGCAGCCTCGCAGGCACCAGTTCCGTCCGCTGTCGCTGTACAGGGCAGTGCAGTGTAAAGTTAAAACACGACTAGAATTACGAGCGTTTCGTTTAGTTTCCTGTTCGAAAGTGTTCGTGTCATTAACATCTTCTATTATTATGTATCGGGTGTTCAATAATTAACACGTTCCGAGTTGGCCCTGGAGATCGAACCGTAGGTATATGTCATAACTTAATTTTCTATTAATATGGAATAGTAGACTTATTAGTAGACTAGTCTATTCGACTTTCTATGATTGTGATCCGCTGTCACGGTTACTATCTGTAACTGTTATTTTTTTCGAGTTGTTTCAAAATAACTGTAATTTTACCGCCGGCTTTTAATCGCAAATCATCGGTATTTCATCTGTAACTCTGAATCCTTCAGTAGATATGCTTCAAATAGTCGTAAAGAGTATTTCTCGCACATGAATATTCCAAGTAACGGGAACATAGGAACTGTCACTGCCACCTAATTATATTCTCCCAACTCTAGTCTAAGGGCAATGTAATTAATGTAATGTAGACAATATGTCGTTAGCGACATTTTAGCATTATTGATTTATTGAATGCCGGTTTTTTCAAAGGAAAGGTTAATTAATAAAAATAAATTGCCGAATAAATGACCGAAGTTTGGTTATTTATTTTTTAAGTTTTTTATGTTTTAAATTAATTAAAAACGCTCTCGTAAGAGCGAAAAACTGCAATAATTGAAAGTTATTTTCTTCACGGAATGTGGATGTTGTTCTGTCTGGAATAATTATTTATCATTTATCATGATTGTTTTGGAGCCCACAAGAATTACTTCTAGTTATTATCTAGTTCCTCATGAAACTCAGTGCTTGGATTTCTGTTGGAACCTGTTATTACAAGTTTCTTAGAAAAGGTGCTCGCTTTTGTCCTTCTCCAGTGATATAGCAATGAAAGTTTACCTACTCCGAGACATTTCTGGTTAGTAAAATTTTTGTCAATAGTTTTCCCGAAACTTACCTAGTCTTTAACGAAACTTTTTTGCAGGTTTAGCACAGCTTAGAATATCATTTAGTACAAGGATTTGTTGCTTTGAAAACTTACGAAGCAACCGATTCAGTGGAAGTATCTGTCGTAATATACGGATACCCTAGCCAGTCAGATCTTGCAAGTTTAAATGTGATTTCTATCTATGTATTTTTACATTGAGGACTCGAGTGCCTTTAGTGGAGTGAGAAACTGTGTATTAAATTGTGCCCAGGAGAATCCTTAAATTTATTAATTGTTGATTTTATTGATGTGTTTTATAAAAATGTCGATAATGTGAGTGCCTATTTTATTAACGTCCTTGAATGTTTTGACAACTGACCTAACCTAAAAAAATCAAGAGCTGTCAGTTGTCAATAGTGGATTAAGCTAAGACAAATTTCTTTGTGTTAGGGCCTACTCCAAAATGGATTTTCTTGTATCTGGGTGTTGTGGTAGGCTCTAAAAACCGGTGATTTTTTTATTATTTCACCGTCTGAGATGTGATTATCCTCGATTATCTTACCGCATGAGTAATGTACAGGGTGATTCATTATAATGTCGCCCCCCTTTAACTTTGTTATTTCATGTGTCCCAAAAAAATTAAAAGTGGGGTTATGTAGGTGCTAAAAAAGACTTTTTTATACGTGTAACAAAAATTTTAAAGTAGATCAGTATACAGGGAAAACCAAAAATTTTTTTTTTTTCAATGGAACAGCCTATATATGAGTTTATTTTTCGATTCCTCGTAAAATTCTAAGCATAACTTATATAACATACCGTATACCTAAATTCAAAGGCTTCTGAAATATTCGCATTTGAAACATCATCAAATATTTTATAAAACACCTGTTGCAAATCAAGAAATCTAACAATAAAATGCTCTAACTGGGCCTCCATTTTTTTCAACACATTTTATAAGGGTTTATAAGGGTTTATAAGGGTTGTTCGCATTTTCTCCAATGAATCTTTTATTAATTCTGGGTTATTTTAATTTAAATTATTAATTTTAATCCGTATCAAATCTTTTAGATGATCGAGGTTTTCAATTTGGTAGTTATACACACGGTTTTTTAAATAGTTTCAAATGCGAATATTTCAGAAACTATTGAATTTAGGTATACGGTATGTTATATAAATTATGCTTAGAATTTTACGAGGAATCGAAAAATAAATTCATATATAGGGTGTTCCTTTGAAAAAAAAAAAAATTTTTTGGTTTTCCCTGTATACTGATCTATTTTCAAATTTTTGTTATACGTATAAAAAAGTCTTTTTTAGCACCTACATAACCCTACTTTTAATTTTTTTGAGACACATGAAATAACAAAGTTAAAGGGGGGCGACATTATAATGAATCACCCTGTACATCATTATTCAACTGAAAACTGTAAGATCAGCAGGATAATGAACGTTTTATTCAATAGTCGTGGAGGAAATTCTTTAAAACGACTTCATTCAGAGATCTGCTAGTAGGGACTAAAATTTACAGTCAGTTACAGGATTATTCCTCGTCGTTTTCAAAGTTTTTCTTTGTAAGCAAGTCTGTTCACTAGACCTGATCGCATATAGTATTATGTACGCCAACGGGTCGAGCATAGATGGAGCATGCACGAACCGTCAAACATATCATTTAGGGGAAAGTTTGGGTGACGAAAAAGCTTTCAATAACACATGACGGCTTTCAAGCTATGAATGTCGATTTTTGTGCGGTATTTCAATTTTCGTAATTTTATTTTTATTAATCAGTTTATCTGGGAAACTAACAAATATATCAATAAAAAAGTAATTATCAAAAAATCTCTAAACGACCTTCAATTATTAGGAATCGTAAAAATTTTTAAAGACCATGTTTTATAAGACGAACACATTCTATCTTAGATCTAATCAAGACACAAAAAATTAAGAAGAAAGGAATTTTAAAAATGTTTCCATTTTTTGTGGGTTTATTTGATGGCATATTACACAAACTTGTTAGAACAAATAATTACGTCAAGCAAGTAGACGCTCAACATCTGGCGTCTGCCTGCGAGACCAGGACCTGCATCTCGCAATGAGCGACGATAGAAACTGCATCAGAAGGTGTTAGAACTATAAGTAACAACCTCCCCCGAATTGAGTGAATAGAAGGAGAAAAATTATCGAGTATATAAGAAAAGTTATAGAAACATGATTGTTTTGAAATTTATTTTTTAAGCAGTTAATAACGACGAGCATCCCAAAGATGAAGTATAGGTATAGGTAGTTTTCTAAAGGGCGACTCCAGCAATCGCTTTGTTACGTTTTTTCTTTTCTGTGTAAGTAGTAGGGTGTAGGTAATGGGCGTCGAGAGTAAATAATTTTATGCTGGTTTGCATTTGCCCTTTGCCCGATGAGAACACTGTCACATTCAGTTTCAGTGTCCAGAGACCTTTTCTCGAGGCATATATTTGGCATCCCTTCAGGTGCACTCATATAGACAGTGTGATGGGTTTCTTTCTCTAATTAAAACAGGAGGTTCCAAACGATAATTTTATTAACAGCTTACAATATTTACAAGTATGCCACAAATAGTACCTACAGTAAATAACGGTAAAAAGATGGTACAACCTAGAAATTTTTTTGAGAAAGATGGATTTGCTTCAAAATTTGGAATTAAGCTCTACCTACTATCCACTTCAAAATCTACCCTACGCCGATGTGTGCTTTTGACTTAAGGGGTGAAAACTACCCCTAATTGACAAAAATTTATTAATTCACAAATTTAGGCATTTAACGAATGAAAAAATGTATAAAGCTTTTGATTAATGATAGTTACAGTTTTAAAAACTATTTGTGATTTTTCAAATGTAAATAGTGAAGCAAATGTATACAAACAATAAAAAATATTTCAAGATGCCACAAAACACGTGCTTCTTCTTTCACAAACGGACACAATATGGCTTCGGCTTGCTCAGTATACGCATTTATCTGCTCCAAAATCTAGCTGCTCCGAAATTAAAAAAAGCGTATTTTTTTAAAAGATTTCTTGGTTGCATTTTGGACTAGAGAGATAAAAAAGGATTTTGTAGGCAATTTAATCGTCTATAAGCTTCATGTAAGTTTCATATTCCCCAATCCCTTCATTTTATAAAGGGCTCAAGGGCGGTACTGATTTCGTACCAATGCTAAATTTTACAAGCCATATCTCGAAGAATTCTTAAGCTATTAAAAAAATAATAATAATAAAAATTTTGGGGTGAAAATGCTACCTTTTTGTACTCTAGCAATTTTTACGTACCTATATGGTTTATTTTCTGAGTTATTTCTGAAAAAAGTTTTTTTTTAATATTTCAAAAATACCTAGTTCACTTTGATATGTTAAAAAAATCAGCTTAAATCGGTCAAACTTCTCGATCATACTTACAATGTTAAGCTAAAGTAATTTGTAAATTTGTAACATTTAATTCCAATCAGGGTATAGTAATAAAAAGCGTTTCATTGTTGATTTTTCTCGTAAAAAAAATATTTATTTTCGCCATAACATCGGTAGTTTTTATGCTAGATGCCTTCAAAAAAACGCATTTTAAAGGTTTCTTAATGTACTTTAAAAAAGATTAAAAGCAATTTCATCGTAAAACGTGTTTTTTTTTGGTAATTTAATGTTGAAATCTGTAAATTTTTCGTTAAAAAAATAGGCCTATAGCTTCAATGAGCTATAACTTTGTGTGTATTGGGTCTACATTAAATAATAAGAGACGAAATTCTTTGTTTTTCATAACCTTCAATTTTGATTATTACAGCTTTTTTGATAAAATCAATAGTTTATGAGTTACATATGGAAAATCGTCAAAAAGACGTGATTATTTTCGAATAAAATTGACATTTTAGATCACGAATATTTCAAGAAGATTTTTCTAAAAACTGCTATAGAATATTTTTATCTTAAAATCCATCCTCTTATCGATTCCTGGAGTTTTTTTTTAATACCACCCCCTAGTTGGAGTGGTACTCACCCCTAGCGAAAAAGCACACCTTGGCGTAGGGTAGATTTTGCTTCTAGGGGTATTCCCTACTTACTGTCAAAATTTCAGCGAAATCCATCTTTCTTGAAAGAATTTCTAGTCAAAAACTTAAAATGGTAGCTTCCTACCGTCTTGGCGTGGCAGGGCGTTGCGGGCGTCGTCGACGTCGATGCGATTCTCTTCTCCGTTAGTGTGGTAGGTGAATCGAAGATTCGGAGCAGGCAGCCTGCTAATGTAGACCACCGGTAAGCCGGTAGCGTCAGCGTCAATCGTCAATACTTAACCCGCCGCTCACGGGCCTGTCACCCGCCGTCCCAGTCTCGGCAGTTCGCGATGACTTCCTATGTCGAGGCAGGGTTACGGATTCTTCCCGAGGATCCATGAAATCCGACAGAAGACGGTACTGGTATGTGCGCGTCAGGGATTCAACACATCCGCTTAGGCGAGGATTGTTCCTATAGGCTCAGCTCGCCTGATAGGTAGGAGGAGTCAGAGGCTCCGATCAGCAAATGTTCTCGTTACATCCTATATCACAGATTTAAGTCATTTTTTTTAGATAAATTCTTGATCGATCTGAGATTCAAGATCGATTTGAGACATGAAAGGTCCATCGAAACAAAATAATGGCACGCCAGACATCATATGAAATTTTTGGATGCATAAAATTGGCAATTGACGTTAAATAATCGAGATTTTATTGAATTAATACTATAGAGGAGTACTTATTGATTATGAATAAAACACTAATGTTTTATAAAATTCTACTGTATATTGATCGATGATAGAAACGTTACACGTGTTTCGCTACTTTTCATGTAGCATCTTCAGACGTAAATAAAATTATTGATACAGTAACATAGCAACAGTATTACCTAAGTGATCATAAAACAAGTACCTAACTAGATTTAAATGAATTTTTAAGAGAACTAACTAGATCATAATGTAATTTCTTCAGAATCTTTTTAGTTGTTGATATCAAGAAGAAAATCAAGTAGTGGAGAACGATATGTGTCTAGCTGTTCATTTATTACTGTGTATTGTTGATTATGTAAATGTCTGTGGATCTCTAGAGATTCAAGAAAATTTAATTTAAAATAATGATCACAATGATGTAGTAATTCAATTTTGTTGTTTGCTGTTAGAGTGTGATTGTTTTCTATTAAGTGTTTTGCAAAAAAAAAAAAAAAACTATAGAGGAGCATGATATTAGTCATCATGATGCAGTCAACATGATGTTGAAAAAAAAATTGCGAAAATTTCGATACCTTTTATTTACGCTCCTTTTACATCTGGCACACTAGATAGTTCTGGATCTGAAGGGGATGTGATGCCTGATTCCTCTACCTACGGTATCACCGCTATGTTTTTCCACCGCTTGGTGATGTATTTAAAGCGACGTTATCAGTTTGTCACAATTCTATTGGCTACTTCACAGACTGCTTTTGTAGTTTTTTTGTGATCTTACAGCCTATTCACGAAGCCAAAAACGTTCGTTATTTGAAATTTTATTTACAGCAAAAAACAAAATTAAAAGCAACCACCACTAATATAAAAATTATTATTGTATGCCTCAGGTAAATTAATTTTGAATTCTTAGCAGAAGTAACCCCATTATTTGTATTATAACCAGTTAAACACCCAAAATCACGTGAACAATGTCCCGCTTATATCATCACTTGCGTCATTAGATAACTGACCGTCTCGTAAATCTTCGCAACTGGAACATAATTATCCGGATCCGGGAACCAGGTTTCCTCAAATGTCAATTAAATCGGCTAAACTGAACTGATAAATCACTTGGATTGTTCTCTCGTGACCGTTCGTGAATAATTAGAAAGGCAGTTCATTTAGAACGACCAATCATAATTAATTATTAATTAGGAAAGGAACGTGTCTGTCTGCTGTCTGGCCCACGCCAGTGTTCCATCTATGATTCATCGACGAAGCTTTCATCGTTTTCTCAATGAAGCAATTTAATTCTTTTAATTGGGCGAAAAGCGATCCGATTTCCCGTTTGAATTAAGAATAAAGGGTTCAATAAGTCTCAGTAATGAGCTGGATAATTTTGTTATTTTTTGATCAGAATAAGAACGTTTAATTTCAATTTGAGCAGACAGAACCGATTCTAATATAATAAAAAGTCATTTAACAGCCTGAATACGTGGAATAAAAAAAAGATAAGGAACAGCGCATCGTCATTAGCAGGGTATATGTACGCAGAGCTTCTATCTGAATTCTCGCACTGTTCCAGTATTGATAGGCAGCGTGGTAACTGGCTACCTTCTCCTTAATTTAAGACCTGTTTAGTGTATTAAACTGGGATTGATTTACTTTTCTTAAGTGGATTATGTATACCTAGCTTAAAACCCCCCCCCCCCCAGGAATTTATTGAATTCAGGATCCCCCTCCCTGGAGATCCTCGCTAAAATACCTCCGTGTTCAATTTCCTATACAGACGTAAAGGTGCGTTTTCACCAAGCGCGCAAAACGTTTGCAATTGTTAGCAAATGTTTGCAATCACAATATTTGTTTGGTGGAGACGAAAATGACGCGCATTCGCCAACATTTGCAATCATTTGTCCGTGTTCCGAGCGTTGTCGGTACATCAAAGGGATTTGTTGCTTGTGCGTGCGCGAAGTATTTTCAGTGTAGACGGGCAGGGAGTGTTCGCAGGAATTGCAGGGAATCAGAGCAGTGTTGTTTGGTGTTTTCCAGCTTTCCTGCGATGTGTCTACCAAATTAACTTTAACTATAACAAAAAAATGGGATGTCCAAAATCTACGAGTTCTCTTTTTATTATTCTCTTTTTCAATTAAAACAGTCATAATTATGAAAGATGCGGCACTAACAATACGTTTTCTTTTCGGAGCCATTTTTGCTCGGAACATGAACAAATGATTGCTAATAACGTACCAGGTGTCTGTGAATATTCAGTGGAGACACTTTAATTGCAAACATTTGGAAACATTCGCAAACATTTGCGAACGTTTGCTAACAATGATTTTTTGGTGAAAACGCACCTTAAGCGACTCAAAATATAATGAATATAGCGGCTCTAAATTAATCTAGAAAGTTATAAGTCATAACATTCCACAGTTCCGGGAGTCAGGGGGTGACGGTGACAGTTTAAACAGTATTGGTGGAAGTAATATTAGACCAGTAGTCTTGTAACTCTGACGCTTCATTTCCACCTCAATTTGTTATTCTGTTACCATCTGAATTATTAATAACGCCGACAAGACAGCTGTCATGTCTTTCCATGTACCTACGTGAATATCATTCTTAACGATTCAAATTTAACGTAGGTATTAACTACTGCTGTGTGAATTGTGAAACTATTGGATTTTCTGTCGAGAACCATTTATGTAACTAAAGTAATCTTTGATTTTTGGTGGAGGACGACACCACTTTACTAAAATCACCCAAACTAATCAAATATCCACCGATCCTGACCCCCAGATCATGAAAAAGTGGTTTTCCAAAATTCACCTGCCCACCGGGTGTATTTTTGGAAACTATCCAGTATTCACGAACGGAATAACTCCGTTCGAGGAAAATCCTGAGACTGGTCAATTTTTGTTTCTCGGGGAATCTTTTGACACCAATTTTAACCTTGACGCAACAAACCCCTAAGAACAGCGTTCCCAGTCTCAAGAATTTTAAATGAATAGGGGGGTCAAGTTACCCCTCATTTAAAAGGTAAGCTTATTCACTAAGCGACTGTATAGTGTATTGTTTTTAGGTTTTTGTCAATTCTTTTTAGTACCATCAATTATTAATTAATTTGTGAGTACCTACCTATCTTAGCTGTGAGTTGATCAGTTTTTTTTTGCTGCTGGGGCTATAGGTTTGTTACGTCAATGGGTTATTTGAACCAGGTCAATTTTTAAATTAATTTTATGTTCTATTGGCAGAACATTTTTTTTTATACAGGATATTCCTTGATCCTTGGCTCAGTACTGACGACATTGTCTATTTTTTCTAAATAGACATCCTGTATATTATACAGATTACATTTTCAGATTGTCTGATTAAATCGAGTAAGAATAATTTTTATCAATGAGTGATTCATAAAATGCCTTTTTTTAGACGTTTCTTAGTTCATAAAATGTATAACCATCATGAAGAGTGAATAAAGTAAAAATAAGGGAAATAAAGTGTCGTAGCTCGTAGCGGTTCATTATTTAACGCTTGAATCTGACACGTCACTACAAGCCGGTCAACGAAGTACAGTAGACAGTATGTATACAAGTTCTAGTGAGCGGCCCGAGCGCAAGTGTACAGGGTGATTCATTATAATGTCGCCCCCCTTTAACTTTGTTATTTCATGTGTCCCAAAAAAATTAAAAGTGGGGTTATGTAGGTGCTAAAAAAGACTTTTTTATACGTGTAACAAAAATTTGAAAGTAGATCAGTATACAGGGAAAACCAAAAATTTAATTTTTTTTTCAATGGATGACCCTATATATGAATTTATTTTTCGATTCCTCGTAAAATTCTAAGCATAACTTATATAACATACCGTATACCTAAATTCAAAGGCTTCTGAAATATTCGCATTTGAAACATCATCAAATATTTTATAAAACACCTGTTGCAAATCAAGAAATCTAACAATAAAATGCTCTACTGGGCCTCCATTTTTTTCAACACATTTTATAAGGGTTTATAAGGGTTGTTCGCATTTTCTCCAATGAATCTGTTATGAATTCTGGGTTATTTTAATTTAAATTATTAATTTTAATCCGTATCAAATCTTTTAGATGATCGAGGTTTTCAATTTGGTAGTTATACACACGGTTTTTTAAATAGTTTCAAATGCGAATATTTCAGAAACTATTGAATTTAGGTATACGGTATGTTATATAAATTATGCTTAGAATTTTACGAGGAATCGAAAAATAAGTTCATATATAGGGTGTTCCATTGAAAAAAAAATTAAATTTTTGGTTTTCCCTGTATACTGATCTATTTTCAAATTTTTGTTATACGTATAAAAAAGTCTTTTTTAGCACCTACATAACCCTACTTTTAATTTTTTTGAGACACATGAAATAACAAAGTTAAAGGGGGGCGACATTATAATGAATCATCCTGTACCTACTGAGTTCTCCACAAGACGTTGAACTACATAGCCCGACACCGTCCGCTTTCTAATGCTTGTTGACACCATGCACCTACTAGAGAAACGTCATAGTTTATTAGCAGAGCGCCAGATCTAATTACAATTATTATTTAATGTTTTGTGTCGTTCAGTTACCTAAAATGGAGACCATTAATAGCCTTATGAATATAATAAAAGTGTTTTTTTTTTTTTTTTAATAATAACTTTCCTTCTAATGTAAGTCACTAGTAGATAAAATTTTGTATGCAACATATGCATTAAGTGCCTTTTTTCACTTCTGGGATTGACGCACTCGCCTGCGGCTCGTGCGATCAAATTTCCCAGTCGTGAAAAAAGTACCACTTTATGCAATTGTTGCATAAATAACTATTACATCAGTTGCAGTTTAAATTAAGTAGGTTATGAGTTACTATTCATATCCAACCAAAATCTTAAAAAAATTATTTTTGTATATCGGACTGGAACTTCTTCAGAAATAAGTTTCATATCCAACCAGACCTTCTCAAAAAATTTCTGTATACCTGACTGGACTTTCTACAAAAAATAAATTTCATACCCAAAACTTCTAAAAAAGATTTCATACCTAACCTGAATCGATAGAAACATATTGTCTGTACACTGAGAGTTGTCTGTTGTGATAACTAAGTGGTTTAGAGCTAACTGATATGATATGCTGATGAGTCCATAATAAGGACGAAACGGTACCGTCCATGTCTTCAGTCTTCTCCTCGCATGCTGTACGAAAGTTTTTCTAATTTGTTCTGTAAAGAATCTTTAGTGGCAAATTTAAATTAGAACCTAAATCCCAATAAAATTCATCAAATATATTATATAAGTGATAACTAAGGATACATCATCTCGTTATGTTTTTTACTCCTTCTATTGCATTGCATAGTCAATCGAGTTAAAATGGGACGTATTGTCAGAAATACGTTTGAATCGTCAGCAATTCTAAAAAGATGAGCGAGAGTGAGACGGAAGTACCGACTCGCGTCTTGATACGCTTAGATTGATACGATATTACGATAAGATTGTCGTCGCTACTGTCAGTAGTGTCAGTGTCAGCGCTAAATATACTAATAAGGTTTGTGTGTGATTTGAAACGTTTTTAATACGAAATTACCAGAATTACCTGTGATATTGTACGGTGTGATAAACCATGAGTAACTGATTAATTGCGCGAATGCCTAAAAATCTATTTCCTTGTTTTGCCTGGGAAACGATTGAACTCCCTAGTACGTGGTCTTGTGGTTAAATTGCTGGAATATTTTACTTGCAAATAAGAAAACGGAGGTGTTATTCTTTCTTTTAAACGGCAACCAGCAGGTAGGTGACATGATATTTCTATCATGATGATAGAATTAGGTAGGTGACATGATATTTCTATTAATCAGTTACTCATGGTTTATCACACCGTACAATATCACAGGTAATTCTGGTAATTTCGTATTAAAAACGTTTCAAATCACAACACAAACCTTATTAGTATATTTAGAATGATAATAATTATTGTTATCATGATGATAACAATAATTATTATCATTCTTATTTACTTGCATTATATATATTTGTTATCAAAAAGTTGCAAGGCTCTACTTCGTCAATAACTTGTCGAAATAATATTATATTTGTAGGATATACATTATTCCTCAACACACGCCACTGACACGAACTGCGATACCACATCTGGTTCGACTTAGAAATAAGTGTACGAATCAAATCGAATTAAATGAAATTGCTTAGTCAGAATCTGTGTGGCATGACAACGGACAACACTCAGTGGACAGATAGTAGCTCATACCTCACCGGAGCTTCTTAAAAAAAATCAAACTTAACCAAGCCTTCTCAATGAATATTTTTATAATTGACTGGATCTTCTACAAAAAAATTGTTCATACTCAGCCAGAGCTCAAATATTTTTTTCTTAGATCTGACTGGACCTTCTCCAAACAAATATTTCATACCCAACGAGACCTTCTAAAAAAAATTTTACCAACCTGAGCTGTTAAAAAAGTAATGCCCGTCCGAATCTTCTCAAAAAATACCTTACCAGCTCTTCAATCTCAAAAAAAAAACATTGTCATATTCAATTGGACCTTGCAAGAAATAATTTTTATAGCTGACTTCCTTTAAATTTTTTTTACTACCCTGAATTGCTCTAAAAGCTCATAGGTACCTGACTCTAAAAAAAAAAAAATAAAAAAAACCAGACGATCTCATATTTTTTTTATATCTGACTGGATCTTCTGAAAAAAAGTTTGTATACCCAACAAGACTTTCTAAAAAAAAATCATACCTAACTTGAATTGCTAAAAAATCATATCTGAGCGAACCTTCTCAAAAAATAAAAGAATAAAAAAATACCGGACCAGAATTTCAATCTCCAAAAAACATTTCAATATCCAACCAAACTTTATCAAAAATAATCAAAAATAAATTTTTTCCGGCCCGGACCTTCTAAAAAAAAAATCATTCCCAACCAGACCTTCTCAAAAAAAAAATCTAATCTGACCGGACCTTCTCGAAAAAAAAAAACAAAAATCAAATCCAACCATACCTTCTCAAAAATAATTTTTATACCTTACCACACTAGAAAAAAATATAATACCTAACCTACACTGGATTGCTCAAAAAGTCTCATACCTGTCTGGACCTTCTTCAAAAAAAAAACATTTAATCTGACTTTCTGCAAAGAAAATTAATACCTAACCTTGAATATCCTGAAAGCACAACATCCTGAATAAAAACACCATAAAAAACAATAACTTTACGTATAACTCGACAATAAACTGCCAGGAAATATGGTTTACTCCAGATTTCCACTGTAGGAAGGAAGGTGGGTATAAATGTATTTTGTACGCTCCTAATTTAGACTAATTTGCGAGGTGCTCTGAATCTGATTCGCGTGGGAGGATAAGGTTGCTTGGGTATCGGAAGGGAGGGATCCTGCTCGTGTGCAAGTAGTTTCCTGGAGGAAATATTGCCCAAACTGTTCCAATTTATGGACTCTATTGTTCCATTTTAATTAATCAAATTTATTGAATCTCGCCCTAATCTCCTGATCATATTCTCACCATCACCATATTATAGAGATTAATTTATTATTGTGTTATACCTATATTCTTCGATTGACGCATGCCGTCATAACTGTCAATCGTATGAACCAAATTAATTAAGAATTTCCTGTTTGATGAGACAGTGACATTCTGATGTTGTTGTTTTTGGGTGTAGGGTATTTTTATTAATTTATATTTACTGAGTAGGTATAAAAGTATGTAAACATTTGTATAGTTGTGTATTGTTGGTTGCGTAATAGGTATTATAGGGTACCACTTACCAGTGATTCAAATGTACGCAATATTTTTTATAATGTTCCTGGCTGTGATAATTAAGAGATAGAAATTTAACCTCAAAGTATTATATTAGCGGACGTCTATGAGTGCGCAAGCAGTAGCAACCAAACCACCCTTGGTTGCAAGCTATGCTGACGTTTATATGTTCTGTTTTTTTCTCTCTCGATATCTTATCATCATCGGATGTCTGAGTCTCGGTCACTTTATACAGTATGTCCCCGGATCGACTTGAAAAGAGGAAAATCTTTTTTGTTTTTGATTTCTCAAAAAATTTCACTCTCGATGATCTGGCCTGCTGGATTTCAAATTCCCAAAACAAAAGTTACTTTTTGGGTAACTCGAACGGTTCTTGAGATAATGTAATTTTTCTTCAATAATAATTGGACTTACATTTTTTTTTCGTAATTTTTAGACGTAAGCTTGGTAAGATGATTTCATTGAAATACAACACTGACAGCAGTTGTCAAATCTAACAAATCACTTGAACTGCAAATTAATCTACTGTATGCTATAATGTTGACTTTACAACAAAGAATTTATCTAATTCAATGTTACGGAACTGGGAAAGCTCGCATTGAAATCGGTGCAGAAAAAGGAGGAGCGTTATTCGAATAGAAAATTAATAGTTGTCCTTTTTGAGAATTTCAATTCATGTTACGATTATTTGAAATTCTTCAGAAAAAATTAAATTACATATGAAAAAAATTCCAATTATTAAAGAAAAATTATATTACCTATCTCAAGAACCGTTTGAGTAACCTAAAAAGTAACTTTTGTTTTGCGGATTTGAAATCAAGCAGGTCAGATCATCAAGAGTGAAATTTTCTGAGAAATCAAAAACAAAAAAGTTTTTCCTCTTTTAAAGTCGATCCGGGGACATACTGTATATGAATCTGCACACTAGCATGAAAAGAGTAAGCTGCATAGTTTGTCGTTGTGAATTCGAGCACAAGTAAAGAGCCATCGAACAAACTATATACAAAGTCATGTAGATTATTCAGTCTTGAGCAGTGGCGGTCTTAACAGGGCTACTGCGTTAAGAACGACTAATTTCTCTCGAGTGATTATTCGGAATTATTAGCAGGGTTTGGAAAAAATAATCACATGCCTCATTTTTAAAGTTAATTACTAATCCGGGGAATCCTTTATAGCAATAGAAGAAATTCGTTTCTTCTGCAAGTCCTGATCAAAGAACTGAAAAACAAAATAGTTACCTCTTAACGTACTAAACATAAGTATGCAGTTTTCAAAGGGATCTTTTGCTGGAAAAGTTATACGGTTTGTAATCAACGTTTGGTTCAGTAGGTAGGTATGCTAATCCCTTTCACAAGAGAGTTTTCTATAACTTCTATATTAATATTGCGGGAATTTTTTTACCGGTAGCATTCCATGTAGGGATTTCCTGTTGGCAGCGGGATAAGGTGTAATTGGGTCCTCATCGCCTCCCGGATTACAATATCGACTACTCGTGTATTCAAACCGGGTCCAGTCTAGTCGAACATCGGTGGGGAGTATAGTTGGATAGGGAATACCAGTTTCAGACGTTTATGAATGAGGGTTCACTTACAAGATAAGCTGATAATGTCATGTGAAATTTATGACTATACAGGGTGTCCCAGCTTATTCGAAGCGGTCTCTGTAGGCCAAACAATGGACTTTTTCAAAAAACTTTTTGAAAATTCAAGTACAGAATCACAATGGCCATAATTTAAAATTATTTTGGAGTATAAAGAGTGTCCAATATGACAGTGACATATCAAAGCTATGTTTTTTTAAATGGAATGCTCCCATGTTATTGCAGTTTTAGATTGTCTGAGAAGAGAAAATAAGATTGAAGAGAAAATAAGTGAAAATCGTCATTAGGTACAACGAAAACGGTTCAAGATAAAGAAAAACGGCTTACATGTCCCTATTTTAACTTTTTATGTACTATCCTATGGTATAGATGAAATGTTTATACAGGGTGATAAAAAATTTGAAAAATTCTGAGATTTCTCCACGTGTCGCCAAATAAAAAAATCAAAGAAAGTACAAATGTTTCTATACCATAGGATAGTACATAAAAAGTTAAAATAGGGACATGTAAGCCGTTTTTCTCTATCTTGAACCGTTTTCGTTGTACTTGAAAAGTTTTCGTTGTGAAAAGAACTTGAAAAATGACGATTTTCACTTGTTTATAACTCAAAAACTTCTGAATTTAAACATCAACTGTAAAAGCCACTCTTATTTTCTCTTTTCAGACAATCTAAAAATGCAATAACATAGGAGCATTCCATTTAAAAAAACATAGCTTTGATATGTCACTGTCATATGGGACACTCTTTATACTCCAAAATAATTTTAAATTATGGCCATTGTGATTCTGTACATGAATTTTCAAAAAGTTTTTTGAAAAAGTCCATCGTTTGGCCTACAGAGACCGCTTCGAATAAGCTGGGACACCCTGTATATGAGCAATGTTATTTCCAGATTATTTAAGTAATTTCTGAAACTTCGGTTGAAAAATTTGGTTGAAGTTTTTTTTATGCTAAAGATTAACACGCTACTGACTAACAATTTGTAATTTTTTACAAATCTACTCGCGTATTTTTTGCAAGGATATCTTCTAAAGTTACAGTATACCAGCAACAGCGCTGAAAGGGTATAGTTCATTCTAGTAGCCTGGACGAATTTATGTGGTAATTCTGACAACCCCATCATCAAGAAAAGCAAACTTTGGGAACCCAAAGTACAAGAAATAAACAAATAGCCGCTAACGGGCTGGAATGGAAGAAATTAATGGATACTGGTACAATCAGTACACAGAATGTATCCTGGTTTAAAAATTGTACCTTTCAATTATTATTGTACCTACATTTATGAGGGCTTGCTACGTTCTGGAAGTTAATAATTTTAATTTTTAAATTTTATTTTACTCCACCCTCTTTCTCGCAAAAGAGTTTTTTTTAAACCATTTCTGTAGCATTTTTTCTATTTTGAAGCTCAATTATTTCGAGGCTCAAAGTATTGGGAAATATTTTTGTCTCTCAAAAATTTCCTGGTAACTTCCGCGGAGCTATTTCACCAAAAAAAAGGAAATGAATTGGATTTGCATAAATTATAAATGAAATAAAACAAAAATAAAAATTTTATCAAAAAATAAATATTTTTACGTACTTCAGAATATATTTCCTCAGTCAATTTTTAGATAAAAAGGTCCAAAAATCCAATCTTCCAATAATCCAATATAGATCTTAAATGACCCGGTTTTGAAAATACAGGGTATGGAAATTTAAGAGACTTTTTTTGTCATAATAACTTCGATAGATACTTATAGCAATCTAAGATTCTTTTATGCATTAAGGGATATTTTTTGATGTTCCTGCTTCAACTGGTGGTAAACAAATAAGGTGTCTTGACGCATAGAAAGTGTAAACTGATTTGTACAAAATATAATTATTATGTTGGTATATCAAAGTATTTTTTTTTCTTTGATTTCAAGTTGCAATTCATTTACACACTTAATTATTAACATCCTGTATTATTGATGTTTTGATAAAAAATGTAAAATTTTTATTTTATAATTTATACAGACTGGAAATTTGTAAGCGGTTCATATGAATTTAACATGCAAATTCAGATTGCGAGGAAATAATATTTCCAGGTTTAGATTTAGAGAAAAAATTTAGAGGAGATAATTTTTCATAACAACAATTTCTATTTAACGAGCCTATCTTTAGTTAAAACACTTCACTAATAATGTGGAAAAATCCAAAATGAAATTCTAATATTTATTTTCTTATTAATTTTCAAATTTGCGCTTTTTTTGCGGGTTTAATTGACGTTGTGGGGTTGTTGGATTATGTAATAATAGACTCATTTAATATTATAATGACATTTAAGTCAAACTAGACAAGTTTAATTTTAACTACTTTTTCTACTCCTATTGAAAAATATTCCAATTATTAGAGCATTTTGGACGAATTATGATGGCTATTATTCGAATTATAGTTCATAATACCCGCTCGTGGACCAATCAAAAACTGTAAATTTGATAAACAGAGCAAAGCTGTGAATAGGAACGATAACTCACATTTCTCAGAAGTCAGAACCCATGCGTGCGCAGTCGGTACTCGTTACTGGAAGTTGTTCCAGGCACTGAAATAAATAAAAAAATATTTTGATTAAAATTTGTTTATTTTTTGTATAAAAGAGTAGAAAAAGTATTACATTCGCGATTACGGCCATTATTCACTTAATGATGACAATGCCACTTGCTGAAACTCGTGGCAAACTTGTCATAATTGCTCCTATAATAATGTACTTATCAAATATCGAAATGTGGGTACAATTACACAGCAAAAGAGGAGGGCACCACATCACAATAGAATGCACTGTACACAGGGTGTCTCATAATTGACGCCCATGCTCTTGAGATTCGATTAAAGGAGCTAAACAAAAATTAAAAATAGGGAGTGAAAAATTTTCCGTTTGCGCTTCGTTAAAAAGTTATTGTTGAAAAAAGCAACAAAAATTTATTGGGCGAGTAACTAATGATATTAAAAAAAAAAGAAATGTTCATTTATTTTCTTCTCACAGAATGTGTTCAAATAGGTCGCCTCCTAATTCAAGGCAAAGATTCGCACGAGCAATCATGGAAGCACGAACTCTTTCTAGAAGATCATCGTCTATTAACGCCACAGAAGCGTGAACACGAGCTACTACATCTTCTCCGTTCAAAACTGGATCACTGTAAACTTTTTCTTTCAAGTAGCCCCGAAGAAAAAGTAATCCAGGGGATTCAGATCTGGCGATCTGGGAGGCCATGGTATAGGTCCACCTCTTCCGATCCACCTCTCTGGGAAATTTTCATTCAAGAAATTTCTCCTTTGTAACCCATAATGTGCCGGTGCACCATCATGCTGGAACTAACAGTTTGATCGGAATATTAATGGAACTTCATCAAGCAATGGTAGCGGGGGTTAATAAATGGGATTAAATAATTATGACTTTATAAATGCTTTTTGGTGATACTTTTTCATTTTTTTTCTGTAATTTTAGAAAATAAATAGATATTTTTCATTCCAATCTAAGGGGCTGTAACTTCACAAGGGGGCTGCGGTGTCTTGAAGACAAATTTTTTTATGAACCCGCTATACAGGGTGCACCATGTATCCTTCTCTATATTGCTATCTCCTGAACGCTAAAAGATACAGGGTCGGTTAAATTAGATAAAAGATGCGCAGTTTTGTGGCCATCTCGAATTCATCAAAACATGCAAGATATCTGTGACCGTTCCTGAAATATCCTGAAAAAACTGAAAAATCGAGATTTCTTATTTTCCTCATATATCTTTTTTATTATTGGAAATTAATAAATATTTTTTGTAGGCTTACATAAGCCGTTAAGAGCTATCCATCAGACATTTAAAAAATTTTCAAGGCCTACTAGATCCCAGAATTTTCATAGTCAACTTTCGTTTTTCTTATGGCCACCATAGTGTTTTTTTTATGTTGTTCGGTATAAAAAAAATCATAAAAACAAAAAATTGTTATATTTCAAAAAATAAATTAAAAAAAATTACTCTTCTTTTTTCTTTACAAAAAAGACACATTTTTAGACCGAATTTCATAGATAAACTAAAAAACCATAAGGCAAACACTATTTCGGCGTATTTTACAAATGTTGACGTTTTTCGACGATTTTTTATTTGGTTTTTCTTTGAAAAATTAAGAATAAAAATAAAAAAAAATTTTTTTTTTTAAGTTTATCAATTTTTGGTTTCCATTATTTTTTTCATATCGAACGACATAAAAAAATAATATGGCGGCCATAAGAAAAACGAAAGTTGACTGTGAAAACTCTTGGATCTAGTAGGCCTTGAAAATTTTTGAAATGTCAAGTGGATAGCTCTTAACGGCTTATGTAAGCCTACAAAAAATTATCTATTAATTTCCAATAATAAAAAAGATATGAGGAAAATAAGAAATCTCGATTTTTCAGTTTTTTCAGGATATTTCAGGAACGGTCACAGATATCTTGCATGTTTTGACGAATTCTAAATGGCCACAAAACTGCGCATTTTTTATCTAATTTAACCGACCCTGTATCTTTTAGCGTTCAGGAGATAGCAATATAGAGAAGGATACATGGTGCACCCTGTAGGTACCCCAAAAATTTATCAACCTGATTAATGAAACACATGTGCTTTCGCCCTATGGCTAGCTTTGAATAAATGGGTGAACTACAGATGAAAATAATTTCAACAATAAAAATAAAAAGAAAACAATTATTATTAGTACATAATGTTGAAATTTCATTCCATCAACTGCAATAATTAATTGCAACCCCGAATCTGATTAGATTAAACGGATTTGTGGTGGTTGTGTAAAATTAATTAAAATAGCACATAAATTACAATATAAACGAAAAATAGAGTGGGAAATGGAACTGTAATGTGAGAAACTGCACACCAGAGCTCACACTTTTTAAATGCTAAGAGGTATGAAAATCTCTTCAGAGCTCAAACTTAGCACATAAATATTTACTTTTCTAACTTTACCTACACGAACTTTGAACGAAAATGTAACTTCTACTGTTTCATCTTTCACGAATCTGGAAAATGTCCTAACTGCCTACTTACATTGGAAATGTACCTAAAATTCGCTAAAAAAGTACTCCACTCCATAAAAATAGTCTCGGATCAAAAGTATTCAACTTTTCATAAAAAATCTGCGCATATTCAACTATTTTTGTAGTAAAGTTAATATTACATCTAAATAGCCTTTGTTACTTTTTTTCTTAAATACATTATAAAGAATTCGCAAAAAGTAATATGTAATTAAATTCCGCTAAATCGATCCCGTTCTCTTTCTGGATTACTGGAATCTGCATAGAATTGAGCACAAAGTTTCAATAAAAGTCCCCAATTAATTTCTAGTCCGCAGGAAAATTTCATTTCGTCTCCAAGTTATTTACAAATTTGGTCAAATAAAAATGCACGTTGTAACGGGATTTTTCTGTGGGTAGAGGTGAGTTCCCAGGAATGGATATTTGCCCCTTTGTAACCGTGACAAGTCGATTAAATAGTTAGGGTTTATTTACAAAAGAAATGTATTTACACATGTAGTAGCTATATTATTATTATTTAAACAATCTGTCCTGATCAGTAGCTCGTTTGCAGTCGAGCCGTCTGTGTCGGTCTCAGCCGTCTCAGGTACACGCGCCGGGGAGTCACTCGGGGCACGTCCTTCGTCGGCAGGTATTCTCTGAAATAAAAGCCGCTCCCGATGCCTCACTACGACCTCGGGACGACTGTTACTAGATTCGGCCCTCAATACAGGCCGGGTAGGGACTAGGGGGTGGTCGGCATCTCAATACGGTGCCGACCGGCTGTGTATACTGACCGACCGTCTGCCAGAGTTCAATGCACCCTGGCCACGGTTTCTGATGTCAGATTTATAGCGTGGTCGACTCAATCCATCGACCCTGCTTGTCCAGGAGCACTCACTGCATGCCCCGGCTGATCTCCAGGCTCAGTTCACCTAGGAGAGAGAGTTGTTTGTAAGTCAATTCCTCACGATGCACTCTCCCGAGTCTTCAGCTGGTGCTCTTTATATAGCCGGTGCTGGTGGAGATAACCTGCTAATCACTGTCGTAAAAACTGTATCAATCGAGATAAATCCCTCTAAAAATGAAATAAACAATAATTACCAACGAAAGCCTCGGATTTCGTTACAACGTTTTAAATATCCCTATAAAGCCCAGATATCAAATTTACTGCTTATCAGTTGCGGTTAAATTTTTTTTATTTTGGATTTCGTGGGATCTTTCAGTGTATCCCCCAGCTACAGGATTGTACGAGTATGTTCAGTCACCATGTCTTTTCGGTTTCTGTCGCTGTAATTCTACTATGAGCGATGTTCTTCGGGAGCAATGCCTGTCCGAGGAAAGCATTTTTTTTAATAATGTAGGGAAACGGGCGGAAAATCTGGAAAAAATAAATAAATAGACCATAAAATTATTTAATAAGCAGGGACTGTGACAAGATCAGATGATTATATTTCAGAATAATAATTATTGCTAAATTTTCGTCTCATTACTCAGTCGGTCAGCAGTCCTGCATTGTCAGGTAATTAAGGCTTTCAAGAGCAGTTTATTGATCTGCCGATGTGACTAATTGTCAGGATAAATTATTGTAGACATCACTTTGCTATAGATCTATTACAATATTATGTGAGTTTGATAGGTGAATTTATCATACCTTTTGTTGATGGATAATAAATAGAACATTGATGATTTAAATTTCTACTGTAAACTGATAGATATTATCGATGTTAACACCTGCTTCGTTACTTTTAAAGTAGCATCTTCAGACATTGTAAAATATAATAAAAATTATAGTAGTGTTTTATTTATAATCCATCAGTATGCAGATATACTCGTACTACCAAGTGAGGGTTGAAAACATAAATTTTATACCTTTTATTGGTTTAATTTGTCAAGTATGTAAAGCTCGTCGTCTTTAAGACTTGCGATGCAACTGTTCTATTTAGTAAGGTAATTATTCCATCTGCTAGAATAAAAATACACTTTTTAGTACACTACCCAGTTATGATGCTACTAATCGACATTATACAATCTAAATAGACATTTAGTTATAGCTGTTACTGTATGATAGAACGTACAAGCACCTCGCAGCAGGACAAAACGTCCTGCTGGAAGGACGTTTATTATAAATGATATAGAGGTACTGCTTACACAACAGTTTTAAACATCAATAGATTCTATATATTTCAAAGAGGTCCACTCACAACTGGTCAAAGCATAGGCGATTCCAGTCATGTGGTGGACAAGTCAACCTTACCTCCAAGACCGTGGGGACCGGGCAACGTGGTACCACTTTTGAGTACCACGGCTAACAAGGCTCTGACAAAACATGGCACAAACCGTAAACCGCTAGGCGGCACAACGACCCCTGAGGTACATCACTGTCGTGACTTGCCTCAGGGTAGTGACGCCAGGGGCACGGGGGCTTGGCTTAACCGCATGTCTGCGTGGATGAGTACCACTATAAAAACCTCCCCAACTCCACGGTATTGTGCGCACTAATGGATGCATGGTCGAGGGGGAGCTCGTCAACTAACGACAAACCTCGGGGAATCTGGCGCACCCCGTTGTATGTAGCCTGCTGCGTCATTGGGGTTATGGCGCAGTATTTTTATTTCCCCAATTCTCGTGGGACCAGAATGGAAACGAAAGAAGAAACCAAACAAACAACTGAGGGACTTCCACAAGGGGAAACCTCAGAACTTAGCATGGATTCACAGGATGTGGCAGGCCTTCAAAGCCTTATCACCCTGAAACCTATGCAAGTAGAAACACACAGCTGTGCGGACTCGCAGGGAAGTTGCCAGCGCCGGATTACCCACAAGGCTACCTAGGCTGTAGCCTAGGGGCGCAAAGCTTGGTGGGGCGCCGGAGGCGCCCTTAAAATTTGTAAATGTGTAAATGCATAAATACTTATGTACTAAAAATAATGAAATATACATTTCCGAGTTAGGATAATATAATACCTACCTACTACCCGCACGCAGGCGGCAAGTTCATAGGGGCGGCGGGCGGAAGAAAAAAACATCTTAATTCATAACAATAACAAAAATTATCAAAATATCATGATAAAATTAATTACTGGGTGGGTAGTATAAGCCAAGGAGGCGGGGGGCGCGTGCAGGATCCTGGGCCACTTTTCACAATATTACATAATCAGGGCCTTTCTAACCACAGAATTAATAGGGATGTAGGCAAGGGGCGCAAGCCTTTTGGTGGCGGATGTTTTTATTGAAGTATAATATTTTTTGTGATTATTTATTAGTCATTTAGTTATTATAGTTTTCACATCTCAGTAGGTACCTACATGTTTACCTAAGTAGTGGGAAATTGCGTAACTTTTAACATTGAAAATAATTTCGCTTGCTGCGCATTTTCTTTGGAGCCCGACATACATATAGTCCTGTTACTATAGGAAGGCGAGTAAATTCTTACTGCGCAAAAAGGGTGGGTACCGTCTCCGACTCCATAAATATTTGTTGTCCAATATCAACAATGTTAGTCGGTGTCCGCGTAAAAAAACAACCAACCAGATAAGGCTGATAAGAGTATCTCCGCCGTTCATCGAACGTGTAAATTATTAGTGGCGGTGAGCAAAGCTCGCAAGATGCGTAGTTCACGCCCAGCCTTCGCCTTCATATAAAAATCAAGCAGTAACTAGTGTTAAATTATTTAGAATTCATACTGCACTAACTTATTTGTAATCAATCAGTCGTCATTGGCTTATTCCCAGCGTTAGCTATCCTTTACGCATTTCATCTGAGAAAAGGCCGCATTACTTTCAGTGACCCATAGGCCCCAAATATCTTAGAACGGTTCTGGCCTGTACAGACTACCCGCGGAACGCCGAACCTGATTCATGTTCTTCTATAATAAAAGTAGGTATCTAAGAGTTCTATACTATTTTCCTTTTCTTGAAAAATTCGTGATACATATGCAGTCTTGGTTCTTGAATTGACGATATCGAACAACGAAGGCTTTGGCCATATTAAAACCAGATGGTGGCTCTAACCTAACTTCCATGCAACTCTATATTATATATTATCCGGCGGACCTTTCCAATGCTTGAACGTAATGCGAAAACGTATAGCTAACACTATAATAGCAGTTATTCCTTATATATAGTGTGATTAACATTTTCGCACTTGTTTTTTCCAAAATTTTCTCGGGGGGGAACCCCCGAACCCCCCTCCTTCCTGGGGGATACTCCGTACCCCCCAGACCCCCCGGTTGGACTCTAGAATGCTAGCATATCTTTGACATAATTCACTCACAAAAAGCGCAGCAGAATTTACCTAATGAAATACCTACACATTTCTTTCTATTACCTAATGCCTAATTTTACATACAAAAAATTGCTCTTTGCCATTCCTTAGATAGAGATTTTTCCATAAGAGGGGAGAGAGGGCGAGAAGGCGACAATTACTAAAATTCAACTAAAAAGGGGCGCTGTTATTTAATTAGCCTAGGGCGCTGCAAATCTGTAATCCGGCGCTGGAAGTTGCAGTGATACAAGACCAGCGAGTACGACAGCTGCACAATCACAGGACATTGCCACCTAAGAGTGCACCTACATAAGCAAGCTGGGGATATACAGAGAAGAACCAGTTTGTAGACTCTGCAATGAAGAAGATGAGACAGCTTCTCATGTGATATTCGAGTGTCCAGCACTCGCACGAACACGCTATGCGGTCTCAGGATCACTCAGCCTCGGGAGCCTGCTAGCGGAAAAGACCTTGGTTAGCGGACTGCTGAACCTTGTCAAAGGAACGGAGCTCTTCTAATCAAGGAAATACTAAATGTGAGAAATACAATAAGCCCGCTGGCTTCAGTGTTTGGGACCACATAGACCATCTCTCTCATTTAGTTAAAATACCAATACCAATATATTTCAAGGAACCAGTGCATTTTTATTTTTTATTTTATTGTCGTTTTATGTCTATTATCTGTATTAAAAAAAATTAAGACAAGTTAAATTTAGTCATCAAAATGTTCCATATAGGGAAAATGTGTTTGGGTGACAGTGGAAATTTTTTGTAGTTCTCGCGTCACGTACACTTTGTTCATTTTGTTCGTACTGCGAGAAGTAAGTACTTACGTCGTCCTCTCGGAAGAACAGCTGTGCTGTCAGAAGGACAGTGTCTCTTGTACAAAAGCACTTCTAGCAGGACAACTACTTGTACACTCTATCATCAAGGAAAAGATAAGTCACTGCACAGAAAGACTCTACAACAGGTTCGGCGCAGTCCTATTCTTAAAATCAATTTCAAATATCCATTAACATAAATGACTTAAATGACTTAAATTACGCGAGTTAAGTACTTAACTGGAAGTTTTGTCCTCGTCGAGCAGCAGCATAAATGCCGCTCGGTGGCACCAAGCAGTTTCTGCCGGCCGCAGCAACTGCTCCTGATGATGGCAGCCGGGTTCTGATGATTGCGGCAGCCGAGTCCTGATGACGGCGGTAGCTGCTCTATGGAAGTTGGCAGCTGCTAAATGAGATGCCACCTTCTGTTTCTTACCACAGTGCTCAATAATTAATTATTAGACGTACAGTCAATAATATAAAGGCTCATTAGGCTAACAGGCAGATTTCTGTGCTCGTTTTTGAAGCTAGGATCGACGTCAAATGACTTTTATTAACATTTTTGTAATTACCTCCATGTCAAGAATAGATGAAATTAAAAAATTTCCACTTAGACTCGATACCTTCTTCAGAAATGGCCACGGAAATCTGCCCGTTAACTTAATGAGCCTTTATAATACCCGCTGGTACACTTATTACCTTATTATTATAAGTTGACCTCTACCAAACCAGAGTCAAAGCCCAGGATATCCTCTAGCTACTCGGAAGTGGAGGGCAATTTTATTTAAACCTCTGAACAATACAGACATGAAATTCTGTTCAAGTTTCGTTACTTTGTTGAATTATTTTTTTTTACATCCATATGGTGTTAACATCTAAGAGAAAAACCTTGGGTGGAAGGGTGACGACCTTCCTTATTTTGTCAAGTTGAACTGAAAGTGTCTTCCACGTGTAAGTAGATTTTTAATGTCTTTTTATCGAATTAAATATTAAAGTTTTCTTTGTTTCCTGTATTATAGACAGGTTTTTTTTATGAGATTTTCTTTAGTTTCTTTTGATTTTTCTTCTTTTCCCCGGAAATTCAAACTCTCCAGGACCAGACTTCAAGACCTAATTTGCTCTGTTTCAAGTTTCCAAAATGAAGAGCGATAGAAAATATTTGAGATTCTCAAGACAGTGGTAGGATAGCAAGGCAAGAAAATGTTTCATTCTATGAAAAGGGCGACCGGTGTTGGTGATAGTGGCGAAGTCATTTCTTTCTTTCGAGACCAGTTAACATAACCATGGGGTTGCCGGCTGTGTCTTGCGATCGGTGTCTACATTCCATCGCCTACAGATCATCAGGTTAGAATGCTATGAGAGAAGGTATTTATCGATTTCATTTGAATTTGGATTTTGACCAATAAAGTTTTAACATTGACGATAAATAAATAAAAGAACACAAAATACCCCAAAAAGTTTACATATGCAATACAATACAATAAATACAATACATTCAATACAAAACAATACAATACAATACAAATTTCTTTATTGTACTTGAATTACAACAGTTATTACCTAGTACAACAGCGTTATTACAGAAATTAAAAGAAACACAAACACAAAGACAAACAAAAAAAAAGTACAACCAGTACAACCAGATAACACCCGCAACAGTGGGAATTTTGAAAGTTTATTCAAGTATTTGATGTACCTAATGACGTTACTTCAGGTTTTTAAATCTCCTATTGAGAAAGAGAACGATTGAGCCAAATTTTCGGATTCGATAAATTTTTTTAGTTAGAAAACTTTTTGGAATTACTGCGGGCCATCTGAAACGGGGGTATTAATTTACGTTGGTTGTTTTCTCAATCCTGCAGCAGGTGATTAACCACAACGTACTTTCGTTAGGTTTGGAATATGATTTTGAAAAACGATCACTGCTGAATTTGCCTTAATTTTTAAATTTTATTTTGGGTTTTGACACTTGGGTGGGACATTTTAAATTTGGCATGGCTTTTTAGGCCAATTTTGTCAATTTATGTAATTTTTAGGTACATATAGGCTCTTCATTTATGGAAAAACATCGGTTTTAAAAAAAGTGTTACATAGGCCCTTTATTCACTCGTGTCTTCAATTATTACAATAAATTTTATTTCCGTATTTATAATAAGAGAATGACTAAAACGAACAATCAAAGAGAAAGGCCGTCTACTAAAAGCTTTTAGATTCGATACAAAAACATTCCGAATGAACTTTTGTTATTTTAGATCTTAGGTAGGTACACATAGTTTTAATAATGTTCGACATGACCTGCAGACTACATATCGTTGACTTTAAGCTTCTACTTGTCTACTTATCCACTAAGGTATCTGATCTGGAACTGCAGACTTGGCTGGCAATTTGAAAGCTTTTTGTTGGCTCGTGGCTAAATCAGTCAAGCTAAACCTTTCAGTTCTGATGACATCCATTACTATATTAATGCAGTCTAAAGCATCGTCAATGATTTACCAGAAAATATTGGAGAATCTTCAGATCCCCTTGGAGTACCAAAATTTGTTTATAGAACTAGAACTGTTGGTTAAAGGTAAAGTTAGTTGAACCAAAAATTAAGTTCAATAAATTTGTTGTTGGAATTATACACTGTATTTGAATTAGTGATCATTTATTGTTAATAATTTTTATTAAACGGTCTTTAAAAAATACGTATCTTCAAATATCTTCAATATACGCTTTTGTAAGTGAAGCTGTGATTAAATGTGTAATTTCAGAATTATTATGACAAGAAATATAAAATGTTACTGGTCTTGTGAATTTTTGGTAATCCATAGAATCTGGCAGATACAATATTATAAATACATTTAGATTTTTCAGCTGTAATCATGTTGTGTAATCATCTCAGTTTGAGTTCTTAAGAAAATTATTTCATGAAATTCAGATCTCGAGATCTTAGAAAATATGAATACCATCCCAACATCTGCAACACCAATCTGTGACCAGGATCTGGGAATCTGGAAACAGGTGATCAGGAGGAGAGGCTCGAGCAAAAGAAAAGACAAGATACAACTTTCACGGTATGGACCCCTCTTATCACCGACCACTTTCCAGGATCTGTTCCAGGTCAGAATTATATTATCTCTGATCACTGAGTCCCAGATTTGGAGAATGAAAAGTGACTGTAATGCGAGTTACGGTCAGTCAAAGAGGAATTTTGCAGAATATCAGTTTTATGTTAGGTAAGTTAATTTCTATTCAATTAAGGGAGATAATAAGGCTTCTGGGACAAACTGTAAAATTTAGGGCTCATGATGAAACTTAAAACTGTCCCGTAAGAGTCCTTCCACTTGTCTTCTTCCACTTTTCTGTGGCGCTTAGACATCGGTGCACGCGCCCGTCGGGCGTCGTCTTACGCGCAACGCTGCCGACCGGCGGCGGTCCCGCGGCCATCGCGCTGCTGCCGTCGCCGCCGCCAGTGTGCACTGCCGCCCCTCGGCCTCCGGTACGGCGAACAGGCCGCTCCCTTCTCTCTGCTGACACCATCTGCCCTCCTCTGGCCTCGCACACACAGACACCCCGTCCTCCAAGGGCCGGACCGCGGAGTATGCACCCCCGCATGTGATCTGTGTCTGTGGCTTTGCTGCTATCTCCTTGCTCTGTTTCACTATATTAAAACACTGCTGATGACTGTTGACTTTCTCATGTTGTATCGTTCTTGTTTCCTATATGGTGGTGATTATGGGGTCAGGGTAAAGAGGGGGTCAGAGATTAAGGTAATTGCCAGATTCAGTGTCTCTTAGAAGCTTTGTAGTACTTACTATAATACTTAGTTGTGCTTTATCTTAAACGTACCGGCTTCAGCAGCCTTTCATGAATATTTCATGATGGACCGAAGGGATCGACAAAGAAATCACTCATTCTTCTTAATGACAACTTTTAAGATTTTCTTGTTCTACTCTTGATATTTTATCTTAGCCTTAATATCTTTTGAAGCATTCCGTTAATTAAGGAAACTTCATCATGAAAATGCATAAAACTCAAACACCTTGAAAAAATCTTAAAAATGTGATATATGAAAGAGATGCTCCATTATACAACCGATTGGTTCAAAAGCTATACGATCTTATATAATTTTACAAAGATAACTTAAAATCTTCGTAGATTTACTAAATGAACGAGCATACAATAATAATTATTATCGTTACAATCAACTGCTGTTTTTTTTTTCTTTGAAATGTAACATTAAATTAGGATTTCTTTTGCCACTGTTATAAGCAAATTTATAACGATATCGATGTAACATACAAAGGGTGCTCTTTTTCAGAGCAACGCCTGCATTAAGTCGTTTTATTGTATACTTCCCAAGAATGGAAAACCTGTCTTTGTCGAACAGAAACGAAAGCTGAAGCCTGAGACAAAGTCAAAGGTTGCATCGTTTGAGTTGACGTTGACAAGGAGCCTTCAGCACGTGTGATGCACAATTTACTCGCAGTGGAATAAAAGATAAACAAAGAAACAGAACTTCAAAGATTGTTTAGTTTGTCGCAAAAAATCAACACTTTCCTACTAATTATTCCCCTGACGAACCTCATGAATTAATGAAAATGAACCGTATTTTTTCCGTAAGGTATAATTATTTCAAAATGATGGTTCATTCAGTGCGATGAATTCTGCCAAGAATATTTTTTTACAATAGATACTTCCAAATCTTTTTTTTTTTTTTTTGGGTTGCTTATTTTATTATTTCTAGCTCTAATTACGCCCATATTTCCTCATTAGAGGCACATATACAGGGTACTAAAAAATTGTGCAGTAACTCGATGGTAGATACGGTATTGAGGAACACTCATGAAAAAATGTTTAAAAAATTCCCAGTAAGGACGTTTAAAAAAAAAATGAAGGGTTAAAGAGTACCTACCTAATTAGCTCATCCCTTATTTGTGGTACATTTTTCTATTACTGTGATTTCTTAACGTGAAGACTTAGGTATATATGATTTTCGTTATTATTATTTATGGCTTTTACTTAATTGTTAATTATTGTAATTTCTTAAAAAAAAAGTCAACTTAGCATTATTTTTAAGTAGCAATAATAATAATTAGGCATAATCATGAATATTATATTGGATATTTATCATTATATTGTCGTTTCATAGTCTCGAGAACACTCAATATGTATATATTTTTGCATGGTTACGAAGTGTTCTTAATAGTGTACCATTGAGTTATTGAACCATTTTCCAACGCCTTGTCAGTAGATCAGTAGAAGCCGATACAAAATATAATTAACAACTATGATACATAGAACCTACTACTGATAAATAAACTTCACCAAGCAACCTGCTTGAAAAAATACAACTTAAAATCTTGCAGTAAAAAATTTCCTAACGAAAGTTGATAGATTTTATTTGATCATCTTTTTGAAAAGTTCCAAAAAGAAACCTTCAGCTTAGTGAAGTTGGCACCCCTAAATACGAATTTTTATAAAGTTCAAACGGTATAATGCATGATTTGCCCACGCTGTCCAACCAAAATTTTCTTTTGTCCACCTTTCAAAGAAAAATTACGGCAAAATTAAAAAAAAATCATATCACTACCCTTATGAACAGATTTCATTAATGTTCAAACGACATTCGTTTGGCCACGATTTCTCCACGTTCGTTTGTCCATCCCACAATTGAAAGTTACAAAGACTTTTAAAAAAATCATTATTATTATTATTATAAACCTGACCTGACAGCTACGTACTATTAACAAATAAATACACATAAAAAATATACGAAGACATGAGTGGATAGAGGTGTTAAGTCATAAATTGTCAGTTCTGAGATAATCAGTCTTTGGTGAATTGTTATGTAATTTTTTTATTATTTATTTATTTTTTATTTGACGATTGTTTGTTTTTTAACACAAGTACCACAAAAATACATCTGTCTAGGGGAGGTTTAATTCGTCTTGAACTGGATGAAGGATTCATGTGCACTTCCCACCTAAGTCCACTAGAATTTTACATTATATCAATCTACATAAAAGTAGAGACTCGCGTAGCCTAGTGGTTCAGTCCACTGCCTACCGAGCCTAAGGTCGCGAGTTCGGAGCTCACCGGCTCGTGTTATTTTTCGGATGCATTTTCGAATGTATGTGAAAAATACAACAAGCGACCGAACGTTTAAATATTTAAATGGCAAACTTGAGGCTGGGTGAATGAGTAATGCTCGAAATCCCGTGTTACTGGAGTGGAGCGACTTTGTCTTACCTACATAGTTAAGACCGATGCTCCCTCCTTTTTATAAAAAAAAAAAAAAAAAAAAAAAAAAAAAATACATAAAAGTATATCAGTGTTGCACAATAGTGACGAATCCACCACCATTCGATTCAATTGCATTCAAAAATGCAATAACTCATCCCCTTCAGTTTACTTATTGGATCTCTTGCTTTCCTGGTTTGCCTGGTTCTTTATGGCAAGAGAATTGTTTTTATGAGAAATTATGAGGAATTTTTTAAGAGACATAATTTTCCACAAGCCCGTTTATTCAAATTCTTTATTATGCCCAGCACAGAGAATAGGATCAATTTTACAAACTGACTTGTGGCAATGTCGTATTGGTGTATGATAGAAGAGGCTTTATCCGCTAACCTTTGAGTATTCTGTGTCGATCCATTATATAAATGTTCATTGTGGGGGGGGGGGGGGGGAGGGGGTGGTGATGTGAAAAAAATAATTTGGTTGGACAAACGTGAAAAAAATCGTTTGAATTTTATAAAAAATTTTAAAAAATTCGCATCTTGTGTTGCTGTCAATTTTTATTTTTATTTTGATCGTAACTTTTCTTTGAGGGGGGACGCACGAAAATTTCGGATGAACAAACGTGGACAAATCGTGAACAAACGAATCTCGTTTGAAAATTAATGAAATTCTGGGGGCGTTCATGTGAATTTTTTTAATTTGGTCGTAAGTTTTTTTTGGAGGGTGGAAAAACAAACATTTTGGCTGGACAAAACGCAGACAAATCGTGGAAAGTCGTTTGAATCTCTTTCTTACACAGGGTGGCTAATTTTCCTTAAGATATTCTGTAAGGATATTTCAAAATCGAAATTTTTAATCGCTTTATTTTTTTAATCGGTTTTTTAATCGCTTTATTTTTGAAACTTTAATTCGCCTTATTTCAAAATAGAAATAAATAAAATTTAAAAAGTTTCAAATATACCCCTAAGACTTTGCGGCTGCACCCTCAATACAACTTTAATAAGCCTTTCAATCTCAAAGTAATCATCCCCTATTTTTTCTTAAAATTACACTCCCAGGTTTTTTTGTGGCTGCGCAGGATTACTGACTTTATTCTGAATACAATAACATGCGATTTTTGAAAATTTTATGTAGCTTGTCAAAAGCAATAAGCTACCTTAAAAAAAAAAACTAATAAACTATCGTGCTCTGGGAGGTAGGTACGTTAAAAAGGGATCCCGGCTGCTTTCCAGCAGTCGTTAAGTTATGTCAGAGGCCCTTGATGCTACTTGAAAACTTCCGACACTTGGGCTTTACCACAGCCACACAATATTTATTTTATTTAACTATCTTAATAAACCAGCATTGCCAAGGAGTAAAAAATAACACACCTTGAGGTATTTTCAAAATAAAATTATGCTCTCGCCAAACATTTCCACTTGACAATAAAGCGTAGCTATGGTAACGAATAATGACGATACCCAAGTCAAAATGACACGTTTCAGGTTGAAGAGAATAATCGCGGTATAATTTGACAGTATTTTGTCAAAATTATTCCAACTTAAGTATTGCTTAGAAGGTTTAGATTTTCAAAAATCGCATGTCATTGTATTCAAAATTAAGTTAGTAGTCAAGTCGAGCAAAAACATACTAGAAGTGTAATTTGGAAAAAAAACAAGTAGGGGATGATTACTTGGGGGTTGAAAGGCATCAAGTTGTATTGAGGGTTGTATGACAGCCTTAGGGGTGTATTTGAAATGATTAAAATTTCATATGTTTTTGATTAGAAATACCTAACGCGTATATTCGTGATAAAAAAGTTGAAACACCCTATATAAACAGACTGCATCCTAGTCCAGAGTTTCAAAGTATATAACATTTTAAAATAAAGACGGACGTTTCCATTTCCATTTCTGGCTTCCTTTATGCAGGGCATAATATGTAGCACAATCGCTTGGCACACAAAATACTTACAAAACAAGGCTTCATTATTCTGCATGAAACTTTTAAATTGAAAAATTCCTTTCTAGCGCAGGGATGTTCTAGATTTCTTGGGACGTAGTACGTATAACGTATTTTTAACTTTTTTTTGATGTTGGTAAACGAATTACAAGCCTCACTATTTTCGTGTCGGGTTTTATCAGAACTTTTTACCAGATTTTACAAGAACATTATTGTTAATAGATCAGCTATGTAGTTTTCCGCCAATATTTTCAAGCCTTCCAAATTTATTAGGGATTTCGCTTTTTTTCGATATTTCATAAGTTTCATAACGACTTTTGAAAGATTTGTCTGCTACTTGGTTCACGCATTTTTCAATTCTCTAGTCATATTTTTGTGGTCCTTGAATCAACACTCTAGTCCTTTGTAACGATTTTGGGATCTGATTCCCACTGTCGTCAAAATACACGTTGCAAATGAGATTTTGTTCATTGGTTTTACTTTTGAAATATCGAAAAAACCGCTAACTTTAGGAGAAAATGATTCAAATAAAAAAAAACCTTGACGAACCCCCAAAAAAAGTTGTTAAATTTTTCACTAGGGTTTCTGGAAAAAAATTATAAGTAATTTTGAAGAAAAAAGTATTTTTCGATTTTATCAGTTTTGACGACTTTTATCGGAAAAAAGTGTTTACCTTTTTTGTGGGCGATAAATGTCTTTACTAGTCGCAAATTTTTTTATTCGCAAAAAAAGAGAAAATATCGTTTTTCTGCGAAAACACCGCTCACAATTTTATATCAAAACGATTTTTAAAGTTTAGTACGTCTACATATAGACTTCTAATAAAATACATTGTCAACAGAATTTCGCCGTGTAACATAAGAAGTGACCTCGTACCTGTATAATACAGGATGGTCGAACTTAAAACGTCAGGACTTTACCAAACGATAGATAACGTTAAAATAATGCTAGTTTCTCTAATACACTTATAGCCGGGAAAGCTTCCTTTCCAAGATACAGGGCGTTAAAGTTTTAGAAAAAAAATAATGTTTTGTGAATATTGTCAAAACGGCTGATTTAAAAAAATTTAAATTTGGCACGCAGCATGAGCTAAGTACGTTTCATGATTTACGGCTTATGGTGATAAATTGTGAAAACCAGCGGCGGAGATATGGGTGTGCCATTACACTTTTCAAAAAAAGAATTGACGCCACTGACTCTATGGTAAATTTAATGATACTATTCAATGCCCGATGCTTTTTAGAACAAAAAAGTTATCTTTAATTTTTTTCACAATGGGCACCTTTTTCCAGATAATTCAGGTTTTCTTAGGTAATATCCGTAGCCATTTTAAAAATAACAGACAAATTAATAATTAAATAACAGAAATAAACAACACCTAACTAATGTAACAATTGTCAGTAACCAGAGTCAGTGGCGTCAATTTTTTTTTTTTAAGGGGCGATGGCACACCCATATCTCCGCCGCTGGTTTTCGCAATTTATCACCATGAGCCGTAAATCATGAAAGATACTTAGCTCATGTTGCGTGCCAAATTTCAATTTTTTTAAAGCAGCCGTTTTGACTGTATTCACAAAACATTATATTTTCCCCAAAACTTCAACGCCCTGTATCTTGAAAAGGAAGCTTTCCCGGCTATAAGTGTATTAGAGAAACTGGAATTTTTTTAACCTTATCTATCGTTAGGTAAAGTCCTGACGTTTTAAGTTGGACCACCCTGTATATAAAAAAATCCATATAGCTGGTATCGTATAAAAGTAAATACGGTCCTGAACGGGGGCCTTAAAATTTTCTGATCCGGTCAATTTTCAGTACGTCGTATTTGAGCCTTAGTATCCCTTTGCTGAATTTCAACCCGATCGATGCAACTTTCAGATACTTATTAGAGTGTTTCCTAGCCTGTTCCCCGAAAAATCCTGAAATTCCAGGAAAATTAATACTTTCCTGGAACGTATCCGCTCATTTTCAATAGGCTTTGTTAGACCGCGCTCCATTTAAAAGGAGCTAAATTTTAACCTCGCAGGACGAAAAATGGCGGTTCTAGAGCGTTTCTTAACGATCAAAAGTGTAGCTATACAATGGAAAATGTGGAAAATGAAAATGGACCTGGTTAGAGTAATAGTGTTAAAAAATTACTTCTGAATGTGAGAGGCCTTTTTTCATTTACGTTAATACATGGAAGATTTCCTCGAAGGAAATGGTGAAGGAACGTTCGTAACTAAAGAGGCTACTAATCTCTCTGGATATAGAAAGAAGGAGAAAGCACCGTTGCTTATTCGGACGGTTGAGGCAGCGTCTATATCTCGAGTGAAGTTAATTACATAAATATAGATGAGCGTTTCTCTTTAGACCATCACTTTTATCAAGCAGTCATAATGAAAATAATCCTCAAGCAAATGTGAGTAACTAACCTACTTATAGAAAAATTTTTATTTCGCTTACACTTCAATAAAACCTGCCATGACTCTTTTTGTCTTCTCTATTAAGGCGTTAAACGGTCTGTCATCATCTCGGTCATTGTGTTTATTTATTTTAACTTAATTTGCACGTTTGACCCTTTCAGTTAATTTAAATGCTGTCATTTGAAGCGTTACGTCACTGTGTTATCTTTGTCACAAGTAATTTACAAGCAAATAACATGATAGGAATGTCAATGTAAAATTGTGATGTCAATTCCCCCTTTAACTTTTCAACAATATGGTGAAAAAATCTGAATAGTAGCACTTCATAAACGCTTTCAAGTAAAATAACTTTGCATTTTTTTTTGGTAACCGTCATTTTGAGTTTTTGTGCTCAACACATTGTAAGACCCTACTGTCATAGGGTCTTGAGAAACGTAATGAAAGTTTCAAGTTACTTATTCCTTGGGTATGTTAATATTTTTTCATCAATATTTTTCATCACCTTGTATAACATTTTATAAACCGTTTTCTCATAGCCTTAGCCATTTTTGAGGTAAACTGCATGAAATTTTCAAATCGCGACTTTTATTTTTTGCATGTCCATGTCCATAATAACTTATAAGTAATTATTGCTTATTACAAAATTAAACCGTGAAAACTATTATCGTCCAGTTTTCTGATATAATCTGAAAATTAAATAATTTACAGGCATCCCATTTGTGCCGCGGTACCGACCCTCTTGACACCAGTTTTTTTGTAGGCTCAACTTCATTTTGACTGTCAAGGGGGTGGACCGCTATCGAGTGGGCTGAGCTGTTTGCCAATGATAGTGGTCAGAGAGGTGTGAGGCACGTAGATTCGGGGGCCGCTAAGGGTAGAGCCCTCTTGGCTCGTAAATCAATGTTTAATGTGGCCAAGGGTGATAAATATGAACACCAACGTTTAAAAGGAAACAAATATTTACTAAAATAAAAATTTTTAAAAATACACTACTGAGATATGAAGAATAATCAACTTAAATATTTCATGATCTAACTAGCTTACTAACTACCGATTATAAAATTTAACTCAAAGTTTGATTTTTAACTAAAAAATTTGAGAAATGGAAAAAATTTTAACCTTTTCGTGAGCCTTAGTACAATCTGACTCACTAATCAGTTACCTGTATGTATTTAATTGTTTAAATGTATTTACTTGCGGAGTAGTGCTCTGGCGGTACCTGATCTGATTGATTTAGTTTCATAGGCGACGTTAATAAAATAAAATTAACTGTTTTTTTTAACACAAAAAAAAAGAAAGAAAAATAATAATAAAATCTGAAGAACGGAAAGACACCTCTTCGTTGAAACCAAACAAACCCCTCACTCGCGTTTTACTAATAATTATCGCTTCTGCCTGCGCGAACCGCCGAACCCTGACCGTTCTCTTCGGTCCCCAAAACACTACTGCGTTTTGGTTTCTTAACTTTCATCCAAATCAACTACTCTTTCTCGGGTTTCGAAATCGAACTTTTCACTGGAGTGTTGCCGCTTGAACTTTTATTTACAGGTTGTATAGTTACTGGACGTAGGTAAATAAAAGCTAGGTGCCTTCTGACATGAAAATAGTAACCATGCGATTTATCCGAGTTTCCTAATCTTCCTACAGTCAGCACTGTAGGATAAAAACGCATATTGCTTGAAGCTTAATTGCCCAAAGTGTTGGGCCAATTTTATTGACTCCAGCTTATTGTGAAATATCATTTTCTTCATCAATTCATAGCTTATCGCATCGATTGTGAAAGATGTAATTTATAATTCATCGTTTCTTTTTATTATCAAAATTAAATAATTGTGGCAAAATTAGCGAAACTATCCTGCCGCCGCCACACAATAAAAAAAGAAAGTTCTCCACAACGTCAACCGTAGACATAAAAAGATAACGCAGTACCTACGTACCCACATCACATGGCTCACTCATTGTGAAGAGGTGAAATAATAATTGTGGGTCCTAAAAAGCATCTAATATAGAAACAGAAGTAAAAGCTCTAGTGGCCGCATTTTGACATCCAGGATTTAATTTGACAGCAGTGATGTGTTATCAGGCAGAATGCTTCGTTTTATGAATTATTATCTCACAGAATTCCGTTCTAATTATCATTCATTTCATAAATTAAACTTCATATTTAGCCCTCAAGCCATGTTCCAGCATAGCTTTTAATTTTTAATGTTAATTCTTAATTTAAGAGAGGGGTAGTATTTTGTTACAAAATACAATAATTATTGGAAATATTGTTATTATTTCAAATGGTAAACACAAAAAGTTGGGTTACGAACATCAGCTCTTCTTGTTGGCTTAGATTCTGACCTTGTTGGAATCCATAATGTGATCGTAAAGAAATTCTACCGCTGATCGAGACAGTTGACATGTCGTGTGTCCAGTGATCTGTCATTTTGTAGGTCGATTCTCAATTATTGTTCACAGGTATCCTCGAGTGTACTCTGATATCCTCAGGTATTCTCCGGTATTCTTGGGTATCCTTGTATTTTTTTTTGATCTAGTCAGGTGAGGTTTTAAAGTATTTTGTTCGATGAAAATTTATTTTCTAACAAATCGGGCGAACACGAAAACTGGCCAATTTTAGCGTCGCCGTTCCAAAGGTGGTAAGTAATTGCCGAAATTAAAAAAAAAAAACACGTATTTGTAGGTACCATTGTCGTGTTTCTATAAAGGGGCAAGTGATTTTAACTTATTTTATTATTGTTTAGCAAACTTCAAACATTGTGCTTGACTATTATCTCCAATCTAATTTTTGTGACAATTTGACCAATATCTCTGATAGAAGATTGTGGCACTTATCTCCTTTGAAAAGGCAACGCTACAATAATTGTCACACATATTATCGTTCAGGCAACCTGTGTTGTAGTGGCTTATAAAAAGCACCAGATCCGTGCAATATCGAGGGGTTGCGCTTGATATTTCTAGAGCTTTCGACCGTGTTTGGCATGATGGACTGTTGGCAAAACTGCAGGCCTATGGCATGCCCGAGAAATTCTGCTTGTGGCTTGCGAGTTATCTCGGAGATCGTTCATTGCAGGTGGCAGTCGATGGAGTTCTTTCAGAGACCTTTTCCATCAATGCCGGTGTGCCTCAGGGATTCATCTTATCTCCGACTCTCTTTCTAATATTTATAAACGACTTCCTTGAAACAACAAAAAATCCAATATACAGTTTTGCCAACGATAGTACCCTCATATCTTCCTATACGTTAGATACGCGAAGACCGGGCAGAAATACACGCTGAGCCGCAGACGCTCATCCGTATCAGGTTCAGCTCGTTACACCTCGTACCACCCTATTTATGTATTCTTTTATGTATAGAACCGCATGACTTTGGAATAGCATTCCAAAGGGCGTGTTTCCCGAAGTATACAACCTACAGAGATTCAAGGCCAACGTGAATCGATATCTCCGCTCATGCACCGCTCCCAGAGCGTCATAGGGATATCCCTGCAGTGCATGTGCATTTTCAATAAAAAAAATAATATACAGTGTCCCAGCTTATTCGAAGCGGTCTCTGTAGGCCAAACAATGGATTTTTTCCAAAAAAATTTTGCAAATTCAAGTACAGGATCACAATGGTCATAGTTTAAAATTATTTTGGAGTATACAGAGTGTCCCATATGACAGTGGCATATCAAAGTTATGTTTTTTTTTAAATGGAATGCTCCTATGTTATTGCATTTTTAGATTGTCTCAGAAGAGAAAATAGGATTGGCTTTTACAGTTGGTGTTTAAATTCAGAAGTTTTTGAGTTATAAACAAGTGAAAATCGTCATTTTTCAAGTTCAAGGCCCTGTACAACGGAAACGGTTCAAGATAGCGAAAAACGGCTTACATGTCCCTATTTTAACTTTTCATGTACTATCCCATGATGTAGATAAAATGTTTAAACAGTGTGATAAAAAATTTGAACAATTCTGAGATTTCTCTACGCGTCGCCAAATAAAAAAATCAAAGACAGTACAAATGTTTCTACATCATAGGATAGTACATAAAAAGTTAAAATAGGGACATGTAAGCCGTTTTTCTCTATCTTGAACCGTTTTCGTTGTACAGGGCTTGAACTTGGAAAATGACGATTTTCACTTGTTTATAACTCAAAAACTTCTGAATTTAAATACCAACTGTAAAAGCCAATCTTATTTTCTCTTCTCAGACAATCTAAAAATGCAATAACATAGGACCATTCCATTTAAAAAAACATAACTTTGATATGCCACTGTCATATGGGACACTCTGTATACTCCAAAATAATTTTAAATTATGGCCATTGTGATTCTGTACTTGAATTTTCAAAAAGTTTTTTGAAAATATCCACCGTTTGGCCTACAGAGACCGCTTCGAATAAGCTGGGACACCCTGTATAATTAGAGTAGTTTTGAACGTTATCAGAGTAAGATTATTTTTATTTGGATAGCGTTATCAGAAGAGTGCTATCGGAAAGCTAGTGAAAAGTCAGTATAGTTTTGGTTGTACTTAATGAAAGTAAGATCAGAAGGAAAGTTAATAAGAAGAAAAGTAGAATTGAGATGTGAATGTGAAGTGGAATTTAGTATTATAGTCAGATTTATTAAGCTATTAAGAAAATAATTTTTTCTAATAGCTTTTCAAGTTCTTTGGCATAACTCTCACCGAAAAACTGCACAAGAAAGTTATTTTCCGACTTAATAGACGGAGAGCTGGCGGCCGCGAGGTACTATGATCGTACCTCCGGCTGGAATTTTGTGAGGTGGTTGGCGGAACCATCCACAGGTGTCATCCGCAAGGATTCAACACAAAACCTCTGCAAAAGACACGTCAGACGACTCAAAGTCGAAAAAAATTTTACTCAAAAAATGTTCGTACCTCCGGCTGAAAATTTACGTATTACTTGTTTCAAGGTCATAGATGAAGTTTGTAATTCGCCAGACGACTAGCTCACTGCAAAAGTGGTGACAGACGTCCCCAAACATGTCATTTTTTTTTCAAATTTTTTTTTTGTTACCTCCGTCTGACATTACATATTGTCTCAGAGACCTTTTTGAACACAAATAATAATTGCCAGACGAAAAGGCCTCTGCGATATCCCTCTGCAAAGCAGCGAAATTACTGCCCTCATCAAACTTGTGATTTTTTTTCACAAATTTTTTTTGTTACCTCCGTCTGGCATTCTAACATATTGTCTCAGTGACCTTTTTGAACACAAATAATAATTGCCAGACGAAAAGGCCTCTGCGATATCCCTCTGCAAAGCCGCGAAATTACTGCCCTCATAAAACTTGTGATTTTTTTTTCACAATTTTTTTTGTTACCTCCGTCTTTTTTTGCCTTATAGTGACTTAATCTTATTATAAAACAACCTAAACGTATTTTGATTCAATCATTGTCGAGATGGACGATGATTTACGGTTTGATGTAAGAATGTCAGACGGTATATAAAAGTATATAAAAGAAGGTATATAAAAGAAGGTATACGGTATGTTAAATAAGTTATGCTTAGAATTTTACGAGGAATCGAAAAATAAATTCATATATAGGGTGATCCATTGAAAAAAAAATTAAATTTTTGGTTTTCCCTGTATACTGATCTATTTTCAAATTTTTGTTATACGTATAAAAAAGTCTTTTTTCGCACCTACATAACCCTACTTTTAATTTTTTTGGGACACATGAAATAACAAAGTTAAAGGGGGGCGACATTATAATGAATCACCCTGTACATTTCTGGGGTTTACAGTTCTACACAGAATCTATTACAGTTCAGTTCAATAATCTAATAAATATGGGGCAGTTTTAATTTTCTACTGTAAATGTGTCTTATAAATTGAACAATGTTTCTATACGCCGTCAGCATAGATAGCAGTCAATTTTATTTGTAAAAAAATAAAACTTCAAGAGAAAAATTATTTTTTTTTCATTTTATGGTTGATTTTTTATGATTAATTATTACTCTTACCTGTTGTTACTGCAATAAATCAGATGATCTATTTAACGCCAAAAAAATTTATTGAAATCAAGTTATAAATTCTGAAAGCTACAAACACAACAAAACCAAAAGGTGGTCCCAGATTTATTTGAAAAGAACTGTAACTATTTTTCCTGCGCATTTATCGCGTTTGAAAATGTCAATGGAGATGTCAATATGGAGAAAGTGATGTTCCCCTTCACATATTTCAAAATAAATATATTATTCTTGAAATGGAAAAATCTTGTTATAATTTTCTCTTCGAGTTAATCGGAAAAAGTCCGGTCAGCTTGAAAAATTCAATTTTTGCAAAGTCCGGTCAGCTCGAAAATGCGATTTTGCAATCCGAAAAGTGGAACTTTTTTATTGAGCCGTATTTATCTTGAAAAAATCTCGAGCTAACTTTGCAAAAGAATAAAAAATCCAGCTGACCTGACTTTGCAAGAATCCCATCTTGGAGCTGACCTGACTTTTCAAAAATCCAATTCTCGAGCTGACCAAACTTTGTCTTATCTTGCGAATAGAAAAAACATCAAGCTGGAGTCTTCTAACTAACCGGAATTTGCAAAAATCTAATTTTCAAGCTGACCGGAGTTCTTTATTAATTTTCTAAAAATTTCATAAAAATTGTCAAACGGGACCTTATCAAAAAAAAGACTTTGTTTAGCCTTGCAAAAAGAAGAAAAAACCGAACCAACCAGACTTTGCTGTTTGAGCAAAAATTGAATCTTTGAACTGACCGGACTTCTCCAAAATCTAATTTTAGAGCTGACCGGACCTTGTCAAACAGGACCTTGTAGAAGAATTCGAGCTGACAGAGCTTTGCAATAAGCAAATTTTTGAACTTACGGCCCTTGCAAAAAAATCGAGCTGACCGGAGCTTGCAAAAATCCATTTTTCGAGCTAACCGAACTTTTTATAGACCTTGCGAATATCTCCACTTCACTATTTTTGCAATCCACGGGCCGCCACTGAAATGTCATAAAAATGATATAATTATCCAACAAGCTACCATCGAATTTGTATCCTTTCATTCAATAAGAGGAACCCCGGACAGATTAGCCGTTAACCCAGCCTATAAAAAGACAGCGATTACCATGAATGACAAATAATATAAAAAATTGACAACGACTCTTCTAATGCTACAATGCGAGTACGATCATAAGAATTGATTATACTAACGAGGTAATTAGACAAATTGGGTTCTGCTAGTAGAGACAAGCAAAATAAGTCTGAAATGAGTCTCGCGTGTTCTTCATTCTTTCATTGTATACGCAGGTAACTTATGATTTAGGCCTCTGCAGGTAATCGATATACCTAAATCGAGCGATCAATTTAATTAAAATTACCTCAACTAAGTTTCAGCAGCCAATAGAAACAGAAACTACTTGTTCTTGATTATTATTGCCTATAAGGCATGTCTGATAAAATAATGATAGGCTGGGTAATCGAATTATCTAGTTACATATGGATTGATTCGAGTTAAATTAGATAATGGAAGCACTGACACCAAACGATTCGGGGGTATCTAAGCCTCCTAAGAGAATCCAAAAGTTGCCATATAAATTCTGTAGTATAGTATTTAATTGCCACATTCGGTGGACCAGAGGTGGTGGGCTGGGGGAATTTTTTTCCTGCGAAGGGATTACCCTTCGTCCATGAGGATTCCCTCATGGACTTCTACCGGCTAAACCTCTCTGTTTGTATTCCAAACTTCACCCCGAAACCATCTCTCGACGATACTTCAAAGTGAGTCCTGTTCTATTACTCTTGCGGATTCCGTTTCTCCCTCTTAATCTCATCGCTTGCCTTTCCTCCCGTAATCTTGTCTATCAGCTGTTGAGTTCCATTTCTATGTGTTTTCCAAGATTAATGTGCATTTGTTGACGTAATATCGCAGGCATACATTGCCTGCCTCGATCCTTTCATGGTGCCATATTCCGCATATAAACAGTGTGTGATGGGGGGTGACCTCATTGGAGTAGTACTAGCATCCCACTGTGTCTTGTTTTTCTATATTATTCAGGTATGAGCCGAAGACCCCGTGCCTGAAAAGATTCTGAATCATGTTGTGGTTAGTCTCTCTCCACTTCCTCCTCATTCTTTGAATCAGAGATCAAGGTTCTTGTCCATCCACCATACTTCGCCCATGCTTCCTTCCAGGCTGTGTGTACTCTACCTCTTACCTCGTCTCTGCTTGATCTGGCTTGCCTATATATGCTGTCCTCTATTGAAGGTATGCGGGATATAACCACTACCGCCGCATACAATGCGGTATGCTAAACAGTTTCTCACTGCCATTATTTTGTTCACCTGCTCTAGCATGTTTTATTCGTAACGCTTGTATTTCAGGGCATCCCTCCCAGTTTGTGACGCGTACAAAACCATGAACATAACGACGCTGGTCAGTATCTGTCGCTTCTTCATTTGAGGACCTCCCAGGTTTGGCAGAATTCCCAACATGGCGGCAAAGGTTTTCTTTGCTTTCGTTGTGATATTTTTGACATGGGTAATCAATCTCATGTCCGGGCTGCAGGTCTGTATAGATTGAACCGGGTACGATAGTGATGAGTGAAGCGGTATGGATTAACTTCATCCTAATTTTTGTGAATCAGCTTTACAAGAGAGAAGACATTACAGAGAGTGCCGAGCAAGGTAAAAGACACAGCCGCCTATAAAATGGCCTTTATGGGCCTGATGCTTCGGATTCTGCTGTCTTCTGATCATCAGATCCACCCCAGCGAGGAAGTAAGAACTGGCCAGATGCTTCATATGTGGTCATCAGAGTGAGACTACCAGTTAAGGTTTCGATCGATGAAAAAGCCCAAGTTTTTAACGATACTTTACAGTATGATCACATCACTATCGGTTGAAATTTGTGGCAGAGGAAGAGATGCGATCGGCAACAGTGAAAATCAATCAACTCAGTTTTTTCTAAGTTGAGTTTTAGTTTGTTGTCTCTAGGTGATGAAGACGTTCTTTCGAATGGACGTTAGAATGAAGTTGTTAATTGAGAGTTGTACCTATTCTAATAAGAATAGTTGTATTATCTGCATAGTGGATTAGGGGTGGTAATTTTGGAGCTCAGGTCGTTAATAACGATAGGAATAAGGAGGACGTACCTCCAAGATATCCCAGAATAGGCAGGGGCAAAACGGATCTAACATGTCGGTCATCATTATCAGCAACCTGAGCCTCCCGAGGGTTTCTCTCTAGGTAGATCCAAACCATCAAATGCCCACGAACTCCCAGGTTCTTCAATTTCCTCAGGTCACTCTCGAAGACTTTGCAGTGTTCATCAAAAGAACTCCCTTAGAATTCTCGGACATGCGCGAAGTACATTCGACGAGCTAAAGATAGAAAGATATGTCTGCAACAAGCTATTTCCCTCCAGCTCCAGAACCCCATTAGCAATATAGTAGTTTTAAATATATGGTGTGAGCTAACAGCTTGTGCACCAGAAACTGTACGTGAGAGGTCGTCAATGCCCAACAAGTGCTCGCGGAAGAAGTTTTATAAACGAAAAAATTAAAAAAAGAAATAAATTTTATTTTCAAACGTATATAGAGTGAACTTATTAACAACATCCACTGACAGGCTTGATAGAGTAGGTAATAAGTAATAATAAATTGTTCATTCTTTCTATTGGTCAAGTTATTATCATTAAAAGTAATTTAATACATTAAACGGTTCTGTTATATTTCGTTGATACCATCAATCCCGTTAATATGAATATGTTAATAACACACCTCAATTTCCCACTCGTAATGTCAAATGTCAGTCTATTTAATTAAACTTTAGTAAACACAAATTACCATCAAAGTTAATCGCTTTACAGAACTGCTCGACTGTATAATTGTTTGAGTCATAGCGATGGTATAATTTTCTCTGATTCTTTAACGAGATTTTAGTTTCTTTTCAGAGGAAATATCTAATTATTGTGGTAAATTTATTATAAAATCGTGTACCTGAATGAAATTGTGTTTCCCCTGGAGAGTGTTAATTAGCTTCCATTTTATAGTGAGCTGTTTAAAGTCTGGAATGAAATTTAAAATTTGTTTCTCTCCAAGTTTTTGAAATAACTCTCGGATATCCACTGATAAGTTTAAATGTTTTGATATAAAATAAAAATTTCGAGTTTAATAAATGTTTCGAGTAGGTATCTCCCCCCTCCCGAATTTTCACTTATATTTCTTATGGTTTGATATTTGAGTCGCTGATTTTTGGAATCATAAACAGGGTTATTCTGCAAAAGTGCAAAAAATTTCGAAGGTGATTCCTTGGCTTATTCTAAGGAAAAACCTTTCTATTAACATGGGTCCGTAAACGAATAGTTTTTGAGATACGTCAAAGAATTTTTTTCCAGTTTTTTGTACGAAATCTCAGGTACGGTAGCTTAATTTTGGTACATACCTACCTTACCATTGATAATTAACTACTTATTTAATGTCAATATTTGTGTTTTTCATATTAAGCCAGTGACGAAGATTTTGAGGTTGCGTTAGGTTTTTTGTCCCTAAATTCTACGACACTTAGAAAATTTACATTTTAAAAGCATACTTTAAGCCGCCAAATTTTCTTCAGAAAAAAGGTACTCTTGGTCATAATTGTTAACGTGGAGCATTGTATCGGCCCATCGGCGTTAAAGAAATTAGCGAAAGCAGATTTCACTTTCATTATTTACAAAAGCTGTAACAAAATAATAACCAGTTTGAAACGGTTAGCGATCTCTATTTTCCAGCGACCATACCTGGAATATCGAGTTCTGCCTACGACTTCATAAATTCGTAGATCCTGCTTGTCGTAGACAAGCAACCACTGACCTAAAACGCATAGCAAACGAAATAGGGGGTACAAGCGCAAGCGCAATGACAAATCTTCATTAAATAAACAAAGACAGAATGAGACGCGAATTCTTGATATGTTTAGCGGATGTCACCTGAGAGGAGAGAATACGTTGATTTGCGTAAAATGACGTAATGATTCGAGGTGCAGGAAGAACACCCAGAACGCCGAATGAGCGAGGACTTCTAGGGGAATCGCGAAGCGGAGAACAAGCTTTTGATCGCTTCTCGTGTTCAAATTGATCGCAAATAAGTACCTATTTACCTATATACCTGGGTGTTTCGTTATTTAAATGAAAGTGCCTATTACACCACCGTTTCCAGCCTAGATAAAACAGTTCCTGACCTTTTGGGAAAAGAAAACTTCCCAGTTCAAATAAATGTATCTAGCCAATCTAAGAATCGGCTCAAGGTAGAAGGTAACCTAATGCAGACGCCGACATTCTATCAAAGATCCTGTAAGTACACCTAAACTTTACTTATTTCCTGGAAGCTGAGTTAGAATAAAAATCCGGGGAGGTAACGAGCATCATAAAAGTTAAATTTCTCTCAACATCAGATTTTGGTCCCAGTTATTGAAAGACATTTCACCTAGAAGTGAAATTCGTGAATTATTAATATTTCAATATTGTCTCGCAATAATTAAATTGCTTTGTTATTATATTTTAATGTCACAAATTTTGTGAAGCGACGGCAGAGTTAACTCAGCTAGAGTCTGATAATTTAAACTGTCAATTGAATATTGAAATATTTAGTTACAGAGATTCCCAGTACATTTTATGAAATAGAAAATTTATTTGTCTTTTAATTGTACATATTAATGTCTTTTATTGAACTCAAAGATTTTTCAACATAGAGATAGCCTCGACTAAAATAATAGTCTAAAGATAATAGAAACAAGTAAAATCATAAGCGAATTTTTTGATACTTTTTTATAGGATAGGATATCATCCAGGAAACATCAAAATTGAAAATTAAATATAGCATCTGGCATCCCACTGTATCACCTTTTTCTCTTTTTAAATCACCACTCTTTATATAGGAGAAATTTTCACATTAGTGCAGTAACTTGGCGTCTAATTTAAACTTTCTACTTTGGTGTTGTTACATATGTCATAATGTCATTGTACTGGGTAAATGAGCTGTATAAGTTAGGCTATTAATTGCCTCCTAATATAATAATTGTAAAAAGAAGAAGTTCTTTTATTGAATATGAAAGGTTACTTCGCTCTCTTCTCTCCGAAACCTTCATGGAGGTACATGCAGGTTGCTTGCTACATTATTAGAAGTAGTTATTTTATGTTGTAAATAATTATACTTATATGTAATTGAAATAATAAAGATAGTTAGTCTTTCTACATATTAATTAATGCTAATTCCTACGCGGAATATACAACAGGTGTGTGGGTGAGAAAGAAAAGAATCGTGTCTTTAAAAAATTTAATTACCTTCTATCTTGCATGGATATGTTATCGTCTCTCTCTTACCTTAATTATTTTATCATAACTTTCTCGCACCAGCACCACCCCCTAGAGCATTTTCGAAAAAAAAACGGTCACTTTCGATGGAAATCTCGCTTTAAATTATGAAAACCTGTTGTGTCGGCAAATGAAGGGCAAACAACTTCGCTCAATACTAAAATCTCCGCCAACACATGAAAAAAAAAGGTATTAACTGTAAACTGGAAAAATAATATTTCTTCGACACCCTGTATCTCAAAAATGGTGTATTTTCAGACTCAGATAAAGGGAAATTATTTCTTTATTTATTTTTTTTTTCGCAATTATTTAGGGATAACTCTGTAAAACACCCCAGGATGGTCTTTTAGCAATCTGTGTTTCGGGGGATAGATTCACCCATAGAATTTAAAACATTCGGAAGTAGTGTAACGCCAATTACCCATTCCGATGAATGCGACGAAAACCGCCTTTTTCAACCCCCAAATTCTTGTCACGTTGTTTAAACATTGTCAGTTTTACACACGATGTCAGATAATAAGGTGAGATAACGGGAGATATATTTTATTAGTGAACGAGGAAGACAAAATTTCAATAGCAGAGTACGATAGAGGCAGAGTCATGCAGGCTCTAACGTCTTGCTCTTACAACACGTGGAAGGAAATTGGCACTTTCAGGATGTCATGCTACTTTGTCTTCTTTTTTCGAATAAGTGATAAGCAAAAAATGGGTAGAATGGGTGTTCTGGTATAAATTCTAGCAAAAAGCAGCAAATTTTCCTCAAAACTTAAGTTTCTCCAAAATGGCGTAAATGAGAAATCCGTATTTCTTCTCGGTTGAAGTGGCATTTTTGCAAATAAGTTTTTATTTTCTATTGGTTTGTATCTAATTGTCTATTATTTTAAACCACTTCTAAAACATGATGTTCCTATTATATTGCGAAAAATTTAAAGACAGATTTTTTGGCCAAAAATAAGCAACCAATTACCCATTAACATGCCCGGAAATACACCGTTTTTGAGATACAGGGGATCGAAAAAAGATAATTTAGCCAGTTTTTTAATGTTATAGCGGGAACTGTTTGAAATACAGAAGTCAGCTTTTGTACAAGTCTTATCATTGATACTAGCTACATTTTCAATACCAAGTTTTTTGACTTTTTTTGACATCGTTTTTCGGATATCTCGATAAAACAAAATTTTGAATTTGAGAAATTCACTTTTAACGGAAATATAAGCAGATCGAGCAAAACAGCGTAACAGGCCGCACAATAATTTCATCAACAGTAAAATATCTTAAAACACCAAAATTGATTTTGTCGAAATTTTATCAACCTGTATCAACGAAACAAAGCGGATTAAAAAAAAATATATCAAAAAACATAATGTTTTTAGAATAATCCAGGGAGCAGCCCCTTGAATTGTTGCTGTATGTTTAATAAACACCCTGAAGATAGAAATATTAAATAAAATCAATTACCAGAGGTGTATTATATAATTCTATAATACAACGTATGATATAATTTATGTAGGTACCTACTTAATAATAAATTCTGTTAAATGTAAAAAAAACTCCGCTAAATCATGTTTAAGGTCTCGTTAAACAGTAATCAATTAATTATCACACTTTCACTTAGGAGTTCGAGGTGCTTTGACGCCCCAGTTGTACATACAAATTACGCATATTACTCCTGCCTATCTACCTGCAGCATTGTTATCGATTTGGAAATGGAATTTATAGCATGAAACACTTCATCAAATATGAAAGAGTAATAGGTGTAATCAATCTTAATCATCACTTGTCCGCTGTTTATCGGTCGGCTTTCATTAAACTCGTTCAAAATGAATTAGGTATTACTATTAGGGCGTATTAAAAATACTTACTACAATTATTAAGTGGGGAAAATAACCGCTCCAACTTTTCCTATTATGTGTAGTTTCAAAAGAGAAAAATACCAATTTTATACTTTGTATTATACTGGTCGATGGAATGTGAATTGATTTATGTAAGTATAAGTACTTTATAAAACTTACATACCAAAAATATCTCAGAATTACATACTTTATTGTACAATTGAATGAAATTTTATTTAAGTATTATGAAGAAATAATATGTAAGGGATTCCTAATGTAATTTTACTTTAATCCTTGTAATTTCTTTATTCCAAATCAGGTGCTTTAAGCTCACTTTTAGCTTACTTTGGAAATTCAGTCGATCCGGAACAAAGGACCAAACTTTTCGACATTACATAATATCCAATGCAAGAAGACTCTTTTTTAAAAATAAAAATACTTACCTAGATACCTAATTTGAGTGATAATTTTTTGTTAGAAATAACAATAATTATTAATCCTTCACTCTTTCAAGTTTATCACACAGCTCTCCCAGATTATCGTATTGGTCCAAACCCCAATCACTTTTTTCCAACCCCAGTCAAGGGCATTTTTTTTTGTTTGAACTCACTTTTGAACTCGATAATATGTCAGTAGGGAATGCTGGCTCTCAAGTGCGATTAGTTGGTCTTTGTTTTGAGCCCTGAACGTGCATACATTTTATATCGTAATTGATCTATAGAAGCATCAACAGAAGCTTTCCTTCCCTCTTTATAGTGCACTCTCCCCAGCTGCAGCGATGTTTTTATGTCCGGGGTTGATTTCCCGAAATTATTTTATCCCTTCTCGAAGAAGGGATAAAATATTTTTCCCCATTCCACAGATAGCAGACATGTATGGTGTCGCATTCCGAAACTGCGTGCATGAAAAGTACGTGCTCTAACAAATCTTCATGCTTGATGATGCTCGTAGAATACATTTTTGAAGCGGTTGCTCCCTTTCTAACTTTACGAAAGTACATTGTATTTGAGATTTTTTCCAAGAACACACATCAACATGAGCAAGATAAGTGTCCTATCCTACGATTATGGCGGAATCAAATCTTGGAGCTACTTCGATTGCAGTTCTAACGATGTCCATGTCCATTTCCTCGTGTAGCACTTCGAATCCATAATTGTTCAAGTTCTACTTTAACATATCGATGAAATTCTTTTTACTGCGCATTGGCGAGAAATTGTTTCTACCTCAAAGGTGGTGTCGAAAAAAAGTTGAAAAAAAGTTGTTGAAAATAAAAATTTCATCAAAAATTTTTTTAAATCGTTTTTATATCCCAAAACACCTTAAAAATTTACCTGAATGCAATAAAATTGAAGTAAGAAGCGTGTTCTTAGTATAGACTTAACGAACATGACGTGGATCTTAATAAATTTTCGTTATGAGTTACAAAAGCGAAAAATGCAGCACGAGCTGCGAACGCGCCAAAGCGCGACTCGCGAGTATTAGAAGCTTCAAAGTAGCACGGTAATAATAAACGAGGGCGTGCGAGGAATCAACCAATCGGGATTTTTTTTGCGCTAAACTTCTTACAAGTACATTGAATTTGACTACCTTGGAACGATTGCTGTGAGATGATTAGAATGCGAGATATGAGCGGTTGTCAAAATACGAAAAGAAAAAACACAAATAGAATCCAAGACGAAGTGGATGGAGCACTTTGGACAATGCGCGAATATAGTGTTAAGGTTTCCACCGAGGACCCTTGTTCTGATATTTTTGGGTCACACTTATAAAATGTTCCTAAATGCAATGAACTAAGGTGGAAGGTAGCCTTATGAATGAACCGGGAGTGGGCTGGAATGAATCTATTCACCCGCTGTCGAAGAGCGCAGTCTCGCCAGTGCAAACTGATGCCAAAAATAATTGTTTGCTCCATGAAGAAGATGTTCGCGATTTTGATTTTTATGAACAATAATATAATGTACCGCACGATTTCAGAAAAAATCGGGACAGCCATGAATTGCAAATTCATCAAATTTCATTTTGAATTGCAAATAGTATTCACGCACTAAGTATAGATATTTGAATTACAAATGATGTTATCCGAATTACAATTCATGCATTCTGGAATCGATTGCCAATCAGATTTACAATAATTGTTATGTGCTGTAATAAAATGGATACGCATGTATCAAAACTGGAACGTAAAAAGGTTTTCACAGGCTTCATAAATCACCAGGGATGACACACGTTTCAAACCCATTCCTTTTAAAAATAAAATTCCTGTAAATATTAGTTTTATCAATATTTATACTCTGTGAAGAAAACTGAACGATAAGAAGAAAGGCGGAGAGAAAAATAATTTTCTTGCTGCAAGAGAATTTTCTACACCTTACGTGCTTAGAATGAAGAGGCAAGCATGCCATTCTTAAAAGAGTAATGGATAAGCAGTCGACTATTCACGATAAGTCTGCCCGACACCTTTTCCTGTACTTGTTCTATTCATTCTGGAATGCTGATGGTACAGGGAAAAGTAGAGAGAGACAAGGGCAAGAAGTTTATTTCCTACAATGAACAATGTAAATATGTACCTACTTAGGTATATGAAGATTATGTTAATAAATAATGACACAATTCAAAAGATATTACCAGAAGAAGTAAGTAGTTGATCAAAATGTTTTGCTGAAAACCTGAAGAATACTCTAAAAATGCTCGTGCCTTAAAACACCATCACCAGACTAGTGGAAAGGCATTTGGGACGTTTACACGGAGCACATTCAGCAGGACAGGCAATTTACGGTCGTCATATATAAATGTTAAGCTAGCATACCGAGTTATTTTTCTCTGGAAAAATTGCATTTGAAACGATTAATTTCTGTTGAGCCCTGTTAGCGTCGGAGATAAATTAGATGTTTTGTAACCGGCTTTTTACATACAACACAACACAACACAATGCAGAATAGGAAGTAACTTATTCCGTTTGATAAAGTAGGGTTCTCTTAATTTTCTATCCGGTATCAACTTGACATTCAAACTTAATTTGCCCACAAAGCTTAAATCAAATGGGGATGCAGAGACGTAGATTCCGGGACAATAGGAGAATGCAGCCGCTGAATCTGAATATACCTACCCTGTTGAATTAATATTTATTAATTATTATTATATTCTTCTTATTATTGTTGTCAAATATTATATCCTTTTACTAATAATCTTAGAAGTTTGGTATGTCATTTCACGTGGGTAATTAAAACATTCCAAGTTAAAAAATTATACAGGATGATCAGTACGCAGCGGCCATACCTATACCTCGGGAACTGTTGGTTCTAGATCCACAAAATAAAAATTTTCCAGACATAAGTGACCACGAAAAATTAAATGAAAATATTTTCAAGATGGACGCACTTCATACTTCGTTATTTTAACGAAGGTCCGGTCAGCTCGAATTATTTTCTTACAGTTACAAGATCCGGTCAGCTTGATTTTATTATAGCGTTCCGGTCAGCTCGGAAATTCAATTTTTGACAAGATTCGGTCAAATTGATTTTGTTAACAAGATCCGCGGTCTACGCGAATTTTTTCTTTGACAAGATCTGGTCGAGTTTTTTTTTTGCAATATCCGGTCAGCTCGAATTATTTTCTTACAAGTTCTGGTCACTTTTTTTCAATCTTCAATTCAATTTTTTTCTTTTTTAGGTGTATTTTTTACAAGTTCCTGTTAACTCAATTTTTTTTGTCAAGGTCCTGTCAGCTCCATTTTTTTACGGTACGGTCAGTCCAAAAATTCGAGCTTCTTTTGAAATTAATTTGAGCTTGAAATTGAAAATTGAGCTTTTGAAGTTGAATTTGAAACCTGACCTTGCAAAAAAATCGATCTGACCCGACCTTGAGAAAATCGACTTTTCGGGCTAACAGGACTTTGTCTAGGGAGACATTACAAAACGAATAAAAAATTCGAGCTGACCGGACCGTGTCCTGTGGTAATCTATTGGTAATTTATTAAATAAACCAACACCATCATTAACCGCATGCGTCAATTCGTTTGTGTACTCATTTAGTGGATTATTGAAGAGTATATGTTGGTGATGATCTTTGTGATGAGTGCTGCGCAACTGGTCATTCGATCGAGTAGTGCTATTAGTATCTCATGTGAAATTGCGTACCCAAATTATTTAACTGGTTATCGAGGAAAGGAAGATATCTCGTTTATGAAACGCTCTTTTCTCCAAGATAAAATAGAAAAAATAATCATGAAACATAGCATCTTATACAAACTGGTCTTTGCGCATCTAATGCGATTCACCCCCATTGGCAAATACATTTTACTGCAATGCATGTAGGTATGACTTTATGGTATGACCAATAGCAAAACAAGATTCAGAAATTCTCATTGAGCGTGACTGCAGAATTAAATTACTTCAGAAGTATAACATTATACCAAACAGGGATCTGTAATTTCGATTAGTCTACAGATTTGAATATTAAGTCATTTTATCATTTTCCGTACTCAATATAACGCTACGACAGCCTAAATGATACTTTATCTTAAGCCGCCATTAGTCTTTTTATTTTTGAATAAATACCTGGTCATTTTCCGTTCAACCTTCGATCTTGTTGCAGTTTTTTTGGTTAATATTTTTTTAATGGACGTTGGGAAATTGGATAACCATTGAAGTAAACCTGATAAGTGAAAATTTCAATCAGATTTGGATATGAAAATGTGTATGACGTGAAATGGAAATGCCAAATGAAAATGATATGAAAAATATCACATAATTGCTACACTTTATGTAACACCCTGTATAATAAATATATTGTATTTCAAGTAGTGAGTTTGCGGCTTCATTAATGCTGTCAAAATGCAAATGGTACCAGATTTTCCGCACAGTAAATTTTATCCAGCCTGTTAACTTTCGAAATCCGTCATAGGAAATTAGCATTGTAAATAGCATTTTTATGAATCCCTGTTCACAATTTCAACTCACAGAGAAGGTAAAGAAATAAATAGAAAGTGAATATTATTCCGCATCAGATCATGCTGACAGAAGAGTAAATTCAATATTAAATTTTAAATCCAAAACAGTAATTTTGAAAATAAATAGCGTGGTAAGTTCGGGGGAAGTTGGAAACTTTTATTAAATAAAAAAAAAAATGACGCGAAAAGTAAAATTATCACATGTAATACCACTAGAGGTCAAATTATTTCCGGAAATTTTTTCGAGCTCCTCTAGGCTGTTTTCAGTGAAGTTGTTAAACTTGGAAATTCAGCGACTGAAACATTTATAGGCCCCACATTTTCACGGTGATACTGCTATGAAGTGTTCGGCATCTTTCAAGTGACGTGAACAGTCGACTGAAGACGATAAGCGTCCCGGACGTTCTTTTACCTCAACTGACTACCCCCACGTCGTCAACAAAACCTCTTCGCGAGAAAATCGACGTGTGACAATTGTAACGTACACCTTGTACGTACCGACTAAATGCCAGCGACACAGAGACAACGGCGGGCGCGCGCAGTGAGTGAGTGATAGTGGCGTTTAGTGCAATGCAACACGGCCGGCTGGCGGCCTCGAGTTTCGTCAACATCGATTGTCGAATTCCAACCCGGAACGCAGGTGAACGCGTTTTCACCTTCCTTTCTCTCCTGGAAATTCGCTCAGGAAGGTCCACGCAAATACCTGTTGCGAATAATAGACAATGGCGTCTTGAATTTACTGTTCATTATTATAACTATCCCTCACGTTTTTGGCTTGGTGAGTGTTGGAATGATTTTGTTAATTGTGCTAGAATTATACCGATCATATTTTCTTAATACCCTTTTTCCCTGGAGGCAATTTTTCCCTGGAGGCAATCTTTTTCTTGGAGGCAATTTTTTTCCCCGGAGGCAACTTTTTCCCTGGAGGCAACTTTTTCCCTGGAGGCAACTTTTCTCTCAAACAAGAAGGCTGATGTTACCTGAGACACCTGAGAAGTTTACCACCAACTAAACTTCCACCCTCACACCGGAGACCCTACGAAGATAAGTGCCCTTGTGAACCATCAGTATCCGATCCATTCATTCGCCTAGCACCGCACGCTCTTGTTTTCTTATTATCTGTTAACCGTGCTCAAGAGTCTGTGATATATTTTATATTTTTCAATAAAGAGTACCTGTTGTTCTGCTGACCTGCTTGTTATTGTTGACCCTCTTAGACTAGCGACTCAACCTACGACCCTTGTTTTTTTCTGTCTCATGCTCCCAGCGACTATTTGTCCCCTCTAAGGGTTAAATACATAGTTCGTTTCAAGTGGCACCCAACGTGTCTATCTGCCAATAATTCGTTTCACAATCAAGGAGCTTGTTGAGGAGTATGGGTAACAGTTTGTCACGAGATTTCGACCGAAAAATTGAAGATGCACCGCGATGCTGGGAAATCAGTGTCATGCCTAATGACGGACGACAAAAAAGTCAATCGCGTCCAAGCTTGTCAGGAACTGCTTGATTGTTCAGAAGAAGATACTAACTTTTTTTATCATAACAGGTGATAAACCATGGGTCTGCGACACTAGCATTGAAATGAAGGTCCAATCGTCCCAGTGGGTGGGTGAAACGTCCCCCCAGATCCAAGAAAGCTCGCCAAGTTCAATCCAATATCAAGGTGATGATAACTTTTTTATGATAAAGGTGTTGCTCATCACGAATACCTCGCCCAAGACTCCACTCGCAGTGAACGAAACTTACGATTTGAAGTTCTGAAACATCTGAGAGACGCCATACGTTGCGAAATGTGGAGGAGTGGCGACTGGTTTTATCATCACGACAACGCTCTAGCCTATTCAACACCTGTAGTACTCACCTGGCCTTGCTTCTTGTAATTTTTACTTTCTCCTCAAACTAAAAAGACGCTTGAAGGGAAAAAGATTTGAAGCGATTGCCGAGATTAAGGCAAATGCGACGGAGGGGCTGAAGGGCAGTACATAAGAAGCGTACCAGGAATGATTTAACAAAAATATAATCACCGTTGGGATCAGTGTGTGCGTTGGGGAAGAAGTACTTTGAAGAGGACCTAGACATGTAACTTTTTGTTTCATAACATCAGTCCGCGTATTATCTGAATAGATCTCGTAGACGTTTATCGTAGGTATACAAAAAAAGCTATTAGATACGCTTTTTTTTCGAGAAAGGACAGCAAACCTGATATTATCGAAAAATACTCAGCCTTCAGACATTTCAATTAGGCACTTTAAATTTGAAAAAATTCTAGATACCTACGTAATGACTGGCAAACATGCAACGCAACTTAAACCTAAATGGAAAATAAGGAATAATCCGACATGAAACAATTTCTCCTACTCATATTAAGTTTTATTTCAATTTATTCGTATCAGGATATCAAGTAGTATCCATGAAAGAATTTCCCACAAAGTGTGCGGTCACACGTTTCATTTTTAATGTAATACAGTAATAATTAATACAGGAGTTTCATCACCAGTGCGAGTGCCTGGATGAGATGGGAGGATTTCCTTCACCCGGACCCCGGACGTGATCTCCTTCATTATCAGTCTTGCGACTGTTCCCGTTCCGAAAATACATGTACATGAGAGCCGCTGACGACATCCGATCCCAAACGGATTCAAGGCCGGGAAGGCCGCCACATGGATGATTCCAGCGGGATGGATCTGGGTCAAGAGCGAGTACAGCATTACATAGTCCCTAACACACATAATACACGAATATTTATTAACTTGTTTTCTTGGTGGCATGCAGAGACGCGGACGTCAATACAATCTCGTTATGACTGCGGGAGTTGCCAAAAGTATCAGAAGCAAATGGGCTACGTCATTGGCGTACCTGTGTCGAAAGCCGGATTTAATTCAGTTATACCATTAAAGAACGAGTTTTCCTGAATCATGTCAGAATCGAGGGTTAATAAACTGTTACATAGGTAATCCATAATTTATGAATTTATTATTTCTACTATAGCTATGTGCTATATTATAATTTTTAACAACCCATTTGAGCGTTAAGTAGTTTACTTAGATCTCAGCAGTTTTTATTTTATAGTATAACTAGTATACAGCGTGGTGATAAAGTTCTGCATAATATTCATAACTTTGATATTTATCATGTTTTTTTTTTCAAAATTCCGAAACAGGTCGCTTTTATTCGTTAAAAGGCAATTATCAGCATAAAAATTATTTTATAAGAATGCTTAAGATACGTTTATTAACAATAAGTGACACCCATTGCTGCATGGGGGCGCTGTAAAACTTTCGTGCGATTTAGAGGAGAGTGTACGGTATTGTTGGTTGAGCGTATTGGTTGCACAAATGGTCCTCCACAACGTACCACGAAGCTTACCTATATGTTATTATTCACTCACTCGGTATATTGCTAGCGTTACCAAACAAACAGGAACATATAAACCTTGTTTGACGAAATTGGATTCAATATTTATTTTTAATAAAAATATAAAAAAATATAACTCTGGCAACATTAAAACTAAAGGATCGTGGTATGATTTATAATTGAGCATTACAAATAAAACATGACATAACAAACATTTCTTAATTACTCAAACAAACATTTACAAAATTGACAACGTAATGAATAAAAAATAAAAAAATTACATAGTAGGTAGGTTACATTATATTTACAATAATTGAAATCTGAAATAAGCAAAGTTGAAGCTGTTTTTCTTCCCCCTTCTGCGGTTCTACCTACCCTTACTCTTACCCAGTGGCTTGTCTTAAAATACAACCAAGTCAAGTTAGCCACGTTTCGGCCAGCCACACTTTCGGCCAGGAAGAGGAACTTTGTTTACTGTTCAACAAAAAATTTTTTTTTCGTTATTGACGGCTTGAATGGAAAATATTTGTTTTTTTTTATTGATAATAATAAATTTTTTGTTGATAATAATAAATGTTATTATAACATTTTGAACTTTCTTCAGCAAAGTTTCAGTAAAAAAAGTTTGTTTTTTCAGTTTATAAAATCCGTGACCGACAGCGTGGCTAGCCATTATTATAAAATTTTGGGCTTCTTTCAGCAAGATTTCTGCCAGAATTTTTTTTCAGTTTCTAAGTACGTGGCCGAAGTCGTGACTGGCCATTATTATGAATTTTTTGATTTTTTAAAACAAAATTACAGCAAAAACGACTTTTTTCAGTTTTTTAAGTTATAGCCGAAAGCTAGGTTGGCCATTATGTTAAAATTTCGGGCTCCTTTCACTGACAGAATTTTTTCAGTTCCTGAAGCCCGTGGCCGAAAGCATGGCTGGCCATTATTATAAAATGCTGGGCCTCTTTCAGCAAGATTTCTGCCAGTATTTTTTTTCAGTTTGTTAAGCCGTGGCCTAAAGCATGGCTGACCATTCAGAAAGTCGTGGCCGATAGCGAGGTTGGCCATTATGTTAAAATTTCCGACTTTTTTCGGCCAGATTTCTTCCAGAATTTTTTCAGCTTCGTAAGCCAGCGGCCGAAGCGTGACTGGCCATTGTTATGAATGTTTTTGACTTTTTGAGCAAAATTACAGCCAAAATCACATTTTTCAGTTTATTAAGTCGTGGCCGAAAGCGTGGCTGGCACTTTATTGAATTTTTTGACTTTTCTGAGCAAAATTACAGCAAAAATTACATTTTTCAGTTCATTTAGTCGTGACCGAAAGTGTGGCTGGCCATTATTATAAAATGTCGTACTTTTTCAACAAAATTTCAGCTTGAATGATTTTTTTTAGATTATTAAGTCCTTGGCTGGTCATTATGATGAATTTTTTGACTTTTTTGAGTCAAATTTCAGCAAACATGATTTTTACAGCTTATTCAGTCCAGGCCAAAAACCCGGCTGGCTATTATTATGATTTTTTTGAGCAAAATTATAGCAAAAAGGATTTTTTCAGTTTCTCAATAAGGCCGCGGCCTAAAGTCTGACTGGCAATATTATAAAATTTCGGACTTTTTTGAGCAGAATTTCAGCAAAAATGATTTTTTACAATTTCTCAAGTCCATAGCTGAAAGCGTGGTCGGTTATTATTGTAAAATGTCAAAATGTCGCATTCTTTAAATAAAATTACAGCAAATATGATTTTTTCGAAAGTGGGCGAAAGCGTGGCTGACCGAAGCGTGGCTAACTCGACTTGGGTTTAAAATACAATACAATCTCCACTTAGATTGACCAGAAAGACGTGGCTATTGACAAATCTCAATAATGGTTTGAAATTTGTTTTAAAAACTTAACCACCTTGGCCTGTCGAGTAGGACATACCAGATTAAAAATGTTAAAATGTTCACTTTTTATGTCCTTATACCAAACAAAAGCACGTTCTGTTTAACCACCTACAACAAGAGTGAGAAAATTACTCAAAGTTAATTAATACCCCCGTTTTAGATGGCCCGTAGTAACTTCAAAAAAAATTCTAGCTAAAATTTAAATGGATCAAAATATTTAGTTAAATCTTTTTCAAGTTAGATCTTCAATTTATACTTGAACGTTAATGTAATATTCAAAATAGATTCAAAACACGACCTGAATAAAGTTTCGCCTCATCAGTTCTCAAATTCGGTAGGTATCATTAAAACAAGTGGGTACCATATTTACAATTTAAAAAATATTTACAAAATAGCACTAAAGCTCAAAAGCCAAAACACATCAAACTTAACTCAATGTAATGCAGCTTATTCGCGTTTTGATCTCAGCGCCAGCAAATAAAAGTTTAGCTGCGTGAGCAAAACAAAATTATAAAATCAGGGAATGTCGAAAGTAGCAGTAACGAGAGCTTGCAGTGCAAGCGAAAGGCAAAATGTTGTTTCGGCAAAACGATAATACTGCAAAAGAAACTTTCACGACAAATTTCTCTGAAGATAATGATGTTGAATAACTTGAAAACTGAATCAAATACTATCAGAGTGCTAGTTATTCTGCTGCTTTAATTCTTTAAAAAGGTACACCCTATATATAGGTATCTAAGGTAGATTAGGGATGCCAAAGAGTTCTTCAGTTCTTATTAACTCGATTTGCTCGAGTTCTTATTTTTATTGTGCTACCTAAACTCTATGAAGAACTAATAAAAAGTAGATTTAGGGTTATAAAGATGTTAATGTGATTTTCAAAGAATAAGTTAAAATGGACAGATGTTTAATGAGCAAATTATGGTTTACATTTCCTGTTTAATTAAAATCAAATAATTATCCTGTCTTATTTTAAAAGCTTTAAATCTGATATAAATATGTTTAAACAATCAGTTTGTTTGAAAATAAAGGATCCTTTATCTTGTGCAGCTGTGTACAAAAGAATAAGATACTTCCGATATCATTTATATCGGGAAAGATAAAGTTCGTGAGTGATAATTAATTAATTTACTAAGTTAGCACTGATCTTCTAGTCCTTCTTCGTCATGATCGGTGAAATAAAATAAAAGACAACACTTACAGTTTCCGGGATGAAGCTGATTGAGGTAAAAACTGTCTTTATTTTGACAGTAAAAAGGATATTAATAACTCCTGGACTTTACTAGGTGTGGTGCTTAGTCAGGCATTGAAATCTCCAGAAGAAAACCAGCAGGTGTAGGGACCGCGCCCTGACGAGGCTCCTGGGGTTGAAAGGTCGTAAACAGCACTAGCACCGGGAAAATGTTCTGTTGTTATTGGAGATCTTCGAAATGTTGATTTATTTCACCTTGGATGAATGAAAACGGTGGAAGGATGAATTAGATAGTTGGAGAATAAAAATGAGCCATGCTCCCTTTGTTTCTTAGTTCAAGATGGCTTCCTCGGTCGCAATAGGCAATTAATCCAGATAATTAGTAAATACCGGAGAAGACAAGGTATTTACCAAAGATAAAAGGCAGAGATAAGGTATAAGGTAAAGTTGAGATAAAATCCCCGAAGGATTGAAGGAAATCCCAGAAGATATCCCAGAAGCTAAAAATAAGTAATAATCGAATTAAAACTCATTTCTAGAATATCCGTAATGGCGACTTACCCTGAACAACAGGCTTCGTACGGGAACGGTTAAGAGAATAATCTTTCCTGGTCGACAGGCAGAAAGGAAATGCTTTCAGTTCCGAGGGGACGGGATCTGTTTCCGCTTTCAGATTCGTGAAAGTAGAAATGTCACTTGTCAGATACTGGAATCTGATTGACAGCCGACAACTTATTTGGTTCCTGAAAGGAACTCAAGATCGGACTGAAACGACAACTTATTTGGTTCCTGAAAGGAACTCAAAATCGAAGTGAAACGAAACGTGCAATGCCATCTAGTAGTGAATTATCCAGACAGTACCAGCGCCGGAATACGGTGTGGGTAGTCAGTTCAAAGATGCGATCTATATTGTAGAGAGTTGTAGGGAACTGTAATTTTACAATTCTCTTTAAAACGAGGGGAGCTTTGCAAGGAGGACAACAGGTGACGTATTCACGTTACACATGAATTCAGTTCCGTGAACTTGAGAGGAAATCCGCCTTCGGTTGTTGAAAGTAGAAATGTCACTTGTCAGATACTGGAATCTGATTGACAGCCGACAACTTATTTGGTTCCTGAAAGGAACTCAAGATCGGACTGAAACGACAACTTATTTGGTTCCTGAAAGGAACTCAAAATCGAAGTGAAACGAAACGTGCAATGCCATCTAGTAGTGAATTATCCAGACAGTACCAGCGCCGGAATACGGTGTGGGTAGTCAGTTCAAAGATGCGATCTATATTGTAGAGAGTTGTAGGGAACTGTAATTTTACAATTCTCTTTAAAACGAGGGGAGCTTTGCAAGGAGGACAACAGGTGACGTATTCACGTTACAGTAAGTTACCTCAAAAAAGGGCACAAGGGTATTAGGGTTTCTTTTATTCATTTATCTTCAATGGTGAAACTTCATTGGTCAAAATTGAAATTCAAAGAAAAATAGATAAGTATCCTTTCCTACGTCATCCTAACCTGTTGATTTGTGGGTGGTAATGTAAACACAAAAAATGCAAACACCGCTTGTTTTTGTGTTCGTAATCTTCGTTTTTGAAACTCGAAGTGGGGCAAATTACGTCTTCAAAATTAACTTGAGAGCTTGAATTTCCAGTAAGAAGAAGAAAAATCCAAAGGGACCAAAGAAGGACTCATAAAAGAGAAAATTCTTGAAACTGAGACCTGAAGTCTGAAACTGAAACCCTGTCTGCGTAACAGGAGACAACGAAAGCTTCACGAAATAATCCAGTTTATTGAAATTAATCTACTCACTTGTGGAAGATCAGTTTAATTTGACATGATGGTGGAGGTTTTCTGTCATGGTTTCATTTAACCACTAATCTAACACATAATTACTCACAAATGAATGAAACTAAAGCAGGGTTGCGTGCTGGTTCTTGTTCAAAAGTTCAAGTCGAAATAATAACTATAACTGTCCCTCCGCTAGTGCGATCTGAATCTGTTCTTTACACTGGTCGTCTCTCTCTCGCCTCGGCTCACCACCAATCATAAAGCCATATTTGAACAGTCATCTGACCTGTTGCTGCTTCATCATTTTTGCAACGTTGTCGCAAAAATCCTTCTAACAACTTTACTTGCCCTTTTAAATTAAAACTAATTCACGTATGTCCCTAATTTAACATTCCAGGGAAAAATGCACCTTCTGCCAACTGCTCAAGTTTTAGACAGCTCCTATTACCGTGTGCTATCGTCTTAATTTGGAATTTATTTCCTGTATGACCAGAGAGGATTATTTATTTAATTTATTATATTTATCAGTATAATAAATTAATAACTGAACGAAACTGAATGAACTACATATCAAAATATTAGGAAAAATTTTAGGAATCTGTAGGTATGTTTTACGTCGCCTAAAAATGCAATTTAAAAACGGAAAATGATTAAAGTTTCTAGCTGCGCACAATTAGATAATTCCTAGACCTTGGAATATAGGTTGGGTTCTCGAGTTACAAACAAGGTGGTTGACACTTTTTTCAGGGATCGATTATTTTCTTTTTCTTGTACCTCGAAGATGTTTTGCATTAGAGTGACATGGAGGAGTCACATGAAAATAAAAGCCAACCAAAGAAAAAAATAGGACTATTAAAAATACCTCTAAAAACCCCAAAGTGGGAAAATCCCAAAGGAGAGAGATAAAGGAATAATATGAGAAGAAGAAAAAAAAACTGTTACACCTACACGTATATCTACTTTGTTCCTTATTTAAGGTACGTACCTATAAAAATGTAAAGCTCAATTACTGAGCAATGCAACAGCTTTAAATTATTTCCACTCTAATAAATAATAATACCACAATTGCAATTTTCAAACTCATTGAACTTGTTAATACATAGTATGACATTAAGAATAGATATGAGTCCTATCACGAATAACTTGTAAATTCTGGATAAAGTAAAGTTACTGATTCGTCAAAATGGGATTTTCAATGAGATGCTTTAATAGTTAGGGTTACTCTTTTATTTAAATAACAACTGACCACAACTGCTGGGAGTACCAAAAAGTACAACACAGGGTCTAGTAAATATATCGGTTAAGAAAAAATATTGGGATAAAAGGACCAAACATCAACAGGGAACAGCCTTCATCAAGGGACCCAAAAAGAAGACAACTGAAGAACTACTAACACTTGGCAGGAATCAGTTGCGTATCACAGTGGAACTACTGACAGGACACATTGCCCTAAAAGAACATTGAAACAAACGGAAGACAGGACAATATATATGGACAACCAAAAATAAGTCTGGAAGCATATGACAATTATTATTCGTCTAGTGATGGGGCTGACCAGACTAAGCTCATGTGACTGAGATGCTTCTGGCGATACTGAATCAGATGGTAAAAATCAGAACACCCTGTAAAATGAGAGTAACTTCTAATAAATAATTAAGCGGGCTTGTTAAAACAATGGGGACACATTCGCATTTCCATTTCTGGTTATTCCACTACTGGGAGAAAATAAAGTGAGATTAGGCCAGAAGTCTCCTACCAAAACGAATCCCCTCCAGCTACCCTTTAGGGATTATTAAGCATATAGATAGTTTTTGATCCCTCCAGCTAAACCTCATATACGGTAATCGGTTGCCTTTGTTCGGCAACTTAATTAAATAGTAGAAATCCCTAATAATTAATGCACAAGAATAGTTACGGTTGAAAGGGATGACCAGATTATCCTCGAAGATCATGCCAATTCCTATCGTATCAGTGTGACTGAATAATTTATTTCAGTTCCAAGGCGATAAGCCCAAAACACTCCAATGTCTATAAATAATCGAGGGAGTGTTAATAACCCATTACTTATAAAAACGTTTTCACAGTGGTCACGATACACGACACCGGAAACAACTGTGACGGCCCTTTGAAGCCCGAATAACCTCTGCGCTGTAGGTGCATGACCCCAATTTAAAACCACATAACGCAAGAGGGAGCCAACAAGTACATGATAAGCCCTAAGTAAGACTAGCCGAAACACGCAAACGGAGGCATCTAAGCAGAAAAATATTTGTTACCTTCTCTAGGCACCATAATCCAATCCGCATGGGAGCTCTAGTTTTGCTTCCACGCTCAGTAGTCTGACAGTGATTATTAATGTGCGGCTTCACAAATTTATACTAGCCAGTGTTCAATTTTAATGTATTGCCTGTGAATCCCACGCAATTTGCTAGAGCCTCTGCCATGGCAGATACTACTTACCGAAGCAATGGTGAATAAATATGAGCCTAGCCCAGAGAGAGATGCGCTCCACTAAATCATTCAGATATTATCTAAAATAAAAAATTCAATATTTTGAAGACATAATCGAATGTCTTGGAGCAAAGGTACATAAAAACCAAGGAAATAGTTCATCAAATGGCAGTCTAAAGTCTAATACGTTCACATTCGCGGATATTTTTGTATACAGGGGGCGGTTTGCATACCTTTCTCACCTCTGTTGTGCTGGGACGAAGCTGCGTTGCTCTCCGTAATACGTTTCTCCGATTTTCTGCTATGATAAGCTTATTCCAACTGCTTATCTCGTCGTATCGCAAGATACAAGAGATAATCATGCTCATCGAGATTTAAATTATAAATTAGAAGTCTTCTGTTATGAGTTATAAGTTTGTGATAAGCTGAGAGAGCTGTGGCAGGATCGCCATGTGATAAACTAGGAAGGGTGAAGGGCTTTAAACGCAGTAGAACGATAACACTTGAACTTTGTTAGTTATGATCGATTGCTATTTAATCTTAAAGGGTATGATGAAGACAGAGACATCGATATTTTACTGGTTATTTCCAGCTCATCAGTTTTACATATCATCACCGCCTAGTCACGTAGCTTTACATTTATAAAGATATAAATAAAGGTAACTACAAACGGAGAAAATCGATTGGAAAGAATTGAAAATTGAACTCGAAGAGAATTGATTGACCGAATTACTGAGGTTTTCGTTTGTTCGTACTTTAGCTTTGTATTCTTGATTCTTGACTGGCATTGAGTGAAAAATCGAAATATTTTTAAGAGCTGGTGTTGGTCTTCTCTTTCGGTTACTCTCTGTGGACCGGTATCGACATTATTCCATACGGCGATACTGTTGAGCCCGGAACGAGGAGTCATCGGTCTTAACTATGTAGGTAAGATAAAGTCGCTCCACTCCAGTAACATTGACAGTCAATTACATGACCTGACCTGACTGGAAAAATTAGAATTACATCCACTAAAAGCCACTTCACTCTCAAGAATGGAAAACGGACGAAAATACACGAGAAGCGTAACTATAAGTGATCATTAATATGATTGTAAAAAAAATGGTAAGAAAAATGCAATATCAATAAATAACACTAATCTGTAACAGGTGAATTGTTACAATGTTTTACTTGATATGCATTCTGCAGAAATTGTATACTTTTAGTTAATATCCTAATCAATGTTCTCTAATCTGATAAGAGTTTTATCAGGTTTCAACTACTGTACTCGCAGCACTCAGACGAGATGTGTTGTTACTGTTAATTCCTTAACTCTTACGGGCACATATAGATACTGTTAAAACTTTCCGACTACAAAACTGATTTTAACAAAGCAAAACCAGCAACCTGACCAGATAGTGTAGCTACGCATCAAAGTAAACCGCATGAAAATTCGGGTGAGTAGTTCTGGAGTTATAATGGAATAAAGGGACAGACAGGAAGACAGAAACTTTAGTAAAAGCATTCAATGAAAATTATTCAACTCACAACATATCAACTAGGCGTAATATCATAAAATATATTCCATTATACAGGGTGCGTTTATTATCTGATGATAAAGACATTGAAATATATAAAAAGCTGGAAGGGGAACATCCACCCTCTGAAGATTGGGGGCAACTTCGAAATCTTAAAGGAGAACCCACTTTTTTTATTAAAAATTTGGATTTTACGGCTGAAAAAACGTACAAAATTACTACCCTCGACCCCCTTCACGCACGTGGGGAAGGGGACGAATTTGATACTCTCGTTAAAGGAACCCCATTGTTTTATTGCATTTTCGGATTTTACCGCTAAGCATTCATGGACCATTCTCGTTCAATTTCGCGTATAAGACAAAGCAGAAAAAATAATTTCGTCAATTGCAGCGCCATCTATCATGAATCGAAAAAAAAATGTTACGAGCAAATCCAACGTATTTTTGATCGGAAAATGCAAATTCGCAATAAAAGTAAGGGTTCCGCAGTAAAATTTTAAATTCACTTCCATGGAGGATCTACATGAAGGAGAAAAGGGGAGCTATTTTCTACCTATTTTCAACCGTAAAATCCGAATCTTCCATATGAAATAGGTTCTTATTTAGGATTTCAAAGTTGCCTCTTCCAAGGGCTGGGGGTTGGGGTCGGAGTTTGGTATCCGCTTACAGAAGAACAAAATTTCATTACCCACGTTTTTGATCCAATACGTAGTTTTTTTTTATATATTTCAATTTCTTCAAATAAAATGAGCACCCAGTGTTCAAAACTTTTATTCAGAAATTAAGAATTATTACCGTTAACGCTCTATAGGTGTAACAAAAACGATATTTATGCGCGATAACCAGATAGCTGAGTGAAGTTGGCAAACCTCAGTTCGAATTTTTATAAAAGGCGAACGGCATTCCTTGGTCCACTATTTGTGCATGTTTGTTCATCAAAAAATTTTGTGTGTCCACCTTCCAAAAAAAGTTACGGTAAAATTAATAAAATGACATCATCACCCAAGTGAACATGTTTCATTAATAATTTTCAAGCGGGATACGTTTGTGCACGATTTGTCCATGTTTGCCCGCTCTAAACTTTCGTTTGTCTCCCCCTCAAAGAACAGTTATGACAAATTTAAATAAAATTGACCGAATGTGAATTTTTATAAAATTCAAACGGCATCCTTTTTTGATGATCGTAGAGAAATCGTGGACAAACGAATGCCGCTTGCCTGTCAATTTAAAAAATTTGGTCACCACTTTTTGCCTTAGGGTAGACATACAAAAGGTTTTTGTTAGAGAAACGTGTAAACATGGTGGATAAGAATGCCGTTTGGATTTTATAAAAAGTCGCATTTTTTGCTGCTATCAATTTGTTAAATTTAGTCATAACTTTTCTATGAGGAAAGAGGGTGAACCAACGAAAATTTTTTATGGACAAACGTGGAAAAATCGTGGACAAACGAATTACGCATTTAGCGCTGCTGTCATTTTTATAATTTGGTCGTAACTTTTCTTGGAGATGGGGGGAAAATAATTTCAGTGGACAAACGTGGAAAAACGTATCTCATTTGAAAATTAATGAAACATATTCATGTGGGTGCTGATGTAATTTTGTATAATGTTGCCGTAGCCTTTTTATAAAGGGCTTAGGAACAAAAAGTTTGGTTGGACGAACTTGTTAAAAACGAAGATTTTGAAACATACAATTTTAGTGCAAAATTTTGTCCGTTTTGACAAAGTTGACTACATTTTATATGAGAACATAAAATTAACCGAAGAGCTTCGTGGCTGGTGTCCCGAGTTAGAAGTGAAGACTACTAAACCGTTGAACTGCCTCGGACTGAGTTCGATTCCCAGTCTCGCTTTGGTCGTTTGTGTCATGTTAACCAAGTTCTCGTATCCCATAATTACTGTAGTGTAGCAACTTTGTCTTACCGATGTTAAGATTGATATTAAGAAAGGTCATGTTAATTTCTTCGTGAATTAAGATTAAGACAATTTTATACATTAGTATAAAATTGCAAGAAGATAAGGAAAGATTTACTTGAAACGCTAGTGTTAGCTTTTCCAGCTAACTGACTTTTAATATTCTGGTCATTACAGCTCGATCAGCACACACACCTTTCTATGAAAATGGGATTGTATCTATCTTAATTCGTTGGTACACGCAAAGAGTTATGAAAGACGTCATGCAATCTCGAAACTTTCAACAATGCAACGAGGGTTAATTTGACAGCTTACAGCTTACAGAATAAAACTTGAACATGCTCAGCGTAACGGATTTATTGTAAATCGGTGCTGATGTTATTAAATATTTATATTTATATTAATGATACTTGAAATTCTGGATATAATAATTTTCTGTATCTAAACTGTATCCTCTGTCTACATAAAGGTAGAATGGTGCTATTACTTGCCACCTATACCCCACCTCTAGGGATAACATAGGGTTAATTTAATTTCAGCAGTGCATCTTAATTTATCCAGAAATACTACATTCATCTTAAAATTTGTTACGTACTCAAAACTATTTTGTCTACAAAAAACTGGAATTATTCGAAAAGTCCCCTTGCACGTTGTGTTCTTTTAAAATGTGATATATGAAAAAAAAAACAAAAAGTTTAAATCCATTTCACTTGAGTGAGCTGCCCATCCAAACAACTTATTTTAAAATAAACTCATATCATGCCTTTGTTCATAAAACAGACTCACATTATTAGCCCACAAAAGGAGATGGAGAGGTTGGATCTCCGCAATAGGAGATCAAAACAGCATTCATCTCGATGAAGTGGGCCCCGAAACCCGCATGACAGATATCAATAATTCACAACCACAAATTTCTTATTCCAATATTGGAGAGAAAAAAGACTAAACAAATATGTCATATTATTATGAAACGATTTGTATGAAATAATATTTCAATAACATAACTTGTTTTTCTAGATATTTAGGAGCGTGACTTGTTTTTGCAATGTAATGTAGTAGGTAAGTACCTCTGTTTAGAGGGGTTGAATGTAGGACAGTTATCCATTCTCAAAAATCCCTACAATTTGGTAGAGAGCCGTGACATTTTCTTATATCCAAGTGCTATCAAGTCCGCCACACCGAACGCAGGAACCGCAGTTTCGGAGTTTTGCGGTCGAAATGGCCTTCTGGAATCCTAACAGGACCTTCGTCCTCCGTAACGTAATAAAACTCATCACAAGCAGCTGAATCCAAGCACTCCGATAGGCTTAGACTCGGAAAATTTAGATTGTTCTATGGTTATATGGCTATTATTTATATTCCGATTTTTTAGAATGGTGTCCCGTACGCCAATGACACGGAGAACATTGATTCGATTTAGAAGTTCGCAACGATAATGGAGGAAATCTGTAGACGACCTCTATAAATATTCAAACGTTTCCCAATGCTGCGGGAGAAACATTGCGTTTCCTGGGAGAATTAAACGATGAGTGGTTACTGGTTAGCAGGAATGTATTAAAAAGATTAATCATTAAAAGAAAATATGCATGAGTGAGTAGGTCGCTACTTGGCATTTCATTAATTACGGTTATATTTTTCTACCTCTAATTGAATATGGAAATAAAAATAAGCTCGCATTTTCATTCCAGCGAAACGATGTAGCTATGCGATGACACTTGGAATATCATCATGGATATTTGCTGTAAAAAACACGAATTCTAAATTTAATTTTTATGTGCTCAATTTACCAAGGAATTATTCATAATAGCTCGTTATGGAATTAGTGTCGAAAGTGTCTTTTTTTAAGATAGAAAACAATCAGAGATACGAAGAAGTAAGTGCCACAAAGCAATTTTACTGAAATTTTTTGTCGGGTACAATTTTTTTGAAGCACAGCTTCAATAAAATTTCTTACTGTATCCACTGGCATTTTTCACAAGTTTTGTTGGTTGCAAGAAAATCAACATAAGCTTGCCTATAAAAACGGTATAATCAAAACCATTTTTTCTTGAATAAATGTGTTCACTGTTAACACAATCGAAAGTATTCCAATAATACAAAGTCACATTTGAACCAGTAAAACAAAACAAATTCCAAATATAATAAACAAATGAACATTACCCTCCAAATCTAAATAAACAACTATGCTCTCCACTCTGATTTTATTTCACTTGTCAAAATCACTTCATGTTTAGATAATTATAAACAAACCGTCCTTTCTTATAAACCTAACAAACCACTCTGAAAACAAACCATCGAAGTCTGCATAAATCACAACAGGCTGATTTGCAATAGACACGAAATATTTTTTGATTGGTTAAATATATTGAAAATTGAAAAATATTTCATTGGAATAGTCGGAAATGAAACATTTATAGAAAAACTTAGTAGTCCTAGTAATCCATAGTTTTTTATTCTAATTTTCCAGGATCATTAATATTTTGTCAATAATGCGACAGAATGTCAACATAGCCAACGTTAGCTTTGAGTAATGCCCGACAAGCTTTTTTTCCCCGGTGGGGTTAAGCGCCCTTACAATAACTCATGTTCCTGATCGTGACCTCGATAAGGAAGACAATTTTCCAAGTAATAAAGCTCTAGGGACGTAACCAAATAATAAATTTCCTTGACTAAATATTAGCTTAGCCATCTGGTTCATGATGGGTTTTTTTGTTTATAAAATGAGTTAATTTAAGTTTTGCATTATTCATATTACTTTATTTTTTGATTTTAATATTGAGTATTTTTATTTTCACACAAATATCTCTATTGCTGAAATAATAAATGCAAATTTTATTGGTGTATGTAAATTTCGTTTATTGGTATATTTTCTGCGCTGTTTGATACTTTTTTGTATTGCATTTACTATTGATCGATAGACCTCGGAGAACGTTTCTTATGCTAGAGCTGCCTTACTCGATGAGAGTTTATTCATCTTATCCAGCATGCAGTTTCAACAACAACTTCTAATGAGAAATAGTTTAAAGAGCGATGGATCTCAGATGGATTAACTTTTTTGTTCAAGTTAGTCGATATCCAAATTGATTGCTTTAAAATCCTCCGGCATATCCGCGTATTCTTAAGATTGGGAAGAGAATTTAATATTCTTTTGAGTGTACTTGAGCTTCTAATAACTTGCTAAAGAGCTTATTTTTATGCAAAATCCATATTTTTATGCAAAATCAATACTTTTTTCTGAAATTATCATTACTTAATTGTAGTGAATAACGTCTTTAGTTCACAACAAAAAAGGAGAAACAAAGTAGATAGACGCAAGATAATTTAAGGCTGGTATTTAGAGCTGCTTTATGATCGAAATTAGGGCCAATGAGAGGAAAAGGACGCTAGTATAGAAGGCATTTCAGATTTAGCGTGGAAATTAAACAGCTTAATCGCTGGCAGGCTTCGCAGGTTTAAAAGCGTCCCTCTGCTCCCAGGTTCCAGAATATCGGCCGCAGGATTAAGTTCTTCTATCTACATTCTACACCGGATGCATGCCGAACTGGCTGAGAGAGACTGCTAGGTATTCTAAAATGGCGTTGGGGAATTCTATTAATCAAAGTCATATTTTAATTGTTTGCATACCTAGTGAAATCTTATTAATCATGATCAAAGTTTTTGTTGGAGGAGTGGATGAAAATGATTTATAAAGTAGCATCATTGGAAATAATACCGAGCTATGCTAAAAGTTAGAAGGAGAAGCTTTGGAAGGGATTCAGAGGCCAGAATTGTTGGAGTAGCAGCTTCTCCTGTTCCTGCCAGCCGCTCGTAAATTAACCCAGCTAAGAATCAGTACAGTTTTCTATTATTTAAATTCCTTTATAAGGTTTTGAACGAGAAGGTAGGTATAACTTTTAGTAATTATTCATTAATTTGCTTTGAAAAATGGTATTTTTTTGCGTATGAAAAAAGTTCAAGGTATACCTAGCCAAATTACTACAACAGAAGTATGAATGAATAACAGAACCTCACTTACATTAATCAAAGAATAATATGTTAAATAACAACAACTTACCGGATCGTACACTGAGTTATATCTCGATAATTAAAAAAGTATTAACAGTAAACTGTTGATGGTTGAAAAGTCAGAATGGAAAATAACGAACGGTGAAGGTTCAACGGCGGTCGAAGCATAAAAAGAAGACAAGGTAAAATATAAATAAATGGTAAATAGAAAAAAAGAATATGTGTAAACAACACACGTTACAATACTCATAATCGAAATGCTACAATTTCAAATAAATTTTCTTCGAATATCCCATCATCACGTCAACAATTTAGCCCAACTTACAGCTCGTCACCTCAAACTTAGCACAAAATTAAATTTTAGGGTACTAATTATGTGAATTTGTACCAGCAAAGCTTCGTTGGTGAGGACAAAATAAACCATTTCAGTAGGGAACGAAGTAAAACTTTGGAAGGAGTTTATTCTTAACTCTGAAATCCGACAACTTTACAACTGTTAAACAATAATTCGTGTAAAACAAAGTAACAAAATAATTCAGGCCACTGAGTGTAAGCGCCTGGATTTAAGTCCTGTAAGTTAAATATTTTATAACGAGAAATGTCTTTTAGCCGCGAATTCAATATAAAAGACAGATCCTTAATAATTAGACAATACGATTTTGGATGAAGATTACTTATTTACATAAAAGCCTGAAAGCGGTACTTTGCCGAGTGAGGAGCAGTTGCGAGCAGAATAACCCTGTAAAAGCCTTTTGAGGAGTGCTATGGAGGTTAATTTACTGAAGCCTTGCAATAAATAATACCCTCAGAAAATTTAAAATTAATTAATAGAAAATACGACTTTATTCACATTGTAATATAAAATATGATTAATGAATAAAGAAGTTGTAAATTAAAAGCAATTCGAAGCCCCCCAAAGCTTCCATGCGCCAACCCCAGCCTACAATGAATTTGATAAAAAAATTTTTAACTTTTCAAATTAAGATAGGCAAATTCACATAAAAGTGAACTCAAGAAACAAGAGGAAATGTCACTCTCCAGAATAGAAAAAGTCATATAAACCGTCATATAGGTAAAGGCTAAAAACAATTTTCCATAATCTTATTCTCACACATCTTCTCAGATTTGATAATAAATTTCAAAAGATTTCGTTAAACATGTAAAGGCAGTAAAGAGACTAGTGAGATTCTATATTAATTATAGAAGTCTCCCGAGTCTCCCAATTCTTTTAAGGTCCCGTATATTCAAAGCCCCGTGAAGCACTTTGAAGGTACATGGTAATATATTTCCCCCCATTTTCTGTTTGACCATTTACGGACGTTCTTAATGAACGTTTTCGTCCAGCCTTCCTACCTCACCCAGCTTTTACCACTGATCTAGAGTATGTTTCCTTTTACCTTTGGATTTTTCTCCTTCTTTGTTGTGTATTACCTCTCTTCGATTGTCAGTTTTATCGGTATCAGCTCTGCCAACAGAAATATTGCCATGGTTGGCGCCCATAGGTAGGCAGACGTTTATCTCAGCGCTAGTATTCGATTGATTCTCTCGAACATAGCTTCATACCTTTCAGGGCATTTTCCAAAACAGGTGCTCCATAGATTATGGCCGAGAGGATCGTCTGAGCGAGATCCCTCCTCCTTCCCATTCTTGGTCGGCTCATATTCGGCAGCATTCTTGTTATAACGTCGAGAAGGGCTTCCGCTCTCTTGCATAATTTCCTGAAATAGGTAGCCTCAGGTCTATGTCTAGGTGTACTCCCATGTATCTGTCGGAAAGGTGTGACTTGATTATCTCTATCAGCTATGCATTCTAATATTTTTCATTTGGAGAGCCGCGACAGTCCCTTCTTATATGGGTGAGTTGAAAGCATACTTTTAACGTCTAGTGTAACAATTTGCGACAGTGTTTTGGTTCTTATACGCCTTTTTGCTGACCACAGATGATGTCTCTAGGACTTTTCTTATGGCATGTATCGTGGATCCTCCTGCCCTGAATTCCAACTAATTCTCGGACAAGGGTTTCTACTGTCCAGCTCCTCCGATGGAGGAGAAGCTGGCATTCAATACTGGTCGGTAAGTTGTTGGTGTCTCGTGGTTCTTTCTGGGTTTCCCTATTATTAGGAGTTTTGCTGATTTATATGTATTGCTCGAGGAAATGCCCTTCTCTCAAACATCCATTGAACACGTCAAGGAATTTGGGTGTATTCCTCCCGATTATAGCCTTTATTGCTTTCGGAGGCACTCCATTTGGTCCCGGGGCTTTTTTGCTTTTCAGTCTTAACGCGACCGCTTTTATTTCTTCCTCGGTAAACATTTTCGCCTCCAGAGATTTTTTGTATTAGATACTCACATGTGCAACAGGATGTATGGGGAATAGTTTCTTCACTTGTTCATCCATCATCTATTTGGTAAGCTTTTCCCCAGATATCGTCCTCTAGTTCTTCGATTAGCCTCTTTCTCTCTCAAGAGTTTTACTAAGAACTTAAGAACTAAGCAGTATGGCATCTCCGTGGGTGAGATGCTTCCATTTACAAGATGTCTCCTTGACTTGTTGCATTTATCTCTCGGTTCCCTTATTCATTTGGCATGTTCTATCAATATGGCATTGACCGGTAATTTAAAAGCAGAGTAGAATTAGGATCAATAATTGAAATTACAATCAAGAATTAAATATGAACTGTCAATGTGAATTTCAAGATGTTGCAACAATCAATCACGGAGTCACGACTAACAAAGTTTAAGTGTTATCGTGCAACTGTGTTTGAAGCCCAAAATTTAAAAATCACATAAAGAAATGAACTATCAAACATTGCATAACATGAAGTGTATTTTATTATATTCATGAAAATAATGAAATATTTTATCACACTGATTTGATTCTTGTTAAGCAGTTTCATTAGATTATATTCCAAGCACGCATCTTGTTGTGTAATGTATGCAATACCCTTCCTTGCGATATTGGTCAGTTCATCCCTTCAGACTCGGAATTTGAAACGCTTCCAGGATTGAAAATCGTGCCATGTCAGCTTAATTTCGATCGCTGCTCTGCTCAATAATGATAGGAGAATGTTTGACCTCAGTAATTTCACACCACCAATATCCTGTAACAAGGAGAGAGTCACACATTAGTCCTGCAGACTCGTGAAAGCTGGGTTTAATTCTTGTTATAAAATCATTATTATCTGGTCCCTTGTGTATTTTGACCCCCGAGCTTTCCCTGAATCTAACTGATGGTCATATTTTATTAATTGGATATTCCTAAAATTAAACACATCTAATGAATCATATATTATAGTGGGAGTAATTTAAAATTCTATTCGAATTTCAAAAATTTTAATTTCAAGAGAGTGAATTTTTTAAAAGTAATTCTACAGAGTGTCTTGACTGCTAAAAATAATTCTTACCGCACAACCTCAACATTTGTAACAACTGAGAAGCACTGTTTGTATTGTTTCAGCATAGGAGAGAACGAGAATGAGTTATATTCGCAATTTACATGACAACTGCCTGAATACAATCGCATCGTTTCCTCAAAAATATTTTATCATCTTCCACTGTTGATTCCGTACAGTCTGCAAGATATTTATGTATTTTCTTCACATCAGATGATTCAAAGCTTTACATGAATTTCTATCTTTTAAATTTTCTGTGAATAGCACCAGTTGTAGGTATTTGTAGCCAATTTGTGAGCATAATTCTTGAGTGTATATTCTTGAAAGTGTAACAAGAGATGCGGAATGCAGCCACTTTGACAAGTGACAGTCGTACTGTTACTGTTACCCATTGTTTTCTAATGTAATGACAGTTAGTCAATAGTTTTGTGAATATAAAAATTACATAAGGGAATAACCCTACGACGACGAGGAACGTTATTATTGTTAGTATTATTGTTTATTCTGAATTAAATAAAGATAAAATTGGTTAAGTGACGCTAATCATCGACAGAACCGTTTGTCCCCTGCTCTACCGACATTGGTGTCGCAATTCACACCCCTTATAATTGGCGCCCAACGTGGGGCTGTTGATGAATACAGTGCTGTGTGTGTACCTCTACCTAATAATAATAAGTTCAACCTCGTGTGCTTTTCAACAAAAGTTGCTTCGACTGCAAGGATACAGTTCGCTATCGTGAGTAATTAATAATTACTTTTCGCGCTTTAGGACTCTGTAAAAACTTCGAGTACAGTGCCCACGTGCCTGTTCTTTCGCAAATATCAAGAGACAGTCATTTCTGAATCTTGCCTGTACTAGCTAAATACGAACAATTATTATCGTATTCTACTCAAGTGAACTTCTTCTTCCGAGTGTCATTTGCTTAATCGTCCTGTGAATGTGACGCCGATTGTGCTTACGGTAATAATTCGCAATCTCAATAACTCGAGCAGCCATTTTGTTCACGCTACCTATCTTCCAAAATCAGAGTCTACGCGACGTTGCCAGACGTAATTATTTATCCGTCTTTCTGGTTATTGTATGAAAACAACAACTGCAGCAGTAAATAATAATTAGTTTCGTTGATCGATTTGAATTTCAATTGCAAACTGGATAACCATAATAACAAGAGTGGTTATAACCTCCGATCGAGTTCGAAAGCCGAAATTTCGCCAGATCTTACGAGTTTTACACCAGAATCCGAAAACCTTGTAGATCATCCAACTCCTGGTGAAAGTGGAGAAATTTTTGACACCAATTCAGAACAAAACTCTTCACCGGAGATGTCGACTGTGACAATGACGAGTGAGCAGCTCCAAGAACTTCTCCATGGGATGAGAGAAATGTTTACAACTCAAGCTACGAGTACTCAACTTGCTGCTATCCCAGCAAATGAACCTGGTAATTTTTCAAAATGTAACACCCGTTTTGCTGGTTCCCGAAGTGAAGATGTTGAAGCTTTCATCAACGCTGTTTGTATCTACAAAGACTGTGTGAAGGTTTCCGATGCAAATGGATTGAAGGGTTTACCCATGCTACTAGACGGACTTGCAGCAACATGGTGGCAAGGCGTCAAAAGCATTACAGCTACTTGGGATGAGGCTTTAAAATCCCTCCAAAGATCATTTGGAAGTGCAAAACCCCCTTATAAGATATACAGGGAGCTATTTTCAAAACCCCAGGGTGAGAAAGAACCTACGGATATATTTGTTAGTAATGCACGTTCTCTTTTGTCTAAACTGCCTGACAATCCTAATAAGTTGGCAGAACAGCATCAGCTTGACATGATATATGGATTGCTGAGTAGGAAAATACGTCACCGATTGCCGCGTGATGATGTTGAGAATTTTGAGGAACTAGTAACCAAAGCTCGTTCCATAGAAGACAATTTCAACGAAAGTACTGAGTTTAATCACAAACTACCTGCTCCAAATGCAGTGAAAGAACAGACTAACTTTTCGAACAGGAAACTTCGTCCAAAATGTACATTCTGCCTTAATTTTGGCCACACTTTTCAAGAATGCCGTAAAGCAGCGCAGTCAACTGGCGCGCAGACCCGAGTTCAACCTCCGAGAAGTCAAAATTTCACCTGTTATGGGTGCAACACGCCTGGCTTTGTTAGAAGCACCTGTCCGACGTGCAACGAAAGGAAAGAGCAACCAAGAGTTAATGTGAATTCTCTAGAAATATTAGCTTCAAATACTGGAGTGGGAATGATGAGACCTTTGGTGCCTGTTACAATTGACAAACTTACTGGCCTTGCTTTTTTGGATACAGGGGCTAGGTGCAGTATTGCCGGCAGCCGTGTACTGAAGCTTTTCGAAGAACTCAACACTCCGTTTGAAGAATCAACGCTACCAATCACTTTAGCAGATGGTAACGCAAGAACTGTTTCAACCAGAATTTATAAGATTGACATTGGACTGGATGACCGAATTATCCCGACAACAATGATAGCTGTACCTGAATATAAGGAGAATACAACGTTACTGGGCGTAGATTTTATCACTGACGCTGATATAATCATAGACGTTCCTAGGATGCAGTGGTGCTTCTCAGATAAACCTTACACAAAATTTAACTTTTATGAAGAGAAGAATACCACCAATCAAGTCTTCGGAAGTGCGACAGCTTCAAACCTTAGACAAGATGAAGGAGCTCACCTGAGCGCAGCTGAGAAGTTCAAGCTGGAAGACCTTCTTCAAAGAAATATGAACATTTTCGAAGACAATAAAGAAGCCACGCCGCATGCGCAACACATCATAAAACTCAACGATGAAACACCAATCGCTATGCCGCCATATAGATACTCACCTCAGAAGAAGGAAATTCTTCGCAGCAAAATCGATGAAATGCTCGAAAAGAACATTATAGAAGAATGTGATTCGCCTTACGCCGCGCCAGTCGTACTGGTGCCTAAAAAGAACGGTGATGTTCGTGTTTGTATTGACTATCGTCGTTTGAACGCCGTAACAATACCAGATCGATATCCTTTACCCCGTATCGATGATTTGCTTCATTCTGCTAAACGTACCCCATACATGTCGTCACTTGACCTACAGAGTGGCTACTGGCAGTTGGAAGTCCGTCGCGAAGATCGTGATAAGACTGCGTTCATCACGCCGTTCGGTATATACCGATGTGTTCGTATGCCATTCGGTCTACGAAACGCGCCTGCGACTTTCCAACGACTCATGGATCGTTTCCGTGCCGGACTGTCCCAAGTGAACCTATTGATATACTTGGATGATTTAATTATTCTGTCAAGTACTTTCGAAGAACATTTAAAAGACCTGTGTCTTGTATTTGATAAACTTAACGGTTTCAATCTTCGTGCCAACAGAGGAAAGTGTAGATTTGCATGTACCAGTATTAAGTATTTGGGTCATGTGATCACCAAGGATGGAATCGAAGTCGACAGAGATAAAGTTAGTGCTATAGCTGATCGTGTCGCCCCGCGAAATGTGCGAGAACTTCTATCCTTTTTGCAAAGTTGCAGCTGGTTCAGGAGATTTATTCCTAATTTTGCTGAAACTTCTCTGCCGCTAAGTAGACTCACTAGAAAACAAGCTCAGTGGATCTGGACCGAAGCCCAGGAAACTGCATTTCAAGAATTGAAGCGTTTGCTTACAACAGCGCCAATCCTTCGCCAAGCTGACCCGAACTTACCTTACAACATCAAGACTGATGCAAGTTCATACGCTATTGGTGCATGTCTGCTCCAGGGGGAGGGACCCGATGAGAAACCAGTTGAGTATGCCAGCCGACTGCTAAGCGCCCCTGAAAGAAACTACACGACTACGGAGCGTGAAGCCTTAGCAGTGGTGTATGCTGTTAACAAATTCAGAGCGTATATTGAATGCTCGAAGGTGACAATATTTACAGACCATCAACCCCTGAAGTGGTTGATGACCCTGCGATCACCCACTGGACGCCTGGCTCGATGGGCCCTAACTTTACAGCCATTTGATTTACAAATCAACTATCTTCCTGGCAGGAGCAATGTTGTCGCAGATACATTGAGTCGTCCTCCACCAATTACGTCAACCACCGAAGAAGTAGTTCTGTGTCCAGTATCTGTCCTATTGCCTCGACGATCTGAGAAGGAAGTTCGCCAAGAGCAACTAGATGATCCAGATGTCGCAAAGATAATAAAGTGCTTCGAAGCGGAAGATCTCGCTTCAGTGGATTACACTCGTTGGACCGACCGAGGGTATGTTATGATGAAAGGTGTATTGTATCGGTTTGCACCAGAGAGTGACACCGATGAACCACAGCTTGTTATTCCGACCTCCCGTGTCAACGAAGTTATACGTGAATGCCACGATTCTACCACTGCCGGACACTATGGAATTGATAAGACGCAACGAAGAGTGTCATTGCGATATTATTGGCCGACCATGAACAGAGATGTAGCTGAATACGTCAGAAGGTGTACCCTCTGTCAGAAGTATAAACCAAGGAATTATAAACCTGCTGGTCTTCTCCAGACCCCTGTAATGGCTCAACGATTTGAAACACTCGCCATGGACCTCGTGGGACCTCTGCCGGAAACAAGCGATGGATACAAGTGGATATTCGCCATCGAAGATACAGCTACGCGATGGATAGAATTGTTTCCTCTAAGAAAATCTACCGCTAAAGCCTGTGCTGGTTGTTTGGTCGACGAGTTCATCCTGCGATATGGAACTCCCCGCAAGATCATCAGCGATAATGGAGTACAGTTTGTCAGCGAAGTCATGCAACAAATTTCCCATTGTTTAGGATTTAAACAAAGCCTGATACCTGTTTATCATCCTGAAGCTAATCCAGAAGAACGCCAAAATCGAGATCTGAAAACCCAGCTCTCCATGTACGTAGGAAACGAACATACCAAATGGAAAGAAGCCTTACCCGCTATTCGATTTGCTATGAATAGTGCAAAAAGCCTGACTACTGGTTTTAGTCCAGCTTACTTGACGTTCATTCACGAACTGCGATCGCCGTTTGATGTTCACAATGACTTGCGAGATGTGATTGAAAACGAGAACTTCGTTGAAGAAATTACGCCACGTCTGAAAATGATTACCAGTGTCCTTAGAAGAGCTAGGGAACAACATGAGCTACAACAGGACCATTCCAAACGCTATGCCGATAGACATCGTCAAGAAATTTACCTTTCAGTTGGAGACAAGGTACTAGTAGACGTGCATGCGCTGAGTAATGCTTCAAATGCTTTCACTTCCAAGTTTGCACCCAGACGTGATGGTCCCTACGAAATCAAGAAGATCGTGTCAGCAACTACTTACCAAGTGGTGCACCCCCTTGACCCTGAAACTGTGCTTGGTACTTACCATGTTTCAGCATTGAAGAAAGTCATGGATGTAGAAGCAACCGCTACCTCCCTGATTAGACCTATCAGAAGACGAGGCCGACCCCGCCAACTCGAGGTTCCGCCCGAAGATAATGCCGATTACAATGAACTGTCTGAGGATGAACCCCACAAAGAGACTACCCTCCGAAGATCAGATCGCAACCGACGACAACTTACTTGCCAAGATTGTCCTGGATGTGTTTTGGATTACCCCCGAGGACGTTTGGGCAATCCAAAGGGGGAGACTGTAACAAGAGATGCGGAATGCAGCCACTTTGACAAGTGACAGTCGTACTGTTACTGTTACCCATTGTTTTCTAATGTAATGACAGTTAGTCAATAGTTTTGTGAATATAAAAATTACATAAGGGAATAACCCTACGACGACGAGGAACGTTATTATTGTTAGTATTATTGTTTATTCTGAATTAAATAAAGATAAAATTGGTTAAGTGACGCTAATCATCGACAGAACCGTTTGTCCCCTGCTCTACCGACATTGGTGTCGCAATTCACACCCCTTATAAAAGCATAATTGTTGAAAAAAAATTAAAATGAGCATCTTCTATCTACTCCCTTCTATGAAAGTTGTCAATAACAAAAACAACTTGCATAACCGGAAAGTGAGCTTTTGCACATACCTTTCTGTAATTAGAATCAAAACAGTGTTGTAATTTTTTTATTACAGCATGACGGTCTTGTAAATTACAGAGTCCAGACTCAAGAGTAGCGGCTGGCAGAACAATTAAGTAGGTACACTCAACAATATGTCGAATAATGCAAAGTTAATCTCATGGGGGAACATAATGTGTAATAAAATTCACAAATCTGTTATTATCGAAATCACTGGCACACGTTCCGACTTTATTTTTTTGGGTTTTATTGTCACAGATAAAAAAAGATTATTCACAAGAAAAAAAGCACGATTTCAGCTCTTAATGTATTTGTCCCCAATCTCGATCTAAAATCTATGAGGTACTTTTGTCCCTTTTACATACAATTATGATTTATTATTTATTAATATTGACATTGACAGACGATATTATTATTATTGACGTTTATTGTTGACTGAAATATATAAATTTTAAACATCAGGAAGGTAGGAAGATTATAAATGTCACAAATTTTTATAGGAACCGCATAAGCTTTATAGAAATAGGTTATCGAAAAAATTGATTAGGCGAGCTGCTATTGACATAAACTTGGGAAGACGATGTTTTTAAATTTTTTTCAGGAAAATTATTTTTTACAGAAATTTTTGGAAAGATCGTAACGGTAGTGAAAGGTATTTTTTGAAGCCAAACTGACTCAATCAAAAAGACTCCGACGGATTTTTTACTTAAAATCACAAACATATACTTTATTTTTTAATTAGATGGATTCCACCAAGTCAAAATTCTAGGGGAACGATTTGCAACAAGACTGATTAGGTTGGTTATGGTGATGGTTGTTACTAGAATAGTCACTAGAATTGTTCCTAAACTAATTTAGGTTATGTCAATTAATTGAAATGACATTTCATTTCAAAATTCAAATATAACTTTGTTATATTATCGAAGCAATTTTTATGTAGTTAGTTAGAGGTGTAAAAACTTTAGGGACTTTAAAAACATTAATTGTAAATAACTATATTTACTTGTATTAGTCTATATCTAAAATCTAAATAACTGAAATATAATAAAGAAATAAGGTAAGTAAGACCAATAAATATTTTTTATTTACCCAATTATTATCAGTAGCAAGGTGATATTACATTTCATGTTCATATTCATAATTATTATTAAATAATGCGGTATTAATTCTATATTAATTATAAGACCATCTTGATGCTTTGATGCCTCTACCTTATATTATTGGATAACTAAGTTTCCTTCTGGATTTTTCTTAAAAATATTGAAAATAGAAGATCTGATGATCTAAAACAGATGATAAGTATTGTACTTACATTATATTTAACTGTAAAATTTATGTTTTCAACCCTTACTTCGTAGAATCTGCTTTTTGTAATCATCCATCAATATTTAACTGTATTTTTGTTTAATTTTAATCAACATCTTTAAATACCTATTGCTCATAGCATCTGACTATTGATCCTTTTCTTTCTTTTGTAGTCAATTTACATCTTTCTGACATATTTTAAATTTTTATTTAATTCTGTTTGACAGTTTGACAACTTCAACTCTTCAAGTTCCTTATAGCATTTTCGCTGTGACTAAAGTAGCGACTGAGGACCCAGACTCAGGTTTCTAAAAACAGTAAAATATTTTTTTATTTAGATAGCTATGATCAACAACAGTCAAGTGATATTATTGATAAATAATTACTAAAATTGAATTTGTCAATTTGAAAAAGTAAATTTACAATGCCGAAAGGTACTTTTATTTCGACAGAAATAAAACAAAGCATTGTTAAATGCTACCAGCAATTTAAAGAGTTACGCCCGTATTCACAAACGATAATTTCCTAAATAATTAGGTAATCAATTATCCCCATCTCATTCTATTGCAAAAAAACTGCATATCTCCATCTCACTCATTTAAATAATTACGTAATTATTTAGGAAATTATCGTTTGTGAATACGGGCATTAGACTCACACTCAAAACAAACAAAAATCCAGTTGATACGAAGACTGAGCGAAATATTTAAAGTAAGAACATTTTTATAATGATAGAATAAAATAGCATGTCAATATATCTGTTTTAAGTCAGCAGATCTTCTATTTTCAAAATTTTAAACGAAAATTCTGAAGGCAACAGTGCAGTAGTTTCCAATGTAAGAAGAGGCAGAAAAAGCAAAGGGCCTTGGTTTAATCATTTTTATTTAAGAGAGGAATTAGGGATGAAAATTTTCGAGATGTTAAAGAAAAGTCAAAATTTTTGTTTGGATAATTTATTGGAATACGCACGTGTGGAATTGGAATTTACGGGGTCAAGAAGTTTGCTACACAAAATTATTAGGCATATGGGTTTTAAATATAGAAAAATTGATGGTAGGAAAATTATGTGTGAAAGAAGTCATGTTGTGCGAGCGAAAGTTAATTTCTTGAGAAAATATTTGCAATTTAAAAATTCTAGTGAAAATGTAGTGTTTATTTTCTTGGACGAGACATGGGTGTATAAGAATGGAAGTCAGGTCAGAAGATGGGTGAAAGTGGATGATAAAAGAATGAATGATATCAAAATTACCAGCGAGGGTGAGAGATTTACTGTTTTGCATGCCGGCTATAGGGGTGGTTTTCTTCAAAATTGTGGGTTGTTTTTTTCAAGTAAAAATAATGATAGGGATTATCATAGAACTATGAATGGGGATATATTTCTGGACTGGGTAAAAAATAAATTGGTTGTCGATTTAGACAAAATTCAAGGGAAATGTGTTATTGTGATGGATAATGCACCATATCATTCTGTACTTTCGGAAAAACAAGTATCCAAATTTTCTAGTAAACCTGTTATTTCGGCCTTTCTAAAAAAGCATAATATAAATTTTGATCAAAAGTTGACAAAAAAACAGCTTTGGGATCTCGCGGAACCATTGGCAGCAAATTTTACAGCAAAAAAACATGAGGTCGACGAATTTTTAAAATCCAAAGGTTATGAAATACTCAGACTGCCCCCCTACCATTGTCAATATAACCCAATTGAAATGGTATGGGGATTCTGTAAAAATTTCTATAATAAAAATATCCAAAATTCAAAATTTAGCCGTGATAAAGTTCTAACCGTTTGGCAAGAAGCATTATCAAAATTTTCTAGTGAAATGTGGAACAACTGCGTTGACCACACAGAAAAATTAATTCTTCAAGACTGGAGAAAACACATGGGCAATACTGATATTGCGAATGTCCCCCCTGTAATTATATCTTTTGAAAATGATTCTGATTCTGAAGAGGAATTATTAAGTAGTTCCTCTAACGATGAGGAGTCATTTTCAGACGATAATAATTAATAATTGCAGGGTCAAGGTTTTTAATATTTCAATTAAGTTTTCTAAGTAGTCATCAGTTTAATAACAAAATTTGTCTGAGGTGTGTTGTTCATTACAATAACTTTTTCCTTGCAAGTAAAGTTTTTGGGTACCAATTCAAAATTACAGTGAAAATATGAAAGGTCCTTTGCTTTATCATGTCTATGCCTTCTTAGAAAAAGTAATTGGGGAAAAATACAAGAGTATTTAAAATTTGTAATTATTTTTAAAATTTTTGTACGCCATGTCCAAAATATATACCTACACCTGATAGCAGTTTAACCTATCCACCTGGAAATTGATCTAAATACACCAATAATGGAATACACTACTGGAAAGCAAGATTCGTGCAGTTTAAATAAAAAAGACCTGGATGACTTACAGAGTGATTTTAGAACAAGTTTAAATGTGTTAGTCTGTGAAAGAGAAGAAACACATAAGATTGCCTTTAAACTTACATGGAATAGATATACGTATAATTTGCAGCTGGTAACTGGTGATTATCATAATAAGAAAATGTAGAAGTACATTTTTGAAAATGAACTCCACGACAAAAAGTTTCATTGATTATTTTTACATACATTTAAGTTCTGTCAATCCCTTTCTGCTGCTGCTTCAGATTTTCTGTTATAACATATTGTTCTGTTACATATATTGTTAGTTCTTAAAGAGTTATTGTTATTGTATTGAAAAGTTAAATCGTTTCTATGTTATGTATATATTGTTATATTTAATTGAGCTTAATTATTGTTATATTGTTGTATATGTTATTACATTATGTTCCGATATGCCTAATATAAGAATTTTCACGAGTATCTACTCATTTTAATAAATTACCAACTTATCCGAAAGAAATGAATAGGTAACTTCTAAAATAGAACCATATCTACACATTTTGAACGAAAATTGAGTTAGAATTTCGAAATTTGCGTGTATAAAAGTGTAAAGAGAATTTGTTTCGCAGTTGACGTCATGACCTGTACCCGAGTCGCGAATGTTGCCGTTACTTTAGTCACAGCTCACAAGGAAATTTTTTTGTCAAGGTCAAGGAAACAGGCAGCCATATGAGAATATCAAAATTACTGTTTAAAGATTGCAAGGGCTACCAACTTGACAGCTGTTTGACAAGTCCATCTAAATAAAAAATAGACTTTACAATGGTGCAAAAAAACGGTCCTAGCTAAAATTGAATAAAAGATTATTTCCAGGGTTAATCAAGCAATTATTTCCAGTAAAGTTTCAAATGACAAAAATTTCATCAAGAGCCTCCCTAAAACGACAAATTTTGGTTTTGTCCTTTGAAGATAGGCTCTGGGGGGTCCCGACCGGGAGGTCCCCAGCAATGGCTTGATCCATCATATAATTTATATTATAAGTAATGGTGATTAACGTCGAATAATTTTTGAATTGTAAAATGAAACTTTTAAAAATTGATAATTTAAGGCTTTATTTATTTCATTTCAATAGAAAGTGTAACTTGATACAGTTCGTTGATGGGCTAGATGCAATTTATACTTCCTCCCTACACGACAATAATCGGATAATTCTGATCGATCCATTCGTCAATCCGGTAATAATGTCCGTTAATGCGTGCGGATAGAACCTATCTACGTGATCCATTCAATATGTTATTTCAAAATCAACTTGCAGTGCTTCAATCTCATTTATTATTAGACAATAAGAACCTGTATGAGCCATTTCAACAATGAATTGTGATATTAGGCTGTGCTTTTTGTATAGTTTTTCATATACTGGTAATGACCAGTATGATTATTTTCCGAGGCGCACAAAGTCGTCTGCATTGTAAAGTTGAAAACGAAGACGACAAGAAAAAGTCTCTCAGATTTTTCAAAATTTCAATCTCTTTATTTATTTATTTACAGATTTTAAAGCACACAATTTTAAATCTAATGTTTTCTAGTGTTACATCGCAACTAATTTGTTTTTCTCGCTTCAAAATTATTTTTTTATATATTTGAATTCTAAAAAAAATTATAGCTGCTTAACATCACGCCAAAAATTTTATATAATCATATATTTTCATAATTAAAAGAGTTAAAAACAATAGTAGACATGTACGTGTACTTGGTTTGTCTTAGAATATCACAAGATACGATCTACCATGCAGTTGTTCCAACAAACCTCCCCAAACGTGAATAAATTTCCCCGCAGAGGCAATATCTGCGAAATGGTCATGTCTTATGGCCCCAAGTGACACGATTGTTTCTGAAACACACTTTATTATCGTAACTTGCAACACTGAAGCAATGGAGTACGAATACTACCAACCGCGGAGCCGTTCTTGGCAAATATCTCCCTCGCTATTACAACTAAGCTGTTTAATTTCCTCCGTAAATCTGGCGCAGCGCTTGTTGAATCGTAGGTTCTGATTACAGATTAACCGATCGGAGGGAACCCCTGTCCGGGAATAAATTTGCAATTTGACACACATCTTACAAGAGGCAAGTGGCGGCGATCCGGTGAAATCCTGCTGACACCGACGTTCGGAATACAAATACAAAAGCGTCCGTTTCGAACGAACAGGACCAGGACCACAACAACTATGGCCAGGTCGGTCTGACCTTTAGGTTGATATTTGGAGATTTAAGGGTCGCATCTGCTACCAGGGTAAGTGTTCTATTTATGTTAAACTACGCGGTTTTATGGACGAAATTTGTTCTTCCCCAGTTTATGCCTAGTCCTTGTTGTGGTATAGCTGGCCTTGAACTTTTATTTCCTATTATATGCATCGTGCACTTCGAGCTATATGTGCAGTTTATTATCCTCTGAGTATTCGTCAAATAGCTGAATCAGGTTATGTAAATATCATATTTTCACATTTGCAGCCGTGAAAATATTACATCAAATGGAGCCAATTTCTGCAAATGTCTTTTTATAATAGTGCTTTGGATTCCGCGGTGAAAACAAACAATGCAATGCATCATGTTGATTCACGAGTTTCCCTGTTTATCGAAATAATAACGCTTCGGTTTTATAAAGATAGGACTTGATAGTAGTTTATTATAAGAGTTTTGAGATACACGTATCGAAAAGTTCACTTTATTATCATGCACTTATGAAATGTTCAAATAGATTTTGTGATTTATATGGGTTTTCCATTGGTTAATATGTAATGCAAAATCAATTGAATTTTAATGGAAGATCATGGATCCATGTAAATTTTGATACGCATTGTGATTGCCATGTATTATTTGAACAAACCAGATCTACTAAAAGCATCAAGTCAATGAAGTTTACATTTTTTGATGATAATTTAAATCCATAGTGACGACAACCCACCTACATGCCAACTGCGCAATAATATAAGGTCGAAAACTTAGATTCAAAACAATCTAAAACGCGCCACTGTAATTTGTTATGTTTCGTTTTTTTTCTGTAACTCGTTTCATGTAGAAACACATGGACGTTTCTTTCAATTAACGGTTTATAACAATCAGCTAGCGTTGTGGTAGTTTATTATTGGTAAATGTAAACAAATTAACTATGCTTTTGGTTCACCTTATCGGTGACGGTTCATTTGGCTTGATTAATAGTCTTCGTTACCAATTTCTATCCAGATTCTTTAATAATTGATATTGTTTTTAATAATTTATTTATGTACTGTGGTAACGATGAACTTTGTTCTAAATTGCTATCGATGACTGTCCTTTGTGCAGTTTGATAATGGAAAAAGTTATACTGCAAAAAGGACAGTCATCGATAGCAATTTAGAAACAAAGGACTTAAGTTTGTGAGGTTGCCTCCTCTCGGTTTAAGCGGTTTGACCCATACTCCTATACCTCTCTCTCTATTTATATAAATAATATTTTCTTTCCACGAGACGTGGGCTGCATGGTTTACCGGAGACAGGTTTCCGGCGCCAGTGCAGACCTTTAGTAATAACACATTCAAAAAATAACACGACAAATAGGTTAGGAGAAGATAAGTATACTGTAACGAAATCCAAGGCTTTCGTTGGTAATTATTATTCATTTCATTATTTATTGATAGAGGGGTTTATCAGGAGTGATACAGTTTTTACGTCAGTGATTAGCAAGTTATCTCCACCAGCACCGGCTATATAAAGAGAGCCCACTGAAGAGCTGGTCAGAGGATCCGAGGTACTGACTCGAGAACCACTCTCTCTCCTTGTGAATTGAGCTCGGAGATCACCTGGGGCATGTATTGAGTGCACCTATCCATTTACGTAGCCGGCTACAGTAGGTCGATGAAATGAGTCGAACCTCACTGTAACCCGGTATCGGCAGACCGACCAGAGTGGAGTGAGCTCTGGCCGATAACCGATTCAGTATAGGGAATCAGTCGGCGCTGCATTGAAGTACCGGCTGATTCCTTCAGTCCCTATCCGGCCTGTATTGAGAGCTGGATTCAGTAACAGCCGCCCCGAGGTCATATTGAGGCATCGGGAACGGACTTTGTTTCAGGTAGCCTCGCCGCCGGAGAATATCCTCCCAGATTTCTTTCCGGCGCGTGTTCCGAAGACTACAGCAACCGACACGTACTGTGCGACTGCGAGCGGGCGACTGGCGCTGAAGAGCCGGTCGCGAACCGTTCAAGAGTGGCCGTAGGTAAACGACCAATCAGCATTAGTACGCGCCCCGACGCGGCTATCTGCAACCAATTAGACGGATTGTGGAGGACGAGAGCCAGCCCATAGGATACAGTGGTTATCAGTATTAGCAAGACAAATATAGATATGTGTAATAGAATACTTGTAAATAAAGATTTGTAATTTTTAATTAACTTGTTGCGGGTACAAAGGGGCAGACATCCATCCCTGGGAAATCACCTCTACCTAGCAGAAAATCCCGTTACAATACAAAAGTACTAAAAACCAAAGAACAATGTCTCACAAAAACTCGCGCGTTCGAATTGCGTCGTTAACTAAGAATCAAGCGTCTGTTTTCAGTAAAACTAGAACTCGAGAAATTCACCCGAATTTATATTTATATGGCAATACATGTAAATTCCCATGATTATAAGGTTGAGGTCTTCAAAATTATAACATGAATTAAATTGGGATCCGTGAATGTTTGAATGAAAGTTTCTATTTTATTTTTTTATTCTAGACGTTCTAAGATCAACAAAACTTATTTTATGGATCAGATCTACCTTGCTACCAAATTTAACTCACTTTAATTAATACCAGAGCATCACGATCAAGTTAATTTCGCTATAACAACCGAAGCCCGGAAGATTTCCCCGCTTATTAAACCAGCATTCTCATAACCGATTTTCTAGTTCCCTCCAGCATTGAGCTTTTCCAGCTGCCGGAACATACCGAGTACGCGAGAGAGCGGGATATCCCAGGCATTTGTGTTACGGTTTGTGTCACTACCCTGGAAACGCTCCTTTCATATCCAGTGTTGATTGTTATCTGCAAGTCACACCGCCGCCGCCGCCGCCGCCTCTGTTAATAGTTTAGAAAGAGAATGGAGAGCACTGAAACAGAATTCTATTCGTGGGTGTTTCAGACTTCAGGCATTGTTAATTGCCAGGATATGAAAGCATGCATAGAAGATGTGATGAATAAAATTTTTCCGCATCTCTAGCTTGGGAATTTTAGATGTAAACCTGGAATGAATTTAATTATTATAGGAGGGCGCTGCTGCATGTGTGTGCACATAATAACATCAAGAATGTTATATTATAACAATATAACAATATAACAATATTTATTTGTATTTATTATGGCCGCTATGTTGTTTTTTCATGTCATCCGGTATAAAAAATTAATAAATCCAAGACATCAGGTTAAAAAAATTATAGTTTTTTTCTTCTTCTTAAAAAAAATTACAGAATTACGTCAATACAAGTCATATTGCATGTGTTTTTCTAATGACGTCGTTCGGTGGAAAAATTAAAAAATTAACAGTATATATTTTTCAATTCAAAAACAATATAATTTAATTAGAATGTTATGGAGAATGACACAAAAATCAATATTTTGATCATAATAAAACAAACAAAACTTGACTGTGAAAACCTTGCATGGGATCTAGTCGACTTTGATTTTTTTTTAATGTCAGATGGACTGTCCTCCTGACGAGATTTATGTAAACCTACAAAAAGTTATTTATTTATTATCGATTATAAGAAAAGTATTTCAGTATTTTTCAGGATATTTCAGCAATGAAATTATTATGGGTCGTGTCAGCTAAACTCGCCATGACGTCATATTTATACCAAACCCATTTACACAAAGCACGTATACCTCTGAACATAATATGATGATATGATTTGAGGTGGTAAGTTCTAGCGATTTAGTTGGATGAATTCACATGAAAGTAACTATTAGATAATAACTTTCGAATTAATTTATTTTTCTAATTTTTTTTTCTCGTTCAAAAAATTTAGATGTGATTGAGTTAGCGTTGTTTATTTGTGTTATGATACTCATCTTTAACCCTTGAAAATAAATTATTATAAGCTGTTTTTTGATTAGTTTATTACCGACCGAAACTTTAAACCGAGCAATTCATCCTGTTTTATTTAAAGCTTCCAAATTTGCAGCTTTAATATCAATGACGCCAACGTTGTCACAGTTACACCTACATCGTATCTCTCAAGATAACACAGATTCCCATGCATTTTCTCTGAAAATGAGTCTTATGCCCGTATTCACAAACGATAATTTCCTAAATAATTACGTAATCAATTATCCCCATCTCATTCTATTGCAAAAAAAACTGCATATCTCCATCTCACTCATTTAATTAATTACGTAATTATTTAGGAAATTATCGTTTGTGAATACGGGCATTAAAGTTGAATTGCGTCTTTTTGTAAACGGGAACGAGGAGTTTCAGGGCACATTTACATTCGAACAAGTGAAACTCGGAATTTTTATTCAATAAATTAAATTTCTGTTTATTTTGTTTCGAATCTTTTCCCGGAAAATGGGGCATAATTCTAATTGGATATCAACAGACGTTGCTGAAAGGAAAATTGTACATTGTCTTGTCATATTACTCGTGTTGTTTTGCCCACGATTGTGAATTTTCGTCACGTTTGCTCTCTCTTACGCCGTGTCAACTGTTGCTCTTCTCGATATGATATGTATCTTATTATTTATTTATCATATGGAAATTAAATTGAAGGAAGTCTCGAAGGATATTCCGCTCTCAGTTACCACATTTTAACCCCGTTTCATCCTCCTTACGAGAAAGGTAAATCCGTTGTTGCTTCTCCTTTACAGTAGAGGGAGATTGTTGGCTTAATGTGCCCACCGAAGCACTCTGTTGTAAATTTATTATTTATTTACATATTATTATACTATTGTGCTTTTTCCTTACATAGTATTGCTTCTATTCATGTGTAGAGCGGACCGTACACACATTGCTTCTTGCAGAAATGTAGGGACGCCCTGTGCGGCTGACTCACCCCCAAATTGAGAGATCCTGAATAATGATCTAAGAATGAAATCTTTTGGTTCAAAGCTTTTTTTATGAAGGGGAAATCCGTCATGGACACCCTGATGTGCGTTTCCATACCAGGATAGTGCCGGAATCTTACCGGTCAAAACTCCGGAACAGCTTATCGGCATTAATCCGGGTAGTGCTATGACTAGCTTTACCTGCATTTTCATCTTTTGTCTTCTGTTGCATGACGCGTGTGAGCATATCTGCAACTGCGTTTCAGCTCGCTTGGATTTCAGCAATACCTCGCCGACATTGGCAGCTGTTACGTGGGTCTGCATGAGGTGTCTGTCTCTTCTATGTCCTTCTGCCACCTTCTAACATGCAAACAGAGTGTATCTGCGTGTCTTCCTCGTTACAATACCACCATTGCAGGGTGCTCTTCTTCTTGATGGCGAAAAAGTATGTGCCAAAAACTCCTTGTCCTGTTAATGCCAGCGTCATAAAATTGTTTGTCTCGCCCAGTTTCTTTTCTTGCCATTGTATGACGTCTTGCACATATTTTCGTCCAGCTATTGTACTCCTTTTACTCTTCCTGCCAGTTCACCGCATTTTGTCACGTGCTTCCCTTTTGTATCATTTTCAATATCTGTACAGCTATTCCCTCTCTCTTAACCTCTTTAAGGGTTATGAGGGCATACAGGGCAGCACCTGCATAGACGTCGTTGCCTTTGTGCGGTATGCCGCGGTGATTCTTAGAGCCATGCTGGGATTAACATGTTCTAAGTGTTGTTGGCAGTGTTTGAACATCATTCCTAGGCACTACATTGGGGACGCGTACAGTATTATCGAAATCGCCATGCCGGCTAGGATTCTCCTTTTTTCTGCGTTTGGGTCCCCTATATTGGGCATGATACTTGCCGGGGCTTTAAAGGATTCCTTGGCCTTTTCGGCAGTCTTTTTAACGTGTGCTTTCCGCGTTTTCATTGTTATGTTTTGTCGATGTTCACACCCATATACTTCAGGATGACACAATGCTTCTTTTCCAGACGAGTTTTTAATAGTATTTCCAGATATTTGGATTCTCCATCAAGGTGGCAAATGGTCGCTTCTCGGTTTATCAATAAAAACTAATCTTGATTTCTTCTATATGCTAGGAAAGACTCCGGAGATCAGGATGTGATTCATAACGTTTCTCAACGTCTCAATGTTACCAGATTCCGGCCCTTAGAACTTCGGGCGGTATTATTAAATATGAGTCTGGCGCCTTCCGGTGTTTAAGTCTTCCAGCTGCGGCGATAATTTCCTCGTTTTGTAGGGGCGGTATTTTTTCCGGTTCTATATTAATTGCTGGCCAGTTCACCATCTTATCTTTAATGCAAACCTGCTTCGTTATTTTTGTTTTACTCAGTACACTTCTTGTTCTGATTCCACACTTGTTTGTGACGAGTTGATATCCCGAAAATAACATCCCCCAGATGTCATTTTCCATCTCATCTCCAATTTTACTCCATGCTGATGTCTTTTCTCGTCTTGTTATTTGCATATTTTAGATCTTGCTTGAATGCCTTGTAATTTGCGTGCACTCCACTCTTCCCTGATGCGCTTGCTCGAATTTTGTTTATTTTTATCAGATTTCTCCTCCCTCTAATACATGATTTTTTTTTCTAATTTATCTCAGATATGTAAACCAGTAGAGAGGTAGCTTTCCATTTTTGAATTGCCTTTTTCGGGTGAAGTACCTATCACAGATTCTTTTTAGTTCCGAGGTGAGGTCTGTGGTTTGATATCATTGTCCAGGTTCTTTATGTCAACTAACTCTTTTATGAATATATTCACCCCCTGTGGGATAATACGTAGCTAATATTTCTATGGTCGCTCATGCTTTCCATCTTAGCTTTGACTTGCCAAAGTTCTATACGCGTTTTGATTTTTGCGGTAGTCAATGTGAGATCTACTTACTATCGTTTTGCCATTTTTACTCTAGAAGATATTGGATCAGACATGTGGACATCATTGGACCCCACCCCTATAAAAAGTGAAATGTCGGTGATAACAGAGTCTGACTTCACCCAAATAAAGAAAACTTAGAACATGAGAAAGACCAGCGAAACTGACCTTCTAAATATAATCCCGGTGAAGACACAGCTGAAACCCTCGGAAAACCCTCGAAAATGGCATAACCGAATCATTGGGGAAAAGACCAAATGCCAGATAATCCTCAAGTTACCGACTAAAAAATGAATAAACCATAAAAAAGTGAAAGCAACTATCGAGAAATGTTCAAACTACTGAAAGCAAAAACGTCCAACCTTTCTGAAACTGAAAGTCTTTGGAATTCAAGAAATCCCAAGAGTTTCCCAACTGAAGAACAAGTACAAGTTTTGGAAACTTTAAAGAGATCAGTTAGAAGTTTGGACACAAAACCAGGCCTGCTCAGCTTCACAGAATTTGAAATGGCCTACAAATCTAGTGCCCGGAATTTCCATCGCAGAGGGCAGCCAATGAAAGTAAAGCGAGATGCAATGTCATAAGTGCTATAGTATTTATATTTGTATTTTTGAGGGTGATTAAGTTACTACGACCTAAAAGATCTATTGTATCCCCTCTACTGTGCTTCGCCTGGTGTGGAATCCCTTTAGTGAAGCACCCTCTTCTAAGTCCGTTTCCTTGAGAAACTTCAGGATTTTGAGAGGATCAAGGTCGGGTAAGTTCCCTGCCTCTAGCTGGTGGTGGCCCAGAACATTACTTCTTTCGAGTTCTATCGCATCGCAGTTGAGCAGCAGGTGACGTGGTGTCTCGTCTCCTTTCCGGCAGAATCTGCAGATGCCATTTTCTTCTATGCCTAACTTCCTCAGGTGTTCCTTGAGCTTGCAATGTCTCGTTAGGAATCCCGTGAGTGTTCTGAGACGTTCCTTGCTGAAGTTGAAGAGTATCTTCGACCTCTCTCGGTTAAAATTCCCGAGAAGTTCTTTGGCTTTTCTCAACCCCGAGAGGTTCCTCCAATGGGTTTCTCTCAGTTTTCTTCTTCCTTTTAGAGTTCTGCTTGAAGAAAGTATCTTCGAAGCCACAGAATGGTTCTGGTCCTATGAAGGGTGTCGATGCTCCTTTTCTTGCCAATGAGTGGGCATTCTTCTTGCGTTCGAGGTGGTCTCGAGCACAAGGATTGTTTAGATTGCCGACTGTCTTGACGGGTGACAAGCCCCGCTCGATCAGCAGTCTGTTTTGCGGTGATGTCCCGCGATTTCTTTGTTTTTTGTTTCTTACCATGGTTGATCCCACGAGTAGCTAGGGAAGGGTGTTTCACCTATGCAGAGCCCCGCATGCAAAGGTGAGGGGATTGATACAGTGGGGTGCCCCCTGGTGCCCCAAGGTTGAATCCAGTAGGGGCTGGTCATCTATCCAGTCACGCATCCCATCAGCCTGGACCCCCGCCTTAGGATTTAGGTTTTTTAGTGAGGTTGTCTATTCTTGGTTCCGGCGATTAAGCCCAGACCCCCCGCATCTCTCTGTGCGCGGAACGTGACCACGACAACAGATGATACGGTATATCAGAGATTCCACAGTCGGACGTCTCTGGCGCCGTTGCCCCTAGTGCAGACCTTTAGTCACGACACGACAACTAGGTTAGGGGAGGTGGTCCGCGGCAGGACTTTCTGAGCTACCCGTCTAGAATTTTACCTCCGACGAGCTCTATTACCACTGCTAACCTTACTCAATTCCGCTCATTGTAAGGCCTTCCCCCTATCCTCCACCTGGGGATGCGCCCGATGGGTACTCAACCGCACGGGGTCATAAGTGCTAACTGTCTCGAACCATTCCAGAAAAACTGCCACCTCGAGTACAGAACTCTACTCACGAATGCAAGAACGACAACAAATTGAAAGAACCACTGAAATCACAAGACCCTAAGATCGGAGTCAATAAAGCAGAGAGAGACCTAAATAGAGAAAATCTACAGCAAAAACGACAACAACCGTAAAAGGGGATCCCAAAAAGCTCAACTGAAATCCTAATTGATGATCCAGGGCTTTTCTGTCGTGGTTCATGGTGACTTGATCCGAACGTTTCGTCCACAACTGCGGTCTGCAAAGGCGGTAACGTATGAGTAAGCGAATCCTTTACTCTTCGTCACTGACAAGTGGCTTGATAGCTAGAAGAGCGCTCCTATTTAGGGGCCAATAGTTCGGGGAGGTCATACATCCTCCACCAGCTAACTCCAACCTAGCAATGGCAGGTCTCTCCGATGATGTCATCGAGTGATGACTCAAATGATGACTCATTCGGATCTGACCTAACGACGGATGACTAAACCTCCGCGCAGTTTCATTCCTTCCTCCTGCCTGAAATTATTTAAGTGTTTAAAACTGCAGAATTGAGTTTTAAGTTGCTTGCAATGCAGGATAACATAAAACTCTCTATGACTCTCGGAGGAAGATTGAATTTGTTCCAGAGCTTATCACTTAAATGGCATATACGCAAGTTCAATAATAATATTCAACATAACATAGAATTATTAATAATATAATATACATAGATAAATACACAAACTGCGAAACGAGACCCAATCACATTAATCTGTAGAACTAATAATAATTATGAAATCTGCTAATCGTAATATTCAGTGTATTGTTTGTTAAATGCGAAATTGCAATGCAATCCGGATATAATTTTATTAGAAGGAAAATTAAATTTGCTGAGAATAATAATATAGAACAACAAAATGTTCTCACAGAGCTTTACTGAGTACACCCACACGTTTAAAAAATATTTCTGCAGGTAAATGTGGAGTCAGAGGCAAAGCCTGAGGAATACAGTGGATTATTAATTAGAAGCAGCTCTGTTCATTAGGGGCAGTGGCTTACTCATGGCGTTTACTTTGGTGATAAGTGACACAAAAAACCTCACTCCGTTTTCGATCCTATATATGAATAAAGCAAGGAGTAAATTCCATCACAATCAATTAAAAAATACTCCCAAGCACCGATATAGGGCATCGCTGCGTCATACAAGTACCTCCAAAATTAGTAGCATCCTTCATCGTTGCTAGAAATTAGCGTTTGAACCCCAATATGAGGACAACGGGGAAAATAAAGAGGAAGTCTTTAATAAAGCGTAATTAGGGGCTGAGATCGGGAGAATCGGTGCTCTCCGGAGGGCACTGCGGCGCCTCCCGGGGGTGAGATAATGCAAAGTGGAGAATATAAGCGACAAGCCCTTGTTTATGCTCGACTGAGACCCGGTCATAACTCATGATGTGGCACGCTCACGATTCTCCGCTTCCGACTGTATCTTATCCTGTGTGCATGCCTGGCTCTGCTCCTCCGTTTCGTCTGGAAGATTGGATTGTCTTCGCGTCTTCGACACATTAATAAAAACCTTCTTGCGCATCAATCGCAGAAATAGTGTATTTTTATGCGATTCAATTCTGAATATTTTCACCGCTTTTTAAATTGGCTTTCTGAAATTTTACATAGTCAGGTGATATTCGCGTAGTGGCTTACTGACAATTGCATTTCATTTCGTTTTACCGTGCATGCCTTAAAATGATTTTTTTTAATTTAACAAAACACAACAAACATTGGCAAAATTTAACAATTTTGGCCCATTTTCTATGCCCGCCACTGGCTAACTTTACTTAAAAAACACTATTTTTTAGACTACCTTTTATAGCACGGAAAAAGTGAAAGGGGAGCTTTGAAAACCTAAAATTTTAAATTTTAGAGGAATAAACATAATATGTAAAAATATTCTAATATCTCCGCCATTTTTATTATTTCTTTCTTGAAATCTTTGAATTTTAAAGTTTATTAGTATAGTTGTCTACTGGAAAAATTTTCGTTCAATTCCTTCAAAAATATGTTCATAAACAGTTATAGAAATTCAGCCCTTTTTCCCTTCTCCTACCCACGCCACTGGCTTAATAATAAAAATATTGCAAATTTTATTGCAATATTTTAACTCAATATTTTATAACTCAAATTTCAAATAATTTTCTTCCAGTAATGTTAATTTCGTTTAAACGTTTTTGTTTCTAACTGGCTTATTTAGGGATTCATAATCTATCAATTTTTCCTAAAATTGAAAAGGCCGCCATTTTGGAACGGCTCTTCTGATTTAACTCAAATGCAGTACCATACGACTATTTGCAGTTATCTTACTATCAAAAAAATTTCAGCCCCCTAGATTGAAAACAGCGACCAGAAACCGTGCCTCGATACCCGTTTTTTTTTTGAAATTTGGAGAGACACGTTGTAAAAGTAGCGCAATTTTAGGTAAATGTTTTTTGTGAAAATCAAACGTCATCCCTAAGTTTCACAAAAGTAAAAAATTATACGTTCATTAATCTTGAAAAATGAAGCCACTGGAACGTTCTTAAAATTTTAGAGAAATAAACATCATGTAAAAAAAATCGAATATCTCGGCCATTTTTCTTACTCACTTCTTGAAATTTTTAAGTGTTAAAGGCTATTAGTATAATTATCTACTGTAAAAATTTCAGTTCAATTGCTTCAAAAATGTGCTCATAAATTGTTAGGGAAATTTAGCCATTTTTACCACTTTCCTATCCACGCCACTGGCTTATTAATAAAAGTAATGTAAATTTTGTTACATTAAATTAAATTTGAAACAATTTTATTCAAACCCTGTTGATTTGGTTTCAAAGTTTTTTTCCATCTTGCTCATACAGGGGTTCAAATATTAGCAAATTTTTCAAAAATTAAAATGACCGCCATTTTGAAACCGCTCGACCGATTTTGCTCAAGTACAATACCAGACCAGTTTTTATAGATATCTTACTCCCACAAAAATTTCAGCCTCCTAGATTCAAAACTGCGACCTGAAATGAGATGACAAAAACCGGATACCTGGAATTTTGAAGGGACACCCTGTAGAAGTGATGGGACTTTTGGAAAGTTTTTCAACGAAAATCCAACGTCATTCCCAAATTTTACAAGGACCCAAAATTTTGTTCACTAATCTTGAAAGATAAAGCCACAGGAGCGTTTTTAAAATCGAAATTTCGCAATTTTGGAGAAATATATATATATATAAATATATATATATATAAATATATATATATATAAATATATATATATATATCGTGGGCAGGTGAATTTTGGAAAACTACTTTTTCGTGATCTGGGGGTCATGATCGATGGACATTTGATGAGTTTGGGTGATTTTCGAAAAGTGATGTCGTCCTCAATAGTGTATTTTTTGTTAAAAAATACACTAAAACGAACACGGTTGGAAGATATTGGTTGAGTTCCACCGCAATGACTGAAAATACAACTTTCAGCAGCTTCAGCTGGAAAATAATACAGCTCGAGTATGCGAATTTTCAATTCCTAAACTTTATGTTTTCATTTGCACGTTTCTGTGCAAAAAAAATCAGAATCGGTAAACAAAATCGTTTCAAACTCTTTGAAGACAACTTTTTATGGTAGCCTCTGAGAAAAAAAGGATACCTTCCACTTTCAAGTAAACTTTATTATTCCCCGAAAAGTACAATAAACTTCCTTATTCCATGCCTTGTATTGTATAAAATATTCAGGTACGATTAGTCTCTAATAACAGTGGTTACCAATATAATTGAGGGGATAAATTACTAAACAATCAGAGGTCTGCTATTGATGGCATTTAGCCAGGATTTCGTTTCTTCCGGTTCGCCTGCTAGGTAGACTTCTTTAATTTGTGATAGCGAACCGTTCCCACACGTCCTGCAAGTGTAAATCGGCCCGAGGTAAGGCACGTCCGCTATCTTTAGATGTTGATGTATAGAATGAAGTTCTGCTGGGCGAACAATTATTATGTCTGGCAACTATTCAAGATTTTTCCAATCTCCATTACCTGGAGGTTAGTGCAAGCACCAGCCCCAGCCCCATATCCGTTCGTCTAATCAAAACGTAATCTGTTTTAGCAGTTTAGACCTTAGACCGATTGGCGATGTGCCCTTAACTTCCACTATTAAAGTGAAAACTGGTGGAATGAAAAAATAACGAGAGCTCTGACTCACTCAACATCAGAAAATTGTTTAATTAAATCGATAGTTAAAACAAATATTTCCAGAGTGCAATTGATTCTTTCCTCCGAGATCTGAAAAGCGAATAATTATTTCTCTCGGTGCTGTCGATCAGCTTGTTCAGTCAAGGTTATATTTTTTTGTACACTGATCCAGACGCAACGTTGCCAGTCTACTATTAAATTCCAAAAAATTCTTCCCTTGCATGAAAGATCCTGAATTACCTAAAGGTTACGCATAAGGAATAACCTAGGTGACGCTAGGTTATTACATCATCGAAGTTCATTACACAAAAGGCTTACATCATTGGGCATGCCAAATAGTTGTGAGAAAATCTTAAGAAATATTTTTTCAAGAATTATGCCCCTATTTATGCCTCTGAACTTTTCTGCGATGCGCCGCTGGTAAATTCTAAAATACGACATGAATCTTCTGTTTTATGTATAAACTTTTTGGACTCCTGTAGCTTTTTGTTCATATCAGCGACCGTAATCGAGAAAAAATAAAACTGATCTAACCTAAGATGATATTTAGGAACAGCCTGTATACAATACTAGTGCAATAATAGTATCTATCCTTTTTGTATAACGAATAAAGGCATTTTCTGTTGACCTCCCTCTAGATATAATAATACAACCTCAACGGGAGGAAGAGAGCTTGTAGATCATATCCCAACGCTGTCAACTATCCGTGATAACCCCGGAAGTAAAAACCCGGCGAGCATGTAAGAGTCCTTGTGAGGCGTGTGTGGAGAGAGCTGAAATTTGATTTAGTCGGATCTGCTCGGTGCCCGTTTGTTTACTACATTTCTCCCGTGCCTCAACGGGATCGATCCGGGACTCCCGTCCCGAGTCCGGCCAGTAAATAGGTCGGATGGATGGGGAGTTCTTCAGCAGTTATTGTGGATTGTATAACATTTGTACGAATGTCTGCAATGTTAGCGATTTATCCTCGCTCAGATGAAAACATTGACGGAACATAATTTCTCCCATCGAGAATTCAGGATTGGTGTTTAGTTTTTGTTTCGCGCGATTGATGATATACAGCATCGAGATCGGTTTTTCCTTGTCTCTGCTCGAGATAGTTCAGGAAGTATTGGGGGTAAAGAAGAGATTTTTATTCGCAGATGAATAAAAGAAATGGGAAACCTAATTCTATAGCCAATTGTTTTGCTATAATAGGTTTTTAAAGAATATTCTCGATGAATTATATAAATATGTATACAGAGCGTTATTTTATCATATTTATAGTCATATTGGTGGCCTTATTTTTTTTTCTATGATATTCTGTAAAAATGTCTTCTCTTCAAAAATAATAAAATTTATAATAATTCCAAATGTGTGCTTTTGACTTTAAGGGGTGGAAACTATCCCTTATTGACAAAAATTGATTAATTCACAAATTTAGGCATTTAACGAATGAAAAAATGTATAAAGCTTTTGATTAATGATAGTTATATAGTTTTAAGAACTATTTGTGGTTTTTCAACCCCCATTTTATTCCTTACGCCCTTTTAAAACACCCCGTTTGACAGCTTAATTTTAAATTTAAACAACAATCATCGAACTTACCAATAGATTATTAGTGAAAAATATTTCGAGATGCCACAAAACACACGCTTCTTCTTTAACAAATGGGCACGATTAATATGGCTTCGGCTTGCTCAGTAGCGTCCACCATATTCGGCTTGGCACACCTGGTGGAGACAGAACTCAACCGCGTCCACTCAAGATTAGACTTCCTACTGTGGATATGGTACACGTGGCAATTCGCAGAGCTAGAGATTCACGGGGAGATGCTGTCATGCATAACGTTTCAGTGACCTTGGACAAGACACCATCTCAACAGCGATACTACAGGGAGGTTAAGCAGGAGCTCAGCAGGCGTGTTGCTGGAGGGGAAACCGGACTGCGCATCAGGTATGTTAACGGAATGCCGACCATTGTTGCTTCTTTAAACTAATTACACCCAACAAGTTTTTCCTCGACTGTTATTACCAGAACGTGAATGGCTTGCGCACTAAGTTACAGGAGGCATATATTTTTTCATGCTTGCTCTCGTACGATGTTCTAACATTTGTTGAGACTAATTTGCAAGAGGAAATCAACAGCTCTGAGCTGATATGCAGCGACTACAATGTCTTCCGCAGGGACAGAAACTTACTGCATACAACTAAGCACAGTGGCGGTGGTGTTTTGCTTGCGGTGAAAAGTGAGATTAGGGTTACTGTAATTGACTTCTCAAACATAATTTGTATTCTCCCAACCCTTGATATTGTTGGTGTAAGATGTCATTTTTCAACACTTACTGTTAACATAATATGTATTTATATTCCACCAAACACATCGGCTGAGGACTACCGAGTGTTTTTTGAATTGATGGAGCAATATCCATGGATTCATGGTGGAAACGTAGTGTTGATGGGCGACTTCAATGTGGCAAATTATACCGTGGGCGATGACTCCAGGAGTGCTATATTGAATCACTTTTGCCGGCTTACTTCCTTCAGACAGGAAAACAAAGTTTTAAATTCGAAAAACAGATTGATCGATCTTATATTTGCAAATATATCAACTGACGTACTCGGTGGTTTGGATCCTTTTACAAAGTAAGATCACCACCATCCAGCACTACACATTACACTTAACTTTGGCACTAAATCGGGAGTATCGAAGAACTTTCCTGTGAGCGACAATACTAAATGCTATAATTTTAAATCGGCCAACTATCCTCTACTGTACGAGTCTATCCTTGAGACTGATTGGTCATTTCTTGGTGGTTTCTATGACCCGAATATAGCATGTCACGAATTTTACAGCAAACTTTACGAACTATTCGACCAGTTTGTGCCATGTTATAGATCTTCAAAACGTAGATATCCACCATGGTTCACTAGACAGATTATCTCTGATATCAAATTGAAGCACAAATCATTCGTCAGATATAAGAGAACACGTTCTGGTTACCATTTGCAAGAGTATAGGCGATTAAGGGCGATGGCTAGGAAAAATGTATCCAAAGCTTACAGTGAATACCTTATTTCTGTCGAGAATGAATTAGTAACTGATCCAAAGAAGTTATGGAACTACATTAACACAAAAAAGCGGAATTCACGTATACCTGGCTCGATTGTTGATAGAGATGGCAAGCCATTGACCGGGCCATACGAAATTGTTAATGAATTCGCAAGTTATTTTAGCCAAGTATATACTTCACACACTTCATCAGCAACTACGGTTTTCTCGCCAATGCAAGCATCTCTCTCGTCCTTCATCGGTCTCCCAATTTTTACAGAGAAGGATATAATTACCGCTTCAAAAAGATTGTCAAATAACTTCACAACTGGTCCAGACTTGGTACCTGTCTTTGTCGTTAAGGATTGTATCGGTGCTTTAAGCGAACCACTGCCTTATCTGTTTAACCTGTCTCTTCAAATGGAAAACTTCCCGGAATGCTGGAAAAAGGCTAAGGTCTGTCCCATACTAAAGAAAGGGTCATCTACCTTGGTAACAAATTATCGACCGATAGCACTCCTATCCAATTTTGCAAAACTATATGAAATTTGTTTGTATAGCTATATATAAGCCCACAAGTTAAGAACTTTATCTCACAGCGTCAGCATGGATTTATAACTGGTCGTTCAACGCTAACAAACCTTACATGTATCTCCCAATACTTATCAGACGTCATCGATGATCAGCAGGGTCAGGTTGATGTGCTGTACATCTGTCTTAGGCTTTCGACCGCATAGACCATGCAATTCTCCTTCAAAAACTGGATAAGATGGGCTTTAGTGGCTCACTTGTCGGGTTTTTCAAATCCTATTTGTTTAACCGGTCTCAATATGTCATTTATAATGGCTATCGGTCTGTTGGTTACTTGTCTGTATCTGGTGTCCCCCAGGGATCAAACCTTGGCCCTTTATTATTCCTATTGTATATCAATGATCTGAGTTCCTCGCTGTCTGCCAATCATCTTCTTTTTGCAGACGACTTAAAAATCTATTCTCGAATATCCAGTGTAAGTGACTGTTACTTTTTGCAGAGTGAGCTAGCTGTTGTTGATAGGTGGTGCACCGAAAACGGTTTGTCTCTGAACCTGTCTAAGTGTAGAGTCATATCATTCACTAGGAGTAAAAATCCTGTGCTGTTTTCATATGACGTAAATAGTAACATTATATCACGGGTGGACAGTTTTACAGATCTTGGTGTGTTGTTCGATAGTCGATTGTCATTTGACATGCACGTGCAAACCATAGTCAATTCAGCCACTCGTGTGATGGGTTTTGTGATCAGGAATTGCAGGTCATTTTCAAGCATCACTGCTTTACTTTCCCTGTACACGAGCCTGGTGAGGTCCAAGTTTGATTATTGTTCGTTGATCTATTTTCCTTTTTACAGTAGTCAAATTATTTCCATTGAAACGGTGCAGAGGAAGTTTCTGAAGTATCTGATGTACAAGAGAACGGGTGAGTATCCTGCACGCGGGTATGATAATCGACTCCTCTTATCTGAGTTTGGACTGACCAGTCTCTTGGATAGACGTAGGTTGCACGCTGTTGCATTCTTACTGAAACTAACACGTAACAAAATTGACTGTCCTTCAATCTCAGGAACACTGAACTATAGAGTACCGAAGTTGGGAGTCCGATCGACTAGCACCTTTTATCCACCCACTGTTAAAACGAACGCTGGTTTGAGGTCGCCTGTTTACGTGATGTGTTCCTTGTATAACATGATATCGGGTGACTGTGACTTAAATTTTGACACAGCGTCTGATATTATGGGAACATTTGAGAGCCTGTTGTCTTGTAACATGACATAGCGTTACTCTGTTGTTATTTTGCTGTTTTTTTTTCTTTTTTATCTATTTCTAGTTTGTTCTGCTTATGTATTTGTGTGCGGGAGTTCATTTTTGGGTGAACAATGTATCTACTTTGCTATTGATTGTTTGTTGATACTCGTTTGCGTTACTATTAAGAATTATGGAATTGTTTGTGTCATCTATACAGATACCTCTAATACTATGTAATCTAATCTTATAGTGATGGGGGCTCAATTTGCTGAGTATACCATTGACTTGTACATTCTGTATTTGTATTCTGTGCTCTTTATTTGGGGAAACCTGTTGGTTGGGTAAATATATGTTATTATTATTATTATTATTAGGTAGGTATACGCATTTCTCTGCTCTGAAAAAAGTGCCTTTGGTTTTTTTAAGTTTTCTCGGTTGCATTTTGGACTAGAAAGATTAAAAAAAGGATTTTGTAGGGAATTTCATCACCTATCACCGTTAGTTTTTATGATAGAGGACTTCAAAAAACGCATTTTGAAGGTTTTTTAATGTGCTTTAAAAATATTCATAAGCACTTTCATCGTAAAACGTACCTACCGTTTTTTCGTAATTCAATGTTGAAATCTGTAAATTTTGCGTTAAAAGAATTAGGCCTACATTCAATGAGCTATAACTTTGTTTGTACTGGGTCTACATTAAATGATAAGAGACGAAATTCTTTGTTTTTTCATAACCTGAAATTTAGATTATTACACTTTTTTGATAAAACCAATAGCTTATGAGTTATATGTGGAAAATCGTCAAAAAGACGTGATTATTTTCGAAAAAAATTGACATTTTCGATCACGAATATCTCAAAAAGTATTGATTTTTCTAAAAGCTTCTATAGAACTTTTATAACTTAAAATCCATCCTTCTATCGATTTCTGGATTTTTTTTAAATTACCACCCCCTAGTTGGTGTGGTATTTACCTCCAGCGAAAAAGCACACCTTGGCATAAGGTACATTTTGCTTCTGGGGGTATTCCCTACTTACTTTCAAAACTTCAGCGAAATCCATCTTTCTTGAAAGGATTTCTAGCCAAAAACCATCATCTACTGTATTAAGTAATAGCTTGAAGGCATCTGCAAAGTTTCTCTAAATCATAAGTCTCGAACCTTCATTTTTATGACCGAGGTTTCCCGATGAACATATTGCGAAAACAGGAGAGCATGAACACAATAATTGAATACAAATGCACACATTATTTTTCATTGTAGCAGTACTATTGCTGACTGAATTTATCCTATTTATGATCCGAGAAGCCGATTTATGATACTATGATACTATTCACTGGAAAAATCAAAACTTCTCATGCAAAAGAGCAGAATTAGTAAATTGTTATCAATACATAATTTGTATTTCTCATATGAATTATATGTCACTATGTCAAAAGTCAAGATATTAACATGAAATTTTTTCTCCATTTTCAGCTGCAAGAATTAAGTATGCTTCATGATCAATACAAACACCGAACTAAATTCAACTACGATGATGTAATTTTTTTATGTATTCATTGACTTTTGAAACAAATAAAACCCGTGGTTTAAAAAAGTATTAGTGACTATATCTCAAATCTTGACGAAGTGATAATAATTTATATATACTTCCAAGTTATTTAAATTATTTTTCCCGGGAAATATAATCGTATAATGCTCGGTATAATGTTAAACTTCACCTTGCAATTTTAATAAAGCTGAAACTTCTTTTGAAACCTTTCTCGAAACACGTTATTCGTTTGGATTTCCTATTTCCAATAACAAGCTCCAATTTATGTAACATATGATCGATGGGCTACCTTGTTTAAAAAACAGGTACACGTAAAAGCTAACGTGTTCCGTATCTGAAATAATATTTCCAAGACATGTCAGAAAAATGATGGCTAATAGAAAGTCTGTGTTCTTAAGATACCACTTATCAAGATGCCACTCGATAAAACTTTTTTTTATTATAAGCTGGAAAGTCTGCCTGCGAAGTTTCTTAGCTAATTTGAAATATGTTTACTTCCAGCATCGTTAACGTGTTTGTAATCTTATAAAAATATAAAAATTTAATATTTTCTCAAAAGTTGCTGCAACTGGCTCTTATTAGTATTCCACTACAAGTGCAATAAACCTGCAGTAGCACTCGTGATAATTAATTTTTATCGTTTATTATTGATAATTAATTTTTTTTAATAAATATTATTTTTTTCAAACATTTTATTATCTTTTTTTGATTTCAATAAAAATACAAAGATCTAAAAAAACTCAAAGTTTTTTGACAGAAAACAAGTAGTACAATGAAGGAAAGTTGAAAATAATTTTAAATGGAGATTTCAATAAAGATGAATAGTGCGTTTAACCGTTCAGGGGTAAAGCGTTGTTAAAAGATCGAAAAGGAAAGATTCCTTCAGGACTCGTTCTGGAACAAGGATCAAGAAAGTAAAGGTAATAAAATGGGCTTAAAACACAGTATCCCGCATTGCGAGAAAAGGCGCATCGAGAGCAAACACGCTGGACCCGAAAGATGGCCATACTATGCTTGGTGAGAACAAAGGCAGGAAGAACCAAACGTCAAGTCACAGCGCCCTAACTGACACTTATGGGACAACATGAAAATGCGTTTGTAGCTTAAGCCAGCAGGAGTTGATGTTTATGCAGGGAGGTGTGTGACAACCTCCAAGCAATTGCGGTCGGGACCGTGTCCTTATATAGATCCTAGCCGGTCACCATGTCCTAACGAGTAGATGAATCTCACCGGTGAGTGCAAATACTTTAGCGATATCCTGAAGAACTGACGTCGAAAAGGGTGTAGGGGTGGCGAGAGAGTGAAAAAACTATAAACCCCAAATGTGTGGATAGTGAGGAAAAGAGATAAAGTTAGCAAATTTTGAGTAGGTAATTTTTCTCTGACACTTTGAATTAGAGAGATCAAGCTAGGAGAAAGATTGTTCTACGCTAACGTGATACTCTCTCCCCACTTTTAAAAAGAAGAAAAGGGAAGTTATATGGGATGTCAGTTGACTTTTTATTTTGAATAAATTTTGGATTTAGTTTACGAAAGTAATTGTCCAAGATCCAAAAACCAACAAAAACGACCTTGAGCTTATTTAACTTGTTTCTTTTTTAAACTGTGAAAATTTAAAATAAGGGCCTAAGTAATAATACTTAAACTTAAAAAGATATTTATAAATTCCTCAACTATTTCAAAATTAAATAAAATATTTTAATACATTTATTAATAAAACATGAAATATTAAATCACTTTGTCACTTCCATTAATTCGTCTCCGTTATAAACAAACTCAAATCTTGTAAACTGAATTCTGGAGGTTGGCATTAACTTACTGGTGGTGTCTCAAAAGGAAAGTTCAGTTCACCGTTTCCATTAGGAGCTTTTGAGAATCAAAAATGAATATTTACCTACAGTGGATGTCGCTGGAGTTACTATTCTTTTAAATATTGTCTTAGATTAAGCTGATCAAATGAATGAACCTGTACTTGAGCAGCAATCACTTGTTTCTGTTTTACTTAGTCGAAGACAAGGTGACGATTGTAGATAGGGTTGCTAGAATGGTGATGTTCGCAGGAATATTCACATTAATGCTATGAAAGCTTTTGAAATTTAAATCACCACACCGAGTCCGATGTTGGAGTCGGTCATTGTCGGAAACTCCACATTAAGTAAAGATATTTTGCCGAAAATACTCTTGTTTATTTGAGCGACACGCTTGGATTTTAGCTCGATGTTGAGAAAATACTTCACTGTCCGTGAAAAGAATCGCAATGTCCGCGCAGTTATATGTAGTTATCCCGAAACGTACTTTCTCGAAACGAACCGAAACACTCGATGGTTTTTGGTTTCAAACTCAAGTTTTGAGAAGATAATTTATTAGAGGCTGTTGAGCTTTTGTTTAAAAAGATACATGCACCGGAAAAGGTGAACGATAAAATTTAGGTAAGGTAGCTTTACAGGTGAGCTTTTCGCGTCCTCGGTACAAGCATCTGCCCCTCTTCACACCTGAGCCTGCTCTTTTTTTCCAACGCTTTCATCTTGCTCGTCTCGTGTGCAGGGTCCTTGGATCCAATGAGCAACATCTTCGTTATTTTAGACCAATATTATCCTCATTTTCACCGCGTCTCTCTCCCGCTACTTCCACATCATCCTCTTTGACTGCCTTTTAGTGTATTTTTTAACAAAAAAATACACTATTGAGGACGACATCACTTTTCGAAAATCACCCAAACTCATCAAATGTCCACCGATCATGACCCCCAGATCACGAAAAAGTGGTTTTCCAAAATTCACCTGCCCACGATATATATATATATATATATTTATATATATATTTATATATATATTTATTTCTCCAAAATCACGATTTTTCGATTTTTAAAACGCTCCTGTAGCTTTATCTTTCAAGATTAGTGAACGAAATTTTGGATTCTTGTAAAGCTTGGGAATGACTTTAGATTTTCGTTGAAAAAAAATCCAAAAACCAAGTTACTTCTACAGGGTGTCCTTTCAAAGTTCCCCAAATCCGGTCCTTGAGGCACGGTTTCTGGCCGCAGTTTTCAATCTAGGGGGCTGAAATTTTTGTGAGAGTAAGATGTCCACAAGGAGTGGTCTGGTATTGCACTTGAGCAAAATCGGCCGAGCCGTTTCAAAATGGCGACCATTTGAATTTTCGGAAAATTTACTATTTTTTGAATTCCTGTATGAGCAAGATGGCAAAAAAACTTTCACATCAAGTTAACAGGATTGAAAGAAAATTAATTGAAATTTGAGTTAATGCAAAAAAAATTGAATTTTTTCCATTAATAAGCCAGTGGCGTGGGTAGGAAAAGAGTGAAAATGGCTTAATTTCTATAACAGTTTTTGAGCACATTTTTGAAGGAATTGAACTAAAATTTTTACAGTAGACAACTATACTAATACTCTTTAATCTTCAAAAATTTCAAGGATCAAATAAAAAAAATGGCGGAGATATTTAAATTTATTTTACCTACATGATGTAAATTTCTCTAAAATTTTAAAAACGCTCTAGTGTAGCTTCATCTTTCAAGATTAGTGGAAGAAATTTTTTACTCTTGTGAAACTTCGGGATGACGTTAAATTTTCGTTGAAAATTTTTTCAAAAGTCGCGTTACTTCTACAGGGTGTCCTTTAAAATTTCGAAACATCCGGTCCTGTGGCACGGTTTTCTGGTAGTAGTTTTCAATCTAGGAGGCTGAAATTTTTATGGGAGGAAGATATTATCCACAAGTAGTGGTCTGGTATTGCATTTTTTGAGCAAAATCGATCGAGCCGTTTCAAAATGGCGGCTTTTTGAATTTTAGGGAAAAAGGCTATTTTTTAGTCCCTGTATAAGCAATATAGAAAGAAAACTTTTCACAACAAAATAATGAGGATGACAATTAAAGGCTTGTTTAATAACTTAACGATTGAATGTAATATTCAGACCCGGGACTGCTTGATTTAAAACCAGCACCAGCACCAGACCAGCGCACCGTTTTCATCGCGCTCGGCTCGGGCAGGACCACCCATGCAGATATGACTGCTCCTGCCAACCCCAATTGCAGAAAATAAAAACTCCTACAAACCTGTATTAACAAGGTTGGATTAAAATGATTTGAAATTTGAATTAATGCAATAAAATTTTTATTATTTTCATTAGTAAGCTAGTGGCCTGGGTAAGAAAATGGTAAAAATGGCTAAATTTCTTTAATTGATTATGAGCACATTTTTGAGGGAATTTACCTGAAATTTTCGGAGTAGACAACTACACTAATAGCTTGTAACTCTCCAAAATTTAAAGAAGCAAATAAGAGAAATGGCGGAGTTATTCGAATTTTTTTACATGATGTTTATTTCTCTAAAATTTCAAATGTTCGGTTTTCAGAACTCGCCTGTAACTTTTTAAAGTTAGTCAGTGGCGGGTATATAGGACAAGAGACGAAATTGTTAATTTTGCCAATTTTTTTTTGGTTTATTATGTAAAAATCTATTTTATGGCACGCTTTCAAACGAAATGAAATGAAATTTTCACAGTAAACCACTACGCAAATTCGATCTGACTATTGAAAAATTCAGAAAGCCAATTTAAAAGGCGGCAAAAATTTTCATAGTTGAATCGCATAAAAATACACTGTTTCTGCGATTGATGCGCAAGAAGGTTTTTTGGTCCTTCCACATCCTTTTTTGTACGTGCAACCCACGTTATTTGTCTCGTGCCTGGTGCACCGATCATAGAGTCTGTGAATTTATACTCGTTACTTTTAGAAAAAAAGGTCGCTAGGGATTTTAGCTTGAGAAAACAATTTCAAGAGCTCACCTGTAGCGGAACCGAAACCATAGTTGTTGCCCTAGCCGGGGTAACCGCACAGGACCTTGGACGTTATCAAGAGATCCAGGAAGAGATTTCTTTTTTGAAGGGAGTTTGCTTATACTTTTACGGTCTCAAACAGAGACATGGAAAATTCCATAGTCAACTCCATAAATTTATGTATCTATGATTTTTCGTCAAATAAATTACATTTTTAATAGGAAATCTATTTCGTTCAGGAAAACTATAGGCAGCACATTTCGAAGTCCACTTAAGATCTAATTAATTGAAAAGTGCTATAACCGCAACGTCACTTAGAAATGACTTTAAAATTCTTCTGGCATCTTGATAGTCAGTCCTCTAGGTCTTATTAGATTTACCTTTAATGGCAGAAGACAAGTACTTTAGTTCCTAGATACCTAAAATCGTTTTCCACTTTACGTTCTAAGTCAAATTATCGTTCGTGTATTTGCAAGAATCTGCCCCAAAGAGAAGCTCTGGTGTCCAACAACATCTGCCTTTTTGGATATGTCAGATTATAGAAAAAGCAATTGATATACTTCCATAAGGTCTCTTATAAGTGTTAGTAACCAATTCCTAGATACAATTTTCTTCTACCGATTAACCCTTTTAGATTTATAGATTTTCTACTTCTCCGAGCTCCGATGCGGTTAATTATCTTCCCGAAGGATATAAGCGGATTTGTATGCGGGTGGGCTTTAAAGATCTTATTCTTGCCGCATTTTCTATTTGATTTCTTTTTCTCCATTCTAAAGACGAGATGAAAGTTGCGTGGCGTCATTAAAAAAGCATCAATCGATGAGTTTTAAAGAACATGGGAATTTAAAAATTATACCGAATATTGCAAAAATTATAAAATTTCATCCCGAATTAAGCAGAACTCTAATATGTAAGTGGTATTTTTTTACAAAAAATTACACATTATTTGAGATACTTATTAAGTGGGTCAGTTTGTTCATTTAATTTTCATGGAAACGTAAACGAAAATTGTTGCAAAACTCCCAACTCCATTTCCGAGCTGTAATTCCGTCTTGTTTCTATTTGATACATTCATCTCGTGGGGAACTGCCGGATAATTCGGAGAAAGGAAGTGTTTATTGTGATATTTAGAGGTTTTTATGTGGAGAGATTTTCGTTTTTGCTCGTTTTTAGCGGAGCTTTAAAACCCAGGGTGTATACATGTAAAACCATTTAAACCATTAGACAACTTTATCTAGCGGCAGTTATAGAAAATTTATGACGTGAGCTTTAAATTTCATAACACAGCTTACATTTAGTTTTGTCTTTTGTTAAAAAATCAATTTTAGGTACATCGAGGATCCTTAAATTACAATGCGCTTTGAAAATCACTAAAAATTATTTTCATATAATGTCAAAATATTTATTTGAGATAGCCAATACTGTAATAGTCATTATTATAAAATACTGTATGAACTAAATATTATTGTTTCTAAGTTTAAATAAATAAAGTCGATTTAGGTTTCCTTCTGTAATTACATAAATACTTCTCATAAACTCCCTTTTGTTCGTATAGCTTTTTCGCTCCCATTCTTTCTTATTCAGATCATCCATCACTCTGGCCTTTCATTCAACTTGACTTCTCCCTTTTTCTCCTTCCCAACGGTTCCAACTGAAACTCTTTGTGCTCAAACCACCCAAGTCACATCCCATGAAATTTTTTTACCATAAGTTCCACTTTGTCAGGTTCTGTAATGCACTTGCATTCTATCCTGTTGTTGCCACTAAACTTAAGACCACTAAACTTAGCATTCTAGTCTCGACAATTAAATTTCTCCACTTACTACACCAAATTTTCTGCAGGTTCAATCTTGCCATAATTTTGACAGATATTTCCTCTAATGAAGGGGGCAAATTTCATGCTTTCGTTTCCAGTAATAATTGATCTAGAGCACCAGTCATTTTTTTGGAATGGAAACAAACGCTCTTCCAGATTCACATCATTACTTGGCAGCATTTCATGTTGTGTCCAAACTTAACACAAAATGAACAATATCACCAGAAGGCTGTGACATATTCATGACATCAAACTGCATCGTTTCAAAGACGGTCGACGTCTAGAAAGACCACCCCTAGTTTCTCCTCTCCAATCTTTTGGTTAACACTGAGTTCGCTGCGTGACGAACATAGTTTAGATATTTCGGATCATGACGTGTCAAATGCGGACATCGAAGGCTTTCTGCTTCAAGGTGATGGAAAACTCAAAATTTCCAAACGTGAATGCGTTTACTATCGGGAGTCATGATTGGATTTTATGGAGTTACATCCTCAGCAGATTGCAGTACCGATGAATTCACTCAGAGTTACTTCAAGATCGTTAGTGTATAAAATCTATGAGAATTATATCGTCAGCAAAGCACAAATTGATTCCTATTAGCTTGGACATTTTATTACCGCCGGAGATCCTAGTCAAGTTCAATATCTACAAGAGATTCTAGCTTGGGGCGATAGAAATCAGGTGCAGTTTAATGCTAGGAAAACACAGTCGATCATCTTCTCCAAAAAAGTCAACGTTGTGGAGCCAGTTAATACGGTAATGGCGAGACACTACCTTCTTCCATCACCATTTCTTAGTTTGCTGGGCGTGAGCCTCGGAGCGAACATGTCTTGGCATGATCATGTTGCGGGTTTGGCGACGAGCGCTTCCCAAAAACTTATAGAACCTTTAATACATGTTTGAACCTATACAAGGCTCAAATACGGGCCATCTTTGGAGTACTGCTCCTAAACATACCCTGAGATTACTTGCCTTCATTCAGAAAAGAGCAATCCACTTGATCGGGGACCTAGATTTGATAAAACATCTAGATAGTCTTGAACTCGAGGAAAAGTAGCTAATATAAGTCCGTTTTACAGATATTTTTGTGGGATTTGTTCACAAGACGTGGCCCGTTTGATCCCACCCAGACAGAAATACACGTCAAGCCGCAGTGGCTCATCCCTATCAGATTCAGCTCGTTATATCTTACCACATTATTTCAGACTTATTTCATGTACAGAGCCGCATCCTTTTGGAATGCGGCTCGGTAGGTGAACCATGACTCAGCGGTGAACGGCACTGTGTTATCGCCAGCATATCCTCGAATATTCTTCGCCTCCAGAGGCCTTGTTGTCAGAATAGGCGCAAAATTTCAAGAACAGACCATTCAGAACCTGCTCACCGGTTCTGTTCTCATTGGTCGACAGTCTAACCAGCCTAGCCGGCCTATCCCCGTACACAGGCCATTACTCCTCTATAAAACTAAAGGTTGTTTTTATTTTTCAAAAGAACCCTTCTCAAGAGACAGATGCACTCAAAGTGAAACCCCTAAAGCGATAGTGTCACATCCCGGTGAAGTGAAGTGAAGCAAGTGACAGTGCAAAAGTCAAGATACCCTTGGCAACAAGTGGGGAAAGCTTGAAATGGTCAACAACGGATCAAAATCGATAACAACCAAACGAGGAAAAGGAAGAAATTCCAGACCTCATACAGAAAACTGAAGTTTCAGTAGATTTTTCACCGCTCGTTATTTTACTGACGTTGCCGATGCATACGTCAACGCAGTAGACTTCGACCACCGTCGCCTTTCTCGTCACTCCGTCAACTTCGTCATTTTTGACACAGTTAGACATCGCAGACAACTCTGCTCGCCACCACAGTTTCAAATCTCCTTTCTCGACACTTCCTCGCTCTCGATGCATTCATCCTCTCAATCTCTCTCAAACTTCTAACCCTTGCAATAGTCCCTTCTAGCAATACTCCTTTTCCTTCATAAAAAAACATCAACAACCACCATTGTTCGCCGAACTTACCCACCCAGCCGTTCTCCTCCACGAGCCGTTCTTCAGCCTTCAGCGAATAGCACCCACTAATCGCCCCAGCACCTCCAGAGTCTAACCTGATTATTGGGGGTCTCGACTACGACTACTACATCTATTGGGCAGATGCGGGCGTTGAGGGTTACTGGGGAGCTGTGTGTGTATTGTTGCATGTAACTGATTTAGCGAAACCAAAAATGAGTCTGTAAGTCGTGGATGCTTGTTGTTTAAAATAAAAGTGTTTCACTTAGGACGGGGTGACTTAAAGCTGTATCAGTATCGTTGTATAAGGTTGGTGGTGATCAGGGTATTGTTGAACGTTGCGTACCTTAGGGAGCCCCCTCTGGACATAGACTGTGCAAGACTGTGCATCTGCATCTGGATCCAAAGGGAATTGATTGAGGCTGAGTTTAATTTGACGGTTTCTTTTATACTACCAGGTTGCCCCCGCCTAAGCTGGAAGCCGATTCACCCCATTTGGCAAGGGGGCTTGATTTTTCAAAAAGAGCTCTATCTAAATAAATTAGCATATTTACATGAATTTGATAAAATAATGCATAATTACAGTTGCTGGATTTCTGCATAAGATCTACCTAATTATAGTGCTACAGTTGGAAAAATCAAATTTTTCACAACTTTTTATGCGACCCATACCTATGCGGGGAGAAATTAACATTAACGTTAACACAAAACATATAGTCGGCCATCTTGATCGTTGAGATACGTATTCATGATGATGTTCAAATTTACGCACCTCTAACTCACATGATTTCTAAATGAGATGCCATTGTTGTCAAGAGTTAAAGTACCTACCTCAATATACAAACTTTATTGCCACTGTACGCTGTATGGAGAGACTATAATGTATGCTAATATTGATCATTCGTAGATAACCGTTACTTGGAATGTATGCTATTACTTCACGATCCTAATTTACGAGCGTTTTCCTTCCGTGTTATTAGATGGAGGAATCCCAACGAAACATTTTCGTCGCTCTTGTTTGTACATACTGACTGGGAGAGGCTAGACGGCAGCTACTGCTACATAATATGAATTCCCTTGTCGTGAAAACTGTGTCGGTCGCCCAGAGAGAGGCCGGTATATCGATTCGGAACTCGTGCTCTCGCAGAGACGGCTCTCTCTTCCCCAAATCTCATTTTTAAGATGTCTCTCACTGGAATGACTGGAATGACTATATGAAAAACGGGGTTGATAAATTATCGATTGGTGCTGTTTGTGTAAAGAGATACAGTTGCTATTTTCGGCAGAAAGAAATGTTTCAATATTTTGACACGATTATTTCTTGCGCAATGAGTAAAAATCTAAAAAAAAATGGCTGTTTAATCGACTATTTTTGGGAACTTAGAACATAATATGAAAGACGATGTATCAGAAAAACGACAAGTTAATTAAAGCGAACAAAAATATGGATATAATATGTCTCCCATACCTACAAACAGATAAATTTTACTGTCGATTACATACGCAGGAACGCAGGACCGTACTGCTAAAGCAAAGTACGGCGGATTCCGCTTTACGCGAAATGGTTGCCTTGCAAACAAAGAATTTAGACAAACAACGAACCTATCACCTGTTCCACACGTTCAAGAATACAACCTCTCCAGAATTTCAGTATCATCTTTAGATGTGTGGAAGGAATACGTGATGGAAATCTAAAATGCGAGAAGTCTTGTGATTGTAAATTTGTCACCAGTGAGAAGTGGATTCACTTCTCCTGATTGGTGGATGGTTCAGGTTTCACTTACTTATAACCACGACCTGCCTGACCATTACTGTCCAGAACTTGAGAGCTCCCCTACATGCTCCTTCACCGAGTTTGCTTCCTTTCTTCTTCATCCAGCATTTGGAGGGAAAGGTTGATTGAACCAAGATTCTCTTATCGTAATCATACTTCTGAATTACCCTCAATAAAATAAATGTAATTTATGGAAGATTTGCGAGATGTGCCTATTTGTAAAAACCCTGTATATGTATTTGATTGGCACTATTAAGATGCAACTAGAAAATATAGCCGTGACTTGATCCAATTACACGGAATAATCAGATCAATTTTTGATCATGTTGATATACTTCTCTCTCGTGATGGAGAATTCAAGGAACGTAAGCGGTTGCGTTAGTTCAGGTAATGTACTGCACGCTCCTTACATTTTTCTTCTATTTGTGTGTTTTTCCGGTGCAATAACTTACAGTTAATAGCTCTCGTAAACCTTTAAAATTAACGTACCATATTGCTCTATTTCTAGGGTAAATCCTTTTTATGATTTCGTATACAATGGAACTATAATAAGAGAGTCGAAAGTAAGTTTCTTTACACAATAAAAAAACTCCGCTATACATATATGCAATGTAATGAATAATTAGAAAATATGATACTTATTTGTATTTCTAAACACCAGGAAAATTTACTGCCAAATTTGGAGTAGGTTAACAGCTGCTCAAAACGGAACATGTTGGAATATACAAGAATGGAAAATAATGGTGGGCAGGATGCTTCAGATGATTAGAGTAACAGGATCACCTTGTGATAAAATTCGAGAGCTGGTAAGGTTGCACTGTGATAATCTAGAAAAGCTGTGGGATATACTTGGAAGAGTGAAGGGTTTCAAACGCAGTCGAACAATACCAATTCTTTATTATGTGGTATAAAAAGTAAGGCGTCCTTAGGCGTCCTAGATCGAATATTTGAAGGGGGTGTAGTATGGACCAAATAAATTAAAAAATATAATTAATAATATTATTATTTACTTCCCAAAGCAGACACTTCCTTAAGAGTCCAATCTCGATTCATCTTCCAGAGTTATCTTTTTGATGTGTCACACTGTTGAAGTCATAATGAGAGCGAAACAGGTGTCTGTTGCTTCGGAAGTTTTTCTAGATGGCTCTGTTTTGTTTGTTTGCCTTAGAGCCCGATCAAGTCAAGCCGCACAATTTTATTTACTTATGATTTTTTTATCGAAATTTTTCGCTGTAAAGTGGTTAGTTAGGAGGGGTTGGATTGGATGGTGCTTATTTAGGTACCTACTAGTGATTTGAAGAGCAAAGATTATAAGATGAAGAAATCTGGATTTCTTCACAACAGTTTTCATTGGATCGCATCAATAAGAAATCCGAAAAACATGCATATGAGTCGGATGAACTCAACAAATTTATAACAACAAATGGTGCACCTGTCAAAGCAATGGGATGAATTCCTTATCTTCTCATAACAGTCAAAACGAAAAGAAAATCTTGTGCCTTAAGTTTTACTAAGATTCAAAGAACTTATTGCTCTCGTGAAGATTTTCTTCCTTAACCTCGGTTACTCCCACTTGCTGTCAGAGTTGCTAGAATCCAGAAATCAGTCCCGATTTGTTTACAATCCCCGATAGGAGTTGGTATTTGAATACAAGCCAGTGTTTCTTTTACGCGCATATGTTTGTCTAAATATTAATTTTTTGGAGCAAAATTCCCACGTGTAGATACTATAAAACCGAAATGTAGATAAAGAAATTTCTTGAAGCTGTATTGAAATGGATCGCACCTAGGTAGAATGATAAGGAAAATATTTCCTTCGCCCTCATTAAATCAGCCCAAAACGAAAAAACAAATAGTGCAAGCATTAGGTACGTAAATACCAAAAGGTAAAATTGTTAGGCAAAACACCCGCCGTTACATCAAGTAAACGATCCCCGTCAGCTCATTAAATATTCAGAAAAATAGAATCGCTCTAGCTGGTCACATTTCAGTCCTTCGAGAAAGCGGCCACCGCAAGGGTAAATAAACCATTGCCAGATGTTTTTATAAAAGCGCCTCGACCCGCGTGATGAAAGAAAAGGATGACCTAGAAACAGACCGCCGGGTGGATGATTTTGTGAAATCATGAATCAAAACAATAACCGATTGCAAGGACAATAGTAACTCGTTAGGTATACCATCTACGATAATGAAAATTACACCAAACGAAAAAACGAATAAATAAATGGCAACAGCCGAAAATTCGCTGCGGTCCCAAAACTGCAAGTAGGGGAAAACGCGAAATGAAAGTTAAGCCGGTGTAATTATAATAGTTAGGAACAATGGAACAACGCGTCGGCCGATTTGAAGGAAAATTTAGGTAGTTCAGGTTTAGGACAATTCAGTAAGGTAGCCGCGAGGTCAAAGCGCTAAGTCTCGTAATTAGGGAAATACGACAAAAAACAAATCATGAGATGAGGCAATGTCAATAAGGTGCATTGTTGCGTGGTGTTTAGAAAGCGGCCCGCTGCTTCTATAAAAGCAGACGTCTTAGAGCAAACCAGACAGATAGAGATCAGCTTCCGAGCAGGTCATATCTGACTTCCTAACCCTTTATACGGTACCCAGAGATGGCATATAGCGGACTCCGGGATACCTCCTTATCTAAACCTGAAAATTCGACCAGAGATGGCATCATAGCGGACTCCGGTCGAATTTCCCTTATCTACCTTGGAAAAAATCCAGTTGAAAACCCGAAAAGGGCAAAACAATCGTTTCACGCCAATTTCTAATCACAATTCTAATAAAACTCGATCAGAGATAGCTTTAGCGGACTCCGGCCGAGTTTCCTTTACCTATCCCGGGAAATCCCAGTGAAACATACTTCAATCGCATCTCGAACTCAATATTCGCAGTTGGCAATTTCTCTTCGAACTAATTCACTAGTAGATGGCAAAGCGCCTATTCTGAAGGAATTTCCTTCACAAATTAGGGAAAATCCATTGAGAAAAAAATAGTTAGGGAAGATCCCTCTTCGAAACAAAATCCACATCGATAAATAATTAAACCGATTCGCAACATCCACGTATGCAGGCCCCATTTTAAGTCAGGCAAAATAATCAGCTAGGTATTAGGCGGCACCACAGTAGGTACCTACGCAATCACGTCAATAAATAGCACGACCCCGGCAGGAGGGAACTACCACAACAAATAATTACAAATTCACGTATGGGAAATCGAGAAAGAGCTAGGAGTAAATCAGAAATAAGTCAAGTTAGGAATAAATAAACATTTCTAGTTCTCGAAGAGGCCGAGCTTATTTAACGCAAATGTAGGATCAAACAAATAGTAGGCCAGTACCTGTTGTCCCTTTAAATTATACGATGTTAGAAAGTGAGAGGAGTTCCCTCACCATCGTATTGCACCATAAATGAAGATCACATAGCAGAGCACCCTCCGATATAGTACAGGTCTAGATAGAACAAGGCAGCGTTGTCAGATGTAGCATCTGCTACTTCGCAAACATTATCAGGAAATACTAATTCCATTACAACACTCAATTAGGAGTTATAATAGGTACTCGATTATCCCACGTTGGGGGAGGCATTCACCTCGATGTCCAGGTGAAGACCTCCGTTGTACCAGTACAAGAGCATGACTCTTTAAAGTGGAAATCGTAGAGCGCAACAGGGCAAAAGCACCCTCAGAGCAGAACAGAGTAAAGCAAACCAAAGCAAGGTTGTCAGGTGTAATAACCGCCCTCACATATCCGGAAATCAAATAACCAAAATAAAGTTAGGATCATGAATTGCAATTCACAAATAAAATTTCAAAGTAACTCAAAATTAATCTCGAGTATGGGAAAGCCAATAAAGAAAGTCAAGAAACCAAAGTATCATTATGAGATCGTTTTTCTGAAGCTCTCCTATTCGCACAGAGACAAAATTGTCCTGTGCAATCAAACGAGGTATTCCACATTCACATTTGATCAAAGCAACAATAGAAAAACTCTAATGACCAATCAAATAACTCATTGCCTCGTGAGGCAAGGTAAAACAAACAGGTTGCAACCAATAGAATAACAATCAGTACTGTCAACAGGTATATAGGGCAAGACTGGGCAGCACGGCGGGGGCGATTGCTGGTCTCGTTACAATTGTATTCCCGAAACCAAGCCGGCACCAGTAGGTTCCAATTACAAATTCCAGCATTTCTATCAGTACTGACCATAGAGATAGAATAGAGAGGAGACGACATGACGTGACACAATGGGATCAGGTCCGCCATATTGATACCACTTTTATGTCAAACTTATGTTATGACATAAGTGAACGCTTTTTATTGAATTTCATTTGATTTAAGGACTGTCTTTAAGATCTTTGGTGTTAAATTGAAAAGCCAAAGATGGTTTCTTGTGCAGTTCGTACCTGCTGTAGTAGAGACTGCACTGATAAAAAAAAAACGTCCGGAATAACATTCCATAGGTAAGTATCAACAATATACAGGACCGTACCTACTTGCATAGTACACTAAAAATCTAAAATTGAAAATGACCATGATTATTTGCCGGATATTTTATATTCTTTTATTGACTTGAAAAACACAAAAGGTCTGCAATATCCATCTGAAGACGTGTTAAAAATATGTATGAAATGTGAGAAACATTTTTATTTATGAAAATTTTGCAAATAAAAATTAAGTCTGACCCTGTCGAGTCGCCATATTGTTACTCCTATAAGCTCCACCCACTGATGCCGTTTTTTAATGTACTATTAGGTGATCATAGCGGCTCCTCTCTATTCTATCTCTATGGTACTGACAAACAAGGTATACCAAATAACAATAATATGAGTTATCAAGCAGGTCACGAGTAAAAATAAACGGAGGCGAAATAATTCCCTCTCCCAGGTAAATCAATTGTGAAAATAAAATCATCAAATAAAAGAGAATCGGAAGGAACGGTTTTATAAAAGATACGAATTCAACATTCAGAGAAGTGGCAACCCCGTACTCGAACCCACATTCTAGAGGCAAGACCATCTTAATCGGCCCGAACCACCGCATCCGAACACGAATCACTGTAGCTAGGCAACCGAACTGCCACCAGCCGTCCAGGCGCAATATTTAACCCTAGTCAGCCACACAGGGCGACCCATCTAGACATACAGGATGATTCTCCCGGTTGAAAATACACGATAATTTCGTACGAGAAATTGAGTAGGTAAATAGACAGACATTCCCGCCATATACCGGGTCGTCTGTAACCAAAGTGGTTGTATTCTTTAATTAATTCAAGCAGTTGCTTGAAATGAAATCAAAGAAACTAGAAAAAGGAAATTAGGCAAGGAAAATCCTTGAATAGGTGAATCACACAGACATTTCCGCAATATACCGGATAGTCTGTAACCGAAATAAAAGCAAAACGAAATAATAAGACATTTCCGCAACATACCGGATAGTCTGTAAACGAAACAAAAGCAAAGAGAAATAATAAGAAAGCACAGGTGTGCAAAAGAGTGGAATCCGAAATGGATTAGAGTTTGAAACATGCATGAAAGGGATCTCTCTTCGCTTTCCATTTTTTTGTACTCTCATTGCAAAATCACAGCCCATCTCGCCATTCACCATTTTTACGCCCTTGCAAACGAATTCTCTCGCTCATCACTCGCTTTTCGACATCCGACAGGAAGTCCACAGTTAACAACAAGTATTAGTAAAATTCCCCGCTTTTCCGAAAGAAATCCCAATTAACCGAGACACCATGTGTCATAGTAGGTTCTTTTGCGCATCTGTTTCGGCCATAGTAATCCTGGCATACCTCAATCAAAGAGCAGGGGTGACTACGGTAAAAACTACGGTAAACACAACGAGGAAAACACAACGGTCCTATTAGGGGAAACCCAGAGGGAAATAGACGAACACACGGTGGCTTTTCGCGAAAGACGAATGGGCCGGGGTTCGTTTAGTTACAGTATGAAATCCGGATTTAAGAATGAGGAGATACAGCGTGGCCTTAATTAAGTATAAGTATTCTGGTATAACTTAATATAAAAAAAAATAACTTAAAGATCTAATAAAATAAAATCTAGGACACAACTCTAACAAAACTCGCACGTGAATTTCTTCGTTCGAGTAAAACTTTTCAAGCAACAGATTCAATAAACCCATCGCTTTAACATATACTTTGTTTCTTTTCGACAACACAATTGGCAGGTGAGGTTAATACATACAACGACTCTAGCGTTGAGTCCAAGATAAAGTTACATCCTCCTGAGAAATATTTAGGTGACAATAAGATTCGACAAAATAGGTGTGGTCGGTCATAAAATACCCATATAAGAAATCCTACTTTTGTTTTTTTTTTGAAAGATGTTTCTGAAAGATAATACGAATCATATTAAACAAATAAATTCATTTTTGAGAACAAAAATATCATGAATAATAATTGTCTGACCTAACTAACACCATCAAAGTGACATTGTTAGAAACTATAAGTCCGCATCAGAAAGTTACGTGTAATGAAATAAATGATAACTTAAATGAAATAAGTTCGCATGCATAAATAAAGGAGTTCGGTTCTGAAGGGATTACGTTATAAGAATAGATTTTAGACTTCAGTGCGAGTTGAAAACACAGAACACTCGTCGAGAAGTTCTCTAAAACGATTAGATATGACAGTCTGGTCTTAAGTGTATAAAGCTACTTCAGAACTAAGAATAACAATTTTGTACAGGCTGTGTGACGTGACATTTAAATAGGCAACTTATATCTAAAATTTATCACCTCAATATCAAAATTTGTTTGGAATTACATTTTCTTATAATTTTATTAAAAATCAAATTTTGCTCTCATTATGTAGGTACCTACCAGGTTAATAATTTATGTCGTATCTTATAGCTTGACACTTTTTTGACCTCATCACACTTCCTCTTCGTGACGCTCCCCTTTCTTGGCGCTCCTTCAACAACCCGCCGTTGCAGTTTTTGAAATATATTGATTTTCATATTCCACAAGTAGTAATCTTGCTTGCTTAGTTCCTGGTATCATTTATTTCCTGAAAGATGAAGAGTCAACACAATGGCACCAGCAGGACCTTTGTTATTTTGTTGTTTTGTTCATGGACTTGATTCATCGGAATTTTCGAGAATATTTTTGTTTTATTTTGTTGATGATGCAGACTGTTAATGCGAATTGAGGCCCATCTTTTCTTATTTCTGATGACTCAAGACACTCAAGAGTAAAGAATCAGGGAACTTTATCTTCAGACTTTGTATTTACAATCATACAAAAAGAAGTTTCCTAGAGCAGTAGTAGAATAGTGGAAGAACAGTATTCGAAAAGCATCAGCTATTCCTGTCAAAGACTTTATCTGGTAACTACAAGCCATTTAGTCCATCCAGAACCCTGTAAGAACTTACCAAACGCCTTCTACATTACCATTTCCATGCGATGAAGATTTCCAGGTTACAATTAACTTACCCTCTTCCTACATGCATTGAAAGGTTTATCCATTAGGGAATTCAATTCAATTAATTATTGATTCTTAAAGCAATATACAGGGTGAGTCAGTTTTTTTGTGGCAGGACTTCACCAGTTTATAAAGACCTGTTTTAAAGAATAAAAGTTCCCATAAACATGTCGGGAAACACTTAGAGAAAAAGATACAGAATGCTGAAATTTTTTTTCCAGTTATCGCCGCATAACTTGGGCATCCCACTGATCCGAGAGGAAGGAGGGGGGCGAGGGGCCAATGTAAAGTACGGGATAGAGCTTTTTCGTTGATTGTTCGGTCAGTTTTGATCCTACCGGAAAAATTGTTCCTCCCAACTCCCAAAAAGGAAGACCTTGACAGAACACGTAAGCTCCTTTCAGGCGGAAATCGATTGAGCAACTTGTTCGCGAAATGTAGCGAATTTTCGTTGCGAAATTTTTTTTTCTTCAAATGATTTGTTTTTGGCCGATAGTACATGTAGAGCGTTCAGCTAATGTTTTTTATATGGGTATTTTGTTGTTTTTTGGAGGCTCGTTGGAAGGGGAGGGAGAGCGAAAGTTAAAAATTTCTTAATACCCATAACTCGACTCCGAAGAGGCGTAGCGCAAAAAATGGCGTTTTATTCTTTTTTTTGCCCTGAATACAATGAACCCTTTCCAAAGTAACGTTCACGAAAAATTCACCGCTGGCCTGCGAAACAAAAATCTTCCTTTTTTTCAAAAGGTTTTTTTGGCATGAAGGGAAAGGGTGGGGGAGAAAATTTTAAGCTTGAAAAGCGGCGTTGTCCGGCACAAAGGAATGTGCGTGAACTTATCAAGGTCAAAATTGTCTCCCCCATCCCTTCCCTTCATGCCAATAAACATGGCAAAATGGCGGCCTTTTGAATTTTATGAAAAAGGGTAATTATTTTTCGAACCCTTTAAAAGCAAGATAGAAAATTTTTACAAAATTAACAAGATTGGAAGAAAATTATTTCAAATTTGAGTTATTGCAACAAAATTTGCAATATTTCTGTTAATAAGCCAGTGGCGTGGGTAGGAAAAGGGTAAAAATGGCAAAATTTCCATAATCGTTTATGAGCACATTTTTGGAGTAATTGGACTAAAATTTTTATAGTAGACAACTATACTATTAACCTTTAAGCTCAAAAAATTTCATGAAGCATGAAAGAAAAAAGGCAGAAATATCTGAATTTTTTACATGATAAATTTTCGTTTTTAAAAACTCCCCTGTAAGTTTTTGTGAATTTATTGATGGCAGTTGTGACGGGACAGGAAAAGGGACAAAATTGTTGAATTTTGCAAAAAAAATTATTTTTAATAACACTAATTAAGTATACTGGCACTGGCTTAACACAGCGTGTTAATATTTGTTTCTAAACACATTATTGTTCAATATTTATTTTGCTTATACAGGGTAAGTCATTGATATGGGAAAGCTCGATTGCACCTACACCATTAAAGATATCGAAATGAACCAAAAAGTGCTGTAGATGGGAGGGTAAAGTGCAGTTTGTAAAATTATTTTCAGATACACAGGATGGCCCAATATCGCTGTACGCCATACAACTTTGTTATTTTAAATAGGACACCCTCTATATACTTTTTGGTTCATTTCGATATCTTTAATGGTGTAGGTGCAATCGAGCTTTCCCATATCAATGACTTACCCTGTAGTCTCCAGTGATAAAGAGGGTAGAATTTATCTCGTGCTTAATTTTCGAACTATGCGTTGTTATTACGTATTGCTACAATTCTCATGACTCACAAACACAAACTTATTAATCGTGCTCTTAGATAGAGTGATTAGTCACCGCTGGTGAGCCACCAGCCTATAGACTGCACTGCTCGTCATACTCTGTAGGCGAAACGAAAGTTCACTCTCATAACCCTACAATAATAAAGTAGCATACTAATAAGAGTAATAAAATTGGGTGAAAGAGAGCCTTATTGACAATCAGAAGCAAAATTACCATCAAACTTGAAATCGGTGTAAGCTAGAATATCTTTACGCACTTGTCCATGTCAATGTCACATGTCTTCATAATCAAAGGCATCAAGATCTCAGAGCTTCGTACGAATTTTACTTTTTCCCCCTCCTGCAGACTATTTTGGCAAGTTGAGGTGGGGGTGAGAAGGACTACTTCGTTTCTGTCGCCTCTACCTCTTCCGTTCAAACGAAATTCTTTCATTACCCTAGTCAGACACCAGAGAAGAACTCCAGGTAGAGTAAGATCTATGCTGTTTTAGGCGGAAGTCACAGGCAAATTTAAATCCACCACGACATAGTCTCTCCTCTTACTCTTCCATGGCCCACCTACGCATTGTCCTTGGGTGGCTTTATCGAACATCCCTGCTGAACTCCCCTCTTATCCTAATCAGTCCTTGGGTGTTGATATGCGACTTGTTGCATCCATTGGAAAGGGTTCCTTAAACATGTAAGTTCACATAAACTTGTAGAAGAACGACTTGGGAACCAAGTACCTTGATAGATAGGGAGACTGGTAACTATGAATTCCGCTGTTTTGACCATCATTTGCCAAATTTTCACATTCAATCGAGTTCTGTTGATTGCCTTCTCAAAGCTCAGTTTTTTCACACGATTTTTATTAAACATAGTTGGCTCTATAACTGACTACTAAGTAATTTTTGATAATTTATCATTTTTCATATTAATTTAGAACCTACCTAAAGAAATCTCGTAAGAATAGTTTCCATTGTTAACTTTCATAGTTAACTGAGGTCATTAGTTTGTTTTGTTAGCAGGAGACCAAAAAGAGCAGGACTATTTCGCATATCTTCGTAAACTGGGCATTAAATCTGTAAATAGATCAATAACGCGTCGTCTACAGAACTCTACTCTTCTAAAATTAGTAAAATTACCCAGCTGCGAGTTCGCCCTTTTTTTGTACCCACTTAGGTATAGATTAAATCTGCCTGGTGGAGTATATCCGTTCCTGATTAAAGATACCTAAGTGTTCGTAACAAGTCCTCAAGACAGTCATTAGCTCATAACGAGAGCATGTTAATCATCGTTAGGACATCTAGGTGGCGTTGGTATGCAATTAGAGACGAAGGGAGCGCCCCGACGTGGGCGGCGCGGATCTCATCGCCAAGTGTGGATTAATTAGGTGACCTTATTTCGTAATCAAGATGAATGTCGGACGAGGATCGGTTATGGCAGAGTGCGAGGTGGTTGTAAGTAGGACAGAGCTGCTGGTAACTATGGTCGGTGATAGAATGAGAATGAAAAGTATCTCTCTCCTCAAGCTGAGTTTATTGAAGAGTTAGCCGTTATTTTTTGCTACGCACAAGGGATTAATTCGATGGAGGATCATAAATTCTAATAACAATGAAATATTTTTGTTAATCATGTTGAGAGTTATTTGGAAGTAAATGATGTAGAAGTCTAACAAATTTGCTTCCTAAATTATGAGGTCATGCTTTGGATCATCTAATAATAAATTGTATTGGAAATGGCTCTGAGAGTTACTGTTGACTTTCATTAAACAGTTAATAACTGACTATTATACGCTTAAACGAAAAAAACTGATATTATTAGATCTAGGGAACTTAAGGAGGAATACACTTAAACTCTAATGAATTTTATTATTATTATTTTATTTTGAAAAAGGTATTTTGAAAAAAGGATTACTGTCTGTCTGAATCAATCAAGATGCAGAAAACATTAGTTTATCACATGGCCAGCTCTCGAAGTTAACCACCCTCGAGTTCAGGGGTTTCCTAGAAACTTCCTGCATTTTATTTGAGTTATTAGAACCCTTAGTTCCTCAAAAAGGATTATTTTCTGATTTTATGAATGAACAGGTATTGTAATAAAAACGCAAGATAGATTAATGATGAGACCCAGGTACGCTGATGGAGCTTATCATGCAAAACAACTAATTAGTTACGAATACCACTGGATGACTGATGGTAAAATAATGAATGGAGTTTTGAACACCACATCATGCTTAAAACGTGTATTCATTTAATTACTAATTACTCTGTAACTTAATGCTTCCCAGAATGGTTGCCGTTTACATTTTTGCGCATTTAAAAATGCGCAAACATGCATCTTCTTCTTTTGTTGGCTAAACTATTTGCATGCATACCTACCTATTAAAAATCATAAAAAATTCTTTCTTATGCACAAAAAAGAAAAGCTTCCGCAAGCCGAGCTAATTCAGGCCTTGCCGAGATTACAACAATAGTCCTTACAAATCTCAGCTTTTCATCCAGCCTCATTCCTAGCTATTCACACAATGACTTCCAGCCATAATAACCTGCATTTCAATTATGTAACGTTACACGAAAGATTTTCCTGAAAGCAAGAAGTCATGATAGTAAACGTTTCTGGCAGCGATCCTTTTAGAACCGAACAGCCCCGAGGGCTATAAGCGAGAAGATATCCTTGCCGACATCATTAACTCTTTAGGGAAGGCTTTGAATGGTCCAACAATGACCTCATTATAACTGTTACAATCTGCCGGAGGCGTCCGTAATGCTAACCCCCGAAATTTAAAACGGCGTGTCCTCGGCTGCCCTGCCAGCTACTTATCTTTCCTTAACATCCGCCTGCTGGAGATTTCAGAATGTAGAATCCACATTTGAGTGAATAAAATATGAGGCCTCTATCCGTTCCTAAACGTTACGACCGAAAGAGACGACGACAAATGCTGAATTTATTTTTCCTCCGCGTATTTTAGTATGGGAGTCCTTCGGATATTTCACTTTTCTCGTTCGTATATGGAAACTGTCAGATGGGCTCCGTAGAGGACAGGCCGATACATTAACTGAGCTCTTTTCTAATGCGGTCTTTCAAAGTTGTGAGGGAAACTTATTTGCAGTTTTTCTATCAGACCGGAAAGGATCTTTTTGAATTTTCAGGATTTCATAGCCCTTTTTTATAGATTGGTCGATCTCTTCCTCTTAATATCGGATATCTCTCAAATGTGAAATTTAAATTTGTATTCTGGAATGTCTATTGTAAAAGAAATAGAAGAGGAGGAGTCTTTAATATCAAAATGTCGTCGAACTGACGTAGGCGTTTCGTAACTTTACATCTCCCTACTGGAGAATATATTGAGGTGACTTTAATTGAATCGGTTATCGGTATCAGGCTATATTATTCGAAAACCCATTTATGGGTTCCTGTTCAGGAGTTGATTAACCTTTTAAACATTCGTTCAAATTGCTTGAATTCTTTTGGAGAAATCTGAGTTCGAAGATATCGACTTCTTGTTTGTAGCATTTATAGGTGTCAATTTTTTATGGTTTTTGAGTCTAGTTAGACCTCAACTAGTCCAATTACTCCGGAATGATTGCTAAGGGATGATTAGAACGCAAGATGGCAGCGGTCGGGACCATTTGGACAATGCGAAAATTCATAGTTAAGGTCTCAATCGAAGACCCTTTTGAATTTTTGGGTCAACTCTTAAATGCACTGAACTAAACTATTCTGACTAGGAGCTGTCATAAATTTTGCACGTACTTGCTGAATTTAACGAAATGGTTTCAGTGGCTTAGTTTGGCTTGTTGGTCAGCTCAAATCTTCCCTTGTTTGGAGTCAAAGGTCGAAGAAAACAGAAAACGTCCAAGTTACCTGAAAGCTCAAAAGGAATTTTTGCACGATAACAAAGTAGTCACTTTTCGTATCTCTTCTTCTCACAGTGCTATATCCACACTTGGGTGTAAGCTACCTCTCGTATATGTATGTGGTGGGCGAGCTGTCAGTTTCCATAGACATATGGAACCTCGATTTTTATTGCTGGAGTCCGAACAGTACTAACTTTGAGGTTTTACTAGGTTTTATACTGTGTGGTGGTTTGCCACTGCCTTCCGCAAAGATAATCCCGATCTTGGTTCGAGAAGCACAACAAATAGTTTTGCTGGCTGCTGGTGATGTTCGAACCAAGGTCTACCGGCTGGCGGATCAAAGCGCTATCCACTACACCATGGAACCCACACTTTCCGTATAGAAGACGAGAAAAAATATTTGAATTCGAACATGTCCCCCTGAAGAACTAAGGCCCTGTGTGGTTCTCAGACAGTTCTGATCAAATAATGTGACTTTTTATTAATGTGACTCTTTATTTATATTTTTGAAAAATATTATATCACTGTATGTATATAGAAGTTGTTTAAAATGCCTCATTCTTTTTCCCGTAATCACAAACGATAATTTCTTAAATAATTACGTAATCAATTATCCCCATCTCATTCTATTGCAAAAAAACTGCATTATCTCCATCTCACTCATTTAATTAATTACGTAATTATTTAGGAAATTATCGTTTGTGAATACGGGCATTTAACTACAATAATAAACTTCTGTAATTTTTGAGAACTCGTTCAAAAATTTTTATTATCATTTCTAACGACCTCAAATGCAGCTGTTATTTATCCAATTAAGTATTGCGATGTTTCCACCAGCCTCTCGTTAGTTAGAGACATTATGTCCTCTTGGAAAAAATTCAGGAGTCTTAAAACGGGTGACCAAGAAGGTCAAGTACTGAGCCACCTCATCTTGTTGTAGTCAGTTTTCTCGACTAATGTTTATTTGGATATTTTCAAGAAATATAAACCTAAAATAGCATTAGGACATTATCTTCTCAAAGAGGCATTTTCTGTCACAGGTGGTTTTACTCAAGTATCCTCCCTTATCTCCCTGTTTATGGGTTAAGTAAAAATTTCGAAAATTATAATTTCTTTAACTTATGCCAGAACAAGACTTACTTTCGCTAGAAGAAATAATGTTTGAACAGAGATTACAGTTTTCTTCGACAAACTTGATATTACAACCACCTAAATACTAGAATAATTATTATTTCTGATCAACGAGCACGATTTTTCATATAATTCTTCTTCAAGACCGTAATGACTCCACGGTTCGTTATTATCCCACCCCCTTGTGCCTTAGATTCCTGGCACAGTCCTCGCTGCTCCCGCTTCGGGCTAAGGTCACGAAGGAGGAATGACAGGGCATAATAAAGCGGCGCAGTGGAAAGTTCAATATACGTATCCTAGAAACAGTTAATATATCACGTGTAAAAAGGGCCTAAACGCGGCTCGGGTGGGACTGGAGGCGGCGGAATCCTGAGCCGTTGAGGCACCAGGCACCGGGCACCCGATGTTCCGATCGTCTAGCGTCAGCGTTCATCCGATCGATGCCAGATGGAATTTAATGCGCTGAAGGGTCGGTTCTTACGAGGGTAACGACTGCCGGTGAAGTCCCTTACTCTCAAAGGATTAGTTATTATAATAAGGATTGCAATCAGCCGCCATTAACATAAAACTCCCACTACAGTAATAACGTGCTTTACATGAATATCTTTATAACAAGACCGTAGAGTGGGCCCCAAGTGAGAATTGGATTAGGTAAATGGACTGCAAGGTAAGGTTGTTCAGCTTTTTTCATAAGTCTTATGGAAAATATCTTAACTTTATCCGTGTCGTTACAATAAATCACTATAATAACTTATGAATTGTGATAAACTGATGGTTACTTGGTCAGGATCGTCATTAATGATAAACTTGGTAGGGTGAAGGGTTCCAAACTCAATAGAACGATAACACTTAGACTTTATTAGTGATGATGGATTGTTTTTACATCTTGATTGATTTCATTCATACATGCCATTTTTCCCAAGGTCAATGTTGATTGGTCAGTTTTCCAAGGTCAACAGGTTTTCCATTAAGTATGAAACTGTAACAATATTGAAGCACGCCTGTAGCTCATAAAATCTGAAAAAAAGCATGAAGGAGTAAATCGGAGAAAATGGCGCATATTTAAAAAAGTACTGGTTTGTTTTGATAGATTTTCCTGTGTCCTCTTATATGTGTCTAGGCACTCGGGAATCGAATACCAATGTTCTATGTTTTCAACATTTCTATGCGACTGCAAAAGCTGGACCTCTGACCCTTCCATTGAAAAGTGAATCGATACTTTAGAAATCCTCTACAGTCGTAGTAGGTTACGAATATCTTGAATGTAAAGCGAAACAAATATTGAAGTTTTGCGCCGATTCACGTCGTCAAGGGGACTAATTTCAGAGAAAGCTTCCATATTTACAATGTATACATTTATACATTTCCAGAATTATAAGAGCTGTTGCTTGAAAAGTTTTCTATCTAAACTCTTTTTCCTAGATTGAGTTTCTTGAGTAAAAGTTATACTATCACTTTTCGGACACCTGGTGTAAGAATGTTAAGTTTACACAGGGTGTTGGGACGTCTAGCGATCAATATCGTAAAGGATTTACTGCTGAAAGGTTCGTCAATAAAGTAAGTTCAGACTTAATTTAACTACACTAATCATTCATACACTATTTACACACTAATAATTATCTACTAATTCAGTTATCTATTTACACTTAACTGAACACTATTCCCTTACCTATATCTAAGACGAAGAAGTAATTCGAACAAGTATTCGTTTTTATATCCTCTCGAGCGTAATTCTCGACTATGCATCATTATTATACAAGGTGTTTCTAAATGGAGTACCATAAATTGGAGAACTTGTAGATAAAGTTAAAAAAATACGAAAATGAAGGAAAATTTTTTTTCGAAAAGGCTTTATTGATGAGATACAGGGTGTTATTAGAGATACAACTGAGACAATTTTTTGTGTGTAACAACAAGTTATAAAGAGCAATAATCAGACAAATTTTCGGTTTATTTCAATAAGCCAGTGGCGTAGAAACAGGGGTCGTTTGACACTTTTCACTCTTTAAAAAAGTATGGGCTAGGTTTTTTGATGTCTTATTACTTTTTTCTGAATCAACGGTCTTTTTACAATAAAAAAGCCATACTTGTTTAATTTGCCCTGAGGCGTCCGTTTTTGAGATATTTGCAATTTTGTGTCAAAAAAAAAAAAAAAAAAAAAATGAATTTGAACGATTATCAAATCAACCAAAAATAATGTTTTCGTTGGAGTAGCGTTTAAATGCATGTGTACGTGCAAACGGAGGACACTTCGAGCAATATTAGATAATCATTAGGTAATTTTATGTTAGGTATGTTTTGTTCAATTACTTATGTTTTGTTATGTGTTGAATAGTTTCCTTGACAATAAATATTATTTAATTTTCACTTCGGATATGAAATATCAAACTGACAAGTAAGTCCAAAAATTAGTTTATTTAAATTTCAAAGCTATCTTCACAATTTTAATAAATGAAATTTTTAAGTGTATTTTACATAAAGCGACTGACGTCCTGACACAAAATTGCAAATATCTCAAAAACGGACGCCTTTGGGCAAATTAAACAAGTATGGCTTTTTTATTGTAAAAAGACCGTTGATTCAGAAAAAAGTAATAAGACATCAAAAAACCTAGCCCTTACTTTTTTAAAGAGTGAAAAGTGTCAAACGACCCCTGTTTCTACGCCACTGGCTTATTGAAATAAACCGAAAATTTGTCTGATTATTGCTCTTTATAACTTGTTGTTACACACAAAAAATTGTCTCAGTTGGGTTATTGTTTCAACAAATATTAACAAAAGAGTGGTCTGTCGGTCGACTCTTTAACACCCTGTATCTCATCAATAAAGCCTTTTCGAAAAAAAATTTTCCTACATTTTCGTATTTTTTTAACTTTATCTACAAGTCCTCCAATTTATGGTACTCCATTTAGAAACACCTTGTATGTATGTATATTCTTCGAATTCTCATGACCGTAAAGTTACTAGCCATGTTCTTAGAGGTTGCGATAATGCTACATAAGGGAAAGGAAATATTAATCGTACCACTGTGCAAAGTTTTCAGGGCGAGTTTAGCTCTGAGCTATGTACCACTGGCGTAAAGAAAGGTAAGGGTGATATGCATACCAAAACCAGGACGAGAAACCTACGCCCAGGCAAAATCCTTTCAACCAATTAGCCTAACGTCTTTCATGTTAAAGACGATGGAGAAACTGGTAGATAGACATATAAGGGACAAGGCGCTGGAATCAACACCATTCAATCGATACCAATATGCATATCACCCTGGGATGTCATGTGAAGAAACATTCGAAGATATTTATCAGAAAGCCATCAGAGATAAAACTATAATGAAGTGAAAAAGCTGAGTAAACACCAACTGAGATGGGTAATTGGACTTCTAACAGGACACTGGCTCACTAATGAAACACCTCACAATAATAGAAGTGAAAAATAATCCAGATTGCAGGAGATGCGGGGAGGGGGAGGAAACCCCATACCACCTAATGTGTGAACGCCCAGCACAAGAGGGAACTTGACTTCTAATGTTTGGGACCGAAATGGCGGAATCAAAAGAAATAGAACAAGCACCCATTGGACTCGTACTGAAATACTTTCGGGAGACGGGATCGATGAGATAATTTTCCAAAGGGGTACAATAAGCGCAAGCTTCAGTACAAGGGCTTTGAACCTACCTTAGAAGTAATAATAATAATAATAGAGGCTGCGATCATTCTAGAATACAAGTTAATTTAGAAATAATTTGATGCCAAAATCCATTAAATGACTCTTAATTGATTTCCAATTTTCCACAAACATGCTATCCACTCATTTGTAGTCTATGCAGACTTAGCAAGGTGGTCCAGGTTAGCTACTAAAATGAAAGTCACGATAACTCTAAAGAGAAAAGTTTAGATAAATATTAATATGTTCTCAGTATTATCTCATTAGAAAAACGTCTTTCTTATATATAATAATACTTCTAGGTACTCATTTTATTGTCCAAAGAAAACAATTTCTTGCTTAATAAAAATAACTTTTGATGCAAAGAAATAAATCTTCCCTCCTCATGTTGAATCGCTGGCCACTGGATAAAGAAAAACTGTACAATACAACCAAAAACTTCCAGCCTCGATTCTTAAGTATCAGTAATCTGTAAGAGGCATATGACGGCAGGGCAGCGCGAATAAAGAAGATGTACAACCCGCGAGTTCTCAGAGCTTGTTGATAACTTCAAGGGAAAACACGATTCCGTGATAGACGGCACTCTCGTGGAAATCCGGATCAGAGTTTTAAATTTCTATCGCAGCGGAAAAGGAGGAACAAATATAAAAGTATAAAAGTGTGACATTTTCCTCCGAGGAATCCGCTAGAAATCTAAATCAAACGAGACGATTCGCCGAGAAGAAATCGAATATGCCTTCTGAGAGAGCGAATTGCATTCCTTGGAGTTCTAAAATTGTTTCAGAAACGACGTTGAATGCTGTCGAGACCAGATTAATGCAAAAGAACCGTTATTGTGATTCACAATTATTACAATCAGTTGCTATTAAATTAATTAAATTAAATTAAGATGATGGTATCATGTTTTTTTACCAATCTTAATCCCAATACGCAATAAACTAATAATAATTTCAAAAATAAATAAAGAAACGCTATCGGCAACAATGTAAATTTGTTACAAAATAAAAGTAACACTAAGCACTGAAAAATGAGTAAAATGATTCTACACTTATTTGGAATTAGAGGTTAGAAACATCGAACATCTGTTCATCTTGTTTGTCCAGATTCTGGCCAATTGAAATCTTAAAATGTGGTCGTTTGAAACATTTTTTAACTGAAATTTTTAAGTGTATAGTTGAATAAATTAACGAACTATGTGCTCAGATATGATTTAAATTTGAGGTATAGAATAATTATTATTACTCTATCTTAAAGAAGAGAGTGTTTTAGAAGTGAAGTATCTTCCTCTCCCTCGAAAATACTCAGGGTAAGACGAATATTTTTTTAATAAATAATAATTCAAAGATTCAAATTCGACTTTTTAATAATAATTGTTCTAGTTCGTGGAGCTACTTCGATAAATCTTCAATTCATCAAGGTTAGCGATCATATCTAACCTAACATATATACCTGGTCCATGCGATCTACAGAATTGTGTGGAATCATTTAAAATTATCTCAAGATTTTCATCCCTTTTAAGGTGGAGAACCGGAAAATACATTTCCTTGAAATTATTTCTCTTTTTTACGAAACTTTGCTCTGCAGCCCCGTAGGTAGCTGTCCTTGCCGTTAGATTCCTTTTTAAAATATGATTGGTGTATAATAGGTCCGTGAGATGTGTTGTATTCTGTATCTTCTTGGAAGACTACCACCTCTGCATGAAGTGTGAAGTACCTACTTATTTCGTTTTTGTCCCTGGATTTGTTTCATGTAGGCGACCGTACCACAACACAACTACCTTCCTCACCATATAATATGACACCGTACTGTAAGTATTTTATAATATTTTTACTTGGGAGACATCGCAGTTTACCAGAAGAAGACAATGTTTTATCCAGTGAGTGCCGTTCTAAATTAAAATACCCACCTAAATATTTTAAATAGATATTTTTCATCACTTTCTTTAGCTCATTGATATCAATTTGACATGGTTAAGGTCTCTGTAGAAAAAAAGGTCTCCCTCTATCTTCAATAATTTATTACGATACAATAATTAAGTTGACGATTTTTATTCGAAACTGTTAATCAATAGTATTGATCAGAAACAATACTCACCTAATTTTTTAATAATAATTTGAGATCATATCCGTTTTTCATGTTTATATATATTTTTTTAAATATATCTTCAAGATATATATGAATCTGATTCATCTAATCGGTGCTGCAGTGGCAGTGACCTGTCCGGGATGTAGCGTATAAGGAGGAGTGTTGACTCCGCCTACCGCAGTCGCGTTAGCCGAGGACAGATCACTGTAGGAGATGTTAATTCTAGTTTTGAATATTACAAGAATAGAATATGTATTTAGAACTCTAGAAAAAAGTTCGGGGAAGAAACAACTATCGAAGTGGAAGAACTCTAAGGGTGTATTATATAAGTGTCAGTCAGTTCAGTCTAGACTGTGAAAGGATGAACAAGCGAATGAGTGAGCGATATAAGACGGCGATAGTGGTGTTATAGTAGAGAAAATATGTGATTTTACAAAAACAGTAATAGTAGTGAGACCTTAGAATATTAAATAAAAGATGGACCAAGACATAAACACTGAAAAAGTGTTCCGACATCCCTAACTCTCCAAACAAGACAGTTCAAAACAATGAATGCCAGATCAATAATGATACTGGCACTTACAATGAAAGAGCGCAACCTCTCCAGTGTTATTGGTGGGCAATAAACATCGATAGATCCCTTATACCCGTTTTACTTTGCTACATCTGGCAACATGAATGTTTACATCCTATCAGACCGTTTGTTTACATAATACCATAATAAGAGTTCGTATTTTTCAAACAGTTGTAAGTTCCTTGTTATTTATATTTTCAGCTCTAGCTTTCACTCGTTTTAAGCTTTAATAATTAATTTTTCAATTAAGTTAAAAAAAAGTGGCGAAAACGTGTTCTGTTTTTGAGAAAACTTCGAAAGAAGGTAAGTCTATCAGTTTCCTACGTAAGCAACGCAAAGCCGTCAATCAAAACAAAGCATACATGGTCATGGGCGTAGCGTAGTGTAAGTGTTTTATCTTTTAATTTGTGAAAACAATTATTGTTTGACAGTTTTTTTTTCATTTTTGAAAGCATACTGAATACCTACTGAATACTTTGAAAAATGCAACTTGGAAAAATTATTACATTTAAATAAATAAAAAATACTGACTTTTTGAAAGTATATATTACCTATTATTATTGTCAACCTCTAATTTAAGATAATCAGAATATGGAGAGGGGGAATAATATTCAAACAATATCATCAAAGAATATGAAATAGAAGACTTGGACCCGGTTGCACGAACGTTAAAAAAATTTCAGATTATTACTAATTTTAAGGTGCAAATTTTTAAAATGTGGTGAACTTTTTCCATGATCTTTCATTTTTTATCGGCAATTAATTCTTCTAAAATTGAGACGAATTCACTCCCAGCAATATCAGAACAAAACTTTAGTAATACAGGGCATTTTAAAATTAGTGATTAGGTATCTGACATATTTTCAATTAGGTTCGTTTAATTTATTTTTAGAATAAAATCAACTAAATATGTAAGAAATTGAAAAAATATTTTAGGTACCTACTGATGTATATTGCTTTCCGACTTTCCTATCGATTTTTTATTTGCTAAATTGTTATTACCTTTTTGTACCTTTTATTTTGTATAGGTAGGTATAATAAGTATATATTTTCTTAATTTAATATCTATTAGTATTCCCATAATTTATGTTTTTTGTAACAAAAACTGCAAATAAAATAATAATATTATGAATATTATGATCATTATTATAATTTATGTAATTATTACATTTCCTATAACTGAACTCGAGCGTGCCACTGCCGTTGCGTTCTGTTTGTTTACGTTTTACGTCGTTCCCCTTACCCCGCCAGAAGCAGCATATGAGTGCGAGAGAGAATATCAACAAACCAAAACTGACTTCAAGCTAAGATAGGGAAGGCGCGGTCCATATTTATTAATATAGTCTAAGAGTGAGACTATAATACCTAATAACTGAACTTATAAATTAAAGTAAACGATTAAAGTAAGCGAAAGTAATTATTTCAGTTGAGTAATTGGCTTTCCAAATTATAGGCCATCCCACAGAAGAAAAAGTCGTAAGAATATCATAAAATTATTACTCCTCCCATTTAATTACACGTTCGTATTACACAATATAATATTCGTATAACTACACAATATTCGTTTACACGTCAGTTAAACCATTCTCTATTTTGAAGTTTTTGAGGAAATACTGTATATGTTAAAGAAATCTTCTGGCATCCCATATATTATCTGTTAAGTAACCTGAGAAAGCTCTACAGTCTAATAATAAATTTGAATGAAATTTTTGATTTCTCTAAAGTCTCAATAATTTAAATGTAGGTAATAAGTCTTTCATTACCGTTATACCTTTCTTTTGACAAACAACTGGTCAGTGACAAACAAAGAGAAGCAATAATAAATAATTAACCAAATTATATCTAGTGACTACGATAAATAACTTCAAATATTCAGAGAGGATACAATCGCTTTATCACTGTAGTCATTCTTTTAATTATTGTAAAGTTTCTCAGTAAAAAATCTCAGTGTAAACTTTTTATTTTACATTTGAGCGTATATTGTTCAGAAACCATATCTCACCCATGTCCAAAACTATTTTTTCCCAACTTTACGGACAGACCTACCTACCCACATAACAAAAACCGTTCAACTTAAATATATATTTTAAATAGAGAAATAACATTCTAGGTAATTATTAGTTTATTCTCGTAATAAAATCTTGAACGGGTTAAGTACAAACCCTTGAGCATTTTCAGTTTTTGTGATCTTTGTTTATTACTTTTCGTAGATACTCTCGTTTAAATTTATACACAAAAGAGCTACCTACCTAAAATCTAATATTTCGGTTGCTTCTTCCCCATTTTACGTGCCTTTCACCAGCTCGTACGGAATAAGTTCATGCTATCCGTCCTCCCTTGTCGTCTCTCCTCTAGAGCTATTAAGAGAAAATTACGGCCCTTCTTTTCCATTACGAACAAGTGCAAAATAAAACTGACTTAATTTAAATTTTCCATCAACTGAATCCGAGCGTCAGATTTCACAGCCCAGATCGTATCTACCCCTAATGCATATTATCACATGGAAAAACAGACAGATCTTCCGCCTGCTATTAGCATCTAAATCGGTTCACCGACGGGCACGTCCGTTACGTATTCGCTATATCAAATCGTTATGTGTGAATTTTGGGATGAAAATTTTAAATAATAAAAGAGCATAGACTGATCTCTTTTTTATAGATATAGTATCATAACAGAGAGATAGATAGAGAGATAGAGGAAAATAGATAGTGTGACAAACGGGTGGAAATATAGTGATGAGATGAGTTATCAAATTATGAAATTAGTATCAGACGTGGGATTAAAGCTAGCTAAATTAGATGATGCATTCATTTATTCAATTCTTGGGGTAGGTACCCATTAATATAGGGGAAAATTTTCTATACTTAGCGGTCACGAGCCTTTTATACAGGATGTTTCAAAACATGTGCCGTGAAAATAGAAGCTGTGATTCCTTGGTCCATTGCATTCTCAGAAAAAAAAAAACTGCTATAACCATGGGCTCGCAAACGAATAGTTTTCGAGATACAGAGTGTCGAATTTTGATTTTTTCAGTTTTTTATGATATCTCAGGAAGTTTCTGGAATATAGAATCCAACTTTTGTACACACTTTTCATAAATTTTTTTCGATGTCAAAATCAATAAAGTGAAGAGAATGCGTGCCCTAAAATCCTCCTCTCACATTAAATTACTCAACGAACATTCTCAGTTTGAAACGAACTATTTAACCCCTAGAGGGGAAAAATAGTCGCTGAGAGCATGAGACAGCAAAAGATAACAAGGGTCGTAGGTTGAGTCGCTAGTCTAAGAGGGTCAACAATAACAAGCGGGTCAGCAGAACAACAGATACTCTTTATTAAAATATAAAATATATCACAGTGATTAATATTACACTCTTGAGCACGGTTAACAGATAATAAAAAAACAAGAGCGTGCGGGGCTAGTCGAATGAATGGATCGGGTGCTAAGAGTTTACAAGGCACTTATCTTCGTATGGCTTGGCTCCAGGAACTTGCTTGGTTTGAAAGGGTGACTTGGTATCCAAGAAAATCTGCCTTGGTACGTGGAGTTCTTCTTGGTACGAAAAAGATGGCCTCCAGGGAAAAGAGTGAACTCCAGGGAAAAGATGACCTCCAGGGAAAAAGTTGTCTCCAGGGAAAAAGCTGTAATTTCATGGATATCAGAAACACTCTTCCATTAATGAACGGTCCGATCGAGTCTGCTTGTCAAGGGTACATAGAATTATGTCCCGTCCTCAAGATAGGTTGAGATCAGAAAATGTGACTGACAAATTTTACATGCGAAGCGAAACTCGATCGGATTTAAAAGCTGTAATTAAAATTAGCATACGGTATTATGAAAATATGATCTGTATAATTCTAGCACAATTAACAAAAACATTCTACAACACTCACCAAGCCAAAAACGTGGGCGATGTTTATAATAATTTAAGTGAAAGTTCACAACGCCATTTCGCTAAAAATTCCCTGTGTTTGCGGAAATGTACCTTCCTCTAGCGAATCCAGAAGTGAAAAGAAAGTGAAAGGCCGGTATGAAGATGAACGCACCTGATTTCAACTCGACAGTCGAAGTCGACGAGACTCGACGAACTCGAGGCCTCCAGTCGGCCGATGCACTAAAACCCACCATCACTCACTCACTGCGCGCGCCCGCCGTTGTCTCCGCGTCGCCGGCATTTAGCCGGTACGTACAAAATGTACGTTACAAGTTAATAAGTTCCGAATTACAAGTTGGCGAATCTTTTGCAGACCAGTTTTTTAAGAACTCATCGAACTGTAACTACGCTCAAGAATTCATAGAGCGCAAGCTTAGCACCGAACTAACCGAGTTGCGTAATCAACACATTAATCATGATCACCCTTTAAATCTACCTCTGTCCTTTGGAGAACTCGAGGAGGTTCTCAGCTCCGCAAAAGTGCTCCGGCCCTGATAACATCCAATACCGCTTTCTTAAGAACTTATCTCTCAAAGCCAAAGAAATTCTTTTAAGTATTTCCAACAATATTTGGCAAAACAGGTATTCACTCGCGCTTGGTCTGGATCTCACATTATTCCGCTTCTCAAGTCCAACAAACCAAAAAACCTCATACCGGCCCATTTCTCTAACATGCACAATGTGTAAGCTCATTAAAAAGAGTCCGAGATTCACGAATCAATGGCCAACAAGCAAAACCTTATTGGTGTTTTCTTCGACCTTGAAAAGGCCTATGACATGACGTGACATACCCCATAATTCTACAGCTTGATAAATGGGGGTTATCTGGGGATATCTTTGCGTTTACAAAAAATTTCCACAAAACAGATCATTTAAAGTAAAAATAAACAACACGCTCTTCAACCTTAGAAACCTTAGAAACCTTCAAAATGGCATCCCTCAAGGCTCTACTATTAGTGCCACCCTATTTCTCATAGCAATTCAACTATTCTATACAGAAAATAACCATGCCTGTTTGTTGCAGTCTGTATGCGGATGATCTCATATATCTCAAAGGCAAAAACTCCAAACTCATGCAGAAAACCCTTCAATCACCTCTAACTGACATGCAACAGTGGTGCATGCAAACAGGTTTCAAATTCTCTGCTTCAAACACACAATGTGTATGTTTCAGCAAGGGTAGTTTAACCGAATCGCCACTCCTCAGGCTCCAGGGCAAAAGTCTCATTTTCACCGACCACATTAAATACCTCGGTATTACTTTCGATCGTAAGTTGAATTGGAAGCGGCATATTATAGGTGAGGTTAAGAAAAGCTGCTTTAAGGGCCTGAATCTAATGACAGCCTTGTTAAGCCACTCCAGGAGTTCTAACCGTAAGCCCATTGAAGTCATCCAATCCTCGGCCCTAAGACTTGTTACTGGTGCCTTCCGCATTACGCTAACTACAAACTTGTTTGCTCTCACTGGTGAGCTACCCTTCGACCTCCGTGCCAGATTCATATCGCTTAACTATGCCGTTCACGCTACTCTAATTCAAACAGCCCCAAGTTTTCTCTCGTTACTTCTCGCAACTTTGTACCTCTCTTCGTCTCTAAATCCCCAGAGCATTGACACCGCCACCTTTCTTTCCATCCCCTGGTCGTCATCGCAATCCCTTGTCATCACCTCACTTGGTGCAGTTAAGAGAAATATGATCATCAACGCCTCTCTCATACAACAATTTGAATAGATAATCTCTCTCTTTCCCAATTTTATTCCAGTACTCCAAGGTTGATGACAAAGTGGCCTGCGCAGTTTACCCCCCTACCCCCGAACTGCGAAATCAACTGCCTAGCTCATGCGGTATTTTCACCGCAGAACTCTATTACGCTATTCTTCGGGCAATCGAACTTGTAGGCCCTTCTCCCGATCAGCGCTTCATCATATGCCCCGAATCTGTGAGCGCCCATCTCTCAATTAAACAAATTTACCCCTCCAATCCACTTGCCAAACTAATTAAAACCAAACTTGCAGACCACCCTTCTAGATTCATCCTTCTGTATACCCCCTCCCATATAGACATCCCAGGAAACGAAGCAGCTGACTCTTTAGCTACAAGAACTGCCTCTACGGATAACATCATCATCACCCCAATCCACCTGATCAGACCTACGGACACTCTACAGATCTAAAATCATGAAACTTTGGCAAGATAACTGGAACTTCAATGATTTTCTTTCTCAAATCCATCAAACCCTCGGTTGCTAACTGCCTACCCCTCCCACCCTCCAGACCAGACCAAATAAAATTGAGCAGACTCCGACTCCGACAGACCAGACTTACCCACTCTTTCCTAATTTCCAAACAACCTCCCCCTAACTGCCCCTCTTGCGGCACTAGACTGACTATCCCCCACATTATTTTCGAATGCCAAGCTCTCCAACCACTCCGTTCTAAACACAACATAGTTACCACCGATCCTCAAAGAGGCAGGTTTTTATGATTTTATCATCTGATTTAATCCACTATTTCGGCTGCTGATAACCCCTTGCGGTTTATGCAGCCTAATCAACCTAAGAAAAAAAATCAATTCATCAATTCGATTTTGTCATAATGGCAGTGGCGTGTACAGTATTACGGCACCGAGTTAGTTTTTGCTACTAATTTCTACAACACTAGGAAAATTTGCCCATTGAAGGCACTTTTCAAACCACCTACGATTTCTATACATTGATATTGATATTGATATTGAGGGTGTCTGATGCGCTGCGACCTATTACAGATCTATTGTGCCCCCTCTTCTCTGCTTCTTTGGAGTAAATTCCCTTCATTGAAGCAGCCTCTTCAACTCCGCTTCCCTTAGGAATTTCAGGATTCGAAGGGGATCAAGGCCGGGCAAAGCCCCCCCGTTGAGCTGGTGTTGGCCCAGAACATCGTTTCTTTCACGTTCTAGTGCTTCGCAGTTCATCAATAGGTGACGAGGCGTCTCGTTTTCTTCCCTGCAAAGTCTGCAAACGCCATCATTTTCTATACCAAGTTTCCTCAGGTGTTCATTGAGCTTGCAATGACCTGTTAGGAATCCTGTTAGCATTCTGAGACTTCCTTTGTTGAGGGTCAGGAGTTTCCTTGACCTTTCTCGGTTAAAGTTCCCGAGGAGCTCCTTGGATTGTCTCAATCCTGAGAGGTTATTCCAATGGATTTCTGTCAGTTTTTCTTCTTCCTTCCGAAGTTCTGCCTTGAAGAACGTGTCTTCAAGGCTACAGAATGGTTCTGGTCCTATAAAGGGCGTCGATGCTCCTTTTCTTGCCAATGAGTGGGCACGTTCGTTTCCCTCAATCCCAGTGTGTCCTGGTATCCATTTGAGGTGAATTTTGTTTCTATATTTCTATACATATAAAATGTGCTTTTGGTCAAACGAAAAGCTTTAACGTATCTTTTTGAGTAAAACGAAATTTTTTGATTTAAACATAAAAACAGCCACATGTTTTGTTGTGAAGAAAATATCTTTTTTTTTTTAATTTTGGATAGGTATACATTTGCACAAAATTGAATAGGATCTAAAAAAAAATTAATCATAATATACAGTGTGTCTGCTTAAGTTGGAACCATATGGAAAACTTTTTTATTGTTGGTTTTGTGAAAAAAATGCATTCTTGATAAAAAGTTGTGCATGGTCCAAAACTTACAATGCAACCATCAGATATCGATTTTTTTAAGCCGTATACGAGGTATGTCAAAAAATATCAATTTAACGCAAGAGTAAAGTACCTGTATTTTCGACAATATCAAAAATTGTTATTGAAAAAAGTTGATCAGAATTGCAAATAGTTTAGTTAGTTTAGTTTAGTTTAGTTATATAATGAGTGGGTCGATTAGTGACACCTCCACTGCGACCAAGCGGTCTATTGTGGCTCATACCTAAGTAATTTACATCCACTCTAGCAGGCCACTGCTTTTTAAAAATTGCAAATAACATTCAAATATGCAATAACATGCAAATGCTTAACCAATAAAAAACAGCATAAAAGCTAAACCGCTGCTGATAAACCCTATCTCTTTGATAAAACACATATTTGATGAATTGCATATTTGAATGTCATTTTTAGTGCTGATCAAATTTTTTAAGTAACAGTTTTTGATATTGTCAAAAATAAAGGTACTTTACTCTTGCGTTAAATTGATATTTTTTGACAAACCTCGTATACGGCTTTAAAAAAACAATATCTGATGGTTGCATTTTAACTTTTGGACCATGCACAACTTTTTATCAAGAATACATTTTTTCATAAAACCAACAAAGTTTTCCATATGGTTCCAACTTAAGCAGACACACTGTATGTACAAAAGCTGAGTTCGGTTCCTGAGATATCGTCTATATTCTGAAAAAAAAAATTAACCGTCCCATCCCATATATCGGGAAAGCATTGTTTGTGGACACTTTTTTGAAAATATTTTTTTCATCCTCTACATATAATGCTTTTAAGCCGAAAAATAACAATAAAGCATATTCGATACAGCAACGTCAATAATTATGGCAGTTAATATTTCATTTTCAACAACAATATCACACGTAAAAGGGAACGGAAATTTTGAAGCCGATGTTCTCTCACGTAAGACGTGCACTGTTGACTGCGAAAAAATTGCCGATGCTCAAGAAAATTGTCCAGAGTTATGAAGATCTTTGCAAAGAGAAAAGAAAGAATATTCGCTTACTTTAAAAAATATCGACTATAATCAGGAAAATTTCTTTGGTGTGACACATCTAGCCGATACGTGCGACCTTACATCCCTTAACCTTTTCGATTTGCAGTATTCCAACATAATCACAATTTTGCTTCTTCAAGAGTGAAAAGTATTCAAAAAATGGAAGTCAGAACTTTCTTCTCCAGCAATCGTTTTCAATGCCGGAGTTTGGCGAATAGGTACATGCAGAAGTGTTTTTGCCCAAAATAATAATGACGCATGTCTTCTTCAATTTTAAATTTTGATGATTGCCTGATAGTTGATGTTCAGAAATGTCTCTAGATTCCAAAAAATATGTATATTCCGCAAACGCCTTTCACTTATTTCATTACAAAAAAATTGCTGATTATCGAGAAAATTATCCAGAATTATGAAGATTTTTACGAAGCAAATAGAAAAAATCTTCGCTTTCTTTAAAGATGTCGACTATCATCTGGAAAATTTCTTTGATGCGACCTTGCATCCCTTAATAATTTCGATTTGCAATCTTCCAACATATTCACAATAATTTGGCCCATCCATGAGTAAAAACTAGGTTGTAAGAGCTCAAGGGTTAACAGTATATGAGACACATCTACATAACCAAATTATTACGATCACATGAAAACTAATAATAAACACGGAATCATTTCGTAACCATAACCGACATTACGAAGCACGCACCATTCATTTAAACGAACATCTACATCGCGTTGACACTGATGGGCTTTTTCACCAATTACATCATGACCCTGCTGTTAATATTCCAAACTGGTGGCGTATCTCCAGGGTGCTTTATGTCGAATAGACCCCAAAGGACCGAAACATATGGCTAAACTACCGCGATTATGCGAATAAAAAAATTAAATGTTGTTTAAAACTCAATGATTGTTTAGTCGACAAATTATCTTCGCAATTATTTATTGTTAATGAGAGAGGGTTCCCAGTATATTCTTTCAAATTAACAATTAATTCATCCCGGTTTTACACACTTCTGGACAAAAAACCGGACACTTTAATTTCTTAGTATTTCTCTTCAATTTGTAAAACAATCGAATGCCTTAAGATTATTTAGTAACGGTCGTAAAATTTCAATCTTCGGCGGCGCAATAATTGCTTGCAATCGGTGTTACTTTTAAGAATATCCACTTTCACTCGAATATTCATAACTTCTTCAGCACATACCGGTAAGTTCATAAAATTATTAATTTTTCTATTTCCGAGAGACTCTGCAAATCGACCCTCTATCTCTTCAGATCGAGAAGTCACAAGTCACAAATTTATAAAATTAAAAAAAAAACTTTAATAATTTAAGTGATTGCGTTTTCGTCTGCTTTTCCTAGTTGCCAATATGGCTCCCAATTTGAGCTGAATTCGACTCTGCACAGAATAAAACACGTAGGTATCTACCTGTACGTTCCCTCACGTGGTTGGTTCTAATCAATCTCAATGTTTCATCGCACCGTAGGCGACAAAGGGCACTGTCTTCTGCATGCGATCTGTAATTAGTGCTGGAGAAGGGCGGGTTAATTAACCGATGATGCTGTGTCCCTGGAAGCAGTGGGGCTGGATTTCTCGCTGGTAGGAGTGACAATGTCGGGGAGAATCTGGTTCAGTGATGTAATGGATTTGGATTTGTGAAGCGGAATTTTAGCCTGAGCCTGAAAGCGAAGCGCTATCTGCTATCTGCATTCTTCCTCGGATATTCGCATTAGGGTTATTAGGAATAGTAGGAATACTAAAAGCAGCAGCTGTTTTCAGTAAAAGACCCAAAAGGTTAAAATTACTCAGCGAATCGTAGAACAAAGAACATTTTCCGAGTAGGTACTGGAGAAGAATTAGATAATTTTTACTATTTGTGAATAGTTAAGTAAGTTTGTTTTTCATATTTTCTTTAATGCAGTAGAGATCACTTTCTCTTACGGTATAAGTGAATGCGGAAGAAATTTATTATTAAAGCATGAAAACTATTGTAAATTTTGCCTTGGGAGCGAAAAATCTAAAATCATCCTTAGAGTGTTAATTGGAGAAAAAAAATTATGACACGAGTAAAAATTCTTTAACGACTTGCTACTTTTGAGATTACGTCAATCAACTTTGTATAAATAATTGATATTTTCAGCTAAAAACGTTCGGGGATGACGTCGGTACCATGAACCGACGAATGGGAATTAAAAAAAGAGAAGAAAATTAATATTTATTTTTTAATTGGATTTGCTTTTGCAGATGTTCTTGGCAATGGACGGGAAAATTGTACTTATTATATTTTATAGGAGGTAAATTAAACTTTTAAATAAAATAGAAGCCTGGACCTGCTTCTCCAGTAATCGCGTTTTAAATGGCAGAGTTTAGCGAGTTCATGCAAAATTTAAGTTTGCTCAAAAATAATAATAATGCACGTCTACATAAAATTTTGAATTTTGATGATTGCCAGATATCACGTCCGTCTTAAACATCAATAGGGCTCCCGAATGCAAGCATTTTAGGGACGTAAATTATAATTTTCCTCCCAAAATACCATACATTTTAGTCGACAGCCCCCATGTCGCAAACCTTTTGGCTGGGACAATTTTTATTGATGTCATATTTTTTGCCATTACATATTTAGTTATCTACCTAATTATTATTAGTTTTTACATGTGCGAGTAATTTTTTAACTGCTGGGAATTGTGTGACCTTAAACATTGAAAAATTTCGTTTGCGCGGCATCTATCAAAACAACTCCTCCTTCCCTCCCCTTTTAGACATTATTAGTGTGAAGTTTAGAACCTATCCTACACTGATTTTATTATTTTATAAGACAGATGTTCAGAAATATCTCTAAATTCCAGAAAAAATATACTTTCCGCAAACGCCTTCCATTCATTTTTCTTAGGATGGTTCTTAGAAAAGCGGACAGACCGATAGACCTGGTGACAGACGCTTTTACGTGGAAAGAAAATTCGCAAGTAATAACCAAATACTCACTTAAACCCTTATAAGGATGACTACAAAGTAAATAATGGCCCAAAGTACCTATATTAAGATATTCGAAGTCTCACTCATTCTATGTTAATAAGATCAGTGACGCTGTTTGGCAACGATAAATTTCCAAGGGTCAACTGCCATTAATATTATAATTGAGCCTCGGCCTATGTCACTCCTGAATTATGCAAACATTGGAGGCTTACACTTAGACTGAACGAAGATATGAAAATTAAGCTCCTGTAGTTAATGAATTGATCAGAATCTCTCATTATACGAGTACAATATACTTTACCTTTTACCAGTCCTTATCCTATACATATTTGGTGCCTAAATATTTAAAAGACTCCTCTAAGCTAAGTCAATGCCTGAGAATAAAACTTTCAAGCCGCTCGTACATATTTGATAGCACCTGTTAAGGCATAAAAAGTTACTTTCAATCAAAGTTGCTAGAAGGAATTCAGATTTTGAAAAAGCGTTTCAGTGTCGGAAGTGTCTAGGGGTGTCGGGGTAGGAATTGTAATATATTAATTAATAACTTGTGGTTTATTGATTAGTGTTGAATTATTTATTTATTCACCGGTAAAGTTGTAGATTAATTAGTTTATTGATTTATTGGTTAAACTGTTGAATGCTACTTTTGCTAAGTTTCCTGAATAGGTCAGATCCGTAATTAATAAATTTTGTAATGGTTAATAACTTTCCTTTAATCATTCTAATATACAGGGTGCGGCGCGAGAACCTTAGGGCATTTTTATATGGAGAAGTCCTGGGAGTAGAAGTCTAAAAATTTGTACGTGTATAATTTCAATTTTGACGAACTGAACTAAAATATTCACAACCCCTCACCATTTTCGGTTATACCGGAAGTTGCCATCAACTCTCTTATTTTAAATGGGACAACCTGTATATTATTACATTTTCAGATTGCCTGAAAAAATGTAATAAAAATGGTCTTTATAGTTCAAAATTGGAACGAGTGGTTTATGAGTTATAAACAAATGAAAATCGCAATTTTCCATTTTCAAAGCAGCTTAGGTCGAAAACGGGTCAAGATATCGGAAAACGGCTTACATGTCCCTATCTTAACTTTTCACATATAGTATCCTATGGTGCTGATGAAATTTGTATACAAAGTGATGGAAAATCAACGATTTCCAAAAAAAAATTAATAAAAATTTTTTTTTCGTAGGTAGGTACTCCAGCGTAGCATACAAAAAGTTAGGATAGGGACATGTAAGCCGTTTTCCGATATCTTGACCCGTTTTCAAGCTAAGCTGCTTTGAAAATGGAAAATTGCAATTTTCATTTGTTTATAACTCATTAATTGGTCGTTACAAATTTAAACTGTAAGCATCATTTTTATTACTGTTTTTCAGGCAATCCGAAAATGTAATAATATACAGGGTGTACCATTTAAAAAAAGAAAAATATGGCAACTTCCGGTATAACCGGGAGTGGTGTGGGGATGTGAATATTTTAGTTCAGCTCGTCAAAACCGAAATTATAAACATACAAATTTTTAGACTTCTACTCCCAGGTCTTCTTCATATAAAAATGCCCTAAGGTTCTCGCGCCTCACCCTGTACATCAAGGTGTTTCTAAATGGAGTACCATAATTTGTAGGACGTGTAGATGAAGGTAAAAAATATGAAAATCTAAGAGAAAAATTTTCAATAACGCTTCTTTAATTAATCATAAAACATTCTTTCGCCGATATTGTGGAAATTTGGCAGTGTTATTTGCAGTAATAAGGAGCTCCTTCTCTAGCCAAGAGTCGATTAAAATTATTAAGTCCAGTGGTGTCCAGAGGGGCACACTCGCCAATTTTGTTGCAGAGAAAAATGTACGCTACTGACTTTTTTTAATTGTGATATATTTTTTTTAGATCAAACAATCAACATGCGCAATGACCAATTATTATTGCTGATTCGATTGTTTCTTGAATAAGGTTTGACTTTAAATAATTTTTCTTGCACATTTTAAGGTCAACTTTCATGTTTAAAGAGAGTTACTGGCAAAAAACAATTTCCAGTTAACTTGTTTCAAATTAAAGACAAAGTTGTTTTGCTGGGAAGTTTGGTTTGTCTGGCTACGCTCGTAATCTTGAAGACGAACAATAATTAAGAAAATAAAGTCTAGAAAACCAAGAAAAAACGCCAGTTCTGGAGTCTTTCTCAGATTATTAGAAAACCTGTAAACACAGAGACAGTATACGGAAACTTGCTATAGTCCAATAAAGTCTAAAAAGTCATACGTATCGATTAAGAATACACATCCTTTTGATAGTTCGATTTATTTTGTTTCATGTACGTGTTTTTATAGTAACCGTCCAGTTTGTCTAAAGACTCCATCCCGCATAAATAAGTATACGTCAACATTGGTTTTGAATGAGAATTAAATGCACAACACAGAGGATAGAATGTCATTACGTGAATAAATTTTATGTAGTTGTCAGTGGCTCTCAAACTGACGTAAGCGGTTCAATTCATTTTTTGAATGATTCCTTCAATAATTACGCTCGTTCACAACTTGACAATTAACTGTTTGACATTTTCTGGTGAAATTAAAAATATTAATTCGGACGGTTAGTAAGACGTCACATCTGACTTTTTAAAGTTAATCCTACTATACAAGAAAATATGATATGATGAAGTTGTCTTTAATTACTCAAGAATACAATATGTACAGTGCTTTGACAACAAATTACTGCATTAGTTCATCTATGTACCGGGTGGCTGACCATATCTCTGTTCAGGGTGTCCCATATAACTGGTCCTTATTAAAGAACCTGGAGGTGGTACGAGAACATATTTCGAATAAATGTTGCTTGAGTTTGAATTGTCTTTTTTTAAACCAATTTCAAAATGGCAGACGTTTTATACAGGCTGTCCGTTTTTCGCGTGCCACTATGGGGATCTCGCTTATCTTAAGAGACATGAAGTTGGTCAAGTTAGAGAAAAGTTGCGTAGTTTTGTGCTGGTTAATAATCTGAAAAGAAATTTTGGGAACAGGGTTATGGCGCTAAGTTACCTTTTTTTTTAATTTGAAGGCCTATAATATATTTTTTTGCAATTACGAGTGGTCACTTAAGTCTCACATGTTGGAGACTAAGTGTCACTTTTAGTTCCAAGGGGTATAAAGTGACAGATCCCCAGGGATTTAAAGTACAAATAAATAAAAACGTATCAGAGTAACATTAATCTTTATTTGTTGAATTGAAATGACAAGTAATGTTCATATTGTTACGGATTTCCTAACCGTAGGCTCGACGGATAATTGGGAAACACAAATTTACTGTTTAATTTATTTATTTAATGTCCACAAGAATTTCAGATTACAATGTACAAAGATCACTCCTTCTTATACACAACAACTTTACTTGGTCTATAACACTTTACTACTTTTCACTAGTCACTTAGGAATACCGCACTGTCTATATCGCCACTAGTCGCTTAGTTCCTCGCTTGTTCCTCGCACACTGCTAGACTAAAACTGACTGAGTTCACTTGCCTGCTGGCTATTTATAGGACATCCCTACCTGTGGAAGTAGCTTCTGGAGGATTTGCGGACGGCTCGCTTCTATTTCCCGAACAAATCCAAGAGGAAGATCTCGAGAATATTCCCTTCCTAGATCTTCGGCTCCCAGACACTCAAACATCTATTTCTGGAACTTCTCCACAGGAAATGACCAGAATTTTCTATTAATTTCCCGTGGTTTTCAGCGAGATCATTCCGTCGGGGTATCAGGGATCCAGAAGTATATAGGACGTCAGATGTTGTTGTCGCTTACTGGTGGGCGCGTCCGGCTTGACCCCCCCACCACGCGCCCCGGTCAGCACAGAACGCTGGGGGCCGTCGCCTGTCGATAACTCACTCATGGCTACCGTTGCTCTGTCCCGCCCACTTTCTAATACAGAATGCACCCTTTTATTTATTCGTAACAATATTATTACAGTTAACCAAACTAAATACACGATTATTATTATCAGAAATAGATGAGCTAGTTGTAATTCAACAGACAGAAGTGAATAATGAGTCAGGATTTCGATTCAAGGAAGTTGATGAAGTCGCATCGGTCAGCGATGATATTGGTCTATTTTTATGCCCAAGAATAATTATTGTATCTGCTATCGATTTTTTGTTGTCGATGGAGATCTCAAAACGTACCCTTCGGCAACTGTTGCACTTTTCCATCCACCGTGACGCTTTAAAACATCCACAGTCGCCCAAGAATCCGCTAATAAAGACGCGGATGTTCGCCTAAAACAGTGGCCTGTATACAAGGACGCGTCGGGCAACTTCAAAAAAGCAGCTATATTTTGAGGCAATTTCCCAAATGTATTTTTGCAAATAGGCCGTACAGTACACTTTGCATCCTTATAATAACTATCGATTTTTGTGGTATTAGTTCTTGAGTAATTGCTTCAGCAGCCCGATCTACGTTGAATTCTTCACTTTTATTAATTTTCACTGATTTTACAATGACGTTTACAATGACGATGTTTTCACAGGGACTTTGTTCATCATTGTCATAGAAACAAACAGCATACTATGTTTATTGTGTTAGGGCTTCAAATGTAAATAGTATCGTGTGATCCACAAAATTTTTCATCAACTAGTTGGGAAGACACCTTGGAAGAGAGAGATAGCAATTGCAGTCATGTCTGAGCTCATTGCACCTGAGCACCCCTACCAATAGCTTGCATTTTATCTGACAGACTGGCAGACATGCTTCATTTTTTCCAAGGCATTAGCTGATGAAAAATTTTGTGGATCACCCGATATTTATTTTTATTGAAAATGTAGAGAATTTAAAATAATTTGCATTGTATTTTAAATAATTAAATTATCGCTTGTTACCAGTACGGGATCAGTGTTAATCTTTTACGATCCCACTATATGGTATCATCCCCATTTTAAACTTTTAATTAAGCTTAATAAGAGTTTCCCAGAGACCGCGTTCGCGTAAAAGCAACCTTTCCGAGATCATTCAGCTTTTGATGTGTGATTGCGTCACATTTATTTTGCAAAGCCTGCTGCAGCCTTATTTGTTTCGTTCGAAAGCAGTACCTACCGCAAACATGGAAACAATTTATGGGGATCAAGGAGAGTTTATTTTAAACGAAATTAAAACTTTTATATGTCGAGTAGCACGGGAAAATTCTGCAGTCTCAAAGCAGGATATTCTATAAATCTGATCCCCTTTAGGTCTGTAAACTAATTATTGCTCTATTTAGTGTATTTTCGATATACCTATACTGGGTGCGGTCGTCGAAAATTCTTTTACTTTCTGAAGTTAACAACGAACTAAAGTAAACAAAAAATTTTCCATTAACGTTTGCCCGCAAATGCATCGTTTTTGAGATAATAGGGTGTGAAAATTTTTTTTTTTCCAGTTTTTCGAAAATATCTCGGGAGCCGTATAAGATACAGAACTAAGCTTTCGTACAAATCTTATCATTGATATAGGCTACTTTTTTCATTCATATGCTAGTGGCGGAGATATTAGGTATTGCTTGAGGTTTTCTATGCCCTTTTTACCGTTAAGTTTTGTTAAATAGTTGAAACTGTAAAACCCATAGGCGGGCGGCCATTGCGCGCGAAGCTAAGCTAAGCGAAGCAGAGCTAAGATTTTTATAAATTAGTTCCTATGCGTAATCTTATGAACGCGCGGGCAATTGATGCGAAACTAAACGAAGATGTGCCAGCGAAGACAAACTAAGTTTTTAAACTTCGCTGGCTTTAGCTTGAGACAGGTCCGAGCGAATATTCCTTAGCTTATTAGATCAGTTTCGTATGGACGTATGTCTTAGAAAGGTACAATAAAAATAAATAAAAATATCTGAGTTAATTATTGTAATGTATTGTAGGTATATTAATATTAAAGAAAATACCTTAAGCAAATTGCTAGTCGTTCCTTGCTCCCAATGGCTTTTCGAAAATTACTGTCTTTCTTTTTGATGTCTGCAGAAATCATCTCGTGCAATTCATAAAATTGAGGGGTGTCATTCTAAAGTAGTTCTTAAACCTTTCGTCTGATAATTCATTTATTAATTTATGAAATTCGTCAAAAGTTTCTCTTGTTTTCATATTATAACCCAGTCTTGTTTCAATTTTAAAAAAGCAAATTATCCCCTACTTTACAGTTTACTAGGTGAAGCTGATTGGGAGGATCTTCGGGGTGAGCACGATGTTAACAAGGCCTGTGCTATTTTCTATAACACTTTGAACAATATCTTTGAAATGTCAGTGCCAAAAACTAGGTCGTATTCTAGACGGCGATTTCCTCCCTGGTTTGACCGCGAGGTCATTTCCTCTTTACGCTTGAAGCATGCGGCACTCAGGAAATATAGGAGGTATAAAAATCCTTACTTTTATGAATTGTTTAAGACCCATCGCACTATCAGCAAAAATTTAACCAGAAAAGCTTATGAGGCCTACTTAACAAACATCGAATCTCTCATTATTAGAGACCCTAAGAAGTTTTGGGAATTTACGCGAAACAAGAGAGGTAGCACCAGAATCCCTGGATTGATGAAGTTCAATGATCTGGAGCTCTCTACTCCCGATCTTATTGTGGATGGCTTTGCGGAGTACTTTGGTAGTGTGTACGTGAAAGCCGATCCTGTACGACATCATGCACCCGTTTCTGATTGTCATCACTGGTGTAACTCTGTTAATGTAACTTTAATTTCTGACGATGAAATTTTCATGGCATTGAAAAAATCGAAGAATTCGTTCAGTATGGGTGTTGATAACATTCCAAGCTTTCTGCTAAAAGACTGTGCCCGCATTTTTGTTAAGCCACTGTCCATCCTCTTCAATTTAATTATTGGCAAATCCGTCTTTCCAGATATTTGGAAGGATGCTTTTATATGTCCCATCTTTAAAAAAGGCAGCACCGACGAGGTCACTAACTATAGACCCATATCATTGTTGTGTAATTTTTCAAAGGTTTTTGAGTCAATATTATATAAGCATATTTACCATGCCACAAAATCCCGTATAACACAGTTTCAGCACGGGTTCATGGAGAAACGTTCTACGGTGACCAACTTGGCAAGTTTTTCCCAGTATGTTTCTGAAGCTATTGACTCCCGTAGTCAAGTCGATGCTATATATCTCGACTTCCAAAAAGCTTTTGATCAGCTGGATCACTCTATACTGATGCTTAAGTTGTCTTCTTTCGGTTTCTCTAACTCATTGCAAACACTTATCCAGTCCTACCTAGCCAACAGGAAGCAGCGCGTCAGATATAAGTGTGCAATCTCGAAAGCCATTGAACCCGGATCTGGAGTTCCTCAGGGCTCGAATCTGGGACCCCTTCTATTTTTACTATATATAAATGATATAGTTGATGGGTTAGACTGTGAAAGTTTGCTGTTTGCCGACGACCTTAAGCTCTTCTCAATTATCAACTCTGTTGCAGATTGTGTTAGACTTCAGTATAACTTAAATGTCATCGCTGAGTGGTGCAATAGAAATAAATTGTACTTGAACGTGTCTAAGTGTGCGGTTGTTAGCTATTCGAGACGTGAAAAAAATGTAATTTTTCAATACACAGTCTGTAACGGTGATATACAGCGTTTGGACGTAATTGGAGACTTGGGTGTCTTGTTTGACTCCAAGTTCTATTTTACCTCACATATAGATGCCATCGTTCCTCGAGCATTTAGAACTTACGGTTTCATTTACAGGAACTGCGGTGGTTTCTCTACTACACGCCCCCTATGTATTCTTTTTTATTCCTTAGTGAGGCCAATACTTGAATATTGTAGCGTTATTTGGTTTCCCATATAACAGGTTCACATCAGCCGTCTGGAATCTGTGCAGCGCTCTTTTTTGAAGTTTTTAAGTTTCCGTCTAGATGGTCAGTATCCTCCGAGAGGGTTTGACCATAATATTTTATTAACCAGATTTAACTTTACCTCTTTGCATGTCAGACGGGTTGCTGGGATGTTGCGATTCCTGTATGGTTTGCTTAACAATTTGAATTATTGCACTTACTTACTCAGTAAAATTGATTTTATGGTACCTCGTCTGAATTCGCGACAAACTCAACCATTTTACTGCATGAGTGGACGCACTAATATACTGGTAAGATCACCCATCTCTATGATGTGCCAGCTCTTCAACAGATTAGCTCACTCCTGTGACATTCATGCTGATAGCTTTTCACTAATATCGGAGTGTGTTGCGCAGGTATTCAATGGCGGCTGATGACTGCCTATCTGAAATTGTAACCAAAGCAATGTATACTGTATAAATGTTCTTATTTTACACATGTATCTCATGTATTTAATGTTTCCTATAAATGGGTGAAGACCTGTTGGAAATTATTGATAATAAATAAATAAATAAATAAATAAATAACCACTTATCCAGTACTTCTTTTTCTTCTTTTTCGAACATAACAATGCCACTTTCTGATTTTCTTCAAAATTTTATTCGTCAGAATCCGAACTTAAATCTAATAACAACAATTTATGGTTCATAGCTCCACGTACGTTGCTCTTAAACTAAGCAATCCCTTTTGAGATATTCGCTTCCAATGGCCGAGTTTACTTCGCTTCGTTTAGCTTAACTCAGCTTCAGTTCGTTTCGCTTAGCTTAGCTTCGCGCGCAATGGCCGCCCGCCTTAATAAAATGTCATGTTAAAGTTGAAGGAATAAGGAAGGATTAATACCTAATGATAATTATTATCAGTCTGCAGTTTTCCCTTTGGAAAATGGTAATAGGTATTTATTAAGACCCTATTACTTATCTTATTATCTATCTACTTATTAAGTACACTAAAGGCATTATATTAATTTGCACCTGGGAGCTTAAAATAAAGACACACCAGAAAGAATCAACAACAAAATATAAAATCAAACAAGAATAAAATAACATAACAAAGAAAATGGGAATAAATCAGAGATGCTTGTACTAAGAATAGGGGGAACTTTCTTCCTCCTATTTCTCCTCTGCACTCATGCTCATGACAAAAGTTTGGTGTGTGGTCTGTGCCTCTAGTGATGGCTATTTTTTAAGAGGGCAAACTCTTTTGGAAAACATGCATATACATTTTTGGCATAGTCTCTCGCCCAACTATTCCTATAAAATTGGTACGTCTGAGCTTCTCCTAAATAACTGTGCCCACGGAATCTTGACGCGTCACACCCTTACAGAGAAAAGTCCACATATTATGTGGTACGGTTCATCGAGTGAACTGGTTATTTATATGAACCCATCCAAAGTTTTTCATAACACAGAGCGTATGCAGAGGTAGATAATTCATAAACGCCCCCTAGACCACTAAAAATCGCCAAATAAGAAAAATAAGACATTTAAAATATATTTTAGTGATTTTTTCGTAGGATTCAATCTAAGACATTAATTTTTTTCCATGGTCTACCTAAATTACGTTTTCATTTGCTCACATGATATATTATAAGTCCCAAAGGAGGTAAAAAATTCCGGATTCGGATAAGAGCCTGATAATGATATCTGAAAGGCAACGAAAGCGGAAAAAAGAACAAATTGTCCATTGTCACATAAATACTGCCAATCAAACGTCAACAGGCGATATAGAAAACAATAATAAGAGATGGAATATCGCCGGCTGTCTCTGCGCTAAACCATAGAACAGGGAAAATCAATTTATCAACAACGATTATTGTATTAAAGGTAATTGAAATCCGTCACCTGTATTCTCGCATGAGCAATTCGTGCGATCGCAAAATCCCGAAAATGTCAACTCTCTTTTATATTTACACAAAAGTCATGCTACACCAACGCATTGATCTATTCAGTTTCAGTAACTGAACTGAGCCCGAAGCGGAAAAAGTCCGCGTTTAAGCACCCCCACCCTCTCTAACAATTACTTATACTGCCACTCTGTGGTCTAATTGATTTATCTCAACAGCATACCCTTTCCCGTAACTGGAGACCGCTCTAATTCAAATTGCCTTACCCTTCCAACTCCGCCGCCCCAATGCTAACAGGGTTATTGTAGGCTTTGTTTCTCGCCATAATACCCGCCCAAGAAGATTCGGCGTAGAGATGGCGCAACGGCTGATGTAAGTAACTGTGATCCAGCAACAAATAATGATAATTAAAGTAATTAAGACATAATTACAAGCGCCCCGTAGACGGCACGGCATTTTATTTTTTATTTTGAACGCTAACCGTTAACAATAGCCCCGGAGAATATCTCCAGAACGTGTTGCTCAATCGTTTTTGTGTTTCGCCGTTCTGATCAATAGAACAAACGCTACCAGTTTGCTAATTAAAGCGACTTTTTAGTTCAAATAATAACGGAGTAACTATTAAATTGTTCACCCGGTTCTAGGCTTCTTAAAATATGAAGGCAAGGTTGCAGTAACATGTTTGATGTTGAATCATTAAAAATTTTACAGAAAAGGTACCTTCTTCTCTCCTCTGATAAGGTGCAGGATTAGGGCCTTGGCGTTTCCTCTGGTCTTCTCGCGTTCTCCCCTCTCTACCTTTGACATGACAATCGGCTGCGAGAGCGTTGGGAGTCAAAATGGTGTTGAGGCAGATACTATTTTATGAACATCCGGGCTTAGAATATCTAATTGAAGAAATTGATCTGCATTTTGGGCCTGAATTTGCCCTTGCGAATGCCGAAATCTGGCTTTAAATGCAAAATTTCTGGGAGGTCTCAGCAGCGGCGATGCAAAAGAGAAATTTGTAATGTAGCGAAACCAACGATTTAAAATAATGGGATGGGGTATTATTGCAATAACTATCTATGGAGCATCAGAGTTAGAAGCGCGAGACCAAGCTGATCAGCTGATCATGTTTCTGGTATACATGGTTTGCGAGTGGTACAGAAGAGTTGCCTGTAAGACAGAAAAAGCGACATTATTTTCAAAAAGGTTGCTATGGTTGCCATTTTCGTTATCAGAATTGAACTTCTAATGATTCGCGTGAAGCAAAAACCTGACTGCGAAATAAAAATCAAAGTGGCAAAACTCAGGGGAAATGATCGATTTTGAAACTCGAGCAAGATTAGTTGATTCGTAAAGAAGAAGAGAAACCAAAATTCAGTGGTGTTTCGTGGATCGAGTAGATATGGTCAGGGTTCAGCAGGTCTCGCGGGCATAAGTGAGCGATAAGGGTGTCATTCTAGGGTTTTTTTTTTTTTTTGAAAAAGTACCTCTTTTTAGTGGTGCTACAGAATACTAGCAGCAGTGAGAGCAATAGCGAGGAATTTCAAGAGATAGGTACGTCTAAGTATCTCCTCACATCTGACACCATCAGTGTACATTTTCTATTTTTTTAGAAAATTCTTCTTCTTCCATTTTGGTGTTTATACTTACCACTCTTAATAGCTCACGTCATTGATTTACTAATTAAGAGGACTCTACACTTCGCAACCCCCGAATCCTATGTGCCTCACACGCCTCTGACCACCATTCTTGGCAATCCTCTCGGTCCCCTTGGTAGGTGAGGTGGGGCTAAAAAATAACTGGTGTTAAGAGGGTCCCAGCTTTTGCAATGGTAAACGGTTCAAACTGCCATCCGGAGTGCTTGGTAATACACAGACTAGACCAAAGAAGCAGAAAATCGTTGAAGCTTGTACCATTTCGTAGAGTAGGATTACAGAAACTATCAATGTGGCAACAGCAAAAAAAGCCTACTGACCTACGTAAGTGTACGTTCTGCTACGATCGTCTGACAGTAGTGGTTTCGTCGTTCTTTTGACAGTCATAGTTGTTGGGTAAAATTTTTTTAAGTGCCATTTTATGTACCATGTTAATACTCTTCAGAATACAAAGTTAATATTTTTTTCAGGTCATTGTCATATTTTAATTTTGTAACTACCATTTCACCAAACCATTCCTTGTCTATATCTCCCACCTTTAATCGGAGGCCTCAGCGACCCCGAAAGGGCACATATGAGACGCGGGGCATGTCGACAAACATTCACCTCGCTAATAATTATTCCTGACGGCCCACTTAATCAGGTAAGGTCGGTGGCATCTGTGTAGCGGGAGCGTCGCGACGCCGCAGACCCCGCCGGACAAATTGTATGGCGGTTTAATATTCCTTGATATCACCGGGGAACGTCTACCGGGAATATTCGCGATTCGAATGGGCGATAAATTCTGCAATATTTCAAGCCGCTTGATCATTTTGAAATATAAACACTCAGTTAACATGTCTCTTCGTTTAAATGTTTTTTTATAAGAGCATCTGTGGTAAAAAAACACAAGATAACGGTTAAAATAAATTGAAAGGGATTTAATGAAAATATGTTGCTGGAATTTTGTAACATGTTAGTCCAAAAGAAAGGGGAATCCCTGCTGCTCTCATTCAAGAATTAACCAACAGTTAAAATTATTAATTAATACCTACAATTATTGTCGTTACGTTGCATTAACCTTTAGTTGAGCGCAAACAGAACTTTTACAAACAGCCTCCAGTCATTCAATCTCATTTAGAATAGCAAACGAAACTTCTCTAATATGCAGCAGATGACAAGACACATTTTGCACAGATTGCAGGTTACCGAGAGGACACAATGAAGTTAATATTGAAAGCCATCACCACAAGGCACAATCTCCAGACCGAGTTTCCTGTTTGACTTTAACCAGGACTTTTTACTTTAGAATTGCAATAGGGGAAGCTCCATTTGTGCACTACATGTGATAGTGAGACCATCTAATATCGATGTTCAAGTCAATTGACTCCCCAGGGTATGATCATTTTCTTTTATTATGTCATATGAATACGTTCTTCTTTAAACTCTCTGGGGTACAGAAGGAGCAGATTAATTATGTAGCACAACCAACAAAATTTGCACGCGGGTGTTTCCATCAACAGCTCAAAAATTACTTTTTAACAACCAAATTTAATTTTCAGTGAAAACGTGAGTCAAAATATTTAATCAGAGAAACTATTAATTGTTAATTGTCGAAATCTGTTCTGGGTAGTGTAAAAAGCTCTACCCCTCCTCACCTTTATCTCTTCTTCTTTCTCTCATTCTCTCTCTGTCTCTCGTTAATTGAATGCATTTGCACGGTATAGAATGTAGACACACATGCATGTAATTATGATGGCGAACACGATATACGCATTAAGCAGAAACAAGACTATTAGAGTTTGCGGCTACCACGGGTTGAAGCATCCTCACGCTTTAATAGCAAAATCTAAATCTAACCAAAAGTACACCTATGTGGGTTGCATCGATGATTGCTACAACCTAACAATAATAAATTAATTGTAAAAATGAACCTTAACCACATAAACAGGACGACTAATATAAGTGAAATACCACCAACAGGTAATATGCCTGTTTTTTCGAAATATTCATGAAAAAATGGATGCCTGCAGAACGGGAAATAATTTTATGTCAGTAAAGTTGACTGCAATACGAATGGGACAAACAATCCAGTTGGTTTATAAAGTACTTCGGAAATGTGGAGTTTTCGGCGTTTCGGCGTTTTCATTTTTTACTTTCCAAGTTATTGGCTCTGTTTCTTTTTTTGGGCCACCCTATATTTAAGCGACACCCCAAAAACGATATGTAAAAAGAATTCAAGTAGCTTTTAATTGACGTATCACTCGATATCTGTTGCCTATGATGATAAGCGAAGGGGTAGCCACCCCTGCCAAGGGTAATGAATTTGGGTAGTAAAAATTGTTACCTCAAAATGTCCCACTCAATAACAAAGTTGATTTGTTTCGGCGTTTTTTCGCGTACATTTTCAGTTTACAAATTATTAGGCCTGTTACGTTTTCGTTGGGCCAGCCTGTATATTAAAGTGTAAATGATTCTCAAGAATATTTTTAGAACATGACTCATGAGGCTTATAAGACATTGATCGTCACACTTGGATGCTCGTGGCTTCTTTGGAACCAGGACAAAAATCGATAGGAGCCACTCTTGCGGAATAATACCAGTTGTTCAGATTTGAGCAAATGAGTCTATATGATGACAGGAATCGAATTATTTTCATCTAGCAGTTTCAGAACCTCATCGTACACTTTTCGTCCGGCCCCACTGCCCTACCAGATTTTGACATCCTTATAGCATAATATTCTACCTCTCTTCGGATGTTGAGGATTTTCGTAAAGTGGTGGTGGTAGTGGAATTAAAAATACATTAATATTAGAGAGAACTGAATTGGAAAATTCCCTGCAAAAAATTTTTAAATAATTTCTGTTAGTTTTATTTTGGTTGTTTGTAGAAACAAGTGCTGCGCTCGTTAAAATTTTAAAAGCACTAGCCACACTCTACCACACTCTAATCACGATTCCTATACAGGGTGTCCCAAGATTTCTTTATCAAGGGATATCCGCGTTATTTCAGATGCTCTAAATTCTCCAATAACATTAGAAGAGCTACTCTCAGCACTAAGAACATGCAGAAAATCCGCTCCTGGACCCGACAAAATTCCATATGAATTCATAAAAAACCTATCAGATAGAGGCCTACATACAATTCTACAATTTTACAACAAGATATGGTCTGACAGATCGTTCCCAGATCTATGGCGAAGATCAACCATAATTCCCATTCACAAACCCAACAAACCAAAAACCGACCCAACTGCCTATCGACCTATTTCCCTAACATGCAATCTAGGAAAGCTGTTGGAAAAAATTGTAAACAGACGCCTAAACTGGTACCTGGACAACAAAGGCCTAATAAACCCCATGCAGATGGGCTTCCGCACCCAAAGGTCTACACTCGACAATCTAGTCAAGCTACAGACAGAAATCTCCGATGCATTTGCCAACAGTCAGGAACTCATCGCTATTTTCTTCGATATTGAAGGTGCTTTCGACTCCATCAGAACAAGTAAACTGATGCAACAGCTCGTCGAAATCGGACTTAAAGGAAACATATTAGCCTACTTGTTCAATTTCCTAAAGCACAGAAAATTCTCTGTCAAAATAAACAATGTCACGTCAAGATGGATCCAACAAGAAAACGGTGTACCTCAAGGCTCCATACTTAGCGCTACCTTATTCAATATTGCCATAAATAACATCAGTAATCATATCTTACCACCAGCACAGCACTTATTATATGCCGATGACCTCCTGATCTACTGTCGCGGGAAAAACGTCCTAGCAACCAGCAAAATATTACAGAAATCCATAGAAAGGCTAGAAATATGGTCAAACAATACAGCTCTCAAATTTTCAACCACCAAAACAAAACTGATACGGTTCTCAAGAAGAAGACTATCACCCCCAACCCCGAAACTCATGCTGTACGGTAGACAACTCGAAGAAGTCAAAGAACACAAGTTCCTAGGGCTAACATTCGACTCTAAGTTAAACTGGAGATCCCATCTAAAAGAACTAAAAGCAGACTGTTTGAAAAGAATCGACCTACTAAAAGTCCTAAACAGTCTCAAGTGGGGTGCACAGGAAGAGATACTATTGCGCATCTACAGAACAATGATCAGGTCAAAAATTGACTATGGCTGCATAGCGTACGCCTCGGCATCCAAAACTGATCTTCGACATCTAAACGTCATCGCAAACACGTCACTAAGACTAGCGCTAGGCGCTTTTAAGTCAAGCCCAAACGAAAGCCTGCATCGAGAGGCAGCCGAACCTCCTCTTTGGATCCGCAGAAGACAGCTTGCTGCATCATATGCTGCGAGACTATCCTCAAGCCATCACCATCCCAACAAATCGCTACTCCTACCGTCAATATTTCAACTAACCTACAGCAATCGCACACACACCCCACCATCTTTCCAATATCAGCTACAACAACTCAAAGGAACCGTAGACCTTTCCAAGACCACCACAAGATCCCCATCAGCAACTCCGCCCTGGCAAATAAAGATCCCTAAAATAGACGTTACGCTTACAAGATTCCCGAAACACGACACAGCACCACAGATAATACGGCACTCCTGGCTCAACCTTCTGTCTAGATACGAACCTCACTGTGTCATGTACACGGATGCATCGAGGACCGCGAACGGAGTAGCGTGCGCTGTTACAGACATGGCAAATACCTTCACCTATCGACTTCCTAATTACTCTAGCACTCATACTGCGGAACTTTATGGGATTCAGAGAGCATTCCAACTCATTAAACAAGACACAACAGGAAGAAACAAGTACGTCATTTGCACGGACTCCCTGTCGGCAATCCAAGCCATAACCTCTGACGACAACACGAACCCCCTCAGCAGAATAATACGAGAACTTAATAATGAGCTAACAAATGCTAATAACAAAACTATCATCATCGCCTGGGTACCATCCCACACAGGCATACAGGGAAACGAACATGCAGACAAGAAAGCTAAAGAAGCCGCCGCTAACAGCACCCACCCTATAGACATAAGCCTCCAACTTGACTACGACTTAAAAGCCCACTTCGCAAACGAATGTCAAACTATATGGCAAGAGTACTGGTCAAGACAAGGTAATAAATTAAACAGAATAGAGTCTACGATACAGCCCACCCCTCTACCCCCCATGACGAGAAACGAACAAGCCAAATTCAGGCGACTCAGAATAGGCCACACTCGCTTGACACACGCCCATTTAATGGTCAGACAACCACCACCTACATGCGATATTTGCGAAGTAGAAATAACGATAGAACACATACTAATCCACTGCCCGAAATTCCAACACCAACGGAGCTTACACCAACTCGACAACAATCTGAAGAACATATTGACCATAAGCCCCAACAAAACTGAAAAACTGATCAACTTTCTGAAACAGGCGAATCTCTATGAAGAAATATAAAGTTAGTGTAAGCTAAAGCACGAGTATGTATTATAAACTGCAAGCACGGAGTACAATATTAATGTCATTTATATAAACACTTAACGTAGCAAATAACTACCAAAATGTTAACACACTACTGTACATAAGTGCCAATGGCCTTGATGTCGAGGCACTTTTCTAGCAAATAAAAAAAAAAAAACAAATGAAAATCAGGAAATTTCAACCATACTCCTAAGGCTTTGCAGTTGCACCCTCAATGCCCCTTTACGCCTTTCCACCCCTAAGTAATCATCCCCTACTTTTTTTTTTCAAATGACACCCCCATATTTTTTTTGCTCCGCAGGATTGTTGACTTCTTTCTGAATACGAATTTCATACGATTTTTTAAATCGAGACATATCTAGAACGCCGAATATAACATAATATAACAAACGAGGGTTGTCAAGGAATAACAATTAACATTTAATATGACATTAAAATCACAGAAGCAATTATTATTATTAACGCCTATATCGAGTAACACCGGTATTACTAGTTAAGGTGGTTGGAGGAAACATTAACACAAAAAACAAGTAATTACAACTCCTTGACAACCCTCGTTTGTTTTGATATTATATTGTTTTCGGCGTGCTAGATATGTCTCGATTTGAAAAAATCGTATGACAATGTATTCAGAAAGAAGTCAACAATCCTGTCGAGCAAAAAAAATATGGGGGTGTCATTTGAAAAAAAAAAGTAGGGGATGATTACTCAGGGGTGGAAAGGCGCAAAGAGGCATTGAGGGTGCAGCTGCAAAGCCTTAGGGGTATGGTTGAAATTTCCTGATTTTCATTTGTTTATTTTTTGAAATAACGCGGATATCCCTTGATAAAGAAATCTTGGGACACCCTGTATAGCAATCTGTATAATGTAGCCGTGTAACATGAAAGAATCGACGAAAGCGATGCACATCATAAATTTGTTACCATGTCAGGTGAGGTTTGACCCGGGAGCGGCACCGCGGTCTTCGTTTTATGCATCTTTAATGCGCCTGCCGACCGCATCGATTCTGCCAGATACACCTTGGCTTTCGTCAACTCAGCGGATTTACGACCGACTATAAAGAGCTCACCTTCGCTGGATCGGAAAAGGAAGCCGGACAAATCAGCAAATCACCCTTCCGGGAGCTTAAATGCTTACCGACCTGACGCTGCTTCAATTCCCCGACCGCATCCGCAAACGAACATTATATTAATTGAAAAGTATTCAGACTATTTTATCGAACTCGAGTACACCTTATCTCTACTGATAAGAATAAAGCGTCCTTCCTGACTCGCATAAATTTATTTAAAATTAAATGCTTTTATAACCTATCTAAAGGGTGCATGATAAGAGAGTAGAAGACCCTCTCATTTAGAATTGCTAAAGTGTTACCTTTGCTTACTTTGTTTCAAATAATCGAACGAGTAGGTAGTTGAAATAAGATTGAAATAAGAAGAAGATAAAGACTAGCTACGTCGAAGGCTGCACTCTTTGAGTAGGTACCTATTTACTTAAGCGTCTCCTTTGATCTTTGATAGAGTAATTTTTCACTCGATCGTTCATGAGATCAATGAACATTTTCAGTCACATCAAAGTATCCTTGCTAGGACTCTCAGTACTCACTCTATTTACTTATTTGCTGCTTCTTGAATCCAGTTTACGTAATATTCATGGAAGCAGATTTTTATTGTTTACAACTGACACATATATCCTTACCCCACTCGCCCCCATCATACAATTACCCTTAAAAATACCAAAAAACTTTTTTATACACTTTATCAATTGAGATTATTATTTAAGATTTCTTAAGGGTGGATGATGGAGGCGAAACATGCCAAAAGATGCCTTTCGGAAATATCCACTCCAGGTTCTTACAGCGTATGTTTTTTTTTTGTGGAGGGGAAAAGCCTATGCGCAAAGTCAACCACAGGAGACTATGGGGCTCGCAACCACTGAAACCCCTCCCAACTACCCTTATTGGTCCTCCCTCGATTTCCTCCTGGCATTCAACCTTCATGATCAAGATCATTATTGGTATTATTTTTTCCAGTCGTCTCGTGATCTAATCATCTGGGTATTAAAGTTGCTTGAAGTAAGGGTCTGACCGAGTGCTAGCTCTGTTTTCCTCCTCAGGGTGTTCCGTCACGTGCATTCAAACATTCGAAAAGGGTATGGCTAGGAAAGTCTTTCTCGCCATAGTACATGCATCCATCTCCCCTTGTCCTTCGTATTCTTTTTAGGTAAGTTCCAAAGGATCCTTGCCCAGTTAGTAATTGGTTACTATAATGGTCTTATTGTCCCTCTCTTTTCTAGCCATGGTCGGATGTGGGAATGAGCACCTTGATTAGTTCCCCCTCTTCACTCTAAGACCAGTTTGCTGCCATCGTTCTGTGGCTTCTCTCTTTATTTGACTCTTGGTCTTCTTGCTCTGGCTGTGTCTTTGGGTGAAGCATTCCAGTCTCATCGTGACCATCTCTTCTCTTGCTGCTATACCCGCGACCACTTGCAGTACCTGGGTGGACACGATCCTTTACGCGGAGGTGATTCTGATAAACGCCTGGCATTGTATCCTGCACCAGAATTTACCCGTACTTGTTTGTTTGTGTCGCACTCTGCTATATTGGCTCTCCGTAGAGAGCAGCCTCCTTTTCTCAGATGAAGGTTCCCAGATCCTCGTTATTATGCCGCTGAGTGGAGGGAGTCTTCATGGTCTACTGTGCTATTGCTTCTAGTTGTGTGCCAAAGATCATCTTTCGATCAAGTGTCACCCCAGGTATTTCACCGTTTTCGGCTGAGATCTCCACCCCGTTAATTGACAGTGTTGACACCAAACTTCATTCCATGTTCCTTCTTACGTTGATTACACCATGGCCTTCGTTTTCTGCGTGACCAGAGTGAACCTTTTGCGCTCCATCATTTACTGCTCTATTGATGGCATTGTTTTCCCACTAATGGAGAGTGGACCTTCTTTGGAAGAGTTGACATCGATCGAAAGGTCGTCAACAATCGCTTCTTATTTCATTTGTATATTATGACATTCCATAGTGTTGGCCTTGGCCCAAATATTGATCCTTGTGGAAGGCCCGTTGAAGCCTCAACCTCATCCTCTACTTCTATTAGAAAGATCCAACAAGCACATCCAGGGTGATTAGTGCATCCAGTCCTGATGTTCAGAGTACCCTGTCTGTACATTAAACAAAACAAAAATCAGCTGCCCCGCTGAATTGCTGGTAAAATTTTCTTTTACACAAGGAGAGAGGGTGAGTGATGCACATACATACGGCAGTTGTAACTGAATCATCTATCAAGCTCCAGCCAAACCGCTTGTCACAGAAAGCTGAGTTTTGTCATACAGATGATACAGTGAAATATGATACAGTGAAACTTGCGTGATCTTTTTTCTCTTTTTAAGTGGATAGGCAGCATTTTGTATATACTTATGAAGAAAAAATACATTTTCAATTATTTTTTATTATATTTTTCCGCAAGTTCAGGTTTATCCCGCATAATTCACAAAGATGTAGGGTTGGTGAATGAACGTAAGCACTTTCGTAACAGTTTCACTCAGCAGATGGTGAGTGATTCGATTTTTGTGAACGTGGTTCGATTCCCGCAAAAAAAAATTCAGCAGTATTTTTAAATTTATTTACCTCTGAGAAGAAGTAACAGGCCATGCTTCACCGAAAAGGAATTATGATTGTTTAATTAATTAAATAAATAAAATTAATTAGACGAACAATTCGATCACCGACAAATTTCTTTTGTTAAAACCAAAACTTTTATTGTAATGATCTTGTTTTGTTAATTGTATAGCCATGTATAGTCCAATATAGTAGGATTAACTTTAAAAAGTCAGATGTGACGTCACACTAACCGTCCGAATTAATATTTTTAATTTCACCAGAAAATGTCAAACAGTTAATTGTCAAGTTGTAAAGGAGCGCAAATTATTGAAGAAATCATTCAAACAATGAATTGAATCGCTTACGTCAGTTTGAGACCCACTGACAAGTACATAAAATTTATTCACGTAATGACATTCTATCCTCTGTGGTGTGCATTCAATTCTCATTCAAAACCAATGTTGACGTATACTTATTTATGCGGGATGGAGTGTTTAGACAAACTGGCGGTTACTATAAAAACCACGTATATGACACAAAATAAATCGAACTATCAAAAGGATGTGTATTCTTAATCGATACGTATGACTTTTTAGACTTTATTGGACTATAAAGTCTAAAAAGTCATACGTATCGATTAAGAATACACATCCTTTTGATAGTTCGATTTATTTTGTTTCATATACGTGGTTTTTATAGTAACCGTCCAGATTGTCTAAACACTCCATCCCGCATAAATAAGTATACGTCAACATTGGTTTTGAATGAGAATTAAATGCACAACACAGAGGATAGAATGTCATTACGTGAATAAATTTTATGTAGTTGTCAGTGGCTCTCAAACTGACGTAAGCGGTTCAATTCATTTTTTGAATGATTCCTTCAATAATAATTATTACGCTCGTTCACAACTTGACAATTAACTGTTTGACATTTTCTGGCGAAATTAAAAATATTAATTCGGACGGTTAGTAAGACGTCACATCTGACTTTTTAAAGTTAATCCTACTATAGTGTCGTTATTTTTCCTCTTGTACACTTCCACTTAAATCTTAAATCTACCGATATAGGGTACCTGTATTACCGAGAGTAAAGCGTCACTGTCGATAATACAGGCACCCTACACGCATAAGTTTTACAGCGTTTCATGTGGCAAAATGTGTCTCTTATAGTTAATATCGTATTGAAAACTTTGTTATTTATTGTTTTTCTAATTATTCGTACATAATGTCATCCATCTAAGTAAGCTCAGGACGTTTTCTTGTCAATGTTGATATTCAAAACCCCCAACAAAAATTCTACGCTTGGTAGCGCTGCTGCAGTTGTCTTAAATCAACAGATCTTGTATAAAAGCGTCCGGTATTTTTTCATATTTCTAATTATGAAATCAATCAATCAATATGATATTTTTTACATTAAAAATTACAATTCAGTACGCTGAAATTGACTAATTAATGAATAATTAATTATATTCAGGTATAGTAAGATGTGGAGAAGTGAGAATTTCCAACCCTTTAATTTAAAATGACTCCCAGGCACCCAAGCGATAAAGACACAAATAAGAAACGACAGGCAAAGAAATGTCAAGCGATTTTCAGAAAGCACTTTAATCTCCTGCTATTTGCATTTTAATTTAAGTTCAAGTACGTCAATAATCTACGGCTTCCGAGCTGAGAGTCGTTCCATGCATCCTCACAGAGAACAATCCGCCTCTATAAATTATATATGAGAGAAGTTCGATTTTCCGCAATAATTCTGCTCTGGAGGCCCAGTCGAGTTGACAAAAGGCATAATATCTAAGTTGCAAACTAATTTAACTGGCAACACTCGACTGCCTGCATAATAACTGGATTAAGCGGGGGAAATTAAGGATTCAGTTGGTCCCGTTTCCACCGCGATATTAAATCAAGATCCTATCTCGGTGATAATTACTTATTTGAATGCTTTCTGCTTCATTTAAGGGAATCACAATGAGTGAAAATACAAGATTCTTTTGAAAAAGAAATAATAATAATAATAATACTATGTCTTCATCATACTCAAGTGCCTTTGTAGCCGAGCCGTTCACCTCAGCAGTGCATTAATTTTAATTTTATAATAATTTAGATTGAGGCATTGAATACCAGATGGTCTGGTGTTGGTGAAAACCAGAGACATCTACGTTTTGCTCTACCTTGAGCTCATCAATATGCCATATCAATCAAGGACACACCAGGAGAGGAGTGCTCCATCGGAAAAAACGGGAAACCTACATTGCTTGCAAGGCGTAGGTATCTATTGCCATCTAGTGAAAACGCTACTTTTGTAGAATCGCCAGAGATTCTCATAGGGATATCTGTAATTGTCGATGTATGCATATTATCGTTTATTGTTCATTGATGTCACCCTACTCGCAGGACAATATTATTCCTGTAAATTTTCATCAGCTTTCTAAACGGAAACGGAAGATATTCGCATCTTCGTGGAGCTTTTGAATTGCTTTTCAAATGATTTTTCTTTTAGCTATAGATATATGAGTTGTATCGCCATAAGGCTTTGCTTGCTTTATCTTCAGTTATAATTTAATTATTCTAATCTCTAGATACTTTTGATTGATATTAATAGTAATACTTCTTATATAGCTGGTGAATATTCAAAATTTGTTGCCAACTTGTAACTTATAAACGAGCTTCCTCCTCTACAACAGCTTAGAAACAAACTTCATAATTTCAAGTTCTGACTCGCTAGAATCTAAGCAACTTTATGAGAACATAAAGTTGAATCAACACATCTTTCACACCGCTTGTTCAACAGCTAAAATCTATTTCTCATACCTTTTGTTTTTTGCAAAATTCCACTGCAGGTAACTGTAAGGGTTAGCGAGATTTTATATTTACGATATATAGGTATAAAATTATTGCAGTGAGTTTTAATAGTGTGCTATGCGTCGTTTGTGTCCTAGCGCTCTGTCAAGGACGCCACTACTACTTATACATCACAATAAAGATAAGGTATTATTGTTATACTGCGTTTGCAACCCTTCACCATTCCAAGTTTATCACGGCGCTCGCAGATTATTACATGACGATCCTATCAGCTCTCGAAGTTTATCAGATAACAAACACCTCTATCAAAGAAACCTACCCAATTGCCCGAATTTTTGGCATGGAGTGGCAATAGCTATCCCTAGATTTACTTAAAAATTTGCACCACTGCAAGTTGAATAGGGGCTACAAAAATGTTATGCAGAAATGCGATTCCTATAAAAGTTATGAAGGTTACGAAGTCAATTGAAATGAAGAAAATATTTTACCTTTAACTAGAAGACAATTACGAGGAGGAGGAGAGCAGTGAAGACGCCAACTATTCTCTGAGATTGGTAGTCCTTAACGTTCGTGAGGCTTATGACGTTTGTTTTGCCAGCAGCTTCACTCTCCAGACACCGATCTCCTTTATTTAGAACAAAAGCACTCACTACAAATAGTAGCGTGTGTGAGTCGGAAAAAAAGCCGAAAATTGTAAATATTTTGAGCCGGAACAAGATTACTTCCCCCTCCCGTTTTCGAGGATGCTGAACACGATGCCGTTGTCAGAATTTCTCTTTGGGGTTGCGCAACCCCTCAAAACGGCCAAAAACCACCCCCTAGAGAGATAAACCGCGCTTCAATACATTTCCCTGCGAAAAAAAACCTTTCCCCCGTTTTCGAGGATGCTGAGCGCAATGGAGGTGCTGGACATCGCGTGCGACCGACCAACCCTTCCACCGGCCAATACTCACCCCCGAAATGGGTGATTTTTTTTATGTATATGTAGGCCAAACGATGGACTTTTTCGAAAAACTTTTTGAAAATTCAAGTACAGAATCACAATGGCCATAATTTAAAATTATTTTGGAGTATAAAGAGTGTCCCATATGACAGTGACATATCAAAGTTATGTTTTTTTAAATGGAATGCTCCTATGTTATTGCATTTTTAGATTGTCTGAGAAGAGGAAATAAGATTGGCTTTTACAGTTGGTGTTTAAATTCAGAAGTTTTTGAGTTATAAACAAGTGAAAATCGTCATTTTTTAAGTACAACGAAAACGGTTCAAGATCGAGAAAAACGGCCTACATGTTCCTATTTTAACTTTTTATGTACTATCCTATGGTATAGAAACATTTATATTGTACTTTGTTTGATTTTTTTATTTGGTGACGCGTGGAGAAATCTCAGATTTTTTCAAATTTTTTATCATCCTGTATAAACATTTCATCTACATCATAGAATAGTACATGAAAAGTTAAAATAAGGACATGTAAGCCGTTTTTCTCTATCTTTAGCCGTTTTCGTTGTACAGGCCATTGAACTTAAAAAATGACGATTTTCACTTGTTTATAACTCAGAAACTTCTGAATTTAAACACCAACTGTAAAAGCCAATCTTATTTCCTCTTCTCAGACAATCTAAAAATGTAGTAACATAGGAGCATTCCATTTAAAAAAACATAACTTTGATATGTCACTGTCATATGGGACACTCTTTATACTCCAAAATAATTTTAAATTATGGCCATTGTGATTCTGTACTTGAATTTTCAAAAACTTTTTCGAAAAAGTTCATCGTTTGGCCTACATATACATAAAAAAAATCACCCATTTCGGGGGTGAGTATTGGCCGGTGGAGGGGTTGGTCGGGGTCGCACGCGATGTCCAGCACCTCCATTGTGCTCAGCATCCTCGAAAACGGGGGGAAGGTTTTTTTTCGCAGGGAAATGGATTGAAGCGCGGTTTATCTCTCTAAGGGGTAGTTTTTGGCCGTTTTGAGGGGTTGCGCAACCCCAAAGAGAAATTCTGACAACGGCATCGTGTTCAGCATCCTCGAAAACGGGGGGGGGGGGGGAGTAATCTTGTTCCGGCTCAAAATATTTACATGTTCGTCCGACTCACACACGTCACTAAAAGGAAAATGGAGATCCAATCTGTGAAGCGCATTTCTTTCTGAGGCCGGACGGCTAGCTAGCCCGCTCCTTTAGAAGGAGAGCATTCCTCCTGAACTTACCTAGTTGTTTGAAGCTAGCAGGCTATATTAATCATTGCAACTTCTTATGAATTATTATATAGGCGCTCAGGTACGCGCTGCGTCACCGAAACACTTCGTTATAAACAGTCGTTTTGAAAATTTTTATGCGAGTTGTGTTTATGCTTTTCTGGAGGTAAATTTCATCCAAGATATCAAGGTATCAATAGCCTAGAGGCTAAAGGCTTAAAGGCTAAACAACACTGCATGAGTTTGATTCCCGAGCTTTTTCTTATGAAAAATATCCTCAATTTATGAAGGAGCTACTATTTACATTTTACTTGCCGTATGCGGAAACTTAAAAAATACTTATACCCTCGAGTTATTAGTGTATTTTAGAAAAAAAAAATTGTGGAGGTCATATGGAGGCTCAAACAGCTATCCTTGGCTTCGGAGGGTTTCAGGATAGTTCTGTTTTGTTGTCTGCTATGAATCTCGATCGAGCCAAGCCCGTTATTTTTCTGCTTTGTTCTTTAACATACTGCTCAGTTAATTCATTTTCTCTATTATATCTCTATTATAATATAATATGGCATATGCCGGCCTGTGCTAGCACTACCAGACGAGATGTGCAGCCTCATAGCATATAGAACTTAAAAAGATGACCGTCTCCAAAACCGGTACAAAGCTGCCTTCGTACCTGTAGTTCCGCCAACCATTAGTAGATGTCGCGAAGTTCTCTGGGTCACTTGATTCGATGTAATGATTTGGTCAAGTAACCGGGTTTATCCACTCAGTTTTCCATCTAGGGAACTCAATATTTTGTGGAGTAAGATATTCATTTAGGAGTGGTCTGGCGTTGCATTTTAATAAAATCAGTCGAGTCGTTGCACGAGAAATGGCAACAATTAAAATTTTCGTAAGAGTATTTTTGAACCGCCTATATGCAAGAATTAAAAACAAATTCAACAAGATGGTAAGAAAAAAAAACCTTCTTGCGCATCAATCGCAGAAATAGTGTATTTTTATGCGATTCAATAATAAATATGTTCTTCCTATTTTTTTTTATAATGAATATAATAAAAAAATAATCCGATTTTTTTTGGGAAAACTCCACCTACCTACCAAAAAAAAAAGAATGATCCTCTCGTGGTTTCGAACCCGCACCAACAGTTAACTAGGCAAGGGTGTAATGAACTGAGCCACGGTGTGTTTCAAATTTGGAGTGCTGATCGCATAGGTATATGTAGTACGTCAGGTACCTACTACACCTACACATTTTATTTTTTAAACTAGTCATATCTTAGTTATTAAAAGACCAATTTGAATACTTTTTTCACCTGCATGTAGGTGATTTAATTGTCGTTGCGATTGCTTTTCTAATTTTCAGAACCATTCATAATTGAATGTGAAAAAAATAAAAAGAAATTGCGAACCATTTCATCGATTTAATAACTTTATATAAGTGTAAGTTAATTTTGCACAAGCGAAAAACTTTTTTATTTTTCGTTTAAAGTGCTACATTAATCGAGACGAATTGAAGCTAAGACATCAAATTATATGTTAAAGAAAAAAAAATGGAAAATTTCGGTTCAACTTCTTCAAAAATGGACTCATAAACGGTTATAGAAATTTACACATTTTTACCCTTTTCCTACCCACGACACTGGCTTATTAATGGAAAATATGCTAATTTTATTGCATTAACTCAAATTTGCAATAATTTTCTTCAAATCCTGTTAACTTGATGTGAAAGTTTTTTTGCCATCTTGCTCATACAGGGATTCAAAAAATAGTAAATTTTCCGAAAATTCCAATGGTCGCCATTTTGAAACGGCTTGGCCGATTTTGCTCAAGTGCAATACCAGACCACTCCTTGTGGACATCTTACTCTCACAAAAATTTCAGCCCCCTAGATTGAAAACTGCGGCCAGAAACCGTGCCTCAAGGACCGGATTTTTGGAACTTTGGAAGGACACCCTGTAGAAGTGACGTGACTTTTGGAAATTTTTTCAACGAAAATCTAACGTAATTCTAAAGTTTTACAAAAATCCAAAATTTTGTTCACTAATCTTGAAAGATAAAGCTACAGGAGCGTTTTTAAAATCGGAAAATCGTGATTTTGGAGAAATAAGTACGGAGGGACGCCGCTGCAATGTTGAGAACGCTTCCACCTGGGAGGCAGTTTTCCGAAATTTTTTATTTGTAATTTTTTTTAAATATTTATAATGTTTTATGTTTCATGTATACATTTGTTCTTATTTCTTGAATGAAGATAACATGAACTCAATAATGAAGATAACATCTACAACAACAAAATAATTGAAAATAATAAAGATTGTCCTAAGGGAATGTTATTTTCTTGATTCCTATTCTTCAATCATTCATAATTTTCTCTTTCGAAATTAATCTTATCGTCTTGTGTGCGATATTTCATTTAAAAACTGAATGAAAAGTTGACTCGCTGCTTGAGAAAAATTGTTCGAGAAATTTCCCAATCTAATTATACCGCTGGAACTTTTCCGAAGAGAATTTAATGTGCTTTACAAAATTCGAGGTCATAACTTTAGCTTACGGCTTTCCGGGTTATCATAAAAGAATCGCGCTTTCAGAAACGCCGGAGTAGCCAAATTAATGAGAGGGGAGCAGATATCACCGGACCTCAATTTTTGTGGAAGTTTTTCACGTTTCAGAATTGCTCTTTCGGCCATTATAGGGTTACAAACAGCTTATTTATTCTGTTGGATACCGTGTATTTTAATTAATTTTAGTTTTATTGGTATTTTGTTATTTTATCAAGTTTTAATAGGTCCCTTAGATGTATGTATGTACCTACCTGCAGCAAATAAAACATCTGTGAATAAAAATTCAACTAGTTAGTTTTTCTACACACATGCAGCAGCATAATTTTCGAATCATTCGGTAGAGGCAAATTGTAGAAAAAAGTATTAGGTATAAGTTGAAGTATGTAATATGGAATTGTATGATTCAAGATAAAAAAAAACAGCCATAAGTTTTTTAAAATCATTACTGACAGCTACTGACATGTCCTGAGCTATTTAGAAAAATTCCTTTCCGCATGAAATCTCAATTCTATAACTCACAAAGAACACACGTTATCTCGTTATAATTTTGTAGTCTTGATATCGATATCTAATTGACTGGAAATTCAAAAACCTTCTTGCGCATCAATCGCAGAAATAGTGTATTTTTATGCGATTCAATAATAAATATTTTCTTCCTATTTTTTTTTATAATGATAATTTAACTCATGTATTAAAAATGACATAAGGAATAGTGTTTTTGTCACTTTGACATCGGATAAAGTTAGCCCTAACTTTGCATCTGGATAAAATGTAAGCTAGCTTTTTAGACGCAAAATCAAGTAAGTAGTTACCAAGGTGATATTAATTGACAAATTAATAAACGTCATTTATTAAATAAATTTTGTTATTCGTTAAATTATCTCCCTAAATTACACACGAGCTTATATTTTTTATCCCGATAAAGATGCACTTTTAAACTCAAATTTGTTTTTTCTTTGGTAATTCAACTCGTCAAATTGTCAGATAAAACGACTCGTCCTTCAGACTCGTCGTTTTATCAGACAATTTGACTCGTTAAATTGCCAATAAAAAACAAATTTTCGTTAAAACTGCATCTTTATCCGGATAAAAAATAAGCTCTCGTGTAATTACCCCCGAATATAATGAAAAAATAATCCGATTTTTTTTTGGGAAAACTCCACCTACCTACCAAAAAAAAAAAGAATTATATCATCTCGTGGTTTCGAACCCACACCAACAGTTTACTAAACATCGGTGTAATGAACTGAACCAAAGTGGGTTTCGAGTTTGTAGTGTTGATCGCGTAGATAGGTATACACTGTGTCTCTTGAATTTCTGGACATAGGGAATTCCCATGTTAAAATAAACTATTGGAAATATTGGCTCCCCTAATTATTTTACAGTAAAATGTCAAATGTAAAACTTCTTAAGGAAAAAAAGCTGCTTCTTATGCTATAATTGGATTTTCATTTGGTTCATTCGTTTTCGAGAAAATCAGGAAAAACTGAACGGTTTTTCGTAGTTTTTCAAGGCTGCTTTGCTTTTGACAGATAATGCTAAAAATTATTAATTATTATCAATAACTGATTGTTCAAAAGTGATTCATTCATCATTAAAACTTTAACTGGCAAAGTATTACTTTTTAAAGAAAAACTTGTTTATAAAAATGAATTGACCAATAATTGAAGTAACACCATTGAAGAAAAAGTAAAATTTATTGAATGGCATTACTCTGGCAATTCACTTATTAGAAATATTAAAAATTTGTTATTATCTTATTAGTTATTAGCATATTATCTGTCAAAAGCAAAGCAACCTTGAAAAACTACGAAAAACCGTTCAGTTTTTCCTGATTTTCTCGAAAACGGGCGAAACAAATGAAAATCCAATTATAGCACAAGAAGCAGCTTTTTTTCCTTAAGAAGTTTTACATTTGACATTTTACTGTAAAATAATTAGGGGAGCCAATATTTACAATAGTTTATTTTAACATGGGAATTCCCTATGTCCAGAAATTCAAGAGACACGGTGTATGTAGTACGTCAGGTACCTATTATACACCTACAAATTTTATTTTTTAAACTGGTCGTATCTTTGTTATTAAAAAACCAATTTGAATACTTTTTTCACCTGCATGTAGGTGATTTAATTGTTGTTGCGTTTGCTCTTCTAATTTTCAGAACCATTCATAATTGAATGTGGAAAAAAATAAAAAAGAAATTGCGAACCCTTTCATTGATTTAATAATTTTATATAAGTGTAAGCTAATTTTGCACAAGCGAAAAACTTTTTTGTTTTTCGTTTAAAGTGCTACATTAATCGAGGCGAATTGAAGCTAAGACATCAAATTATATGTTAAAGCAAAAAAAAAAGGAAAATTTCGGTTCAACTTCTTCAAAAATGGACTCATAAACGGTTATAGAATTGACACATTTTCACCCTTTTTCCTACCCACGACACTGGCTTATTAATGGAAAATATGCTAATTTTATTGAATTAACTCAAATTTCCAATAATTTTCTTCAAATCCTGTTAATTTTATTTCAAAGTTTTTTTGCCATCTTGCTCATACAGGGATTCAAAAATAGTCAATTTTCCAAAAAATTAAAATAGCCGCCATTTTGAAACGGCGCGGCCGATTTTGCTCAAGTGCAATACCAGACCACTCCTTGTGGACATCTTACTCTCACAAAAATTTCAGCCCCCTAAATTGAAAACTGTGGCCAGAAACCGTGCCTCAAAGTCCGGATGTATGGAATTTTGAAAGGACACCCTGTAGAAGTAACGTGACTTTTGGAAATTTTTTCAACGAAAATCTAAAGTCATTCCAAAGCTTTACAAGAATCCAAAATTTCGTTCACTAATCTTGAAAGATAAAGCTACAGGAGCGTTTTGAAAATCGAAAAATCGTGATTTTGGAGAAATAAATAAATATATATATAAATATATATTTATATAAATATATATATATATATATATATCGTGGGCAGGTGAATTTTGGAAAACCACTTTTTCGTAATCTGGGGGTCATGATCGGTGGACATTTGATGAGTTTGGGTGATTTTTGGAAAGTGATGTCGTCCTCAATAGTGTATTTTTTGTTAAAAAATACACTAAAAAGTCCTGCCTAACTGAATATTCGCTCAATTAGAATATGGGGGGATATAAGCAGGCAAATTACCTACATCTTGATTTTCTGCGAATATGAGAATCGAAGTTCTGGTAAAATGGAGTACAGAAGTGGGATATCATAGTGAAAGGATCGTCGCAATAATAATAATTTTTTTAGAATCAAGAACATTTCTACAAAAGATCCATTATTCAGTTAATAATCGATTTCCATGTATTTTTATCTTTAACCATAAAAAATGGAATTTTATTTAGTTGATCTATTAAAATTGAAAACAAAAATAAATTAAAATAGCAGACATTCTACGTTATTCTATTATTCCATTGTATATTCAAGCTATTATTTTTCTTCCATTTCTTATCTATTTATCTAGTCATGTACCGGGTGTCCCAACACTAGTGTTCACCCCCTAAATAGAGCTTAATTTTAAAGATAAAAAATTGAAACTTTGATGATTTGTGTACTTGATATAGGACCACCACGGAATGGCTTTTTAATAATCACCTTTTTCATGACTCCATAATACGACATTGTCCAGTGCAGGTTCAGTGTGCCGGCTAGCCCAGCAAGAGCCGACCTTCTATTTATTTGGGCCCTATTTACTTTGTCATAAAACTTTATTGCACCTACCGTTTTCAGATTATACTGATCACCCTATTGCACATCATAAATCAGTTTTCTACCTGTCATTGCTATAAAATTATATTTTATTTAATTAGAGCCTTATAATTAGTTTTTTCACATTTCTTTCAAGCGATTTTGATTTTATTAATCGATTTCTACCTATGTATTGAAGAAAAATCTATTTTCTTTCGACAATTTACCACCATATTACAGTTTTTTATTGCTAGCGCCCGAACTATTTTTTTTTTAATGAAATGGATCATGCCATTCCGTGGTGGTCCTATATCAAGTACACAAATCATCAAAGTTTCAATTTTTTGTCTTTAAAATTGAGCACTATTTAGGGGGTGGACACTAGTGTTGGGACACCCGGTACAAGAAAAATCGCTTTCTCATAGCCCTCATCTAATACAATCACTCAAAAGCGGTGGAATAACAAAAATTATAAATAATAAAATACAAGAATCAACTCCCAAGCGTATTGCTTAACTTGCAGGTGTTTCTGATAATTTAATAAAGTTTTAATAAACATAATTTAATTATCTGATTGTCATTTTTTGATAATTTGATAATAATAATAATATTTATTCATCCTTCAGGACATTACAAAAATGTATAGGACAAGTCAAGAGACGAAACAAAAGCAACAAAATCTGTCTCAAACATAGCTAGGTACTCTATATATTTCGCCTGATATAATCTTGAAGTTTTTGTCAGTAGGCTATTAAAATGCATTTTGACAGAGGATGTCAGCCAGGCTATCCCTTTTGACCGATTTTTGTGTGAAAATTGTCAAGTTTCCATAAAATGCGGTAAATTATCTGCCTGCATCAACAATTTCACAGCTCCTTGGTATAGAAACATTTTGTACTTTCTTTGTTTTTTTTTTTTGATTTGGCGACGCGTGGAGAAATCTTAGAATTTTTCAAATTTTTTATCACCCTGTATAAAATCAAAAAAACATTTCATCTACATCATAGAATAGTACATGAAAAGTTAAAATTTAAATTTTAAAATTTAAAATAAACAAACTTTGATATGCCACTGTCGTATAGGACACTCTGTATACTCCAAAATAATTTTGAATTATGGCCATTGTGATCCTGTACTTGAATTTGCCTATTCGTTGGATCGTTTGGCCTACAGAGACCGCTTCGAATGAGCTGGGACACCCTGTATAAAAGAGTAGAAAAAGCAAAGTATTACATTCGCGAGTATGGCTATTATTCACTTGATGATGACAATGCCACTCGTTGAAGCTCGTGGCATTATCATCATCTCGTGAATAATCGCTCATATAATAATATACTATTATGTATTCAAGATATTAATGTCAACATTCTTTGTTTCAGATTCGCAATGGTTCACCTTCCAAAGTAAGTCTTTTTTGCATTGTGTTTTTTTGTTTTAGATAAATTCCTACAGTGATAAAAAAATCTTGATTTGAATTCTTATTTTTCCCTGCTGGATGAAAGATTGTATTTTCTTACATAATTCTAGTTTTGAAAAATTGAGTACCTACCTATGCCTTGGATATTAAAAAAAAACAGTTTTTCTGCTTTACCTTTTACGACGAAAAAAATATTTTTGAAAAAATTGTTCGGAATCAACATTAAGAGATGCATATAAAAATTCAACTTCATTATTGTCCAACTACAAATTTTAATAATTTTTAAATATGATTCTTGAATTTGTGAAATAAGTAAACATTAAAGAATTCGGAAAACCATAGTCGACCAATAATTTTGAAATTTGATATACCTACCTACTTAGGGGCCTAAATGTTGATTTTAAACAACTTTATTAAAATAACGTTTCGTCATATTTGCTACATAAAAAGAACTTGACTCCACATAAAAAAAGTGTTTTTTTAAAATTTCCGTGACAGGCTTTATTTTTGAAGTATGTTGGAAATGTTAATCAAAGAGGCTGAACCCGAAAAAAAATTCAAATAAAATATTTTTCATCGTTTATAAGAGCCGTTTCACCTACCCGGCGACATAGGTAGGTACTCTATATCTTGCTCCATATTTTCAGTGTAGTTGTTTTTTTTTCTTGCAATATAGGAACTCAATAATTTTTATATTTTTTTCAGTTTTTTAACTGTTTACATTATAAATCTTTTTCAAATACTGATAACCGAATATCTACTAATTTCTATTTTTGGGAGAATAAACTCGCTTATTACTTAATTGATTGCTTACTGCGAGTTGTGAAAATTGTCTTTAAAATAATCCAAATTTTAAATTTTTTATCAATTTTAGTGATGTGTTGGGCTACCCTGGTCTGGGCATTTCCCCAACGTGTGCTGGGGATGGAATATTCTCAAGTAGAGCAAGAATCCCCGAAATATGTTGGGAATGATAAGAAGTTACCTATGAAAATAAAATAAAAATGCGAAAAGAAACATTTATGGCAGATAGTTTGATACCTAACAGCAGTTCGAATACAATAATATTAATTCAAATGTTAGCGAGTCCCCTCGTCATTCGTATGCCTACTTTGCCTTATGGATAATCCGGCCCTGATTACGACGGTAAAATTAATGGAATAAGTAAATTCCTTAATTGAATGAAATTAAATATTTAAAAGATGCTATTAGCAAAGTAAAATACAAACATCTGCTCAAAGTCCAACACTAATAATAATGCAGAGAAGCCTCCGTAAACAAAAAAATCTTTAATAACATTTCTACGCCGGGACGTGAAAAAACACCGCAAAAAAGTGTCAAGTTGATATAAGCATGTCGGAAAATCGTTTTATAAAAAATAGACAGTGAAAACGTTTACTCGAAAAATTACATTTCTTTTGTATCTCGAAGAGGCGGACAGCTACCGATGACCCGATTCAATTATTCTGAAATTCTCATACTTAATTTATATGGTATGGAATAGCAGCACACTATTCTGTGGCACAACTAACCATAACCATAACAACCCCTTTTCGTCTATATGTGTGAAAGGCAATATTACACAGTACCTACACACGTTGGTCACAATGTTTGCGATCAGAAATAAGTATGAAGTTTTTTACACAAATTCGGAACTAATATTCAAAGTGCATTAGAAAATTACCTACATTGCTTACCCATTTTTGATTTTACATAGGCAAGTGTAATTTTTTATATAAACGAGATACTTCATAATCCCGACAATTCCATTCGTACATTATTACACCTATTTGATTTCTCAAATATCGCTGTTGGTATTGGATATTTTGTGTCGAGGAAGGAAGAGAGAATGCAAGTGGATAAATTTATCGATAAAACTGCTTATTCATAATTATGTTGCTATGGCAATGGCTCGATTCCTTGGCACTCAAGTCACAATATTATTAATTTTATTAGGTATTAGGAAATATTTTATATGAAAGAAAAAAGATTTCTTGCCCTACCGGTGTTTGAACCAGGGTATCTTCTAACGACAGTCAAGGAGATTATCCACGTGGACACATGCAGACATTTTTGTTATAAACGAATGCCAGAAATGCTGATATAGCTACCTACTGTTTTCCATTTGATTTTTATTAGAAAAATCAACATAAAACACAAAAATTGTGTTTTTAACAATAATATTTGTCGTTTAAAAGGTATTCTTGGTATTGTTACGTTTATAAATAACGTTTAGTATCTTATTATTCGATGGAATTGTCTCAACAAAATACCAACTCGACTTTAGATTAAGCGGGATATTTTTATATGCAGTTGTTTTCTCATACATACTTGCATGTGGGAAATTTAACTCCATCTGCAGCTGTCGTTAAATTTCCCATGCAAGTAAGTATTCGAGACCAACTGCATAAAAATATCCGGCTAAATCTAAGATCTCAAGGTATTGTTACGAATAAATAAAAGGGTGCATTCTGTATTAGAAAGTGGGCGGGACAGAGCAACGGTAGCCATGAGTTATCGACAGGCGACGCCCCCCAGCGTTCTGTGTTGACCAGGGCGCGTGGTGGGGGGTCAAGCCGGACGTGCCCACCAGTAAGCGACAACAACAGCTGACGTCCTGTACACTTCTGGAACCCTGATACCCCGACGTAATGATCTCGCTGAAAACCACGGGAAATGAATGGAAAATTCTGGTCATTTCCTGTGGAGAAGTTCCAGAAATGGATGTTTGAGTGTCTGGGAGCCGAAGATCTAGGAAGGGAATATTCTCGAGATCTTTCTCTTGGATTTGTTCGGGAAATCGAAGCGAGCCGTCGGCAAACCCTCCAGAAGCTACAAGAGGTAGGGATGCCCTATAAATAGCCAGCAAGCAGGCGAACTCAGTTAGTTTTAGTCTAGCAGTGTGCGAAGAAACAAGCGGAAGAACCAAGCGACTAGTGGCGATATAGAACAGTGCGGTATTCCTAAGTGACTAGTTACAATTACAATTACAATTACAAATTTCTTTATTGTACTTGAATTACAACAGTCATTGCTCAGTACAACAGCGTCATTACAGAAATTATAAAAACAAACATAAAGACAAACAGTAAAAATTTTTAAAACACACAGCATGTCAGCATAACGCCGGGAACAGTGAGGGTCGAGACGCGCAGAGACACAAAAGAAATCAGTTCTCGATCGAGGCATAGTTCCATCTCTATGATAAGGATGGATCAAGGCTTTGAGTTTTAGGTGTTTTAATATCAGACTGCAGGTAGGGATGGGGGGTGGAAGGACAGTATATCAGAGGTAGTGTAGGGTTCCAACTCCGTGAGATGTTTCCGGAGATACGCACTGTACGCTGAGAACCCAACAGTTGCAGGATCTATTTTGAAGTGGTTCAGGTATTTGATAGATGCGTACGTGAATGTCCTTTCTGAAGACGACAGATGGTGTGTAGGAGGTTTAAACAAATTGAACCTGGTACTGTAGTGATGGGTGAATCGGTAAGGTAAAAGTCTATCCTGATTTTTGTGGATCAGTTTGAGCAGAGAGAAGACATACAAAGCAGGCACGGTAAGAAGTCCAAGCCGCCTGAAATGGCCTCTGCATGACTGCTGCATTGACAAGCCTGTCAGGATCCTAATCGCTCTCTTTTGAAGAAGAAAAACCCTTCGCAGAGATCTCTCAGACCCACCCCAGACGGCCAGCCCATAGTTCACGTGGCTGATGAAATGCCCATAATAAGCAAAGAGAAGAACCTCAGGGGACACCGTGTGCTGAAGGCGTCTAAGAAGGAAGCAGACACTAGCAAGACGACGGCACAAATGATCTGTGTGAGCCGACCAGTTTAGGTTCTGGTCGATGTGGAAGCCCAAAAACTTCACCACGCCCTTCGGCTCGATCAAGGCACCATCGGTGGGTATGGAGGGTAAAGGTGGAAGACGTGATCGGCTAGAGTGAAAATCAATCAGTTCAGTTTTGTCTAAGTTAAGTCTTAGTTCATTGGCCCCGAGCCATAAACTCGCTCTTTTTAACGGGAGTTGAATGGTATCTATCAGACTAGGAGGGTCGCCTGGTTTTGCCTAGTGAAAAGTAGTAAAGTGTTATAGACCAAGTAAAGTTGTTGTGTATAAGAAGTAGTGATATTTGTAACATTGTAATCTGAAATTATTGTGGACATTAAATAAATAAATTAAACAGTAAATTTGTGTTTCCCAATTATCCGTCGAGCCTACGGTTAGGAAATCCGTAACAGTATTATCCCCGATTTTTATTGTCCACGGTCTTTAAGAACCTAAACAGGACTAAACTTATTACGCCTTGAATTTCACCATAAATACGGATGGACACCATAAACACCGAATTTATGAATAATACTCATGACGTAAGCCAAATTTTATTTTTTAATAATTAAAAAATTTATTTACGAATGAGTTATCGCTGGTAAACCAAGAAGGTGAATTTGGTAACATACCTCCAATGCACAGAATACCTACGCGTTGCTCCTTTCTGTGTATTCTCTATTCTCAGCCTAAAACTAATAGATACATGAGTCAACAAGGTCTCTTACATAAAAATAAAAACGAAAACAAAAAATAATTTCATAGCTAATAATATGAATTTATTGTGTCACAGGTACGTACAAATGCTTCAAAAATTCAAAGCATTATTCCGAACATTATGGGCACTCTGTAAAGAAGACATTATGTACCTACATGAAAATGTAGGTGACATTCCTGAATATCGAGAAAACAACTGTGAAAGGAGAATAATTGAAAATATTGAAGGGCACATCTGTAAAAATTTCAAATATGTGTGAACAAATCACCAGTCTGTTTCCAAGAAATACAAATTTATTGGAAGGTTGACATAATTCATTAAAGCAAAAAAATGCTTTACTCTAAGCACCTTTCATTGTTGAAATTTCTGGAAAGCTCTGAAACGAGCAAGGCATTTTTGTATAAATTCCGCAATCCTACAATTTAGCGCTTAAAAACACAGACAATCTCCGATTATTAATTTTAATCAGAACTCACACTAACATCTACATTAGTAGCAATCATTAATCCTTATATCTGTGTAGAAGTATTTTTTATGGTATTTTATCTTACGTTCTTATTTTTACGATTGTCTTATGAATTTTGTCAATATTGTTATAATTTTTAGATCTCCCATCTCCTTTGGGATTGCTTTATTGTCCTCAGAAATAAAAATCACGTTTAGTCAAATAAGGATAGCCTAAAAACATTTCATTTACTACACGCTAAATCCATAGATTCGTTACACGTGTGTAATGGAGAGCCATATTGTTGAAACCATGACCTGTTGTTGTAGGATTAAATTATATTGCAATTTCGGGGGAAAAAGTACCACCAAAGTACGTTAATTTTCAATAAATCGTGGACCAATAATATCCCATAGCTTAACTGGCTATGGGCTATGAGAATGTGGAGGCATTTTATATTTTGACTTATTAGCTTTGCTTTTTTAAGTATATACAGGGTGACATTTTTAAAAGAAACATTTTATCTTTGCAATAAAACATCAAAAATCGCAAAAACCAGTTTGGGTTTACATATAGGAAGAACCAAAATGACCAAAGAAATGACTCAACCCTTAGGTAGCCAACCACCTCAATGACAAAATTTTTATTGACAATCCCCCTGCTTATGATACATCATTGAAGAGCATTTTGAATGTTATTTTCATTTAATAACTGACAGTTCTACTAAATACCAGAATGGTTCCGCATTCTGCGCATATTCGAAAATGCGTGGTAATTGGAAACATATCAGTGAAGCTCCTAGATAAATTCGATGACACCTCAGGAAATTATATAAGAACCGCCATGGCTGGACACTTAGTTGTATTTTGGATGTGAATGAGAGCTGGAGTATCACAAAGTAAGGAAAACATAGAATAGTCAGTTATAGCAGCCAGTTGTGGTGTTTAGCTAGGTGTGATTATGAATAGTGAAGTATAAAACGTAGTGAAGTATATGTATACAAGCGAAGTGAAAGAGTATAGTTGTGTAATGTCTGTGTGGAAATAAATAAGATGAGAAACAGCTGATTATTTAGATTTGGAGGTTATTGTTGTGGAAGAGAATGAAGAATTTTGTCTCGTAACAATATACCTAGTCTATTTTTTCTGAGGTCAGAGATCGACAATCTGCTGTATTTCTCTGCCGTAGTTGCTCAAGTGAATCTGGTTTGGTTTTATAAACATCGGATTTAAAGTACGTCTTCTCCCAATCCATTGATTATTCAGGCCGACTCGACTAGAAAAACAAGATGAGGAGGTGCCCCATCTTATGTTTAAAAGCTTGTCGCTAAATTTGAAGAAAATGGATAATGTTTGGGCAAGGAAGTAGTGGGGAGATATCATAATTAGGCCTGCATTTCGAAATGAAAACTTAAACGAAGATATCTATTTGAAAATGTTAGACACAGACATAACCGTTGAGTCTGTGATTTTCCATGAATTAGAAAATCAAACTGGCTATGATGGCGCTGATTTAAACTTGATATTAACTGAAAGCTTATCAGATTTTTAGCATCGAGCACCTCCTCATTTTGTTTTCCCAGTCAGGCAATTGCTGAATAATCAGTATCATTGTCAGTGGATTGGCAGAACAGGCCGTTTTGAAAATTAGTGAAATAATTTTTATTGGGGTTGTCATTAAAAATTTTATAATTTGGATGGGTGGAGTTTTAAAGGTTGACGGGGATGAGTCATTCCTTACGTTATTTTGGTTCCTCGTCGTATTACCCAAACGCTTTTTGCAATTTTTTATATCTTTTTTGTTCCAAAGATGTCGCCAAAAACAACTTTTAAAAATGCCACCCTGTATATTTTGCCAGCATTATTGCGCTAGCTTTGCTTATTGACGTGTTAATTAATGATAAAGTGCTTCGTCCGAAAAGAAAATACCTACTCTTAGAATTTTGCAAAGCTCTACAACACGGTTGTTTCACCCTTGATGCGCAATAGAAGAAAATTGCCTAGACTAGAATGTTTGACGAAGCAATGACGAAAAAAATGTAATTTTCATATTTACTTGGGCTTCTACACCCTAACAGCGAAGAGCTCAATGTCTTTTTGTTGTGATTTTCATTTCCAAACTAACTTAGACCATTTTTGTGTAAAATTTTAACAAGTCCACTTATGCGAAACTCGAAAGAGGATAGGATCACCATGTGATAATCGGAGAGAACCTCGTCACTTGGTTAGGATCACTATACCGTAGGGTGAACGCACTTAAATGATAACAATTAAATTTTTTGGTTATGATAATTCTTCATTGTAATTTCATCAAAATTTCAATATTGATTCTATGATTCTAGTTCAATTGATTCTAATTGATTTAATGAATAATAATTCCTCTGCTTTCACTCTGACGGTCACTACCGGTTTATAGAAACATGTCAGATCATGATCACTGGCTTTCGCTGACAAATAACATTTATTTTAAATATTACTCTACTATATACATCTAATGTTTAATTACTTTGATTTAAAAGTTGAAGTGACAGAAGCTTAAACGGTAGGAGAAATCGTTACGTTAGGGCCGGTGTTGGTGCTCAACTCAGACTTCAACTCAGCCGAGCGATTTAGACTTGGGCATGATTCACGCGTATTCACTGATAAATGTGATGAAATTCCCATGGTAGTTTCATCGTATCAACTTCTATAATTAGGCATAACACTTTCTACCCATTATCTCATCACTTATTCAGAAAGGCACTTATGTTGAAAGTGCCAATTGCCACGTGTTCAAAAGAGCAAGTGGTCAAAGCCTGCATGTCTCCACCTAGCTCATATACTGACTATGAGCTTTTAGCGTTACGTTCACTATTAAAATGCAACTCCCTTTTGCTCGTCTTATTATCGTACATCATGCTTTTCATTAATTAAGAAAAGAAATATTTTAAAAGCCACAAAACGGTATTTTGGCCTCATTCTATTATTGAGATAATATTAATAATATGACAACGTTGCAAGGAAGTTCAAACATTGAACTTCATGAACTTCATGGTATAAGAATAGTTCAAAAGAGTTCAAACACCTCGTTATCGTTTTTATGAGTACGCTCAAAGCGAAAATGTAAATCGATAGACCGATGGGTCTATATTCGTATTACGGGGGCTCTACCGAAGCATAATAACTGCGAAGGAGGTAGTTGAGCTATTTAGTAATTAAGGGGCCGCGGTCGTCAAAACGTTTTTTGCTCCACCCGAAATTAGGGTCTGAGATTAAAGTCGGGAAAGCAAAATCACGCTTCTGAGTACAAATAATCATATTTCCTAGGAAGCGGGTTTCATAGTTCTGGATCGTGTTTCGGCAGATGTAATTTTAGAAAGGCGTCAACTGAGGTGTCTTCGCAACGCATTGAAGATGTCATATCTATGAAATTAAATTCGTTATTTTACTACTGATACATCACTAATAAGTGGTATCGTTTCACTCTTCCTAATAGTCTATGCGTCATAATTCAAGTACAGGATCACAATGGCCATAATTTAAAATTATTTTGGAGTATACAGAGTGTCCCATATGACAGTGGCATATCAAAGTTATGTTTTTTTTTAATGGAATGCTCCTATGTTATTGCATTTTTAGATTTTCTGAGAAGAGAAAATAGGATTGGCTTTTACAGTTGGTGTTTAAATTCAGAAGTTTTTGAGTTATAAACAAGTGAAAATCGTCATTTTTCAAGTTCAAGGCCCTGTACAATGAAAACGATTCAAGATAGAGAAAAACGGCTTACATGTCCCTATTTTAAGTTTTTATGTACTATCCTATGGTATAGAAAAATTTTTACTTTCTTTGATTTTTTTATTTGGCGACGCGTGGAGATATCTCAGAATTTTTCAAATTTTTTATCACCCTGTATAAACATTTCATCTACATGATAGGATAGTACATGAAAAAGTAAAATAGGGACATGTAAGCCGTTTTTCTCTATCTTCAGCCGTTTTTGTTGTACAGGGCTTTGAACTTGAAAAATGACGATTTTCACTTGTTTATAATTCAAAAACTTCTGAATTTAAACACCAACTGTAAAAGTCAATCTTATTTTCTCTTCTCAGACAATCTAAAAATGCAATAACATAGGAGCATTCCATTAAAAAAAACATAACTTTGATATGCCACTCTCAAATGGGACACTCTGTATACTCCAAAATAATTATAAATTAGGGCCATTGTGATCCTGTACTTGAATTTTCAAAAAGTTTTTTGAAAAAGTCCATCGTTTGGCCTACAGAGACCGCTTCGAATAAGCTGGGACACCCTGTATATATAGTAAAAAGAAGACGTTTATTTGGGTTCTAGGGCTCATAGATAATACTGATCTTAAAGCCAAAAGCAGACAAAAACAATGTTGAAGACATGGATGGCGAAATGGCCATCCCAAATAGAACCCAAATAAACGTCTTCTTTTTACTATAATTATGTATTTAGCTCGAATAACTCTCCACTTTGTAATTTATATATATTGTTACGGATTTCCTAACCGTAGGCTCGACGGATAATTGAGAAACACAGATTTACAGTTTTATTTATTTATTTAATGTCCGTAAGAATTTCAGATTACAATGTTACAAATATCACTACTTCTTATACACAACAACTTTACTTGGTCTATAACACTACTACTTTTCACTAGTCACTTAGGAATACCGCACTGTCTATATCGCCACTAGTCGCTTAGTTCCTCGCTTGCTCTTCGCACACACCGCTAGACTGAACTGCCTAGTTCGCCTGGCTGCTGGCTATTTATAGGACATCCCTACCTCTGGAAGTAGCTTCTGGACGGTTTACCGACGGCTCGCTTCTATTTCCCGAACAAATCCAAGAGAAAGTCTCGAGAATATTCCCTTTCTGGATGTTCCGCTCCCAGACACTCAAACATCCATTTCTGGAACTTCTCCACAGGAAATGACCAGAGTTTTCCATTCATTTCCTGTGGTTTTCAGCGAGATCCTCTCTCTGGGTGAACAGGAGAGCAGCAGTGTACAGGACGTCAGAATGTTGACGATCGCATACGGGTGGGCGCGCCCGGCTTGACCCCCACCACGCGCCCCAGCTAACACAGTACACCGGAGGCTGTCGCCGGCCAACGCTTTCTCCGTCCCGCCCACTTCTTAGTCCACCCTTTACTCGTATCAATATATACAGGGTGTCCCAGCTTATTCGAAGCGGTCTCTGTAGGCCAAACGATTGATTTTTTCCAAAAAAATTTTGCAAATTCAAATACAGGATCACAATGGCCATAATTTAAAATTATTTTGGAGTATACAGAGTGTCCCATATGACAGTGGCATATCAAAATTATGTTTTATTAAATGGAATGCTCATTGTACAGGGCCTTGAACTTGAAAAATGACGATTTTCACTTGTTTATAACTCAAAAACTTCTGAATTTAAACACCAACTGTAAAAGCCAATCCTATTTTCTCTTCTCAGACAATCTAAAAATGCAATAACATAGGAGCATTCCATTTAAAAAAACATAACTTTGATATGCCACTGTCATATGGGACACTCTGTATACTCCAAAATAATTTTAAATTATGGCCATTGTGATCCTGTATTTGAATTTGCAAAATTTTTTTGGAAAAAATCAATCGTTTGGCCTACAGAGACCGTTTCGAATAAGCTGGGACACCCTGTATACAACGTGATTCTTTTAAGGCGCCCATTAGAATATTTTCCACTTCTAATTGATCTAGAGATCTAAAACTTGTAGCCTAGGTAACATAAACAATTACGAGTCAAAATGAAATTTAAGCAAGATGGCGGCACATTTAAAAATGGCGAAAGCAATGGCCATCGTTGTTTCTTTAAATGGAACACCCCATATATTATTGCATTTTCAGATTATCTGAGAAAATGTAATAACAATGGTGCTTATAGTTGTATTTTAAATTGAGTAGGCTATAAGTTATAAACAAGTGAAAATCGTGATTTTCCAACTTCAAATTTACCATTTACCACGAAAACGGCTCAAGATATCAGAAAACGGTTTACATGTCCCTATCTTAACTTTTCATCTGGTATCCTACTGTATAGTTGAAATGTTTATACAGGGTGATGAAAAATCTGTTAATTTTCACCACCCTGTATAAACATTTCAACTCCATAATAGGATACCTCTTTAAAAGTTAAAATAGGGACATGTAATCCGTTTTCTGATATCTTGACCCGTTTTTGTTGGAAATGGCTTCAAAGTTGAAAAATTGCAATTTTCACTTGTTTATAACTCATAGCCTACTCAATTTAAACTGTAACTATAAGTACCATTGTTATCACATTTTCTCAGACAATCTGAAAATGCAATAATGTATGGGATGTCCCATTTAAAAAAACAAAGATGGCCATTGCTTTCGCCATTTTTAAATGTGCCGCCATCTTGGTAATATTTCATTTCGACTCGTTATTATATATGTTGTCTAAATTCCAAATTTCAGATTCCTAGATCAACTAGAAGTCGTACTTTTTCTAATGGGCGCTTTAAAAGAATCATCCTGTATATATATATATATATATTTATAGAAAATTGTTAAGGGCTATAGGCAAAAAGTCTTTTTTTTAAGTGTGGTCTTTATTATAAGATCAACGTTTCGACCGAACAATTTGGGTCATCTTCGGGATTCTAAAATGACAAAAAGGAAACAGTTAACGATATAGCAGCTACTTACTAAAGATAACTTACAATAATTTGACCAATTCAATAGGTCTGGAAACATTTGGTGATTAAATGAATTAGAAAAATTGTAATTTCTCGTCAACTATTTTCTTTGACAGATGTTTTGTCATTGAAAATTTATAATAATTATTACATAATAGTAGGTATTAAGACTAGGAACAATTGAAATAATATAAATATAATAATTACAGAATAATATAATTAAATTTTCAATGACAAAACATCTGTCAAAGAAAATAGTTGATGAGAAATTACAATTTTTCTAATTCATTTAATCACCAAATGTTTCCAGACCTATTGAATTGGTCAAATTATTGTAAGTTATCTTTAGTAAGTAGCTGCTATATCGTTAACTGTTTCCTTTTTGTCATTTTAGAATCCCGAAGATGACCCAAATTGTTCGGTCGAAACGTTGATCTTATAATAAAGACCACACTTTAAAAAAAAGACTTTTTGCCTATAGCCCTTAACAATTTTCTATTAATATATTTATTTGGCAATTACTTCTATTATAATAATTATATATGTATATTTATATATTTAAAAATTAGTAGTTTATATACTACTAATTACATAGTTTATTTCGACTGTCCAGTTATATAATGAAATTGGGAATTATTTGGGATTGCAGTCAATTAAATTAAAGAACACTCTTTTTTCTACGTCAAGCTTTCGAATTAATTTTAATTCTTCTTCAGGACTATAGAATTTGAGATTAAAATTTAAAGATTGTAAAAATTGTTAACCATAGGACTGTTCTTGCATACATTTACAGCAATTAACGCTAACAAAGATAAAATTACATAAGTACTAATGAAGTTCAATTTCCAATTCAGGCCGAAATGATAAAAATTTTTATAAGTTTTTCTAGTCTAAATGATTGACATATAAATTAATAGTGTTCTTTAATTTAATTGACTGCAATCCCAAATAATTCCTAATTTCTTTATATATTTATATATTTCTCCAAAATCGCGAAATTTCGATTTTCAAAACGCTCATGTAGCTTTATCTTCCAAGATTAGTGAATGAAATTTTGGATCCTTGTAAAACTTTGGAACGACGTTAGATTTTCGTTAAAAAAAATTCCTAAAGTCGTGTTACTTCTACAGGGTGTCCTTTCAAAGTTCCCGAAATCCAGTTTTTGTCATCTCATTTTAGGTCGCAGTTTTCAATCTAGGGGACTGAAATTTTTGTGGGAGTAAGATATCTATAAGAACTGGTCTGGTATTGTACTTGAGCAAAATCGATCGACCCGTTTCAAAATGGCGGCCATTTGAATTTTTGGAAAAATTGCTTTTTTTTAACCCCTGTATGAGTAAGATGCTTTGAATAACTTTGAAACTAAATCAACATGATTGGAGAAAAATTAATTGAAATTTGATTTAATGTTATAAAATTCACATTACTTTTATTAATAAGCCAGTGGCGTGGGTAGGAAAACGGTAAAAATCGCTTAATTTCTCTAACATTTTTGAAGGAATTAAATTGAAATTTTCACAGTAGGCAACTATGCTAATAGCCTCTAGCCCTTGAAAATTTCAAGAAGTAAATAAGAAAAATGGCGGAGTTATTTAAATTTTTTTTTACATGATGTTTACTTCTCTAAAATTTTAAAAACGCTTCTGTAGCTTCACCTTTCAAGATTAATGAACGAAATTTTTTACTCTAATGCCCGTATTCATCAATAAATATAACCCCTGGGGTTATATTTTGGAACATGTGATTGGTTTAAAATTCGTAGCGTTCGTAGGGTTTGAGCATTAGACCAATCAGCTGTCAGAAAATTCAAAATATAACCCCAGAGTTATATTTTGAAGTTTGATGAATACGGACATAAGTGAAACTTAGAGATGACATTTGATTTTCGTAAAAAAAATTTTCCTAAAGTTTTGTTACTTTTACAGGGTGTGCCTCAAAATTTAAAAAAAAAACGGTCATGAGGCACGGTTTCTGGTCGCAGTTTTCAATCTAGGGGGCTGAATTTTTTTGTAATAATATAACTGCAAGTAGTCGTCTGGATCTGTGTTTGAGTAAAATCGGAATAGCCGTTCCAAAATGGCTGCCTTTTAAATTTTAGGAAAAATTGATAGATTTTGAACCTCTAAATAAGCAAGTTAGAAACAAAAACTTGTAAACAAAATTAGCATTATTGGAAGAATAGTTATTGAAATTTGAGTTATCGCAATAAAATTTGCATTTTTTTATTATTAAGCCAGTGGCGTGGGTAGGAAAAGGGTAAAAAAAAGGGTAAAAGGCTAAATTTCTATAGCCGTTTATTCTATTTTTCTATTTTTGTACGAATCGAACTGAAATTTTTCCAGTAGATAACTATACTAATAACCCTTAACTCTGAAAATTTTCAAGAAGCAAATAAGAAAAATGGCGGATATATTCGAGTATTTATAAATTATGTTTATTTCCTCTAAAATTTCAAATTTTCAGTTTTCAAAGCTCCCTTTTCACTTTTTCAGTTCTATTGAAGGTAGTGTAAAAAATAGTATTTTTTAGGTAAAGTCAGCCAGTGGCGGGCAAAGGAAAACGAGCAAAATTGTTCAATTTTACCATTTATTTTGGTTTTGTTAAATTTAAAAATCCATTCTAAGGCACGTTTTCAAACGAAGTGAAATGCAATTTTCACAACTACGCTAATATGACCTGACTAGGGAAAATTTCAGAAAGCCAATTTAAAAAGCGGTGAAAATATTCATAAATTGGATCGCTTAAAAATACACTATTTATGTGATTGATGCGTAAGAAGGTTTTTATATTAAAAACAACCAACATCAAAGTTGCTGCCTATTTCTAGGTAGTTTCTGGGTAAAATATCTCCATGCTAAATATATCGACATGAAAACCAAATAAATCATATCTAATGAAAAAAAGAAAAGTCGATTGAAGAAATCACTTGCAAACTTCTCTTTGATGAACGTTTTCAATTTCCGTATTACTTCTCGTCGTAATTCCGTCCCTCAATCTACATCATAAGAGAAGAGAAAGCATTGTGGACAGATCTCGCGAAACACGGAAACACGGCAAGAAAGACTCGATATTGCATTTGACCTAATAATATTTTCAGAAAATTATTTTCCAGCCTCCTTTTCAAACACTGTTCGTCCGTAAGCTTCATTAGCGAAATTCGATTAAGCAGCTTTTATCGCTGTTGACGGTGTATTTTCCGAATAATGACATACTCGGTATATAGCGACCCCGTTCCATCTACAGTCAATTACGAAACTGTGAAAAGATAAATGAAAATGGAATACGAGTTTGATTAAAACCATCTAAATGTAACAATACGCAGGTACGTGTACGAACAGCTTGTGATAATTACGATTCATAAACATAAAAGGGCAGCGAACGTTCTGAATCGTTAATACAATCATGAAAATAAACTCCCCAAACAACAATTATTATAATTGTTTATGTTCCCAACAATTCAAACAGAGTTTCATATCAACAACCGAGAATCACATACACACAGAAATTTCAAAAGAGTGTTATCTTATTGGCGATCAGAACGTACAGATGGTTGAACCAAGTCTCTAAATAATTACTTATCATATAGAACATTAATTATCCAATTTCATGGCTCCTCGATACTCCCATAAAGGACAAATTAATGTGACACACAATTTACTTTATCGTGGATATCTTCTGACGCATGGAAGGGTCTACATGAATTCACCATGGAGGTTAAAATTAATTTATGAACTGAACACAGTCAAAATTCTAAACGCTACATTACAAGATCTTCAAGATTAAGGATCAATATTTTCTTAACACAAAGTTTTCCCTAGTACCGAGCTTCGTATAATGGTCTGCCAGCTCGTTGCCCTGTATTCCTGAATATGTTCATCACCGCTTTCTTGTCAGGCGGCCTGTCCATCACCTCGGCGCATTGCTGAATCAGCTGGAAGCCAATTCCGTATGAGACCAGACCTTTTGTAGCAGCCTGACTATCTATACAGGGTGTCCCAAGATTTCTTTATCAAAGGATATCCACGTTATTTCAAAAAATAAACAAATGAAATTCGGGAAATTTCAACCATACACCTAAGGCTTTGCAGCTGCACCCTCAATGCCCCTTTACGCCTTTCCACCCCTAAGTAATCATCCCCTACTTTTTTTTTCAAATGACACCCCCATATTTTTTTTGCTCGACAGGATTGTTGACTTCTTTCTGAATACAATGTCACACGATTTTTTTAAATCGGGACATATCTAGCACGCTAAAAACAATATAATATCATAACAAGCGAGGGTTGTCAAGGAATAACAATTAACATTTAATATGACATTAAAATCACAGAAGCAATTATTATTATTAACGCCTAATCCAGTAACACCGGTATTACTAGTTAAGGTGGTTGGAGGAAACATTAACACAAAAAACAAGCAATTGCAACTCCTTGACGATCCTCGTTTGTTATGATATTCTATTGTTTTCGGCGTGCTAGATATGTCTCGATTTAAAAAAATCGTATGACATTGTATTCAGAAAGAAGTCAACAATCCTGCCGAGCAAAAAAATATGGGGGTGTCATTTGAAAAAAAAAGTAGGGGATGATTACTTAGGGGTGGAAAGGCGCAAAGGGGAATTGAGGGTGCAGCTGCAAAGCCTTAGGGGTATGGTTGAAATTTCCCGAATTTCATTTATTTATTTTTTGAAATAACGTGGATATCCCTTGATAAAGAAATCTTGGGACACCCTGTATAAGCAGCAATTTCGTTTCTAACCTAAAAGATAAATAAGTGTAGGAACAGATGGAACCTAAAAAGTTCCAGCTAACTGATTTTGTTGTCGTCGTTCTTTAGTCTTGGCAAGAAAAGGAGCATCGACATCCTTCATAGGACCAGAACCATTCTGTGGCTTCGAAAATACTTTCTTCAAGGCACAATTCCAAAAGTAAGAAGAAAAACTGAGAGAAACTCATTGGAGGAACCTCTCAGAGTTGCGACAAGCCAAAGAACTTCTCGGGAACTTCAACCGAGAGAGGTCGAAGATACTCTTCAACCTCAGCAAGGAACGTCTCAGAACACTGACAGGAGTCCTAACGGGACATTGGAAGCTCAAGGAACATCTGAGGAAGTTAGGCACAGGAGAGAACGGAGTCTGCAGATACTGCGATGCGATAGAATTCAAATTGGAAATTACCCGACCTTGATCCTCTCAAAATCCTGACGTTTTTCAAGGAAACGGACTTGGAAAGGGTGCTTCACTAAAGGGATTCCACACCAGGCGAAGCACAGTAGAGGGGATACAATAGATCTCTTAGGTAACAGAGACTTGATCACCCTCAAAGATACAAATACAATAGTCCCTCCGCTGACTTTGATAGGTATCATCACCAACACTCGCAGCCTTTGCTTGTCGGAATTGGCTCCGTTAAATATTGATATTATTCCCGAAAGCGGAGACAGCGTGATCTGGACTTTTTGAATGACTACCTTTACTTGCGCTCGCCGAATGTCGTCTTAGTTTTTTTTTTGTCATTCGTCCGTGGTTTCACTCTCCACTCCCCACTTGCAGTATGCCATCACGTTCAACAGTGCAGGGCCCAAAATTCACCCTGCCGTATGCCGTAGACTCCGCAGGCTATTGTAATAATAATCGAGGCAACCCCTTGTTTCTACAAAACAATCAGACGGTTCGTTTACGGACTCGGCAAAGGTAACGTTTGAACTCGTAAAAAAATCACTTCAAAAATCGGATTGGAAGGTCTGTTGCTCGATATTTCTCTAATAAATTTATTTAGAGAAAGTTTGGCATGAATGTTTATCCCATCCATCTTGGCAGCAACCAACTTTATACAACAGGATGATGTATAAACCCAAAGCGGGTCGTACAGAACCACACCCCAAGTATGTCAGACCTATTAGCCTAACATCATTCATACTGAAAAGTCTAGAGAGACTGCTGGATGTGCACATCAGGAGGAGTGTCTTAGAATTACATCCTCAGGAGTGTGCACCAATATGCCTATCAAGCTGACAAATCAACTGATTTGGCACTTAATAACCTCGTGGGGAAGATCACCAAATCCCTAGATGACAAGATCATGGTGGGAGTCTTCCTTGTTATAGAAGGAGAATTCAACAATGCATTACTAGACTCATTGCATGAAGCAGCGGTTTTGAGAGGAATAGATTTACAACTTAGAATATTAGAATAGCAATGAACAATCTCGTTGGGGGAGCTGAAATCAGCTTCAGGATTACTCTCCCCCCTGTTATGAAATTTTCTTGCAAATGACCTGCTGGAAATTCTCTATTTATGGAGAGTATGCGGATGACCTTATCATTCTAATTACAGGAAACTCTCAAGCGACTATCCAGAAGAAGAAGGTTGGACCACCCACTCTTCCAGGAGAAATTCAGAAATTTATTTGCGGAAGAAGCTAAATATTTGGGTGTAACCCTTTTTAGAAGGCTACTATGGAACTTCCATCTGGAAAAGATCATTCATGGAGCAAAACTCTCCTTATGGAGTTGCAAAAAGATCTTTGAAAGGACTCAGGCCATTGGTCCCAAACAAATACTCTGGCTATGTAATGCTCATTAAAGGAGTCGTAAGCGACCTACCCACTAGATAAATTAACTATAAATATATAAATAACTATAACTATAATAAACTAAACAACTGTAATAATTCTGCACCCCTTCTCAACCAGTTATCTTCCAGAGGGGCAGCTGCCAAAACTTCTCCAGAATTAATGTTCCCATCTTCCGGAGAAGGCAAAGTATTGTGTTATTTAAGGAAGATTTCAACAAACCGACGTGAATTTTTAATTATCAACTCAGTTTGACCGTTTTCGTCTTCGTCTACTACTAACAGTTTTCACTACTAACTGCTTCTAGTACCCAAGCTTAATTTAATTAGTTAAAATAAGCAAGAAATGCTCAATTTGATCTTCTAATAAGACTTGTCCCAGCATTATGAATACTGGAAGCATTCGAAATTAATTATCCAGGTGAATATTCTCGCTAATAAAAATAATGAATTCTCCTACAGTAACCGGTTTCTTCCTGACGTTTTTTTTTATATAGTTTCGTTACAGAAATAAAAAAAAGACCCACGTAAAATTAATATAAATTTAAGACAAAGAGAGAAATTTCATACCTCGGACAAGTGTGCACCTCATTTATGCGCAATGTAGTGATCAGGAATATAATGCCACATAAAAAAGAAAAATATTCCTTACAAAATTGGCCCAACTTTACTATCTTTCCCTTCCCTGAAATAAGTCGGTTAGTTTAGTTTAGTCAAGCATTAAACCAGAAAAAACCAGGTAAGCGTAACTCATTTGCACTGCTGGTGCCGGTGCTGGTGCTATATAAACGGTCACGTGCCACCTAAAATAATGATATGAATTTTACATCCACTCCTTATATTACATTTCTCCCTTTGGAGACAAAGTAGTTCTACGTGCACTTTCTGGCGAGAGAAGTGCGGTTTTATAAAGGTTCGTAAAATAATGCAAGCTCTACAAAATGTATGCCATAATGATTCTTTCCATTAAATAGAGATTAGTCCAAGTATTTTATTACTCCACTAGGTGATATAACGTTCTCAACAGGCACTTACTATTTAGGTAAATTTCAACTAAATGCTTTTTGAAAAAAACAATTAGACTTAATTTTTAAATTAGAACCGAATTTAAATCTTCATAAACTTTTTTTAAATGGCACTTCCTAATTGTGATACATCGTTGCTTCTTTAATTCTTTATTCTTTAACACGAGTATAACCTATAACAACAATCTCCAAATCGAAACAATCAGCTGTTCTCTTATTTACACACACGGCTAACTCTTTCACTTCACTTGTCACAATCACTTTACTTTATGTCTTCCTTACTCTGTAATATTTCAGCTTCCAACAACTTCCAAAATACCACTGACTGCTAGTGTGCCAACAGCTTATTTTATATCCCATTGCCGTGTGGACTCTAGAAATGCCTGCGAGTTCCACAGATGACTCCACACAATCTCGAACATGTGTAGAATGCATGACCATTCTGGTATTTAGTAAAATGTGAGTTATTCCGATCTGACAATATCTCATTCCTGTCAAGTCAGCCGAAAACCATCTCGAATCGAATTGCGAGTCATCACAACAATAATAATTGTAGAAGTAAACAAAAACAAATACGAATTACGAATCCGGAATATTTCGGGAGTGCTTTTTCATTATAATATTTTCAGCCAAATTTCAAACTATTTTTCGACAAAAAAAAATAATAAAAATACAGGGTGGTTCCTGTTACCTGAAATATCCAAATATCTCGAAAAGTGCGTACTCTGCGGAAAAATGTTTTCTACAAAAGTGGTTTTGTTCGGTGCGGGACATCGTTTAAATACAAAATCCACACTTCACCCCACATCTCTTGTGAGGGAGTGGGGTGAAACTTTGAAATTTTAAATAAAACCCCTATTTTTATTGCGAATTCGCACGCAGCGACAAAAAAATGCGTAAGCGTTACTTGAAATATTTTTTGCACATTATCTTTCACTGACAAAAAATTTTCAATAAAAAACAGGGGTTGTTATTTAAAATTTTTGTAAATAACAAAAATACTTTAAATCTTTCGCAAGGGATCAGTGATGTAGGGCGGTTTTTCTGTTTAAACGATGGTTTTTTGTCAGCGACGATTTTTGTCGCTGAATGCCAATTTTCAATAAAAAATATTGGTTGACATTTAAAATTTCAGTCACCATCCTAGGGTGTGAGGTGTGTAGAGTGGTTTTCGTGTTCAAACAATATCCTCCATCGACCAAAACCTCTTGTGTAAAGAAACATTTTTCCACGGGGTGCGCACTTTTCGAGATATAGGTACATCAGTATGAGGGTTTTCAAGGAGGAACACTCCCTCAAAGTTTTCCTATTCATAAATAAAAATAAAAAAATGACGTCATGTCAATTTTTAAGCTTTAATAAGAATTTAAAAAATTGGTGTAGACACCCAGAAACTGGCCTCACAGAACTAACAGCACGGGACCTTTAATTACACATGAAGGTATAGTGAAATGAAAGCTAGTTTGGGAAATACTCATGGTAATATGCTTTCTTTGCCACGACCCACACATGGCAACGTTATCAGTGAGATGATTGAAGCAATGGTTGTATGAGAAGAAAGTTATCAGACAGGCAAGGTTTTATAGTTAATCACGCATGAAACCTTAGTTTCCCTCGCGGAACCGGACTTCGGAAAATTGAACTTCGAGAGAGATTTTTGATAAATCAAAGCACATTGAGAGGCCGGTGAATCACGGTTTCCTTCAACTGTTACGTAAGACCTGGAATTTTTACTCGACAATAAACAATGCTGGGCCACCGTAGTTTTGCTAACTAGTGGCCTGGAATCTTTACTTAATAAAGTAAACTCTCTGGGTTCTCGTAATAGCAGTTTCCCGAAGCGCCTGATACCCGGAAACCCAGTAACCCGAGCGCCATCAAACTACTTATCAAGATGGAGCAACCAATTTCATTCTCGACTTTTTGTCAAAAAAAAAAACAATTGCGTACTACTTCAACAAATAATCAAAGATGGTGGTCACATAGCCGCTTTCTTTATTACTCTCATGTGCCTAAAATAATAAGTGAAACATCGATGTCTCTGTCTTCATCGACCAGTTGATGTTGCATTGAAATAATTTTAGAAATCCAGTAATTTATAGGATTAAATAATTGTATATAAAATGTTTTTATTTATTCACGAACAGAAACCAACAGCACAGTAAAGGGATGCACACTAAATTTTCACTAAGCGTCTCAAGATCTAAACAGTAATTCACAGTCAAGAAAGGTACATAATATATTTTGTGCACACGAGACTTGAATATATTTACTTCGTTTCTCTCTTTACACTACAAGAAAACGATACATTATATGGTACCTACCTAATGGGTACATAATTCACAAATAATGTGATGGTTATAAAGCTCATGTGCGTTTTACTTTCATGAAAATTTATCATCCTTCTATTATAAGACGGCCATTATGATGAATATAATATTTCTTTTTAATTTCGGAAAATACACTAAAATCAGAAAATATGTCCAAATACATACCCGGGTGGCTGACCATACCTCTGAACATAGGACATTGATTAATAAAACGAAATAGTTACCATGTTGACGAAATTAATTGTTGGCTATTGTCAAAGTATTTAATAATAATAATAATAATAATAAACTTTATTTTCCATATTATGACAAAAATCGGGTTTGTATTGTAACGGGATTTTTCTGTGGGTAGAGGTGAGTTCCCAGGAATGGATATTTGCCCCTTTGTACCCGTGACAAGTCGATTAAATAGTTAGGGTTTATTTACAAAAGAAGTATATTTACAATAAATCGATCTAGTACTATTATCCATACAACTGATCTTAGGGTTGCTCCGTCCTCTGAGTGAGAGAAAGGGGGTGGCCCTCGTTCTGGATAGTGACCGGATTGGCTACAGATAACCGCGTCGAAGGCGGCCTCGTTTACCATTGGCCTTTCCGGTACTGCTGCTGCTGGTGTCCTCGCTGCTTGCCGTTCATCGTCAGTAATTCCGCCGCCGTCGCACGATCTGCGTTGTCCCCGACCATATGCAAGATACGCGTCTCGGGGCCCTCCGGGCGATTACCTTCGTTGGAAGGCGCTCTCTGAAACAAAAAGCCGCTCCCGATGCCTCACTACGACCTCGGGACGGCTGTTACTGGATCCAACCTCAATACAGGTCGGGTAGGGATTGAAGGGATCTGCCGGAACCTCAATGCAGTTCCGGTTGATTACCTATTCTGATCGGTTGCCGGTCAGAGCTCACTTCACTCTGGTCGCGCTTCCGATGCCGGGTTACGGTTCGGTCAACTCAGTTCATCTACCTACTGTATCCGGCTATGTATACTGTATGGGGCACTCACTACATGCCCCAGCTGATCTCCGGGCTCAATTCACCTAGGAGAGATAGTTGTTCGCAAGTCAATTCCTCACGATGCACTCTCCCGAGTCTTCAGCTGGTGCTCTTTATATAGCCGGTGCTGGTGGAGATAACCTGCTAATCACTGTCGTAAAAACTGTATCATTCCAGATAAACCCCTTTAAGAATGAAATAAATAATAATTATCAACGAAAGCCTCGGATTTCGTTACAGCGTCTTATAAAGTGCTAAAAAGGCTAAAATAAACCTACACACATGACAGTCTTCACAAAAATTTAGAACTACTGTCCAACACGTAACTAAAATCTTCTATCTAAATATTCTTCTACACTATACAAGCAGAGATCACTCAGGAAACATCTCAGTCCCTTTCTAAATACTACAAAGCTCTCACATTTTTTGAGATATTGTGGGAAATTATTGTAGACTTTTATACTCAAATAATTGGGAATAATTTTGGCTATCTTGGACTTAAATCGTATCTCCCGCAAAAGTGATTTTTGTCTGGTGTTCACCGAGTGATCTCCCACAAGAGACAATTGCTCACGCATCTTATAAACTACAACACACAACTCAAACACAAACAAAGCCGGTACAGTAAATATTTTCAAGTCTTTAAAATTTGGTCTACATGACCGCCCCCTGTTGACAACATACATTCATAATCCTCAAGATCTTTTTCTGTGCAATAAAAACTCTGTGTGAAGTAAGTGGACCACCCCCAAAAACAAATCCCGTATCTAATGCGTGATTCAACCTGAGGATAATAAAGCATTAAAAGCTGTCCCATAGTTAAAACACTACGGATACTCCTAAACTGCTACGATACTGAACTCAACCTCGCCACTATGATGTCGCAGTGATCTTTGAAATTAAAATTACTATCTATATGAGGTCCAAGAAATTTCACAAAAATGACAACAGGCCTCATCTAAAAACAAGTGAATTGTGCTCCATTCGTACTGCAGCTGTCTGGTGCCAGTACGAATTGACAACTACACTAATATCTTTGCAATCTATCCCTGTTGTTTTTTAGAATTTGTAGCATTTTTCATGGCATACTTTGTCGAAAGATTTTTTTAAACCGATCCAACAAAGGCAGACATCATGGTTAATATCGCAACATCTTTCGATTAGTCCTTTATTCTTACACTTACGTCTCTAATCGATTTATAGTGTCCGTTTATACTGTGATCAGTCATCCAGCTCTGTTTTCTCTTTCTTCTGTCTTCAATCAGTTCACTATCCTGTGTTTCTCTCAGTATGTCTCTAGACCTGTTCCAGATTTCCTCCACACTCCATTGCTCTCCTTCAAGAATTTCTTTTTTTTCCAAAATATTTGTTATGTATATTCTTGTATTTTCATCCATAAGCTTGTCTCTATTCAGTGTGGTTTTTCTGTTGATGAGCTTTCTGATTTTTTTAAAGTGCAGTCTTAATTTCCCTACCAGGAGACTATGATGGTCTGTTGGTAATTCTGCGCCGTGGTATGTTTTTGTAGATAGTATAGAATTTCTATATCTCTTTTTTATACAGATGAAGTCAATTTGATTCCTAACAACTTTCTCAGTTGAATCGGCAGGTGATCTCCAAGTATATTGTATAGACGTCGTTTTGGTAACTTGCAGAATATGTTGGCGACTACTAATTCTTTTTCTAAACAAAACGTCGCAAGCCTAACGCCTCTATCATTACGTATACCAAGCTATAGTGCCCTATAATGTTCTCTTGTTGTTCCGAGACCGGCGTAGCCGATGTTCGAGGAACTATACGCGCCCTTGTAGTGGAAAAATGTCGGTCTGTCGGTGTATCTGTGCGTTTTGCTATGAAACACTCTAGAGGCGCCATTTTTCGTCGTAGAAAGTTGAAATTTGGCTCGATTGTAGAGGCGCACGGTCCCACGATGCCTATTGAAAATGAGCGGGATCCGTTACCGGGAAGTGTCTTTTTTTCTGGAATTTCGGGTTTTTTCGGGAACGACCTATGAAACACTCTAAGTGTCCGAAAGTTGCACCGATCGGGATGAAACTCGGTAGGGACGAAGCTCGGGACCCCCAAATACGACCTATTGAAAATGGGCCGGATCTGAGAATTTTAAGGCCCCTTTTCAGGGCCGTACTTTTTTTTGCAACGTCCCACATATAGGACTTTTTCTCGGTAACGATACATCGCGGAGAGATTCTGCTACTGCAGTTACTTAGGGGAAGAATGGACGTACAAACTTTGTATAGATCGTTTTTCGAAAAAATGATTAGGTGAGCGGTAATCGGCTCTCAAAAATTGACTATTTACCGCCCGGTCATTTGTATCTCCCTGTATTTTCTTGATCGTGAATTCTTTTTTCATTTTTTTTTCTTCAACACATAATTTGAAGTTTCGGCTTCATTTGATCTCGATTATGTTGGTACTTTAAACGAAAAATAAAAATTTTCCTCGCTGCTCGAAAATTAGCTTACACTTTTATTTTCATTAAAAAATCGAAAAATTAATTCTTTGTTATTTTTTTTGTCTTCTTCTTTATGCACGATTGGAAAAATTAAAAAGACAGTCGCAACGACAATTAATTAACGTAAATGATTGTGAAAAAATTATCCACATTGGTCATTTAATAACGAAGAAATGAATTTTTTTTTGAAATTTTCGATAATACGTTCCGGCGATTCACCGGGCACGGCTCGAGTCTTGACCTGCCGGACGCTGGCTCGGTCACTTCGTTCGCCCGCTAGTATAATAATTATAATGGTCCGGTGGGTATAAATAGGTAATCATGATGAATGCGCGGTTCCTGTTCGGAAAATGCATTAATTTCTGTTTTTTCTTATGCATTTTGTAAATAATTGTTTTTACAATTAATTACGATGTACAATTAGTCTTTCACTAATAATTTGGACTGATAATTATTTTCAAAATTTGAAAAATTCATCGTGAAAAATAGAGTAAAGAACGTAATGTCATATTACGTATGCGGAAATTTCGTAAACGCCACCGAAGGAAATATTTTTTCCGATTCGAAGAATCAAGATGGCGGCCATTTTGTATTTTTAACGTAACGAAAAGACTCTCGGTCACTACAATCCGGTAAAATATTTCCGAAAACCAAATCGAACTGTCACATTTGAAACGTCAAAATCGAAAAGTTGAAAAAACGCGAGTTTTTGCACACGAAAAAACTTAATTAAAATCGAAGGATCAAGATGGCGGCCAGATTTTGGTATCGTCGTAAAGGTGAAATGTGCAGCAATAACATATTGGTGCAAGAGCTATCCCGGATAACTGCAACTGTCATTTTTTTAAAACGTCAAATTCATGAATATTGAGAAAAAAACTTTTTCTTTTTACCAAATGTCATTATAGTGACGGTATAAATCGTGATTGAACTATTTTTGGCGGTGTCAAAATAAAGGCATTACATGCGATTCTCTTCTGGCTATGGTGAAAAAATAACAGCGAATTCGAAAATGTCACTTAAAAAATGTCAAACTTGAAAACTCCGAATAAGAGTAATTTTTTCCAAGAACAAAAATCGTAGTGACGTTAAAAGTCTGATCCAATTTTTTTTTTTGAAGTGTCAGAATAAAGGCATTACCATTATTTAGTACGTGGCTTTGAAAAAAACTCGAAAAAAAATCTAAACTGGGACTTTTTAACAGCCAAAGTTGAGAAATCACCATCAAAAATCCGCCATTTTCTAAAAATCACAGCGCCGCTATTTTGAAAATTTAAGCGACGAAAATTGAAAATTCCGACAGAACAGCTCTTTCGCTATCCCGCAGAAACAATCCCCGAGTCCCTGAGTGCAAAAATGGCCGAGAAAATTTTTTCGAAATATGGCTGATTTTCAGTGATTTTAAAGTGATTCAGCTCGTAAATCGTGAAAATTTTGAACGGGTTTTTGTTTCGCTCGCACATTTTTTATCGTAACTTTGGTTTCTTAGATAGGGGGAACATCGCAATGGTATCGGCGTACAGCCAAGAAATTGCTCTTCGAAAAATGGAAAATTTTGTCTCAATCGCGGCAACCGTCTGCCAGCTGTAAGCCGTCAAAGTCGATTTTCAAAATTTTTTTTTCAAATTTTCAAAAGCGTCTGTAGCGACCATTTTGAAAAATTTCGCGAACGCAATTTGACGTTACGCTTCTTATCGACGATGTCTGTCGACTTAAAAAAAACGTCCGTCTAAAATTTGCACCGTTTCGGAGAAAATGGCACATCAATTTGTGGCGAAAATAATTGAAAGGGGGTACCCTTCGTTTTTTTGAGAAATAATGACCCAAAATAAAAACGGCTGAAATTCACAAAAGGGCATCATGAAATAATTGCAAAAATAGAACCGAAGAGCTTTTTTCGTTTTCGTGCATAGTTCCGGTGAAAATGGCGTCCAAATAACGAATTAAGTGACAATTATGATGAAAATGTATGTTTCGAACACACGAAATAATTTTTTTTAATTTTGAAAATCAAAATGGCGACCATCTATTAATTTTGGCGTAACGAAGAGACTTCAGGCTACGACTCTCATTTGAGAAAATTGCGAAATTAAAATTAAAACTGTCATTTTTTAAATGTCAAAATCAAGAGCATTTAAAAAAATTGTTTCTCTTTTCAACAAAACTCATTTCGGCATTTTGTTGATTCCACAGACCGCATTGACATATTTGACAGCTGTCAAAAAAAATCCGTGCTTCTCGCGACCAACTTGAACTGTCAAACTAATGCGTGACTAACTTTGACGCGAATCTAACTTCTACGCGCGGGCTCGGAACTTCCCATATTGGTCCTTCAGGAGCGATATAGAAAAAAATAACACAAAAAGAGATGAATGGCAGATTTTAACTACGACGCGGAATCTACTGATCACGGTGCCGTGTAGCGACATAGAAAAAAAGGTAACACGAAGAAAACATGAAAAATTCTAACTTTGACGGGGATCTACTGACAAACCGGGCCGAAGGCCCGTCATGGAGGGCCGAAGGCCCGACGCCGCCGGCAGGCCAAGGTCGAGGAACGAGACCTTGTTTTCTTTCGCCAATCTTGGCGTTAAAGTCGCCCATGACGATGGTTATTTCGTGATCTTTTGTCAGTTCTAGTACCTGATCCAGATCATTATAAAAGTTCTCTATTTGTTCGTCATCATATTCTGTGATTTGTGCATTTGCTTGTAGGATGTTAAAAACTTCTATAGTAGTTTTTAGCGGTATCATTATTATCCTATCCGAAAATTAAACCACATTCTTAATGTCTGTGATTTGCTGTGTCATTACTATTGCGACTCCATTTTTGTGCTGTGAACTGTCTTCTCCTGCGTAAATTATGGTGTGGAAAAATTATCATTTTTCATGAGTTAGGCCAACGTATCTCACTTATTCCGTATACCGATCTGCAGTCTCTTCACTTTGTGTATTTTTTTAGGTTCGTACATACGTCGTACGTACTTCATATAAAATTCTACACCTTTTTATTTTGACTTTTTTTGTAGGGTGGTCCATCTAGTCGGTAAATAGATTCGCAAAAACAACCGCCTCTCAAAATGCTCAAGGGTGGGGATGCTGAAAAAGTAGCTCTGAGCTTCTTTAAGAGTCCCCTAAGGAAATGTTACATTAAATTGCTGCCCAGATTTTTTAGAATTCAAACCCCAATCATTTTCCTGTTCTAAATGTCCTATGTACAGAGATATGGTCAGCCACTCGGTATAGGACCAAAAAATAAACTTCAAAAATTATATACATAGAAAAATAAGAAGTTGTATACTTATTTTATTTACTAATAATTAAAAATATATTTGACGAATTTTTAAGCATAAGGCCTTGTATGTAAATAACTTTCGTTAGCGTAAACATAGTACCGTGATCTGGCATATTATGTTTCTGTTAACATGGCAATGACCGGTACAAATAGTATAAAGTCAAAGGAAGAAAGAACTGTAAATAATGATCAGAATCATAATGAAGAATTAAATTAGACACCACTGAGAATTAGAATCAATCAGAATTATAATTATTAACTACTAATCCATCAAGATGTAGACAAAATCAATTGAAATCCTGACTTCGTTGAAGTGTTATTGTTCAACTGTTTTTGGGACCCTTCACCCTTCCTGGTTATCAAAAGGCAATCCTGACTAGGTGATGAGGCTCTCCCAGATTATCACATGACGAGATCCTACCATCTTTCCAAGCTACGGTAGCTCGGATGTAGACAAAAATGTTGAAAAGATAGATTTAGTGCATACAATCATGCTCCGGAGGTCATGTATTATAAAATCTGGATGCATTTCTTGTGGAAAATCTTGTGCATTATAAAATCTATCATAATGAATCCGATATGAGAAAATTTCCAGGATAAAAATATTAAGTTTCCCTATGGCGCCAGTACCGCCAGCGCTTGACCTCTCCGCAGAAATACGCCGATATATATATATTCGTTTGAAATTACAAATTGCAGTCTTACGATACATGTTGTTTAGTTTATTAAATTACATATGATTGGTTTCGTCGATCATGGGGAAAAGAACGATCTGTAGGATATTCTGATGCGATGTTGACATCATGGTGAAGCATTTGCTTTGAGAGATATAGTCTAGGGAAAACCCCATTAAAAAACCTAGACACACCATCCTGTTGAGATTGGTTTGAAGTATTCCAATCATTTTGCCCTTCTGAGGTTATCTGGCTGTTAATGTAGATTTTGTTTACAAGAGCTTCAAATTCTGTAACCAGTCTATTGTTTCGGTGGAAATTTCATGAATTGCTTGAAAACCTCCAGAAAATTTGGTTAAAGGACATTCATTGACAATGTACTCATAAAATGAAACTGTAATAAAATGCCATTATTCTCAATCGTATACAGGGTGATTCTTTTATCGCGCCCATTAGAAAAAGTTCGACTTCTAGTTGATCTAGAAATCTGAAATTTGGAACTTAGGCAACATACATAATAACGAGTCCAAATGAAATATTACCAAGATGACGGCACATTTAAAAAAGGGGAAAGGAAGTGCCATCTTTGTTTTTTTAAATGGGACACCCCATACATTATTGCATTTTCAGATTGTCTGAGAAAATGTGATAACAATGGTACTTATAGTTGCAGTTGAAATAGAGTAGGCGATGAGTTACAAACAAGTGAAAATCGCAATTTTTCAACTTTGAAGCCATTTCCAACAAAAACGGCTCAAGATATCAGAAAACTGATTACATGTCGCTATTTTAACTTTTCACGTACTATCCTATTATGGAGCTGAAATGTGTATACAGGGTGGTGAAAATTATCAGATTTTTGTTCACCCTGTATAAACATTTCAACTATGCAGTAGGATACCAGAAGAAAAGTTAAGATAGGGACATGTAAGCCGTTTTCAGATATCTTGAGCCATTTCCGTTGTAAAAAACTTCAAAGTCGGAAAATTGCGATTTTCACTTGTTTGTAACTCATCGCCTACTCTACTTAAACGGCGACAATAAGCACCCTTGTTATTACATTTTCTCAGATAATCTGAAAATGCAATAATATATGGGGTGTCCCATTCAAAAAAACAAAAATGGCACTTCCTTTCCCCGTTTTTACATGTACCGCCATCTTGGTAATATTTCATTTTGACTCGTAATTGTTAATGTTACCTAGGTTACAAGTTTTAGATCTCTAGCTCAATTAGAAGTGGAAAATATTCTAATTGGCGCCTTAAAAGAATCACGTTGTATAATAGCGGCATGGTGTGATCCAATTTGATAGCCATTATAAGCCAGTTAAAATTGTGAACACTACACTGTCAGCAGGCAAAATGAAACCAAATTTATTAACAAAAATTTAACATCAATTATTGCTGGGAAGTCTTTTCTGTATTTTTTCAACCAAATAAAAATTTTCATAACTAAATAAAAATTAATAATTTTTTAGCAAAAAAAATACTTCTTAACCTATCACAGCTATTCCCACTAATTTTCAATCTATAAAATAAACTGATTTTTATTCTTTTTGAGACACTTTGTATACTTAATAATGGATTCTTATGAGACACATCATCTAGGGGCTGCTGGATATGTGCCACGCATCAAAATCGGACGAGGCGGTTTCTAATATACCTAATGAAGATTTTCATTATAAATTTTGGTATAACACTCTGTATAGTGAATGGAACACAGAGTGGTACTTTGTCTTATATTTCTTAAAACACTTACAAATTCCACCTATATTCCTTATTTCAATTTGACTCATCTTTGAGCTTAACCTTCGATTACGAGCAGCAATTGTGTCTCCCAAGTTTTATCCCGCATCTAGGATCAAGCTTGGGACAGAATCGTAGCGAGAATAAAACTTATTTTTTAGCACCTTATGCAATTATTGCCAAATCCATTCATGGATTATTATTATGAGATACCAACATCCAGGGGGCTGTGAATATGTGACACACATTAAAATCGGACCAAGTTTATTTCCAAATTTTTTTGGACACTATTATAATGAACAACAATTTTTTGCTACCTAATCATATAAAGTAGTTTTGTACTTTTTTGCAAACTTTTATTACTCTCCCTTTAACAATCTCCTTTGCCTTATTCTATCTTCATTGAATTTGTCCCATCCATGATATCAGATATAAATCCCCGATAACACCACAACCGGAAAGGCAAAGTGAAAATCGATGTCCTCGCTTCCTCAATCCGCGGTCACGTGTTATCCGGAAGCCGGATCCTCTCCGGCCGCCCTGTGTCGCCGCCTCTGAGGCAGATATTAGATTATCGATCCCGCGAACCCGGTAACGACTTCCTGTCTTGCCAACATTCTGATCCTGACCTACTTAGTGCGCCGTTTATCCACCAGATGGCCTGCCGTACCCCTTTCGTTCGAATCGGGGCTTCCACTTAAAAACTTTCAAAGGACTCTGCCTTTGCTGGTTGGGAAAATAATAAATGTTACTGCTTAGTTCGTTTTTGTCGCGATTCTCGCGGAACTGAGAATTTGTGTCATATTGTATTTTTGTTACTATAAAAGAACCTACGCTAAAAAAACCAGTTAATATTTTTACAAAAAAGTGATCAGGGCAGAATAAGTCTTCAAGCAAGCGCAGAGATTTTTAGTCTTTAAAGCATTTTTGACAAATCAAAACTGAAGATTTTCCTCATTTGATGCCAACTTTTTATTATTAGCAGTCGCTTTACAAATTTTAAAAGTTAAGTTTCTGGGAAAACGGTTAGTTCTACATAAAAAAATATGTATAATAACTTTTCTGCGTGGAATTGTTGTAATAATAGAAATGGTGTTTTAGATAGGAGAACGTGTTTGCAATGCTTGCCAATATCGAAATTATGTTTCTTGAATGTCAAACAAAGAGATTAAGACCATTACCACATATGCAACATCGCAGGGTACAACTTGTTTTTGTACACTGTTCAGGGTAGGTACTATTTACTTTTATTCAAGTTATTCTGCTCTGCTCATTTTATTGCATATATGTGTGCAAATCTTGTAAATCTTTTAACAGCTGAAGTGTATCTTGAACAAATAATGCCTCTTGAATGGCCTGTTAATTTTTTTTCATCATTACATGTACATGGTTCTTCTGTACGAATCTACAAACATAAAGCATGTCCAGAGCAAACTGAACTGGACGGAGCTCAACTACTATAATTGGGGGTTCACCAGGTATGACAGCCTGAACAGGCACTTACGACTTATGGGGGTCAGAGGCGCCACAAATGTCTCTCCCAAAAGTGGAACAGACAACGATGACTCCTGCCACTACATAATGTGTGTGCGAGCAGGTACACATAGGCCTGAGCTCAACATCTTAGGCACAGAGAATCTAGCAGAAATGGGACTTCTCTCATAGAAAGACCTTCTGGTCTTTGTAAATTGGTCGGGTAGGTCTGAGTAGGAGTGTCGCCATGGTATGGGCATAGCAAAAAAGGCCCTCGGTGCCCTAAACTTTTGTGGTGCGCAAACCTTTCCCACCATACACGTAACTTAACCCCTTCTTCTATAGAATTACAATTTTCAACGCATTCTTTGTTCCATTCATCATCTAATATATGGTACAGGTTCGGCGTGGTCCTATCAACGTAATAAACCAATTCAGGTATCCAGTAATAGAAGGTGCGGCTATATAACTTCCTTTTTTGAAAATCGCGCCATTAAGGATGTTGAGGTCGTGAGGGGGTGGGCGTGATCTCATTGGACAGGCGAAGCTCTAAAGTTTTGTTTGCTTCCCAGTCGCCATGAAGCGTTGGAACAGTGAGTACCGTACGTTTTCTGTCGAAGTCTACTTTTCGAACGGTTGCTATATGATCGCAGGCCAGAGTATCTTCCGAAACCGCTTCAATGTAGCCGCGTTGGGCCCTGTCCCGGATCAGAAATCAATTGTGAAATCGGTTACTACGTTCAAAAAAATGCGAGTGTTACCAGACGAAGAACTGGAGTTCATCGACCTATTAGATTACCTGAGAACATTGAGGCTTTAATCTTGCGATTCCCACGGTGCTCTGCGAGACGATGACCTTCTTTATCATTCATAAAAGTCGGCGTTGTTCAGGAACTTTCAGAATACGACTTCAATTTTCGGAGGATCACTGCCTACTTGTTAAGCGCTTCTTGAAAACCTTCCAAAGAAAGTCATTATTTTTTCAGTGATGAATCTCATTTTGACCTGAGTGGATGCATCAACAACGCAAGCAGTACATACCGAGTGACAAGTTTCAAAGCAGAACATAGGCGAATAGCATGGGAAATCACATATTTGCAGTTTATTTCTCACCACTTTTACCTACAAGAATGGTAATTGTATCTATCGAAAGAGAATTATTTTCTGAACATGTTGATACCAAAATACCTACTAATTAACAGTTTTATATCATGACAGAATATTTTAAACATTTTCAAAATTAAAAGATGAGCAGCCATGACAAAAGATGTGCATTCTAAATTCTGATAACTTTTTCACTGTCAAAGCAAATATTTTCAATTATTTAATTTCTTTTAATTCTGATTGAACATCATTAAAAAATTACGAAAATCCTCATTCACCATCATTTTGTTTTACCAAAAATTGACTATGAAAAATAAACACGTAATATAATTGAACTAAAACAATAACTACAACAAATGCTTCGAACTTGTCCGAGTTGTTGGTTATTAACGAGTGCACATTCGGCAATGTCTAGCTCTGTAAATTTTGTTTTTAGGGTAACCCCAAGATCCCAAGAATAGTCACAGCAAGGAAAGGTGCTAAATTGGTAGATCTGACCGGCCAGTTAATAGTACCACGGCGATAAACACGCATCCCGCATTAGAATACCCATTATTATTACTCATTGACAATCCTTTCAGGGAAACGTGGATTAAAAATGTTTCTTATGACAGTAACAAAATTATTCGAATTAGGCATGTCATGGCCGCTCACACTATTCATTTTGAAAAGTTTAAGTTAATCTGGTAGCATAAAGAAACTGTTAATTATTAAGTGTCTGGTATCGACATGTTCAGAAAATAATTCTCTTTCGATAGACACCATTACCATTCTTGTAGATAAAAGTGGTGAGAAATAAACTACAAATATGTGATTTCTCATGCTATTCGCCTATGTTCTGCTTTGAAACTTGTCACACGGTATATGCGCTATTGGGCTGACACCAATCTCTGAGAATTGCACCAAGGGTCTTTGCATTCACTTAAAGTAACAATTGGCGTGAAATTTCCTCAGGATGAACTGGACTTAGCGGACATTTGGCTTCAACAGGACGGAGCATCGGCTCACACTTCAATGGCATCATCAATGTCTGTTTTGAGGGAATACTTCTCAGAGCACTAAACTTCATCTCGATAAAAGACTGTAAATGTGTACCTAAATTATATGTAAAAATAATTAAAACATTCAGATTCATAAAATCGATTTATTTGCGTTTTGAAAAAAAAAAGAAGTTTACTGACGCGCCGAGTATATTAGTTCAGGATATGACACCTAAAAAACTAGACGTGGGGTAAAACTTTGGCAAATTATAATAAAATAAAAAGATAAATGTATAAACATGTAGACATTAAGGGGCTATTATGTGCTGCAACGTGAAAACATCCAATTTACGGAGAGATTTTCAATCTTTTCATCATATTAAGTTGGTATCTAGAAGTATTTTAGTCCTTGTCGAACAGCTGCATAAGCAAATGCCGCTCGGTGGCAATAATCAGCTCATAATGGGGGCAGCAATCACTCCTGATGGTGACAGCAACCGGTCCCGATGATGGCAGCAATCGCTCCCGAGGACGACGGCAGTCAGGTCCTGATAATGGCGGCAACTGCTCTATGAAAGATGAAGAGAGATTTCCGCAGCCTCACGGTATTTGTATGAAGATATTTTATATTAATAAACCATGACGATTGAGCTCAATATCTCTGGGTTTTCTAATAATTAATTAATCAAACAAGATCGCCATAATTGGGTTGAATTATAATAATTCGATTATAAATGGGGCGCATAATTTGCTTATAATGATCCGGCTTGGAGACTAGATTAAGTAGAAGAAAACCATAGATTTCCAGTGAGGACGTCAGACTTGCAGCTCGTTCCTTTCTGCGCTCATCTCATGGGCGCAGAAATATGCTGCCGATAGATGATACTGTTTCTTTGTTTGGTAAAGAGTAACTCTCTCCAAACTTAGATAATTCGCATTGTATTAATGTAGGGATATATTTATTATCAAGCTGGCCGAAAGGCTCACATTAAAAAAAAAATTTATTCATTTTTCATTACTTGAAACGATACATAGATAATTCGCGTATTTTCAATTAATAATAATTAACGCAGGTGCTAAATTTGCAATTACAGTTACCTACACACTCATGTGATTTTTAATTATTGTGAGTCTGAAAACTTACATGCTTGGACTATTATAATACCGCAAATGAAACACTTCACGCGATCAAAACGTCGCTACAGTATGAATTTATACCCGCCTACATAATATCAGCTACATTTATTATTCCGGCAATACAAATAACATATCTTGACTTTTCCTTCCGCTCACACGAAGCAGTAAACGGCGACATATATGACATAACGATTACGCCCCCCTCTGAGTCCTCCGCCTATACTGAACCGTTCTAGGTCCCCTTACACCTTTCAACCCCTAAATCCCTTGCAAATATCGGAGCGGACGTGTGTCGTTTTTCCCTGAAGGACACGTACACGTACGCCTTGATATTTATATTTGCTCCCACTTGTATCGTCCACAGGGAACCTAAAACGGTAGGGAGTCCGGCAAACTAAAACCAATCTTTTGCCCTAACATTTCACATTCTATTGAAAATTTAATGGAATTAACGTAATGAAATAAAAAATTCATTGAGGTATACGGATCTCACAGTTCCCGACTTGTTTTTATGAGGAAGCTTGAAGCAAAGAGTAGGTACTTGGGTTGATTTTCTAAATCGCCCTGACACTCTCGAGGAATTGAGTTTATTTTTGCAATATCGATAAAAGTGATGATGTTACTGAAACGCGTAGGTATTTAACGTCACCAAAAGGTACGAGTATTCTATTTTCGTCTTGAAATGAGTAATGAAGTCTTCATCTAGATGAAACAGCAATGTATTTACTCTGAAAGTTGACATTGCCTAGCCGACCAATTTCGACCTTAGAGTTACCCTCAGGGATTAATTAACTTGCGCGATAGCTCCACTGTTGGCGGATGGAATTGTATTTCCCATGGAAAAAACGAAACTAGATTGAAAAATAATGTTTATTTACGTCGTGAAGAATAAAACTACATGTGATAATGACTTTGACTGGGGCTGGCAAGATAACGCTCCAGAATTCGAGTGGTTGGATCGTCATGTGTTAAACTAGGAAGGGCAAAGTGGGTGAAGGGTCTCAAACGCAGTCGAACAATAACATTCAACTTAAGTGCTAGTAGAGGTGTTTTATATTAATTTGTCATGTTTTTTGTTTAACGTATCAGAGCTCGCTCACTGTTTGCTTACATGTCGGGTGTTTAATAATTAACACGTCCCGAGTTGGCTTTGGACATCAAGACGTATGTTATAACTTAATTTTCTATTAATATAGAATAGTAGACTTATTATTCTATTCGATTTGCTATGATTGTGATCCGCTGTCACGATTATAAACTGTAACTGTTATTTGTTTCGAGTTGCTGTAAAATAACTGTAATTTTACTGCCAATTCTTAGTCTCAAATCATCGGTATGTCATCCGTAACTCTGAATTCCTCAGTAGATATGCGTCGAATAGTAGTAAACAGTGTTTCTCGCACATGGATATCCCAAGTAACGGGGACATAGGAACTGTCACTGCTACTTAATTAGGTTCTCTCAACTCTAGTCCAAGCGCAATGTAAACAATATGACATTATAGTGACACTTTGGATTTATTGATTTAACGAAGTTCTTCACATTAATTTTTGAAAGGAAAATTAATATTCCGAGACATTCCCGGCACGTAAAATTTTTGTCCATAGTTTTCTCGAAACTTACAGTTTTCACCAAGACTTTTTTGCAGGTTTAGCGTGGTTTACAATATCATGTAGATCAGTTCCCAGAGTTACCGAACAAAGATTTGTTGGTTTGAAAATTTCCGAAGAAACCGATTTAGTGAAAGAGATCTGTGAAGATCGACTTATCTGTCGTAATACACCGATACCGTAGTCAGTCAGATTCTGCAAGCTTAAATGTGATTTCTTTCTATGCATTTACATCGAGGACTCGATATTTTGTGTGAGACTGTTAACGAAGTCAAGTCAAGTAATCGAGATCGTCGAGATAAACGATACACCAGGCGAATAGTTACAGAGTGACTTTAGTAGAGTGAGAAACCGTGTATTAAAATGTGTCCAGGAGAATCCTCAAATGAATTAAGATACAAGACAGCCATTAGACCTGCTGTTCGTACGGATCAGAATGCATGGCGACAGACAAGCACCAATTCAAACAAACTACACACAACAGAAATGCACATGTTACGTTGGTCAGCGGGTGTTACACTAGGTACCAGACAAAATTCGTAGTGATAGTGAGTACATAAGAGGAACTGTTAAAGTTGCCTCGATAGTTGACAAGGTGAAAGAAAAACGCTTACGATGGCTCGGATACATCCATAAGCGCCCAAACGACCCTATGGTGAGGCACCTGGTCCAGAAAGATCTGAAAGAAGCTACAATACCCCTCAATACTGCAAGAGACCGTGCTAAATGGAAAGTGCTGAGACGAAATTCTTCCTGAGCTGCAGGAGCGAGACACATTTCGCGTCTCGCTGTACTTACGTGGTCATATCATACACCTGGTTCCGGTTGATTTACCTGGTTCTGGTCTGGTTCTGGTCTGGTTCTGGTTCGAGATCGATGAAATTTGGTTGGGAAGACTTTTAAACGAACTTCAATAAAACACAGAATTTCTCATGTAGCTCGATATATTCATTTGTTATAAGTCTGTGACTACAAATCACAATGATCTAAGCCATATCGTATAGGTATAATTCAAAACCTACTCAAGGATTGAACTTCTAAGATTTGACTTGAACTGTTTGAACAATTTCTTATCAGTCGTGGACGTTTGACGTGAACAGTACTCTGGGTTTCCACATGAGGCGAAACATACTCTGCTCTACTACTCACATGCTACATGCAATAAGCGCAACACACACTCCTTTGCCTACAAATTCATTCGTTTTCGCTTTTCCTTTCTTGGCGAAAACACCCAGACGAACTGCCAAGCAAAAGCCCTTATCGAGAACTTTCCTTCATTTAAGGTGGTCCTCGAGTGCACACGGAGAATACTAGAAGCCATTTTTTATTGTAGGGAAAACCGCTACGTGCATATTATTTTGTAGCTTGCTTTTCGACGAATATTGTATTTAATTGTTTTGATAATTTTTTGGTTTGTTTTATTGTTGACTATTTAGTCAGAGATATTTTTATTTGCAACTCTTTTAGTTAGCTTTTGGCAAAATAGTCTTCCTATGAGCAATTATTAGAAAAGTGTAGTTTGTATTGGTGACCATAAAATCTGTCTGGTAGAATTACATGGGAGAAGTATTCATTTTTCCTTTGTCAGGAAGTTTTCAGGGTTTTGGCTTTTGGGTGAGATTCCTCTTCGGTGGGAGAGTTAGTATTTTTCCTGCTGTCAGGAAGTTGTAGGAATTGTGTTTTGGCTTTTGGGAGTAATTCATCGTTGGAGCGAACTTCGCCCTTTGTAGCGAACTTGTTTTATAGTTCTTTATTGCGAACTTGTTATATATATATGATAAAACTTGGAAGAGTTTTATCTTCAGACTGGGCGGAGTTCGCCCGTTGTAAAAAACTCAGATGTCCGCGGAAAAGGCGGACACTGTCTTTCTCAAGGTCGTAGAAAGTCACCAAACTACGGAAAATGTTGCTCTGATGGTTTGTGATTTAGAGTACCAAGTCTGTTGTCTGCCCACTCACGACTTAGGTTAGTTTGCTTGCCAGCCAAAGGCAAAAGTTAGGATGCCAGGCACTCCTGCTGTAAGGACGAAGATTGTTAAATGTCGAGAAAACTGTATTACATGATCAAATAAATTGTTGAACTAATACGCAGAATTGATTACCAAAAATTAAAATAATAATTGTAATACATAAAATAATAACAAGACAGGAAGCTTAAGTGTCGACTTACCGGGAGCACTGGTAGTGCGGCTTCTGCAGTCTCCGGCGTCTTCGTGGAATTTCCATGACGGAGGGCATCTTTCTCTCCGGCCGGGCCGCTGGGTGGACTTAGTTTTTGCGACTCCCTTCTCTTAGGCATGGTTCTCGTGTTGTTGCTTCGATGTTCTCGCACGTCCCAGACGCGATATCCGAGTCTCTCAATCTCGATTTCCTCGCACCCAGAACCAACTTTCTACTCCTCTCCGATCACGGCTACGCCAGGCCCGAGAGTCTGGGGTTCCCGCTCTTGCCGTACGCGCAGAGTCGGTCATCCTTATTTTACAAACAACTATCAAAAGTCGTTTTTCTACGTGTTAGCAGGTTGAAGTCTCCACATCCGTCCGCGTCGCATTCCGATTAGTATTATTACGACATCCCCCCCTAACTACGCACTTCTATCGGATATCATAATAATATCCTCAGAGAGCATATTTATTTCCAGAGGGACCTATTTGGTCCGTCACAGTGCGGACAAGGAATTGCCGGCCCAAGTATATGGGATAGAGTCTAGGGCAAAGAAGAGATACACAATTAGGTTTTAATAAGAAGAATAATGATATTTATTAACATAAGATATTAATTCTTGCGATTCGAAGATTTACATAGAATCTCGCTAACCATTACCAATTGAAAAAAGGTTTTTTCAGTGAAAAAATGGTGGAATCACTCAAGATGTGCATATACAAGTAGTGTTGAATATGGAGGAAAGCAAAATTGTCGCATAGAAAGATTGATGTATTTACCTGTTAAGGGAACCCAGTCTAATTTCATGACATTTCTCTCCCGAAAACAACTTACAAATCCCCCACCTCCATTTTATTCGTGAGACTAGAGAGTTCCCTAATTTATCAAACACTAACAGGTGTGGATCGGTATTTGTTATGTCAAAAATTTGAAATAGAAGGAATAATAAGAAAAAACTAAACTTGGAATCTTTATTCTTCTAACATTCATATTACGTTCTCAAAAATGTTTAGAAAGCATAAGCACAATAATAATTACTGAAGAAAGGTTGAGCCTAGCTGCACACATTTAAAATAAACTCCAAAAAGGCAATTTTTGTTATCTTTATTGTGTACGCAGTAAAACATTTTGATAGGTTTTCATGGGCCAAATTACGTCTCAATCGAAAACGTACTTCTGTTTGAAGTACCCACCGGGGAGCGGCGGCCGTCTGGAAAGCGACGCCGTCCTCGCGGCCGCAGCTATAGATTCCGGTTCTACCGATGTTGATGATTTCCGGACATGAAATATGAATTATTGATTGCCGCCTGGAATGCAATATGCACGAACATTACGATGCCCCATATTCGCCGCTCGCGTCTGAGCGCTGTTCAAGGACGTGACGACCGTTTCCGTTTTCCGAATGTCGTATCGTTGAGTTTTACCGAACTTGCAGAATATAAAGTTCAAAAAATATTGTTTTATTCGTTCGAGTTTGGGTGCAATCGTTAAAACGGCATTATCGCAAATCTTTCCGGTGTAATTTGTTCGAATTTAAACTAGATGGCGCCTCCGAAATATTCTCCAGGAGACCTAATTTCCCGTACGAAATATTACGAAGTTGACTTATCTCGATAGCAGTTACTTTTAAAAAAGTACCAATAAGCGCATTTATTATAAACTAATATTATGTGAAATAATATGTCTAATTCATATCATTCAGAAGCTGTTCAGTTCTTACTTCTGAACTACAAAAAAGTAAAAAGTACTGAAATATTATAAGACAGGTAAATGACAAAAGATAAAGTTATTTGATACCTATAAGTTTTTTAGGGAGGGTTGGAGGGTTGGAGAGTTGGAGAGAAAAGTCAGGGTAAAGGAGCGGTAAAAGAGAGAGAGAGAGAGAGAGATAGATATGAGGGTGGGGTTAGCGAATAGTCAAGGGACGAGGAAGGGGTAAGAGAAAGGTCAGGGAGAAGTAAGGGAAGAGGTGTTTGTGGAGGGGTTGATTAGGATCAGAGAGGATTGAGGGAAAGATTAAAGAAGGATAAAGGAGGGTCGATGATGGTTGGGTAAGGGAAGGGTCTGGAAGGGGTGAGGGAGGTCAGGGAGCGTTAAGAAAGTTAAGATGGTTAGGAAAGGATGAGGGAGAGGTTATCAAAAAGCGCACAATAAAAGATGAAAGTAAAACGATTTTCTTATCTCTGAGGCAATCCTACCTACCCCCATGAACAGAACTATTTTCGGGCATTTCTTAAATTTTATATTTTTTATCGTTCTATATTTTATTTCTCCTATCAACTAACTAACTTAAACCCTAATGAGAAATTAACATAAATTTATCACTGAAATAAAATATCCGTTGAAAAAGAAATTTTCTGGTCTCAAATAACGTCAACAGAGAACACGACCGTTCACATCTGACACCTATTAGTCTGCGATGTGTTGAAGACATTAAAAAAATAAAAGACTCGCCTTTGAAATCCTGACAAGTGGCTAATAAAGAACCAACTAACGTGGAGTGAAGTTTTTTCATATTGGTCTGGAAAAGATAAATCGGCCTCGGAATATCTAGATAGAACCTAATCAATTAAATTTTTAGAAGCGGTTAACGCTTGATATAAACTATTAAAAGAACACGCTGATGAGTTCGAGTCCGTACATCTGCGCTGATAAATAAGTGAGAAAAATAGCTGGACCAATAATACCAATAATCAGCAGTTCCCACCAACAGGAAACTGCTGAGTCCAGGTAAGGGTAAAAAGGAAGATGACTTAAAATACAACGACGAATTATGTTACGAAAACTGAGTACAAGACGTTTAGAAAAAGGAAGGAGCAGGAAAGTACACAGAATTGGTAAAACAGAAGAACGAGGACTTCTTTTGTAATTACAAGAAAGTAAAGACTATCAGCCAATATTATAAAGGCTCATTAGGCTGACGGACAGATTTCTGTGCTCGTTTTTGAAGCTAATATCGACCCCAAATTATTTTTATTAACATTCTGTAACTACGACTCCGCCTGAGAGTCGTCCGTGGCGTTTTGCTGGTCCGGAATCGCCTGGAGATTTTTACTGAGGGTTTACTCCCTTGGGAAGATATTCTCGCCAAATCTTCCATTTACCTGAGTCGCAATTACAATGGTACTGCTATAGTACCCTTGTCCCAGGGGTAGCTATGTGGAGAAACGGAAAGTGCCAGGGGTCGATTGAGGTTACCACACTAAAATAATTGTGTTCGGTAAAGCGGGCTTTAATCGCTTTCCGAAAACATTGACACCTCCGAGGAGCCAAGCTGTAGCGAGTAATTGTCGGTCAATTAATTTATGAAGAACGGATCAACATTAACACGACAGAATTCAACTTAACAATTTTTATTATTAATTTATCGGAGTAGGTAGGTATATACAATGAGCAATAATAATAAATCGGTATAAATAAATAAATAATAACAAATCGGTCACGGGGCACAGCGGTACGTGAGGGGTGGTTGCGACTAATAAGAAGGTACACACGTCGGAATGAAGAACGGACGGTTAAAAACGGCCTGGATCGGTTTAGACGTAAAAAAAAATGACTAGACGGGCTGTTCTCGGCGGTTATGTGCGGAGTGCGGCCACAATGATCTCAACTACGCATTCGGGGGGAATCGACACGATTTTGGCGGGATACGCTGCTCCGCGAGCACCAAACGCCACCCCCAGCACACTGATCCACCCTTGCTATGCCAGGCGATGGACCGTAAACCAGGAGCGAAATCCTTGTTGCTCACAACGTGGAAATGAAGGGGTTATTGAGGGAGCCCGTTGTTCCGCGGGTACCAGACACTACTCCCGATGCACTGATCCACCCTTGCTATGCCAGGCGATGGACCGTGAACTAGGAGCGAAGCCTTTGTTGCCCACAACGGAGAGATGAGGGGGTTATTGAAGGAGCCCGTTGTCCCGCTGGCACCAGACACCACTCCCGGCGCACTGATCCACCCTTGCTATGCAAGGCGATGGACCGTGAAGCCTTTGTTACCAACAACGGAAGGAGGAGACGGTTTGATGAGGACCGGAACGATGGGAGTGAGAGGAGAAAAATATTGACCGCAGCAGTAATGTGATAATTGCAACAGCACCTACCTTTGGTTATGCAGCAACAGGTCTAGGCTCGACACTAGGTATTCGTCTACACTACTCCCGGACTAACAATTGACCACTAACTATGACTCGTAGGTACTTCCCGGTAAAAATACAAATTAAATGAAAAGAAACTAAACTAAACACTCAGACTTCCCGGTAGGTATTTGAACTGAGGTGGTTGACTATTATTCGACGCACTTCTTAACGATCGGAGATCGGAATTCGGAATTCCTTTTTCAAATCACGGCCCCGGTTTATATACCGACCACTATCGGTTCCTGGTCAGATAGAAATTTTCGAGAACATTTTCTCCGTAAAAAAGGTTAATTTAAACTGCTATCTGCGGCCCGGTGCATTTCGGCGTTTTTATGATGCGATAGTGGTCGATAACTTGCTTGAATTTGAAGCCAACTGCCTCGATTCAGTTACTTTAAAAATTAGCCTGTGCATAAAAAATTATAATAATAAATGAATTTATGAAAAATAATTAGTACCTGGCCGATTTAACGTATCTACCTAACAATCCCTATTTCTGTAGTAATGGAAAAAATGAAATAAAATAAATAGAAATACTCGGGGTAACACGACTTCATTACAATTTTTAAAATTACTTTCATATCAAGAATAGATAAACTCAAAAAATTTCCACTTAGACTCGATACCTTCTTCAGAAATGGCCACAGAAATCTGCCCGTTAACTTAATGAGCCTTTATAATACCCGCTGTTTGACGTTGCTAGATAATTCCGTACTTATCGAGATTAATATTTTTGCGTGGGTGATAAGAAGACAGTTTGTTTTTGGATCATTAAGCGGAGAAGACGTCGTTTGTGTAGTTACTTATACCAAAACAATAATTTTTATCTTATGAAAGCGTTAACTTGCAAAGCTGTTCGTGAAATAATTTTATACATCGAGATCGATATTGTTCATAAGTGTTCGATATTGTTCATAAGTGTTAGCGGGAAGTTTTTTCCGAGTGGTGACGAAACCAGGCATGACGATGGTTGGAGGTATTTCAGGACAACGACCAGCGAATAGTACAACTTGGGATCTCGGAACTTGGGGTCTAATCAAATAAAAAGTAAATAATTTGTCTACTTTTGTCAGTCTATGTTAAATTAACAAGAGTAGTGGAAAACCTAATTTGATATCATTTTTATAGAGCTTCCTCCCATAAAATATTTCCTCCATTGTTTAACATACCGGGGAGGGTTTTCAGGAGTGTTAAAGTATTTTGATCGCCTCCTGTATAGGCCAGGTAAGCAGTGCCTCATCTTACTTCCTTGCTGGCTGACTCGCCTTCTTTTTGCGTTCGACATCGGATTTCTTCTTCGAGCATTTCGTCGTACTTGGGGGGGAAAAATTCTATTTTGAAGCAGGACATGAATTCGTCCCAGGATCTCCATTCCGTGAGCACAGCGTGAGGGCTTGAAGCAAGTGTTCCTCGTGTATGCGAATGTTGCCCCCATTTCCTCCATGCTTTCAATGAAGGCTGGGGCCTCTCTAGAACTCCCATTAAAATCTAAGCTGCCTCTCAGGATTATTTTTATGGAATCCATCGGGTACATTGGAGTTCTAGCCACGTTTTGCGGATCATTCATTTGGAGAACTGTTACGGTACTTTTCTCCGGTTGTGTCGTTGCTAACTCTTTTCGTAATTGTCTTTTTAAGTCTTCCACTTCATATTGCTGATTAACTTCTTCGCTCTTCTGCGTGGATGCAGTTTTAGGTATCGCTCCCTTGGGCAAACCAATGCTTTGTTGATAGCATCGTACCAGCGTAATGTCTTCGTGGACGAGCTCGTGAATCTTCGAGTTTGTCAGTAGAATCGAGACCTACTTTAGTGGTTTTCTCGTACGGCTTCGTCTTTTGAGAGCTGCTCTATTCAAGCGCTAATTGATGTGCATGCTGTGGCTTTCGCTCCCTCAATCTGGCTATCAGAATCAGACATCGTTGTGTAATTTTTCAAAAATTACACAACTTTTTCGTGGGTTTTAAACGTTGGGATGTTACCCATTTATTTCGAGTTTCCGAATTATTTGTTTGAAACAATCGACAGTCTGCGAGTGATTTAGTTTGCCTTCTGATTTATAGTCAGGGAGAGAGGTACTAAAAACGTATACTTACGTACAACAAATCATAAATTTTTATTTCTATTAAATAATAAGGTCGCAAAATATTTATACGAGTACTACCAATAATATTATAGTATCGATTATTTAATTGAAGGTCGTGAGATTCAGACGACAACGCCAGCACTTTTTCATTGCGAAAGAAATGCCTGCCTGGCAGATGAGGCTGATGTCTGATGGTTAGTCTAGCAGAAGATAGGTACTAATATCGCTACGACCATCGAGCATCGAGCGGTCGCATCGAGCGCTTTTGGAACTCGAAACACCGAGCACAGAGAAAAGCGATCTGCCGGTTACACCGACATTCGTCGCTGCGTTACGACCGGTCCGCAGATTGTGTAGGTATATCGGTAGATACCTAATTTCAGAAACCTAATTTCCAAAATTTTATGCGATTGATGGTGAAATGGATCACTCATCTACCTAATTGAAATTCCGATTATAATCCTGCGAGAGTGAATCTCGTTCAAGAGAACTGCAGCACATAATTCTAACCTTAACCTAATTAGCTTGGAGATGACGAATAAGTGGACTCTTAGTTAATTTCCCTCATCTACCTAATTAAAATTCCAATTGTAACCCTGCGAGGGTGAATCTCTTTCAAGAGAACGTCCGCACATTGTTCTAAATTCCATAATTATCTTGGAGAGGACGATTGAGTGGACTCTGAGTTAATTTGCCTACCTTACCTAATTAAAACTCCGATTAAAATCTGGTTAGTACGGATTCCATCACAAGAAGACTTCATATTGGATCACGTCAATAAATAGAAATAAACCAAGTTAGGCAGGAAAGGAATCCTCAACAACAAATAAATTACAAATTCGCTGTGCAGGAGATAAAGATAGGAGGAAAATAAAACAACCCATTATCAGAAATGATTCAATTAGGAAATTGACCACGAAGATAAACACAAGCCATCCGATTTGTAAAGAAGTTCGAGTTTCTTTAGTACAAATAGTAGGCCGGCACCTGCTGTCCCTTTAAATACGACATTCTAGAAAACGAAAGTGAAAGGAGCTATTCATTTCATCCCATTGTGAGCGCCATAACTGGAACGAGCAGTCAAAGTAGGCAGGGTTGTCAGATATAGCATCTGCTACTTCGCAGACATTATCAGGAAATACTAATTCCATTGCAACACCCAATTAGGAGTTATAATAGGTGCTCGATTACCACACGGGGGAGGTATTCACCTAGATGTCCAGGTGAAGACCTCCGTTGGACCAGTAAGGAGTATGACTCTTTAAAGTGGAAAATCGCAGAGCGCAACAGGGCAAAAGCACCCTCAGAGTAGGACAGAGTAAAAGTAAACCAAAGCAAGGTTGTCAGGTGTAATAGCCGCCCTCACATATCAGGAAATCCAATAACAAAAATAAAGTTAGGATCATGAATTGCAATTCACAAATAAAAATCCAAAGCAAATCAAAATTAATCTCGAGTATGGGAAAGCCAAACAAGAAAGTCCAGAAACCAAAGTATCATTATAAGGTCGTTTTTCCGAAGCTCTTCTAACCAGATTTTATACACACCTTGATCTTATGTGACAAACGTTATTATTATGTTTCTCATCATACTATCTACGCTCTTTGGGTTGATAGGCCGACGTACTCGTGTTACTGGCGGACCGGTGGCTGGTACCGTACAATCAAATAAGCAAATTTGTCCGTAAACATGCCTAAACACGAATGAGGGATAAAAGTCCAGCATTTTCAATCACTAACTAGATTAATGGTTAAAGAGTCGTGGTCTGTAGTATGGTCAGCTAATAATCACGTTGAGGAACAAAGATCTTCAAGAAAGAACGGAGCCAACATGCTCTGGGTAATAAATTAAGGTGTGTAGAAAAATCTACAATAATACAGTTGATTAAGGTTTCAATCCGAAAAGCACTCGAATGACGAGTAAGGTAAATCACCAGGTATAACAGTGACAAATGCCTCAATTCAACTCCACTCGCGAGTTAAAACCATCTTAAACGGCCCGAATCTCAATCCCCGAACACGAACCGCTATTATAGCTAGGCAACCGATATGCCACCAGCCGTCCAGGTGCGATGTTTAACTCGCGTCAGGCTCACAGGCTACTCAGCTAGACATACAGGCTGATTCTCCCGGTTGAAAATACACGATAATTTCGTACGAGAAATTGAATAGGTAATAGACAGACATTCCCGCATATACCGGGTCGTCTGTAAACAACATGGTTGTATTCTTTAATTAATTCAAGCAGTTGCTTGAAACGAAATCAAATAAACTAGAAAAAGGAAAATAGGCAAGGAAAATCGTTGAATAGGTGAATCACACAGACATTTCCGCGTATACCGGATAGTCTGTAACCGAAATAAAAGCGAAACGAAATAATAAGACATTCCCGCATATACCGGGTAGTCTGTAAATGAAACAAAAACAAAAAGAAAGCACAGGTGTGCAAAAGAGTGGAATCCGAAATGGATTAGAGTTTGAAACATGCATGAAAGGGATCTCTCTTCGCTTTCCATTTTTTTGTACTCTCTATGCAAAACCACAGCCCATCTCGCACTTCACCATTTTACGCCTTTGCAAACGAATTATCTCGCTCTTCATTCGCTTTTAAACTCCCTGACAGGAAGTCCACAGTTAACAACAAGTCTCAGTAAATTTACCCGATTTTTCGAAAGAAATCCCAATCAACCGAGATACCATGAGTCATAGTAGGTTCCTTTGCGCATCCGTTTCGGCCATAGTAATCCTGGCATACCTCAATCAAAGAGCAGGGGTGACTACGGTAATTACGGTAAACACAACGTAGGAAAACACAGCGGTCCTATTAGGAGAAATTCGGAAAATAGACGATCACACGGTGGCTTTTCGCCACAGACCAACGGGCCTGGGTAATCGACGTTACAATGGGCAAGAAGGATTTTTTATTAAAACTACAGTAAAGATTAGCCACGAAATTTCTACAGAGATACAGATTAGATAATTGATTAAATATTTCAATCATGTTTTTGTGTAAGTACTTACCTAAGATCAGATAGATCATTTTAAAGTGCTGATCCTAAAATGCTTCTTAATCTAGTAAGTACTTAGTATAAATTAGAATCCAATACAATGGATATCGATATAGCCCTGCTCACTATTTTCTCAGTTTCGATAACGTCGTTGATAACATTATCCATACTTTACTTCCATAAACTTCACAAGGAATATAGTTGTTTGGAAGACAAACTTAAACGAAATCTCAAACAAGAAGAAAAACCTAATTTATCAGACTGCAATGAGGGAGACGGGGTAAACTTTCCATCGTCTTACAAGCCAAACAGAAGTAATTTTCCAACTACAACGGAATATTCAAATGGAAGTAACTCAAATATCAAAGACGCCATACAGAGAGGTTTGTAAATATTTAGAATACAATTTAATTAACTAAATGGATAAATGCAAACTCCGCTTTCATTTCTATTGTTGTGTTTTATTCTCTTGGCTATATTTATTGAATATTCATATCATTAATAAAATTTTCAAAATTTATAAAATATCTTTTTTTAAATTTTAGTGGATCTGACATCAAACCATAAATTTCACTGCTTGTTTTCATGGTATACCATTATCCATTATAAAGGATTATACTTCTGTATTTTTTGTCCGTCCTTTAACTATTATTTTATCAAATTCTCTTAGAGCAACCACATAAAAGTCCAGTTTACAGAAAAAGCAGGCCTAATCTAATTTTAAATACTCTCCTCCAGCCTTCAAATGCCTTATATCAAATTTTAGAGAAGTCTTCTAGAATGCGTTTACATGAGAGAGCATATCCAAAAGTTAGTAGATTAATGCAGTAACCTAATCCGGGTTCATGAAGGGACGAATAACTCACCATTTGTGTGGAGTTTAGATGAAGGCGTAAGGAGATGTCGTTTCTACAGGGTGTCAATTTTAAAACTTGCCACCCCTGAATTCTCCCTTGAAATATGTTTCTCAAAGAATCCCAAAACAGGTAATTTTTTAATTCAATTTCTGTTCTATTGACGTAAAAAGACAATGTCCTCATTATTGAGTCAAGGAACATCCTGTATATTTTTTTACGTCAATAGAACATAAATTAAATTAAAAATTTACCTGTTTCGGGATTTCTTTCAGAATCATTTTTCAAGGGAGAATTCGGGGGTGGCAAGTTTTCAAATTGACACCCTGTAAATCGTTTGTACATCTAAATAGACTAAAAAGATGGATCAAAAAATTTTGTTGCAATGGATCCCAACAAATCTTTGTACACTTCTTACTTCCTAAATAAAAAAAAACAAACTGTGCTTTTACATCTCGCTTTACATTATTGTATCGGGTACCGTTACCTGGAGTCCCGCAGGGATCCATCTTGGGATCCTTGTTGTTTACCTTCTACTTAGTTTACTTGTTTTATGAAAACATTATGCAGATGACTTCGATGTGTCATTCCTCAACGACTTCTTACACTAGCTCTTTATTTAAAATATGTATCTATGTAATATTTTTTTATATACTAACGGAATTAATTATTTATAATCAAATTCATAAAAATTTATCATTTCCCGCAGCACAAAAAAATTTGATCGGTGAAACGAACCATCAGGATGCACGATCTTCACAAGAACTCCTCTATCACCAATTTCAACCATACTCAGACCAAACTGGTAACCAAAACTTGAAGAAGACACCATCCGTTACTCAGAATCAGTCAATAACAACCTTCAGGGAATCTCGATTGTTGGAAGAGATGGAGAAAGTGACGCGACAACTCACAGCACAGCGGGCCGATATTGAGTGTTACAAGGAGTTCGAAAAGTCACTTCGATACCTGTACTACGATCACATGGAGCAATTAATTCGGGCTAAGATACATTTAAGCGAGATGGACACGACCGGGTGCGGTGATGACGTGAAGGTCGGCAGGAGGGTAATAATCGAGTACGTGGAGGAGTGTCAGGAGAAGTTGCAGGAGAAAGCTACGTTTAGGTGATTGTGGTACTAGGTGATTCGTTTTGCAGCCTTTATTAAGTATATTTATCAGTTAAATAAATAATTCCAAATAATACTCAAATAAATGATAATTTTTTTATAAAGATTTCTATAATTCGCTTTTTTGCTGCAACAAAACGGAACCCTGCCTGGAACCACCAAAGTGTCATCATCTTCATGGTAGTCTATTTCTGAAAGTTTTGGTTCGTTTCATGAATTTTGTAAAATGTTCGAAGCCCACATTAACTGCAGCCCTATTTTTGGTGCAAATTTGGTGCAAGGAAGCGATGTTTTTTTTATTATAAAAGAAAAACTGATAGGGCAATGTAAATGGTCCCAATGGACGAATTGTGGTGAAATACGAATAGAATGAGACCTAAAACAACCCGGTAGATCCATCAGTATGGGAGAAAAAACGAAAAAATTCGTTTTTTTTTTTCTTAATTGTAATCAGAAGTTCTTCATACCCTATTTTGCAACGAGACTGGATGCTCAGGAGTCGTCCGATTCGAATTTATAAAACGGATTGGGAATGTAGCTATATAAAACTTCAATTTTCGTTTTCCATTTAAATGATGAAAAATTGGTAAAAGTTGCACGTAAATATGGGCGAAAACGGCCGAGCCCGCGAGAGTGAAGAGGGGGAGGGGGGGGGGGTAAAACAGATTGTTTGGAGGTATAATAGCTCTTGCATTATGCCTTCTCCTCAACTACAGTTCTACCCCCACTTTTTTACCCATTTTTCAGCATTTGAATCATAAACGAAGATTGACGTTATACACTGAACAGTTCTACTTTCCAAATCTATTTGATAAATTTGAATCGAACGATCTCCAGAGCATTGCAGTCTCGCTGCAAAATGTGGTATGAAGAACTTCTAATTACAATTACACAAGAAAACTAATTATCTGACAGCGTCTGGGTTGTGCACAAAGGAAGTACCTACCAATAACGACTATCTAACAAAGAGCCTGTACTACAACGAAAAACGCTATTTTTTCGTTTTTTTTTTCTCCCCTAATAATGAACTGATCCGCTGTTCTAGCTCTCATTTTATTCCCATTTTAATTTTACACAATTTTTTCATTGAGACCATTTAAACTGCTCTACCAGATTTTTTTTATAACCAAAAAAACAAAACATAAAAGCGATTTTTGGCACTAAATTGTTAATAAAAAAAAATAAAATAGTAAACTCGAGTATTAATATTTTTGTCAAGAAAAAACCTCTATTTGCTCTGGTCTACTAAAACATGTGGTGCCGGTGCCCTGGTTTTTCAACAATGCAGGAAAATCTTTAATATTTTTTAACCGTCTGGGAACACTGGGAGCGGTCTCAGAATATCGGTAGGAAGTTATGATCTTTCGAGATAATTTTGTTAATTATTTAATACTGCTTTGTAAGAGTAAGGGGGTGCGAGAAAGTAAAGATATCGGTCCTAGATAAAAGGAAATAAGATTTTGAAGAGACACGAATCTTTTCTTTCTCACATCACATACATCAAAGTAGAGAGTTCAAATTAGGCGCCAAATTCCTGCACTAATGTGAAACTCTCTCCTACATAAAATGTGGGAAATGAATAGAGATAAAAGTAATGGGGCAGGATGCCAGATGCTTTATTTAATTTAGAATAATTTTGGTGTTTCTTGAATACTATCCCAAGCTGTAAAAAAGTAACAAAAATTCGCTTATGATTTTACTTGTTTTTATTTATTTTTAGACTATTTTAGTTTAGGTTATCCTTATGGTGACAAAGCCTTGAGTTCAATAAACATTATATTTACATTAATATGTACACTTAAAGGACAAATAGATTTTCTATCTCAAAATATACTGGCAATATCTCTAACTAAATATTTGAATATTTGAATTGACAATTTAAATTATTAGACTCTAGCTGAGTTAACTCTGCCGTTGCTTCACAAAATTTGTGATTATTGCGAATCAATATTTAAATATTAATAATTCACAAATTTCACTTCTAGGTAAAATGTCTTTTATAAACTGGGACCATCTGATGTTGAGAAAAAAGTTTGACGTTGCTCGTTAACTCGCCTGAATTTTCTTCTGGCTCAGCTTCCGACAAATAAGTAAATTTTGACGTACTTACAGGATTTTCGGTGGGAAAACCAACATCTGTATTAAGCCAGCTTCCATCTTGACCTGATTCATGCGTTGGAACTATTTGTTGGAGCTGGGCAGTTTGCTTTTCCCAAAAAGGACGGGAAAATTTTCACCAAGTTTGAAAGTGGTGTTATCACATACACTTGTTATTATTGTTATTACTTGCGTCCACTTTAAGAAATTTATCGTAGCAACATCACGAAGGTTTACAGGGTGTCGATAAGGAGCGTCCAAAATGGCCGATGTCGCGATTTTTATAATTCGCACGTTAATTGTACGCGAATGTTCGTTTTCTGCAACTTCGCGTTGTACACATAATTCGGACTCATTAAATAAAGCACAATTAGATAAGATAAATATAACTTAGGTGCTCAAAGGGGTAAGATATCTATTTACTATCAAAGTTTCTTCTCCGTTTCGCGAGTCTCGTAGGAGTCCCTTGCTCATCCACTCCTACGGTGCCCGTTCCTGCGTATCTCTCATTACGTCATTTTCCGCAAATCACCGTATCCTTTCAATTCGGGTGACTTTCCTGAACCTATTAGGAATTCGCGTCTCGTTCTGTCCTTCTTTATTTAATTAGGTCTTTTCATTGCGCTTGACCCTTCTATACTGTTTGTCACGATTTTAGATGACTGTTTGCTTGTTAAACGGGATCTACAAATTTATGAAGTCGTAGGCAGAATTCGATATCCTGGGTATGGTCGCTGAAAAAGAGAGGTCGCTAGCCGTCTCAATCTGTTATTATTTTATAACAGCTTTTGTAAATAATGGAAGTGAAGTCTGCTTTCGCTAATTACTTTAACGCCGTTGGGCGGTTACAGCAAACACTATAGTTGTTTGCCAAAAGAAAGGTATGATGTCAATGAAAGACATACCTTAAATTTATCGATATTATTATAGAGAAGTCCTAAATTTAATTCCAATTTATTATTGGTAAATTTTAATTGGTAAATTTTACTTCCACTCAGGGAACTAGAGATAGGTCTCTTCAACGGAGATGGCGCTGGTAGTAGGTTGTATATAAAATATTTATTTTATTTTTATAGCCTTTTACCATATTTCACGTTACAATTTACTCAGTATCCGGGGCTTTAAGAACGGTTTTGTCTATGGAGTCTTACCTGAAAAATTTTATGACTTATTTTTATTTCATCGGGGATCTTATACCTTTGAACAATACCTCTTTTTACGACAATTGTGTTTATAATATGTAACAAGAACTGACTCGTTTTGTGATTTATACCTATTACATTCTAGATGATTGAAACCAATTCTGTCGACAGTAAATAATAGAGATACTGGAAAACAGCATAAACTGGGTAATACCAGTAAATTATTTTATAAGCTCCGCTAGAGGCCATAAATTTTTGTATATTGACTCAATTGTACAGGGTAGGTAATGTGTGAAATTTTATGATTTCACCATAATGTAGACTAGACTTACTATGTGTACTAAGTTTCGGTTTAATAGTTCGTTGCCTTCAAACAATTAGACCTAACAGAAACGGAAGGAGACGTCTAACTTGTTCCGCCATTAAGCGCTTAGAAACGCCACCTTTTAAACGTAACGTTTGCAAGGCTTCGTTCCAAGACGTTATCCTTTGGTTAATTGCATTGTTCCTGCTGTTCGTGATGGTTCATTCAAATTAGTAATCACTGGAAGGTTTTCATGTTACTGACCTGCCTGATAACAAAGATTATAACACTGTAATGTATATGGTTTAAAAAATACAAGAATTCTCGTAAAAATATAAATAAATTTAGTTGCTACATTACATTCATAAATTTTACTCCATTTGCCTCATTGGATAAAAACTTCAGCGTGACTTTTATTTTCATATTTTCCAATAAAATCTAAATTAGTGAAATTAATCCAAGATTTGACCATTGTAAAGGTAGATTATAAACTCGCAGGACTTGAAATGGCTGACCTAAATAATTTAAGTACTTAGTTCAAAGTGCTCTAAAATTACTTTCAAAAGTTTATTATTTTTTTCACTTTGAAATTATTTTTAAACTTTAAATTTTTGGTTTTCATTCGGTTAATAAAAGGTCATTTATTTCGAAATAAGAATAAAATTTTGAATTTTTTGAAGTTTTAGATTTTTGGTTTTTTCGATTTTTCAATATCGAACATGAAAAAAAAAACAATATGGAGCTCATAAGAAAAGAAAAGTTGACTATCGTTAAGTAGCTCCGTAGTGCAATAGTCAGGACCGCTAGCGACGGAGGAGGGGGAACCTTCATAGGCGCCTCCGTTCTTCGCAGAGGGAGTGTGGGATTCCCTCCCATCCAGGGAGGACCTACCCACTAAACCCCCTCCTCTACCTGCCATCCTGCCCCGGGACCGTCAGTAGACATTACTTCAGGGCAGGACCGGTTTTCCGTTGTTACCTTGCATTTCCTTCTCGCTTCCTTTCCTCTTCTGCTTTCCTATCTAGTATGCCTCTAATATACGTAGCCACCTTCTCCCAACTGTTTGCGTCTCTTAACATGGTCCTAAACATATTACCTGCATCCAGTTTGACGCCCAAGTCTTTTTCGAGTCTAGCTCTGGCCGGTTTCCATTTTCTGCACTTGAATAATGTGTGGTCTGGGGTGTCCTCCTCTTGTTTTTCACAAAACCAGCACTCTGCCTGGTCTGTCTTTTTTATTTTCTTTCGAAAGCTGTTTTCTTCTCCGTGGTTTCTATCTGTCCACGGCTGTATCTCTGGGATTAGGCAAGCTGTCCATCTGCCCTTGGTGCTCACATTCCATCTGTTCTGCCATTTCCGGAGTGTTTCTTCTCTAGTCTCTTTTTTTGTCAGTTTCTTACTCTTCTCTTTATTGGACAGGATTTCTTTAAAGATTTTTTTCCTTTCAAGGATGAGCAGGTCCATGGGGCAGACCGACGTCACCACCAGTAAAGCTTCCGTTGACACTGTTCTATAGGCAGAGAGCCTATCCTAAGGGCAATTTTCCTTTGTGCGCTTAACAGCTTTTCTACAACCCATTTGTTTTTTACTGCTGGAGCCCAGATTTCCGCTCCATAGAATACTATAGAGTTTACCACAGAGGCAATGATTCTTCTCCGACTTTCTCTTGCTCCCCGGTTGTTCGGTAATAATCTGCTGATTGCTGTGGCACTTTTTAAGGCTCTCAGGATGACTAATCCGGCATGCTCCGTGAAGGACATCGCCCGGTCCAGGGTTACCCCCAGGCATCTAAGGCTTCGGGCTGTTGTGATGGTCTTGTCCTTTATTTTGAACTCCATTTTCGGGGTTCTTCTTCTCCCCACTAGGAGAACAGCTTCAGTTTTCTCTGGTGCCAGCCTCAGCTCGTGCCCTTCTATCCACTCCGCGATTTTTTCCAACGACTCGTTGATTAGACATTTCAGGTCTTCGCTTAAGAAGATCGTGAGTTGGATCCTGGCTCGGCCCACACTAGTTTTCAGATTAATTTTCGAAAATGTTTATGAAAAATATAATACGCTATCGATTGGAGGGTGGTGATGATCAGTGGGATTGGTGAGAACTAGTCACCTTGAAGGACTAGTCGCCTGAGATCCATTTCCTCCGTACCTTTACCCTTTTTTTATCTTTAATTATCGTTACGCAAAATCTAGAATGTCGTGATTATTACATTCTGTACATGTATACAAATATTACAAAAATGGTTTCCTCAATAATACTTCATGTACCTAATTCCTTGAAGCACACCTTGTGGACAGAATCTAACTTCACGTGACCGCCGTTCAATATAGAAGCGATGATTTTCACACTGAAGGATTCTCTTTTTTTTATTGATGTAATCCACCCAGAAACGTCTTTTATTTTTCTATTTTTTGTATAGTAAATACCCTAGAGCTTTCCCAGTCCAGCGCAGTCAGACCTGCGCCCGACCCTGAGCGCCCGGCTGTTTATACTCGGAAAATATTCTTGACAAACGACCCAAAGCAGTGTATTGAAGAAAGGCGCCATAAAGAAAGGAATGTCCACAAGAAATGAGCTTTGTACATAAGAAACCATTTTGGTTCTTAAATTATTTAAGAACACGCGTGCTCGCCCACACACCCTCACTGAGACACTGAGGCACTGCTTACCTGGGCCTAGACAGAAAGTGATTAAAATACTCTTATACTTCTGAAGAACCCTGCCTTGCTCCGTCGAACGATGGAGGAAATTTTGTATGGGAGGAATCAAAAGAATTAGAACAAAACCCCAAACTCCCCAGGTGCTGTGGCGTGGACGTGAGCATTTTTAACCAGTTGCGACCCTTGGTGGTGTGTTGCTTGGATTGTGCGTATTACTAATATCCGTACCCTGTATCTGTTTGAGCATTTCTATTTCCTTAAATAATGAAGATTTCTCTCCCCCTAACTTATGATATCAACTGTTTCGATCCACCCATCTCTCTCCCCTATCTCTAAGACTTCCAAACCATCCAAACCATGGTCATCTCTGGTTTCGGCGCCACTGAGACTTTGCTTACCTGGACCGATGCAGGAGGCGTCCGACCTCATATCTGTCTAAGGATTTCTCTCCTTCTAAACAATGAGGATTTCTCTCCCCCTAACTTATGACATCAACTGTTTCGATCCGCCCATCTCTCTCCCCTGTCTCTAAGGCTCCATCCAAACTATCGTAATCTCTTGTTTCGGCACCACTAAGACACTGCTTACCTAGGCCTAGACAGGTGGTGATCAAACTAGGATTCTTCCGCATTAAAGGTAATTTGATCTTACTCATTTACACTATTTTTCAATACAAAATTCCAGAAAAGAAAGCATAAGACAATGCGCGTCCTCATATGATCCAGCGTCCATTCTGTTCCTTCTGGACTCTGGAAGATGCCAACGTTGACGTGCTTTCATGGCGTGCGTGATGTCCAGATTTTCCCCTCGATAATTGAACATATTATGAAACATGATTAGAAGAAATTTAGAGCCAAAATATCATATGATGGTAAGTTTCCCAAACAATCCTGGTACTTATTCTACTTCTTCAAGTAAGTCTGCACTACAAGCAAGAAGGCACTAGGATGACTGTCTGTGGGAAAGCTTCAATGTCGGATACATACTTCCGGCGCTGCGAGGGGCGGAAGGTCTTCATTTTAAGTTGGCCACCTCCCAGTCCTTCGGTAGAAGAACCCGAATCTGCAGTGAGCTAGGTCCTACGTCTCATCTCATAAAATTGACACGTAGTTTCAGTTCAGTGGTTTCCTTCTCAAAATGCGTGGAGCTAATCCTGTAAAGCTTAGTGATCACATTCCTCTCAAGCGTCCATAAGTCCATAAGGGAAAACAAAAGTTGCGATATATTCTTCATAATCTTCCGTCGATTTGCCTCAGACCTTGTCTTGAGAATACGGTGGTGGCATTAGACCGCTCAGAAACAGAAGGGGCGACCATCGTTGAACACGTCGACTGGGACGCGCCATTTTCTCAGGTTATGAATCAAGCACTCACCAGGAACGAAAGAAAAATCTCACAAGATTTGTCCCAGCTTTATTGAATTTGCTCTTGAAAACCCCTATTTTGGAGTCACAACGACCATTTTCCGTCCAAAATCGTCTACAGTGGCACTCTTCATTGAGTTGTACCTTTGTAACAATGGTTTGTGTATTAGACCTATGTTACTCAAAGCTGGAAATCCTCGGTCCATTGGCAACAAGAGCACTAGAATATAAGCCCTTGAACTCTGCAGGCCTCAATATCTTTTGCCACTTCAAAGGGTAAATGGGAAAAAAGAGATAACCTGATTTGAGGAAAAAAGGGCTAACCTGGATTGGAAAACGAAAAAAATTAGCTAAACATAATATATGATATTGGAATCACCTTGGACTTTGGCAGTTGTTAGCGGACCTTTCCTATATTTTTGGTTAGGAGGATGCACGATTCATTTACCTTAAATGGGCAGCACTTAACGTCACCCAGTAGTCCTCTTCGAGTCCACGTTATTCACCTTCTAGATAAATGTGCTTTGGTACTTGTATAATCGTATATAAGTGATGACATTTGCTTATTTTTTAAGAAATTCTAAAATGTCTCAGGTCAGGTCAGCTACTCAGGTTTGAAGGCTCAAACTACCTACCACATCAACCGCTTTATATGCTTACGGAGGATGATGTATGAGATCGGAGAATCCAGACAATGAATGAAGCTCCCCGAGAGAAGCTTTCAAACCGCTGTCTCTTGTATGGATGCGTTTAGTTTCTTTGTTTCTGAGCTTTTCCATTTCGTCTCCTGTGGAGGTTGAGGTTTGGGTTTAGGCTGGTTCAGGCGAATTGGTCAAGTTAAGTGTTAAGCTTAGTGTTGCATGTTATGAAGAATAGATTGAGAAGACGGAGCTTGAAATCTGAAGAATAATGGAAAATACTCAACTCGTTGACGAACCAACCAGTATTTCCGCCATCTCTCCTTAGCGTATGGGTTCTGGCTTCCACCATTATGATGTTGCCATAAACACCAGGGAAGGTCGGTCAAATCTAATATTGATATACCAGCTTCTTGGTTACTTCTTGTTCACTGTCGTTAAAAGAGGGAGGGTAAAGGACGAGGCTGCCTACAAGGAACAGACAGTGGTGTATGAGAAAAAGTTTAAAAGATTATTAAGGTTGGCAATTTTTTCTTTTTTGCCACGTACTAGAATTTTTTGAGAGAGGAATGACAATCTGATGAAAGTTGCATAACGCGTCAAAACAATAGTTTAACATAAGTATCTTAGGTTGTAGAAGGTTTACAAGCAATCAAAGGATACACGGGGAATGATGATCACCTTACCTGAAGAGGTTGGCCACTGCGTTTGCACACTTGGTACAACTAAAGCCCGTGTTGTTCAGTTAAGACTCTCAGATCTTTGTCTCAGTTTTGCTAGTCTGTCAGTTCTGAGCAGAATCTGAGATCATAATGATTAGAATTATTATTATTATTATCGTCTAGCTGTCTGAAGTTCTAAGTAAAGTTCATGCTTACGTCTGCAGATACTCTAACAATCAAGCTGGATTACGAGGGAGGGGAACGTGAACTAGCATTGCTGCACCGCTCGTGTAGATCAAGCCTCATGCGTCCCTCACTCTTACTGCGATATCGATTGTTTAATATGAGACAGATTTAGACTGTGCATTGTGTTCTTAAATCGATCGATCCCGGCGGAACCTAAATCGGAAAGTCAGATTATTTCATTACCGATTAATTGGTTTATCCCGACAATTTGATTCGTGCGGGCGAGCAGTGCAGAGACAGAAGTGTCGGAACGACGCTCAGCGACCATACAACCCCGGATTAACCCCTCAAATAATTAATCACTACACGGCGGATTTACACAATAAAACCGCCTTTAGTGGAAAATAACTTAATTAAAATGTGCATGTAATCGGGACGACCAATCGAATATTTATTACCGCATAAATGGGACGTGGAGTTGTTTACTCTGTAACACGCACCGGTGGTTGATGAGCCAACCTGGCCATTATCGGTTTATTAACCCATTCGGATTGACTTTGCACTTTAATACTCCACAGCTACGTAAATTTTGCATTGTGAAATCTAGTTTGGCTTTAATCAGGACGAAAATAGATCGGGCAGTCTCCCTAGGGAGTCAATATTGAATTTCATTAGGTGCTACTGAAGCACCATGCATACATACCTACTTAACTTTGGGTTCTAGAGTTACAAAAAAACTTGTGTTGACAGCTTCTTCAGGGATTTATCCTTTCATTTTTTTCTTTTACCTACTTCAAAGATGTTGTTACATTAGAGTGACGTTGGTTAAAATGTCAAAAAAGAAATAATAAGAGGTGGCACAATTCCAAGAGATAGATGTCAAAATCCCAAAGGGTTGGATAATAATAAAGGGTTGGATTGCAAAGATATTAAGAAATTGGGCAATACTACGGAAAACAGGTAACAGGTAATTTTACTCTTTGACAACAGAAAGGCAAACAGTGCATGCGGAACGCTTATTAGCAATCAAATCGAAGCTCGATTGACGGTTTCCAAACTATCGATACTCGATGAGCATGACAGCGATATTATGGAAGAATAAAGTGAGTGGTAGACAATATCCGGTAACCACTCTCATTGAATACGTAATACGGGTTGCCTATATTGACTGCTATTTATCTGAAGAATATATTTAATACTACTATATTGCTAGTGGGGGTCTGGAGATGGAGGGAAATACCACAGTGCAGACATATCTTTCTATCTATCTCTCGTCAAATGTACCTCGAGTCCTACGCGCATGTCTGAGAATTTAACACGCCTACAAGCCATCAAATTCGACCACCTGACTCGTGACGCTTGCGCATGACGGGTCGAGGAACTCTAAAACCAGATAGAGATAGTCGTTTGCTGTCCCACTGTATCCGTGGCGCTTTATTATTAGAACTACAATCAGTTACTGTTGAAAAATTGGAATAATAAAAAAATACCTTTTTTTAATAAATAAATTGCATCAAAGAAATTGAATTGTAAATGAACATTATAAAACTTCTTTGAACTTAGCTCTTGTGAAATATTTTGAAATAAGTAAAATAGTCAACATACCTACACTTTTCCATAAAAAAATTCAAGTTGAATATTGACCGCTAATGTGAAAATTATTCTTTACAGGCTGCGGAAATGGTCTTGAAGATGTAGAAAATACAAGAGAATAGCCCGATCTCTAACGTCTGAACCAAGCCACAAGGATCTTCTGGAGAGCAAATCCGGGAATTCGTTGAGGCGAGTATTTTATGTAGACTGCCCGCAATGATACCCTCGCAGTAGCTTCTGACTCCTTAGGTTTTATTAACAATAAATGGGAGAATGGGAGAAGCGCCACCTTTTCTCCTCGCCAGGGAATTATGCCGTGTCTACACTGTTTATTGTGCGTTAGTTCTCATTTTCTCTTTGGATGCGACTTTAGACTTTACCATCGAATTAATATTATGAAAGCGTTTAATTGAGAAAAATTACGAGTTACACAAAGAAAATTGTAAAATAAAATATTAAAATATTCAAATATTGAAATATTATACTCTGTGTCAGTTTGCCCCACCAAAAACAGCTTTAATGTTTCAATATTTTAATAGCCTTTGATGGAGTAAAAATTGGTGAACTCGTTGATGCTGCTACTATCCGTTGTTGCAGTCTTGCAGGTCACTATGTTTCCGTTAAAACGAAAAATTTTTCAACTTATTCCTTCTTTCGACACTTCTATCATGATTGGTGATATGACAAGCTGATGCGTCTTAAGAAACGAGAAAAGGAACAAACGCCTTTCTTTTCAAGATTCATGTTGTTTGTGTTGATCGAGGGAACTAATTAATAATCAATTATCTTATATTAAGCTTTCGTTTTATCTAAAGTACCTAACTAGAACTTACCAGTAGCAACACATGTAGACGTAGCATTAAGAAACACACTTTATGCAAGACTAGAAGCCATTTTCCGGATAGTCTCTGTAAAAATTACTCTGAATTACCCAATTCGTGTCAGTTCTTATCTCACCCAGCCAGTCCAATATTTACCGCTTTTATACTTCAGGTCAACTTAACGGTCAAGGTTTCCTTTCTTCACAAAAGGAGTCTGACGGATAATTTGTTAATGGAGGTATAATTCACGCCGATCGGGCTATCGCATAGAGTGAATTGGGTCCAAGCGTATAAAAGTCATGAATAGCTTTTTAATTAAATCTGTTCATATTCATTTTAAAGGTGAGCTCTTTATATTATAGAGCTCTCATTAAGGTATTGTATAAGGGCACGCACGAATAACCCTTTTGCATGCAATATGAAACTTACCCTTTTCAACTTCAACAAGTTCCAGATATATGCAAATTTTCTTTTTCAAATTGTAACCGTAATTAAAATTTATGAGGAGAATAATAATTTCTTATTAATTACGCTATGACGTGAATTTTCACATTTCATTTTAAACCAAATTCCACTTATAGTGAATCCTCATACTCACACGATTTGTCTCCTTATCGTAAGCCTGTCACTTGTCTTACTTACCAAATTTCCAAAAACTTACCAAATTCCCTTTTTGGGGAAAATGGTAAGAAACCTTCTCACGCCCCGTCCGAGGCTTTTCAAATTTATTAAAAATCGAAACGGAATGGAGAAAAAAGAGGTAACAACTAAACTGCATTACTGAACTGATTTCTCGTGATCGAAAAGTGTTATTAATAATTTAGACAAAATTTTGCCGGCCCTACGTTTGTCATTTTAATTTTACAGGCTTTTTTAATTTAATTTTGCTTGAAACTTGAAAACAATTTCGTTGGTTAAAATGGCCGCTCACTGTACCTCATCTCGAAGTACCGGAAAGGCTTATTCCAAAAGGATTGGACTAGCCCAACATTGCAACAGAGGTATAGACGCCGCCCGCACCGTGAATGTTTCCCTTTAAGTCTTGGTCACAAAGGACGACACCATCAGGTCCGATCATATACCATTATAACAATTAAGGAAGAGCGGAAATACTCAAGAACACGGTAAAAACTAAGAGGAAAAACAAAAACTAATAGGAAAACCCTGAAAATGACGAAAACTCAATTAGAATTTCATTAAATGTACGATGATCTTCCTTACCAATTAACGAATTAATTGGGATATCTACATTCAAATGGCTGCTGTCGTAGAACAGGGACTGACATTTTGCCTTTTCGACATTTCCTCAGCGATTCAATACTGTCTTTCCTAAAAGAAATGATAACATAATTGCTACCGAACAATGAAGAACTAGATCGACATACCTGGTATCTTTTTACCACATCACAAACGAATAAAAAGATGAATTAATTAACATGATGATCTTACGTGTTACTGCAACCTCTTCTGAAAATTCCTAATTACTCGTCCCAGCAATAATTCTACCTAGAATAATATTCTGTATTTTTTCGGAAATGTACAGCCTAAGGTCTTGTAGTGTTTGTGGCCGCCTCGCATTGACTATCTGTTTCAGATAACCCCACGAGAAATGAGAAATGATAAGGAGCCGTCAAGTCCAGTGAATTTGATGGGCAAGGTATATGTCACCGAACCTCGATATCAAATGACCAGGAAACATGTACTCTGATCTGAAACACCATTCGGATTTGTCGTGGCGTATGCGCCGTGGCACCATCCTGCTGAAACCATAGATGATTTTGTCTTTGTCTCTGTAATTATGATTATAAAAACGTCATCAACACATGAATATAATGTTCAGAATGGATGGTACCCGCTACGTAGTTTTCTTTTAAAAAAATATAATCTCATGATACCATGATACCAAACGCGGAAATACCACATCAAACGGTGACTCTAAGATCGTGCAATAGTTTTTCGGGAAGCTATTGTGGATTTTCCGCGACTCGGTACAAATCCAAAAAAAAAAAAACTCGTCTGTCATTCATAAAAAATTAATTGATTGCCATCATTTTCAAGAAATTGCCAACACTGCCCGCAGAAAGCCACACGGACAATTTTATCAGTCTCTTTTAATCCGTGCACGACTTAGATCTTATATGGACGGAAGTGTAAATCTGAATGCAGAATTCTTTGTAAGCTTCTTTCAGAAATCTGCAGTGTCATTGAATTTCTCGTTGTGGAGTTCTTTGAATATCTTATGTCTGACAGCGTCGATCAATTTGGGGGTCTTACTGTCCGTACCTACACTACCTCTACACTTCGAGGTCACATTTTACTGTAATATCAAAGTCTCTAACCCACCTCGTTATTGTTTTCTGTGTTAGTATTCTCCTTGCGTGGGCGGCAGCGGGGCGGTTTAGGTCGCTGACTGTTAATCCGTTGTCTCTGTCACCGTCTGGGTTCGAATCCCAGCGAGACATGGTTGGTTGTGTGCCATTATTAACCTGCTATTATATGATATAATGTGTCTGTGTCTCTACAGGGTGGTCCCGAAATGGCGGACACGGACAGCACCACAGCATCTATTGTGGATTAAAGATTCTAAGTTTTATTTACTGTTTTCTCCAGTATGGCTCCCTTAAGAAGATATGACCACTTTTGTAGAAAATAAAGTCACAACACTGCACTGGATTCCCCTTCTTCAGGCAGAAAAATAATGTGTAGTCTACAATACCCAGATAGATGTTACCATGGAAACATATGAAATTGCCTACAACAAAGCTTAAAACAATAATCGCTGCGCGGTTACCATATTCGATAATATTTTTTTAAATCTCAAATTCAAACAACGATGCCACATTGAAAAAGTTTGTTGAACACAGGGAATAGGTAAACTTTGAATGCCTGTAATTCCGTTCTCGATAATAAAAAAAAAAAGCAAACACTATCGTTATAGTTACGTGAAATCATGTGCTTTGCCAGGCCAGTGGAGGTTGTTTAAATTTGAGCGCCATTTCGATTTAAATTTTAGAAAAAGGACACCCTATATCTCGGTAACGAAGCTGAGGAACACATTTTTGTTTTAAATTTACAGTCTTTGTGAGCATCTTATACAACACCCTGTATTCTGTGTCCGCCATTTCGGGATCACCCTGTATATAAGCTCGATCTCGAAGCTAAAATTACAAGAGTGGAGCTACTTTCTCTTATCTACACAGTTAAAACCGATGCTTTCTCTTTTTAAAAATTATTTATTGGTATTCTCACGTGTCCTGGAACGTTAAACTCGCGACGAAACTGTTTTGAAATTCCACAACTGATTGGTTTGCTATAAACCTTTTAAACGCAAAAGTGAGTTGATTAGGTGAAGAGTTCAGCTACACCTCTTCTGTAGCTGAATTTCGCCTTTTGACATTGTAAAAAAAATATTAGTTAAGTCTTAACCGTCACTAGCGAAATATTACAGCAACCATGGCATACTATTATTCAAAATAGGTATCAATAGGTACCTTCTCAAAATATCTGTTGTAGAACCCTGTACTATGGGCTGACACAGGAATGGGGCCTCGTCGAGTGAAGTGGTGGGACCTGCGCCTGAAAAGAAAGTCCGCAAAGGTATTGGCGACGTTTGTTAAGCTGGCTTTAACCTGAGCGTGGGCTAAAGCATGCTTGGGTAGAATATTGGGGACGATTGATGTCCTGGCATGAGGCGTGAGGTGTAATCCAAGTAAAATTGGGGAATGAAATTCCGAAAACAAGTCACAACGTAACCTTAATGCTGATTTGCGAAAGGTTCCAAAAATACGATTTCTAGACAAGATTCGAAAGATACCAGAGCGAGACTCTGAAATAAATCCCGAAATGTAACTCCGCGGGAAGATCTACAGAAAGGTCCCGAAATACAAACCCGATGCTATAAGTAGGTAATTCCTGAAATGAAAAGTGAACCCTCGCTGGCAATATCTCGAAGGTATATCCCGAAACGTGATCTCAAAGTTAAAACGCACAGCTATTCCCGGGAACTGAAATCTACTCCTCCAATAACACGAGAAGGCTTTCATGGCCGGCTTCTATTGAAATCGTAATTGATTCCGGGCTGTTGTTCGGAGCAAATCTTCATAGACCACGTCACAACAGTCCGGAATCAATTACCATTAACATGAAATATAACTACTAATTTAATAATTTTATTGCAATTATTGACGCACATAAAACAAAAAACAGAACTGTCACCAGTCAGAGATTCTATCAACCATTCAACCATGGCCTACTCAAAATAGGTGATACCTGTTGCAGAACCCTGTACTATGGGCTGACACAGGAATGGGGCCTCGCCGAGTGAAGTGGTGGGAGCTGCGTCTATGGTAAAAGAGGAGGCAGGTAGTGTCCGCAAAGGCATTGGCGACGCTTATAAAGCTGGCCTTAACCTGAGCGTGGGCTAAAGCAAGCTTGGGTAAAATATTGGGGACGATTGATATCCAGATATGAGGTCTTTATGTAAAATTGGGAAATGAAATCCCGAAAACAGGTAAAAACGTAACCTTAATGCTAATTCAGGAAGGTTCCAGAAATACAACTTGATTCTAAAGATCTCAGAGCGAAAGTCTGAAATAAAACCCGAAATATAACTTCGCGGTGAGATCTATAGAAAGGTCCTGAAATACAATCTCGAGGTTAGTAGGCAATTCCCGAAATGAACCCTCGCTGGCGAGATCCAGAGGCATATCCCGAAATGTGATCTCAAAGTTAAAATAACGCACAGCTTTTCCCCGAAACTGAAATCTATTCCTTCATTAGTTAAATAACGCGAGAAGATTGATGTGTGTAGGTTTTCAGCGTCGACTTCTATTGAAATCGTAATTGATTCCGGCAATTGTTCGGAGCAAATCTCCATAGACCACGGCACAACAGTGTAACGTCGTTAAAGGTTTTATTCTTTAATTAGCTCCATTTAATATTATTAAATGGGACATCATTCTCTAAATCCTTGCTATTAAGGTTCCGAAAATATGAATTTCGAACTAACATCGCCACCTGTTGCCGAGTGGTAAAACTAACTAAACTAGGCAAGTTCAAGATCCCTACCTTTTGAGTACAATCTGTAACTTCCTTCTCTTACAATCTTCCTTTTCGATTAATTAGAAACACAGATGTCGCTGTGATGTGGTTTCATGAATTTAAATACAACAACCCTTTCTTCGAGCTGCGCGGAAAAGGTGCTCCGCAATTTCTGGACAAGTTTGTTCGTCTTCCAATCTTGGTGCTTGAAGCGACAAGTCGCACCCCTACCTTTTCTCTTTATCTAAGGACCGATTAATAAATCGGGTAAGTAAATTGTTCAAACTATCTGAAACTTTCTCTAATAGAGTTTATATATTGTTATAGTTCTTTCTACCTACCCTATCAATCGGGGTACTATCTTATCTCGTCGGAAAACCTATCTACGAAGTTGAACCCCACCTGTCTTCCCGGACGCCATATTGGTTTCCATTTCTGGTACATCCGAATATCCGCTTTTATGGAAGGAATCTCTTACACTATCTGAAAGTTTTGCTGCTACCTGCCCCTAAATACTGGATCTCATCATTCGGAGTCTCATATTTTCGAGTTTCATCTAACCTCGAAGGACGACCACGCTACCAGTGTTAGGCACGTGTTCCCACGGGACACGACTCCATTCACCAGTCTTTCTGCCACCCCAGAGGGAGACCACGGTCTCCTATCCTGAGATTTCGTCCAGGGCCCCGCTCTCCAGTCTCGGCACGACATTCCAAGGATGGCAAAATGTCGTATCAGTAAGCAAAGTGTGACATAACCTTTTATTGCTCAGAGTGATATCCGAGAAATCTGTTAGGAGTTTTATGTCGTTCTACTGCCTTATCTCGTCGAGAGATTGATGTTTTATTAATTAAAACTTATAATAATAATAACTTTGAAATACCTGATATACAATCATTACCATTATTATTCAAGTAATACTTGAAATGAACTTGTCAATTATTATGTGAAGGAAAGATAGATATCTATTATTTTCTCTACCAGTTAAACTGTTAAATGAGATATTTTACGATTAACTTCAGGATCAATTAATTAGTAATTTCATAACCATAGAATTTCAATAAGTTATTTTGTAAACAGAATTCATAAATATACTTTTCATTTAAAGATCAATTTTATTATTCAGTAGGTAGATACAGTAGTTAGAAATGATTAACATCTCATAACCTGAGTGAATTTTGATGCCTTTATAGTTCAGGTTACTTTAGATCTATTATTCAAAATTAAAAGGTCATCTGGCATCCCAGTACCTTATATCTTAGAGGTAATTAAACCGTACCGCTTTATGCTGCTGATGCCACTACAGTCGCATGAAATCTGAATGAGATTTTGGTGCATCAATAAATACTTCGGCCCAACGAAGGTAAGTCGGCTTTGTTTTTCGACAACGATCGAATTTTAATTGGCCAAGAATCATTTTTATTGGCCCAGAGCCAATTCTAATTAGCCCGACCGCAGCAATTGGCACTCCCCGGTGTGGAACGATTACTTCTTTGGTTTAGAAACCCAATTTATCTTTATCTTATTTGGCTTTTATGTATCTAGGATTTTCATAAAATAAATCTCATAATTATTTGAACTTTACGATTTGTCTACGATATCACTTGATATTTATATAAATTTTCTCTTGTTGCTTACTGCATGAATTTTTTATTGAAAGCTTTTGCATGATTTAGTTTTAAGCATTATTGTTCCCTAATATATGTGTACCTACCTAATTATCTTTGTGCAAAGTGCCGTGCCGCGAAAATACCTACTTTTTCTTACCGCTACACTGCCGCTAAAGGGTAACCCGTCAGGGAGCTTTACGGAGTGGTTGATTATACCGTCGTGATGTCTCGAGCATGTTTTAGAGAAGCTTAATTCCGTACAGAGAGGATACTCGATACGAGAGCTCTGTAGTTAAGCTGTCTTTGAAAACTGTATCCAAAAATCTTTCCCTGAAAATTACCTTACCATTTTCTCATTAAGTTAGGTTAGGTTTCCATTAATCTTTGACTCTCCAGTCAGCTGTTGATAATAGTGCCGACGAGCGCTAAAGCTACGAGCAGTGTTGCGACGTATCCCTCGCATTCTTTACGTCAAACGTAGAAAACGAATTCTTTACGTGTAAAGATACATCATAGCGTCACATAGCTTTTTCGATCCCTACCTTACCGACTTTAGTAGACTTCAGTCATGAATCCAGTCTTGACTCTAGTTAGTGACACGATCACTCATGAGTTCTTCCTAAGGAAATAAATTCCTTATTTATGCATAATAAAATGCATGTTCAGTCTAGTATGCTCCTAGACAAGGAAAATGCATCAGGATTAATTATTCCTGAGTCAACATACCCTTTCGATCCCGGTATACAGAAACCGATGAATAGTTTCCTATAATATCTTTTCTCTTTAATTTTATTTCCCTACCTATCTTTATCTCTCTTTTTGTATTTGACAAAAATCCGTTAGAAAATGAGGTCTAGCAATATGAGAATTGAGAAAGCTCCGTTTCTTGTCGTATCTTAGAATGAATGAAGAATGTATGAAGAATGAATACCGTATCTTTCAAAGCGTTTCTCAAGGATCTCGAAACTAGCTGTGTGAATGTGAGTACTCAAAGTGTAAATGTTGCTAATTTTGGGATCGGTATCTGCTATCCTCAGGCTCTCATTTTATTTTATCGCTCAAATTTTGAGAAGCCATATCTTTCTGGTTATCTGAAATCATTACCTTGAAAAGTAACTATTCGCCTATCTTGTCTGACCACGTTTACAGGTCTAATGTTATCTTTTAAATTTTCTTATGTTCAATGAACTAAAGAAAATGCTATCTTGCCGTTGTATCTACCTTATCTTATCTTTTACCTTTATCTTATCTACCGTCTAGTTTTAGACGGGTGCTTTCCCGACAGTTTCCGCCCTGCTATGTGCTAAAGTGAAAACTGCTCTGCTTGTCCAATCAGACGACAGCAGATTCCTTTTATCTTATCTTACCATCTCTTTCAAACACGGGTGCTTTCCCGACAGTTTCCGCCCTGCTATGTGCTAAAGTGAAAACTGCTCTGCTTGTCAAATCAGACGACAGCAGATCTCTTTTATCTTATCTATCATCTTTCCAAGTTTGGGTGCTTTAAGATTTTCCGCCCTGCATGGCTAAAGTGAAAAATCCCTCTGTTGCCTCAACGGAAGACAACAGAATATCTCTACCTTATCTTATCTACCGTTCAAGGAAACGAAAATTGAATTTGCAATTTTCTTCTTGAAAAATGACAGGCGTAAGCTTTAGTCAAAGCTTCGTGCCTTTCTTATCTTTAATTTCTTTTCAAAGAAAAGGAATTATCCTATCTTACCTTATCTATAGCTATTAGTACCATAATAGAATGGTAGCTAATAATTATCTTCTCTGCGAATATTTTCCAAAATGGAAAATAAAAATCTATGTGAATTCTAGTGTTGAATTTGCAAAGATGACTTTAGATATTCGGTGTTAACATAAATGAATTTGAACACGGATATTGAATGTCCCCTACCTTAGCGATGAAAATGGTTGTTCCATTTTTCTTATCTTACCGAGTGAGATAAATTATCTTACTGCTACCTCAATGTTTATCTAATAATCCAGGCGATTATTGATGTTTTCTCTGTGCGATTATCGAATGTTTATCTGTGCGATTATTGGATGTTTTATCGAAGTGACTATTGTGATTGCGCTATCTGATAAACTACGCAGTGATTACCTGCAAACTTCCTTTCTCTCAACCATTTATTATGGAGTCGCATAGACGACGACATAGTCAAATTTTGACTGGTTCAAAGATGAAAAATCTTACTCATGGATTACCCTTGTGGACTCCAAAAATTTATCTTTCCCTGTACATAGATGTTTTGATGCCCAAGTTTGGACAGCATCAACCCCCTTGAGGATCGAGTTTCACTTTTGCTTTGTTAAACCTGCTACTTAACCGCGACAGTTTCATTCTAGACTTTTCCGCTCACCACTGTCTCAGTGGCGGGGCATGCTTCAAAGCAGAGCGCGGGTTGTCGTTGGTCGGGGAAGCGGTGTTCAACAGCAAGGGAAATGTTTCGTGCCCACCTCAGGAGATTTTTCCTTTTTAGGAATTCTAATTTTATTTATTTCAGAATATTCATTACTGTGATATCTGACAGTATTATTGATTTTGTTTATCTTAGTATGTATCTTATCTTATATTATCTATCTTATCTTATATTATCTAACCATATCTTATCGTATCTTCATATCTAGTTATCTAGAAATTATTCCTTTGTTTATCGACATTGTTCGGCGAGAACAATTACCATTTAAGAAAGTTATCTTAATTATCTTGTTACTACCGTTACTAGCATATCTTTTATTTTATTGCCTTTGCAAAGGAGCATGAATATTTTTAGTTTTATACCTTATGAATAATTATTACCTAGTGCTTAATATTTAAGTTGCATGTAATTTTAGTAAACCTAACGCTATTCCCTTTTGAAAGTTGCATGTTACCTTAGTAAGCATATACAAGAGAAATTTTATTCATTCAATGAAACAGATCAACGATGTCGTTGACAATTTGTTCGTTCAGAGTTGTTATCTTATTTCCTCGAAAGGTTCATGTTATTTATGAACGTGATTTCTGAATCATATTCTCTAAGCTTATCGTCACCTAGTTGTCCCGCAAACATACCCTTCTTCGGGTATAGTAACAACTTGAAATACGCCTGTGCTTTTTCCAGTTGGTTTATCTTTAATCCTTTCCTTACCCCGGTAAAGAGAGGTGTGTAACGTCGTTAAAGGTTTTATTCTTTAATTAGCTCCATTTAATATTATTAAATGGGACATCATTCTCTAAATCCTTGCTATTAAGGTTCCGAAAATATGAATTTCGAACTAACATCGCCACCTGTTGCCGAGTGGTAAAACTAACTAAACTAGGCAAGTTCAAGATCCCTACCTTTTGAGTACAATCTGTAACTTCCTTCTCTTACAATCTTCCTTTTCGATTAATTAGAAACACAGATGTCGCTGTGATGTGGTTTCATGAATTTAAATACAACAACCCTTTCTTCGAGCTGCGCGGAAAAGGTGCTCCGCAATTTCTGGACAAGTTTGTTCGTCTTCCAATCTTGGTGCTTGAAGCGACAAGTCGCACCCCTACCTTTTCTCTTTATCTAAGGACCGATTAATAAATCGGGTAAGTAAATTGTTCAAACTATCTGAAACTTTCTCTAATAGAGTTTATATATTGTTATAGTTCTTTCTACCTACCCTATCAATCGGGGTACTATCTTATCTCGTCGGAAAACCTATCTACGAAGTTGAACCCCACCTGTCTTCCCGGACGCCATATTGGTTTCCATTTCTGGTACATCCGAATATCCGCTTTTATGGAAGGAATCTCTTACACTATCTGAAAGTTTTGCTGCTACCTGCCCCTAAATACTGGATCTCATCATTCGGAGTCTCATATTTTCGAGTTTCATCTAACCTCGAAGGACGACCACGCTACCAGTGTTAGGCACGTGTTCCCACGGGACACGACTCCATTCACCAGTCTTTCTGCCACCCCAGAGGGAGACCACGGTCTCCTATCCTGAGATTTCGTCCAGGGCCCCGCTCTCCAGTCTCGGCACGACATTCCAAGGATGGCAAAATGTCGTATCAGTAAGCAAAGTGTGACATAACCTTTTATTGCTCAGAGTGATATCCGAGAAATCTGTTAGGAGTTTTATGTCGTTCTACTGCCTTATCTCGTCGAGAGATTGATGTTTTATTAATTAAAACTTATAATAATAATAACTTTGAAATACCTGATATACAATCATTACCATTATTATTCAAGTAATACTTGAAATGAACTTGTCAATTATTATGTGAAGGAAAGATAGATATCTATTATTTTCTCTACCAGTTAAACTGTTAAATGAGATTTTTTACGATTAACTTCAGGATCAATTAATTAGTAATTTCATAACCATAGAATTTCAATCATTTATTTTATAAACAGAATTCATAAATATACTTTTCATTTAAAGATCAATTTTATTATTCAGTAGGTAGATACAGTAGTTAGAAATGATTAACATCTCATAACCTGAGTGAATTTTGATGCCTTTATAGTTCAGGTTACTTTAGATCTATTATTCAAAATTAAAAGGTCATCTGGCATCCCAGTACCTTATATCTTAGAGGTAATTAAACCGTACCGCTTTATGCTGCTGATGCCACTACAGTCGCATGAAATCTGAATGAGATTTTGGTGCATCAATAAATACTTCGGCCCAACGAAGGTAAGTCGGCTTTGTTTTTCGACAACGATCGAATTTTAATTGGCCAAGAATCATTTTTATTGGCCCAGAGCCAATTCTAATTAGCCCGACCGCAGCAACAGTCTAGAATCAATTACGATTAACACGAGCAGATGATCAGTCTGATCTTGCAAAATCTTACCCTGATTCTTCAGGCTTCGATAGGTATAAATATAGGAGGAATAACAAAAAGAAGCTGTAATCGCTTCAATATCTTTCAAGACTGAGGACGGCTTTGTGAAAAATCAAAGTGGCTGCCACCTCCATTTGGATAGTCACCGCGACAACTGCGATCTCGGGAAACAACGAGTATACCTACAGTTTTCTTCACTATAACAACTCAAACTTTTATCGTCTAATTAAATTACTACGAACTCATTGTAAACCATAGAAACAATTTGAACAATAATTGAGATTTCAATTATTATTGAAATGTGGAAATTTGTTAAATTAGCAAAAATTCGTTAAAAATACAATGAACTCGTTACATAGTACCAAAGAGGCTCAAAAATTTTAGAACCTTATACACTATGTCCAAGATATGGAAAAAGTTGGGCAACTAGAAGGACAATCCAATGGCAGGGGGAGATTTAAAAAAATTATTTTTAATTTTCGAATTTTTTTGAAAAAAAAAACCACAATTTTCAATTTTTGCTTTGCTTAATTATTGACGTTTTTATTGAAGATTGGAAAAACAGAAACCACATTTTCATTGCAGTTTTCGAGCACTATAATTTCTGCGATGTCAGTTTTTTTTAACTGTGGACAGGGCCGAACTGAACTTCAATTTTTTAAATACAGACCTGGGTTCTTTATTGCAAAAATTTAAAGATATCTAAATTCTGAATTTAATGTTTGTCTTCTTGGTTTTAGGTTTTAGGTTCTTGATAAAAGTATTATTTGTTCAAAATATTTTTATAAAAATGAAACGTTTCGGGATCGATTGGTTCCTTGTTCGCTAATAAAATGTAAAAAAAAACATGCAAAAACTTAAAAATACTTTAAAAAATTATAATTAATACAATAAAATTGGTCGTAAATGGTGCGTTGACAAGATTTTTTAAATTTTAATTTTAGAAAAAATAAATTAATTTTGATTCTGACATTTTTAAGTATTTTTTAAGTTTTACATGTTTTTTACATTTTATGAGTGAACAAGGGACCAACCGGTCCCGAAACGTTTCATTTTTATAAAAATATTTTTTTTAAATAATACTTTTATCAAGAACCTAAAACCCAAAACCAAGAAGACAAACATTCAACAATTAAGAAGCAGGTTCAATAAAAATAATCAAATTCTGAATTTAATGTATGAAATTTATAGTGGTTCAAACGTGTTTCTGATTGTAGCTATTGACATTATCAGTTTAATTTCAACTTTATATGAATCTGTGCTCTAATTAATTAAACTTCTTGGATTTATTGGATTGTGGTGATGAGTAATATGTACAACTGATGCAAGTTTATTAAGAGCACAATTCCGTATTAAGGGAAAATTAAACTGATGATGGATGATGTCAATAGCTACAGTCCGAAGCACGTTTGAACTACTTACTATGTATGAAAAATTGATGTTCAATCCGGCCTTGAGAATATGGATCGACAGATAAAAAAAAAACTGACATTGCAGAAATAAAGGTGATCGAAACTGCAATTAAAATGTGAATTCGCAGTTTTTCCCAATATTCAATAGTACCTAGCGTCAATAAGAAAAACTAAGAAAAAATAAGAAAAAAAACTAAAGTTAAAAATTTTGGTTTTACAAAATAATTCCAAAATAAAAATAATTTTAGAAATCTCGTTCTGCCATTGCATTGTCCTGGTTGCCAACTTGTTCCCCATTTAATCGACCCTGTATATCTCCCACAGTTTCTATTCTAAGTTTTTTTTTTATGGTTAAATCAAAATTACTTATTTTTTTCTGAATTTCCAAAAAATTGAAGAATCAATCTATACAGACAACAATAATTATTAAAATAACAATGGCAAAAGGATATGCTCTCCAATGATAAAGACACAATAATAATAGCAGCATTGTGGAAATAACAAAGCGGAAATAGTATATTTCAGGTACAATGCTTCAATACAATAATAGCAGATCCCCATTTCTCAATTTTTCAGGAATAATGTCCTCAGCTTCCTTTATCCTATACTTTCACGCGACAATAGAAACATTCAGGAACTGCTGATAGCGATTCTAATTTTTCGTGAGTCAAACCCGGAAAAAAATGACTAATTGAGCAAAGTTTAGTTCATCTCTTGATTGATGATGTGCTGAAGCTGAACGATCATTTATAGCACCGGAAAATTAAAAAAGAGCATTTTTTTAATGTAACACCCATGGGATGAGAATTCTGGACTCTCATAAACTTCAACTTCAGCCGCAGTCGTTTCAAAACTTGATCATATCTTTTAATTACCATATTTGGTTTCGTTCGAGGTATACTGTCTCTGTCACAGCCCTCTCATCCAGCTACCCTATCAACTCTCATCAATGCATGTATCATGTAAAAACTATTAATTTTGGAGTAGCTATAGTAGATTAGATATCATAATAAATTCAGAGCGAGATTTCTCGCCTGTGAAAGTGACAGTATACCGGGAGGGTGAACACTGCGACCGGTGCGCGATTTAGTATGTACCCATAGTAGCCTCAGCAGACCTTTAGCATTCCGTTTCTTCATTAAACCACCTTCTAAGGACAAGGTTACTACGAAACAGGGTGACTCAACAATGTGGTAAATTTGCAAGATAACCTTTACCGAGGGAGAAAGCCCCTATTAAAAATCTGGCGCTTTATAAAACTGCCGAAGACACCATCATAGGTTTACGCATACATTATTTATTAAGTTGGATTATTCTCTTTTTCTTGAAGTTAGAAAATCCAGGCAAGCTTTCTCGCAAAAATCATCTGACTGGGACTTATGAGAATGCCCTGTCATTTTTCAAAATTCCCTTTCAGGTTATAATAAAGTTTATCATCATAACTTGTTCATTATACAATACACAATCAAATATATAAACTCAAACAACCCACCCCAGTTTTGCCACAAAGTTCGTAATACGGACACCCGGAACGAATACAATAATAAAATCCGACCCAACTTATTACAATACAGCCGTTACCCGTTCCGCTCCTCCATTCTATTCAGTATCCATCCCCGAAACAAACCCTTTGGAATCATCCCCGACACACAATCGCATAACCACGGGTGAATAATTAAGACATGGCAAGTCCCAAACCCGGGCCGGCCTAGAGAGTTGTGCCACCTGTGGAACACCGCCGCCGCCGGTCGGGTGCCCTCGCTTAGCGTCGGCACGCTGTTGGCGCCCTGCCTCGATGGTCCTAACGTCGAGCGATAGTCCGACACCCGCCGCCGCTACACGCCGCTCCGGATATCTCGCCGCCTCCGCCGCCGAGGCGCGCCGTCCCACGACGGGGCGGGAGAGAGATGATCTGCTTCTTCGTAATTAACGCGATCATGATTACAATAATAATTATTATTATAAATTATTAAGAATGTTAACGATAAAATAGTAATAATATTTTTTGAGTGACGTGAGGAATTATTTTAATAAAGTTAATTGAATTTTGTGAATAGGTGCTTGATAATTTTAATTATTTTAAAAGGAAGTGCTCTGCTATTATTAATTTTATAGTACCTGCGCTTAAAAAAAATATTCTCGATGGATATGTGATATGAATAAAATGGTCAACATGCAACGATTTTCTATATTGTTGTCAGTCGTGACGTTACGTTAGTAAATTATTTTTCATTCATATAAATAATAAAATAGAACGAGTGAGCAATCGATTTTTACTACTTTATAAACACAAGTGCATGTTTCTCGATATAGAGGTTCATAACGAAACATTTCAAGAATTTCTAATAAGTAAAATAATGAAAAAATTATAGGTCTTGCTTTGCCAATATTGATTGTCTTTCAACAATAATTTTAGCTTCAATTGAGGTACTTGGTACATAGTCAAACAATAAACCGCCGACAGGCCAAGATTTTCTTAATAAAACTTACGAAAATTACACATTCCGAGATGAAATTGAGGAATTTATAAATTTGTCATAAGGATACATACTTATTTTCCCACACTGATTTTGTTCGTCCCCCTGTTTGTGTATCTGCAATTAAAGAAACAATGAAAGTTAATATTCTTTATTGACACACTCCTCTCCTGGTGTGTTCTTTGTTGATAAGGCACAGAGACGATCTGAAATTACAGCAACGTGTAGGTAATTTCTGGTCTTCGCCAACACCAAATGTCATCTAAATTGCTTTAAATTGGATACACAATTGTTTTGCCTTAACTAACAATCTTCATGAATCCTTATTCTATTTAGATCCATTATGTTGTACAGTGTACAAGAAAAAGATCACACAGCGTAGGTACGTAATCAAGTTACAAAGTTTATTTTTAACATTGCTATTATTTTTTTAACATTACTACAGCTGCTAAAATGAAAATAAAATTAACAAATTGACGAAGTTAAAACTTGAATGTTTTAAAATACTGGTCATTCGTTATAACGAAAACACCCTGGTCCTAGTAAAACGAGTTGTAATATCAAATAATGCACTCGTACAGCTACACACTCCTTTCTAATGGGACAAACATTCTCGCAACGTATTACGTACCTATACGTCTCGGTTGTCACTTGAGGCCGAACCATGTATTAAATATCACCGAGATGACGGCCGACACACGGTCGTAATACGGTTCGGTGATGTGAGTCCCAACCATAAGCTGTTAATTGTAACTTTTTCCACTCGTGCATGATAGATTTGTTATTTACAACTCATGTAGCGAAGTATATTGCTCTAAGCAAGGTTTTATTTGCAAAATAAATTCAAATTTATCGAAAACTACATGATTAAGCACTTATCTTGTATTTAATTCACGTTTGGCGCCTAAAAGCATTTCAGTTTAGCAGCTTATGCGACAAATAATCCAATTTTTTGCCGAAATTATTAGCGAAAACTGTAAAAATATTATGCTGATAGGTTTTTGTTAAGCAGATTTGAGAGGAACGGCAATGTTTTCAAAATTTTAGGTATTGATATTTCCAAGCTTTTTACTTCAGTAAATATTTATGAAGCAATCTAGGCTCTTATACATATGAAATTTATAAAGTAATTTCCATTTTAGCCGGCATGCATGGAAAAGCAGGTGCTTTCATATTTTCGTTTCATTTCACTGGGAGCTGTACTTAGCATTATACATAAGCACCTCCCAATGTAAATAGGTTGTACATTTTTTAAAGAGGTTCCATTGTATGAATAAATACTTCTTAGCAAAATACACTTACAAAAATTAACAAAAAATACATTCTTAGAAGTGAAAAAAAGGCACTTTATGTATATGTTGCATACAAAATTTTATCTACGAGTCACTTAAAAAAGAACGAAAAGCTATAGTATTAAATTAAAAAAAAAAACTTTTTTTGTATTCATATAAGTAGTGTCAAAGTGTTTCTGTGAAGCTATTAACGGCTTTTTCATCACGTCAGTAGTTGATAAAGGTGACACATTTCTTAATATTATACACTTCTTTGGATTTTTGAGGTTACAGATTTCGTGTAGCTAGATTTGATTGAAAAATAACTTCTAATATCTAATTCATTGAATCATCTTCAATGGTATCCATTTTAGGTAGGTACCTAACTAAACGACACAAAACACAAAATAATTTTACATAGATCTGCCGATCTGCGAATAAACGATGACGTTTCGCTAGTAGGTGGTGTATTTATCAAGCTTTAAGGAGCGGTCGGCGTCTGACTACTTATGTAGTTCAGCGTGGAACTAGGTTCAGCCACTCGCGCTCTGGCCGCTCTCTAGAACTTGTACTTAACCGTTGACTGGGGGCATGAAGTGACGAGTTGCACCTATTTTACGTCTCTGCCGTCATGCTCAATAACAATTATTATTTTTGTATGCGATTTCGTGATTGGACTATTCAAATCAATCGATGCATTTCAGGTTATTACTAACGTGAAATGAGTGTAATAATGAACCGATAAGACACTTTATTTCACTCGTTTTTACTTTATGCACTCTTCATGATAATCATTCATTTTATGAACTAAAAATCGTGTAAAAAAGTGCATTTTATGAATAAATCGAATAAATTTGTTCAAAATAGAAGAACGTGCTTTAAAAAGTGTGATGAATTAACTTTTTATGTCTTTTTTTTTATTTTGACTCTAAGAATGTGATTTTCACTGGTTGTAGTTTATCAAAACAAAAGCCTACTACACTTGACCGAATGCTGAGATTTTATATTTTACTGCAATGCAATAAGTGTGGCTGTACATTTTTGGAGCTCAGATCACTAGTCTTTTTCAGAGCACCAATTCCATTAAAAATAAATAAAAAACTTTCCTTCCACATTTGGCAACAACAACTGTTCTCGATATAGTAGCCTGTTACCTTAGTCCAGTCATTGAAGGGAAAATATGGCGACACTGAGTAATTTTGCCAAACGGCACCGATTTGCAAAAAAAATTCGATTTTGTTACCCTCTACTTCACAGTTGACGTTTTTCCGGGGGCTGCTTCTTCCCTGGGCGGATGCCGTCCCTTCTCAGGGGGAGGGGGGGAATGTTTCATTGGAAGTAATTCCTAAAATTATAGATTGGCTATCTCTGAGCAACTTTTGTTCCTATAAAGTTTTTTTCTGAAAGTCGATACTTTTCGACTTAATTCGCTAGTGAAAGCTCAACTGGTCAACCAATGATCCCACGTTTTCAGACGGTTTTTCGCGAATAGCTATAAATAAATAATACGTTAATACGTACCTAAATAAAGTGAATTATAAATTGGTTACCATTATTTTCAATATTATTTTCAATGGGGTTATGACATTTTTTTGATGCCGAAAAAAATAGGGGTCAACATAATTTTCGTCATAACTCGCTTAGTTTTGATGATAGTTTCTATAAGAAACGGAAATTAAGTTTTTTTAAGCGCTTCAAAAAAGTTATAGTTATACTTATAAGTTTTCTCCGAAAAATGCATTGTTTTTTGGGTAAACGTTGGAACTTTCAATTTTGGTGTTTGACGAACGAGAACCAACCTTCAACAAGCTACTACTGTGCTTGTATTGGATCTACAGACACCGTGTATCGACAGTTCTTTTTGTTTTTTTTTATAAACTATATTTTTACTAACAATGATTTTTGCTATAAAATTCGCGAATAAGTCAAAAAAACATCCAGAAAAAATTATATAGAACAAAAGTTGTTTAGATTTGTTCAATCTACCATTCTCGGAATTATTTCCAAAGAAACATTTTTCACCCCCAAGAAGGAATGGCGTCTACCCCCAACATAAAATTTGACCCTTGGCATAGGGTCAAATTTGAAGTAGAAGGTAAGTAGAACCTAAATCCAAACTTTTGTGCTCATCGGTGCTGTTTGGCAAAATTGTGCGAAAAAAAGGTCATTGACTGAACTAACTTGAGAATTTTCAGAGGAAGGTCAGATAGATCCCCTTCTTTTGAGTTCCAACACATCGCAGTTTAGCAGCAGGGACAAGGTCTCTCGTCTCCCTTTTTGCAAAATCTGCAGACGTCGTTTTCTTCTATGGCGAACTTTCTCAGGTATTCTATGAGCTTTGAATGTTTCTGACCGACAGATTTCTTACTGAGGTTGAGGAGTATCTTCGACCTCTCTCGGTTGAAGTTCCTGATGAGTTCCTTGACTTCTTTGGCTGAGAGGTTCCTCCAATTAATTTATCTCAGTTTTTCTTCTTAGTTTTTTCGTCTCAGTTTTTTTGGAAGCTACAGAATGGTTCTGGTCCTATGAAGGATGTCCATGCTCATTTTCTTGCCAATGAATGGGCAAGGTCATTTCCCTCAATTCTAGTACGAGCTGGGTTTTTTGAGGTGAATTTTATTTTTTGAGGCACTCCCAAGCCATTTTGGAGCTAATGGTTGAAGACCTTAGCGTCTGTATGACTGCTTGAATATCCGTCAATAATTTAATTTCTCAGTTTTCGTAGTTTCTGTCGAGGTTTACTCGAACGCATATTTCTTTTGCATGTATTCCGCTTGAAGTATGTTTTGGGATGTTACCGGCCTATAAATTGCTGTCCCGATTTCTTCGACGTTTTGGAATCGTCTGTGTACCATTTAATCCTGTACCTTCTTTGAGAGTGAAGTTGAAAGGCTTGTTCCATTCTTCGTTCCTAGACAGTTCTGTCTTTTGGCAGTGTCAAGAGCTTCTCGCAACCACTTGAGGGTTGATCCTCAATAGCTCACTATCCACTTCTGATTTCTGTTCTTGACATTTTAAGCAGAGTTTCTCCGGCTCTTCTGGCTATCACAAAATGTAGTGGTGTCACATCCACGATTAAAATTGGACAAATTCTCATTGCTCCTGTTATGCAGACATGCGAGCCTCTGAATCTTCTCGAGTGTTTTCCTAGCTATTACTAGCTTGGTCCTATTTTAGCAGGCAACCTCTCCGTACGTGATGATAGATCTCAGTAGCACGGTGCGCATCCAGCACAAAATATATGGGTTACAGCCCCATGTTCTTGCCACCATTCTTTTTCACACCATGACTACAGTTGTGGCTTTACTTACTGTTTTATTCAAGTTTTAGTCCTAAAAATTTAACTTCTTCCTTCCATTCTAAATCAACTCCGTCTAAGAAGATTGTCTGGATTTCTGGGAACTTGATCCTTCTGGTGAATGGTACAAGTGTTGTTTTTAGGGTTTAAGTTTACTCCTACTTCCTGTCACTACTTCAGGGTTACTTTTAACTCCCTCTGTATAATGTCACAGAGTGGTTCTTTCAAATTGTCCCTTGGTAATTATGACGATTCATCAGCATACCCAATGCCATTCTCGGTGAGTAGCCCGAGGAGCTCGTCAACGAACAAACTCCACAGAAGAGGGATAACAATTCTTGTGGACATCCTCTAGTTGTAATGATCTGAACGAAACAAATCATTTGAATGCACTTGATCCAAGTGAAAGCACAAAAGAGATTATTTCTCCAAAACTTTACATTGATACCGGCATTACACAAGCGGCAAATCCACATCTGGTAGGCAATTTCAAATAAGAATTTTTTTTTTTTTATCCCTTTGAGCAGGAGATTCCCGACTAAGAAACAGCAGTTGTTGTTGTCTTGCGGTTAATTAAACAATAAGATTCTAAGTAACGAATGGATTAAAATCATAATTTCCATTGTAACAAGAACTTTCAATTTCTTTTTAACTCCCAATAAACCATAAACTTAATACGAACTCAATTTAATTGATCTTTAAACGGGAATACATCGCGTATTGTAACAAAAAGTAGCGGAATGTAATTGAAGGTCTTCTTTTATTATTCCGACAGTTTCTATAGTGAATATTGAAACTGCAGAATTTACAGCAAAAACGTGGCGACAATAAGAAGACTTTTATTTACCTTCCCCATGTTATTGGGGCTCATAATGGATATGAGAGAATATTTGCTAAGGCTTTTACAACCCTCTTTAGGATTTAAAATATTCACGTATTAATTTTGTTAAACTGGAAAACATTCGATACCCTGGTAAATGACTTTTTCGGGATTGCAATTCAGAACCGAGAAAAAAAAGCGTTGATTCTATTCTCTCCTTCCAGTCCAGGGGGTTGACTAAAAACTTGCACATATTTATAATTGCAAGAATAAAATGAAAGGCCATAAAATACTTAACAATAATATAATGTATTTTTTCATAATTTCTAATTATCTGTCCCTACGTTGTGATTATTTTATTTGACAGACCATCTTACACATAATTTTTCACACACTGGCACAGTCATACATCACACAATATTCTTTTTGAGTTCATGTTAAGATTCGATCGTCTTACACCTAGTAAGTGCAATAAAGCCAGTAGTTGCTTCTGTTGGAATATGATTATATTTTACTATGATTTCTCTTATGGTCAAGATACTAAAAGCCTTTTTTGACCATCAGTCGAATGTAATTCAGGCATCAATTTATCCCTATTTGATGAAGAAGTACATAGCTACTTTTTTAAACAGCTCTCAAATGGCAAATTTAAAGTATTTTTCTAAAATTGCACAAAAAAAAATTAATTTTTTGAAGTATCTACGATATTACTGAATAGCATATTAGTTTTTACGATTGGCGCACGTATCTCACGACGCCCACGCCCGGTGGTTATATTCTAAGTAGTAAAAATCGATGTACTCACAAATCGTTACATCTTCCTCGCTTAAGAACCCGAACCCACCTAGGTTCTTATCCATTAAACACCAATCAGGCAAAGTTACACCAGAATGAGCAAATGCGGGCGCAGTCCCATTCATTAATCCAGACGGGCAATAAATCTAGTTCCTTCTCGTCAATAAGGAAAGCGAGATTTGTATTCCTTCTCCGTAATCCGGGGCTGGGAAATGTGAAATATGCATTAAACCGACAGAACGTCTGCCTGCCTCTCGGACATCTGTTGCTTTCGCCTATCCAAGAAGCTCCCATTCATTGTATCGGGATCGGTCTGAGCAACCCACGCAGGCAAACTTTTGCTTTTTAGAACGGCGTTTCGGTGTTTGTGAGATGTTCATTAAAAAAAAATTGTTTCTAAAATGAAGTGAAGTTAACTGAATGTTTTCTTGTCCTTGTCTGCATTCAAAGGTCAGATCTACTTAACAATAAATAGCCGCTAAAAAACTATTTATTATTTAATAAAAAACTAAAAAATTGGGGCAATAGAATTTATATTTTCAACCCTTACTTTGTAGATTTTCTGCATACTGATGGAAGATGAATTTATGATAAATTTAGCATCCATCGATTATTTTAATATTTTTCTATTATTTTAACAAATTAACAATAATAATAGAAAATGAGAAAAGGGACGATATTATTTTTTTGTCTATCGCGATGATAAAAGTAACTGTTTATCACAATTTTATATGTTTAAAAAATGCGCTCCTCTTACAACCCTTGCCTGGAACTCTTTTTCCAGGAAAAGTGGATGTCAACTTTCTCCAACTTTTGTCAGTTGAATTTCCTCGTAACTTTAGGAATCCATCAGTAAATTTTAATCGGTTTATTGAATCCCCACAGCCTGATTTACATTTTATTTGTTTTCTGAGACTAGCTAAATAGACATAACTAGATCTCGCATCAGTTCTGTTGATTCATTTAGATACGTGATGTCAAATATTTCTGGTTTACTTCCGGACGCAGGGTATGTTTATGATTCTGATGAAAAAATTTCACAAGAAGAAAACCTGTTGGAAATTGTAGACTGACTTCTGTAATTCCAATTTCATCCCTCCAGATTTTACATACCTTATAGAAGTTCTGGAAATTACTTTGGACAAGTTCCCCTCATTTTCCATCTACCACTTAATAAGTAAGTCTTTGCGGAATACTAATTTTAGAGGACGACATCATGTTTTATCCAACGGTTACTTGATTGCATTATGTTTAATTATTGCAGGATCGAGATGAGTGCATGAGACGTGTGTCAAATTCAATTTACTGCAGAACTTTTTGAAAATGTCCAAGCCTGTTAATCAAGAAATTTATGAAAGATGAAAGTGAAGGTTATTATTTATGATTATTAAGGAGTTCTTGTAATCAAAGAAATCTTCAAATTTTCTCAGAAATATTTTATGTAAGAACTGATAGATTGGTTTTTAATTTTTAATTTCCTAATTAAAAAAAAATATGTTTATGGAGGACTGTTTTATTTTTTATTTATTTTTCATCATGTCTATAATACAGGGTATTCACCTCATTTGAGTTGGTCTCTGTGGGTCAAACGATGGCTTAAAAAAAATCCCGTCAAATACAGGGCCACCATGCCTATAATTTAAAATTATTTTATTTTCTGCTATTATGTTTGCATTTTTGAATTATCTGACAAGAAAAAATAAAATGGTTTTTTACAGTTAGAGTTTAAATTCAGTAGCTTGAGAGTTATAAACAAATGAAAATCTCAATTTTCAAAGATAAAAAGGTACAGAACATTTTGTAATTTTTTTGTTTTGTTTATTTACTTAGAGATGTATTGAAAAATCTCAGATTATTTTTTCACTCTGTATAAATATTTCATCTACACCATAGGATAGTACCTACATGAAAAGTTAAGATAGGAACATGTAGCCTGGTTTCCTATATCATGAGCCGTACCCCAGTCTCAAAACTGATGAAAAAAACGAAAGGAAAATCAGAACTATCAACTTGGGAAATGTCAAATTCAAAGATTCTTAGAAAAAAATGTCTCTTTTTCAAATAAAGTCATTATCATGGCGTTTATATTCGAGATGGAATAACTTTGACCGTTAAAAGAAAGACAATACCCTGGACTCAAACCCAGTTACGTGTAAAAGAAATAAAAATCAAAACTGTTACTGGGGAGACATCAAATTCGAAAATTAGCGTGAAAATAGACCATGGATCTTGGATCTATCGTAGCGACGCCGTTTCTGAAATTTCATAAGAAAAATTGAATAGGTAATGTGACAGAAGAACCGTTTGACTACCTCGCATAAATAGTCTCAAAAAAATTTTACTCCGATTTTTTAGGGATTTTCTCGAATTTTACAAAGGAATCTGTGAGATTTTTCAAAGGAGAAAGTATATTTCGAACATTTTTCGTCCACACTGTAGCGTTCGTAAACGATCGTCGATTTAATGCTTGGCCTTGAACCCTTAAAAAAATAAAAAAATAAACTCCAAAACGGGCGAGTCAGTAGGTTTGATTCGTGGCAAGACTCGAACCGAAATCCGTTGTTCATCTTCGATCATAGTTTCTGAGAAAATGGCATCCTACCTAATATTTCATATGACCCGTAAATAATAATAGGGGAACCCCTACCCAGACAAATGAAATCATTTTTCTGTTCCAAAAGTTAATATTTTTGTCTTTATTGGTCGGTTTATCATAGAGACTCTAAGTTAGGACATTTCTGTGAGAAAAATGCAAAAAAAGTTGCAACTGTTACTTCAGAAACGTCAAATTATTAAATTCGTTATAAAAACTCTTCTCTAAATAAACTTTTACGTGAATCTAACTTTTACGCGAAATTTTCCCATATTGGTCCTTCAGGATATAGAAATGGAAATTATAAAAAAGTAACAAAAAAATAGTTGACCGATTTTAAATTACACGGGGAAGGTATAGGTACTGAAATTGGAGACTGGAAACCGAAACCGCCGGCAGGCCAAGATTTTCGTAAGCAAATCTTGTTTATAGCTGCCAAACTCCCAAGCTACTCAATTTCCTACCACATGCAAACTCCTATTCCAGTCTCATTTTTTTCTTCTCGGGCACTATAAAAATGCAATAACATAAGAGCTTTGCATTACAAAACACAAAACTTTGATATACCATCATTCTAATATCCACTCTGCATAGTCCAAAATATTTTAAATTATAGATATTGCGACCCTGTACAGCGCATTTCTTTCAAGTGTTGCCATAGGGATAATGTTGAAACTTACCCCATATTAACTTATGTTGTGTGGCAACTAAGAAGTCGTTTTTAATTTTCAATAACAGTACAGGTCATCTACTTCACAATACAACCTTTCAGAAAAAATGGCTATTGTTCAACTTAATTAAACAGGGTCTTAACCATTTCGTGGTGCTCTATATAGGGATATCTAAAAGAGTAAAAGATTCAGAATTGGTTGTATTACAAAACATGCGCACAATTTGATACTGATTAAGAATCGGGAACAAAATTTGTGATAACAATTTTTCCTAAAATATCCTGAAAATACTGAAAACTACATTTTCTTATTTTATCGATATGTCTTTTGTTGTTGAAATAATAATAATAATAATAATTTTTGTAGGTTCACAAAAGTCGTTCGTCATGAGCTATCTATTAAATAAATTAAATATAATTAATAAAATTCTGTGAAATAAATTTAAATTTTCCAAATGTAAAAGATTTATGGTTTCCTTGATTTTTTTAATAGAGAATGACACGAAAAAACAATATGATGGCAACAAGAAAAATAAAAGTTGACTATGAAAACTCTGGGATCTAGTCGGTCTTGAAAATTTTTGAAACGTCTAAAAATGACTAATTTATTTTCAACAATAAAATAGATATCGATAAAATAATAAATATGGAGTTTTTAGTTTTTTTCAGGATATTTCAGGAACGACTCAGGTCATCTAAAATTTGTTTCGACTCTCAATTAGCTGTGCACATTTTTTGTAATATAACCAGCCCTGTATCTTGTACTCTTCCCGATATCAATATTGTGAGCCACGAAATATTTAAGACCGTGTATAATGAAATTAAACAATGGCCGGTTCTTCTGACTGGTTGTATTGTGAAGTAGATGACATGTACTATTATTGAAAATAAAAAACGACTTGTAAGTTGCCAAACAGCAAAGTTAATAAGTTTTAATATGCAATTCCCTATAACAACACTTAAAAGAAATGCACTGCGTACACGAATAAACGGCTTTTTTTTTTAATTCATCGTTTGGTCTACAAACACCGACTCGAATGACCTAGAACATCCCCTATAGATAGCTTTTTTTTGAGAACTACCAAGCAGAGATACAGGGCTGGTTAAATCAAATTAAAGTTGCACACAGTTCTATGCTTATTAAGACTCTGCAACAAAGTTGAGGAATACTTCAGTTGTTGCTGAAATATCCTAAAAATACCAAAAAATCGCGATTTCTTCTTTTAAAGAAAATTATTGGGCTCTGTGGCTCATGCTCATCGCTGATCCCCTTCAAAAGACAGTGTAAACACTGCTGAAGTCATGAATGGTCATTCGCTCTTGTTGGAGCTTATCGGCAAATGCAATTCCTCATCTTTAACAGATAATTCACGTGGAACTTCGGGATCTATAATCAGTAATCTATTTTGGTGACCGTAACAGCTATGATACGAGTAGAATTGAACTTGCTGATGTGGCATGTCGATGAGGTTCAGTAAGAGCGAAATGGCCATCCATGTCTTCAGCAGTGTTTTTCTCTGTCTTTGGCATGAAATCGGTGATGATCATGAGATACAGAACCCACGAATTTTCTTTTTATTATTGATTTATTATCTTCCGCGAGAACTTCTTATTTTAGTCATATCTTTTAAATTGTAGAAAAAAATTTTATTATTTTTGAGAAGTTTACATTAGTCTGTCAGAGTTATCCACTTGACATTTAAAAAAATTCAAAGTCAACTACATCCCATAGTTTTTAACACGGTGTAAGATATATAGGTGAGTGAACGAAGCACGTATTTCAACAGTAAAGCGCGCGACGAAAACCTGAACCTCAGTGTATGAGAGAGTCTTGCCAGCTGGGCTCTGACCTCTTGCTCTTACACATGCAAATTGCCATTATCAGGGTGTCATGCTACTCAATTTTATTTTTTTCTGAAGAAGCGATAAGCAAAAATGGGTAGAAACTGTGATTTGCCTAATTGTAGAAGTTGATGCGATGAAACTTTACCGGGTATTTCATCGAGTGACATTTTAACATTTAAATATTAATAAAATTAGAACATAAGAGCACGCGTTTATCAGCGAATATGCGTGAATCATTTATGCTAGCGCTTGTGCGCTTGTCCGAGAGAAGAGTACGGCAGAACTAGCCATTGCGAGCGAGAGCAACAAAACAAATGGGTAAAACAGATGTAACGTGACGAGTGGTGACGATATCGGGTCGCACTGGGGAGTCTTGTTCCAACACCTTAGTTATCTTACACCGTGGTTTTTAATAATCAACTTTCGCTTTTTCTTAGGGACTCTATATAATTTTTTGGCGAAATATGGTATAAAAAAATCAGGAAAAGTAAAAAGGGGCTGAAAAAAATATTCTTCTTTATTTGGTGAAAAGAAGTTTCAGCATATGACTTCAATATGAAACCACATTGTTTGCCTTATAGCTTTTAAATTTTTTCTATTACTTTTGTTAAAAGTAGAGAATAACATTTTGATTTTTTTTGTTTTTTATACCGAATGACAAAAAATAAACAAAAGATAAACAAAAATTGACTTAATAAACTCTAGGATATAGTCGGCTATGGATGGAAAGCTCATGACAATTTATGCAAAAAAATATGACTGAAAAAAAGAATTCTCGAATTTTCCGTTTTTTCTCAGTCTATTTCAGCAACGCCTGAAGTTTCTGAAAATTTTGTTTCAGATTCTTAATAAACATAAAATTATGCAACTTTTCCTTAGTTTGACCGACCTCGTATCTCTTACCATTTCCGAGGTCTTAATGGTAGGTACTGTTATGGTACGTAGGGCCTGTGCTTTATCTACTTTTTTTTTGAAAATTTATTTTTCTCTTTGATTCCCTTTTACCATAAACAATTTATTTATTTAGGGGGCCTTTCTTTTTTAAAAACTAATAAAAGTTTAGTCTGTATGAGACCTCTATGACTCAGAGTGAGTTCAAGTATTTTTTTTTTATAATTTTTTTTAAATTTTCATAACCTATAAACTCCTATTGAAACTCAAATTTAAATTTGTTTGGGTTTTATTACAATGAGAAATTTCCCAACAATAACACTTATAACGAACTTAAAAATAACTTAAAATTACTCACAGTTTGTTCCCTTAATGAATCTTCTTCGTCACCGACTTTCTGTCATTAATTCTTGACAGAAGTCCCTCGTAGGTTAACGAAAGGAATAACCCACGGAATCAGCTGTTGAACAAAGCTTGAAGTCAACTCTAGTAGCCTTGCTGTTTGTGTGTCAGCAATATCAATGTAGATCTCTGCACGGATATATCCAATTCGCTGCTACGTTTTTCTATCTTCAATGTCAAAATCGCAGAATCCAAATCGCTGCACGGCTATACCCAAATCAAACTGCAATTGTCAGCTACCTGCTAGCCAAATCTCTGCACGGCTGTATCCAAATCAAATGCAGTTGTCAGCTACCAGCTAACCAAATCTCTGCACGGCTATATGTTTCTGCTAGTAGTCAGCTACGGCCTCTGTTCTTTACCAATTCTTGATGTTCGAAAATTTTCTAGATGTTCACGATGTTTGGTTATGATTTAGTGGTCTACACTGCTTAACTTGTGTTTTAGGAATCTCCTCAGATAATCGTTGTTTTTCGTATTTATATAGTTTTTCTTGTAACTATGGAAATTCGATTGTTATCTGCTTGACAACATATTATTTCTCACTATGACAGCTAATAATATTTGTACTTTCCTTCCAATCAACATCTATGAAATTTATTTCTCTTCTTGAGTACAACACACAAAATCCTCTTTGGACATGTTATGTTTTCCCCCTTCTAACAGCCAATTTCCATGCTACTAGAGTTGGTGTTCGTTTCTTCTTAATTGTGACTTTTAATCATTTTCTGCCTGTCATTTCTCCCATACACTCTTCTATCTTACTTATTCTCATTATTCTAATTATTTCACAAAAACTATTCTATGACATTCTGCCTTATTATTACAATATTTTCTATTCTACTGTCCCAAACAAATCTAAATAATATTCTGTTTCAATAGAACTTCTCTTAAACCAAAGACTAAAGAAAATTTTTCATAAAAGAAAAAAAAAACTATTACTTTGTAAATAAGCTTAATGAGCCTTTTATAACAGTACTTACCTAATAACCTTCATGTAAATTTTTTTTGACAAGACTATTATATTTATAGGAAATCACCTTCAACAACCTAAGAAGCAAGAGACGACGTTAGCTATTAGTATAATTGAAAGTTCTTTGTCTTGGTTATTGATTTCGGTCTAGTAATCTGACAAATAGCCTGTAAATCTGCTAAGATGGGGTTTAGGTAGGGAATCAATTTTCATAAATCTGACGGGAACATGTACACTGAACTATTTGAGGATGTCCCAGAATGACTGTTCATAATTAATTTTCAGGCGTGATAGGGGGCATTAAAACAATAATTTCTATTGATACAAACATCATGTCCGAAAAAGCTTAGTTTTCGAGATGCAGGATGTGAAAGTTATAAAAAGATTTTTTTTTTATTAAGTAATACGAGTAGGTATCACAAAAAAAGCCGTTTGCCTATTTTAGTGAAATTTGGAAGTGTTGATCGTTATGATAAAACACAAGTTAACACTAATTAAATGATAATTATGAGTTTCAGTGGCGTCTCATGGGGGTGTCTCACGAATAGTTTTGACAAAAAAAAAAGTACGCCACTGACTTGTTTACAAATTTTACATTTTTTGTGGGTTAGACAGCTGGAATTACAACTTTTTTCTTTTGATATTATTTCGTATCTTACTTTTTTTTCGATAAAACAAATATAAAAGCCGCTTCAATGCATATCAAAAAATTGATAATAATTTTAATGATTTTACTTTATCATTTTTCGACATGCATTGAGGCGGCGTTACTTTTTTTTTCCTCGAAAACAAATTAAGACACACAAAAATATCAAAAGACAAAATAGTTGTATTTTTAGCTGCTTAAACAGGTAAAAGTACAAAATTTGTCAATAAGCAGTGACGTATATTTTTTGCCAATATTATATGTACAGGGTGGGCCAATAAGCGAGGTAAGCGGCTGTATCTCAGAAACTAATAATCGTAGAGAGTTACGGTAAAACATTTTATAGGTTAAGTGGGCAAGGGAAAATGCTGGAAATTATTTTCAAGTTTCCAAGATGGCTGCCAGAGGGCGTTTGCACCATCTTGAATTACATAAAGTTACGTTTCTTGTGATTTTCCCCAATGAATGTAACAAAAAAGTATTTGCGTTTAAATGTTATCTTAAAGTCTAACATTTTTTATAGAAACAATTTTTCTCTATCTTTTGAAATAAAGTGGTGGAGGGTATTTGAATGTTGTTTTAAACAAATGCCTGTAACTTCGAAACGGCTTCAATGATTTGGATAAATTTGGTATAATTGGAAAGAACATTTTTTGGGCTTTTAGGTTTCTTGTGACAATGACAGTTGTGACCTACACGGCCGCCGATAGAGGGCGTTATTCGACATTATAACCAAAATATTGGATTTTCTCAAAAAATTTAAATGCGATGATATGACTTTTTTTAGACTAGAAAATAGACAAATGATTAGCCAATAAGCTTGCTCAAACCGCATCTTAATATCTTTTTCCTAACTCAAATTATTAAAAAAATACCAAACCAAGAAAATTCATATATCCCCATTTAAAAATGCATCGGTCGCTTTCGATAAGAAGGCAATTAGTAGGCCATGGAAACAAAAGCCAAACTCCTCACGCGTTTTCGTAACGATTTTCCTTTTAAATAAGGTTGTGGTTCTGAAAAGGACCCATTTTGAAAAAAGATTAATGCCTTCTGTGTTCAAATTGCCTTCCGTCATATTCCACACATTGTTCCAGTCTTTCTTGAGTCAACAGAACCGCAGCCTCGATTTCTGCCGCTGATAGTTGAGGAATTGAGTTTCGAATTCTGTTTTCCATATCCATTCGTATTGTTGGTGGAGTTTGAAAAACAATGTCTTTTAAGCGTCCCCAGACGTAAAAATCAAGACATGTCAAGTCGGGAGATCTTGCTGGACAAGGAAATCGGCTTCCCCTTCCTATCCAGCGTTCTCGAAAAATCCAGTAAATATGGTTTCGGACATTAATTGAATAATGTGCCGGACAACCATCTAATTGCAGAAGCATAGTTCTCCTAGTTTCGAGTGGCACATCTTCCAACAAAATTGGCAAGTCGTTGATCAAAAACTCTAAGAAGCGGTTACCAGTTAAAGCTTGATCAAAAAAGTAAGGTTCAATAATTCTGTCCCCAATGATACCGCACCACACATTTAGGCTCCAGCGTCCCTGCTGCTGCACTTCTCTCTCTTAACCAACGCGGATTTTCAGCGGACCAATAATGCATATTATGAAGGTTTACTCTACCATCACTATTAAAGGTAGCCTCGTCGGTCCAGAGAATTTCCCTTAAGAAATTTCCGTTTTCCTTAAGTATGCCTAGCATTCATTATGACAATAATTTAATCTATTATCGAAATCTTGTTTATTTAGCGTCTGGTGCAAGACTATGTGGTAAGGATGTAATATAAAAGTAGAAAACAACATAATCAGTAGTAAAAAATAATAAAACCAGAATAACACTGAATTTGTATTTGAGGGTATGTGCTAAGATACTTGGAATAAGATATACACCTATAATCTTTCAAAATATTTCTAACAGTTGTCCGTGCAACAAATTCCCAAGTCTAGAGACCATGTTCTAGTTTCTACATGTCTATAAAATTCTATGTAAGCCAAGACATTGATAATATTTTCTTCGGTCCTTCCATTGCGACGCCTGCGACGTTTAGCACAACGAAAACTTCTTGTATCGCGTAATCGCTGTACCAAGCGCGGAAACATTCTTCTCCCGTAATGAAGGCGATCTGGATATCGTGCCGCGTACTGTCTTGCAGCTATAGCTACATTTTGAAAACACTCGAAATAAATCGCAATCATGTCAACGGCTTCATTATTTAATTTTGTGAGAAGCATTTTGATTAAAAAGTACTCAAATTATATGTAATCAACAACAATAGTGGGCTGCGTGTGTGACAGAAGTTTGACGTTACTTGCCAATATTTAAGTTAGGAGTTTGTCTTTTATTTCCATGGCCTACTACTTGCCTTCTTATCGAAAGCGACCGATAAGGGATATATGAATTTTCTTGGTTTGGTATTTTTTAAATAATTTGAGTTAGGAAAATGATATTAAGATGCGGTTTGCGCAGGCTTATTGGTTGATCATTTGTCTATTTTCTAGTCTAAAAAAAGTCATATCATCGCATTTAAATTTTTTGAGAAAATCCAATATTTTGGTTATAATGTCGAATAACGCCCTCTATCGGCGGCCGTGTAGGTCACAACTGTCATTATCACAAGAAACCTAAAAGCCCAAGAAATGCTCTTTCGAATTATACCAAATTTATCCAAAATCATCAAAGCCGTTTCGAAGTTACAGGCATTTGTTTAAAACAACATTCAAATACCCCCACCACTTTATTTCGAAAGATAAAGGAAAATAGTTTTTACAAAAAATATTCGACTTTAAGTTAAAATTAAAACGCAAATATTTTTTTGTTACATTCATTGGGGAAAATCACTAGAAATGTAACTTTATGTAATTCAAGATGGTGCAAACGCCCTCTGGCAGCCATCTTGGAAACTTGAAAATAATTTCCAGCATTTTCTCTTGCCCACTTAACCTATAAAATTTTTTACCGTAACTCTCTACGATCATTAGTTTCTGAGATACAGCCGCTTACCTCGCTTATTGGCCCACCCTGTACATATTATAAGACTGCCCCACGGGACGTCACTGGGACTCATAACTATCATCTAGTTAATGCCAACTTTGTGGTCTTATTGCGAACTACATTGCCAAAATTCACCAAAATCCACAAAAGGATCTTTGAGATATTAATAAAAATACTTTTTTTTTCTTAAACTTTAAGACACTCTATATCTTGATAACCAGACATTTTAGGGCACATGTATTGGTAGTTATCAAAAAAAATGTCGCCTAGCCTGGAAATTATAAATAGTTATTCTGGGACACCCTGTATGAGTAAATAAATATATGATTACTGAAAGTATTAATTAACATAGATGGCTTCAAGTTAGTAAATAAATTTTTGAAAAACTGATGAGATTTTTAGAATAATAATTATACACATGGAAAATTTATGTGATGTACGGTTTGGTTGATAATCTCATGGATGGTGACTGACATACCTTGGACCTGATATGGAAATGGATTGGTAACCACAACGGATTTAACAAAATTGGACACGGTTAGTATGTTTCCTTCTATAGTTTAGGTAAAAAGCTCTTAGTCAGAATTTCGCATGTAAAATCAGGACACTGGTACAGATATTTCTACAATTACTTACTTGTTTTTAATCAAAATCTCAAAACCAATTTTTTTGAGATTGGCAAAAAGTAGCCAAGAAACTACTTATTTTAATTCCAAAAATTCTCCTATAACGTGTCATCTGGCATCTTATAAATTCAACTTTTAGCTGGCTACAGGCGGAATTAAATTTTACATTAATTCATTTAGTTCAAATGCATAATTATTATTCGAAAATAAAACTGAAACATTTTTTAATAATCACATATTCTTAAGCTAAAACGTACTATGTGCACCACGGGCGAACCGAAATCAATATTAAGTACAAACGAAAGAGTCGCACCCAAAAATTTTGACTGATTTTGATTGGGTGTAACTTTTGAAATTCCCAGGGGATTTTGGTCATTTTGTTTTCGCATGTCAGTCCCTATTCTTTACTTTTCTGCTTTATTTGATCTAAGCTTAAAAAAACTGTCGACAAACTTAAAACTGTCAACAAATCTTCTACAGGGTGTGCAGAATCACTCCGCGACTCTCGTACCCCCGCTTTCCAAATAAAATTTTCTTGTAAGTTTTTATGAGCAAATTCTGAAGCTGAATGTCTCACCTCGAGACGGCTTTCAAATTTTTGAATTAAGAGTGCTACTCGAAGGGCATGGGGGATGAATATCACCATACCTGAAGAAAGAGAAGGAATGAAAGGTGTATGGAAGAAAACATGAAGGCGAGGGTGACTATTTGAGGTGAAAACGTGACTGTCTGGGGTGAAATTTTTTCTCCGTTCTCAGGTAAGAAAGAGCGCTGATTCCATCTGAAAACGTGCAACATTTTTCATCTCGTGTTAGCAAGAAATTTTTTAATTGTTCAGAAATGAAGGCTAGTTCAGAGACAAGCAGTTCATTCAGTTTCCTTCCCAATTTCTGTTTCCAGAATAAATTTAAATTTGAGTAATTTAGAATGCAAACTTTTATTTTTGATGTTTGTCCTGAGTCAATTTTCGTCCCTTAATTGTTTTGCCTGAACTTTTAGCTTCTATAGAGGCAAAAATTCTCAAAATTGGTTGGCGAGGAATAAAGTCATGCACTTTACGTTCAAACAGTTGATTTTTTGAGATCAACCTGTAAATACAGGTGTCTAGAGGAGAGACGTTAAGCTTCTTAATTTGCTCATCAAAACATACAAGTATAAAAATGAAGGATACAGCTGCTCACATGCGACAACAAAATTGAAATTCCTTGGGAATTTTGAAAGTTATTTCCAATCAAAAATAGGCAAAATTTTTGGATTTGTGGTAGTGTATATTTGTGGTACAACTATATTTTTATAACAATTGATCCACAAACCACTTCTCTTTTTTTTTTTCATCTAAAGACTTAAGTATTATTAAACGTTCTGCACTCTAATAAAAGTATTGTATTATGGTATTATTATCTTGCATGGTTTTTTCGTTATTGATTTTTAAGATGGACTTACAATTTATTATAACTATTCATGACGCATCCGTGAAACTCTCGTTTTGAATTTTTATTTTATTTTATTTTATTAATTTTTTAATTAATCACGGGAAAACCATGCAATGTACGATACTTTTATAAGAGTGAAATTTTTTTTTAAACTTTAAGTTTTCGCTTATAAATAGAGAATTGATCAGTGGCTTGCCCATAAAAATTAATATTTTTTTTACTTATTCTGGAAAATGTGTTTTTGGTTGACCCTCTTCCAAGAGCTGTAACTTAAAAAAGTGCTATTCAGGATATTAATAATTTTCAACTCAGGAATCGTCGGATAAGAGATTTACATACATTAAATGGGGAAAGAAATAATTCAAAAACAGGATTATAAGTACAGAGAGGCAGATAGTATGGATGAGAACAGAGTAACGGAAAACATTCAAATAATCCCGTTTTTGAATTATTTATTCCCCATTTAATGTATGTAAATCTCTTACCCAGCTTCAACAGTTTATTTGTGTTACGTGTATTCTGCATGAAAGAACGAGAGAAGGAGAGAATTTTTCTGATTTACTAAAAGTGTATTTGATAACCTGGAACGTAAACAAGTTTAGACGGGAACATTTTTCATTGGGTCTGTATTAAATTTCGCAGCCGAATGAAATAAAACCAATAGAAACATCCTCATCTCGGGACATAAATCAAGAAAAAGAGGACGGAGAGATAAGGAACTGCTCTCTACTTTGAAATCGATAAGAAGAAATTACTTTTTTATGTTGTATGATTTTCAAGCCTGATTCGACACGAGGTTATTAACGCACTTCAACCCTGCAATTTCCACATGAAATATTCAAGCGGTCTTTCCTTTAAGGAATTATTTCTACCCAATCCGTCTGCTTGCTTTCAGATTCATTGAAGGCACTAAGAGGTTTCCGTCATTCGTACCCTAAAACTTCAAACATTTTCATTCATTTCTGTAGGTAATTTACAAAAAAACCGTCTTAGCTTAAAATTATTATCTGTACTTACAAAATCTATTCACTTTCTCATAAATTGTATTAATATTATAATCATTTTCATATAGTGAACTCCTCAGGTTCCTCAGTTTCCCCTCTCCCTTCTCTCTCTCCCTAAAAAGCTCTTGGCCGGTCCCTGGTTGAACCTGGTAGTTTTTTTCAGATAGTGGCACTCTTTCCAAAAAGGTTGTCCACCCCTGCCACAGAGTAACAAAATCCCACTTCTGATCTAAAAATACTTCAACGAGCTCATGGCCAACCGTAAAACTTAACGCTTTCAAGAAAAGTTTGTCGAAGGATCTTTGATTTAAATCTTTGATTGACATGTTGCTTTTTTATATTTTCAACATTTTATCATTTATAATTTTGCAAGTAAACGAAATAGGACGATTATGTTTTGATTTTATATTTTAAGTGTGATGACTAAGCCTAACAAGGTGTACACTGGAACATTTCCTTTCTGCAATTAATATCAGATGTATCAAGAAGATGAGTGAATGTTGCTGGCGGTGCGGGAGATGTTTTAGGAACTCCTCGGGGATTTCAACGGGCTCTGGAGCAGAGTTTTAGCTGCTATTGAAGCTTTATTCAATTCGTTTTCCGTTATAACGACATTGGGCGTTCTCTCACCGCGTTGTATTATGTATGTAGCAGGGGTGCGTTCGGGTTCTTTATTATAGTCTTTGAAGCCTCGGTTATACTTTTTATCATGAAATTGATTGTAATATTATGTATTTCCCAAGCCTGTAATCCCACCGTCTAATTTTGGTTTTGATTCATGTACTCATTTTTATATGTTTTCTGTACGACTATTGAAGAAAAGGATCATTATCCTGCTGATTACTGTTTAATAATGATTCTTGATGCGGTAAGATAATACACGCGCATTCACGCAACCATAGTTAAGTGTGTCAAATAATAAACTAAAAGTCAGGAGTGAGAGCCAATCACAATAAGTGAACACAATATACAGGAAATCACGACATCAAACGCGTTAATATAAGTAGTAGGGAAGTGGAATAATAACACACGCGAGCGAGTCTAAACACGCGTGACTTGATAACGTTGCTCGTTATTAAAAATGTAGACATGATGATTTTCGCATAAAATCATACAGAAGATGGCGACTTCATCTCACGGAGAATGACCATTATTCACTTGGATATTTAATTCGTCCTCGTGAATAATACCAATCATCCTCTGATAGTTGAAGAATATACTATTCGTCGTGTTTCTAAGTCTTTCATAGGAATCGTTCTTGAATCTCTTTTTTCTGTGAACTCGACGATAATTTTGAAAAATCACTAACTGAATATAATACTTTACTAATCCCGTACTTTAATTTACAATTCACACTAACAGTACTTCCAATTTACAATTTCAATAATTATTATAATGTCACTACTATTATTTCTTCGGTAAATCACACACTGTCTATAACACTACGTAACACTACTATCGCCTTCTTGTATCGCTCACTTATTATCGCTTCCTTATTCGCAGTCTACACTGAACTGACTCGCACGGCTCGCCAGCTCCACTTTATACAGGGTTATTCACGGTATACGCCACGGAAGTTTATGGCCGTGTCTCTGGATTTTAGGATCTTTTTATTTTTGGAGTGGATAGAGACCCGGCAGAGGTATGTTTTAAAATTATATTCATAATGTACAGGCTGTCCCAAAAGCATGAAACATATCAAAGTTATGTTTTTTTAAATGGAATGCTCCTATGTTATTGCATTTTTAGATTGTCTGAGAAGAGAAAATAAGATTGGTTTTTACAGTTGGTGTTCAAATTCAGAAGTTTTTGAGTTATAAACAAGTGAAAATCGTCATTTTTGAAGTTCAAGACCCTGTACAACGAAAACGGCTAAAGATAGAGAAAAACGGCTTACACGTCCCTATTTCAACTTTTCATGTACCTACTCTCCAATGATGCAGATGAAATTTTTATACAGGGTGATAAAAAATTTGAAAAATTCTGAGATTTCTCCACGCGTCGACAAATAAATAAATCAAAGAAAGTACAAATGTTTCTATACCATAGGATAGTACATGAAAAGTTAAAATAGGGACATGTAAGCCGTTTTTCTCTATCTTCAGCCGTTTTCGTTGTACAGGGCCTTGAACTTGAAAAAGACGATTTTCACTTGTTTATAACTCAAAAACTTCTGAATTTAAACACCAACTGTAAAAACCAATCTTATTTCCTCTTCTCAGACAATTTAAAAATGCAATAACATAGGAGCATTCCATTTAAAAAAACATAACTTTGATATGTTTCATGCTTTTGAGACACTCTGTACAATATGAATATAATTTTAAAACGTACCTCTGCTGGGTCTCTATCCACTCCAAAAATAAAAAGATCCTAAAATCCAGAGACACGGCCGTAATCTTCCGTGGCGTATACCGTGAATAACCCTGTATACACCCTTACAGTTCTTCTGAAGTGTATCTACTTCGAGACTTATTCCTTTCCCAAACTTCTTTCTAGAGTTCTATTCCTGGAACATTCTTAGACAGGAGCAGCTTTTATACATCATGATAGGCTTTTCCTAATAGATAATTCTTGAACTATACCATTTAGGATCGGGATTTTCCGACTCAACCCAGAGGGAGGAGATTTAGCGTTGATATGACAATCGTCGTCATCATATATATTACCAGTCTCTCTACGGCGATATAACAGTATGTTAAGTATTATGTGTAAAAAAAATTACTTTCTCACTTACCAAATAGAGGTGCATACTGCATATACAGGGTGATCAGTAACTCGCGCACTCGGAGCATGCTGCGATAAACTTCACTTTTTAAGAGTGGTAAATTTTCTTACTGCAGTGTTGTAAGTTCTTTTCTTCCAAAGATATAACCATTTTTGTAAAAAAAAAAGTTGGCAACACTACACTGATCATGTGAATAAGTTCGGGTTAGATGGTATTGTTATTAATTTCATTTCCATAGCAACGAAGGCGTTTGAATATTTTATATTCTCAGTTGAGTTTAGGCGGTTGTCAAACTTCAAATTTCATTCAGTTTTAGGTATTTCATCAATTTCCAACATTCTCAATTCCTCTGCAAAGAGGTTTTGTGGAAAAAAAATTGATGAATTATATGATATCTGTTCCAGACATTATAGTAGAGAGGGTCTAACTTTCGAACCGCCTTGGACTCGAGAATTTTTTTTGATTTTTTTTTTTTCATAAAGTTGGACCCCCTCTTCATTTTGGTGGCATTTTCAAAAATTTAATCGACGCCCTGGCGGAGAAATGTGCATACGAAGACATCGGCAATGGGTTTTTTGCACATAACTCGCTTAATTCAACTCTGAGCATAGTAAATATCCTATGAAAATCGAAAGTCGAAAAATGAAGAGCTCTCGAAGACGCGTAATTTGAACTTTGACTGGTCCAAATCGGTCAAACGGTTCTCGAGATATCGCATTTTCAATTTTAAGGCCCTTTCTTCAGGGTTCCGCCGCGGTGCGAATACACCGCCGTCCGTGTTCGCGTGTTTTGCATAGAAAAAATCGACTTAGGGACTTTTTAGTGTATTTTTTAACAAAAAATACACTATTGAGGACGACATCACTTTTCGAAAATCACCCAAACTCATCAAATGTCCACCGATCATGACCCCCAGATCACGAAAAAGTGGTTTTCCAAAATTCACCTGCCCACGATATATATATATATATATATTTATATATATATTTATATATTTAAAAAATAATTATCAATATTTTATATATTTATATATATATTTATATATTTCTCCAAAATCTCGAAATTTCGATTTTAAAAACGCTCCTGTGGCTTTATCTTTTAAGATTAGTGAACGAAATTTTGGGTCCTTGTAAAATTTGGGAATGACGTTGGATTTTCGTTGAAAAACTTTCCAAAAGTCCCATCACTTCTACAGGGTGTCCCTTCAAAATTCCAGGTATCAGGTTTTTGTCATCTCATTTCAGGTCGCAGTTTTGAATCTAGGAGGCTGAAATTTTTGTGGGAGTAAGATATCTATAAAAACTGGTCTGGTATTGTACTTGAGCAAAATCGGTCGAGCCGTTTCAAAATGGCGGTCATTTTAATTTTTGAAAAAATTGCTAATATTTGAACCCCTGTATGAGCAAGATGGGAAAAACACTTTGAAATCAAATTAACAGGATTTGAAGAAAATTATTGGAAATTTGAGTTAATGCAATAAAATTAGCATATGTTCCATTAATAAGCCAGTGTCGTGGGTAGGAAAAAGGGTGAAAATGTGTCAATTCTATAACCGTTTATGAGTCCATTTTTGAAGAAGTTGAACCGAAATTTTCCATTTTTTTTTGCTTTAACATATAATTTGATGTCTTAGCTTCAATTCTCCTCGATTAATGTAGCACTTTAAACGAAAAACAAAAAAGTTTTTCGCTTGTGCAAAATTAGCTTGCACTTATTAAATCGATGAAATGGTTCGCAATTTCTTTTTTATTTTTTTTCACATTCAATTATGAATGGTTCTGAAAATTAGAAGAGCAATCGCAACGACAATTAAATCACCTACATGCGGGTGAAAAAAGTATTCAAATTGGTCTTTTAATAACTAAGATATGACTAGTTTAAAAAATAAAATGTGTAGGATGAAGTATTGGACGTACTACATATACCTACTCGATCATCGCTACATATTTGAAAGGCACCTTTAGCTCAGTTAGTTAGGCAAGCGAACCCTTGCCTAAATAGTAAACTGTTGATGCGGGTTCGAAACCACGAGAGGGCTATTCTTTTTTTTTTGGTAGGTAGGTGGTTTTCCGCTTTTCCCCCCCAAAAAATCGGATTATTTTTTCATTATATTCATTATAAAAAAAAAGGAAGAAAATATTTATTATTGAATCGCATAAAAATATTTGAAGTCGCTATCTCGATTAGAGGGGGAGGGGGAGGGGAAATCATAATTAAAATTCAAATTGCTATAACTTTCGCTAATATTGGGGCGTCGGGCCCAACAAATGGGAGATGATACTTTGGAATGCCTACTTTAAAATGGTATTTTTTTTTTCGATTCCGCCAATATTGGCAAGATACCCGCAGAAAAACCGATTTCCCTCCCCCCTTTTTTTTCTTAAAACTGTTTTTTTGCCATGAAAGAAGGGGGTGGAGGTAAGAATTTTCCGTCATCAGACGGGAATTTTTGTTATCTTTGATTTGAGCCCCAGTAGACCTCGATCGTTTCCTATCTTGTATCAAGAAGATACCGCTTATAATAAAGAACCACTAATCACCAAAATCATCCAAGTTTCCTCTCAAGATGACTTGCAATTAATTACTTAAAAAAACATTGCACACATGGCTAATTAGGTTTTATACATGTACCATTGACTACTGGAGGTTCGTTCCCTTCCCATAACTCGTTGGAAGTTCGTTCGGAAAATAACTTCACAATAAGTTCACGAGATGTGTTGTCTGCTGGATAATGTTTTAGAACTTGCTCTGGAACCTTATGTCTTTTACTGTCTAGATGCTATTATTGTAACTCCTAGGGACTTTAAGCAACATCTCAAAATGCTTATGGAAGTTTATAGCAGACTTAAGAATGCCAATCTAACAGTCTACTTCAAAAAATCCATTTTCTTTTTGCTTGAGAGCAGACCCGAAGAAGATCTGTGATCTTATCAACTACCCAAGTTCTACCAACACCACTCAAATTCGCAGATTAATGGGAATGAGTTATTACCGTCGCTTCTTAAAAGGTTTCGCTTCTGTTTCTGCTTCTATTAACGATCTTCTCAATGGCAAGAAAAAGAAACAACCTATAGTCTGGACTGCTGAGACTGAGGAAGCTTTTCATAAAATACAAGTCTTCTGAACTAAGCTCCGCTTCTTAGCAGCCCCGATTTCGTTAAACCGTTTTCAATTATATCCGATGCATTAGATATGGTAACCAGCGGTTATATCTTTCAGGACGAGGATGATCTTGAGCATCTTATCGCATTCTTCAGGAAAGCCTTTGACAAATGTAAGCGAAAATATAATACATAAAAGGAAAAAGGAGCTTCGTTGCTATGTCGAAGGCACGAGATTTAATGTTATATCAGACCATTTTTCCTTGCAATGGTTGTGGTTTATGAGAAATCATTCTCCTCGATTAGCGAGTTGGCCTCTGAGACTTTCTCAATATTTCTTCCAGATTGTTCATCGGCAGGGATTCGAAACCTGGGTGGTTGATGCCTTATCTAAGTCTGGAGTGGACATCTCTTCAACAGTTCTTCAAATTTCTGTTCTAATTTTCTCTAAGTTGACCCCTGACAAGTGGTATCGGAAAAAGTTGTCCAAAATAAATACCCTGACTCACTGAGTGTAGGATTGTTGTTCCAACTAAAAATAGGCTGGATGTCTTGAAGATGTACCATGGTGATCTAACGGCTTGATGTCTTCAAGACCTCTTCTCGAGTTTTAGACTGTCATTACTGGCCAATAATGGGGCAGTCGATTCAGGTATAGGTGCGTTCGTGTCAAGTTTGCTCTCAATGCAAACTAGTAAATCAACCCCAGGCTGAGTTTCCATTCCAGATGATCTCAGCCGTTCTCTTAGATCCCTATCCCAGATCCAAGAAGGGGAATCGTTACGTCTTGGTAGTGTCTCATATCCCAGGCTACTTTCTCTGACATTGTCAAGTTGATGAAGAATCAAGTGTTCTTCTTCTTTGGCACTTCACATCATATTATCGTAGACAATGGGGTGCAGTTTATTTCAAAGTAATTCAAGGCTTATTGAACCACTACGCAGTTCAGAAAATTTGATACACCTATCGCTATCATCCTCAAATCAAGCCTTGTAAGCATGGTAATAAATAAGACAATCACAACTGTAATAAAGTCGTATTTTAAACAGAACCCAAGGTAACGGGACGAATCAATTTACAAGGTTGCCCAAGTCATAAGATTTGTTAGACAGTTTATTTTCCCAGTCTTTTTAGGAGCCTGCAAGTATGACAATAAACACACATGAAGAAAGTCGCGAATGATATTGAAAACTACTGAAGTCTACCTTTGGCGGAAATTTTAAAATGGAGTCCATTCCCAAAAAATAACTTATGGGTAATTGTAGGAACAATCGAACCTCCTGAGAACAGTCCCTAGAGGTAATTGGGAGCAAGACATAACCTGTATCGTATACTTGGCCATTCGCGGTGGTATGGTGCAGCATCACATCATAAGAATCACTATGCTTCAACCTCTTCAATAAATTTAACCTAAAAGAACCAATAATACTAATATTGGTACCACTATCTAATAACGCAGGTATACTCTCATTAGTAGCTCGCATTTATTATAATGTATACGCTCCTTTACGTATATGTAAATCAAAAAAGCTTTCGGAACATAATCGTCGTATGTAGTTACCTCCTATCAGAGGTGATAATCTAAATTATATTGCCTTTTCAAACATAAATGAAGTCTTATTTGGATAATTTACGACTTTATAATAACATTCCTACACGAAAAAGTAGTAGAAGGTCATCCCGATATTACACGTTTGGCTCATATAATATGATACGTTTTGATGTAGGTAATAAAAAATTGATTTTTATATAAAATATGTATTCTATATAATTTAGTAAATCAAATGGTGTCACATTGATATGAATACATACCTAACATATGGCTACGCTAAAAATTCATAAAAATATTTCTTTTCATTTTCATCTTTGCATCAATTATGATGAATTTTAATGGCTTCTCTAAACTACGAAAAAAATTAGGGGTAGCTTGACAAGCTACCACTGAAAAATGTAAAAAAAAAAATTCGCTTATATGTCATCGTATGGTATATCATCATGTAGGTCTTCAAAAGAGAAATAAAACTTTTCCAGTAATTTTTTTTCGTTAGATGAATATTTGACGAGATATGGACTTTCAAAGTGGTTAATAATCCATAACTTTTCAGCCATGCATGAGATTAAAAATGGAAAAAAGAGTACAAGAGTGTTCCCGTTACTCTTGAAAAATTTACTTTAAATTTTTTGGTCTCGTGTAAGTATAGCATTAGAAAAAATATTAATTCTCTCTATCGTATAGACAACCTGAAATAATCAAAAATGTTGCTAAAACTTTAATCTCTAAAGGCTACTTCAGGGAGCTTCACCACAAGACATTAATTATATGGTCTCTCAGATAGTATCAGTATATCAAAGTTAATTCTTGCTCATCAGGGTGTGTTGAAACCATCCAGGCTTCCCAGTCACACGAACCAGACAGTTTCTCATCAGCTACCCTATGAGAACAGATCGAGATGCGACGCACGGGCACGGACTGTCGCAGGGGGGTTGTACCTTTGAAAGGGACTAATAAGGTTAGGGTTAGTTGGAGGAGAACGACTAACTCAATTCCTGCTGTCGGGACGGCGTAACTAAACAGCTGAACAACACAGTAATTCTATGTCACTGCCATGCTAGGGATTAGGTGAGATCTAATGGATTGCATAGTGGATTGGTATGAGAGTTATACGTCTACGGGAGGCTGTTCAAATTAGGAAACGTTAGAACAGTTAGGCTGTACAGAGTTTTGTCTTTTTAATTGCGCATAATAAACTGTTCCAGTGTATTTTATTTACATTTCAACGTAATAGTCGTATTATCTGATATATTTTTCTGGTAAATAGCAGATATTCTAGACAACTCGTATTATACGCGGTCAGGTGTTAGAGGTAGGAGGTGTAAATTGTCGATCTCTCGTTAATATCGTTGTCCACTCCCAACAATCATTTATCTTCGATAACCGTCAATCGAGCATCGATCGAATGATCGATTAAAGTACTTTACCAAGTGTTCTCTTCCTTTCTCTTTCGAGATTTTCTTGAGCGAACATCTTAGCTACAAAATGCACAAATAAAAAATCCGTTAATATCTTTGTAATCCACTCTTATTTATTAAGCCGTTAAGTTAATTTCAATAATAATTATCAATTTACCTAACTTTTATTACAATACCTAACATAATTGAGATGTTACCTTGCATTATAGTTCAATGCTTTATGTGGAAAATCTACAGATCGACCTACTGTTGAAAATCGCCAAACTTACAGTGACGAAACGATTTTTTATACCCTCTCCCTTGGGATTTTGCCACCATCATCATCAATTTTTTGGTGTTACATGATAAATGTCTAGACCACACTGTACGAGCTGACTGAAAAGATTCAGGACACTCTGGAGTACAAAGAAATCTCCATTTGCACCTTACTTGATATAGAAGGAGCATTCGACAATACAAAGCACGATGCTGTCAAGAAAGCCTTAGCAAAAAGAGGAGTATACAACACAACATCCAAATGGATTCAGAACATGTTGTCTACGAGAATAGTTGAAATCAATATGGCAAGAACACCATCCATATAAATACAACTAAAGGATGTCCACAAGGAGGAGTGCTATCCCCCCTTCTGTGGAGTCTGGTCGTTGACGAACTCCTCGGGATACTCATCGAGAACGGCATTACCTGCGTTGGGTATGCTGATGACGTCATCATAATGGCCAGAGGTAAATTTGAAGGAACTCTCTGCGATATTATACAGAGAGGGTTAAATATTACACTGAAAAGGTGCCAGGAAGTAGGCCTAAACATCAACCCTACAAAAACAACACTACTTGTACCATTCACAAGAAGACTCAAGCTTCCAAAAATCGATGCCATACGCTTGAGCGGAGTGGATTTAGAATGGAAGGAAGAAGTTAAGCTTCTAGGAGTAACACTAGACAAAAAACTACTATGGAACCAGCACCTGGACAAAACAGTAAGTAAAGCCACTACCGTACTCATGGTGTGCAAGAGAATAGCTGTCAGAACATGGGGCTGTAACCCATATACATTCTGTGCTGGATGTACACCATGCTAGTGAGACTATCATCACCTACGGAGCGGTTGCTTGGTACAAGAGAACTAAGCTAGCAAGAGCAAGGAAAAAACTTGAGAAGATCCAGAGACTTGCGTGTCTCTGCATCACAACAGGAGAAATGAGAACCTGCCCAACCGCTGCGTTGGAAGTAATCCTGGATCTGACACCACTACATTTGGTGATAGAAAGAAGAGGTGGAGAAGCCCTACTTAGGATGTCAAGAGTAGGAATCAGGAGTGTACGGCGAGTCACTGAGGATCGACGATTGGGTGGCAGTGAGGGGCTCCTGACACTTCCAAAAGACAAAACTATTAAGAAATTCAGTTTCGAGGGGAACTTCATCGCGAAACTTTCTACGAAAGAGGAATGGAACAACACCTCCAGCTGTAGTCTCCAAAAAACGGACGATCAAATGGTACACAGACGGCTCTAAAACCGTCGAGGGAACCGGGGCAAGAAGGGGCCTATGGGCCACCCACCACCATGTACTCCAAACCAATGGGAAAATCCCCAACCATACATACAAGCGGAATTACACGCAACAGAAGTATGTGCCCAAATAAACCTCGACAGAAACTACAAAAACAAAGAAATAGAAATATTGACGGATGGTCAAGCAGCCATAAAGACGCTGCGCTTTTCGACCATGAACTCCAACATGACTAGGGAGTACCTAGGAAAACTTAACGAATTAGGTAAAAAAAAAATTCACCTCAAGTGGATACCGGGCCATTCCGGAATCGAGGGAAACGAACGTGCCTACTCATTGGCAAGAAAAGGAGCATCGACACTCAAAATTCTGTGACTTCAAAGATACTTTCTTCAAGGTAGAACTCCAAAAGGAAGAAGAAAAACTGAGAGAAACACATTGGAGGAACCTCTCAGGGTTGAGACAAGCCAAAGAACTTCTCGGGAATTTTAACCGAGAGAGGTCGAACATACTTTTCAACCTCAACAAGGAACGTCTCAGAACACTGGCGGGATTCCTAACGAGACATTGCAAGCTCAAGGAACATCTTAGGAAGTTAGGCATAGAAGAATAGGAAGTATCAGAGAAAATTGAAAAAAGAAAAACAATTAAGGGATAAATTTTCGAGTAGGTAATAGAACTGAGCAATACTGATTACTGAACAATTGGATTTAGATTATTCAAATAGACGTGAAATTGAATTTAAATTTGAAATTAGCTCACATCGAATCACTATGCACTTAAACTCCATATTATCCGTCTGCACTTACTTACCGACTGTTTCTTAGGTTGTAAATATTTATAGATTGTTGAAAAATTTAGTAAACAGTAAGTTATAAAAGGTTAATAATCAATAAATTAAATGATAATTAAATATAGAAAGACAGTTGTTGTAAGGGTATGTTAGAGAGAAAAGCAAAGCGAAATTTTGTTTCTACACGAAACATGATTCTGTCACGTTATTTTAAGTAATGAAGGCATCGTAGAGCACCGAATGTGTATAGGAGAAAATTTAATATTGTGGTTTGATATGGAATCGTCCTTGCTTGTTTGTTCATTAGCATGTTGAATAACATCTCAAACTAACTAAATATGCAACACACGCAATATGCCAATTTTACTATTCCACCAATTTAACGATGACTCTTTACTTTGCTTTGTAATATAACCATAGAACTGTATTTTATTTAATAATTAAAATGACAGAGCACAAAATCACCTTTTAATCTCACTATCGTGCATAACCTAATCGTTGTTTTGTCATTTTTAAGATGCTTTCTAAACATTGCAAACAATTCTATTTTGTTACCCCAAAATCTCTCTAAGCGATGACGTATCTAACTCATAGGTCGCGCAGTCGTGGAATTCAACTATTCAGGTGATAGTTTCTATGACGGGGCTAAACTCGAATCCAGCCATTTCTTTAAACGTGGTGACGTAAAAGATTAAAAGCAAAGCCAAATTTTAGTTAAAATTAGTCAAGACGACAGGAAGTGATGGTAACAAGATGCAGGGTGAGAAAAACTATAAGTGGGAGTGCGATAGGATTCCTGGTTTTCTTTCTTATTAAGACCTTATAACTAGTTCCTGGTATTTCTATTAATTTTTACCTAATGTATCTAATGTAATTTTTAATAATTACTATTAAAAAAAACATCTATCATTTGTTAAAATAATTCCCATACTTTATAACGACCTCGTATTATTTTCCTCGTATTTGCGTCATATTTCCTAAGTTTATCGCCATCTCCCTGCCTAACTTGTTTTTGCATCTCGACTCACGAAGCGTCTTACAGAGACTTACAGAGCAACTCGATGGTTAGTTTAGTTTACCTTCTCGATCTTAGAGGTCCTTGCTAAAGCTCATGAGGACCGAACTCGCCTTTTATCGGAACGGACCCATTACGGGAACCATATCAACATTTCTGAAATTTCACTTCAAGACTTTATCCGGATCGACCGTCTTCGATCTTTAAATGGAGCGTGCCTTAATTCACACCAAGGTCTTTGTGGGATACAACCACCCCTTTTTGCTCGATGTAGCTCCTGCTACTTCAATAGGGAAGGCCCGAGTTCCTGAGTCAGCTTCTGGTAGAATATAGAGACCCGCACTCAACGTCACCAATAATCCTCCCAGAAGCATTTACTGTTGTCGAAACATACCGTTTTTAACCTCTAATGTTCCATACATCCCGAGTGTCATCTATATTTAAATGTAACATAGCGTTATGCTACTTTATCGTACCTACAACTACGTAGAATATTTTTACTTTGGGAACTCGTTAATGTTTAATTATTAAAGAACAAAAATCCGTGGCATCCCTAAATTAAGTAGCAGGAGATGATTTTGTCGTTCGACGTATAAATTTGAGTTGGCCATTGAATTCATTTCTAGGCAGTAAGTATAGATGTTCCTTTTATTTTAGTCAGACCGACTAATTAATAATGTTTTCACCGCCGCCTGGAACAACCTAACAACAAAATGAGAGGTCAATTGTCTTAAAGATACTATTTTTACCTTTCCTTTGTGACATATATGTTATTTACCTAAATATATAAATTATCTCATCAATCAACAATAACTATCTTCAATACGTTTATCAACATTCTTCGCGCAATATTTAAACGACTTTGTACCTGAAACAGATGATCTTCGACGTTTTTCGAAAAGCACGTCCAGCGTTTCCGACTTCGTCCAATTCAATCATTGTTTTCTGGATACTTATTCAAGCACTTCTTCTTCTGGTAATGAACCCAGATTCCTGCCACTGCAACGAAGCTTTAAACCGCTAGCTACTCCTTTTATGGCATAGATACCTAGACAGGTGTTTGCTGTATAGACAGTCTAGGCTATAGGTGTTCGTGGTAACCTGCCACCTTTGTAAATTTCATTGCGAGATATCACTCTGCGAGGAACGATGTGTACTTTATCATTAAAAACAAGATTTTCACTAATATTTGTACTCATTTCGACCCTTCTTCTTGCTGTTCTCCTTCCACTGTTTATCCATTATGTTGAATAGGTCCCCCATTGTTCTCTTTCCCTTAAATTGTCTTGGAGTCATATTTCGGAGCCATGACTTCTTCTTCCTGCCGTCTCCTCTCTTCCACTCAATCTTCCCATGCTGCAGGAATTGGTATGTTTTATTCCATTCCGCGTCACGTGACCAAGGTACGCTGTTTTTCTGCGCTTGATGGGGGCTAACAATCCACATTTCGAAGTCTTCAAGTCTATCATTTCGACTCACGTAGGTAGTTATTATTCTCGTTCAACAATGTGAGAAATATGTCTGAATGAAGAATTCTTCATTCTTCTGGGGCAATCTAATCAGTGCCACAAAATTATTAACCAAAATGTGATCCCGGTAGAATAAAACGATAAAATGCAGATCACCAAAATGAGTAAGATGAAGACGCGGACGACACAAGGAAACCCGAAATAGATTCTACTCAAGTCGTTCACATTGCTGACGTGAGAAATGTAAAACTTACCTGGCCATTCTTCCACTGGAATTTCATAAATTACCAAATAGTATCTATTCCTTCATGATAATTATTACTTTCTTTTGGTATTGGTATTATAATAAAAATCGATACACAACCGGAAAAGTGAAGAACCCAGACCAGAAGCTGAACTCGTTTGACTAAAGGGACAGAGAGTGCCTTCAGACACTACTTCTGGAAACAGCATTCATATTATTCGTACCATTCGTTTCGTTGCGAGTCGTCAGATGGGTACTCATCCTAAAATCGTGTCCTCGTTAGTTTGCGATACGAAAATTACGATTAAATTAAATTTTTGTACATTAAAAGAAAAACTACAGCCGTGCTGTGTTGTTCTCAACAATCTGTCTGGACAATGAGTTAACCAGCAAGTTCAGTATCTACTTATTTGAACTTTACTGTGGGCTACAGTCCTGATTTTGGGCTTTGCCCTGGACCTTCACCCTATTATATTATCCGTAAAATCTGGTCAGCTATATCTGATGTGGTAAAATTTAGACATGATCTACAGCATGGATACCGACATAGCAGTTCCATTCTTATTGATTATGAATAAAACACTAATGTTTTTATAAAATTCTACTGTATATTGATCGATGATAGAAACGTAAAAAACGTTTCTATCATCGATCAATATACAGTAGAATTTTATAAAACATTAGTGTTTTATTCATAATTAATAAATATGCAGAGATTCTACGAAGTAAGGGTTGAAAACATAAATCAGTTCCATTCTAGTTGATCTGAAAGAAAATCTGGGATCACCTGCAAGTAAGTTACTCTATGCGATTACCTGAGGAGTGTTGTTTATTCCAAAGGAACTGTAATTTTTATTAAAGTCTTTTGGGAAAGCAGAAATAATTATTTGACTACAAGCCACCTCACACCATATCATCCTAATTTTCATAAATAAGAGTCATCATTTTTGTTGGAGTACATCATGTTAAGAAGCCCTAAAATTGATCCTTCTAAGGAACGTATCGAAGAAACTCCGATTGAAATTTCAATTGTTCGACTGAATCTAGCTTTTCCTGAAACCGAGACTAATCAGTCGACTGACAATGAACCAAAATCATACAAAGGACCAAGAGCAGTGAATACATTTGATTTCCTATAACCAGGACATCTGTAACCTCTTCTGCTTAATAATTTACTTTATGGTAGTCCAGCCGGGATACACAATTCAGAAGATGGTTGTAATTATTTACGGAATTACGGATCAGTCACTTTTTCGCGAAGAATGGTCATGACGTATTTATTATAATAAAGAAATTTTTCATTTTTATCCTCTCGATATTATGTTTTGTAGCAATCTAATCAACCGCATACTTTTTAAGATGGTGCATGCGAGTCTGTAGGAAACATTTTTGTAGGAGGAACTTCGCAATAAGACTCAGGTTATCCTAAAAATCATTTATTCCTCTGTTTCTTATTTTGATGAGTTTATCGCCCTCAAAAATTGTTTGAATACAGGCTGTCCCGTAATTAGCGTGCAATACTGAAACAGCAGATTCTATTTTCAAAAATATGAAAAAAAGTTCCTATAAAAATAGGTCGAGAAATGCTTCCTAAGGGGGCTACAGGCCCCGAAAGGGGGGCCCATGAAGATGGTTTTTATTTAATATCTCCGAACCCGTTCAAGGTAGAAAAGTGAAATTTTGGGAATTTATCAAACTTTTCATGGACAATAAGATGCAATTACAACAATTTTAAAATTTCCATTAGGGGGCTCTGATAGGTGAAGAGTGAGGTTAAAACCACCTCAACTTATTTTGTACGTACCTCATGCCAGAATTTGATATTATATTATGAAATATTGAAGTTTTTTACACAAAAAAGGTCGTCTTGTCGAATTTCAATAACATGCACCGTTTTTGCTTAAAATCGATTTGAAAATTACCTTACATGGCATAAAAATTCATAATGAAACACAAGTAGAGAAAAAGTTTCAGGTCAGTTTTTTTTTACTTGCGCAAGTGCTCAAAATGATTTCCATTTTGGTCAACGCATAATCGGGCCCGACAACTCAGAGCTGGAGAAGCTCTCAAAGTTTGAAATCGGTTCCTTTTAATTTTTAGATTTCTCCAAAAATAAAAAAAGTCTAGTTAGAGGCTTTCAGTCGGTAGATCGAGCTGGCAAAGCTACGGACCCGTTACGACCGACCCACCGATCGGGAAAGTTATCATTCAGCCATTGTCTGGCATTTCGCGCATAATGAGCTGGCGCCCCATCATGCTGATACCACATCATGTTTCTCAAATTCAACGGAACATCTTCCAATAGTTCATCGAGATTGTTTTCGAGAAAGTTCACGCAACTGTTGAATACCAAGACATACACGAAGTGCATGTCAGCCAGCTCTTGGTTAGTGAAATGTTCCATTTTGACAAAACAGTACTCAATAAATTTTATTTTTCTTCTACTTAATTAGTGTGAAACACAATTTTCAAACAACCTGTCACTTATTACATCCCGTGATCCATGGCCTACGTCGAATATTTTTCTCTAGTTGTGTTTCATTATGAATTTTTATGCCATGTAAACTAATTTTCAAATCGATTTTAAGCAAAAACGGTGCATGTTATTGAAATTCGACAAGACGACCTTTTTTGTGTAAAAAACTTCAATATTTCATAATATGATATCAAATTCTGTTGTCCATGAAAAGTTTGATAAATTCCCAAAATTTCACTTTTCTATCTTGAACGGGTTCGGAGATATTAAATAAAAACCATCTTCATGGGCCCCCCTTTCGGGGCCTGTAGCCCCCTTAGGAAGCATTTCTCGTCCTATTTTTATAGGAACTTTTTTTCATATTTTTGAAAATAGAATCTGCTGTTTCAGTATTGCACGCTAATTACGGGACACCTGTATAGTCTTATTTACCACAACAAAATTACACCCAGGAGTCAAACTGTACACACAAATTGATCCATAATTTCCATACCATTGGGGAATAAAGTGAAGTGGGATAAAAAACAAACAGAAAAGTTTGTTTGTAAACACTCGTGCCGAACTCTAGAGTGTTATGTTCTTGATTAACGAGGTGTGTTATGGCTGCAAGGGACATGTGGCGCTCAAAATAAGGGCAGAGGTAAATAAAGTTCAGAAGTGAAATAATATCGGATGTTAAAACTAAATGTGTTTCCTTACCAGACACCTAAACATGAATGAGAATGTCTTTGTTAAAAATTTAAATGTCTCACCTCTGTTCCTATGTAGAAATATGATTTTATTGATGCTCTTGAAGCGTTCAAGGATGGACGCCATTATTACAGGAAAAATGAGATAATCACTTCGTAGCCTGAATTTAATAACGGTGGCGCTCTTTGAATGGATATTGTGTTACATCTTCAAAAAACACCTCTTTTTAATTTCAAACAACACTTTTAGATATCCTTTTCGCCTTTGAACACTTATCTCCCTTCGATCCTGGAAATAATTGCACACAAAATCAATAAGAAATTAATGTGCTATTGTTAACAAAACAATATTTTATTCTATTCTATAATGAATAATAATTCTTCCCTATGCAGGAAAATCGATACTCCCGTTCATTTTTTTTCCTAATCCCAGGCTATTGTGGAAAATGTGCAATGACCAAAATCACTCTGTGCTCGATTTAACATCGCGGAATAATACGATCTAGTGCGAAAAAACACAGTTATGCTCTTGTTATAAAATAATTTATTTGATTATTTTATGGAAATAAATAAATTACAGTTGTACTGTGTTTTCAATATGAATTATTCAGGTAAACACTTGTAAAATTATTTATTTCATTTTTGAGGGGTTTCTTTCTAATAAAACAAGAGACTCTAGTCAAATTTATTGATAAATGATAATAGATACAAACATACAATAATAACAAACGGGTCCTCCTCGTCCTGCTGTACGTGATGGTCTTCCTTCTGCAAAACCGGGTTTCGGGTTCCTCCCGCGGGCTCATCGCACCGCATTGGTACAAGTGCCTCGCGGATTCAACACTTCCGGCTGGGCGAGGATCTCCCTTACCGACTCAGCTCACCCGATAGTCAGGAGGAGGCCGGGGCTTCGATCAGCACTCGGAGATAGAGTCGAGTAGTTCACCGGTCAACGCCTGAATCAGCGACTGCTAGCACAAGCTGATAATTAATCGATTCGCAATAAAAACTGCTCCTGTCGGTTACTGAAAAACTCCGTCCGTTCTTTCTGCCTGCTTGCCGCTTGTTATTTATAACGAGATCCTCGGATTTCATCACAAATTTGACTATAATCACAAAGTTAGAAGAGTTGTGATCGTGTTACTGGACAGTTCTGGCCTTGCTTTGTAAGTAATCCTGGACACCACGGAGAACAAAATAGACGGAAACTCGAATAACCATAATTTTTTACAAAATCAGACTAGTAACCGGAAACTCCAAGAATAATGCAACTTCAATACAGGTGCAGGGTAAGTGGAAGCTCCGGAAAGCGCTCTGAATCGAAATCAATGCCTCGCATATAATTGCGAATCATGGCCTCGACTGTCATCTGCATTATGATTTATCGCAGTATTATAGACTAATTATTGAATAAAGGCCTTTGAAGGCTCTAAACTGCGTCCTAAACACTCTTCTTGTTGAGGATATGGAAGTACACCAAAAATAATGCTCATAATCTGCAAAAAAAAAACTCCAGTAGTAGCTCGAAATTTTGAGTTAATTTTTTTGATTATAGGAAAGAAAAATGTTATTCAAAAATTGTTCATGCCTTATATGATCATCAAAGACTCCTCCATCATTGGGAAAATATCGTCTTTTCCAACTTTCCAAGACAATAATACTTCCACCAGCTGCCATCTTATTTCCCATCTCCCTTCCTCTCTTGCTCATGTTACAACAGAAAAGCATTGAAATTCAAGTCGACCGGTCGTGCGTTTAAATCAGTCCGGGATGAGCGCCATTCATAACATGTGACTCGGGAAGCACGGGAATTCGATTACCCGAGGACAAGGAGGACGGATGAAGCCTGAAGTCCTGACCCACTGCCCTTTGATATTTCCGCGTCAGCCTGGTAATATTTGCCTCTGCGCTCGCTTCCGGGTTTAAATCATTATCGGAGCGGGTAGGTCAAGAATCATACCGCCGGAGGAAATGAGGAGTGTTTTGTTGAAGCGCCCAAACAGCTTTCCTTTAAGTTGTTTGTGCTACTTTCGAATGAACCAGTGTGAAAGGAAGATTTGGCTTTATCCTGGGGTTGTTTTCCCGTCAATCTTAAGTAACAGCAGGGTGACCTACTAAAACTCAGAGTTCCTTCATCCATCACGAAGGATGTCAAATTAATTGAACTGAGAGAATTTGTTTAATAATGATTGGATAAATATTCGTTTTTCTCTATAGGGTGGCCCTTTTAAAGCGAAGCAGACTTGTTTTGAAGCACGTATCATCAATTTAGAGAATGTTCGAACCCAGAAGGGCATGTTACATTATAGATTATTTATTTGTTTACTCATTTTCATTCCTCAAGCAAGGGTTGACGTCAAGTTTGTTTCTTTAAGCTCGAAAATTTAAGAAAATCTTGACTCATTTCCATTATCAATTTCCATACATTCATCCACGTCTCTGAGATTTCTAATATTTCTCAAAATAAAAATTGCAATAAATGAACTGAATTAAAAGCTCTCTAATATTCATCACAACAATGAAAAAGGGAGAATTGCAGCATTTCGAGTAGACACACGAACCCCACGATTGTTTCCAGAAATACAAACCCCTAAAAGAGCGATCGAGAGAGACCCATCGAGAGCGATGATAATAACATTCCCGTAATAATAATTTTTATAGGTGCATTAAAAAAGTAAAAAGCACACCGAAAGTCTTCTCGGTAATTCGAATGGCAAACGATCTTTTGATGTTTGAAATTTTAATGCAACGTTGAGGGTAGCGTTTCTCGCACATTTATCCTACTTATCCTATTAGCTTCCTACTTCTTGACTTCCCTGCCGCTAAGTACTTAGTACAGGGCTGCCCTTTCACCCTTAAGATCGATGAAACCTTGGACCCGTTATGCAAAAGTGCACTTACAACAAATCTGAAATTGCACTGGAGTCACTTATCATTAAATGTGTATAATTAAAATGAAATGAATAGGTCTGCTTTGTGAAAGGATTAAAAGCAATTATTATGACGTATTGTTACATTAATGAATTGAACTTGATTGGCTAGAATCACGAAACGTTTAAGCGTTAAGTTTAGCTAAAAATAACTTTAAATTACGCATGAAACGACTACAATAAAGCTGCTTGTGCTATTTATAATTTAATATCTTAATGTTAATGTCGTACTGAGGAACTACAGGGAGATCGTGAAGCACCATGCGACCACCTTTTCTGAACTATCGGTTGAGAATATTCTAGTCTCAGCGTTAATTGACTTTCAAACTATAGTGTGGCGGTACCAGGTCATGTTGAAACCAAGTTTTGATATCGTTCATTTGCTCCAATGGTGCTTCAACCTCTTCTTCTAGGATACAAGATTTGACAAAGCTCTTGACATAATGCAACGGATTTACCATGGAAAGCTTGATCTGTAAAGTAAATTTAGACTCAATCAATTAATCATTTATTAAATAATGACAGTCACCTATTTATTTGCACATTACATACTGATTACTATAGCTTAATTACTTATTTACACTCAGTTTAACAAAATAAGTGGTAATACTTAGTTCACGCTTCACTATTCAAAACTGACTTTCTTGAAGATTTCAAGCAACCGCTTTTAATATCCTACAATCTCCAGTAATGGAGAGTGTGAGAAGACTTTTTCTCGAACGTTTTCTGGAATAATGCGTCATTATTAGGTAAATTATTATATCTCTAGTACTCTTAGAACTTATAGAAATTATTCGCTTTAATTTTCTTCATTTTCTCTAAATTTTAGAGTTCTGGGAATCTGCGATGACTCAGAATTGATGTTTTCGTGTGGTAAGGCGTGACTAAGTCAGTCCTTATGCCTGGCCGACGTACTGCCGTTCTTCCGAAGACTAACAATTATTAATAAAATTTTCTCTTTCATGAGGTAGTAAGATATTCTTTTGTTCCTGGAATGTAGCTCTCATGGAAATCTGTGAAATTGTATGAAAATTTATCTTGATTGTCAACATTTAGTTTCTTCATTGTCCTACGTACTACTCAATAGCCTGGGTTAACTCTACGATACAACTACATACCTATACGCAATGTTCGTTCAATTATTTTGTTTCATTAACCAGGGATCATGCATGGATAAAATCAAAATCGAGTTATATTTGAATAATTAATTAATTTTCCATAACATCAGTATTATCTACTTTTAACTGGTCCAGCAGCCTAAATTACAATTTGTTATTTGAGGAGATAAAATAACAGCGATATGTAACGGAAACTCTATTAATCAAACTAATTAAATTTAACAAGGGAAGTTGTAAAAATGATGATATTGGGGTCTGAAAGAAAACCTCCATTATTGAAAAAATACTTAAGAGCCATTGTTTGGATGAAAATTAATTCTCATTTTTTTTTCCTTATTTTGTTAGCAAACGACTCAAACAACCCACCTCCCCCCAGATCCCAACTCCCAAACTCCCAACCTATCAGTGGACAACCTCCATGATCTTCCTTAATTTGGTTGGAAACTATCGGTCTGATTTTTGTCGTTCGCCCAACTTATGACGACAGATTTTCTGCTTTCCTTGGATTACCTATAACAAGGCTATAACAAGCGCGTCTCCAAACTTTTCAATAAATGAACTCCAAAGGTGAGTCAGATAAGTCATCAAATCTCATATCGAGGCCCAGCTTACTCCAGATATTCCAGTAAACTCCAGTAAGAAATCATTCTCATCATGATATCACGATATAAGACCTTCTTCCAAACCGATAGATTCATAGCCGATGGAGACTGGATTGCAAATCACACGCAGTGATCTCGAGACTCATATCAACCAAAGGAAGAAATCTCTCATGTACTATGACAGACAACAACTAAGACTTTCTTTCAAATGGTTCAAACCTTTCAAACCTTCATACTGGTCAAGCAACCTTAGAAAACTTTCTCACCTCCTTGATTTTTTTTTATAGGTACCGGTAGAATATCTAGAAATATCTGCCAAGTGGAATCTAACTTCGACCTCTCAGTACCTACTGTGGTTATAAATAAATCGCCCCCTCCACGAATAATCTCGAAAAACACTGACTGGACACCATTCTAGTCTAATTTAGAAGAAAATATCAACCTCAACCAAGGCATTAAATCCACAGAAGATGGTGTTTTACTATTCTTGTGTATAGTGAGCCGCTTGGCAATGTACTCAAATCTAATCCAAGTCAACACCCACCGCAAATGTGCCACTCCACATATGACGGCTTATAGCCAAAAACGCCGTGCGAGAAGGATTTATCAGCGGACTAGAAATAACAACGATCAATTTAATAGATACCACGTCGATAGTTGAGGGTGACTCAACTTTCCAACAGTCTCACAAGCCTTGGCGAGAAGAAAATTTGTAATGCCGTCCCACTATAGACATTTTACAGGCATTCGATAAGGTATGGCGTAGAGGTCTGCTCCTCAAAATCAAAAATACACTAACCAGCAGCTAGTAGGTACCGACTAATCAATTCCTACTTCAAACAGACACTTCAGTAGAGTTCAACAATGAACACTCCGATTTTCGTCCCATAAATTCTAGTGTCCCTCATGGTAACATCCTGGGACCGCTGTTCATCCTAATTTATAAAGCGGACATTCCGGAAACAAACGAAACAACAATTTTCACCTTAGCAGACGATGTAGCAGTACTCCCCGTAAGTGAAAGTCCCGTTAGAGCTTCTTCAAACCTACAATATCACCTCAATAAACTCAATATCTTGTACTCTCGATGGCACACGAAGGTAAATCTAACAAAATCGGTAAAAATTACCTTCACCATGCGACAAACCGCTTGCCCGCCTGTAAGCATAGTAAATGTACACATTCCCACTGAACAGAAGTTAAGCACCTGGGCTGCCACCGCGACCTGAGACTAACGTGGATGAAGCACATCGAAACCAAAATAAGGCAACTAGACCTGAAGTTCCGGCAAGTGTACTGACTCCTGGGACAAAAGGAAAAACTGTCCCTTTGAAATAAAATCTTGTAAACAAGACGATGCTAAAACCTGTATGGTCCTACGGGCTGCAGTTGTGGGGATGTGCAAAACCAAGATCACTAAACATCATACATAATATGTTCCCGTTCAAAGTACTAAGATCAATAGTCGACGCACCATGGTACCTGTGCAATCAGGCACTCCACAACCACATAAAAATCTCCTTAATCAGAGATTAAATCTACCAAATGTCAATCATCTATAACGACAGCTCTGCAGAACCACCAACCACAAAAACGAGTTGATATATTAATGACTTATGCAATAAAAGATCCTGCCACTTGAAGACTCAACAGAACTTTGCCCCAAGATCTTCTTGAATAGTGAACAATATAGGAAAATAAACTACGAACAGGAGAAACATCAGTAGATGTATCCCTTACACGATTAAACCATACCTACATCAAATTTACTTAATATACTCGTACTCTGCAGAATCGATGTAGATTGTAAATAGAGAAAATTCTAAGAAAAAAAATCAAGATATTGCAGAAAAAAAATTTCAAGAGGCTTTCCAAGACAGACCGCCTTTCGAACTGAATGAAAACGAACTCGCTTCTACTAATGACCAAGTAATAATAAAATCACATTTGAGAAAAATAAAATACTTGAGACAATTTGATGTGAAAAAATATCTGGAATATTTTTTTTATTGGTGTTGATATTCAACATATCCCTTTGTTGTGACAATAATATCGTAATCAAACCGCGGTATTCACAAACACCGACCGACACAAACTAGGCCAACGACATTTTCCTAACGTTAAATCAATATCTACCTACCTTTCGCACCTTTCCTGCGGTTACGCCTCTAAAGTGTCACGCTTGAACAAACCTTTTCCGAGTTTGTAACAAATTACTTCTTTTACCCTCATTAGGAAGATGTTAGACCTGCATTTAGTAAATACAGGAAAATATTTCCGGGCTGTGATACTCATAATAATATTAAAAAAATAACTTAATAATTTTTCTTCTATACCGTTATTTGTTGTTGATGTAACATTTTCTTGTTTCAATAAAAATGAGCTGGTTAAAATATAATTATTGCTTTAGATAGAAATTCCGAGAAATACATCACAATAATTAATACAATCGTACTCTCGCTGGGATTTATTAAAATAAAATGGAAATTACGAACGTAACAAACATTATTCGAAATTTTACTTGCATAAAGATTGTCAAGAAGACATTTATGAGTAAAACCTGCAAACGAAACATTTGAGGTTCTAGTTCTACATTCGATTTTGTATTTAAAAGGCCTTAAACGCGAACTGGAAAGCTTTTTCACAGGCTTTATGAGAATAAGATGTATCCTGAAAGATATAAAAACCGATAGTTTAACACTCTTTTGAAACAATGTATGAGACAAAGGAGCTTTAAAAATTTCGCGGGAATGTTATGTTCCGATTTTATCGCGCCTACGCGTTATTTGAACTTGAAATAGCACGAAGCGAGGCGAAAAAATAAAAACGGATTGTAAAGTTAATAATATACTTTTCATATTTTTACAACAATATAAAATAAGGCTGTGACAGTACTTTTTATGTTATAAAATGGTTTTCTGTGAGTTTAAATCTAGGTTTTAATCTTTATTATAGTTATAAATTTGTGCCCCAAACCAACGCCTCTAACTTATGGTTAGTGGCTGCATGGCACAAACGTTTAACGGAAATGAACGAATAACTCTGTTACTGAAAAATAATCTTAACAATCGTATCTAAAACAGAGAAGATGAATATATATTTGGAATACACTATTTCACGGTCTAACAGATCATAAGTCTCTCAGATGGCTACAAACTATAAAAAAAAAACGCTAAACCATTAGCGAAATGGAGGAAATATTCTACAGAGATACGATTCCGAGATTAGGTATCGTAGACAAACGATGGATCGTATGCCATGTGCATTGTCACGAGATTCGTTACCAGTTTCAATAGAGATTATAGAGAGTTATATTTCAAAAAGTGATGCTACTTATAGCTGGTGTAAGAACTGGAATGACACTTCTTCACGCTGTCACCAGTTCATCACACGATTTCGAGATGAAGTGCATCTCTGAGAGGCCTTCCTATTTCCAGTCAGTCACTTATTTCAAGCATCGTGATTTCGTGACATTCCTTGTACTGCCACCTTCCCTTCATATCTATCCTCAGCCAGTCTTATGGACTTTAGTACCTAGTGTCTTGCCGGAGAGTTGCGTGATTAGCTCTGTATATCTGGTTAGTGATCATCCGCGACTGTTTTTCCCGTGGACCATGCCCTCCACTATCAGTTTTTCTAGTCCGTTTTTTCTGACAACAATGGCCGCAAAGCTTGACGATATTTTCTGTTACTATGGTGGGCAATCTTTTATTTATTTGGATCTGTTGGAGGATTGGTAGATTAGTTTTCTTCTAGAGAAATATGTAGAGAATATCAGACTTTTAACTATTCTTATTTTGGTGTTGAGCGTTATACGGTGATTTTTTCATTTCTTCGTGAATTTCGTCATAGCTTGCTTAATCAATGAGACTCAATTTCTAATTTATCTACTGCAGTCCGCCTTGGTTTGTTATTAGAGATCCTACATAAATGTTCGTATTTGACCGATTCTGTTCGTATTTGATCGGTTCTGATGCTGTCGGTTAACAATCATTATTTTGTGTCCTGTTTGTTAATTTGCAGATCGACTAAGCTGCTTTTCTCTTCTACTCGTATCGAGCTACCTCGGTTCTCCTTCAGATTATCAATTTTTTTTTTGTTGATAGTTATTCCTTCTTCTCATTTCTCAAAAGTGTTCCTCATGATCCATTCGCCGTATATTCTGAAAAGTATGGGACTTTGCATAGCCTTTTCTAGCACCTTTACTGAATGGAAGCACTCTGCAAGTTGGTCTTCGACTCTGACCTGACCGCTATCGCTATCGTATAGGCTTTTTATTTTGGATATTAAGTGACGAGGTATACCCATTTCCTCCAGAACGCTATGGAGCTTCTGCCAACGCACGCGATCAAACGCCTTGGTATCTATAATCAATGTACCGTAAATAGTTGGTATATTGAATTCCCTAATGTCTCTATTATCTTCTAAGATTTAAAATATGTACTCTTGGAACCGGAGGTGCAGAGCCCGCCGGTTCTAGTGGAAATCGTATCAATATGTAGCGTTTGAGTCGCTCCGCTATTATCTGCATGCAGCATAATCTTGCTGGCATGTGAGATGAGCGCAATTGTGCGATAGTTTTCGCAAATGTCTTTCGGACTTTTTTTGGGATCGGGACGCAAATTGATTTGGTCCACTCCTCAGGCCAATTCCCATTTTGTTCCAGATTATGTTACATATTTTGGAATTATCAATGCCTGCTTCACCGGTCGTTTGCAGATTTTCCGCGATAATATTTCAGTGATTCCTTGTTTTCATCCCTCTCAGTGCTGCGGCCACTTATCCATTTTAGCATTATTGGTACTGGTTCCAGATATTCAATGTGTGGGTGGTTGTCTGAATCAGCGTTGTCCCTCATCAACCTCTCACAGTATGTTTTCCAGTGCTATTTAACTTGTGTTTTGTCGGTTATCAGTGCACCATCCTCCAGCCTTATCGCTTAATATCTTGGAGAGAAGTTGCGTGTGATTTCGCTGCAGGTCTTGTTCAGATGTTTATTTTGGTCGTTTCTGCATCGTTTTTTGATTTCATTATTCTAGGTGAGCAGGTTTTTTGACTTCCAGGTTTTCGCTGATATCAATCCTGTGCCAGGTCTTCTCTGAGATTCGGCTTTTATTAGATTTCCTTCCACTATTTACCTGTTTTTTGCCGTGTGTGTTAAAGCCGTTTATTTCTTAGTCCAGAGGGAGTCAGCTGCCTCACCTCGATGCTCCTAAGTTTCAGCTTGTTTATCTCTTCGGTTGCTTTTATTTTAAAGCCTTCTTGTGCCTTCATATCCCATAGGTTGGTGGAAGACTTCACGCGTAGTTCCATGGCGAGGAATTTATGGCCGCTGTGGCAATCTTTCCCTGAGTATGTTTTTGCGTTTTCAATAGAGCCTCGTCCCGAGTAACGGCGAGGTAGCCGTAAGACCTAAAGTGAGAACTAAGGGCCCCGCTGCGGGTTTTTTGCCACCCATGAATTTTCTCAGATGGTTACAGACTATCAAATCACCCATATACCTATTAGCTAAATGAATGAAATATCTGCAGAGATACGATTTCAAGACTAACTATATTAAATCATCACATTACCCCAGGGTGACCCAAGTGTGTTGTTGCTCTCGCTTGCAATGTTTTGTTTTGCCGAGCCCTTCATTCGGGCAATAGCTTAAATGATTCGCGCATATTCACCGATAAACGCGTTCCCTTATGCTCTAATTTTATTAATATTTAAATGTTAGTATGCCAATACCCGTGGTAGTTTCATCGCATCAACTTCTACAATTAGGCACAACATACTTTCTACCAATTTTCATTTGTTCAGAAAAAAATAAAATAGACATCCTGATAGTGGCAATTTGTATGTGTAAGAGCAAGAAGTCAGAGCCCTCTCTGGCGGTGACTCTTTCATACTCGACGTTGACGTTTATCCCTTCGCTTACTGTTAAAATACCATATTTCGTTCACTTACACCGTGGTTAGCCGTGATTCCCATGAACGTACCCATACTTGGTAGCTTATGCCGACGGCCAATTTACAGGTACCGGGCTGGTAACCTTCACTCTTCTCTTCTTCTTCATTCTTCTTGATATCATCTCCCTTCATTTTCTTGTTCCGTTTAACACAACCTCAACCTGTTTTGTTTTGTTATAATTCTAGCTTAGTTTTCTAGCTTAAGCGGATCGAGAGGGGCATAGTGGAAGAACAGAATCAAATTCATCTGAACTGTATCCCTTTATCTGTCCTGTTGTAACGGTAGCCTAATAGTATATTATGCAACGAGCTTATAATGAAGGCTATTAATACGCGAGTATGATGGTTAAGATACGAGCCGTAGGCGAGTGTCTTAACCATCATAAGAGCGTATTAATAGCCATTATCTGCGAGTTCCATACACTATTTTTTCTACGACCCTTTTTTATTTCATAGAAAAGATTAAAAAATTATATATTTTAACAATGACCCGTGTACAATTGCGGATCATTGAGGTTAAGATAGGTTGCTATTTGTTTACGCATATTACCAAATTTTCTCTTCGTCGCTAAGATTATTCTGCTGAGACATGTTTTAGTATCAAGTTTAAAGGGCACTACTCACTACTGCGTAATTTTGATTATGCGAAGTTCGAATTCCGAATTTTACGCTTGGATTTTGAGATTAATTAATAATTTTAATAACATCGACAGCCATTAATTACGATATTGTTTCCATGCGCAACGCGGGTCGCAGCGTTGCCGCTTTGAATACTATCACGGAGCTCTACGAATGATATAATACTTTATCTTCCGATCTTTACACGATATACCTACTTATCAAATTAATTAAGGTAACATAAAATCTTGATAAATTTTCTTTGAATGTTACTTATGTTCTAAATTAAATAAACGTTCAGAATTTTTTTTCAGAAATACAGAACTTATATCACAAGGCAATTTTTGTCGTGAGTATGACAACTCTGTGACTTCGGTTTGCTTGCCGACCCGATTGTAAGCGAAAAGGAACCGATTCGATTGCAAATGCTCCTCTGCCATTGGATAGCTTGACCAGTGCTTTAATGAAAATTTGTATCTTAATGAGACCCATTAAAGCACTGGTGATTCATATCTAATATGCATATTAAAGGTTGGGAGTAGAAAAATGTAATTATTGTTGAGGTCATTGTATGTAAATTGGGCAGATAACTAATGTTTTATATTATTATTAATTATATTCTGTTAAACCTTCACCTATTTGTTAAACTTTTCTGTTCTCGGCATATGCGAGCTTTAAAGTCAGTTTGTTGCTACCACTCTAATAAATTCTCCAGGACGCCCCTGTTATTGACATTTGAGTAGGTCGTCCAGAGGGATCTGTCCTATGCACCTGTGATGATAAAGCCCGTTGTCCGGGTCCATAGGCGTCCCAAGAGTTTTTTTTTATGTACTTCACCTATTATAAATGTATAAGTCAGTTTGTTGCTACCACTCTAAAAAATTTCCCTGTCCCCTGGACGCCCGTGGGCCCGTGTCGCTGTCATTGAAATGTGTCGTCCAAAGAGATCTGCCCTATGGTGATGATAAACACCGTTGTCCGGGTCTTATTAATTTCTTATGTATTTTACATATTATATTGTATAAGTCAGTTTGTTGCTACCTCTCTAAAGAATTTACCTGGACTCCCCAGTCGCTGTCATTGAAGGACGTCTTCCAGAGGGATCTGTTCTATGCACCTGTGATGATAAAGCCCATTGTCCGGGTCCATAGGCGTCCCAAGAAATTTTTAATTGGTTCACCTATGTAAGTCTCTTTGTAGCTACCTCTCTAAAACATTTTCCGGGACGCCCCTGTCGCTGTTATTAGAACACGTCGTCCCGAATTATCTGTCCTATGTGTAATGTTCTTATTTAATTAAGATGATTATTAATATATGTTTTATTATTTAAACTAGGTAAATTACATAAATAAAAGGTAACACTTTACGAGCATGACGTTGGGTCGAAACTGTGTTTTAGAACTGACAAAATGGCGTTATTGCCAAGGTTACCAAATCACATACGTCACACGCCCCTTTTAACAGAGTACATTATTATGGTATTGTTTACAATAATTAATGTTAATATTAAACAAAGTAAAATAAATTTTTACCAGCAAAAAGATAATTAAATGCATACTAAATTAAACATGCAGAAAAACAAATTATTATTCAAAGATCAAACTTCTTAGGAGGTTTACTTATTCTACCACTTCTTGTGTAAACACATCTTTCAGTTTTTTCTGTTTCTTTGGTTTCTGTTTCTTGATCTTTTTTCACTTCTCGTTCTCTTTCAATAACTCTTCTTTCCTCTCTAATAGGAGATTCATGCTTTATCCGAGTTTTAGTTTCTTGCTCATTTTCTTGTTTCTCATTCTCATCTTCCTCAAACTCTGTTTTATACGGTCTTATATGCATTCTGTTTCGTCTATAGTTGGTGTCATTTACTTGAACAGTATAGTCTCTTGGTCTGTTTATATTTACTACATGACCAGGTTTCCAGTTTCGAACACCATCTTGAACTAACACTTTTTTACCTTTTGCAAGTTCGGGTAAAAGTTTTGTTGTTTTATTATATCGGCACTGTTGTTTACTTTGTTTTGATCTAAGTTTTTCCTTGAATCCCTTTGTTGAATATTTTGGTTTTAATATTTCTTTATTTACAGGAAGCGTAGTTCTCAGGCATCTACCCATTAGTAAAATAGAAGGAGCTGGAAGGTCTTGTTTTGGTGTTGTATTGTAGTTCAATACAGCAAGAAATGGATCTTCTTTATCTCTATACGCCTTGACAAACAATCCTTTCACCGTCTGTATGGTCCTTTCGACCATTCCGTTGCTCTTTGGATATAGTGGGCTTGATGTTGTTAAATTAATATCATATTTCCTTGAGAAATTTTGAAATTCTCGCGAGTTAAAGGGTGGACCATTATCTGAAAATATTTCCAATGGAAGGCCATATAACGTAAATACATTTTTCAAGGATGATATAACAGTCGATGCAGTTTTGCTCGCCAGTTTGTTTACTATGGTAAACTTGCTAAAATAATCTACAATGACTATATAATCAGCCATTTCCACATGCATAAAATCAATTCCAATTTTCTCCCACGGTAAGTCAGGTGGTTTATGACTTTTTAATGGTTCTTTTTGATTACTTTTGGAGTACATTTGGCAAACGGAACAATTAAGTACCAATTTCTCAATATCGGAAGTAATTCCAGGATAATACACAGCCTGTTGTGCTCTCTTCTTACAGGATACTACTCCTTGGTGTGATTGATGGATAAGATTTAAAAATTCATCTTTTAAGGCCTCTGGGACTACTAATCTTTTTTGATAGAAGATGATATTCTTATGAATGAAGATTTCGTTGCGAATATGCCAATACTTCTTAACTGAAGGTGGACTGACACTGCTTTTGTGCTGTGGCCAACCATTAAGTGTATAATACTTAACCTTCTTCAGTGTTTCATCTTCTTCGATCGCTTGTAGGAGTCTTTTCTCATTTTCAGTTGAGGTCGAGATTACTGAAAATACACGTAGATTATCATCCAAATAATTGGTATTCATTGTGTCTTTTGTAGGACTTCTGCTTAATGTATCCGGCACCTGTAAGTTTTTTCCAGGTACGTATTCAAGTTCAAATTGATATCGTAACAATTTCAAAGTTAATCTTTGTATTCTTGGTGACATATCATCAATTGGTTTCTTTAATAGACCAATCAGAGGTCTGTGGTCTGTTTCAAGTTTGAATCTTCTACCATATAGGTAATAGTGGAAACGTTCGCAGCCAAACACCAACGCCAACAATTCTTTATCAATATGGTTGTAGCGCTGCTGAGTCTGTGTAAGAGAAATTGAAGCAAACTCCACCGGTTTATTCTCTTGAGCTATGACAGCACCAATGCCATATGGACTCGCATCAACAGACAAAGTTACTTGTTTATCAGGATTGAAATATGTTAAAGTTACATCTGCAGCAAGCAATTCTTTGATATGTTTAAAGCTGTTTTCTTCAGTTTGTGTCCATATCCACTCTACCTTCTCACTAAGTAATTTTCTCAATTGACTCGTCGCTTGTGATAAGTTAGGTATAAACTTAGCTAAATATACTACCATACCTAAAAATCGTTGAAGTTCCTTTTTATCTTTTGGAGATGACATGTTTCTAATTGCTACTACTTTATTTTCATCCGGTGAAACACCATTTCCGCTAATTTCATGTCCAAGGAATTTGATTTTAGGTACACAAAATTTGGACTTTTCCAAATTTAAGGTCATGCCACTCTTTCTGATTTTCTCCAATACTAGGCTTATCCGTTGATGATGTTCTTCAATGGTACTTCCATAAACTAAAATGTCATCGAAGTATGCTATTACCCCAGGAAGACCACTCAACATCTCATGTATAAAATGTTGAAATATTTCAGGTGCAGAAGTAAGCCCGTATGGCAATCTCAAATAGCGATACCTTCCAAAGCTTGTTGCTATCGTACATAGTAGGGAACTTTCTTTTTCCAATGGAATCTGTAGAAATGCCGAAGATGCATCTAGTAAGCTGAAAACCTTGGCTCCAGATAATTGTGAAAATAAACAATCATACGTTGGTATTTGAAAAAACTCCCTCTTCACATATTTATTAAGGTTACGAGGATCCATGCAAATTCGGATGTCACCGTTGCTTTTGGGGACCACCACTATAGGATTGACCCAGTCTGTTGGTTCAGTTACAGGCATCAAAATTTTTTGTGATACCAACTCATCAAGTTTTTTCTTGACTCTGTCCCGCAAAGCTATTGGTATTTTTCGGGCGGCACATACGCTCGGTTCAGCATTTGGTTTCAGAGTAATCTTGCACTCTTTATTCACACACCCGATTCCCGAAAACACATTTTTGTTGAAGTCTAGGATTTCATTTAACGTATTGTCTCTGTTTATTATTTCAGTCACTATTTTAGTTTTAATTATGTTGAAATGTTCTGCCGCACTTAAACCTAAAATGGATTTAGGCATACTTTCGTTTAAAATATAGAATAGAAGTTTGTTCCTTTTACCGTTATATGAGCACCACAAATAAATTTGCCCAAGTATATTTATTTTATGTCCCGAGTATGAAGACAAAGACGATGCTACATTTGAAAGTTTCTCCACACTAATTTTAAGAGAATCAAAATCATCACGGTTTAAAATGTTGACATCACTTCCAGTGTCTATTTTCAAGTTTATCAGACAGTCATTAATTTTGATTAGTTCAAACCACTCTATTGAGCTTACAACAGTATTGTTTACTGTCCAAACCACTTTTTGATTATTAAAATTACTATCACTGCCTTCTTTACTAGAGTCAGTATCACTGTTCAATTCATCTTGCATAACTTCATGCACATTAGATTTTTTAGGGCACATTTTCCGATAATGTCCCTGTAATTTGCAACCAGAGCAAATTCGATAATAAGCTGGACACTTTCCTTTAACATGTTGCAAGTCACACCTCTTGCACTTGTAAGCAAGATTAGTTGATTTATTTTGGTGTCTAGTGGAACGCCAATTATCACTTGTACGATCAACAGTTTCACTATTTTTATTTGGTTTGCTAGTTGAAGCACTAACACTATTTTTGGAGAAATGTCCTCTACTTTGTTTATAATTATTAATTGCACTCACATTAGACTGATTTATTTCTTTTTGAGTTACTACACTACTTTCCATTGATCTAACAATATCAATTGCTTCATTCAATTTTAAATCAGAATGTTGAAGTAGTTTTTCTTGTATTCGTGTATCACGAATACCTAATACAATTCGGTCACGTATTAGCACGTCTTTTTCTTTAAATTCGCAAGTTGAGGCTAACTGTCTTAGCGCTGTTATAAATTGATCAACTGTTTCATTAGGAAGCTGATCCCTTTTAAAAAATTTAAAATGTTCATACACCAAATTTTTCATGGGGTCACAATACTTTTGAAATTTATCCAAGACAACATTTAATTTTGTTTTGTCTTCATCTTCTTCATACTCAAAAGTATTATAAACTTGTAACCCTTCAGTACCAATTTGGTTCAGCAAAATGGCGATTTTCACATCATCCTTTTTCTCTACCTTACCACTTGCCAGCAGGTAAAGTTCAAATTTTTGTCTCCACAGCTTCCAATTACTTGCTATATTCCCTTGAAACGAGAATTTTTCAGGAGATATGTATTGCTCAGTCATTATTCTTGTTTATTCTTTAATATTAATTAATCAGAATCAGAATAACCACTATTGCTTGTTTGAGTTCCTCCAGCGAAATTATTAAAACTGATGCTTATTATTCATTTTCGCTTGCTCTCCCATACACACAGAATGATTGTTCTCGTCCTTGTTGTCGCGATATTTTCATCACGCACTCCCAGCACACGTATTATTACGGGTTGTTTACGTTTGCTTTACCTTTTTACACCGATTATTTAGTAATTTCACTTTTACCAGCTGCCACCATGTAATGTTCTTATTTAATTAAGATGATTATTAATATATGTTTTATTATTTAAACTAGGTAAATTACATAAATAAAAGGTAACACTTTACGAGCATGACGTTGGGTCGAAACTGTGTTTTAGAACTGACAAAATGGCGTTATTGCCAAGGTTACCAAATCACATACGTCACACTATGCACCCGTAATCATAAAGCCCGTTGGCCGGTTTTTTATGGTGTTCATCTTTATAAAGCTGTTTGTTGCTTCCTCTCTAAAAAATTCCTATGGATGCCCCTGTCGCTGTCATTGGAATACTTCATCCCGAGAGGTCTGTCCTATGCACTTGTGTTGATTAAGCGCATTGTCCGGGTCTACATGCGTCCCGCAAGAATTTTTTATGTATTTTGCCAATATGAGCCACTGTGTTTCTTTCTCCTTTTTAAAGTTCCCCAAGGCTTTCCGCTTTTCGTCTAAGGACTCGGAGTCTATTCTGAAGTTTTGTAACATCTAGATGGCATTTTCTCAAACTATGACTGTCCCAGAATTGTTTGAATTCGAAGCGCAAGATGAAATACTTTGGGGCTATTTTTGGCGCTAACATGACCCAAGTTAGCACCAGCCGTACCTGAAAACGGCACAAGCTAGCAGGTATGTAGGGCTGGACCTCGCAGGTGTGCAATGGGTACCCGAACGCAGGAGGCAAGTTTATAGGGTGGACGCAAAAAGACAATCATAACTCATAACAATAACAAACAAAACATCAAAATATCACGATACAATTACTTATTATTAAAACAGAGGGGACGCAGGGGCGCGTGCAGCATCCTGGGCGTCTTTCAACAATATACAACCTCGCGAAACGTCGAACTCGATTCAACATGTCGCATGAAAGTAAGGTTCTAGGCTACTTAAGAGTTCTATAGATGCATTCAGTTATGCTTTTCTTGACAGATTCGCGACACATGGATGTCTTGTTCTTGAATTGACGATATTTTTTGTATCGGCGCGCAGGCGGCAAATAGGCTCTGCCCGGCCCTGCAGGTATGCGTACGTCATGGTAAATAATTATTATTGTTTTGTTATATTTTTCATATATTTGATAAAATTGCCGATTATGGCATTTCTGTACCTGTACAGAATGTCATACCTACATGTAGTTGAAACATGAAGTCTATAAAAAAAGAAGTTCCTGCATTGCATGTACTCTAAACATTGTCATTTCTCTGACATATTCCACCTTGGTAATAAAAATGTGATTCGACCAATTATTTCTAGGATTAATGAACAGCGCTAGGAACAAAAATAATCTAAACTGGGTAACGCCTTTTATTTCGCGTTGGCGTGACAATTTCTGCTCAGTTTACACACGTCATATTTCCTCGACTTTATGAATTTAATGCGGTATAGTGTTCGCAATTTTGTTAACTAGAAATTACATGCAAAATATCAACTTTCCGTCCATGACGTCAGTTCTACACACAACGATCATTCCAGAGTATATTTTTGGTTTTGAATTTCAACTTCCTATCCACGGCGTGGCTTTTACATTCGCTGTAATAAGTACTGGAAAGAGCTTTTCATTTATGAATGTGCTGCTGATAGGTATTCAGGTATGCGAACTATTCCCAAGCCGTAATATTGTGAATTGGGTATTTCGACATAAACCGAATTCTCTATTTACTGTAGCAATATTTGATTTATTCAGGCATATTATATTGGTAGGATAAAGCTTTCTCTGAATTAATAATCTCAGCAGGTAATATTGAATTACAATTTCCAGTCTCTACGCTTCGAGGTGTGATTGTTGGATCTGTGAATTTAATGAATACTTTTGTAACTCTTTACGAACACTTTTTTGATTCTCAAAAGTATCTTGAGTCTTGAGAAGAATAATCAAAACTTTTGAGAGGCTTTCTCCCGGCCGTTTTTTTTAGTTTTGTTCATTTAGACCAACTCAATTTTAAACATACAATAAAAAAATCTTAACTGCGCAATTCTTATATTCGTATGAAGAGGTCAAGATTCTAAATGCCTTCATTGATAACTTTACACCACTCTACACAGGCTAGATAGAAATTCTGACAATGGTCCAATAAATCCTTCAGTTTTGAGTTTAAAAAAAAATGCAAAGACTAATAAATGTATTTTTTTATACAGACTGTTCCTTGGACCAGGAATGGTGACATTGTCTATTTTTTTTCTGCACTAAAACTCATCGGTAAGTCAGGTCTTTGGTCAGGGTAGGTTTTTTTTTTTCATTTTTTTTTTTCACATGACCAAGACCTGACTTGCCGATGACGCTAAAGTGCAACATAGCCATAGGTAGGTACGTACCTACTGCCTACTCGACTTCAATTATTAATAATAAATTGATTAGGTATATCTATCCGATCTACTAAAAGCACCACTAAATAAATCTGACAACACTGCTATATATATGGGCAAGGTCGCACATGTATTTCTTGTCTGTCCAGTTATCTCTTATAATTCCCTAGTTTCTCGTTTGTCGCTCAATTGAGCCCTGGGATTATGGAAGAACAAAATCATTCGCCCAATTCGGTATCGTGCGAATAACTGAATGTACAGGGTGATTTTTGGGTTCATTTTAATAAGAAAACTTCATAAGAACGTATGTACTAAAATTCTTAACTTTTGAGATACAGGGTGGTAAAGTTTTGTAAAATAAATATTTTTTCATAATATCTGTAATACCGTTCTGGATGTTTTAATGAAATTTCGTAAACAGATATTACGCATCGAGGGGCATTTTATCATGTACCACATTTCATTTTATTTCCACTAGTGACGATCGTGCAAAATTTTACCTGCATATTTTTATATATTTTTTTATTATAAATAATAATAATGTTAACAGATCGGTGAATTTTTTTAATTCATGAATGAATAGCCCTGAAAGTTATTCATGAATTTAAAAAATATTTTATTATTGTCATATTAACGATATATTCTTGTGACGATGCAAAGAAATAGATTTTATTTTTTTATGCGAAAATCGTGCATCGTATGGCTCTTGATGTGTGATACCTACCTGTAAACGAAATTTCATTCAAACATCTAGATCGGTATTAACAGATATTATGAAAAAATTATTTATTTTTAAAAACTTTACCACCCTATATCTCAAGAGTTTATACTTTTAGGACCTATGTTCTTATGAAGTTTTCTTCTTAAAATGGACCCAAAAATCATCCCCTTAAATATTGACATTAAATTAAGAAATACCCTGTATACATAATATAATACAGGGTGTATTGTAACGTCCGCATAATATTAGCACCACGCGATTCTACATCAAAAACAGAACAAAAAAGTCCTCAACAGTTTTTTCTTGATGTACACAGATTTTACGATATGGGCAATTTAACGTTCTTAAATTTTGCAACACTGGCGCTGGTATAAAAATTAAGATAACTTATTAGACGTGAAGTCACCTCACTGGTATAGTGTGCCGTTGCTATGTAATCGAAAAAAGGTGCAACAAGACAAATGTCATGCTGCGACGTGTCAATGTTGCAATTTTTTTTAAGATTTTTAATTTTTTCAATCTTTATTCAACAATTAAAACGCGCAGTTGCAATATTGATTGGAAGTATTGGAACTCAGGAAATCAAATAATTCCTAGTTTTGAAATGTTAATTAAAAGCATTTTTACCAAAAAAAAATCTAAAATTTTGGATAATTTGGCTATTTTACTTCTTACTTAAGAACTTTTTAATAATATTAAGCAATATTTTTGAGTATTAAGAAACTTCAAATTTAAACTACAATGGTCGATAACTTCGTTATTTGAGGTCTGAGAGCTAAACGGTATTAAAACTTTATGTTCTGTTTTTGATGTAGAATCACGTGGTGCTAATATTATGCGGACGTTACAATACACCCTGTATATTATAACAATATATTAAAATAAAATATTAATAGAAAATTTATATTAATTAAAATAAAATATATAATCATATAGGTATGTATATAAATACATAAACAATAAACAAATGATAAACAATAATATAATCTTATAGGTACCAAACTATTGTTTTTAATAGTTTGTTAACAATAATTATTTTAATTATTTCATTGCTCACGGAAATTAAGCAATCCTTTAATAACGTCTAACTAAATAGACTGAATAAATTCTGTGCAGACGTACTATTATGTACGTATTTTTGATCTGTCACCACTTGAAACTGTACTGATTTTATTTAATCTTTCCAGGGCGCAGTCATGAATATTCGAGCTGAAAACCATCGTGAAAATCCCCCTTCCTCTCCAACGCCTTAGTTCTACATAAATCTCCATATTAAATTCTCCCGCCGGACGGAAAACAGTATTTTCCTAATACCTCATGCCAGAGATAGACGGGTCCAAGTTAGAAGACGCTTTACTCTCGGTTATACAGCGATTAATAAAAATGCAATTTAGGCTTAATTCCCGTTATTTTCTACCGTCAATTAATCTATTTAATCAAATTAACGTGTCGTCAGAATAAGATCAATCAAAAACTGGCCTAAGTCGAATCAATTGAAGCAATATTGTTGAACGAATGTATTACGTACAATTATTTATTTTAGTAAGACAGACAATATTTAAGATATAGGTATAATAGTTGTTAGAAATGGCTTAATAAAGAGTTGACGCTGTAGTTACGCCGAATTGATTGTTAAATTACTAAAATAATTATTGTTAAACGTTGAATAGAGAGATTAAAGAAATTTTTGTAAAATAATCCCCAAAGTGTTTGAGTGTTTTTTTATTACAATAATAATTGTTCGATGAGACATGTTGAATTTGTTGAGGAATTGTTTCAATAAAATGATAAGAACTACGAGAAGGATAGCCGTAAAGTACACTAGAATCAAATTAAAGAAAGCAATTAAAGAGATTTCATTAAATTTTTAAGTCGAATTATTATTGAACTTCTATTCGGTCATACAATCATTTGCTGTTAGAAATATTGTAAATAAAAATATTCGTTATTTAGTACTATACCTGTCCTGTAAGTCAGTAGGTATTTAATGGAAATATTAGACGCACAACTCCAATCAAAATTAATAAAATCATCACATTTCCTATATTTATTTTCGATATAAAGGTCGCGCCAAGTTTTTATACTTCTGTATCTTTGTATAATAGAATATAAAGGGTACACTCGTAAAATAACTATATATAGACTCTTAAGAAACAATGAGCTTATATTTTATATTAAAAAATTTACCTTTCATACCGCTAAATCTTAAATTGTACATTTAATTTGCTACTCAGAAATAAATAAATAAATATAAACGAAATCATGTATTTAAGTACGAGGTGATCTTATAAGAACACACGTTAAATTGATCAAAAAGATTTGGGTAATTTAGTTTGATAATCAAAACTAAAGACAAGTTGCCAAATTTGCGAATACAAACTAACAAATCAAAGCGGTCTAAATCTAAGAATTACCAAGCGCTGCCAAAATTTTTTTAATGAAATAGTATCGCTGTACCAAAGTTTATTAATCATAAAACTATTTTGAAACTTTTACGTACACCGTAGTAATTAATTATAATTAAATATGTTCTATTTATAACCCCACATAATTACTATCGAATGCAATTTAGTATTCAAAATTATTAAAATTCAGAAGCTTTGGTTGACTAGAACACACGCGAGAATATTTTTTTCCAAATTTCGTTCAACTTTAGTTTTTAATAAAAAAAAAAATAGAGATGCGTATGAAATTACAAATAACGACAATACATTTATCTGTTCGGTATTCCTACTCCTAATCTCCTAGAGAATCGATTTCGACCTCATTTTTCACCAAACTTCCCTAATCTCTGCCGCCCTTCACGATGTACGCAGCAGCGGGCGGTGCTTCCCTTGCCAGCCGTCAGGCTCGTCAGAAACAACGTCAAAAGAAAACCACCGAGCAACGCGCCCAGCAACTAAAAGCCCAGAAAGTCGACTTCTCCAAGACCCCCCAAGACCGTCAGTTCCACAACTATACGACCGATCCGCCCTTACCGAAAGGCATCTCCCGAATCGAACGCGCCGCTGCACTTAAACCTCCTGTGCAGCCACACGAGCGCCGCCACAGCACCTCAAACTACCACCTCAAAGATCACCACACCAGCAGAGCGAGAATCCGGGAGTCCCCTTCCATTTCAATACCAGTGGTTCCCAACCATCGACAGCAACCATTGACTCCATGCACTTTAGTACAACAGCAGGAGAAACACGATAGGCTACACCATGAATCGAGCTCGTCCTTGCATGGTCAATTACCCCAAATACTCATTCCCGAAGGGGATGATAAGATGGAGAGGAGGTGCAGCTTTGTTAGGCAAGTGGAAGAGATGGAAAAGTATCCGGAAGGAGGGACGGGGGTACTAGATAGATGTAATCATATATGCAATTTTGAGCTTAAAGATCGACCGACGTGGGAGAATCACACATCGTATTACAGCGAATTTGATAAGGATGTGTTTGGGAGTCTGGATTATCCGTTCTCGGAGGTATGCTTAAATAACATCAGGTATTTCAGGCATGGAGAAATTCTCTTAGTAGGTAATGATGTTGTATGAGTGTCATGATAAATGTAAATTAGGGTCCGTTCGATCATTGTTATATTATATATAAATAATTGAAAATAATGATTTAAATCTCTAATAATTAGCCTTATTGAATTTGAGCAAGCTGATAATTTCGACAATATAAAAATCGAAACGTCTATTGGAACTGTCATTGAATTTTTTTTGTAATATGCGGTTAATGTAATCAGCAGTTAAGAAAAATGAATCTTGTTTGGTGGTCATACTCATGAATACAACGATTTAGCACTGGCAGTTGGCTGAATAATTATTATATTAGGATGCTTACGCCATACTAAATACTAAATACTAAATCTAAGGAATAGCAGCCACGATCCCCAGACTTTAAAAAATAAGGACTTGTCTGTGTCTCTAGGGGGGGGGGGGGCGTCACTTGAGAACCAGAATTTTTTCTACCCCACATGCTTTACTGAAAGGTTTATGTCCAAGAATCATAAACTGATTTCACTAAATCCCTCCAGAAAGACATTAAAATATTCAAAACGTTTTAGAAAAATCTGTATCATTGCATGGGAGCTTGAAGTCGATCATTTGATTTCAAAAGAACAAATAGCACTGTTTAGAGACTTGAAACAACTTTTTTAATGACGTGAACACGTGTATCGACGCCCTGCCCTGTTAAATTTAAGGGTTGTTCACTCCACGGCCAATGGGAAAGTTTAAAATTGGAAAAATCGTCCAAATAATCACCCAAAAACCTTACTGTCAAGTTTTGTGGAGCCACTTGATGCACCTGATGCAACTTTAACACAAGATTCGTAAAGAATCTTCAGAATTTACAATCATCCAAGTCTCAATAAATCAAATACTGTAATTTGCAGTTTGAAATTATTAAGATTGTAGGTACTATTTTTCATGCTCATTAAATGAAATTATAAAACCTTCTTGAAGATTTTTCAAGGTTAGAAGAATTAATTGGTCAGAATTTTTACATTCAACCTTTTTCGTTGCGTAAACCTTTCGCATTGAAAGTTGGTAGATGTGTAGAGCGATTGTTATCAACGTACGTGTTTAATCGCGATAAAAATTTTGTTGACCTTTAAATCCAGCAAATATAGCTTATTCATGTAAGTTTACTATCAAAAACTAGTTTATGAGTAAAAACACAACATTCATAACATAACCCATACGTTAAATATCTGGGTAGGTTTAATTTATGGACAAACTAGGATTCCATGACATGGATATAGATATTATTATTAAAATTGAGCTTTTAAAAATCATCAGGTCAAGGTTAGGTTGAAATATGATGGACTATTAGTGTGTTTTTCAAAGAAAATGCACACTATTGTTTTAATATATGAAATGTCGTTAAGTACTGTCGTTTTTATATATCGATTTTCATGTATAATAGCCGCATTCAGTGAACTTGATTTACAGTGCTTATTATCATGTCGGTAGATACTTCCTGCTTGATAGTCATTGTGGAATGCAATTGAACTTTTCAGACGCATAATTCTCTTACACAAAAATTATCTCAGAGATATATTTTTTATTTACCTTTGTCTTTATAGTCCGTTGAAACTGAAAGTGTATACCAGGAACCTGTTAAATAATTTACTAATTAATTAACCTAATTTACGCAATTAAATTAAATTCTGAATTCTTTGATTTTGGTTTTGATTTTGGTCTGAAAAGTGATTAACTGTGATCTTTTTAACCCTGTGATTCTTTCTGATTTGATTTGAAAAAGTGTTTTGAATTTTAATTTGAGAAACGCATTCATGGTCGGTGATTGCATCTGCATCGGTGTTCTGGCAGAGCCACTAAAGTATCTGTTCGATTTGGTAATAGGTTCGGCCTGTTTTCCTGCTAAATGGAAGATATCGCGAATACGTCCTGTATTCAAAAAGGGTGATAAGTGGGAGGTTGTCAGTTATAGACCGGTTGCGATACTGAATAACTTTCCAAAGCTTTTTGAAAGTGTGGTGGGCGATAGGTTGAGAAAGCATGTTTCTCAGCGTGTTGGCTCCCGCCAACATGGCTTCATTAAGGGTCGCTACAGTCACCAATCTGTTGTGACCACGATGTCTTATTGAGATCATTTGGTTTCTCAGGCCCCTTGATCTCGCTTTTTGGTAGTTACCTGCCGGGCAGATGTCAGTTTGTGGGATTTAACGGTTGCTCTTCTGACTCGTTTCGGCAATCATCAGGAGTCCCGCAGGGAAATATATTGGGACCTTTACTATTCGTCCTCTACATGGATGATGTCACCGGTGTTTTTGATGTGAATTTTTCCTTTTACACTGACGATCTGAAGATATGCTCGGTCGTTAATGATATATCTGACTGTGTAAAATTAAAGGCTAATCTTAGTCGCTTGCATAACTGGTGTCATAATAACAAGTTTACTTTGCGTATCAAAAAGTGCAATGTCATGACCTACAGTAGGAAGCGAGAGCCTCTCATCTTCGATTATTCCCTGGACAGCTCGGTTCTTATTAGACCAGATACAGTTGTGGATTTGGGTGTCACATTCGCTAATGCCTCTCTGTTCTTCGTACTCGAAAATATATTTTAAAAAAAATCTGTCAATATGTAGAATCTTCAATTTTTTAATTTGATGACACAATAAAAATCCAATCTCTACCTAGTCGTATAGGTAACTAAATATGTATATTAGAGGTCCGATTATTCATATAGTCGTGCGAGTTCAACACACATTCGCCTGTAGGATAACGTATTAAGAACGGGGGATAGTATGCACGCGACAGGACGTTTTTCGTCCTTGAATAGCAATAAAACTTCTGAACGTCGTAATAAAGCCGGTCAACACATTAAAGCGAGCATCGCAACTCCTGAGGGAATCTGGGGAAGCACGCACTGATGGAAACGTCAATACCGACGGATACGGCGAGAGATCGAAGCAGATCCATCGGAATGTAATACAGATGGAGGCCGTTCGGGACTCTGTACTCTCGTAATTACATCTCATCAATCGGCTCAAGGGCCTGTCTACACCATGCGCGCCTATTATAATAGGCACGATTGAGGGTCAAAGTAATAGATGAACTAACTGGTTGAGCTACACCTACGTGCAGTTTGAAAAATTTACGAACTATATTCCACAAACAATTTTGTCAATTGATTGGTCTTTGAATGATACTTCAGGAGCGTGAAGATTTGAACAAGCTACCCGCACGCCAGGCTAGTCTAATGGTGACAAAATAAATACACTATGCCGGACTGCTTCAAATTACTGACCTAGATTTTAAGTAAATTTACCCTGACCTACCCTGAGGAGTTTAATAATTAATTATCACCCGTTATTATCTATTCGTGTTGTTTCTTTTGCAGGTACTCAATCCTTCCTGTATTCTATACGATTATTTCCTACGCTGCAAGTAGGTAGATGTCAAATTCATACATATATAACAAGTGGAATTCCAAGTAGCAAATTTGGTCGTTTCTACGAAGGTTAAGAAATTCTGTCCTATTTTAGTCAAAACTATTTATTACACTTCACTTAACTATAATACTTTCCGTTTTCAAGGATTTTAATGAAGTAGGAAATATTTTAATCAATTTTTTACTTTGAACACATCTAACCAATAAGTAAATTTTGTAGGAAATAATAGGTTAATTTGTCTTATAAAATATTCTCATGGTCAAATTTACCAAGAGGGAGAAAACTGGGTTTTACATAGGGCTATTTGTCCATGTGGTTTATCTATTTCTGACTTCAAAGTTATATTAACCATACAGTCGATAATAAGTAAATTTGAATTGGAAATAATGTCCCTGTATTTACCTTGACAGTAGAAAAAAAAAACTTTGAAAGCCACAACTGGGAAAATTTTGCTATTGCGCTACAGTGCCATCGTTTCTGTTACATCTTGACGTAAAAAAGATATCTAATCACACATTATTTAAATTCGTTAGGCAATCGAGGAGATAACTGGAGGTGGCTTTCCGTATCAAGTTACTTATATGATTTCCAGAGGAAAAACGCTTATCTACCCTTCGATAATTTATTATATTATAGGATCTCCGTTTTGCAATCTCATCACCTGTGCTGACAAGCGAAAAATTCACGGCGGCTCACTTGAATCAATTTATTCCGATTAAGCGCATCTCCTCTACGTCTGAGCGTGAAACTTAATAATTGTCGCTTGGGGTTTATAATCCTAAAGAGGAAAAGTTTTTTTTATACTTTTGAACTTGGTTCAATTACTTCTTATAAGCAGAGTGTAGACGACTTGTAATTCTTCTGACTATTATTGCTGTCTCTCCAGTTCATTCAGAAGATTAGCATGTTTAACCTTAAAACAGATTAAAAATGCTCTCAACAAAAAAATTAGGATTCAATTTTGTCATTGCTATACATCCAATTTTACTTTAATCTCTGTTATATGGGTAGTTAACTCCAAAGGCAGGCTCGTCATAATTTCAACCTTCCAATTTAGTTAAAACGTTCAAGAGGCCATAAACTCGAGCTTAATCGAGATCTGGTGGCGATAATTTCTGAAGAGAATGCACGATTATATGAGAGCAATTAACAGAATTCCTCTGTCTTTTGTCGACAAAATGTTCATCTATACTTGGCCAACTGGGACAACGGAACCGCAAGATACTACCAGGTTAACTTCGATCATAACTTTCGTCATTAAAGCATTGGCAAATTATTTCTCGTTCTTTTTTTATTAAATCGAACTTAAATATATATTATGTACAGCTAGGTTTCTATCGAAGTTTGCTGCGATGGTTAATGAGCGAGTTAAGGGTTGTTGAAGTAAGGAACTGACGTCACAACAGCCGCGTTACCTCATATCCGCCATTGATATGACGTCACAGGAGATATTAACGAGAGCTGTATCTCCAGATAGGAAGCAGATATCGAAGTGAAATAATTAACAATTTATTTTATTTAAGGAAGGGTTTACAACGAATCGATCGTCTCGGAATCGAATTAAATCAATTCCGCCTTTTTATCAAAATGGCGGATTTTCCGTTGCAGATTTTGTAACGCCACTTTTTTATTGCCATGCAGAAATAACATTATGAATAATTCAGCTGGCTCCAATTTATTCGTGTATACCACTTTTTCCGACAATTTTATTAGCTTATAAGCAAAAATAATCAACCAAGGTGATTGCTGCATTATGCATCACAGTTCCAAGACGATTTATTTGCCTAAAGTTATGAAATCCAATAATTTCTTTTGTTGAATGTTTTGAGAGGAAACATGTGTGTTATTGTCCAAGAGCCCAGAGCCGCCTTACTTTTTTTTTTGTTGTATGTACCATGAACCTACGCATACCTGTTAGCTTGTGCCGTTGGCCAATTTTCATGTACGGGGTGCTAAAGATACGTAAAAACATTACTTAAATTTTTCTTAAAATTGAACGCATTTTTGATATTATGTTTTGTAGAATATTGTTAAATATTAATAATCAACACTGCCAGGTACTTATCGTCGACGGTAATTTCTACCAGACGTTTTAAAGCTCGCAAAAATAGTCGATACCTGTCTGTTATAATTACTTATTTTGTTTTCTACTTATAAAACTAAAGTTTGTAACGAAATCCGAGGCTTTCGTTGTTAATTATTGTTTATTTCATATTTAGAGGGATTTATCTCGAGTGATACAGTTTTTACGACAGTGATTAGCAGGTTATCTCCACCAGCACCGGCTATATAAAGAGCACCAGCTGAAGACTCAGACAGAGCATCGTGAGGAATTGACTTACGAACAACTCTCTCTCCTAGGTGAACTGAGCCTGGAGATCAGCTGGGGCATGTAGTGAGTGCCCCGCCGGATACAGGAGGTCGATGAATTGAATTGACCGAACCGTAATCCAACATCAGAATCGCAACCAGAGTGCAGTGAGCTCTGGTAGGCGACCGATCAGGAACGTAATCAGCCGGCGCTGCATTGAGGTGCCGGCAGATCCCTTCATTCCCTAATAGCCGCCCCGAGGTTGTAGTGAGACATCGGGAGCGGTTTTTGTTTCAGAAAGCGCCCGCCGACGGAGGACGCTTCCTGAGTAGCTCCCCGGCGCGTGTACCGGGGACGGCTGAGATCGACACAGACGGCTCGACTGCGAATAAGTTACTGGCAGTGGCCGACGGGCCGTGAATGTATCGACGACGATAACAAGGAAGCAGCCAATAGGAACAATTTACGCCCCGGCGCGACTATCTGTGGCCAGTAAGACCACTTTGCGGAACGAGAGCCGCCCACTCTAACACTCATCGGTCTGGACGGAATCAAGGATACAGGACAAGTAGTTTAACCAATGTTGATATAGTTACGATATATGTAAATACGATAGTTTGTTAATAAATGTCATAAATTTTAATCGACTTGTCACGGGTACAAAGGGGCAAATATCCGTTCCTGGGAACTCACCTCTACCCACAGAAAAATCCCGTTACAAGTTCAACTATTTTTTTCGAGCTTTAAAGCGTCTGATAGAAATTAGCGCCGACGGTAAGTGTCTGGCAGTGTTGACTGTTAACTTTTAACATTATTCTACAAAGCACGCACTCAGAATTTAAGAAAAATTAGTTACTAACCACAGTAAGTAATGTTTTTACGTACCTTCAGCACCCTGTACCTTAAAATAGGCCTACGGCATAAGCTAGCACATTTGCGTACGTTCATGGTACATACTAACACTACTCTATCCCACACATATTGTTAGTCAGAAAATAAGTAAGGAGCTCTGGGCTCTTGCTCTATTAGACCGAAACGACCCGCCACTTTCATGACAGCCGATCTAAGCTCGCGTCCCCAACAAAGCCAGTTCCAGTTTCCAGTTGTTCATTTTCAATGCTTGAATCTGACCCCTTTTTATTTTTTAAGTGTCATTTGCGTCTGTCACATTGTTTTAAATCGTTCTTTAAAATGTCATTTACATTTTACTTAAATCATTTAAATTGTCAGTAGGTACCTAATAGAAAAAATAGATACAATGTTGAATGGTAATGCTGTTGAAAGTAAGTCTTTTCTTATTTATTTATACGTTTTTATAACTTGACATTTTAGTTGTAAAAATCGTGGTCGTTGGTTGCATTATAATTACTTGCATTAAAGTGATTTCGAGATGAATTATAACAATAATTATAATGGTAAGTAACCTAATGAGCCCTATTATTTTCATAAAATTTAAATTTCTCATTTTAGAAACTGTTAAGTAAAATGAAAGACATGAAAAATTGCGAATCAGAGAAGAGATCAGCATCAACAGCGACATAAAAAATAGATGGAATAAAAGTTTTTAAAAATAAATAAAACTCAAATTTCTTAGGATTTTATTCACTGAATCGTTTATAGTTTTATGCGAAAAATCGGAAGAAATGAACTTTCTTGGTGTTAGAGCTCAAATTAAAGGAAATACTTTTAGTATCAAACCATAGATTACTCAAACCAAAATCAAACCTTGGTCCGTTTTCTGTTCTATGTATACTGTCTTGCCTGTTCTGTTCTGTTTTCTGCTCTGTACTGTTCTGCCTGCCCTGTAGGGCAGCACTGTATCATCATGACTTCCTACATGCTGTAGTTGGGCTCTTGCTCAAAATTGTCCTACTGGCCATACCTGTGGCCAAGATTGACTTGTGGATTCTGTATCCTTGGCTGATTTTGGGCTGTCTTTGGTTGCGGGCTCGTGCTGGTCGACGTTCTGTATATAGCAGCGGTTCTTTCCCTTTCGAGGGACTCGAAAACGCTGGCTATTTGTAGCAAGTGGTGGATGGAGTCGACCCGGTGCAAGTGGAGGTGGATCCGGTATTCCGGCAACAGGTTCCTCTCGATCCTTGTGAGCTGTTGCTCGGGTGTCATCGATCCGTCTCTCCGCATGAGAGTTTGTATTTCAGTCACGAAATCGATGACAGACTCCCCGGGCGTCCATTCCCTGCTGCGGATCTCTTCCTTCAATGCCAGCGAATAATTTTAAGGGAAGTACGTGGCCTTGAAGTCCCTCTCGAAGGCGTTCCAGTTCCCCCAATCATTCCTGTTGTTCCTAAGCCACAAGAGGGCGTCCCCTTCGAACAGAAAGGTTAGCGCCTTCAGCAGTTAATCTTCTGGAAAGTTGGACGTCTGCCGGAGTTCCTCCAGTCGCTCCATGAACGGGATCGCGTCCTCTCGCTTGCCTTCGAACATCAGGTCCCATTCCCGGACGCGGTCGGCGACTTCAAGCTGTGAGGGCTGAGTGGCTCTGTCGATAGATCCGGGTGTGGGCTGGGCACTTCTTACGGTCCGTAGGGCCAGCTTTAGCAGGGCCAGCTCGGCCTCTAAAGCGGCGATTCGGTCCTGTCCTGATAATGCTTCGTTCGGCATTGCTGCTACTGATAAATACTGCTAATATTGTCAATCTTGCCTGCCAATCTTGCCTTTTACTGTACGGTGGGCGTCAATTTTGCAACGCCTATCTTGTAACGGTCAGCTTGTAACGGTAATCGTGTTGAAGATTCTTGTTCTGTCCTGAACGTTGGGTGCCAATCTTGGCCCCTTGTAATGACAATCAGTCTGTCAATTTATTTCTTGTAATTAAACTTTGGGCGCCAATCTTGTAACGAGTATTTTAATTTGGATAATTCGGTCGTGGATTCAGTCCCCAAGTTACCCGTTACTAAGATATTTAAAAAAATAATATTTATTTACAAAACGACTATATATATGTATAATATACCAGAACGAAATTAAATGCAATGTCGGCTTCAGAAGTTTGGCTTCTCCCCTTGGACGGGCCGACCACGTCAATCCAAGATTCTCGTTGGCTGCCGGTACTGGTTGGCCGCAGCGCTGGATGATAAGAACGGAACGCCATCGGCCACTGCTGTAGATATAATTATACTTTCAGTAACCCTCGAAACGCGGGACAGAGGAATGAAACGCGGGGCCGGTCAGTACCCGGCTCGCGCTTCGCTGCCTGTTTACCCGGTCGGTGGACTCAGTACATCCACCACGGGGTGCCGGCTCCTACAGGCTCAATCCACCTAGCAGGAGTTGAATGCTTGATGGTCAATAACCAAACAAGCACTGCCCGTTCTTCGGATGTCCACTGCTTTTATAACGGGCGGCGCGGTGATAAGGCCGCTATCACCACCGCAAAAACCCTGTCTTCTTGCTTTGAACTGATTAAATGAAGTCAACTGTCTCTAATAAATAAATAACTAGACTAATTATAAATGAAATCCTCGGATTTCGTTACACTGAAAATAAATAAATTATTTTTTGTAGGTTAACGTACGTCATCATGAAGCAACCATTTTTTGACAATAATTTAGAAATGTTCAAATCAGTTCGTATCATAATATTAAGCAGTTCGGCGATCGGTCTGTGACTGATCATAGAAAATCTAGGCAAATTATCAATGATAAAATTAGTCTATGATCCATTATCTAATAGAACTCTGGTCTTATTTAAGCAAACTATTTTCCAAAAAAGACGAAATAGGGCCAACTGTTTGAAACAAGTAAACTTTGAGATTTTTTTATTATAAAAAAAGCGCGCATGGTGGTGTTCCCAACATATCTAAAATTTACACATATTTTTACAAGGAACAACTTTTGTGAAAATTTAGTTAAAGACATAGAACTTACAGTCATTTGTAACGATTTAAAAATTCGGATACCTACTCCCACAGTCAAAGCTGTTCATTTGACCTACCAATAAGATAATCGCACCATATTATACAGCATCCATAGCACGAAGTGATTTGTGCTCAACAGCCGATGATTGCATCTTATCAGTTGAGAGCTTCCTTAATGGCATCAACTTCAAGTCGCAGACGACTGCGGTCTTTTCATCTGTGTAATCTCCTCTTCGCAATTAGCTAAATTGAATGGACCAGTAAAGCTTTAATAGACTTCATTTGCCTCAAGACAGGAACTCAATTAAGAGAAAGCATCGATTCGTAACAAAATTTATAGAACGACATCATGTTCGCCGAGTTAGAATGTTAGACTCGATTAGTACAAATAAAATAAATTTACATAATAACGACTGATTTCTTTGACATATTTTGAATAGGTAGATTATTATATCATTAACACAATACATGTAATTTACACTTTTGTTATTTATATTCATTAAACTCTAAGAAATTATTAATATTATCTACTACCGATTTTATTGTTTTTAATAAAAATTGAGCCAGTCATACAGGTACACTGTTCACCAACGTTGTCTTTTGATAATCTCGAAAGAGCGACAGGGTCGTCACATGATAAACTTTGTTACTTGGTCAGGAAATGGATTTCAAACGTAGTAGAACGATCACACTCAAACCTTATAAGTTGCTATGGATTGTTCTTACATCTTCATTGATTTAGATTTAAGTTTAGGTTGTTATTTATTTATTTTATTTAGATTGATTGTTATCAATTGGTTTAAAGTCTACTTCCCATTTTTTTATACTACTCAATGCCATGCTTAACTCATAAATAATAAAATGGCACGCATTCTCTGTAATGCTTCGACTTTCTTGGTTGCAAAGTAAAAGATCATTGCCACATCACCGGAGCAAATCAGGAAGCAGCCCATTTCAGTGTGTAATCTCATTTCTACTTATTGTTAAAAAATACTCCAGATCAGATGTGTTCGTAAAGATACATCGTGGTGAAATAGGAGATTCTTTGTTTCGTAATATTACCATCTGACACAATTTACTTATTCGATAACTTTTATTTGAAAGAAAAGATAAGAGAAGAATTAAATAAAAGGAGACAAATTTTTTTTTCTTAATTTTTTTCTTAAAAAATCCTATTAACATGTTAATGCGAAATAAATTGCTGCGGAAGAAGGAGTACGATACCCTTTCCAAAGTTATTTTGATGTAACTTTTGCTGTTTGGTTTATCATAAAAATATACAATTTATTTAATCTAACTACATGTTTACTTCATCTTATAGGGTCTAGAAATGTGCTTATTTATTTTAATATTATAAGCGATCAGCATTACTAAAATGATACCAATGAAAAACCGATTCGATCCTGGATAACATCAAAAGACTCTCTCCGAAAACTGGACTTTGCAACAAAAACAATGAACATTAAAAGAGTGAAACATAGAACATTTTGAGGGGCCACCGAAAACCAACAATAAACATATCAAAACCAACTTGATATCTTATAGGTACCAATTTATTGAAGATATTTTTCGAAAACCTACAATTAAAACTGCTTTTTAAAACTATTAAATTGCGGAAGATTTACCAAAATTTGCTTAAAATCACTTCAAATCAAAATCAAAAATTCTATACGCTTACGCATGGATCAAAAAAGCCTTCTCTTCGCTTCGCGAGTCTGTCTAATCTTTACAACCTATTTTTATAACAATATACTTAAAAGACGCCTTCATTATGATTAACTACTAGCACTAGCACTAGCACTAGCTACCACTCTTTAATAAATCATAAAAATTCAACCAACACGCTAAGACTGGACATAAATCAAAGTGCTTCTCAAGGTATCGTCGACCAATTATTAGTGCACCAGCAACAAACAAGTGCAACAGAAAGTGCAGTTAGCCGAAAGTGAAGAAATTGCGTTGTGAGTGCATGAGGATTGAGTTCGAGTGAATTAATGGGCGCATGCGTGCAGACGATGGCTCAGGTGTCCTTTAACACTGTATGAGCACAGCCGCCTCAGCAGGGATGCAGGCCGCCTTACTCATTAGAGAGAAACAGCGTCTCAGACGGAAGAAATACAGGAAAAATGGCAGATGCGAGCTACCGAGTCACATAGCCACTAAAGAAATCGGACCTTTCCCCCAGTACCCTCCGGGATTTGTGGTATGTATGAATTTTTTCTTATTTATTCACTCCATTATGATGGTACTCCATATTATGGTACACTTCGACCGGTTTTTCCATGAAAATTTGATATTTCTTGACCTTTTTCAGATTAAAAATAGAAGCAGCTAAGCTTAATCTGGGTTAGTTTTCGTTTATTTCTAAGCAGATAATCAAACAGCTAAAAAGATAGCCGTTCCTCCTCAGCCGGTAACAGTACCCGAATCAGTCACCTGCAACGGCATCCGAATCTGCTAATTGCACTGGCATGAACTGAGGTGTCGGTAATTAATAATTCCCAGTTTTTCCCATTCCTCAGGTTTGTCGCTTAATCCTCATTCATCTACGGAAATATATCTTTTTTTAATTTCAAGGTTTTTTTGTTTCTATTTCACAATAAATAGTTACAAAATTGACATTTCACTAGCTTCTAACAAAGAAGATGGATAATTTGTCTACCGAATTGTAGCAGTTTCATCTAAATCCTCCGTGTGAAATGTATTGTTAACACTTCCATATCGTCTTCTATATTTTAAATATCTTTGAAGTATGCATTATTTTTCTCATTCAGTTTTTCCTTAAAGAATATGAGTTTAACTGGTTGTATTTTGTCAAAACAAAGCAGTTCGCAATCCCCATCAACAAAGTGCCGAACAGAACATTCACAGCCGGAAGGCAGTTTTGCATAAGATTCAAGTTTTTTATACTCCCGAGTGCCGACCACCTCACTCTTGTCAGTTTTTGGAGAGTTGATTCCCGACTGATTAAATTCTTGCCGGCGCCTCAGTAACATAGAGTAACATATATAGAGGGGGCCATGCAGCTCCGACAGCTGTTAGTTTTTTCTACGGTCACCATTGCCGACAGCGGAAGCATGGCCAAAAAGTATTGCTTATGTTTATCTTTACATATACTGAAAATTGATGCCCAAATTCTTGTAAAAATGTAAATACAAAATGTATGCTTAATCAAGTTTCAATACACAAGTCATGGATGTAGCTTCCCAGATATTCGATTTAAGTTCTTTGCTGATGAAAGAATCGCACCTGGATCTGGATTGTTGCAGAGAGGGTGATTTTTCGCTGACATCTAGGCCTCAATTGGTCCGTTTATACCTCCTCTCGAGTGGTACATGTTCTGCGGTTTCTTCTTCTCCTCCACATCCTCTGCACTTTGGGTCCCGTGTTATCCCAAGTGTATGAAGGTGTTTATTTGGCCTGCAGTGGCCAGTGTAAATGCCTATTAGGTCTTAGGCTTGTGCTTGATAGCTACAGGAGATATTTAGCCTTTTTAGGGTCAGGGCTAGTAATTGCTAGCCGAATTTCGCTGCATGTCTTTAGGTTTCGCCATATTTTTACTTGTTCTTGATAGGTAATATCTTTAATAATTAGAGCTCTGGTAGCACAAATGGTTCAAGGTCCTCGTTGTTAAATTTTGACCCCGTTGAGCCATCTGAGCTGCTATTAGATTTCCTTTATCTTTACCATGCCCTTTAACCCATACAAGTTTTACGATGTCGTGTAGCGCTAGTTGTTTGCAGTCCAGAAGACTGCAGGTGTATTTCCGTAGGGGTGTATTCATTTCGAGATCTATTTATTGAAAGTAAACTCCTGCACCGGATCAGTTTTTGTCTTAGAGCCATCACTTAGTAGATGGATAGAGCATGGATTTTGTTCTGTTTGAAATACTTCATAGTTCTTATTTGCTCGGGATATTGAAGAGATACCGTCTGCGCGTGCAAGGAGCACAGGTTCCTTCAAATGCGCCTCCCTTATGATCCGAGTGTGTCCTACCAGTCTCTCTGTATTATTCCATAATCCTCCATGTAATGGGTGTGCAGATCCCTTGCCAATTACTCTATTTAAAAATTTTGAGGCGGCAGGCTCAGTGCAGCCTCTATAATGATAGTTGAGTTGGTATTCATAGAACCCGTTATGGATAGGTATTCCATTCTTTGGAGAAGTTTTTCTTTCGCTGTGACTTGTCTCAATTGTCAAGACATAGAATGGTCTTACTACAATAGCAGTGTATATCCACACAGAGATTTTGGGTGACATGCCCCATGTCTTCCCCATCACTCTGCGACACTGCCACAGTGCCATGCGTGTTTATTCTGTTTCTGTTTCGGTGTTTTTTCCAGCTTAACTTTCGGTCGAGTGCCACTCCAAGGTATTTTACCACATCCGTAAACTGAACTTGCGTACCAGATAATTATGATAATTTTAGTTTGTTAAGCTTTCTTTTCGTTCACTACGATATCCCACCGTACGGGCGACAGTACACCCCTCTGCGGGCAGAGCCGACCTACTACAGTTCTCATCCGCGAGGGTCCCACTTCTACTTACACAGCTCTCCTTTTTTGCATGTTCTCTCGATCCAACCGATTAAGATAGACGTAGACGAGACACCATGCCTCTGGAGACCTTGTATGATGTTTGTGAAAGTTGTTCTTTCGAACAACTTCTATGTCGATGAGTCACCCAAGGTGGACATCTTGTAGTTCAAAGATCGGTCTACCTTTCATACCTCGGAGTACAGAGCAGATTTGGTCAACTTCCCTGGAACATGAGAATATTTGTTTGGGTTTAGTTAGAGGATACCTTTTTAGGGGTTTTTCTCTTACGCGTCTCTCGATGAATCTCCCATGAATTTCAGAAGAAAGGATGTGAAACTTATCGGTCGGAAACATTTGGTTGAAGAATTGATTGTTTCACCTGGTTTCGGTATTAGTACCTATTATTTGCTCCCTCCATCGTTCTGGAATGTAAGCGTGTGCCGATACAATGTCCTGTATTGGGTCGATTAGTGACACCTCCACTGCGACCAAGTGGTATATTGTGGCTGGCCATTCCAGCAGGTCGCTGCTTTTTAAAAAGCTAATGACCTTAGATGGTGTGAATGTATCCAGGTCTCTTGAAGAAAGAAGTACTCTTCCGAACGTTGAATGTCTGGTTCTTTCCAAGGCGGGGCAGTTGCATAGAACTGCTATTTTTACATCCTCCAGACACAGGCGACATTCTGCGTTATCCTGTGTATATATTCATCCTGTGTAAGTGGTGGTTCACTTTACAGTGTCCTGTGTATAGGCCCATCAGGACCCTTAGGTCAGTCCTTTTGAGCTCCAGTAGCTTTTTGGCTCTGTTTCTCGATGGTCCCTCAATGAAGGTCTTAGAGTGAGTTATTCCTGGTAGAGTTTGCCAGTACCGAAGTAACTTATTTTACGCACAATTGAATCAAAATTCGTTGTTTACGTCTTAGTTACCATGGCGGAAACTATGACTTTACGACTAGCGGGCCGTAAAGTAGAGAAAAAGCCCGGCGGGCCGTAAAGTAGAGAAAAAGCCCGGCGATTATAATAATGTATGCTTTGTTGTTTGAACTGTTATCTTTATTTATTAATTTATTATAAATATAATTAATTATTTGCAATATTAAAATAGCGTTTCTGTGGATCTGACCAAACAAAAGTGTTCGTGGCCCAGCGGGGAATCGAACCCTTGACCTCCTGATTACACGTCAGGTGTACTTACCACTACACCACCCAGGTCACTTACTGTTGCTTTGATCAGATCGGCTATATGAATTGTTGTTGTTTCTCTCTCTGTGTGAACGAGGAACGAGTGGTCGCTACAGTTAAAAGCACAGTTGGAAACATTCTGGAAAGTAATTCCATCAACCAGAAGTCGCTTGCGATCATTGCGAAATAATTACAAGTTGACTTATCGATTATATTAATTATTCAACGTCAAACACTGCTGTCAAATAATTAATTTTAAACGAACGTCAAAAATTATTATTTTATATTAGGAATATTATTTTTATTGTTTTGATGCAATTGTGCGTAAAACGTTGTACGTACCTCTGCCCGAAGGAAAGATTACGCCCTTAGCCGAATAAAGGCTAAGGCGCGTCGGGCCTCAAACTTCGTCCGCGGGCGTAATCTTCTTCCTTCGGCCCTCTGTACGTAAATAACTATTCCGCCCAGGTGTCTATTGTTGTTTTGGCAGTATTTGAGGATATGCCAACAACCGGTTCTGGTCCTGTAAATTTGGATTCGGTTTCTCTTCTAGCCAGAGAGTCGGCTATTTCGTTCTCTCCACGGAACGGAACCGAAGCTGTGACCACAACACAGTGGTGTTGTCTGGACCACTTCCTTGATAGTGTCCCAGGCCTCCTGCTTTAGGGAGTCTGTTTTGTATGTTCCCCAGAGGTTGTTCATGACAACTTTGCAGTCAGGTTGAATTAGGAGGAATTCAGTTGCCTCTGCTGAGTTTATAGTATAGGTATCATCTGCCATTTTCGTGATACCTATTTGAGTTTAGATACAAGTTGAATCCTCGAAAAGCACTTTTTTCTACCGGGAAATTTCCACTGTTGGAAATTTCATCAAAATTTTTAGAATTTTTTTGCAATTTGTAATTTAAGACAATTTTTTATCTTTGGTTACCTTTCTTATTAAGCTTCTGTAAAAGAACTTGGAATCACAAAATCTTTCTATTTTTAAATAATAATTTTAAACCACCACTTCCCTCTAAATGAGATTGATTTGCTCTTCAACTCTCTTGTCTTTTTCTTACCTCATTGGGGGGGTGGGCAAACTCGCGTAAATTTTAGAAATGTTTTATCTCAAGTTGAAACTTGAGGCGATTAATTTCTTGTCTTGACCGTTAAACTAAATCGCATTACTGAAATGTATTACTGAAGGATGATTCCTCACTCCTCGGCCTGAAAATAACGTTCCTATTTTTTTATAAAAAATTAGTTATTGTTTCCATTATTCAACGTGTATGTTTGTTTTATTTTAATATTTATTTTACTGTAAAGCTAACGCTTATTTAGTAAAAAATTCTCTTACAACTTACCTTCATGTTCATCTGAAATGATCCTAATATTATGTTCTATACATAAAAACTGGATAAAGTCGGGATGCTTGTGCATGGAGGCTACTTTCTGTATATCCTGTTTAAAAACTGCGATTCTGACTATGTGTTATACATCAAAGTCTGAATATGGCCAGTCTTTTTCTATTTATATTATGATGATACGTTTTATTAATTTCTGTATAAATATAATTTAAAATTTAATTGTTGTTTAAATAGCCGGGATTTTAGTGTTTGTATTTTGGTTTTAAATTTAGGGAGCCGTATAAATTTAGGCTGGAATTTCACTCTAGAAGTTTACTGAAGCGGAAAATTAAATTAATACTTAACGTTGAATAAGCACCCCTAATTGTACGCAAATTAGCTTTTTTGCTCCAAATAATTCCGCAAAAAAAATAATTCTTCTCATTTGAACTGTATCGTTCAAATATTCGAGTTAACGTGCTCTGTTAAATTTTGAAGTGATTTATTCGAGCTGCTTTAAAAACTAAAGAGTTCCATTTGTTTATTTGTGTTAATCCAATTTTCCTTGTAATTTAAATAATTTTTTGAATGTTTTTAATAATAATTGTACTGCTCTTTAAATTCTTTTCAGACGGTTTGAGTTAATATCTGTGAAGATAATACCGGCAGATGCATTGAAGTAATCTTATCAGAATTATCTGGGATAACGTTCGATTTATCGTTGCTTACTTTACTTGCCTGTGAGAGATAGGTGGAATTTTAGCTTTAGTATTTTGAGTTAATTTAAAATCAAAGAAGAAAAATAACAGACTTGGCTCGATCGAGCTATATCGCAGACAACAAAACAGAGCCATCCGGAAATTTTCCGAAGTCACAACAGCTGGGTTCGGTCTCATATTGGACATATCGAAGAGATAACTCTGACGGATGTATGAGATGTATCATTATTACCACACTGATGAAGTCATAATGGACCGAAACAGTTGTCTGTGGCTTCTGAAAATTTCTGGATTGCTCTATTTTGAGGTTTTAGATGAATGCCGGAATAATTAAAATGATGCACTTATCAGAGAGATTACGGCGGTCTACTTCAACGGTCTAATAATTGTTTGACACAAAGGACAAAGCATACAAAGCGGCCAAGCTTATGCCAGAATAGGTATGAAATAAAAAAAAACTGTTCAGAGTTTCACCTTCACAATTTAATGTCAATAAAGCCGAATGCCTCCCTGATTGTTTACGTGTTGTTAATTTCATGAGAAGCCCTTGAATATCCCAAACAATGTTGACTTTCCACTCGGGACTCCCGTTAATTCACCAACAAACTGGAGCACATCACGAATACATTAAGGGTATCACGAGTGATCGATTTGTGTAATTTACCGCCATTACAAAACACAACACCCATAGGTATTAACAGTAATTATGATTGTTTTTGTTTTTGATAGTTTGATCACCGAAACTTTAGTTTAATTACAATTTTATAACTAACATATTTTAGAGAACTTGAGCTCTTTTATCCTGAGACTTTTATCCGCTCTACTATACCTACTACTAGAGCGAGACATCGGTAATGCACATATCAATTGTACGATAAAAACGTTTAAAAAAAATGGACGTGTTTTGGGAGTTTCTTAAAAACACCCTGTATATACATTTAAACGAAAAAGTAAATGCAGCACTGAATTGCTAATAAAATTTCCTTTCAAACGAGTTACTACAAGGTGGGTCATCTTATAAGATTTCTTAAAGGCGGTTGTTGGAGTCGAGGGGGTAAGTCATGTGCAGGCTATCACTTGTCAGTTATACGTCAAAAGAAGCGACAAACAAAAATCGACGTGTCTAGGGAATTTACGATCGTTGACTTATCTTCCGAGATATCCCTTCTGGTAACCTTTAAAAAAAAATCACCCTGCAATAAACAAAGCTTAATTTTTCTAAACTACACCTCTATTTCTTGATAAAGTGCTTACTTTGCCGCTTGGCCTGCGCAATCCTGAATATCTCGTGCATCTCGAATCTCCAAAGCTTTTCATCTAGCGCCAGAAGAATTGATCCATTAAGGGCTAGCATACGACGTAGGTCAAAGGTTACACTCCCCAGGAAGTCAAAGAAACTTTCAATTCCAGAAGGCATCATCCTGACGTACCCAGAAAGGAACAGCCGATTGTGAAGAAATTGCAGAATGTTCAAAGTGCATAGGAAACTATTCCTGCTGCGCTGTCTACACGCAGTCCTATATGAAGCCCATTTCCTTACGTCAGATGAATCACTTCTTGCATCATCTGTAGACGATCACCGGTTATAGAAACGATAACTGATTTGGTCCAATTTTCGAACAATAAAGCTGCCCATACCATAAGAGTCTATAAAAGTGCCAAGAAGGAACGCCTAAAAATGCTCTTGATCAAAAAAGATCAAAAACATTTCATCTCGTTAGTAATTTACAATAAAAACTCAATAAAGGAAGTTGTAAAGAAATTCCTTGACGAGAATAATGATTAAAGGATAATGGACGTCAAAACTTTATGCGAAGTTAATATGATATGGGGCAGTGAAAAAGTTTTAGAGCAGGTGGTAGATACTCAAACAGTAAGCTCTCTATCAAGCTCTAATAATTAAGCCTGTTATTATAACGATAATAACAAAGTCACTCAATCAAGCTCCCACTAAGAAGTTGAGCCAGTTGTTTTTAGGTGTTATATATTCTGGTTTCTGGTTGAAGCAGACGTCAGCAAGAATTATTCCAGCTCTCTGGCTATATCAGTATCGATCTACAAAATTAATAATATTAAGCTCTTTAAATTCGAAGCTCTGAAGATGGTTTTATTTTATTATCTCGAAACAAGTCTAAATACATGGTTTCCCGTGACTCGATAGTCAAAGCTTAAAAGCGTATTCCTTGGATAATTTTAACTCGAAAGTGCTCTATACACTTTTCCCCAAAACTCAAAAGTTAAGAAGTTATGAGGAATTTTAAATTTAAAAGTAAACCAATCTGGTAGGTCTGGTAAGCTGTGACCATTGAGTCATTGGACAATCTGTATAACGGCGAAATTTGGTATACTCGTAGTTACCAATTTCTGGAGGCTCAACAAGATTGCAGTCCATGGGCGGAACAAAGAGGAGTTGCGGAGGTATAAAACAACCAGAGCCTTCTCATGGCAGCTCCTCTGGGCGCAAGATTTGACGAGCAATCGGCTTGGCAAGCTTGCCAGGTCACAAGTTCATTTATTTCGTGGAATGGCTTTACTAGCCGTGTCTCTGCGCTGCTCCTTTAAACCAACGGAAATGCTGAGCCACGAACCGAGACTCCAAGTCGATACTCAAAGCCTGCTCATTCCCTCGGCGCGATACTAGGTGATCATGCTCCCCAGGTTCAGCGCCGTGGGAAACCGTCTTTACGGGTCAATATTTTGAATTATTAGATAAAAATAAATGATCGAATTTTTGAGATTTTCAAGTCAAAAAGTGCTTGTTGCGCATCAATATAACGGGATTGCTTTGTGAAGTATTTGAAAGTTTCGAGACTTTAGGTCAGGAGGAGGAGGAGGAGGAGGAGGAGGCATCATATTTTTTAGTGAATTTAGTAGAACTAGTCTGCGGTTTCTCAGACAGTTTTCCAGATATTGAATAAAAACTTTCTTCAGGGTAAATAGTTGCTTTGTAAATGGATGAATTCGGTTTAAACAATTAGTAAATCAAATAAGTCTATATAAATGGATCAAATCATCATCAATCAAAAACCAAGCTGTTGTTTTAACCAGTTAAAACGAAAAGTTGGTCATCCGATGTAGTGTTAGTGTTTCTTGCGCGCAGTATGTTGTCATGTAGAACGAGCTTATGCGAGATATTTTTAGAATTAGAGCCACACAATTACTGCCGTCGCTGGAAGAAGTGAGCTTAGCTTCCGACCTCTGTCAGGATTTTAATTGATTTCCTGTGGGATGATGGTCTGGCAAAGAAGTCCAAATAATCGTCAATAGTAGAAGTCTCATTACGATAGCGTCATCTTTTTTCATTACCTTTCAGCGCAAAACCTTGATAGGTAATGACATCTGTAAAGAAAAATCGGGATTGAAAAGTCTATTTATAAATAAGATGAAATATATTTACAGGATTGCTTGCAAATTGTCAATTAAATTTCGATCAGTCGATTTAATAACAAAAATGCGGTTATTAAAGCACATCATTCATAGGAAATTAGATTTTGTAATTAAAGAGAGTGAGTGCAAAATTATGGAATTTATAAACCTGATTTTGTCAAAAAAATGCTAAAAAATTATAAGCATTGCTTCCAGTTATATTACATACAGCGTGTTGAAAAACTCGTGAAAAAAAATGAATATCATATTACTGACAAATGCATTGAAAAAATATAAAATATATCCTTTCAATTTTGTTCCAGCTAGTCTAACACAAACAGTAGATTACCTAAGTCTGTTACGACGCCGGAACTCGAAGAATGAGTTATGAACACCGTAAAAGGTACATGCGGTCTTGCCACGTGTCTTGCCTGTCAAAAATTTATTAGATCCAACTGGTACATTGATTACGCATCGCGTTTATCTTGAATGTCTGTAGTACCGATTCATTTTAAGATAAATTAGAAGAAGAATCTGATATTAAGTACCCATATAAAAGTCTCGATGAGCTTAGAGCATTTTAATGAAGCCAGCTGTAGCATGCCGGAAGCTTCTGTCTTAAAAATATTTCAGAATTTTGATTTCCACAATGCTGGAATAATGTTGAATAAGTATGTCTACGTCAAAAGTCAGCGTACTTAGCTACAAAAGGGCTCACATACGTCCCTACCCTCATCACGTACAACACACCTACTTGCTCCTTCGAATCCTGTGCAGATCGATTGCAGTTTAGGGTATTTACGACCAACCCTCCTCTGTAACCCCCACCCTTGCAGCCCTGATCCTCCTTCCCTCTGGTTGGTTAAGTTACTGAGTCTTCCATAAAATTTCAATATCGAACCAACCTATCTATTGTGTCTTTGAACCTGATATTCAGAGTATCAGAAATACTGAAAGGGATTCTTAGTGATTCGAAAATCCAAACCGATTTTCTGGATAATTATGTACGATTTTTTGACCTCCAACATATTAGAAGTTTCATTAATGTTGAGTGAAGTTCAGTGCAAAAATTTTTATATTGGCATAAAGTTGTCGTCCCGCTTAAAACTTCTGCATTCTAATTGATTCCAGATTTTCAGTTTCCGAATCTCCATTCCCGCTGTTTCGACAATCGCTCTTCCGATCACGCTTCAATTTTAATCACTCAGGACGACAACGTCGGAATCGCGGGGGCGAGTAAAGGATGAACGAGGCGGCGAGGAAGGTCTGTCGGGGCTCCCTGGTAACCCAATCGCGTTGCCATGGGACTCGTCTCGATTCCAGGCTGGCTAGGACAGAACTTAGCCAAGGATTTCAAACAGCGTTGCCGTGGTACGATTGCTTTTCTCGTTACTCCTCGTTCATGTTTTTTTTTTATGATGTATTAAAAGTGTAGGTACCTACTTCTAAAAAACTATCTTCTTCATGCGTCACACAAATTTGACAGAGTGACGACTCAAGTTTTTAATTTTGACAGAAGATTGTATTTTTTAAGATCATTTATCCTGCCTCCCTGTGAGTCAAGGTCTCCGGTCGGGATTGGTGAATGTTGTTTGACTTTTCTTACAAGGAAGTTCCACATTTGAGGCATTTTTTAGCGATGCACCGGTTAGAAACCGTTGCGTAAAGTTTTAAAACGGAACGTTTCAGTGTCCAAACAGTGACGTCATCGATTCACCGGACTCAACCAGGTTTGAATGATTTCAAACCGCTGTCTCTTCTATGGTTCGACGACATGGCATGTCGTCGGGTGTCGTACAAGTGAGAACCGGCCTTAACGCGTGACGAACCCAAACTATAATGATGTGTACACCTCTGGCGGCAAGCGCGTGGCATCATTCGTGGATTTTTTGGAATTGTTTTGGGATGTTAAGTGTAAAAAGTTTGTATTAGGTGAATTGATGTGAGTGAATCTGTTCATTATGGTCATTGTTTGATCGTCGAGTTGCGATATTTCCAAGGCTTTAGAAGTCCGTATACTGAAATTTATAAGGAGTCTGTATCGGGTAACTATTGCTTGAAAGGAGGTAACGTAGCATCCCTCTCCACTTAGGCTTTTCGAATAGTCGGTGTAAAAGGTAACTTCTGGTTGGATGTTGCCCATTAGTGCTTGGAAGGATTGTTGCTAGATTTGCGGGGGTTATCATGTTTGGCGTAGCGGGAGAGGGATGTGTCTACATTGTGAATATTCATGATGCAGAGGGAGGTGGTGGGGTAATCAATGGGGGTAGTGTTTTTTAAGTTGACATTTCCTAGTAAGGGTTTCAGTATTGGGGGGGCTACTCGTGGGGAAGAAGAGGATTTTATAGTTAGCAGCTGAGGGGGGGAGGAGTTCAGGATTACATAAATGCTTTGGCGGAGTATGTCATATGAGAAGTTATTGGCGGCGTAGGTCGAGCGGGAGTTCATTGGATTCGACATAGAGGCTGTTTGCGGGGATGGATCGGAAAGCTCCAAGGAAAATGCGGATTGCAGATAGTTTTTTTTTTTTTTTAAGGAGGGAGCTTCGGTCTTCCCTTTGTAGGTAAGACAAAGTCGCTCCACTCCGGTAATTATGGGTTTGAGCTATTCGCCAACATTACCCAGCCTCAAGTATACCATTAAATAGTAGAAAGGACAACACAGACACCCAGAGCCTTCACTGAGAATCGAACTCAGTCCGACGGATCCAACGATCAAGCAGTTCTCGCTACTTAACCGCGAGGCCACGCCAGGCTCAATTGCGGATCGTATTTAGTAGAGTTGTTTTGACTCTATCGTATTTTGACGCGAATCGTAATACTTGACTACTGTAGTCTAGCTTAAGTCGAATTAAGGCCTTGTACACGCTGAGAAATATTTCTTCTCCTAATCCCCAGTGGTTATGTGAAAGCACATTCAAGATGCTTATAGGGGCTAGGCCGTGGCGTGTTGTTTCTTGTAGGTGGAGTCTCCAGGTGAGTTTGGTATCAAATATGACTCTCAAGAAGTTGTGGTGATCAATGACGTTGAGCGTTTCGCCGTTTAGATGTCTGAGTGGAGCTTGAGTGCGATGTCGTCGACTGAATTTAATGACTTTTCATTTAGAAGAGAAGAACTTGATGACCATTTTTGTTGCCAGCTGGTTTAATTTATCTACAGCGATTTGGATGATTCTGGATGTTGTTTCTGTGTTTTTCCCTGGCAGAAAATAACCAAGTCGTCCGCGTACTGTGTGCATTTTATTGGAGGTTTTATCAAGGAGCTTATATCGTTGAAGGCGAGGAGAAATTTAGGAAGTTATCTATAAATGCAGAAAGATTTCCTGTTATAGATTAAGGTTTTTGAGTTTTGAGTATTGTTGATCGCCATGTTGTGTCAAAATGTTCTTTCGATGTCGAAAACGACTTCAATTACTGTTTTCCTGCTAAGGCGTTTGATATTTCAGTCTGAAGAGTGATGAGATTGTTTATTATGCTTCGGGTTGGCCTGAAACCCGATTGAACTTCTGAGAACGTTGTTTCTTTCAAGGTACCACAGTAGCCTTTTGTTGAATATCTTCTCCAGGAGCTTGCAGAGATAGAATAAAGCAAATGCCTATGGAAAACGTAGCACGAAGAAATGTCAAAAAATTAAATAAAACTTTCAAGAAAACTGAGTGATATGAAAATGACAATGTGGGCTTAGAATGTAACGTACGACTTGTTAATTAGTTGGTAAGCAAAATTAACAAAACTCAAGAAAACGATAATGACCTAAATTGTATTTGATTTAAATCTGTACATAATGTATTTTGTACAGTGCTATTAAATTACTATTGCAATTTAATTGAAATTAAATTACTACTATTGAAAAAAGAGTGCCTCTATCGGCAACACCGCCTGCTTGTCCTTGCTCCATTCTAGTCCTGCCCAATCCCTTTTACGTAATCCTGTTGCCTAATCCCCGATACCTGTTGATGTCTCCCATACCCTATTTTATTTGTAAACAGCCAAATTTCATTTGTGTTGCCTCAAAAATATTTATACTTGAACAAATTAAAAATGATTAGACTGTAGAGCAATAAATGGTTTAAATAGACATCATTCTTATAAGTTTATTATGTTTTCTGTGAGTTTTGTCTTCCATTCAATCCCTTTGTGAATTTCAGTATACAATTTCACAAATAACTTATTTTAAAAATATTCAAAAGAGATTTATTTATAGGGTAAGTTCCCTGTGGTCCTTTCAGATCCTTGGAACTAATTAATTTCGATATTTTAACAGGTGAGATTTTCTACCAAGAGATGATGCCATTCCATGAAACTAATAAAATTAGAAGGTGACTTTTCTAAATAATGTTTCGCTTTTATTTTTCTCTCATCAGTTTGCCATAGCATCCAAAAAGTGATGAATGCGGTGAAAAATTAGAGTAGTTTTTGTCAGACCATTTGGCGGTTTTTAATGGAAGTTTGTTACTTGGTAATAGTACTATCGTCCTGCATCTAGGCTCTGCATCATATAGTCCGTATTGTTCCGATTAAAAAAGATTCTCATGGTCTTTGCCAGTTCTCTCAGTTGCAGTTGGTTGAATCTTGTATAAAGTTCTTGGTTGGTATGTTTTAAAAAAACCAACATTTTCTAGACTCCTAAAATTACAATAAAGTGAAATGCTGAATCAAGTAGATAAAGAAACGAAGAGTTTTGATTTCAATGACCTTCGCTTAATGCTTAATATTGATCATCCAGTCAGTAATCATCGCGTTGCCATTTTTATTGTAATTGTCTAAACAAGACATTTTCCATTTACACAAGTAGTTTCGTGAGTTCTAAAAGTGAAGAAAATTCTGGCAACACCAAAGTTCACTTTGTTCATTAACGACGCTATGGCGTGATGGACGACCAGGACTACATTTCTAACTAGGACCTTGACTTCTAAACTCATTAACCTCTCTGCCGCTTATAATTATTAGGATTAACATTTTACAGTCTTAAACGAAATGGATCATGCGATGAAATATAACAACCGGTAATTTTACAATTTGCAATTCTTAGTGATTGGAGAAGTGAGAAAAAGTGGAGAAGAGAGGATTTCGCTGTTTTAACCAGAAAGCCTAAAAAAAGATGAAGGCTACTCTGAAATTTACACAAGCGACTTCTGTTCTAAAACTTAAACCTAATGAAAATTACACCCATACCCACAGTAACTTCATTCATCAATGGTTGAAAAAAATCATACAAAAAGACCTAATTTGAATCTTAAAATTTTTATAAAAATAATCAGTAAAAAATTTCAGATGACATGAGTTATCTTCTCATGCATAGCTAAATTTGAACCAGGGCATCTAAGTAACTGTAGTTACTCAGTAGATGTCTCAACCAAGTTCGACAGTTGAGCATCTGAATATAAATTGCCCCTTATGTCAGTTCTTTTATAAAAAATAATGAGTCACTTTATTCGATGGAACTGCCGGATATATTGATCCATTCAGGTTGCTCACTTATATCGGAATGAAATCTGTTTGCTCTATCGTAATTTAACTTTATATCTTTGGATTTTTGGGTCAGGATTTAATCAAAAAGGTATTTTTACTCTCAGACGCCATCTTTGATTTCTCCAAAACGGAAGACGAGGTCAGATCCCTGCAGAAGATTTCTGCTTCATCTTCTTTTAGTGAAGAAAATTTTCCAGGAATAGGTTTTAATTATTTGATTCGTATCTATGTGTAGTCTAGAAGTAGAATTCCAGGCAGCAAATCTTATTATTCTATATTACCTTTATTATAAACCGCAGTCTCTTCCAATGGCCCGGGAGCGAGCTTATACCTGCGCTTCTTACCGTTGCTCGCTCGAAGCTCGAAGTCGAAATAACCGACTGTTATCAAAAAACATTGACGAAGCATCGCTTAGCGCTTGCGCACAGGTAACGGGGCTGTTGATGCAGTGTCTGTCTCAGAGTTAAGTACGAAACGTTCGTATTTCCATGGACCGCTGCACAAAAGCTCCAACTGAATATGTCATTATGTTTTCCCAGTTAACAGGTTTTCAATTCCTCACACGGTGTTGAGGATACCCAAGTCAAGTTAGCCACGCTTCGGCCAGACACGCTTTCGGCCAGGGAGAGGGAGTTCGATCAATTTCCAGCAATTTTTTTTAATCGTTATTTACGAAGGGAATAGAAAATATTTACAGTTTCTTTTACAGTTATTAAAAAAATTTTGACTTTTTTCAGCAAATTTTCACCAAAAATTATATTTTCAGTTGTTTCTTGTACATAGCCAAAATCGTGGTGGTCATTATTATGAAATTTCAGACTTTTTGTAATGAATTTTCAGCAAAAAGGATTTTTTTTTCAGTTTTTTAAGTCCGTTATCTTAGCTGAAAGCGTGGCTTGCTATTATTATAAAATTTCTCACTTTTTTTGAGAAAATTTCACCGAAAATAATTTTTTCAGTTAATAAAGTTCATGGCCGAAAATGTGGCTGATCATTATTAAAAAATTCAGACTTCTTTCACTTAATTTTCGGCAAAAATAATTTTTTTCAGCTTCCTAAGTTAGCAGCTGAAATCGTGGCTGGTCATTGTTATAAACTTTCAGACTTCAAACCTTCATCAATTAATTTTCAGCACAAAAGATTTTTTCAGTTTCTAAAGCCTGAAAGCGTGGTTGGCCATTATTATAAAATTTCGGACTTTCATCAGCAAATTTTCAGCTAAATTGATTTTTTCAGTTTCTAAAGTCCCTGCCTGAAAGCGTGGTTGGCCATTATTATAAAGTTTCGGACTTTCGTCAGCAACTTTTCAGCTAAAATGATTTTTTCAGTTTCTAAAGTCACTGGCTGAAAACGTGGCTGGTCATTATTATCAAATTCTCGACTTCTTTGAACAGAATTTCAGCAAAAGAGATTTTTTCAATTTCTCAATAGCTGAAAGAGTGGAGGTATTATTGTAAAATTTCGAACTTAAAAAAAATTCAGCAGAAATGATTTTTTTAGTTTCAAAAGTCCATAGCCGAAAGCGTGACTGCCCATGGTTATAAAATTTCGGACTTCCTTCAGCAACATTTCAGTAAAAATTTGTTTTTGGAGTTTATTTAGTCCGTCCGTGGCCAAAAGTTTTCACAAAATTCAAAAGATTTCAGTTTCTTAAGTCCACATTTGAAAGCGTTGCTAGCCATTATTATAAAATATCGGACCTTTTTCAGCAAATTTTCAACAAAAATGATTTTTTCAGTTTTTGAAGTCATGGCCAAAAGCGTGGCTGGCCGTGGCCTTTCAATAATTACGATTTTTTCAGTTTACGATGATTTTTATTGGGTGAAATTCCATAATATTATTGTCAAAACAAAAATAAATCGAATGTTTTGCATTTTTAAGCCGTTAATAACAAAAAAAAAGCTCAAAATTAATCGAAGTCCCTCTCCCTGGCCGAAAGTGTGGTTGCCCGAAGCGTGAAGGGTGGCTAACTTATAATAATAATAATAAAGTGCCTTTATTAAGTGTTATCACTAATATAACACATGAATCAGGATTGAGGCGAAGTCTAGCAATATTGCTACTCCACTTAACCTCAATAATTATAATTAATTTGTAAATTCTACATAATACTTAAATAATCAAATCAAAATCAGCAATACATAAATCAGAATTATTAATTAAACATAGATACAATGAATCTTATGTCTACATAAACTAGCATAATCAAATCTAGGCACAACAAACAATCTTAAAAAAAAAGCAAAGAAACAAAGATGATCACAATTACCTGATCACACAGTCAGCACGCAGGCCGCCCTCTGCCTATCGAGTAAGTATGACTTATAGTATTTTCGCAAGTAAGCCATGGTACGTGTTTTCAATTCAATTGGTATTTCATTATAAATTTTTACTGCATTATATGAAAAGCACACCCGAGAGCCTGCCAGACGAAATCTAGGTAAGCTCAAGAACCATGGGTGCCTGATACTGCGGTCATGCATCTCCCCTCTAAACATAAATTTCTTTCTGAGATATGGAGGTGTCGACGTGGAGAGGACCCGAAAGACCAAACAACCCATGTGGTAGGCAAATAAACCGTCCAACCTAAGCCAACCCAGTTCACAAATCCTCCCTGAAACATGGTCGTATTTTCGAAGACCGCTTACGAATCTGCAACAGCTGTTCTGAATCTTTTGCAGTCGATATTTTGTAGCTTGGTATAGACAGGGATAATATAATGTAAATCCATAATTCAATATGGGAGTAACAAATGTTTCACATAGCTTCTTTCTCAAGGGGTAACCATAGAGATACCTATGCCTATATAGCCGTCTGAGGACTAAGTATGATTTCTTCACCAGAAGAGTCACATGCTCCTCAGAACGCAATCTGCAATCAAAAATAATTCCTAAGTTTTTCACGCTCTGCTGCACTTTTACTGGTTGACTCTGTATAACATCTTGGACATTTTGATCCTCGGTCTTATTGGAATTTATAGAAAAAAACATAACACTACATTTATTCGGGTTGAGCTTAAGGTTATGAGCTAGTGAATACTCATGCAAGGCCGTGAGATCCCTGTTTATCTGATCAGTAGCAATATGTTTACATTCTGGAGGATATGACAAGTAGAGCTGTGTATCATCAGCAAATGACTGAATGTTGACGTACTTTATTGTTTTATTTATATCCGCCACATACACAAGATAGAGCAACGGCCCCAGAACTGAACCCTGGGGCACCCCAGAGGGGCACCAGCGTGACATTGTCGTGGTCTGAACACTTTGAAATCTATCGCTTAAGTAGTTTTGGAAAAAGCAACAGGAGACCTTATCAAAACAATAATATTCAAGTTTAGAAATTAACAATTCGTGATCTAGGCAATCAAATGCTTTGGAGTAGTCCAACTGTACCACCGCAGTGTCCAGGCCCATGTCCCGCGATCTCACTATATGATCCGTAATATGAAGCAATAACGTGGTGGAGCTAAACCCACATCGAAATCCCGATTGAGTATCCGGTATTATGTCATTCTCCATGACGTACTTATATATCTGTTTATACACCACCTTTTCTAATATCTTGGCCATAGCCGGCAGTATACTTATTGGACGCAAATCACTGAAGGACTCAGGACAAGTCACTTTAGGAAGAGGTTTCACAACCGCATATCTCCACATTCTAGGAAAGTATCCCACCTCTAAACATCAATTTATGACATGTGTCAAATACGGAGCGACAACCGGTAGGCACATCTTTAGCATTTTTGCAGAGATCCCATCATGTCCAGTCGCATTCGACTTGAGATCAAGGACTATCTCCCTCACCTCATCCACCGTGGGAAGTTGAAAGGAAAACCTTATATCTCTCCTATACTTAAGCGATTGATAATGTCTTGATGCTTCTCGGCAATTGTTACCAGGAGTGAATACTGACAGAAAATAATCATTGACCTCGTCCGGGTCATTCAAACCTTCCGGTATCCCACCCGATTTAACATTTTTAATATGTAGTGAGTTGATCACATTCCAAAAATCCCGCTTGTTCCGATCAGTAGACTTATGTAATAGATATGCAGCCTTTTCAGCTCTCACAGCCCTAGTAACCATATTCCGTAGACTTTTATAGACATTATAGTCAGCTATATTTTTAGTTCTTTTGTATTTTGTTAAGGCATTGTTTCTTAATGTCATCATACGATGAATGTTTGGAGTAAGCCATGGTGCAGGTGGCTTGGATATTTTGGAGGTAACATATGGGGCATGAAAATCAAATAATGAATTTAATTTACTTGTCAGATATTCCACCTTTTTATCAATACAATCCAAATACAAAACCTCAGCCCATGGCACGCTCGATAGATTATGCAAGAAATCCTCCTGGCAAAAGGTTCTGTAATCTCTGTATGTAACCAGATGTGGCCCCGGGCGCACGCATCGCAAATTTATTTCACAATAAACGGCACGATGATCAGAAATATCATGATCAATCACTCCTGAATTGAGAATTAGTTCTACTTTATTTGTACAGATAACATCCAAGAGAGTTTGAGTATTCTTGGTAATTCGCGTCGGTTCAGTGACCAACTGACTAAAACCGTACGACTTGACACATTGACCGAAGGTCCCATCCACAAACTGATCCTCATTAATATCCCCCGTAACCAGTATGTGGTCGAACTGAGGAACCACTAGAGAAAATACTGAATCTAAATATGATATAAAACCTGTCAAGTTGCAGGCAGACGTACGATAGACTACACCCAGCAATAGCTGGGTGCCACCAATTCTAATTTTAACCCATAAATGCTCGACACCAACCGGGCACTGGATAAAATCAAAGACGACAGAAGACCCGAAAGAATCCCTTACACATACTCCCACACCTCCACCTCTGCTACCTCGATCCCTACGGAGTAACTGAAAGTTTGGAAGATGCACAGACCGGTCTGTCACACCCTCATCCAACCAGGTCTCGGTCATGCCTACAATGTCTAAATGATTTTCCTGAACAAAGTCCACAAAGGTATCAAATTTTGGGAAAAGAGAACGTATTTAAATGGCACAATTTAACGCTATCATTCGTATTGAATACGAGATTTAAGGGCTTCAATTTTATTTAAAAAATAATGACACTGCATACTGTTGGCTATGTGCTCAGTAGGTACCTTTCCTGTCACCTTCTTATTAATATTAGTGCAGTTATTACAACACAGACTGTCTACATGACAGTCCTTCCCTTCGTGAGGTCCAGAGCACCTAGGACAAATTACAGTTTTAGCTAAGCAATCCTTTTTATAATGACCCACTTTACAACACTTAAAGCACTTTACCAGACTAAAATGTTCCTTAACATAACACTTGGACCATCCAATGAACAGGCTACCTCTTCCAATTACCTCCAGAAAAACTCTCGGCTTTGCTTCAAGTACAACATTATATGTATCCCTGAATCTAATTTTAGTAACATATTTAATTTCCCCGGCATATTGTCTCATGTTATTAGACAAGAGCAGTTTGTCTAAGAACTCCGCATCTTCCGCCGACTCAGCATCAACACCATACACCATCAGACGAGGACTAAGTTTTCGAGGTACAAACACCCTGTATGCATGACCCATGTCACCCTGTAGTTTCTGCTTCAGCCTCTCACGAGATGCATCATCAGAGCAATTAACCAAAATTCCATTTTTTGTCATCTTTGTACCTATAATCTGTGCACTTATATCAGATGGATTTACTTTACCTTAGATTTGACATCTTTTGCAAGCTCAAAGTTTCCAATGTTTTGACCCGCTGACTCGATCAATAAAACAGACGAACTCTTGTCTACTTTCACAGCTGATGAATAAGTTTTTCCTACGGAATTTTTATCAATTATTGGCGTGAACTTATCTCGTTCGTTGATTAGCGATCCATCCGATGAATGTACATGGCATTTTAATAATTTATTTAAATATTCGAGTTCTGTTACATATTTTGTAACAATTTCCCTTTCTCGCTTCAAACACTCAATCTCCTTCAATAGTATGTTATAAGGAACCTTCGAATCATCATTACCTGATTTTACCGGATCTTGACCGTGTCCCGGCCCCGGGTCCATCTGACAACTTCGGCAAAGAAAGGTTTCCCTGTCCAGTTTAACAACTCGTGAAACCGCATCAAAACACTTCACATGAATTGCAGCCTCACATAACTGATTACAACACCTTACATCACTTGATGAAGTGAATTTACTGCACAGTTTGAACTTTTTATCGACACTTTTAGCAGAGCCTTCAGACTCCGATCCGCCTGACGGCGGCATGATCGTATCCAAAACTTGACTTGGGTGTTGAGGATTATTGGTTAGAAAGAGGTTCAAAAACTGATTAAGTGATAGCGAAATGTAGAATTTTTCTGGTTAAATCGTTAGTACTTATACTGCACAACTAAGAAGGATAAGAGCGAAAATAAAGAGACGTTCATCATGCCGGATTTTCTCGAAAACTCATGGTTACTTTACATGTAATTTTGTGGTTAGGTATCAAAAAAAAATGTATTCGTCGTTATGTTCATTATTTGATAATCATACTCATTTAAAACCAATCGTTTAGTGATCAATGAGGGGCCTTTTGGGACAGAGTAAGAATGTTTGAAAAAACTTTCAATAATAGAGATCCTAGGTCTCAAGAAAAACATGGATTGCACGGAAGTATTGTTATGATTGTGATCAATACAAAAAAGATACATGTAAACCCTCTATACAAACTCATATAATAATTAATATAAAACTCGAAAAGAGATATTTTATTTCAGGATAACAAACGACGTCATTAAGGGAATTTCTGTTCCGCAACACGTACTAACTCTCGTATTAACGTAAAAATCCATATTTTGCTGTCAATAATGTCTATATATCTTTAAAGTAGAACGTTTATCAAAAACATTCACTTAATATTTTATTATTCAACAGTTGCAGTGGTAGTGGTAGTACCAGGACTGATTTATAAGGTTTAGTTTGCAAGCGCCCTCAACCTTTTGACCACAGTGACATGAAATGCTTTATCAACGAATACCATAAAGCTTCATTAAGAGGCAGGCAACGATTTAATTTAACCCCACCGCCGCACAATACAAGCTGTTTTTTGTATAAAAATGCGGTATATCACTCCTGCGGAGCAGTTTGAACCCATTCGATCAATAGCATCATTAGGCTCGCGACTTTCATGTCAAGCTATTACACTCCGTCCACTAAAAGCACTGCTATAACTGGTGCTCTGGTGTTGGTTGATGTTTTTCCACGTCCTCGTCTCACACGGCGAATTAAGCACCGCTTACACGTACAGAACTTCGTCGAGATACCCTCATTTATATTTTAACGAACAATGGACCTATCGAAAGTTGAGGCTGGGCGATCGAATATCACGCTCATAAACTTGATAGTAGAGCACTACAATATTACTACGCATTAACCTCTTTAGCAATTTATTATCATCACGTTTTCATGTTCTATTTATCAATTTTTTGTTCTAGAGGAGACACAACATCTTACCATCTTACAACAAGTAACAATATTAACAAACGGATAAAAATTTCCGAAAATATGATAAACTTATATAATTAGTGGTAGTGGTACACCAAGTATAGCGTACTTAGCTAAAATGAGACAAGAATGAGCGCCAAATAATATGATTGAAAAAAAAAGAACAATACATAAGTACCTATACTAATAGATTTTATAGAAGTAGATCTAATCGATTTTATACTTTCCCAGTCTCAAATAATAAATTAACCAATAAAACACCCAAGCTTTGCATAGTTAGGGCTAATCGATTTTAAACTAACTACAGTCTGAATAAATAAATATATTCGATTCTTCCTTGGTAGTATCTTCTAACAATCTCCCCAACACATTGCTTAATTGCATGTATTGCAGCTTGTAATGTGTTGTGATGTTCCTGAGGTCATATACGTGCTACATTTAGGATATACGCCGTACATGCCGGCTCCTGTTTCTGTATCTGTTTTGGAGCAATCCATATATACCACAGCACCCCTTTTTTTTAAAAGCTTTGATTCTTCCAGCCAATTAAGACCTTGAATGTTTTGTTAACTGAGATGTTAGGACTCAAATCACTTGTTAGCCCCCATTCGTGCCTCGCCCTAAAATAAATATTAAGAGGCGTCAGAAGTCAAGCACGACTTCCAAGGCTGCTGTTGATGTGGTGCTAATGGCTCCACATTTTGGGCCACCAGGCTAAGCAGCCATGTTATGCTAGAATGGATCTTATCACGGCGGCGTACAGACAATGTACCATATAATATGATTTATAAGGGTCCCACGTTTTGAGTAAAATAATCTTCTACAGCAGGCGGTCCCTTTTCCTTTTATCTACCTCTGTAGGTGTACGTTTCAGATCAATTTTGTATCTAAGATAATACCCAGATATTTGACCTTTTTTGCGAGAGGAAAAACCCTGCATAAGTACATACCACAACCTGGAATGGTTTAGGATACTCTGGCATGATTCTTCCCCACCAGGGTAGTGTAGGACTCCTATCGTCGCTTAAAACCTGTACCGGGCTCTACACGCAGGCGGTACTAATGCCACATTGTGATTTCCTTCACCTTCGCCTTTGTCTGTGGTATACTCCCTTTTATTCTTGGCCGATTATTGTTTCCCCGAGCCTACTCTTGCTATTTTTTCTCGTTATTCATAATTTACGTAGAAAGTCCGTAATGGTATTTCATTCAAGTTTCCTTAAGAGCATCATCTCCACAAGGTTACGACCTTGAGGGTTCTCCCCGTTTGTTTTATCATTCAGTGTCTCTCCCTACCTCATCTGTGGCAGTGAAATACCGTATGCTATAATATGTCCTGCCCGTCGCTATACAAGCAGGTATCGGAGCGTGTCTTTCCTATTCTCTGCAGGTAGGTACTAAGAACGCTATGACCAGAGGGCACTACGTCGTGTAAAAATCGACCTCTGCTCTTTTTTTCAGAGTCCATGGTTCGATCTCCGGAATTAGACTCCAGATCTAAGCTCCATTAAGAGTCTGTTGCCGTTTCGCCTGTCATACGCTACTGGCCTCTTGAGATGATGTGTCCTGGTCCTCTTATAAGGTTGACTCTTACAGATATGCCTCCTTCCTGACTTTGGCCTGTTCTTCAATGCGCAAAACCCCTATCAGCACCTGTAGAGAAAAGATATTTGACCTGGTTGCTTACATAAAGTGGCTCATTGAAGAAGGGAAGTCGTTTCATTTCTACCCTTCTTTTTCGAGTATAGGGTACCGACGCCCTTTTTGCAGGGTTTACTATGCATGAGCTCTGATATCGGTTTGGCATGCTTCCCCATGACTAATATGACTGTGTCGTCCGCATAACAATGAGTATAGTAACATTTGTCGTTTAGCTCATCGAAGAGGTCGTCCGCTATTATGTCCCACTAAAAATTATTACAAAGAAAAACAATTATTTATTTAGAAATAAGCGAGGTGGCACTTCACTCACTTCATCTGAAAATGAAAATGCGATTTTTTAAACGTCAAAGTTCAAAAACTGGGAGCAAAAATCGGCCATTTTAGAAAAATCACAGCGTCGCCATTTTTGAAATTTCAGCGACAAAAATTGCAAATTCCTACAACTCAACTCTTGTACTATCCCTTTAAAATGATCCCCAGTCCCTGTTCTCGAAAATCACGAAGAAAAAAAAATTCCGAATTTTAGCTCATTTCCATTGATTTTGCTCGGAAATCGTGAAAATTTTAACGCCAAATTGTACTGCTCGGACATTTTTGACCGTAATTTTGGCCATGTCGATCTGAGAATGATCGAAAAGGTATCGACGTGTAGCTGAGAAACGGTTCTTGAAGACTGCAAAATTTCATCGCAATTGACGTAACCGTCTGTCACCTATAAGCTTTCAAAGTCGATTAAAAAAAAAATTGAAAATTTTCAAAAGCGTCTGTAGCTGCCATTTTGAAAAATTTCTTATCGACGAACTCTGTCGACCGAAAAAAATTTCCAAAAAACTTGCCCCGTTCCGGAGAAAACGGCAAATCAATTTGTGCCAAAAAAGATCGAAAGGGCCCTTTCGATTTTTTGAGAAAAAATGAAAAAAATAAAATCGGCTTATACCTTGCTGAAATTTTAGGCGAACACGATCGAAAAAATAATTTTTGCCGATTCGGAAAATCAAAATGACGGAGATTTTATAATTTTAACGGAACGAAAAAACTCCGAGATACAACACCCTCACAAAATGTTTTTGAAAAAAGAATTGAAACTGTCATTTAAAAAATGTCAAAATTGAAAAGTTGTAAAAAATCGACAAAAGACACGTGTTTTTGCACACGGAAAAAATTAAATAAAATCGAAGAATCAAGATGGCGGCCAGATTTTGGTTTCGTCGTACAGGCAAAATGTGCAGCAATAACATATTGATGCAAGAGGCACTGCAAAAAATCGCAACTGTCATTTTTCAAACGTCAAATTCAAAATTTTTTGACGTTTAAAAAATCGCATTTTCATTTTCAGATGAAGTTTATTGTTTATTGTTTATTGTTTATTGTTTATTGCAATTCATTCATTCACAACAATATAATTTTAACAAGTACTATTTATTTCCCTCTATTTATTTATACTATTTATTGAAGTGAGTGAAGTGTATTTCTAAATAAATAATAATTATTGTTTTTCTTTGTAATAATTTTTCTCTATAATAATAATTATTGTTCGGCTTTAGTTTTTTTGCAAAGTCCGATCAACTCCAAAAAAAAAAAAAAATTTGCATGGTCCGATCAGGTCTAGTTATTTGCAAGATGAGGTTTGACGAGGTACTGTCAGCTTGAATTTTACTTTTCCTTGGACAAGATCTGTCTTGACATAGTCGCGTCAGCTCGAAATATTTTTGTGCAATCCAGGTTTTACAAGGTTAGGTGAGCTCACTATTTTTTTGTTTTTTGCAAGGTTCGGTTTCAAAGGTCCTGCCAGCTTGAATTTTTTTTTCAAGATCAGGTCAATTCTAAAATTCCAGCTTTTTTCTAGTATTGTCAAGCGGCCCATAAAAAAATTCGAGGTTAGTTTCACAAAGTCCGGTCAGCAAGGATTTTTTTTTTTAAGATATTGAAAAAAAAATTTCAAGTTCGAATCTTGTGAAACGATACTTTACAAAAGAAAAATAGAGGTGGCAGGAATTCGCAAAGATCGAATTTTCTAGCTGACCGGACTTTGCAAAAAAAAAAACTAATTTTAAAGCAGATCTGACCTAGCGAAAAAAAAGAAAATTTGAGCTGATCAGACTTTGCAAAAATCGGAACTGCGAGCTGACCGAACTTTTTCAAACCAGACCTTGCCAAAAAAAAAAGGGAGCTGACCGGACCTTGGCAAAAAAATCAAAATTCGCACTTTTAGGTAAAAATTCGAGCAGAATTTTGCATAAATCGAATTTTCATGTTGACCGGACTTTGACTAACCAGACCTTGCAAATAGAAAATCGAGCTGACCGGACCTTATCCTGTTTGTAGAATCTACGCTTCACTGACTTCGCAGTCTATGAGTTGCCACTGTCCCACAGCAAGAAAGATAAGCTCCACTCTGTGGACTTCATTTTCAACGGTGACCCGCAACGTCTCGCTAAACATTGATCCTGCCAACCAGATGTCGTCCACCCCATGTTTCTAGCAGCTGAGATCATACACTTGAAGGTGGTATTATCAAATTCCCCTTAATGTCAAGAAAAACCCTGAAACAATTTGTCGAGAATATGGTTAATAAAGTTTATAGTGTAACGATCTAACTAAACTGACCTCAGTAGAGGCCCCGAATAACTTGATTGAAAATGAAAAACAAGACATAAATACCAATAGACTTTATGGAAGTAGATCTAATCGATTTTATATTTTCCCAGGCTTTTAATCGGCTTTATACTAACTGCAGTCTGAATAAATAAATATAATTCGATTTCAAAAAAATTTATCGATAAAAACAATCAAAGAAGAAGGAAGAATACTCAAGAAAAGAAGATTAGCTTACTGAAGAATAGGGACTGATAAATTGAACCTATACGTAAGTCACGACATAATATGTGGGTGGATAAGATCAGGATTATAACTTGACGTACTGCGCATGCTTACATTTTCTGTAAATTGTGTCGCCAAAGATTGTCTTAAATTGTAAATTGGAATCGCTGAGAAGGCATGGCAAAATTGCCGATGAAGATCTGTTGAAAAGTCATACAGACGAGAACCTCGATAAAATGTGGAACAATGACTAGTCTAAATTATAAATTTAAGAAAAGAAGCCCTAGAGAATAAGAAGATGCATGTAAATGAACCTTAAGTCTTACATCTATCCTTACTATACAATATAATACAAGCAACAACTATTGTATCTATATCGACAAGGCTGCGGCAGTTCGATCAATGAATGATTATAGACACTGTACATATTTGACTAGCTTTTTGTTTTCCGTTGTAGTTTCCGCGATCGCAAAAGAATAGATAAGTATGTACTAGAATTTTTAAAGTAAACCCTACAAAGTTATAATAATTAAGTTACACTCTATTCAAGGGAATTAGTTCTGGTGAAGCTTTAAAGATTATAACAATATTATGAAGCTCAATGTTTACCCCGGCACGACTTACGTTAGGTACCCCATAATTTATTAGCAGGGCGCTGGTTATGTGTTTGGCTTTCGAAACTTCTTGGTGTTGAAATTCGCCTCCTAAGCGATGAAGGGGAATCCCTGATGCTTTATTAATTATTTAAGTCTTTTACTTTTAAAGACATGAACTCTTAATGCGGGTAATGCCTCCAAGTGTTATCAAGATTGACCCGCTGACAATGATAAATGGATATTAAATTAAACTTAGACGGGAAAATGAAAAGGGGTGGATTTACTCGAGGTTTCGTGCAAATGTAATTTTCTAAAATCCTTTTCCCCATTTTTACATACAAGCTAAAGTGTTGTTTTCCATTTTCAACATAACTTTTCCTATTTTATGAAGTTTGGTAAATTTGAACTTATAATAACCTGCTCTCTTATGTACAGCTATTTGAATTATTTTACATAATCTGCATAAATAGTGGATGAACTCCTAGTTAATGAAACTACGCTACGTGTCTGCTGAACTGTTGGGAACAAAATCTACTTTAAAAGCAGGAACACAAGTTCATTATTTAATAATTCTGGGACACAACGTCGCAAAAATAAAATTCAAATTACTCTTTTTGATAAATGAAATAATAACAACGGTACTCGATCACCGAAAGGATAAAAAAAGCGTAAAAGGACATCTTGACATCGTTCACATAATGACATCTTATTTATCAAGTCGGCCAATTCATGTTCCGGCTCTTCCTTCCTTCACACCACATTGTACCTCGTCAGGTCATTTTCCATCAGGAAATAGCCACACTCAAATATTTCTTCCAACTTGATTCGGAGGAGATAAATTACAGTCTACGTGACCTGCCGTGTCGAACGCGACCAATCCACAGCATGCGACGGAATTTTTATTAAAAGAAGTGCTCTGAAATTCTTATCACTTTTGACTTTTTCTCCCCAGACGTTGTGAATAATTCTGTCCTTCCACCTCCAAATTCCGGTTATAGAACCAATTAGTAAATTGCAAAAAATTTAAATATACCTTCTCAACTCTAATACTTTCTTGCCGGGAAGAAAAAGCTTGTTTTTATTTTATAAATGAATCACTTTCTAATTTGTATAATTGCTGGTCTGGATTCGAGAGTATATGGCAGGTAGGTATTTGTTTCCCATGAAAATTCCTGCAGCTATTTTCTGTTGATGTTGACATCAATCTTGGCGCTCTGTGATTAGAAAGAGACTTCTCAATTACCATATTTCTTATTCCTAGAAGCGGCTCCTGAGATAATTACATAATCTTTTTAAGTTGTTTTCAGGTAATTTCCTTAATTACAGGACGTAACTGAAAAGTTTTTACACTGGTCAATTAATCTAAAACGATGGCACTTTCCAGTGAAAAGCCATTGCTGAAAATGTCCATAACAACAGTTTGTTATACAAGGTGATTCAGTAATGAGTACCATAAATGATACGGGGTGTACCTACTGTCAAAATAATACGAAAACCAAGAATAACTTTTTTTCCAAAAGTGCTTCCCTAACAAGATACAGGGTGTGAAAGGGTCGATTTGGAAAACACTTATTTGATCGTATCTTCTAACTGGGTTGAACTATTTAATTCATTTTTGGTAGACATCTACTACATAATAAGGACCGTAAACGGACAAAATTTTGTCGCATTTGATCAATCCAGTGGCGTAGAATTGGGGGTCATGTGACACTTTTTCCCCCAAAAAAAAAGTTGCTGTTGGGTTTTTTCCCATTTTTATTTGGTTTTTAGTATTATTGGTTCAAATACCACAAAAAAGGTACACTTGTTTCATTTGCCCAGAAGCGTCCGTTTCCGAGATATTCTGACTTGCGTGTAACTATGTGAAATACCAAGTTGCAAAATTATCACAGAAAAAGTTTTATTAACAACCAAATAAAATACTTAAAGTCGAATACATCTACCTACGTAAGTTTATAATTAACTGAAAAATAATAAAAATAAAATTAAAGTAAGTTTTCAAAGTGTCCTCCATTGGCACGAATACATTGATGTAAACGATTTTCCAAATTAAAAATTATTCTACCAATACTTGGATTGTTTGTTAACTCTGCAAAGGCATTCACAACTCTGAGCCTGAGATCCTCTTAAGAATTTACCGGTGTTGCGTAGACTTTGGTTTTTAATTGCCCCCACACACTAAAATCCAACGGGTTCAAGTCCGGTGATCGAGCAGGCCAGTGAATGGGAGCATCAACTCCACGACCAATCCATCTATTTGGGAAGTTTTCATTAAGCCATTGCCTTGGCTGCCTGCCATAATGAGGCGGAGCACCATCGTGCGTAAACCAGAGACTGCGCCTGGTTAACAGAGGAATGTCATCAAAAAAAGAAAAAAAAACTTCTTCCAAAAATTCCTGGTAATTGTTCGCGTTTAAATTTCCGGGTAAAAAATGAAATCCAATAATTGTATTTCCACGTGTAGCAGCCCAAACATTTAATTTAAATGTGTGCTGGTAATGGGTAACTTTGGTGGCTCTTGGGTTTTCTTCTGCCCAAACATGTGAATTTCTCATATTAAAAATGCCATTTCTTGTGAAAGTGGCTTCATCCGTAAAAATTATGTTGGAAATAAAATTGCGGTCTTGGTTATGCATATTCAATAACCATCCACAAAACTCCACACGTGCAGCATAATCTTCAGGCAAAAGGTCTTGAACTTGCCTCAGATGGTAGGGATATAGCTGGTGTTCCCTTGCAATGCGCCAGGCACTGGCTTGCGAAATGTTTGTTTGGAGTGCCAAACGTCTTGTACTTACTGTTGGATCGTTTTCTAACAATTCCAAAACTTGTTCCTCGTTTCCAGCTGTGCGTGTGGTTCGTTGCTTACCGTTGTTTAAAAGTTTTGGTTTTACATTACCAGTTTCGCGACAACGCCGTTGCACTGACAAAAAAGTCCGCCGATTTGGCACTATTCTGTTGGGATACTTTTCGGAATATCGTCTAACTGCCGCATTCGAATTTTCAAAACATTCTCCTAATGTTAAGAGCATATCTGTGTACTCGCCATTAGAAAACCTTTCCATGTCTTTAGCTTTTTTGATAATTTACTTTTTGACAAGTTAGTTTTTTAATTGTGAATTATTGATAAATAAGGCGCCTTGATAATTTTATTTGCAGTTTAATATTTCACATAGTTACACGCAAGTCAGAATATCTCGGAAACGGACGCTTCTGGGCAAATGAAACAAGTGTACCTTTTTTGTGGTATTTGAACCAATAACTAAAAACCAAATAAAAATGGGAAAAAACCCAACAGCAACTTTTTTTTTTGGGGAAAAAGTGTCACATGACCCCCAATTCTACGCCACTGGATTGTTCAAATGCGACAAAATTTTGTCCGTTTACGGTCCTTATTATGTAGTAGATGTCTACCAAAAATGAATTAAATAGTTCAACCCAGTTAGAAGATACGATCAAATAAGTGTTTTCCAAATCGACCCTTTCACACCCTGTATCTTGTTAGGGAAGCACTTTTGGAAAAAAGTTATTCTTGGTTTTCGTATTATTTTGACAGTAGGTACACCCCGTATCATTTATGGTACTCATTACTGAATCACCTTGTATATTAAGTCGGTAAATGAGTGAAAATATACGATAAGAAACGCATAGTTTTCTCCTCGGTTTTCTCAAAATTTTTCCGATATTTGTTGAGAATTATTGGAGCTATTCACTAATCACGTAATTGAGTTAATCGAACAGCTCTATCAGTTCACCGAGTATCGGGATTACAGGCCAAATCACCACTAGCTCATTAGAGTCCCGGGAAAGTTAACACCCTCCCCCCTTCAGCTATCCCATAATAATAGCCTAGACCAAACACAGTCTACTAGGAATTGAACTAATAACAAAGTATAGGCTAGATCAGCTCTCCCACCGCCAAGGTTATAATCAGTTTGCCAGTTCAAGTGTTGAACTGACAGACTTAGCTTCAGGCTAACTATCACAACGAATAGGCATATTCTGCAGCTCAGCTCTCACGTAGTACTCGTGCGGTGAAACAGCCCAGGAAGTTCTTCTTCATTTGGATTTAATCGTCGGATGGTGTCACTTATCTTCTTTCAACTCAGCAATCGTATAGGAATTGCAAGACCTTTTTATAAGGTTTTTTAAACCTAAGTAATTTCCTCATGTATTTAATGCGTTTAAATGAGCGTCTCGGTGCTTGCGGAAAATGTTAGATGAAATATATCAATCTAGTACCTGCGGAATGAACTTAACGCTCACTCAAATTTATATTGTTACGACAAAAATATTGCTTGGATACTGTCCCTGGATGGAGCGTTGGCCCTTCTACTGGAGCCGGTGGGACGTGTCGCTTGGCCGCACCCACGGACACACGAGTTCCATATACTGCAACTTTCTACTTACCTTATTTTCAATTTTTGATCAAAACTGCAAGAAAGGCAAGTAGAAAATATCACTTCTCGCTTCCGTTCGGGTATACCTACGGATTCATTTGAACCCGAAAGGAACGGAGAAGGTGGGTGGGGGTCAGTTTTGCGGTGAACTACCCACCCCACAAAAATTATTCTAAAAATATATTCTACCATGGGCTCACATAGAAATGGTGGTCTCGCTGAGTGAAGTGGCTAGGGCTGCGTCTAAAAAGAGAAATGGTGGTGTCCACAAAGATCTTAGCGACGTTTGTGACACTGGTCTTAACCTGGGCTTGGATTGGGTAGAGCATCGGGGACGCTTAACGTCCAGTCGTAAAGTAAAGTTAGAGAATGATATCCCGAAATGAAGTCAAAACGGTTTCCCGTGTCGGGGTTGCTGGTCCTCCCATCGGGAGCCTCCCCGGGTGGCAGATAGGGGAATGTCGTCCATATAGATGACACCGAGGAAATTAAATACCCCGGGGCTGACCAAAACTAGCAAACCAGATGGTAGAGGACATAGAAATCACACAGCCTCGCCCGGTGCGATACCATCTTTCTGGCTTAGGCGGCGTGAAGTTGCTTTAAAGAGCTGACGTTTCGTTGCTGTGCCAGAGATTCCGGCCCTTGGGGTAAGAAACAATTAATATGCATGGATGGCGTTCCCGGGGTTAAAATTTTCCGGAGTTAAAACGACCCCCCATTCGGATCTCCGGGCGGGGGCTAATCCAGGGGCATATTCATGCAAGATAAAGAATAATAACACCACCAGAATGAAAAAATTTATAGTCGACTTTTGTAATATTAGAGGTTTAAACACGAATATCAATTCAGTACATCAACATCTTCAGACAAATAAACCTCACATTCTAGCACTGTGCGAAACAAAAGTCCAAGCGTCATCAAGCACAGTTAATTATCTCTATCCAGGATATGACTTTCATTCCCGATTTAGACGTAACTTCGGAATTGGCATTTTTGTCAGAAGTGACCTCTCCTGCCAACGTGAGGAAGACTTTGAGCCCAATGACTTTGACGTCATGTGGCTTAGGATAACAGACTGACAAACGACGAGATTTATCTGTTGTTTATACCGACCACCCAGCGATACACAGTATAGAACACATTTTTTGTCCCTCACAAAAACTGTTGAATTCATACAGATAAACTACCCCAAAGCTGAGATATCCATCTTGGGTGATTTTAATGTACATAACATCAACTGGCTTAAATACTCAAACTTCACTGATGAAGAAGGCCGTGAAGCGGAATCGTTTGCGATCAGCTGTGATTTTACCCAGCTCGTTGATGAACCAACACGCATTCCCGATCGCAAGGGAGAATTCGCTAGCCTGTTGGATCTGTTTTTGACTACCAACCCTCAAATGTATACTATCACGGTGAAAGCCCCACTAGGTTCCTCAGATCATAAACTCGTCTCAACATCTTGTGTCCTGCCAATTACTAGTGTTAAAGAAGCAAGTAAACCTCGTGTAGTCTGGCACTACAGATCTGCTAAATGGGAAGAACTCAGGGAATATTATCGAGATTTTCCATGGAGGAGTGTTTGTTTCGGCTCTAATAATCCATCTGTTTGTGCTAGGGAAGTTGCCCAAGTCATCCTAACAGGCATGGAAGCCTACATTCCCTTTTCAAAAAACAGCCCTCAAACAGCAAACCTTGGTTCAACAAAAGATGCAAGGAAACTGTCGCCTCCAAACAACTGGCTTTTCGCCAATGGCGAGAGAGCCCCGACGGCATAAACCACCACAATTTCATCCTTGCTCGAAACAGATGCAAAGAAATAATAGATCAAACCAAGGAAACTCACAACCAAAGAATTAGGAACAAACTTCTTTCCTGCCCTAACGGTTCGAAATCTTTTTGGTCTGTAACTAAGGCAGTCAGCCAGAGCTTCACCAGATCAACGATTCCACCACTTACACGGACAGATGGGACTATCGCATCCACGGCTACTGAGAAGGCGAACTTGTTGGCGGGAGTGTTTTCTTCATACTCTTCCGTCGACTTTCATGGAAGAACTCCGCCAATGATCCCTTCCGTGGAGACCAAAATGTCGGACATTGTTTTCCGACAGCGGGTCATAAAGAACATTATGTTAGCCTTAGACCCAAACAAAGCTTCTGGGCCCGATGACGTACCTGTTATCGTACTAAAAAAAATGCGCCACTGAGCTGTCATCTGTTTTCTGCCGACTTTTCAACTTGTCGTATAAAAAGGGAATATTTCCTTCTTGTTGGAAATGTGCACGGATCCAACCTATTCCCAAGAAAGGCAAAAAGACTATACCAAATAACTATCGACCAGTGGCACTGCTTTCAGTAATATCCAAGATTATGGAGAAAGCTATTAACCAACATTTTTTAAAATACTTGGAAGGAGCTAACATAATCAGCGACCGCCAATACGGATTCCGTAAACAGAGGTCAACTAGTGACCTCCTCACTTACGTCACCGAGCTGTGGAACGGCGCAATCGAGCACCATGGGGAGTCTCGAGGGGTTGCGCTTGATATTTCTAGACCTTTCGACCGTGTTTGGCATGGCGGACTGTTGGCAAAACTGCAGGCCTATGGCATGCCCGAGAAATTCTGCTTGTGGCTTGCGAGTTATCTCGGAGATCGTTCATTACAGGTGGCAGTCGATGGAGTTCTTTCTGAGACCTTTTCCATCAATGCCGGTGTGCCTCAGGGATCCATTTTATCTCCGACTCTCTTCCTAATATTTATAAACGACTTGCTTGAAGCAACAAAAAATCCAATATACAGTTTTGCCGACAACAGTACCCTCATATCTTCTTATACGTTAGATGCGCGAACATCTGCCATCGACGCACAGACTCGCAGGGAGCAAGAAGTTGCCATACTTAACAATGACTTGCAAGAGATTCTAATTTGGGACGATAGAAACCGAGTCCAATTCAATGCTGGAAAAACCCAAGCAGTCATCTTCTCCAAAAAGACCAACGTTTTGGAGCCAGATATGATGATGGCCAACGTGAATCGATATCTCCGCTCATGCACCGCTCCCAGAGCGTCATAGGGATTTCCCTGCAGTGCATGTGCATTTTCAATAAAAAAAAAATAAAAAAAAACGCTACCTTTGGCTGTTTCAGGGATGATTTCAGAGATATGATTTCTGAACTTGAAGGTAGGTCTCGGAGCGAGATTCTGAGATAAATCCTGAAATGTTTTCTTGTTGTAGGTCTAAAGATAGGTTCCGGAAAATACTCTTGGGGTTATATTCGGTATTTCCCTAAACTGAAATAAATACCTCAATTAGTTAAATAATACCAAAACGAGATAATCAGTCTTATCTTGAAAAATCTTACCCGTGTTCTTTAGGTTTCGTTAGGCACAAAATAAGAAGAATCAACGGAATCTCACAAAAAAGAGGACGCTTTACCAAAAACCAAAATGGTGGCCTCATTCATTCGGACATCACCACATCAAAACTGATAGATCGCGATTTCGTCTCCGATTCGTCGCGATTATTAGCTAAGACCTTTAGGATCGATAAGATAAAGTTAAACAATATTGAACTGGCTAGGAGATGGCGGCGAACTTGGGAGGCGATGAGGATAGTTTCGAAAAGTACAAATTCTCTTCTATAATAATAATTGGAAAAAACCAAATAATTGGACTTGATCGTCTCTAAGGTAAATAGTGTGGACTCATTATAAACCACAGAAATATTTAGAACAAATGGTAGTTTCATTTATTCAATAATTATTGAGACTTTAACTAGCTAAGTTAGTTTATTAGATAAAAATTAACTCGTTACAACATAATCTATAATCAAATAAACAAAAAACAAATTATGCAAAGGATCACTGCAAATATGATCATAATATATCAAACAGTAAAAGCAACAGACGGAAAATGTGATAACTTTGTACCTCACGCGGTAGATTCAAGACCTACTTGTTGGAAAAACAACAGAATTCCAATTGTATCCAGAATTTGCATAAAGGAGACTTATGAATTGGAATATGAATAACAGCTTTCCTCCGTGAAACAGATTTATTATCAACCAAGACAGAACTGCCTTATTCTTCATGCTATAGGAAATATAAAACCCTAAGCCATAACAATAAATTATCTGCACAAGCACAGCCTGTAATTAACAATTCATAACAACAAGAACATTCACACAAACGAGAAACGACTCTCATTGCCAAGCGCTTAACCTATACTTTAAAGCCCTCGCTTCTTATTAGATAAGTATGTAATTCAAACATACCTGCAGTTAACTTGCGCTATGATTTTCTTTATTACTAATGCATATCTAATGGATCTTTATCAATAGGAATACAGAGAGTTCCTCCGATGTCCTACAAAGGTTTTCAACAAAATAATGATACCCACTCGTATCATCATTTGAAACCCACTCGTTGATGATACCCTCTCGTTATTGACATGTTTTCAGATCAAGTTTCATTTACACCTAATTGATGCAATTTGATTCTTTACATGGCTGCGCACGGCGCAAGACTAGGAAACCTGTCTTGTGACTTGCCACGTCATGCAGGTTAAAAATGGGAAGACTCGGGGCCTCGTGGACTCAGCTAGCGGTTTTGCATGGATTATACTTTTTTTGGAGGAAAAGGAATCCTCATGGATACCCTGGATGGTTCTTCTCTCCCAGTATAGTGTAGGACCGCCTAAACAGCCCTGCCTTTATATATGTCCTATCGCATCGGTACTATCTAGAGACAGTTCTCCAGTGCGGGCATACGTCTATAATTTACTGATGTGTGGTATTACCTTCCACATGCTTCTCTCTCTCTCTCTCTCTTCCGTCTGTTTCTGCTTCACGACTTCCTCAATGTAGCTTTCAATATTCCGCTGATTCTATTTTCTTAATCTTATTACTCTGAACGAGTTGAAACAGCCTTGACCCGTAAGGATTTGTGTAATCCAATAGTTAACCCTCTCCATGCCTGCTTCCAACCCAAGCCTGCATCTCAGGGATCAATCGTCAATCAACGCATCTCATCGTTTACCGATTTTCGCCTCGTCTTTTAACTCTTTGAGGTTAACGCTGGACCTGGATTAAATTTCGACTTAGACTAAATTTACCTCTGAACATTTCGGATCTCTCCAAGACGAGGAGTCTTGTCACCTATTTGGTGTTAAGTGCACTCCCTCAAATTTCTGAATTATACACTACGACCACCAAGTTTTTTCCCCTTCGAGGATTGTCTGATTGAAGATCGTCGGAAGCACCTCAGCTTCATGGGGTTATTGTGCTTACCCCCTTTGCTTCATGTCACCCATTCTGTCAGTCTGGTCCCCTGTACTAGAAATGTATTAGAGAGGCAACGGGCAGCCCACTGCAGACCTCTTATCCTTGAACAGCTAGTCTGTGCTGAAAATACCATCAACCCAATAATTCAATAACTATAGAGCTCAATGAAAAGTTTTCCCTTAATTCACGTTGCCTTACCTATTCTATTTTGTATTATTTGTATCTTGAGGGTGATCGAGTTACTGCGACCTAAAAGATCTATTGTATCCCCTCTACTGTGCTTCGCCTGGTGTGGAGTTCATTTGTGGAGCACCCTCTCCAAGTCCGTTTCCTTGAGCAACTTCAGGATTTTGAGAGGATCAAGGTCGGGTAAGTTCCCAGCCTCTAGCTGGTGGTGGCCCAGAAGTCCCAGAACATTACTTCAAGGAACCTCAGGTGTTCCTTGAGCTTTGCCACACGTTGACGTACTTGACAGAAATCTGGGGTGGCATGTGGTAGTTCTCCAATAAACAAAAGTCGATTGCTATAACTTCGAGTCGCACACTTACTGTAACCCCAGAAGCGTTGTGCTCACTGTCGACCTCCCGATCCGTGCTCCTATATCTGAGGCTCAGAAAAAAGAAAACGGTGGGAAAAAAGTAATAAAGAGGGAAAAAATTAAAATAATAATGAAATAAAAAAAAAATAAAAAACAGGAAAGATGAAAAAAGACAAATAGAGGGAAAAAAATAAACAAAAATGAAAAAGGGGGAGGAAAGGGAAAAGAAAACGAAGGAATAAATGTCACTTCTGTATAGTATGCAGCTACAATAAATAAATTGCTTTCAATAAGACTCCAACTAACATGAACCCAACTATCCTCTCGTCCCATTGACTGATTCGGATTTATTCGTATTCTTGTTGCGGAATTTTATTACGCGGCTTCTTGCGGAATCTTATTACGCACGCACGAAACCAACATCCCTTACGTGCTCGCCATGTCTTGTTTTTCTATCGTAGAACCCAATCGTGCATACTTCACTTCTTACTTTCTGCGCCGGCCGCTGGGACTGTATTCTTATCACTCCCGGCACGATACGGGGTTCCAATATTATTGGACGGTAATAAAAAAAATGAACTGCAATTGATTCGTTACTAGCGTAATTAAAATGTTCATCAATAATAATAATAATAATTGCAGAAGCAGTAACAAAGTTCTTACGTTACAAGGAAACTGTCGTTATGGCATTTTGTGATAAATTGTTAGTTGGTCAGGATCCTCATTTGATAACTAGGAAGGGTGAAATGATTTCAAACGCAGTGAAACGATAACACATGAACCTTATTATTATTCGTGATCAATTCTTCTTTCATCTTTGGATTTAACTTTAGATAGATGCTTGTTTTTATGAATTGTAGCTCATCTGCTTTACATTAATGGTCAATGTCGTGTTTATTGACAGAAGTTCTATAATATAGAATCTTGCTATAATAGACCTTACAGTTTGACACTTATTACGTTAACTGAACAGAATTAGGCCAAGCTGTTGGACTTAGAATTGCACTGAAAGAATAAAATTACACAGAAACCTTGGATTACAGAACTACAGGAATACATTCTTCGTAAGAACGTCAATCGTCCATTATTATACATGTACGTATAGTTTTTAGATTATGTAGGCGTTTTGTAAAGTTTGTGTGCCTGAAGGAAGCATAAAGCTGCGAAAAAACCGTCACCATAAAACAACGATAGCTATTATTCTCGTAGATGAAGGCTTTAAATCAGTGTAGACCTGTCGACATCTCCGTTAGTTTGCGGTGCTTCGACGGAAGTTTATGGGTAATAAAGGACTGCCTTTCTCGTTTCTGCATATAGGAAATGTGATGGGTTGCCTCGTAAAGACTGGGAAATGCGGCATGCTAATGGACTGAGCTAATTCAATGTTTAACAATGTTGATATGTCTTGTTACAACAAGCTTAGACACGCGACTAGGCTTCCCTTAATTTATTGAACATGTTAAGGTTAATTGAATGAATAACCAGAATTTTGCATTTTCTTTGTTCGACTGGAAGCTTTCAAGTCTATATTTTTAGAAATGTAATAAAGAGCTAAATTTACTTTATTAGTTTTCTCCAGTTCTTGGCTCCAGTAGGGCTGTTAGACAATAATTTACCAGACCAATTTTCTGGTAGGTAATGAGGGAAACCTTGAAGAGTTTCAAGTGGTGCTCAGGAAAGAAGATTGGTTGAAAGTTTAAATAACAATGTGGGAAAAGCGCAAGTTGGTGTGATAATCTGCTAGAGCTCATGGGGTTGCTATGTGATAAATTTGTCAGGGTGAAGGGTTTTTCTATGAAGGACAGTAGAACGATAAGACTTTTAAGCGTTATAAGTCATGAACGATTGTTTTCTCAAATTGATTGATTCTGATTTGATTGCTTCTGATTAATCTATCCTTATGAATCGTATTTTACCGGCTTCCATATCAAGCGGTCAATGTTATGTTTATTGTCGAACGTGTCATAGTCGGCCACTGTTTGCTTTTCATATCATTATTTATAACTATATATCTCCTAAATTAATATACGCCTGGCCAGGCCAATTATAAAATAGTTTTGCGTTCTTGTAAGCCAAAAAGAACTAATGAGATAGTCGAAGGGAAGCACAAAATGGAGAATAGGTAGACGACGGATATTGCAAAAAACTTCGTTAGCAACGGTCGATATAGCAACGATTTTGCAGTGTTATAGAAAAGCACATGGGCTCATGTTTGTGGTATAAAAATTAAGCTTCATGGCTTAGAGTGTTAGAAATAAGGGTTCCATGCACTGTTAAATTATGAAAAAAAACTCGTTTCCAAACAATGATGTATGTAGGCTTTCACGATGCTTTCACTCCTTGTGTTTACCGATAACTGACTGTCCGACTGGAAGAACGCTCCTATTTATAGGGTGATGGTCTGGTGACGTCATAGCATCCAGTGTAGCATAGCCGGTCTCACTGATGATGTCATAGGTTCCTGAGTCAGACGCTGACATAACCCGGAATGCCAATCCTCCGTAGTTTCATTCCTTCCTCCTACCTGTTGAAATTCTTTGGTTGTTTATGAGTTTCAATTGCTTCACTATGTAATCGGGTGTAATAGTGTGAAGTAATGGACAGGACTTTCGTCTTTTCAAAGCATATCGCGTGATCGTCCTGAAGCACGGTGACAAGAGAGACAAGCTGACTCGTCTGTCTGGCCCAGGCAACAGTTTCTCTTGTGTTCGATCACGCGGGTGTTGACACTATACGTTTGGTAGTGTATACAGCACCACAAGAGTACGGTATTTTTTAAACTCCAGCATTCGAGCATGAGAAAGTCGAGTTTTTAGCCAAGCGGAGAATCGCGCGAACTTGTTGTGTGTGTTTGAAGCTGGTTTGATGCCGTCGTCGACACCGATCGAATCGGTAAATTCTTGCAGTTCTCCATGGACCACGGCAAGACAACCCGGAATCAACTATGATTTCAAAAAAATAAATGTTTAATTTTTTCCGAAAACTTTGGGGACGGTCGATATAGCAAAGATTTTGGGGTGTCATAGAAAAGCATATGGGCTCAGGTCTGTGGTTGATTTTATCAAATTCTAATTCTTATAATTTATACCATGAATCGTAATTCATATGATATTTTGAATATAATAATTACTTGTTATACCATGTTGATTAGAACATGCCAGAATACGGTCACAATGTTTATGCTGACGGATAATATTGCTTTTAAATATTACTATACTATAAACATCTAATGTTTATTTACATACAATTTCTTAAGGTTAGTAACAACAATTGCTTAAAATACATACTTGAAATTCTATTACCTACATAGAATCTCTCTAGTTCCTTCACGGTACTTATAAATCAAAAGAGACTATTGATTTAAGACATTTCATAATGCGACATGAGCTTGATAGCCATGTTTTAACCCACAATAATATTATGCCTTTATAAATTGTGTGAAAATATAGAAATGCTACCATAAGAAGTTTCTTTATATTTTCAGAGTTTCAACTGTCCAGTGAAGAAGAAACAAACGATTGACAGTTTTTGCTTTGTCATATCAAATGCTCTGTTAATTTCTTATACGTAGTGCTTATCCAAAAATAGAAATTACAGTTTGCAGTGCAACTTATTTAGATTCAACCGAATCTGAATCTCTTATCTCGACAGAGACAACCATTTTCAAGCAGATACTATAAGAATCATCAAATATAACGATTTATACATATTTTCTTATTATTGACAACTCTGCAATAATAGTATGTAATAACAATGTAATACGGACCCTGGTTGAGTGCCAGTTATTGTTATTAAGTAGTCTGTAAATTTTTTAATGCACGTGTGTTTATTGTTTATTCTGTTTCACGGTGTGTTGCTGTTTGTTTCTATACCTTGCTTCTGTTGTCAGTGTTCACAGGGCCGTGCAGCATGGCAAGAGAGGGAGAGGGGGAGACGCTGTTCGCTCTCGGAGGAAGCGCGGCAACATCGGATCAAGCAGAGCGAGGCCCATCATCGATGGATGAAAAGGAACAGAGTAAGACATTTGGTGACAGAAGTCACCCCAAAAAGGAGGGAGATTCCCGTTTGTAATGTTGCATGCGATGGGCACTAGCGGATGTTGATCTTTTAGTTTAGACAGATTTTCTTGAATTATTATCCTGTGAGGTCATTTTGGCAATTATTATATATTGAAATCAAATTTCGAAATAAGATAGAAAGTCTAACCACTGCCGCTAATGATATACTCGTAGGTGTACACTTAGATGTAGACGCTTCATTTGCGCGATAAGTTTCGAAGGTAATCAAGCCAAGCGACCGTCGTTAGTTATTTGGGTGATCAACATTATTAAACACATCTGAGTGAACTATGAATAACAAAGGCAGATGATAATAACACTATTACAGCAAACTGTGACGTATACTGCCTTATCTTTGCGTTCCATATTTTAGGGCCTACTATGTTATGTATTTAATGTTACTTAATTATTCTGTGGATCGTTTGCAGCATACATTATTGATGAATAAAGAACAAACCCATCCACTTCGCTGTGATTAATCTTGTGCGGGTTCTTATTTCATCACAATCAAGTTCATACCAAGCGACTATGAAATCCTTTGACTTGGATCAGCGAGTTTTCCTAAATTAGTTAAAGTCGATTGATTTCCTGTCCTAAAGTCGTATTTCCTGGAGTTGCATAATTAATCAGGTCTTTCAAAAATGCAAAAATGACTTTTTCTAACAAAGAAGGTCCAGGGGGAGCCATTGATGCACCTCTGCATATGGTTTTCATTGATTAAAATCAAGGCAAAACTTGGTATACGTCTGTTCAGAACATATGAGGATATGTTTGAATTGCGCGGCTCCAGTCAGTTTCAGATGAATCCGCTTGGCGTCACTACGTTTGTACAGACCAGCTAATGATAACGTCTGATTTTCCGATTGCAGATTTTATTCATTACTGAGTAGCTAGGCGGTTTTTAGTGATTTTTTCGTTTGTCGGATTTCGGAATGAGTGACCTGACCTGACCTGAAATAGTAAAGGCTTCCTGAATATTTTGTGTTAAACTTGGGAAATTAGCTACCTACTGACGTACGGCATCTTTCAAGTAACATGAACGTTTTATGAGTGGTCGACAGTCGATTGAAGACGATGAGCGTCCTGGACGTCCTTTCACCTCAACTGATCACGTTGACAAAATAAACAACCTATTGCGGGAAAATCGACGTCTGACCATCAGGGAGCTTGCTGAAGAGTGTGGGATACCAGTCGGATCTGGTCACGAGATTTCGACAAAAAAATAAAAATCCACCGCGATGCTGGGAAATATACGCCTCATATACGTCCAATGACGGACGACCAAAAAGTTAATCACGGCCAGGTTTGTCAGGAACTGCTTGATCGTTCAGAAGAAAATGAAAACTTCTTGTCAAGGATCATAACAGATGATGAATTATGAATTTCCGATACTGACATTGAAATGAAGGTCCAATGGCCGCAATGGGTGTGTGAAACGTTCCCCAGACCACAAAAAAAGCTCGCCAATTTGAATCCAACGTCAAGGTGATGCAGACTTTTTTATTCCAAGAGTGATGTTCAGCACGAGTACCTCTCTCAAGCCTCCACAGTGAACCAGACTTACTACTACACTGCAGTATTGAAAAGTCTAATGGTAAGTTCGTCGTAAAGGGTAAGAAATGTGGAGGAGTAGCGACTGGTTTTTCCAGCGCGACAACCTTCTGGCTCAATCAGCCCTCCGAGCTCATGAGTTTTTGGCCAAACACCATTGACCAACACCCTTTTTCACCTTACCTTGCTCCTTGTGACTTTTTCTTGTTCCCCAAACTCAAAAGACCCTTGAAGGGAAGAAGATTTGAGACGGGTTTCCGAGATCGAGGAAAATGCGACAATAGAGCTGAAGGTCAATACAAATGAAGCGTACCAGGAGTGTTTCAGCAAATGAAATCACCGTTGGGATACGTGTGTGCGTTAGGGAGAAGAGTACTTTGAAGGAGACCCGGACATGTTTTAAGTATTGCTGGGGTTCTATTGAACTATCGTTCTGGATGTTATCAGTTATCACTTTTTCGTGAAGTTACCACCATGTCGATGTCATCCAGAGAATGAAAAACAGCTGTTCCCCAAAACGTAATCAGTTACCAACTCACCGAAAACTGGCAGTGTTTTTGGGTTGTGGCATACTTCTCCGGAACAGTTCTGGCAAATTCTTGCACTGTGATGATCGGTTTTAAGCAGGCCCATTTTTTTCCGTAATTTTTCTTGCACTTGCAGGAAGCTTCACCGACTATTGTAGTGCGGGGTCTTCAGTAAAGGTGAATGGAATCGAACCTCTTGGACCTTTTTCAATCTCCAGTTTCAGATTTTTTTATTATTGAGCCAAGTGTGTTAAGCTAAGTGTGGCATTTTGCTGTTCCAGCGGTTGGTGGTAGAGCTGATAGGCTTCATTTATTTTTTGCGGATGACTGGGTGTAAAGATTTTATCGTTTAAAACTTTTCTTGAAAATAAGGCAATATCTTCGTAACATTATAGACAAATGAAGAAAATTCGGTAGGTAGATATTTTAATTTTGAGTTAGAGTATAAAATTTAATAATGCAAGAGCTTCACAAAAGCTGAGTAAGATCGATAAAAATGGGGAACGGGCAATTCTTAAACGGAAATAAATATTTGGGCTACTTCTCGGATTTAACACTTCATATTACAGACGGCCATAATCCGAGAGCTGGTAAAGCTGTATTTATAGTGACTCATCGGTATTCTGTATTCACATCAGCATCCGGTAAGGGTAAAAAGATTGGTAGACATATGCCATAAGAATGAAGCGTAAAGCTCGTCAAGTAAGGAGTGTCAATTTAAAAAATTTCCATCCTATTCCCTCACATCAGGAAAAAATTGATTTGATATGTGAGAAAAGTGACAAAATAGGGGAAATCAACTACAACGTGTCCTTTCTATCTCTCAATCGCACTTTTTTTGGAATCTCCCTCTGAAGCTTGCTCCCATCGATATACAAAAATCGCTGCCGCTGTTGCTCTGCTGATAAATTAATGCAAGAAATTGTTATGCCTAGTGCCTGCCTTGCCATGCTAGCCAATTGCCTTTTGATATGATAAGCTTGATTGTTTTTATAGTGCTTTTTTCACTATCTTTTATTTATATCTATGATTGCACATGCTAGCATTCGAGCATGCCGTTATTTAATAGAAAAGGAAATTCTAGAGGAACTGAAGGTAAGATTAACAGAAAAGGAAATAAATAAGTTATACACAATAATAAGGATTAGTATTCGATACAGGGTGATTTAAAACTATATGGTAGGGGTTATTTGTTATTTGCGTGAGATAAAAAAATTTATTATGTTAGAAAATTTCATCCTGATCATGGGTTATGGCCATGTAAAATTCAAACCAGTCTTAATCTAAAATGTCCTAGGCAGAGTTATTTTTCAATTTATTTTCAGTTTTTACGTATCTTATAGCAATGCATTTAATTTTATCATTTTATCAATAATACTGTCAGTTTAGCATTTATTAATGTTTCAGATTCTTTACATGTCTTTTCAGGGGAGTTTTGAATTTTCTCGAAAAGTCTGTTGATTCCGTAAGGTGTGGCCGCCATCTTGAGAGAGGAAATCATGCATTTCTGTAAATTGTACAATTGTAAGTTGTACTTAAAAAGTACAATTTACCAAAAATTGTTAAGGAGGATATATCCAAAACTTTGGTTTGAAATTTTTTATTGTTCAAAAGTAACCAATTTCTAAAAATGACACTTTTGGGGGTGGAAACTTTTTTTTAGACTTTACAACAAATTGATCAATCAGCAGGTGAAAGTAGCTTATGACAAAAGTTGTAGTTTTTTAGTTTTTCCACAATAAACGCATTTTCAATAATTATTTTCGCATACCTATGGTACGCATATACAGGGTGAGGCGTGAGAACCTTAGGGCATTTTTATATGGAGAAGTCCTGGGAGTAGAAGTCTAAAAATTTGTATGTGTATAATTTCGGTTTTGGCGAGCTGAACTAAAATATTCACAACCCCACACCACTTCCGGTTATAACGGAAGTTGCCATATTTTTCTTGTTTTAAATGGTACACCCTGTATATTATTACATTTTCGGATTACCTGAAAAACAGTAATAAAAATTATGTTTACAGTTCAAATTTGTAACGACCAATTTATGAGTTATAAACAAATGAAAATTGCAATTTTCCATTTTCAAAGCAGCATTAGCTTCAAAACGGGTCAAGATATCGGAAAACGGCTTACATGTTCCCATCCTAACTTTTTGCATACTACGCTGGAGTACCTACAAAAAAAAAAAAAAAATTATTAATTTTTTTTTTGAAAATCGCAGATTTTTTATCACTTTGTATACAAATTTCATCAGCACCGTAAGATACTACGTGAAAAGTTAAGATAGGGACATGTAAGCCGTTTTCCGATATCTTGACCCGTTTTCGACCTAAGCTGCTTTGAAAATGGAAAATTGCGATTTTCATTTGTTTATAACTCATAAACCACTCGTTCCAATTTTGAACTATAAAGACCATTTTTATTACATTTTTCCGGCATTTTGAAAATGTAATAATTTACAGGTTGTCCCGTTTAAAATGAGATAGTTGATGACAACTTCCGGTACAACCGGAAATGGTGAGGGGTTGTGAATATTTTAGTTCAGCTCGTCAAAACCGATATTATACACGTACAAATTTTTAAACTTCTACTCCCAGGACTTCTCCATATAAAAATGCCCTAAGGTTCTCGCGCCGCACCCCGTAGAGGGTGCCAAAACTCAACCAGCGCCAATATTTTGGAAACTTTTTGAAAGCACATAACTAATTCATTCAAGTTACAGCGTTTGCATACATGAACTTGGAGTTTTCAGAGTCGCTAATTAAGAATCCGACATCCGATTTTCAAAAAACAATATGACGGCTCAAATATGGCAGACGTCTTTCATAAATTCATCGCATTTGCTTAGGGGATTTTCGGATTCTTCGTAACCCCGAAAACCTCAAGCCGTATATTAATTAATTATCTGTAAAATTCGAAAATATTCAAAAATATTAGCCTCGTTCGACTTTTGGGTGCCCTCTGTATGCCATAAAATTTTTGGAAACATGCATATTGTATAGAGAAGGACAAATCTACAACTTTTTCCAGTCAATTTTCACCCCCAAGTCACCGTTTTATTGCAAAAAAAAAAACGTTTCCACCCCCTAAAGTATCATTTCCGAGATTAGTTTCTGAACAATAAGACATTTCAAAAAAAGTTCGAATAAGAAGTTGCTGGTTACCATTCTTAACATTTTTTATCATAGTACTTTTTTACGTAGGTTCAACCGATATTTGTCGGGATACATAATTTCATCCCTTAAATTCAAGATGGCGACCGCCCCTACGGAACTGAGGAGGAAACTAGACTGTAGTGTTTTCGTGGTATCCCCTACCTACCATTAATATTTCGTTCAACTACAGTACTAATTAACGGAATTTCAGTCTTTTTTTACTATTTGCCTGGACTATGACGATTTATTTATTTATTTATTTATTTATTTATTTATCCACTCGTCCTGTGGACTCGTGGTGTTTTCTTCAAGAAAGAAAATCCTCAGCTTGTTTAATGCATTTTATTTGCCCATGAAGCTCAATTTACAGTTTCTTCTCATTAATAATTTGATGAGAATCTTATTGACGAAACAGAACGACGAAATTTCAGCGACGATTTTATGTCAAACGTATGGTGTATGGTATTATGAACGATCAACTTACATGACATTTCTTTTGGGGGGGGGGGGAATCTGTCTAGGTCAAAAGAAGGTGACTAGCTTTTTAAGAAATTCATTACAATTAACATTAGAAATATTAAGTCAATAACCATCCACCAATTCTGCTGTAGAAAATAAACATATCTTGGTCAAAACTTTATCTTAACAAGAAATACAGTGCGCGAGAAAAGTAAGGAATAAATTCGATAAAACGGAGAGGGCTGTTTTTTGAAAAAATAAAAAAACAGGTCGATTTTGTTTTTGAGTTGTTCAACTTTTGACATAAAATTGGGGTATACAGGGTGATGCGCGAAAAAGTGGTGACGTCAACGGTATTTTTTTTAAACGGCAACCCTTATTTTTTATTCCATTTTTTGATACTTCATTCAATTGCCAGTATGGTAATGTAATCAATTTGTAACCTTAAATAAGGAAAATTTTGAGAAAACAGCTTGTGAGTCGAAATGGTGCACTTTTTACTGATATGAAAATCGGAACATTAGCGATAAAAAAAAATATCAAATAAAAATTACTGTTTCCATGGTAATTTTATAAGATCTGTCTATTAAATTAAGTCTATTAAATTAAATCTGTTAAATTAAATTAAATTAAATCTATTAATAATTATTAAATCTGTCTATTGAATTGAATGTCTCCAAATTAAGTTATTTTCACAGAAATTTCCTCGTTTAAGGTTACAAAATGATTACATTACCGTATTGGCAATTGAATGAAGTATTAAACAATGGAATAAAAAATAAGGGTTGCCATTTTAAAAAAATACCGATGACGTCACCACTTTTTCGCGCATCACCCTGTATACCCCAATATTATGTCAAAAGTTGAACAACTCAAAAACAAAATCGACCTGTTTTTTTATTTATTCAAAAAAACAGCCCTCTCCGTTTTATCGAATTTATTCCTTACTTTTCTCGCGCACTGTATATGTAGCTCGATGGAGCAAAACGTAGGTTCCACTGCTACAATATTTTTATATTAATTCAATTGCGCTATTTTTTCCATTTCTTTTAAGAAAATACCGCAAGCTTTAAATTTTCTGCTCAAATAAGTACAAAGCCAGACTAAATATTAATTTTTACTGACCTGGAAGTTGATCACCGAGAGTCAGATTAATTCTCGCATCCAATGCGAATTTTTTAATTTATACCGAAGCTTTATAACCACAAAAAGTCTGAATGAACGCATTGAACAAAATCCTGCGAAGTAGGTAAGTAATTAAAATTGCAGTACAAATCTGTACAGGCTGTTACTATGAAAAATTCATGTGATTGGTCATGGTGTAGGTAGGAGGTACTCTACAATGTGTCAATAAAAAGGCAAAAATTCCAAGTCATAAGAGTATTCCATAAATTGCTTTATTCATGTCAGACACACCGTTTAACTTGGCTTTAATTTCATGTTTCCAATTATTTATCAAATCCTCAATTCTTAACAAATCTTCAATTCTTTTAATCTCTTCATTTTGAAAAGGATTAAATTTTTAAATAATCGTCTGACTTGGCTGTGGTGACCCGAAGGGCATTTTAAACTTTTATGAAAACCTCATGAAACTCCCATCTCTGTCTTCATTTTAATTTTATGCTGTAAGTACAATAATTTTTTGCTACTTACGGTTGCTGGATAATTTATGACAATTTTCCTGATGATGGAGCAAGACCCGAAACCGGTCGACAAGCTAGCAATTTATGAAATTATACTCTTATGACCTGAATTTTTTGTCTTTTTATTAATTTGAAAAAGACAGAACCCGGCGTGTATATGTCTGAAAAAATCCAACAATAGAAAATTGCCAAGACAAGTCAATTTTTGTTTTAAGGGGGACACTTTTTGACGTAGGTACACGATACAACTCATCACCTCGTCCCAAACCCGGTTTTCAACCTCCGCAGTAATTATTAGATTGTAATTTCTTCCAAAAGTTCAATCTTATCTTTAAATATTACATAATGACAGAATATAGGCTCTCACTTCCTAAAATAAAAAAAATTAAAAATTAAGAACAATTTGAAATTTCCTTTCAATTGGGTTCGTTCCATTTAATATTTTTTATGGGTCGAGGGGGTGAGCGATGCACATGTCAAATGTACGTCAAGAAGTGTCCCCCTCCAAACAAAAATTGACGTATCTTGGCAATTTTGGTTTCTTGGCTCTTTTCGGATATATTCACACCGGTTTTTTTTTAAAATTAACACCCTGCATAAGCCATAATAGTGTACAAGAGCGAACTTGAGTGTTTTATAGTGAAGGTTATTTGAATGGGTTCCATCATCATGTAAGAGTATTATGTCGATTTGAATTATTCCGTTTTCCCCGTATCTCCAACACCACATGCAGTCAAATCAGGTCATGAAGGTCCATTTATACATGAACGATTCGCGTTGAAAAATATTTGCTTTGCATTTCTGTAAATAAAATAATATATTTTTAGGGAAAATGCTTGGACCCGTCGATTATTATTTTGAATAATGGAAATAATATTTTTTTTACTGTCAAATCAAATTCCAAGATAATAAAAATAATAAATTATTCGAAAAATAATAATTATGTGATATGTTTTATTTTGAAAATATTTAAATTATTTTTTCAATAAGTAAAAAAACGCGTTCAGGAAAGAATGCTTTTTCGATAGACACCAATACCGTTCTTGTAGATGAAACTGATGAGCGACAAAATGCAATTATGTGATTTACAATGTTATTCCCATTGTCTCGATTTGAAAACTGTCACACGGTATATATTTTTAATAAAACAGAGCACGACTCAAAATCATTACTTGCAACGTTACACGTAAAATTTTTATAAAATACTTTACCATATTCATAACGCCATCTCTCGTCAATGAAACATCTCTAACTTCTCGAGTGAAAGAAACGATAAAATGATTTCTTCCAGATCTGTAATATTATCGATATTACAGATCGTATTTGGTAGCGTTCTAGCTTCAAAATAACTTAATCTGGTTGAGAGCCTTGCTAATAGAAGTTTATATTTTTGTGAATTCAATTGTATCGTGATATACAGGATGTCCCAGTTTATAGTAGAGTAACTTCAGCATTCGAAAGAAAAAGTCAATAAGAAAGTTTTATACAACATACCTACATCGAAGCGTTCTTAGTCTCGCGATACAGGGTGTTGAGTTATCTGAAAGAATATTAATTTTTTGCAAATCTCAAAATTGGCTCAATGGGTTGTCTCAAATTTTTTCGCAATAGATAAATACATGAATACAGTTAATAATTGATGTCATGAATGTGACGGAGATCTGGATATGTCGTTTTTTTTTCTAAATAATTTCTACGCCACTGACTTTAATACAAATATGACATTTTTGGTAAATACATTTTCAGTAACGATCACAAAAATGATTAATATAAATATTATACAGGGTGGCCCAGCGAAAAGGTACCAGGCCTAATAACTTGAAAACTGAAGATGTACGCGAAAAACGCCGAAACAGGTCGATTTTGTTATCGAGGGGGACATATTTTCGTGACAAATTTAACTACGCAAGTTCACCCCTTTGGCAGAGGTAGCTACCCCTTTGCTTATCATTATAGGGAACAGCTATTGAGCTATTGAGTCAAATTTTGAGAGCAAATTTCAAAGCGCCAATGTTTTTCACACAAAAAAGTACTCCTGGTCAAAAGCTGTAGAAGCCACCGTTCCTGAGAAAAAAGGGCATTTTATGATCAAAAACGTACAAAATTCAACATGAACAGAAACAGAAATGTATTTATTTTATTTTATTTATTATGTATTTATTCTCGACGAAGTTGAAAACAATCTGGCTACCAGCACAAGAAAAATAGGTGCAAATTTGAATTTGTGCCATGTTACAGTATAGAAAATTTTGAAAATAAATTTTTTGTTCATGTTGAAAATCAAAAAAAAAAAAAAATAAAAAACAATTTTTTGAACATCCTGTATCTCGAAAACGGTGCGTTTTCGGACCCATTTTAATATAAACTTTTTTTCTTAGAATTAGTCGTAGAATCATTTCCTTTATTTTGTACTAGTTGGTAGTTAACACCTTGTATAATAAAATGACATCTTGCCTCACAGTCAGGCTGGTTTTAGACCTGGCTATGGTTGTGCTACTGCATTGGCCAAAATAACGACGACATTCTCAGATCCACACATAGGGGAAAGATGACAGTGCTGGTCGTCTAATTCGTTAAGAGTTCAGCAGGGTGTACCCCAGGGATCTGTTTCGGGACCAATTCTACTCACATTGTATACTAGTAATTTTTATAAGCTTATTCAATATTGTAATCTTCATTTATGTATACTGATGATACTCAGCTTTACCTGTCTTTTGATAAAGGCAACATAAATAACGCCATGACTAGGATCAATAATGACCTCAGCACCTTGTATCATTGTCGCAGCTCCATTCACTGCACTTGAATCCATCCAAGACCAAGGCTATTCTGTTTGGGAGTAAGATTGAGGTGTCGATCGTTTTGCAGCAACTAGAAAATTAATAATGAGCCTGTTGAATTTGTGGACAGGGTGAGAAATCCGGGTCTGATTATGAATAATATATTTCGTTACCGTCAACATCGAGGGGCTACGCTAGTCTTCGGTTGCTCTATCCTCATAGGGAAAATTTAAGTAAAAATTTGAAGAGTCTTCTTTGTGAACTTTTAGTGCTGTCCAAATTCTGGTATGGCAGTGAGTTCTCCATGTCTGGATAGTGAGACAGCGAGCAGGGTACAGGTGTCCAGAATTCGTGTTTGAGATTCGTGTATTGATTGGGAAAGTTTGATCGGGATGGTTGAGTATGAGAAATAGATTATATCTTTTGTCTGTCTGCTTCTATCATAAGGTTATCAGTGCTGGAACGCCACCATACTTGTGATGTACGTCAGAAAAATAGGTACGTTATCACTACCAAAGTTCAAACTGGAATTATTTAGACGTTCGTTCACTTATGACGTGTTGTGAAGATAAACGGCCTCTCTGAAAACCTAAAGAGGAATATGCCCACTTCAAGATTTAAGAGGGAACTCAAAAAGTTACTACTTAACAAGCAATAGAAAGTGAAGACCTTGGCAAGGCTAGGAACTATCTGATGGCAACTTATTTTTTGTCCATCCAACTATCTTCTTCTAATTTATTTTTCTTCTTCTTCTTTTTTATTTATTTATTTATTTATTTATTTATTTATTTTTCTTTTTTCGGGAGGGGAATATATCGTAGGGAGCATGTGCGAGGATACCGCTACCATTTAATTGTTTCTTGAATTATGACAGGGTTTATGTGGTAGAGCAGTCTCATCTCAAGCACTGGATTGAATAATGTTGCTTTGGGAGCATAAAATCATATACAGGGTGGTCCATCATTTATGTCCACCCCCGAAATAATTTTTAAAATAAACATAGAAACCTTGTGGGTTCGTGTAATTAATATAGGACCATAGAATGGCATAATCACTTTAATAATTTTTTTTCGTCTGGCCCTTCGCGGTAAAAACTGTTATTTGGTGGTAAAGTGACCCTGAAAATTCGATTTTTCTTCAATACATCGGTAGAAATCGATTAATTAAATCAAAATCGCTAAAAAGGAATATGTATCAAAAAATTGATTACAAGGCTTTTATTAAATAAAATACATAAAATGTGGAAATGACAGGTGGGTGTTAATGTGACCAATAATCTGAAGAGAATAGTTATATACCTACCATAAATCCTTAAGTGAACAGCTTAAGTAAACAGTCCCCAATGTAGGGTGCCATTGAACTCGTTCTGGCTGCTTATATGGGGTTTCTGGTAGGCACCTACCCCATTCGGATTATTGGTCACTTTTATTACCACCATTGATTCATTCAATCATTCAACCAGTCACTTTTTTATGTATTTTATTTAATTAAAGCCTGGTAATTATTTTTTCTTTAATGTTTTAATCACTTTACCACCAAATTACAGTTTTTGACTGCTGACGGCCGAACGAAAAAAATAAGAATTAAACTGAATATGCCATTCTAGGATCCTATATTAATTACAGGAATTCACAAAGTCTCAATTTATTTTACTTCAATTAACTGAGCTACTGTGGAAATTTTTTATAAATTCCATTGAGCGAATTCTTAGAAAACTCAACACCTTATTATATCTCGAAAACTAATACCTTTTCGATACATGTTGTATAAAACTTTCTTCCTTAAGATTACTTTTTCTATCGAATTTCTACTCTACTATAAACTGGGTAATACACGCAGACGCCACTTTTCATAAGATTCTATGTATTCAGGAATAATTTTGTCTTGAAGTAAGTAGAGAGCATTCTAGAAGCAAAATATCTTCCCTTCTTTGAAAATCAGTTAACCAATTCTGGGTAAGATTATATCTCAGATTAATTCAATTTTCATATAAATTCAGAGGTCCTAATTCTGTTATACCTTTTTTTGGCAAACAATTTGGTAGTTCTCATAAAACAAAGTGTTAATTAACTAAAAAAAAATATTTCTAAAGGCTACAAAAATAACAACAAATATCTCGAGGGGTTAATTTTTGAGCATTTGTCCAAAAAAGGATATTTTTTATTTATTGAATTTCAATTTAGCGACTCTCACTGTATAAGTAACAATCATTTTTTTATTCACACCTGAAAAGACACTACAGGGTGTCCGGAAATTATGAGCAAAAAATTAAGGGGGTGATTCTTCTTGATGAAATATTGCCAAAAGTATCTATAGTTTTTTTTCGAAAACTCAAAAAGAAGAAAGTTATAAGCCTCCAAAGTTGATTTTTTTAAATCAATATTTTTTTATAACTTTTTTTCTAGTGTACGGATTTTCTTAAAATTTAACACACTTGCCACTGATGTTGCTTTACAACCTTGGTCGAAATTAAACTTGAATCCCTCGAAATCAAAAGGCCTTAATTGCCCTTGACCTTCAAAAAAGGCCTATAACTTTTTTCGTAATATTTTTTTCTGAGTTTTGAAGACGCACAATTGAAGAACATGAAGAAATATTCGGAAAAGGCCCTCTTTGTCTATCACGATAAAATGACCCGTTTCCGAGTAAAACTGTTTTAAACATTTGCTTGCACTAAAATTGATCACCATAAATTATGATCATTTTGCAACAACACCAAAGCATGCTTTGGAAACAGCTGCAGGGTTGCCTAGTTATGTACAAAACAGAGACATTCGTATATAAATAGACTTGGAAATGATAAAATTTTAAAATTTTTCAATATTTTTTTTAATAAAATATTAAAATAATTTTAATAAAAAAATAATAAATTGCTGTCAAAATGAAATTCAAAGCAAACGTCTTGTTTCCTAGGCAACCCTGCAGCTGTTTCCAAAGCATTCTTTTGTATTGTTGCAGAATGATCATAGTTTATGGTGATCAATTTTAGTGCAAGCAAATTTTTAAGACAGTTTTACTCGGAAACAAGTCATTTTATCGTGATAGACAAAGAGGACCTTTTCCGAATATTTCTTCATGTTCTTCAATTGTGCGTCTTCAAAACTCAGAAAAAAATATTACGAAAAAAGTTATAGGCCTTTTTTGAAGGTCAAGGGCAGTTAAGGCCTTTCGATTTCGAGGGATTCAAGTCTAATTTGGACCAAGGATGCAAAGCAACATCAGTGGTAAGTGTGTCAAATTTTAAGAACATCCGTACACTAGAAAAAAAGTTATAAAAAAATATTGATTTAAAAAAATCAACTTTGGAGGCTTATAACTTTCTTCTTTTTGAGTTCTCGAAAAAAAAGTATAGATACTTTTGGCAATATTTCATCAAGAAGAATCACCCCCTTAATTTTTTGCTCATAATTTCCGGACACCCTGTATAATTTTGAATTTTCCTCTTTTGAAAACGTCACTTCTTTCCTCGTCACTGGCGATATGACGAGGTACTTTTTACAAAAAACGTCAAACGACTACGTCACCGCCAGGTCTTTTTAACGGTTACCCCGAACCTAATTTTATGTATAATTTTTGTAGGCTCAAATAGAGTATTCCAGCTTCATCCCATATCTCAGTGCGCACTGAGATTTACTGAGGAAAATTGGAAGCCCCTCGCAATATTTCAAGTGCGTGTATAATTTCTCCAAGCTCCAGGTTTCTTCAAACGGAAAATTATTGTGTCTTTTACCTCGGAGCCCTCTCTATGAAGGTCACGTTGTCACAGAGCTTTCCCGCCTTCGGCCTACCTCGAATCAACATATACTAATCGTACGACTTTCCTGAATGTAACCCGCCGCAATCGTAAACTAAGCAAACCATTTTTTTTTTTGCTTAAACTGCGTGGTTTTAACTGTGTAGCTAAGACATAAGTCAGATTAGAAGAAGTTGATAGAAGGAGCATATTATTTGAAATAACGGTTTGATTATTTTTAATTATCTGTAGCTATATTTATGAGAAATTAATAAACATCTATAAAATGAAAGCTGAATTAATAGCTCCAGCACAATGGACTTTTCAATGGCACTTGAAGACTTCTCGTCATTATTGTAAAGTGCCAGCTGCACGAGGAATTGAATTATGAATTTAGGAGCTCGAAGCTACTAATTCCACATCAAAGAAAAACTCAAAGGGACTCAGACGACTGTCAGAACCCAGTAAATAATTAGCGATTTAGGGTTTTCAGATTATACGTGAAAAAAACAAATAATTCATCAACGAACATTATGCGCAATAAATTTCTCTAGTTCTAATTTACTGTTGATAATGTTAAATCCTTATAGGTATCCATAATAATGTTAATATTATTATAGTTATTTTTGAATTAAATCCTATAAATTCAAGAAATTCTAAAATTCAAGTCCAAAATAAAAATTACACCGGTAAGCGATCCAGGTGAGCGACTGGTGCCGAAACCAGGGACACAAAAGGATATTTGGCACAGTCTTTATAATAGCTGAAAGTCGTGCTATATTATTTTATTACCTTAAAATTGATTTTAATAATGAAAGTATTAAGCTCTCAATTCATGGCGTTGCTGAGACTACTTTTACATGTGAATCGATCTTCAGGGGATCGTGAGCCAAACATGCTGCTGCAGCGAAGCAGATATCGCTCGTGCTAATATTCATGAATAAACATGTACTTCTGGTACAGATCTCCCGGGACGTACAGTTTCAATATTCTTCTATTGAAATTTCCAGGGAAACTTCCAATTTATTCAGCTCCGTGATACAGCACCGGCACTATAGCACTAGCACTAGCACTACCTATTATACAGCCGGGTAAACCTTAAATATTCCATAAAGCATAATAACGAACGTAATTATCCTTTAAATTAGTTATTTGATCTGTAAAATCCCATTGCAATCAAAACAACCACCACTGGTTCTACTGTCTATAATCTGCCAGATATAAAATAATTGGAAGCTACATACAGGGTGTCCCATAACATGTGGGCAATCTCCCGGATTTCGGTATATTTCGTAAAAATAAATGAAAAAATAGCTATAAAATTAATTCCTCAGAGACAACCCTACAAAGATATTAGCTGTTGAAGTTGAGGGTTGAAAATCAATTTTTTGCAATAACTTTTTTATTTCTTGACCGATTTTGATAATTTTTGGTGTTATTTTGTATTATTTTGGACTGTTTAGAATAGTGTTTCATAATCTTTGGTAGCACATACATAGACCTCGGGATGGCATAACCCCCTCATTCACTTGAAAGAAAACAATTAAAATAATAATTTTACAATTTTTTAAGGTTAATTTTCCTTTTCTTTGATATTTTTTACATAAAAAATGTATCCTATTTTATTTCGATAGAGCGAACCGTTATCGAGATAAACGTCCTTCTAATAGGTGATGCGTCGCAGGAACTTTTCAAATTTCAAGTAAATTTTAACAAGATGGCTGACCTATGACAGTAAATTGAGCAGGAAACAAAACAATAACTTAATTAAACACACGTCAGTGTCAAAAGATTTCATTTCATGCAGATTCAATTCTAACTGATTTTCTGCGTATTCAGCGTTTTTGTAACTCATTTTAAAATCAGTTAGAATCTGCATGAAATGAAATCTTTGACACTAACGTGTATTTAATTAAGTTATTGTTTTGTTTCCTGTTCAATTTACTGTCATAGGTCAGCCATCTTGTTAAAATTTACTTGAAATTTGAAAAGTTCCTGCGACGCATCACCTATTAGAAGGACGTTTATCTCGATAACGGTTCGCTCTATCGAAATAAAATAAGATACATTTTTTATGTAAAAAATATCAAAGAAAAGGAAAATTAACCTTAAAAAATTGTAAAATTATTATTTTAATTGTTTTCTTTCAAGTGAATGAGGGGGTTATGCCATCCCGAGGTCTATGTATGTGCTACCAAAGATTATGAAACACTATTCTAAACAGTCCCAAATAATACAAAATAAAACCAAAAATTATCAAAATCGGTCAAGAAATAAAAAAGTTATACTTCAACAGCTAATATCTTTGTAGGGGTGTCTCTGAGGAATTAATTTTATAGCTATTTTTTCATTTATTTTTACGACATATACCCAAATCCGGGAGATTGCCCACATGTTATGGGACACCCTGTATAATGTATTGTCTACTTATTGTCTATATGTCGATATACGATTTACAATTTTTGTTTCGACTCATATACCTAGTGAGTCTCAGAGGCTCAAGTTAGCTTACGAGTATCTTTAATTTTAGCAGCTGGTCTTTTGACAGTTCCACCCTTGTGGTGCTTGCGTTATGTTCATTGAGTTTTTTTTTCCTTCGAGAGGCGTTTGATTCAAGATCGCCAGAAGCACCTCAGCCTCATGTGCTTATTATTGTTCTTCCTCCCTTTGCTTCATGTCACCCGTTTTGTCAGTCTGGTCCTCTATACTAGTTTGCACAGTCTCATCGTTATCACCAGATGTGTCGTATTCTTCCGAACTCATTTTGTAAAGTCCGTATATTTGCAGTTGTCTTCTGCGGTTCAGAGCTTTCCCATTCGCACAGAACATGTTTAGCTGTCACTTGGGGATTGCTGCATTCTTTTGCAGTTTAGGTCTCCATTGTACTGTCTCTATTTTGTGTTTAAGTGCTCTTTTAGAGAAATGTGTCCAGTCAGTAATACCATTGTGGTATGCAACTGATTTCTGCTGCTAAGTTATAATAGTTGTCTTCTTTTTGGTTCCCTTGATAATTGTTTTCCCATGTTGATTTTTGGTCCTTTTATCCCAATATTTTTACTTAACACATTATGTTTACTTGACCCCGTGGTGTACTTTTTGGTACTCACAGGGTCGATTCTGGGCTAATGTATCAAGTTCTTGTCAGCTCGTCGGCTTTATTATTGCCTGTGATTCCGCTTTCTTTGACCTCGCATCTACAGCAATGTTACTTTGTCAGGTGTTCTGTCAGACTTTCGAGATTTTCACGGCATTTCCACAGTAATCTGGACATTATCTTAGGGTTTTCTATATCCCTTAGAACCGCCTGACTGTCTGTTAATATGTTGATCCAACTGTTTTTGTTGGCCCCTTTATTTTTCTCTCTTACGCAGTGTACCAGGGCATATATTACTGATTGAATTACAGTTGCCCACTGCCCAAGAGATATGCTATGTTGAGTCTTATCCAGCTCATAGTATATGCCGGTTGGTTTCTTGATCGGTTTCCGACCCGTCTTATATCAGGTTGCTCCGATTAACCTGATGCCGTCTTTTGATTAATTCCATTCCTTTCGATCCATGATTCTTACCTCAATGTTCTTTTGGAATGTGAATTTTTTAGTCATGTGGTCTCTGTTTGCATCTAGCAGGTCCACTACCACATAGTTTTTTATTTTGTCATCTCCCAATTCCGCGTACTTGCCGCTTGGTTCTTCTTGCAGCCTTAAGCGTGCCTCGCCCATCATCATTAAATCAAGCGGAGGGAGATCTAGAAGGGCTTCCTTTACTGCAATTGGAGTTGTTTTCATTGCCTTAGTTATTCCAAGGCATGCAAGATTTTGCATCTGGCTAAGCTTGTTTATCGCGGTGATTTGTTGCATCTTTGTCCACCGTACCAAAGATGCATAACATCGATCTAATCACTCTGGTGTGTGCCCAGTGCACCAGATGTGGTTTTAATCGCCATGCATTCCCGTTAGTTCCTCTGACCATCATGAATGTTGTCTCCGAACTCTTCTTAATTCTGTCTATGTGTTGGTTCCAGGTAAGTTTTCTGTCCAAGATTATCCCAAAGACATTTCACCTTTTTCGATATTTGTACGTTCATGTCCCGAAGTTTTAATATTACTATGTCCTACAGTTTCCTTCTGTTGGTGAACGCTATGATGGTTAATTTGGAGGGACTTATATTTAATCCCTCTTCATCTCTCCATTTGGTTACGACATTCCCAGCTCTTTGCCTGCATGGCCTTTATGGGAATTTAATTTGGATTAGTATCACAAGGTCATAAGCCTATACTATGGTGTTGATTCCCTCTTGGTCTAAAGGCTTCAATAGCCACGACAAAGTTCCATAACAAGGCAGATAGTACATCTCACATCTCCCTGTGGCCACCCCCTCGCCACCAGAGCCATCATGATCTCCCCCAATAGAGATGTACATACCAATCTGTTTTTCATCATGCAGTCTATCTAACTGCATATTGTTGCATTGATCCTCAATGGATTTGAGATCGATTGTAAGGATCTGTTATCAAATGCACCTTCTATGTTCAAAAGAAAACATAATAGTACTTGTTTGTATTTTATTACGTATTCAGCCTTTTCCACTAATTGGTTAATAAAGCGGATTCCGTTGATTTTCTTGTTCTATATGCATGTTGGTCTTGATGAAGTGGTCTGTTTGCCCATTTAGCAATTTTTCTAAAGTCTTCAGTAAAAAGTGTACGAGGCTTATCGGCCTTATAGATTTCGCCCCTTCCTGTCCTGTTTTCCCAGGTTTCATTGTGGGTTAAACTGCATCAAAAGTATACGGAATTCGAAGGTTGAGGTTGTGCTTCATGAAACACAACCGAAAATCAAAAAAGCGGTCAGAGAGCCAAACCATGATCTGATATCTTAAAAAAAATTGGTCTTGACTGTGTAGGTAAGATATAGTCGCTTTACTCTGGTAATTTGGCTTCGATAACGAGCTCATTTAGCCACAGACTCATTTGTAGAGAAATAAGCCTTATAAACGGATACAAACAACCAAGCCGAGCTGGAATTCGAACCACAGACGTTTGGCAGCGTCAACGGCTTCAGTCAGTGACCTTAACCGCTGCGCCACCGCCCGCTCTATTTGACATCTTTGATTCAGGAATATTTGTACAGATCTGGACAATTCTTCATATTCGGAAACCTATTTTTCTTTCCACAGTTTCATTGTGTGCCCAGCTACCGCATCCAAACTGCAGAAGCGAGAAAATATAACATCTGACCATGCCGATTCCTCATTTTTTCCCCATTTCCACATAAGTGAAAAAACATTTTATTGAAATTAATTAACATCCTGTATTTTTGTTTCTTAGATTTTTTAATACTGAATGACATCCTCCGAAAGAAAAGAAAGTTGACTGTAAAATATGGCCACCATTTTGATAAATTATATAAATTTAATAAGACGAATACAAAATCCAATGGAATTCGAACCCATCTAAGTAGAGTAATGAATAATGGACTGATGCGATAACACTCGTAACCACCAACCGCTCTGCTAAAGCAATAATATTTATGATTGTTTTGTAACTTGTTTTTTTGAATTGATTAAGACGAATGGTCACAGGTAAGGAAAATTAATATATTTTCTTCTTCATATTAGTGTATTTTTTAACAAAAAAATACACTATTGAGGACGACATCACTTTCCAAAAATCACCCAAACTCATCAAATGTCCACCGATCGTGACCCCCAGATCACGAAAAAGTAGTTTTCCAAAATTCACCTGCCCACGATATATATATATATATTTATATATTTATATATATATTTATATATTTATATATTTATATATTTCTCCAAAATCGCGAAATTTCGATTTTAAAAACGCTCCTGTGGCTTTATCTTTTAAGATTAGTGAACGAAATTTTGGGTCCTTGTAAAGCTTGGGAATGACGTTGGATTTTCGTTGAAAAACTTTCCAAAAGTCCCATCACTTCTACAGGGTGTCCCTTCAAAATTCCAGGTATCCGGTTTTTGTCACCTCATTTCAGGTCGCAGTTTTCAATCTAGGAGACTGAAATTTTTGTGGAAGTAAGATATCCACAAGGAGTGGTCTGGTATTGCACTTGAGCAAAATCGATCGAGCCGTTTCAAAATGGCGGCCATTTTAATTTTTGGAAAAAGGACTATTTTTTGAACCCCTGTATAAGCTAGATAAAAAAAGAGTTTTATATCAAATTCACAATATTGGAAGTAAATGACTTGAAATTTAATTTCATGCAATAAAATTTGCATTTTTTCTATTAATAAGCCAGTGGCGTGGGTAGGAAAAGGGTAAAAATGGCTAAATTTCTCCAACAATTTATGAGCACATTTTTGAAGTAATTAAACTGAAATTTTTACAGTAGACAACTATACTAATAGACTTAAACCCTTGAGAATTTCAAAAAGTAAATAAGAAAAATGGCGGAGATATTCGATTTTTTTTTACATGATGTTTTTTATAAATTAATTTCTCTAAATTTTTAAAAACGCTCCTGTAGCTTCATCTTTCAAGATTAATGAACGAAATTTTTTACTCTTATCAACCTTAGGGCTGACGTTTGATTTTCGTAAAAAACATTTTCCTAGAGTTGTGTTACTTCTACAGGATGTCCCTCCGAATTTCAGAAAAAAAACCGTCCGTGAGGCACGGTTTCTGGTCGAAGTTTTCAATCTAGAGCGCTGAAATTTTTTTGGTAGTAAGATACCCTCAAGTAGTCGTCTGGTACTGTATTTGAGTAAAATAGGTAAAGACATTCCAAAATGGCGGCCTTTTCAATTTTTGGAAAATGGCTAGATTTTGAACCCCTAAATAGGCAAGATCAAAAACTTTTAAACAAAATTAACAAGATTGGAATAAACTTATTTGAAATTTGAGCTAATGCAGTACAATTTGCATCATTTCTATTAATAAGCCAGAGGCGTGGGTAGGAAAAGGGTAAAAATGTCTACATTTCTATAAACATTCATGAGCTTATTTTTGAAGGAATAGAACGGAAATTTTGATAGTAGACAACTATACTAATAGCATATTTAACCTTCAAAAATTTCAAGAAGCAAATATAAAAATGGCGGAGATATATTCGAATATTTTTAAATGATGTTTATTCCTCTAAAATTTCAAACTTTCGGTTTTAAAAACTCTCCTTTCAGTTTTTTCCGAATTTATTAAAGGTAGTGTAAAAAATAGTATTTTTCAAGTAAAGTTAGCCAGTGGCGGGCATAGGAAAAGGGACAAAATTGTAAAATTTTGCCAATTTTTTTGATTTTTAAATTTAAAAATCCATTCTAAGGCACGTGTTGAAACGAAATGAAATGAAATTATCACAGAAAATTTTTCACATTAAAGCACTACGCTAACATGACATGACTATGGAAAATTTCAAAAAGCCAATAATTTAAAAAGCGGTGAAAATATTCATAATTGAATCGCATAAAAATACACTATTTCTGCGATTGATGCGCAAGAAGGTTTTCTTTTTTGATGATAGAGGAAAATAAAAAAATTAAATTTAAGTCTACAGCCATACACACCCCACACACTAGCTGATGCAAAATAAATATCAAACAAAAAAATATTCCAAAGCTTTTGCAGCTTCTCATACCTCTCTTACTGCATCTGCTTTCACCAATTTTGTATGAAAAGCAAACTTTTACACAATTTTCAGGGTGAATCGAAGAAACCTACTTTGAGAACTTAACTGTTATTCATATTATTACCAACTTAGTTAAATGTTACCTACCTCTTGTAGTCATATCTCATCATCCCGTTATTCAACAGTAGAAATCGAGCAACAAGAAATATCGTCAAAATTACTCATTACCTCCCGTTTTTTCTTGCAGAAGGGAGTAGGTAAGTAGGTAGGTATCTTAATGTCACCAAATTACAATTACATAAATGGTTAGTCCAAAAAAAATTAGTACTACCTATAGCCTTCCAGCATGACTGCTACCAAAGCAAACAAAAAATGCACCGATAACCAAATCAGCACATATCCAATAGGTTCAAAATATTTCCTCGCCCTATCTAATCTACCGTCACTTCCAGATTCACGACTCAACGTACGGCACCGGGTCCGAAGAAGACGACTTCTTCAGCGTGTACCACCAAAGCGCTGCTGCGAACGCCCTACTCTACGTTGGTCTGGGCACGACGGCTATCGGCAGCGTCATCTTCTTCGTTGGCACCGGCGAAAAGGGCTTCAAAACACTTGAACTACGCATGATCGGACCCACTCTCATCGCTTGCGGTCTTATCTGCTGCCTCATTAGGGTGCTACTGTGCGCATGTCCATCCACCTGTCTGCGCAGTAGCAGGAAAAAGAACCGGCTCAAAGAACAGGATGGATGTGCGCACGCTGGTAGTCATTATCCTCTCACCGGGAGTAGAAGGGGCAATGACAGGGAATACGGACAGGTAAGGTTTCTCTAGACTTACTATGGAAGCTAGGAAGCACCATAAAATTAGCTTGTTTAAACTACCTTAATTATTTTATTACTGTAAATGTTGCCAAGTCCTAGCATTCTTATCGATCTTATATGATTAAGAAAAATAAACATCCATAACGAATTAATTCTTCTTTTTCCGAGGTAAATTTAAGGGGCCTTGTTTTTACCACATAAAATTTATCAGGTTCTTGGTTGGGCTTAGGACCCTCGAACCCCATCACTCTGTAACGTCATTAAAATTAATGATTAAATTAAATTTTGAGTTATTCTGATCAGTCAGTAAGACTTTAACACCTTATGTCTCTAAGACTAAAGCTCCAACGACTCATGTCTGCAGGAAAATTTTTAGCCTATTTTTGCATTTCATGGATGCCCTTTAAGTTTAAAAAAATTAAACTTTATACTTCACAGATTTTGAGGAGTGATTTAGTACACCTTCTTCGGCTGTTAACGATGATCCAAACTTCATAGCCGCTGCATTATTCCTATCTGTGTTGGGGACATGCGCACAGAAACTTTCAGTTTTTATAAAATAACGAAGATCTCGCGACGAAAAATCGCGGGTTCTTGCTCTAAAAAAAAATAAAAGCGAAGCTAAAAAAAACAATAATGTATCATCAACTAATTCTTCGTGCATTTCTAGGTGGAGCACACCACTCTCCTGAACAAAACGAATCGTAAGAAGAAAGTCTCCATAGTTCCTCCAAATTACTCGTTACCGAGCACGAGTACGAGCGAGTTCAAGGACCTACCATGCGTCGCGACGCATCAAGTGAAAACGGAGCCAGTTCCTATGCCGGTCATTCCCCAGATCAACCTCCCTCCCGACCTGTCCGACGAGGAGCAAGCGTCGGGAGTGCGTCGCGACGATTCCATAATCGAGCTGCAGAACCTGGACCTCTGCTACGACGAGCAGAGCATCTCCAGTGACGGCAGCGACGGTGTCACAGTGGTAGAGACGAGCAGAAGTGGAGTGTCGAAACTCACCAGATCGAGGGAACCAGCCAACGTTAGTAATCCAGACGAGGAGACTTGTCTTAGTGTTGTGATAGAGAGAAGTGACAACAGTGACAGCAGTGACGGGATACCACAAGTGGGAAAGATCAAAGAACATGGAAGAAGTGACGACAAACAAACTCACAGTGGAGTTGTTCTCAGTCCGTTACAATTGGGACAATAATTCATTGTTATAGTGTTAGAGTATGCGATAGTTGATGTATGTACAGGTTTTCATAAGATTGTCATTAAGTAAGAGTACAAAAAATAAGTTAAATTGCTCAAGTGTTATACCTGACCTGACTTAATTCAGTCAGTATAACTGATGCTGCAGATTGGTAAATTGAATACAAAGCACCTCGTTTTTTCGTCCTCCCCAACCTTTAATTTTGAAAACTCAATATCGTCGCAACATATTTGCAATGGCCTTCTTAAATCTCACAAAAATTCCTGCGTCCCATTGTAGATACAATATAAATCATCAGATGACAATGAGACATCCGCGCTTAGGTCTTCAAGTTCGTCTTCCTCTGAACACCGAGTACTTTTGGTCAAGGAACTAACAGGTGTGGTCCTGACCTGTACTTAAAGGCACTTGCACTCTCATGTCCTAAGTTTTAAAAGTTTAAAATTTATCGCATAAGGCCTTATTAAAACCCCAGTGAACTTATTAAATCATGAGCAGATATATTTTATGAAAATTGATAATAGTGCTTGAGCAATCTCACTTTAAAAAATCTCTCAAAATCTCAAAATCAATCCTCTTTTAAAAATAATTTTTATAAAAAAATGGCATCGACGTCATTTGACATTGATAACTTCATTTCATAGTCTTTTCAAATTGAAAATAATTCTACTCAAAGCTTTTTTATTGAAATTGATTCGATTGCAGTCAAACAGTGAATTAACCTGAAAAAAAATCAAAATTTTATCGATCAATAATTTTTTTTTCTAAATGTAACACTTGTTTTGGCTCTAATTCTTTAATGACGGGAGTCACTGATAATCCCTATTTTTCCAATAATATAGAATACGGCTGAGTTTAGATTAAAAAAAAAAAAACAGGAAAAAGTGTTTCTGCCCCCAGAATCTCTAATTTGAAAAAAACAATTCTTGCAGTGTTTTTTCCGGGATGCCTGGGCCCCCAAACACCCCTCGATCCCATTAACTTACAATTCAGAGGCCTCCTAAAAACATTTTTACCAGGCCCTCTAACACCTAAATCAGGCTTTGCTTCCATTAATTAAATTCACGTTTAAATTCAAAAGTCATATGAATCACAGAATTTTCTATCACAAATCGAAACGGTGACCAAAAAAATAAATCTTGCAGACTTGGTCGGCTGTAGATGACAAAACTTTTGTCTACTTTTGTATACTTTTGTAGTTATTAATAAAAAGTTATAACCGAATATATTTCTTCAAGCTGATAACCTTCTGAACCAAGCTGCAGCTGCTGCGCGCGCTGAGATTGACAGAAGGTACAGAAGGTATATATTACTGATCAGTAGTCCCTTCAAACTTCAATACTACCAACAGTACCAACTCAGAAGAATTGTTGGTTCTTCTGTGCTACCAATAAGAAATTCTGAATCCTTTTTGCCTCACGCGGCTGCTGCTGTGCGCGCTTGTATGTGGCAGTACATATCCATTGCATGGTCTCCTGTGGTAATTATAAATAGAAATGTTGTTATGACTCCAGTACATAATTACTGAAAAAGTTTGAATTGAGTTGACTTCATTTTTTTTTGTTTTATTATGTCAACCTTAGGAAATTTTTGCCAACAAGTACCTGCGTATAATTTTTTATTATTATAATTCTGAAAATTTGCCAATCCAAAATTCCATTTCAACTTAATTTCCAAACTATAATTCCAAGAACTGGCATTGTTTCTTTTATCCCTTACATTAATCATAGCTTTCTGAGTAAATCTAATAATATGCAATAAAGATGCCATTCATTTTATGTGTTCAAGCGATTATGCAAAACTTAGTTTAGAAATCGATGAAATAAATAATGATTCGTTTGCATTTCAAACTGATAATGGAAACCTGTACAAACAAATTAAATTGTTAGTACCTAAATGGAATTGATTTTTATAACAAAAAATGTTCGATTATAATTACGAATTAGTTGTTTTGCTCGGAAAGCAAAATAAAAAGTACTGATAAAAGTAAATATAATGGAACATTTCGATAAAACAAAGATTTTCAGAAAGCGAACTGAAAATGAATTTAAAGCGCTGTTCAGTTGATATTTGCGTTGCGTTCCTATTTTTCGAAGCAACGTGAAATTATTGAGTAAAGTAATATTTGCTAACGATTTATTAACCTAGGGTGCCTGTAACATTTTTCTCTTTGATTCCTTAAGATTATTAGGAATGTTATTTCCAATCGCTTATCTACACTTTTTTAATTTATTAAAATAAACGCAGTTTGCGATTTTCAAGCAATACTTATTGGCCTAATTTTCTAAATCGCCTTTAATGACCTTCTTAGGTTACGGTACATGGAAACATAATTTTGGGTTCGTTGTGACTCCATCAATTTATTATTATATCCAAAAATACCAATTTTATATGCAAAAAAAAAGCAGATCAGTTGCAAAAATTACTACCTAGTCAGTCTCACCAACGCAAAATTATTTCTACACCCTTCCTAAGACTGTACAGTCATTAATGGTATAGTAATATTAAAATAACGCATACATTAAGTTAAAATCTGACTTGAATATACTTAGTTTAAAAAAATAAATAGGCAATTATTTACAATTATACATATTTACATTAAATCAGTAATTATTATATTACATCCTTCAACTCAAGCCTTATTTACCTATTCATGATCACTAGAGCCGAATTTTTCTCCACTTTTAGAGATGTATGGCAATTGTAGATGTTCATTTAATGTTCATGTTATGTCGTTTTTTTTTTTTTTTTGTTATAAATTCCCGAAACATTTTACATTGTGTTGTAATAATAACCCAGATCACAACCCGGTTACGTGGGGGTTGCAGAGGGAATATTTGACGGGATAGAATTTCGCCCTGGGTTTTTTTTCAAACTTTTTGGGCCAAGCGGTTTAGCAAAAAACTTTGGCAGGCTAAGGTTTACCCCAGGCCCATATATAAAATTTAGGTAGGTTACTGGAAGAGAAAACTGACTTACCTTATTTAATTGATTGTGTAATTTCAGGTAATACTTTCTCCATTGGGGTAGTTTTGTTTTCATTTATTTGTTCTGAGCTGTATTTGATTTTTTTTATTAATTGATGTTTTTTATTAATCACCCCTTAGTTCAATTTCTTATTTTACTTTTTCAATTATTTCTCTCCCTTTTATAGGGCTTTTTATATGGCTGACAAGGACTTCATAATACAATCATTTGTTAGTTTGACTAGGTGAATATTTACCTTAATTTATTAAAACAATAATAAAATAATTTCAACAGAAATATTTATTCCTTAGCCTATATTAATAAATATGGACCGCACCTTCCCTATCTTAGCTTGAAGTCAATTTTGGTTTGTTGATATTCTCTCTCGCACTCATATGCTGCTTCTGGCGGGGTAAGAGGAACGACGTAAAACGTAAACAAACAGAACGCAACGGCAGTGGCGCGCTCGAGTTCAGTTATAGGAAATGTAATAATTACATAAATTATAATAATGATCATAATATTCATAATATTAATATTTTATTTGCAGTTTTTGTTACAAAAAACATAAATTATGGGAATACTAATAGATATTAAATTAAGAAAATATATACTTATACCTACCTATACAAAATAAAAGGTACAAAAAGGTAATAATAATTTAGCAAATAAAAAATCGATAGGAAAGTCGGAAAGCAATATACATCAGTAGGTACCTAAAATATTTTTTCAATTTCTTACATATTTAGTTGATTTTATTCTAAAAATAAATTAACCGAACCTAATTGAAAATATGTCAGATACCTAATCACTAATTTTAAAATGCCCTGTATTACTAAAGTTTTGTTCTGATATTGCTGGGAGTGAATTCGTCTCAATTTTAGAAGAATTAATTGCCGATAAAAAATGAAAGATCATGGAAAAAGTTCACCACATTTTAAAAATTTGCACCTTAAAATTAGTAATAATCTGAATTTTTTTAACGTTCGTGCAACCGGGTCAAAGTCTTCTATTTCATATTCTTTGATGATATTGTTTGAATATTATTCCCCCTCTCCATATTCTAATTATCTTAAATTAGAGGTTGACAATAATAATAGGTAATATACTTTCAAAAAGTCAGTATTTTTTATTTATTTAAACGGAAAAATTTTCCAAGTTGCATTTTTCAAAGTATTCAGTAGGTATTCAGTACGCTTTCGAAAATGAAAAAAAAATGTCAAACAATAATTGCTTTCACAAATTAAAAGATAAAACACTTACACTACGCTACGCCCATGACCATATGTATGCTTTGTTTTGATTGACGGCTTTGCGTTGCTTACGTAGGAAACTGATAGACTTACCTTCTTTCGAAGTTTTCTCACAAACAGAACACGTTTTCGCCACTTTTTTTAACTTAATTGAAAAATTAATTATTAAAGCTTAAAACGAGTGAAAGCTAGAGCTGAAAATATAAATAACAAGGAACTTACAACTGTTTGAAAAACACGAACTCTTATTATGATATTATGTAAACAAACGGTCTGACAGGATGTAAACATTCATGTTGCCAGATGTAGCAAAGTAAAACGGGTATAAGGGATCCATCGATGTTTATTGCCCACCAATAACACTGGAGAGGTTGCGCTCTTTCATTGTAAGTGCCAGTTTCATTATTGATCTGGCATTCATTATTTTGAACAGTCTTGTTTGGAGAGAGAGGGATGTCGGAACACTTTTTCAGTGTTTATGTCTTGGTTCATATTTATTAATATAGTTTAAGATTTATTCCTAAGTATGTACAAACCATTAAGACAGAAATTTTGAGAACGTACACAGTGACAGAAATACAACACTTAATAGGAGAATTAAACCTGGCGTTATTTCCACCAAGTAACTTCCTTGTTGCAAAATAAAATAAAATTTTATTTTTAGTGCACCAGCTTTCTTTATCTACCTTTATTTTTCGCAAACTTTATTTTAGTTCGTTTGTAGAATCCCAAAGTAATAATACTCCTGCGTTGTTCCAAAGAATCCCAGCAAGGCGCTTCACTTGTGTCTGTTTTTCACCTGTAGTTTAAATCCACGGAGTTATTATTTTTATATCTCTAAAAATATAAAATAGCCCTCCTAAAACCTAAGTTCAATTTGTCCCTTTTATTTAAAAGCCTTTCAAAGCCCTTCAATCCTATTTCGCGATTTATTTCTCAGATTTTATAAATCTGAATTTCACCCTTTAACTCCCGACCACTTACCATATAGTGTCGACAACAACTGAGTTCGCGAGTTGAGACCTACGCTCCCTGAGTCTAGGTCTATCTGACTTGATTCCGGAACGAACTCGTTCCCTTAGTCCCTTTTATCCTGGTACGCCAACCAGTTCTTTTAGACTTCCTGTAAGTTTAAACCCTTTGCACCTGAACTCAGTAGTTCCCTTATTTAACTTCTTTTTCCTCTGGTCTGTCAACCAGATCAGAGATAGACTTCCAAATTTAGTCTACTGATCTAAGTCGATCCTTTTTAATCCTTGATAAAACTTGATTTCACGTGCCCCTAGACTCCCTGAGTCAACACGCAATCAATTAAGGCTCTTCTCACTTTCACCTGCACTCCGTAATGATGTCACGGCGCTATAGGTTTTAAAAGCTCCTGACACGGGACATTGCATTGGCCTAGGTGACGGCCTAGCCTAGATTCGCGTCGCTGCTCGCCGCAGACTACCGGCGTTGTCAGCGGGAGTCTAAGTTCTTCTCCCTACTTGGACAATAATTCTATTTTTCAGGAGCTTGACCAATTGTGTAGGTACTCATCCGTTTTCCCCCTTTCTGATTTTAGTCTCGCGACGATAGAAATCAAATTGTTTATAATCTTGTAATTTGTTCCCTTGTTATTTTTGTTCAATATGTTTAACTGTACATAAGCTAACTTTTAGCATTATCTCATTGGTTCAAGTTTACCTGGTTCCTTTATTACTTTAATGAAATGTCGTCATTACCTTTATGGGATTAAAACTCTGCTTCAGTACCACTTAACAAAACGGTTTTTGAGTATATACTCTCGTTTTAATATTTCTTTTAAGAGCAATAATTTTATTAATTCCCAAAATTCCTACTTAATAAATAAACAACAATACTAATAAACACAATGTCTCTTCATTGTGTTACAATGAGTGAAATGTTTCAGCAAATAGAAAAAAAAACGATAAAACATAAGGAGGAGCACCTTCAGTTTCCGGATAGCCCTTTTCTTTTTCTGGGTTAATTTGCACTTATTTCTGCTACTTTTGTCCCTTTTCTTGAAGAATTATTTTTAAACTCAAGTGCTTTTAGATAGTACCAGATGCAGGACACATTAGATGCATCATCATCAACGAAATAACCGAGGATGCAACATCAAGAGCAATAATTAAAGAGTTGTAGCTATAAATAAAGGGTTCAATTTCGTCTTCCGATCCATCGCTATACCGCACTAAGTTGTTATACCACCACCACCCCACCAACAAAAGCAACTTGCTCATTCATCATTTCCTCCAAAAAAAATTCGTTAATTTCCGTTCAAGCCCATCTGGATGATGAAACGTAGACCCTCATCAGCAAAAAAATCGTGACCATCTTCCACTAGCCAATTAGCGTGATCTTCCGCTCATCGTCTGCTAATTCAGATTCTCCCTAATCAACAATAATAATTATTAACGAACATTTGGCTCATCTCTATGCGTAATTCTAGTTATGGGTACGGTTTCTTATTGTTTGAGTTGAAACAATACCTCCAGCGCTCTCTAGTGACGTCGAGGGTAGAATTCTCGAGCGTTATTCTCGAATTATACGCCATTATTATATCTTACTACAACTAAATGGCTCATACACTTATTACGAATCATGTTTTTAGAGAATCAATGCTAATCACTACTGTGTCCCTATTTATGGTCCTGTCTACTCTTAAACATGATAAAAAATTTACTATTTTCGCTACTTTTTTACCTATCTTTACGTATTTCTATAAAATTGACCAATACTATAAACAATAATGTGTATGCGTTATTTTAATAAAGAATTATATTATTGCTATAAAATTATATACTTCCACATTATGTGAGCAAATTACAATCACAAGTGATGTTATTTATTCTTTAATACTTTTGCAATCAAATAAACGACAAATAAATTAGAATACAATAGAATCATGTATTGTTATCAATCAAAAGTGACTATCGTTTCTCAATTTTTATTATACCTACGAAGTTTTTTGTGTTATTTTTTATTATTGTTTAGTAAATTGAGTAGGTGAAATACTCCAAAAATGTATTTTTCTAGCTAGATAGAAACATAAACTAACAAAAAAAAAATTATATACCCTAAGTATACTTATCCTTACCTAAGTTCAAGAGAAAATTCTGAAATATTTAAAACGATAAGTATAATACTTATAGATAGATACAAAAATACAAAAATGGAATTTCTGTTCTGTGTTTTTACCTACTCATACACTAATAATAATTATTATTATAAATAAAAGTCAGAAAAAATGTTTGTTCAATTTATTTTCTTTCAACACTCACATAAATAGAAAACTGTACGTTATTCTGAATAACTAACTGTATGAATAGAAAACTTAAAAACACTGTACTTTTATGTAAGATACGAATTAAAATTATGTATAAAATACAGATCAGTCGTTATGACGTTGTTTTATACATGATTTTTATAATGAGAAATAATTATAATAAAGTTATATAGAAAACAAAATTGGATATATAAATATAATGGGTACTTACATATCGGAAATAATAAAAAATACACATAAACCTGGTTTTATTTCCTTTTAGTACTCATGCAGCTACCTACCTAATAAGTAATAGTAACCTGGATTGTTTTTAAATTAACTTCATTTAAAAGTCGATAAATTCAGAAAAATCGCTCCAGTAGGTAGTATATTCTACAGCCTCCGTCGATAAGTTGTCGAATTTAAGTGAGCGGATGGTCGCCTCCGCATCTTCTTCTGGAACTAAAGTAAAATAGAGATTATACAGATATTCATAGATAGGTTCCGTTTCTTGTTTGTTCTTTAAATATTAATGTAACGGTTATATGAATTATGAAAGAATACAAATCTTATTAGTATAAAAGAGTATTAACAGTAGAACGAAAAAACATGTACATACCTATAACTATTTCTTATTTCCCATGCAGTATCTTGGAGAAGGAAAAGGCGAGTGAACTACAAACTTGTAACAGGCATCATGCAAATTACTAATAAAAATATAATAATTATCTTACCTGAAACTGTTTATGGAACACTTGTTAATTATTTCACTTAGGGTAACTCGCACCGATATTCGCACCAATACGACGCGGCGACGGGAATCAACGTAGGTACTGACTGACTAGCAGAAGGACGCCTCTCATGCTTCCTGTTGCGTTGTGGAGTACCTAACTACGTACGATATCCGAATAAAAGTATGATATAGTGAGAATCAACGCATTATTGGCTCAATGTTAGGGACGTTGACGAAATGAAGTAAAGTATCGACTAATCATCAAGTGCCTTATCCCAATGAACAGCATTATTTTAATAAAACAGCTCCCCATTACCTAATACCATTTTGCATTGATACAATAATTACTGTCAAGCTTTAGTCCATTATTATTATACATTATAACAATGAAATGTTATGATATCTTGTGAGTCAGTGGTGAACATTTTGTGATCATTAATTCCATGTTTTTGTTCCTTGTGTAAATGAAATTTTAATCATATGCATCATTTTCTCACATCCAGGTAATGTGATTATTACATGATTATTATCAACAAGGCAACATTCTATTAATGAAAAAGGTTATCAACCAATCATCAAAATTCATACTTTCGGTGATTGTATTAATAAAATACACATTGTGGTAATTATTTTGCAGTCAATCAGCCGTAGGAATGAATATTAGGACAATGATTTCTTTCTGTGCACCTGCACTTATATCAAACTGTGTTCTTACTTAAGTCACACCAAAACGGCATTTTCAACAATGCCTCTTCAGTGAAACAATTTTTGATATCTCCTCGAATTTAAATTTTGACATTTGACAACTGTCACCTGTCATTTATTACATCAATATTTATTACTCTGATTGCAATTCCTTCTCATCTCTTCAACCTTGTGACGTCTTTATCTTTAACATTCCTCCCTAAGTAAGCCTTCAAAAATGAAATTATCTTGAAGGGTGGGCAAAGAGCCCTAAACTAAATATTACCTTTACAATATAACAACTTAATATATAATCAGCAATGGTTAACATAACGCAGCTTTTACCTTAATTTCTATTAGGTGCTTTTCAACTTCATTGGTGGGATCTGAATGTTATGAACTGCAACCTGCTCTTCTCGCGATTGATTTACATATTCTTCACTCTTCCATCTTCAGCTCTACAACTACAACCACCGTTCTTTTTCTGCTGGACTTGATTCAATAAAAACCTGAATTAAATTATAATTTCGTGGTTTTCAAATTTATATTTCCCTCCATCTTGGATCTATCCTTTGCAAACCACACAAATGCATATGCGGCGAATTAGTAACAAACCAACAAACCTATAGGAATCCATGGTCTTTCATGCGCAAAAAGTGCAGGTCATTATTCTCGTCACTTCTCGCTTTAATAAATGAAACGCTTAGGCGCGCTTTTGTAGCTGCTAAATGATGGTATGCCAATACCTAATTCCTTGGAAAAATGGTCAATGTCTGGTTTGGGACGCCACCTGCTCTGATACTTTAGCCCCTTCCCACCTACAATCATCTTCAAAACATGCAGGTTCTGTCGCTGAGAGCAGTGCTTCAAGAAAAAAAGCAAAATTCAAAAAAATTATTGAAGACTACATTTTTGCCCCTTTTGCTGTGGAAACTCTTGGTCCATGGTGCGCTGAAGCCATTCATCTCGTTGATTGCTTAGGAAAATTGATTGCCTCTTGTTCTGGCGAACCTCACTCCAATTTCTATCTAAAACAACGAATCAGTATTGCCATCCAAAGAGGTAATGCAGCCTGCGTAATGTATCATCCCTCCTTCTGCTTCGATGGAGGAAATATTCTATTTACTTTACTATTATTACTATTTACTATTATCTATACTATTATTACATTACTATTATCTGTTTAAATTTTTGCAATTTATAAATTGCTCTTGTTTTATTATTTAAAATTGTCAAATGTGATATAATTCAATAAAAATTAAAATTTCCCACTTATGCACTTTGAGATCTATCTCGAAACTGCTTCTTAAGGCTCCATTTTTTTATTAATGTTCTAAATACCTACACAAATTATACATATTGAATCGACGAAAGAAGACCTAATGGATGTAGATGGGCAATCCTTGTTTTTGTAAGCGATAAAACACAGCTGATTGTAGATGTTTTACTCTGCTTTTGGTAAACCTTTCTTCTATTCACCAAATGATATAACCAAGTTCGACAAGCAATGACAATCCACGAAAAATGAATTTTGGACAAACTACGCAGCCCCTTTTTAATCTGGGCTATTCCTACGTGAATTGGGTCGATTTCTTCGATATCAATCTACACAACCCCGCTGAAGTAAATTTGACAGTGACAGTATTTTGACATTTAATTATTTAGAGTGACGTTAAACGAAAATAATTGTTTAAAACGTTGTTAGATGCACCCCTTTTTATTATAATTTAAGGTATTTGATTATAATCATCAATGGCATCATTGTGATCTTCCAATAATAGTAGCCTGTAAACAATTTTTAATTATTTAGCTCTAGTTACCTAGAAAAGTTACCATAGTTACAGTTGCTATGTACGTATAAACTTATTCCTTATTTCAGTCTTGTATGAACTATCATAGAAGACAGACGTAAAAAATTAGAAAGAAAATTTTTTATCGTCCTATTATTATTTAACCGATTTTTAAAAGGTAAGTTTGACAATGAATAGTTTTATAGAAGAGAAAAGCAATTAGAAATAGGAACTGTTAAAGCAGAATGTGTTTAATATTTGTGAATTTTTTGCAGAATTTTGATTAACGATAATGCCTAGCACAACCATGGAAAGAGTCTTGGAGGCTTCGTGGACATCATGGAGAATGGTATGTACCTATTTCATTTTTAATTATTTCATAAATTACACTCTATCTATAATTAGATGTTCTCGATAGAGAAGCAATGTCAGGATCGGCACAGACAAATTCAAATTTCGCTCGCACAATTTTTACTTTAATTATTGGAATGTAATGAATGTTTTTTATTTTAGGACACGATGCCAAAAGAGACTGACGTACGTAATCGGCAAAAGCTAGACGAACTGCGATGCCGTTACGCGCGTTTACGCTATTATAATTATTCACCCCAGGAGCAGCAACTCATCGAGCAACTCCCAGGCTTTCGTTGGGCACCCACTTGCAAAGATGTGGCTGCCCATCAGCAGGTCACCAAGCCAGCCAATAAGGTCGCTCCCAAGCCTATTTTTGGGAGTAGGCGTTTTGGTTGGTTTGCGGGAGGGACTTTTTGCGTTGCTGTTGGTGGGGTAATATTATGGCATTATTATCGTTAGTTATTTTTTATTATATTTATCGTTAGTTATTTATTAAGAGTTACTGAGTAAGGAGGCCACTCGTTCTTCTCGGTCCCTACTAAGGATAGGGGGCGAGCAGGATGAGTGGTTGGGTGGTGGAAGAACTCATAAGGTAGGATCTGCTTATGGATGCCATAAACATACCCTGGCTTATGGGTGGGCCTTATTAAACATTATTATTATTCAGTACCATTGCGGGGTTTTTTTTTCAGGAACTTATACTTACAGGAACTAACTTTTATACTTTTAAACAATTTTTTAATAAACTTTTACGTCTTAAATGAGTTTTATTTATCCTTGACTTTTCATTATACCTACGATTGAAATTTTCTCTTGTTTTATACTATAAAGTTTTAAAAAAATGGCTCATAAGTTCAAAAGAGGGAGCTTAAGGTGTTGATTTTCAAAAATTTCCAGATTTTTTTAGAATAAACGTCAGAAGTGACATTTATATTGATTCTATCATTTCAATTCATTACTTCCAAAGAGAATTAACTAGACAGGAGGTTATCTGTAGTAAAAAATTGGCTAGGGAACCAGTATTACCTCTGACTAGGGTAGCGCATTCTCATTCTCACAAAAAGTTGGGAAAAAATTTGGAAGTGTCAAATTTAACTTCATAAACGTCAGATTTTCCATGAACGTACAAATGTCTAAAAATTCTCATAATTTGTTATTAAGTCCGCGTATTAAAACAAAAAAAGGAAACTTTTGCTGCGTTATAGGATGTTTTAACAATAAAAAGAGGGCTTTCTACTTGTTCGCGTTGCTTAAAGGTAACTTTCTTAATATTTTGAGCTCATTATAGTCCTCTATCAATATACTTACCTTACTGGGATTTTCTGGACAAAAAATGCAACCAGCCCCATCAGCAGGCAGTTATGATTGCAGAAAATATACGGAGCTCAGAACTTCCGTATTCCTAGAAGTTTGTCAGGTAAGTTTTATCACATCTTGATGAATCTTATTTTTAAGGATCAGTATATGGGTACTAAGATCACACTGCCATTTGTGTGTCTACCAAGACGCTTTTTCTCAGTTACTACGTTGGATATCGAGTTAAAAATTATACCCAATACTAAATTCTACAACTTCATAGATCCTATAAACCCGTAATATGTTTTTAATACCCACTGAAAGAGATTTCTATTCGTGTTATTATTTTGTTTCATTTTTCAAACTTCGCTTTTTTCCGCTTGATACCTACGCCTGTGACCAAATGTGCCAAAAATATGACATCCAGCTGTTCAAACATAACCGTGTTAAGTAAACGTCAACGAGTGAATGCGCTACCCTAGTAAGCGTTAGTGTCGGTAATACAGGTTCCCTAAAATTGGCAACAAAATAGCGCCCTCCTCCAACCTGGCAAGAACTAATCTTAGCCGGCACACAAACAGGTCCTATATTAATTTAGCCTTGATACAAATGTCAATTTTTTTTTTTTCATAAAGTCAATGAACAATCGAATTTTTTTTTAATATTTTATTGAATAAAAATTTGACTATTTTTTACATTTTAAGTAGGTAATCATAAAGTTTAGTTATTTTTAAAGAGCCTACAGCGAGCAGATAACGATGGGTATCATTTCCGATCATACGAATCGTAGGCGCCGAGTGTTCGAACGTCCAAGGGAATAATGACCATTCTCCGCGAGATGAAGTTCTCTTCGATTTTATGCAAAAATTATCATAAGTACTGTTATGGTATTCATTTATCCCCCTTTCTAATTTATTATTATTTTTTTTTCTTTAAAAAATTTTATACCATAAACAAATTTTTATTATTATTGTTATTTATGAGGGCACTCTCTTTCCCAGTTGTGTTCAGTTGCAAAAATTTTGGTTTTAATTTAACTGGATTTTAAATTTGAAATTTTATAGAATAAATCGTTGAATTTATGACTTAGTCTTTTGCTTTTGGTTTTCCTCTTTTGTCAATTGCTTTTCCTTATTTGTCAAATGATTTTCTTATTTTTCTATCTATCAACGATTGTAGTCATTGATTTATCAATCAATTTCCTTATATGTCAAATCAGTTTCACTTTATGTCAATTGCTTTTCCCATTTACTTGCAGTGACAGTATCATAATATTGGAAAAGCATTTGATAAAAAAGGAATCTCATTTGACAAAAGAGGAATTTCAATTGAAAAATCACGCACTGACGTTTGATAAATGGGAAAAGCATTTGACAAATTAGGAAAAGCAATTGACAAAAGACGAAAACCAAAAGAAAAAGACTGTATTGTAACTTTCACAAAAATTTTATTAAAAAAAAAAAACTACAAAAACCTACCTTGAGCTCTCTGAATTTTAAAATTTGTTATACCTACTCTAACAATTTAAACTAAATACAATGCCAAAATCTTACAATAATATACAGAGCGGTGTTCGTTATAATATCCTTCTTCATTATAAACCTTTCTCTAGTCCTCTGCTTCTTTTCTTCTTTACTATGTCTCTCACAGCACTTTTTCAAAATTCTCAACCTGCTTCTCCGACACCGTCTCTCGTTATCACTTAGCCTTTACAAATAAAGCTTCTCTCTCGTTCTCGTAGCCTCTTTCTCTTTTTCTTACTGCTTCTCTTCCATTTACTAATAAATCTTTGCTTTCTGTTACTTTATCTTCTTTTCGAAAATCACCCAAACTCATCAAATGTCCACCGATCCTGACCCCCAGATCACGAAAAAGTAGTTTTCCAAAATTCACCTGCCCACGATATACAGGGTGTCTCTGAAAGGTGCGGAAAAAAAGCTACCACAAATTCCTGAGGCCTAAATAAGCCGATCTAACCCAACTTATCTCTGTCCAAAAGTGGATGATTTCGAAGATACAGGGTGTCAAAAGTTCAATTTGGTTTCCGTTTTTCTTAAATAACTTTTTTAATAATTGGTATATTTCCACAATATTCGTCTGAAGGGGCTTTTGTGGGGTGAAAAATTAAAAACTGCAATCATTTTTATTGTAAAATTTAGAGGGCGCCACCTGCGGTACCTTGAACACATTCAAAACGAACTATCTTTTTTGGGCCACTCTGTATTTAACTTTTAAATAAAAATTCTTATTCTCCAACGTCTTTTCTCAAAAAAAGGCATACGTGGTAAGAGTTGATTTGAGCAGCCGTTTCTGAGATATCTGGATTTAAGAAAATCACTACGTGCATGGCCAGGCCTAAGTAAGTAATTGTATTAATTGAACACAATTTGAAGCAAAGGCGTTGAATTAAAATAACTGTCACTGAAAGCTACAAAAAAACGACTAGGTACATAAATGTGGATTTAACTTTATAGGTACTTTAGTTAAAACAGTCAATAAGAGAGTTATCAACAACAAAAATTTAGTTTAATTTAATAAAAAAAAAAATGCTTTTATCAAATGTTCAACATGATCTCCATTTTCGTGTATACAAAGATTTATACGTTTTAAAAAATTAAATTGAACTCTTTGGAGCATTTCGTGATCATTTTTCAAAACGTCCATTCCGGTTTTAATACGTCTCCTTAATTAACCTTCTGTATTTACTATGGCCTAGAATACACAAGGGTTTTCAAAGTTCCCCATAAAAAGTAATCCATCGGTGTCATAGCAGGCGATCGAGCTGGCCAACTTGTGGGTGCATCATTGGCTCTACCTATCCATCTATTTGGATACTGTTCGCTCAAATAATTACGTACATTTATCGAAAAATGTGGAGGAGCACCGTCATGCATAAACCACATTCATCTTTGAAGTTCCAAGGGCAGGGGATCAAACAAGTGTGGTAATTCGTTTTGCAGATGTTCCAAATAATTTTCGCCACTAAGTCGAGGTGGTAAAATGACAGGACCAATTATGAAAGTGTCTATGATTCCTGCCCACATATTGATCCTAAACTCATGCTGATAATGGCTTACTTTTGATAAGTAATGGCTTACTTTAACCGCATGAGGATTTTCTCCAGCATAGATATGTACATTGTGCAAATTAGTTATGCCACTCCGCGTGAAACAGGCTTCATCTGTGAATAAAATTCCTTGTGTAAAGTTCCTATCCTGATTCTTCTTGGAAATGAACCGGCAGAAAGCTAGACGTGGTTCATAATCATGGGGTAAAAGTTCAACATGAAATGGGTGCAGTAATTGTTCTCTGGTTACCCTGTTAACAATATCTTTGCATACACCTAGCTCTAAGCACAATCGTCTGGTGCTGAGTTTAGGATTTTCTTCAATCCTATTTAAAATATCTTCCTCAACCTCTGGAGTTCTTATCGTACGTGCACGACCTTAATTAATAGAAACAGGCGTAAACCTACCTGTTTCACGAAGACGTCTTTCATTAAAGGTTTTATGGTTTGGTAAACGACGATTCGGAAATCGTTCACTGATAATCTGCAAGATTCTAAACCATTTCCTTGGCAATATTCAAAAACCAATAACATATCGTTCATTTCTTCATTAGTATACTGTACGGGCATTACTAAAGTAAATTTGAAAATTGTTTGACAATTCCAGTGTATGCTTGAATTGTTTTTTTAGATTCGATTTGACACCAATTACTTACTTGGTTTATAGTGACAGTGATCTCGTTGATGTAAATTCGTTAAGTGGGTCCCGTGGTGTAGTGGATAGAGCGTTCGTCCACCAGCCGGTAAACCTTGGTTCGAAACTCACCAGCAGCCGAAAAGTATTTGTTGTGCTACTCGAGCCAAAATCTGGATGTACCTTGTGGAAGGCAATGGAAAAGCACCGCATAGTACTCTGCCTCGTAATACTTCTCAATAGTGCCTTTCGGACTCTTCCGATAAAAAGGGTCGCCCCCAAAAGAGTGAACTTCAACAGTACGCGCACCACACGCATATGTGAGAGGTAGCTCACACCTGAAACCTGGTATGGCACTTTAAGTAAAATAATTTTAATTCAATGCCTTCGCTTCAAATTGTGTTCAATTATTACAATAATTACTGATAACTACTTACTTAGGCCTGGCCATGCACGTAGTGATTTTCTTAAATCCAGATATCTCAGAAACGGCTGCTGAAATCAACTCTTACCACGTATGCCTTTTTTTGGGAAAAGACGTTGGAGAATAAGAATTTTTATTTAAAAGTTAAATACAGAGTGGCCCAAAAAAGATAGTTCGTTTTGAATGTGTTCAAGGTAACGCAGGTGGCGCCCTCTAAATTTTACAATAAAAATGATTGCAATTTTTAATTTTTCACCCCACAAAAGCCCCTTCAGCCGAATATTGTGAAAATATACCAATTATTAAAAAAGTTATTTAAGAAAAACGGAAACCAAATTGAACTTTTGACACCCTGTATCTCCGAATTCATCCACTTTTGGACAGAGATAAGTTGGGTTAGATCGGCTTATTTAGGCCTCAGGAATTTGTGGTAGCTTTTTTTCCGCACCTTTCAGAGACACCCTGTATAAATATATATTTATATATACACAATTTCTCCTTAATAACTACCGAAATAGTTATTAGTTGGGATACAATAAGGGTTTTCGGTCACGTTCAAGGTCTGGGCTAATTAAAACAGTATGATCATGTGTACTGACTTATATTTCGGAGATTTTTGTCTCCTTCTTCAGAGTCTGAAAATATCTCAATGAACATATTGAACAATCATTATAACAGTGAGAAACCTACCGTACTAATCTAAATAAAGGCTGCATAACAGAAAATGTTTCGGAATAACTGCGATTTTCTGTTATGCAGCCTGATTAGTACGGTAGGTTTCTCACTGTTATAATGATTGTTCAATATGTTCATTGAGATATTTTCAGACTCTGAAGAAGGAGACAAAAATCTCCGAAATATAAGTCAGTACACATGATCATACTGTTTTAATTAGCCCAGACCTTGAACGTGACCGAAAACCCTTATTGTATCCCAATTTATATACAGGGTAAGTCATTGATATGAGAAAGCTCGATTGCACCTACACCATTAAAGATATCGAAATGAACCAAAAAGTGCTGTAAATAGGAGGGTAAAGTGCAGTTTGTAAAATTATTTTCAGATACACAGGATGGCCCAATATCGCTGTACGCCATACAACTTTGTTATTTTAAATAGGACACCCTCTATATTATTACATTTTTATATTGTTTGAGGAAAGTCAAAAAGAATGGTTTGTAAAGTTGAAGTTTGTAATGAGCAATTCATGAGTTATAAACAAATGAAAATCGCGATTTTTCATTTTCAAAGCAGCTTATATTGAAAACGGCTCGAGATATGGAAAAACGGCTTACATGTCCCCATCTTAATTTTTAATTTGGTATCCTATCATGTAGCTGAAATTTTTATAAAGGGTGATGAAAATAATCAAATTTTTTACCACTCTGTATAAAAATTTCATCCATCCAATAGAATACCGCTTGAAAAGTTAAGATAGGAACATGTAAACCGTTTTTCCATATCTCGAGCCGTTTTCAATATAAGCTGCTTTGAAAATGGAAAATCGCGATTTTCATTTGTTTATAACTCATAAATCGCTCATTACAAACTTCAACTTTACAAACCATTCTTTTTTACTTTTCTCAAATAATCTGGAGATGTAATAATATAAAGGGTGTCCCATTTAAAATAACAAAGTTGTATGGCGTTCAGCAATATTGAGCCATCCTGTGTATCTGAAAATAATTTTACAAACTGCACTTTACCCTCCCATTTACAGCACTTTTTGGTTCATTTCGATATCTTTAATGGTGTAGGTGCAATCGAGCTTTCCCATATCAATGACTTACCCTGTATACATATATTTATACAGGGTGGTCCAACTTAAAACGTCAGGACTTTACCAAACGATAGATAACGTTAAAATAATGCCAGTTTCTTTAATACACTTAAAAAAAAAGCTTTTTTTTTTTGAAAGCTTCCTTTTCAAGATACGTTGAAGTTTTGGGAAAAAAATAATGTTTTGTGAATATTGTCAAAACGGCTGCTTTAAAAAAATTGTAATTTGGCACGCAGCATGACCTTGTGAAAAAAATTAGAGAGTACTTTTTTGTTCTAAAAAGCATGGGACATTGAAAAGTATTATTAAATTTGCCATAGAGTCAGTGGCGTCAATTTTTTTTTTTGAAAAGGGGCGATGGCACGCCCATATCTCCGCCGCTGGTTTTCGCAATTTATCACCATAAGTCGTAAATCATGAAAGATACTTAGCTCATGCTGCCTGCCAAATTTAAATTTTTTTAAAGCAACCGTTTTGACAATATTCACAAAACATTATTTTTTCCCCAAAACTTCAACCCTGTATCTTGAAAAGGATGCTTTCCCAGCTAAAAGTGTATTAAAGAAACTGGCATTATTTTAAATTTATCTATCGTTTGGTAAAGTCCTGACGTTTTAAGTTGGACCACCCTGTATACAGACTGTCCGTTTTTCGTGAGGCCACTATGGGGATCTCGCTTATCTTAAGAGATACGAAGTTGGTTAAATTAGGGCAAAGTAGCGTATTTTTGTGCTGATTGATAATCTGAAAAGAAATTTTAGCTGTCACTATTAGTTGTCAAAATATTAAAAAAAACTGAAATTTTCAATTTTTGTTTTTATTTTTTTATTCAAAAACCAATCAAGCAAGCCATTTTTAACTGAAACATTGTTAAGACACTTTTCAACAAGGAACCCAAAAATAATTTTACAATAGCTCTAGCACTTGAGATAGAAGAAAATCGATGGTCAGCTTTGTTTTTTCTTATGGGCGCTATATTGGATTTTTCCATTTTTAGATTACTTTAATTTTTCTCTTTACAACGATGTATCACACATGTTATTTCATTATTGAATGTTTGGCGAAAATAAAATTTCTTATCTTGTGTCCAGAGTGCTTTGAAGAAATGTCAAGGGTCTTTTGTTTTCAACAAAACTTTGACGATTCGACCAGTCGTCTGCGTCGACATTGAATTATTAATCGAGGAAAAAGCCACTTTTCAAATAAAGCAGGATGGGGCGCCACCTCATAATGCTGGTAGGGTGAGAGAATTCTTGTCAGAAATGTTTCCCAACCAAGTAATTGCAAATAATGGCGACGAACGCTGGCCAGCACGGTCACCTGACTTGCCCCCATTGGACTATTTTTTGTGGGGGCCAATGAAAAATAAGATTTATAAAACATTGCCAGCCGACGTCGATGAACTTCGACAACGAATTGTTACCACACTCAGGCACGGCATTAGAAGGAGAGACGTGTTGAGAGCTGTATTGAATCTTAGGAAAAGGGTGCAATTATGCTTGCAATTACAAGGGGGGATTTTTGAACACATGCTGTGATATTACCTGTTGTTAATTTATTCGTCATGTTAACCATTGTTTAATTAATAATTTTATTTGCAAAATGGCTTTTTTCCCGATTAATAATTCAATGTCGACGCAGACGACTGGTTGAATCGTTAAAGTTTTGTTGAAAACAAAAGACCCTTGACATTTCTTCAAAGCACTCTGGACACAAGATAAGAAATTTTATTTTCGCCAAACATTCAATAATGAAATAACATGTGTGATACATCGTTGTAAAGAGAAAAATTAACGTAATCTAAAAATGGAAAAATCCAATATGGCGCCCATAAGAAAAAACAAAGCTGACCATCGGTTTTCTTCTATCTCAAGTGCTAGAGCTATTGTAAAATTATTTTTGGGTTGAAAAACTTCCCAAAAGTCGCGTTACTTCTACAGGGTGTCCTTTCAAAGTTCCAGAAATCCGGTTTTTGTCATCTCATTTTAGGTCGCAGTTTTCAATCTAGGGGGCTGAAATTTTTGTGGGAGTAAGATATCTATAAGAACTGGTCTGGTATTATTGTACTTGAGCTAAATCGGTCGAGCCGTTTCAAAATGGCGGTCATTTTAATTTTTGAAAAATTTGCTAATTTTTGAACCCCTGTATGAGCAAGATGGAAAAGGACTTTGAAACCAAATCAACAGGGTTTGAAGAAAATTATTTGAAATTTAATTTAATGCAATAAAATTTGCATTTTTTCTATTAATAAGCCAGTGGCGTGGGTAGGAAAATGGTAAAAATGGCTAAATTTCTCCAACAATTTATGAGCACATTTTTGAAGTAATTAAACTGAAATTTTTACAGTAGATAACTATAATAATAGCTTTTAACACTTAAAAATTTCAAGAAGTGAATAAGAAAAATGGCGGAGATATTCGAATTTTTTTTACATGATGTTTATTTCTCTAAAATTTTAAGAACGCTCCTGTAGCTTCATTTTTCAAGATTAATGAACGAAATTTTTTACTTTTGTAAAACTTAGGGATGACGTTTGATTTTCATAAAAAACATTTTCCTAAAATTGCGTTACTTTTACAACGTGTCTCTCCAAATTTCCAAAAAAAAAAAACTAGGGGGCTGAAATTTTTTTGGTAGTAAGATAGCTGCAAGTAGTCGTCTGGTACTGTATTTGAGTTAAATCAGAAGAGCCGTTCCAAAATGGCGGCCTTTTCAATTTTAGGAAAAATTGATAGATTTTGAACCCCTAAATAAGCAAGTTAGAAACAAAAACTTTCAAACGAAATTAACATTTTTGGAAGAAAATTATTTGAAATTTGAGTTATAAAATATTGAGTTAAAATATTGCAATAAAATTTGCAATATTTTTTTATTAAGCCAGTGGCGTGGGTAGGAGAAGGGAAAAAAGCTAAATTTCTATAACCGTTTATGAACATAATATTTGAAGGAATTGAAATAAAATTTTTCCAGTAGACAACTATACTAATAACCCTTAACTATGAAAAATTTTAAGAAGCAAATAAGAAAAATGGCGGAGATATTAGAATATTTTTACATATTATTTTGTTTATTCCTTTAAAATTTAAAATTTTCGGTTTTCAAAGCTCCCCTTTCACTTTTTCCTTCTATTAAAGGTAGTGTAAAAAATAGTATTTTTAAGTTAAGTTATAGCCAGTGGCGGGCATATGAAAAGGGGCAAAATTGTTAAATTTTGACAATTTTTTTTTGTTTTGTTAAATTTAAAAATTCATTCTAAGGCACGTTTTAAAACGAAATTTAATGTAATTTTAAGTAAGCCACTACGCGAATATGACCTGACTGTGGAAAATTTCAGAAAGCCAATTTTAAAAGGGGTGAAAATATTCATAATTGAATTAACGCATAAAAATACACTATTTCTGCGATTGATGCGCAAGAAGGTTTTTCCTTTTGACATACTCTCTTCTTTAATAATTTATTCCTCTCTTATCCTCTTTTACTTTGATATCACTTATTCTTCTCTTTAATTGTTATAAATAACTATTTTACATTTTTTAACTTTGTTTCTGAAAGACGCTCTTCTAAATTTATTTTATTAATTTCTTAAAATGTTCATCTATCATCTTTAACATAGCAATGTTTGTAATGTCTTGTTTGGCTTCTATGGCTTGTCCAGTGAGTGTTGTCTGGTGAGATGCCACACTGATCCTGACTATAAACGATTTTATTTTTTATGTTTTAAATCGTACTAATTCTAATTATTATAATTGTACCAATCAAATCAATTATTGTATTATAATATTTATATTATATTAATAATAAATATTATAATTATAATATAAATGAATTATTATAATTATACGAATTAAAACATAAAAAATCAAATCGTTTATAGTCAGGATCAGTGTAAAATCTCATCGGACAACACTCACTGGACAAGCCATAGCTGTGTTTCTTCCATATCACTCGCTCTGTTTCCGGCATATCTTCTATTTCTTGTACCTATTTCTATTATTTCTTATTCTTGTTATTTGTTTTATTCCTTCATAATAAAAATCCTATCAAATTCTTTTTCTTAATATTTTCTTTTAGCATTAGGTATATTGTTTTTTTTTTCATTGTATCTTGTTTCTTATTTAATGTTGATGCAAAAATCTTGTAAGTAATGAATAATAATTATTAAAATAACCACAATTAACTATGTATTTCTATCTACATTTTAGAAAACTGCCATTCAATACTCTAAATTTCTGTGATTTATATTAATTTAATTAATGAACTAAATTTTGATTTTAAAATTTCCAAACTTATGAATAAGAGAAAATGCCCCACGTTGGGCGCCAATGGTTATGGTATTCCTTTATCACCCTTTCTAATTTATTATTATATTTTTTTGCAATAAAATTTTTGTAAAGTTAAAAGTCGTGTTTAAAAGTTAAAACATTAAATGATTATTCTACAAAATTTCAAATTCAGATTCCAGTTAAATTAAAATGAAAATTTTTGCAACTGAACCCAACTGGGAAAGAGCCCCATAAATAACGATAACAATAAAAATTTGTTTATGGTATAAAATTTTTTAAAGTAAAAATAATAATAATAAATTAAGAGAAAGGAGGGAAAAGGAATGCCATAACAGTACTTATAGATTTCAAAATATTATATTTTTTAAGATACCACATTATTAAGCATAGGCAAGCGTGTAAGCGCGCTTTACCGTTACCACCTTGGCGCTCAGACCTGCTATGCTACGAGCTCCCGCTGCCGGCTTGTGCCCCAGGCGCAGTGCAGTGCAACGTAAAGTTAAAACAATACTAAAATGCAGTACTGTAACACAATGGGTTTACATTATGTTACTGTGTATCTGAAAATAATTTTACAAACTGCACTTTACCCTCCCATTTACAGCATTTTTTGGTTCATTTCGATATCTTTAATGGTGTAGGTGCAATCGAGCTTTCCCATATCAATGACTTACCCTGTATAGGCAGGCGAAACTTTCAGTTTGACAGTTTCCATTTTTTGTGTATCTGTGTTTTAGGAAAAACTCAACATTTTAAAAATATTTTCAGCACAACACCACTTCCGGTTATACCGGAAGTGGACACGAACTTCGTTATTTTAAATGACACGGTGCAGTTTTTTTATGGATTCATGTTCTTCATCAAAAACTAAGTGAGTTTAGTAGGTACAACAACATAATTATCGATCCTCAATTGTTTTTGAGTTATTTCGATTTTTATGAATTTTTTGATACTTTCAAAGTCTCACCAAAACCGTGTTATCTATGAAACTGTATGGACATAAATTGATGAAATAAATTTTAGCTCACTAAACAATTAACAAGTTATCACACAAAATTCGAGAAATCAGAAAAAACGCGCAAAAAATTTCGAATTTTACAATAAAAAAAAAAATCATTTTTTTAAATAGCATTATTTGAAAAATGAAAAAATATTATTCCCTTATCATGCACATCGATGTTGTTTAGTTTTTTTTGTCAATCTAATGAAATAAAAATATACAGGGTGCTATTTGTTAAATGATTTTTTTTATTGTAAAATTCGAAATTTCAAAAATCATTTTCAATCACTTTTTGCACGTTTCTTCTGATTTCTCGAATTTTGTGTGATAACTTGTTAAGTTTTTAGTGAGCTAAAATTTATTTCATCAATTTGTGTCATACAGTTTCGTAGATAACACGGTTTTAGTGAGACTCTGAAAGTGTCAAAAATTCATAAAAATCGAAATAACTCAAAAACAATTGAAGATCGATATTATGTTGTTTTACTAAAGTCACTTGATTTTTGATGACAAACATGAATCCATAAACAAAATTAAAATTGTGTCATTTAAAATAACGAAGTTTGTGTGATGTAAAACACAGATACACAAAAAATGGAAACTGTCAAACTGACAGTTTAACCTATATAAATGGTATCAGCTCCCAAAGGTTGACCCTGTATAGTATAATTAAGTAGTCGGAAGTTGAAGGGTAAAATTCAGATTTATCAAATCTGAGAAATAGGAGGGTCTAATACTATTACATATAGGGAGGTCATAAAAATAAGACTAATAAAGAAAAAGGGATAAATTGGACTTAGGCTTTAGGAGGGCCATTTAAATCCTTACAGGAATAAAACTAATTTTTCCATCGATTTAAAATACAAGTGTAAACAGAATCAAGTGTGGTACCGTTTTGGATTTATTGGAGCAACCAGGAATATTGCTTATTACCTTGAGGTTCTACAATGGGTCAAAATAAGGTTTGAGTATAATAGGATACTAACTCAAGAAAGCGGGTGCGTTAAAAATATTTTTTTTAATTTTATTTTGCAAGGAAGTCTTAGTTGAAATAGGTAAATATAGTAGGATTAACTTTAAAAAGTCAGATGTGACGTTACACTAACCGTCCGAATTAATATTTTTAATTTCACCAGAAAATGTCAAACAGTTAATTGTCAAGTTGTAAAGGAGCGTAAATTATTGAAAAAATCATTCAAACAATGAACTGAATCGCTTACGTCAGTTTGAGAGCCACTGACAACTACATAAAATTTATTCACGTAATGACATTCTATTCTCTGTTTTGTGCATTTAATTCTCATTCAAAACCAATGTTGACGTATACTTATTTATGCGGGATGGAGTGTTTAGACAAACTGGACGGTTACTATAAAAACCACGTATATGAAGCAAAATAAATCGAACTATCAAAAGGAGGTGTATTCTTAATCGATACGTATGACTTTTTAGACTTTATTGGACTATACACCGTGTTTAATTCTCGTATTTTTTCAGTGTTATATTTTTGTCACTGTGCATACATTCTCAAAATTTCTGGCTCGATGGTTTTTTTAAACATGAATCAATATTCCTGAAGAAATTATTTTATTATCATTATGATAAACAGTTAACACATTCACTGCCCCTATAAAATTCGATGTCAGAGTCAAGGGCCACCGCATATAATTTTAGCCAAACGCGTTCTTACAAAAAACGGTTGTACTTTACATAGTGCCTATCAACGAGCTTCGCGCGGTGCCTAACAACGCGTTAGGTACGGTACTTACCTACTTCACGCGGCTCCTTCTCCAACAATTTTTTTTTTAATTAAAATTTTTTTTTTTCTTGAAATCTGAAACATGCAAACGCGCCTGACGCGGTGCGGGCACATGTTGTAAGTAACACTAAACACGCGTTGAGGGCAGTGAATGTGTTCAGTAAAATGTTCTGTTTTTATACGTAGGTAGTCATACTAGAGCAGAAAATCAATTTTGGAGATTAAATTAAGTCATTTGAGAACAAAATGGGCAAAAAGGCTCAAAGTCCTTGCCAGTCATTTTAAGTCCTATAAAGGGGAGAGAAATAAGGAAAAAGTGAAATAAGAAACATCAAGATTTTAAAATAAATCAAAAAATGTAGCACAGAACAAATAAGTACAAACAAAACTACCCTAAGGGAAATATTATTCGCTGAATAAGATAATCAAATAAACATAGTAAGTTAATTTCCTTTCAGGTGCCTACCGCATTCTTGGCATTGGCAAAGAAGTCCACCACTTCTTACGATTTTACAAACCAAAATTTTCGTTTTACATTTATCAATTTTAAGACATGAAATTTTTTCCAAAGACTACCAAAATTTGTACTTGCTCACAGGATAAATTTATTTTTTTTGTATTAATTTTTAATGAGTTTCATACCAAAATATTATTCTTTTCTTTATACAGGGTGAGTTTTTTTCAATGTTTAGTACAGGGATCTCGTAAACTACTGCAGTTAGAGGAACGGTTAAATGGGGAAAGAAGTGCAGTTTTATGAGCTTAATTCGAAACCGCTTTTGTTTTTTTGAAAATCTCCATGGCTTCCTAGATATTTAACAAAAACTAAATTCCGCGGATTTCTTTACACCGAGATAGCAGTCTTATTATTGGGATTAGAGAAAAATCGTAAAGGAAAATATTTTAGACGATTTCATAGGCAATAAAACGGCGTTACATTTTTTTTTATTTGTTGTGTCATTTTCGAGCTATGACGTAAACTTGTGTTTTTTTAAATGTAAGTCATAGTTGGCTATGACATCATTCGATATGTATTTTTTTTTTCTAAATTCAACGATATAAAACTCGATATCGTTTTTTTCGGGAAATAAAAAAATTAGGACGGTTTTTAATTTTATTTCCTCAACTTATTTATTTCTAGGCTGCCATGTAAGCATAACTGATAGACCTCAGTTGAATTTGAAATTATACATAGATAATTTTGCAGAATAATTTGTAATCCTCTATGCAAACAATTATACCTATTTAATTAACTACAAATTTTCTAATAGCCATCTAGTACCTCTAGAAACTATTATGAAATATTTGAATATAAAAGGTTAACGACGATTAAAATATCTGCGAAAATATTGTTCCGCAGCCCTGACAGCATTCTTTTGACACTGAATATAACATTCTATCATATCACGCTTCTCTTGGTTGGAAAACTCCATACTAGTAATTCACCTTGCAGGTTATACGATCTAAGAACTTCTGCAAAACAAATTCAGCGCCTATACCACGTATTTGAGGAAATAAAATTAAAAACCGTCCTAACTTTTTTATTTCCCGAAAAAACGATATCGAGTTTTATATCGTTGTATTTAGAAAAAAAAAGACATATCGAATGATGTCATAGCCAACTATGACTTACATTTAAAAAAACACAAGTTTACGTCATAGCTCGAAAATTAGACAGCAAATAAAAAAACTTGTAACGCCGTTTTATTGTCTATGAAATCGTCTAAAAGGTTTTCCTTTACGATTTTTCTCTAATCCCAATGATAAGACTGCTATCTCGGTGTAAAGAAATCCGCGGAATTTACTTTTTGTTAAATATCTAGGAAGCCATGGAGATTTTCAAAAAAACAAAAGCTGTTTCGAATTAAGCTCATAAAACTGCACTTCTTTCCCCATTTAACCGTTCCTCTAACTGCAATAGTTTACGAGATCCCTGTACTAAACATTGAAAAAAACTCACCCTGTATAGACCCACCCCTATATTTTTTCAAAATTACCATTCTTTTTAAAGGACCGAATTCACCTGCTGAGTTTGAGGAGAAAAATCAAAACCAAGGACAATATTGATTTATTTTTTATTTACTCACCAATTATTGAAGTTTCTTAAATAATAGACAATGAACAATTAGTCATAATAAAAGTACTTAATAGTAACAAAAAAAAGTACTGAAACATGAGAATAATTTTAAAATGTTACAAGAGTAAAAAACTACTAAAAAGATTTTTATTTAATTTGCAGTAAAACAGCCGTTAGATATCACCAACAATATAAAAGAATATTATAAACTGTTCAACAAATCCCAAGACCTTCAAGTTTTCAATATTGTGAAACATTAATAACGTTAAGAGATTCTGTAAGTATGATGTAAAAATACAGTTTTGAGAATTTTTTTAATTACCAGAATTTAGTTAGTAATGAATTACCTGCACCTCTGCAGGTACTACTATACTGTCACTATCACGGTGAAACCACCATTGGGTTCCACAGACCACAAACTCGTCTCAACATCATGAGACCTACCAATTAGTGTCAAAGAACCCAACACCTTCAAGAAGAGCTCGCCCACCTAGATCAAGCTTTGCAGGTGAATAGCTGCACCACTCAAGAAATCAGGAGAGCGTTACAACCCAGAACCTAACATCCCACGACACCCAGCGAACAACCACCAAGAGTTTTGGGAGCTGCATTTCTTCATTACCTCAAGAACGTCACCGATCGAATCGGTAAACACCTGCAGCGCCACAGCGTCAAAACCATCTTTAAACACAAGTTCGAACGATTCTCCGTTCAGTCAAAGACCCGTTAAGCGTCAACGGCTCTGTGACCAAATACAGGAGAAAATGTCGCCTGGGCCATGCAGAGAAGTCAGAAGTCGCGGAGCATGAAAAGACGACAATCGTGTCCACTACTTCACAATATTACTACACCTGTTTATTGTATTGTGAAGTAATTGAAATTTACAAACATCGAAATAATTTCAACAGGCAGGAGGAAGAAATGAAACTGAGTCATCATCTTTCCAGAAATCTATGATATCGTCAGAGAGACCGGCTGCTGCTGTGGTGGAGATAGCTAGTGGAGGGGGTATGATGTCACCAGACCATCACCCTATAAATAGGAGCGAAAACTTAACCATTGATGATGTCTTCCACAGCTCTACATGAAACGTTCGGAGAAAATCTCCGTGGACCAGGAGAAAACAGCCCGGAATCAATTATGATTTCAATTCGGTTGGAAATCATTTTGGTGGGTCACTAAGGGAGTTAGCCAGAACTTCGCCAGATCCACGATTCCACCACTTACAAAGAGATTCTAGCTTGGGGCGATAGAAACCAAGCTCAATTTAATGCTGAGAAAACCCAGACAGTCATCTTCTCCAAAAAGGTCAACGTTTTGGAGCCAGATAATGGTGATGGCGGGACACTCTTCCTCCATGTTCATCTCTTTGTTTACTGGACAAGTCTAGGACGTGTTTTGGCATGATCATGTTGCCTCAGCATTTTTACAACTTTTCCTCTTATACAAGGCGAAAATCCGACCATCCTTGAAGTACTGTTCACATGTTTGGAGCTCATCTCCTAAACCTAAGCTGTGATTACTTGACTTCATCCGGAAAAGAGCCATCCACTTGATCGGGGATCCGGACTTGACAAAAAATTTAGATACTCTCATTATAATCATTAAAGAAAAGTAGCTGACCTGAGCCTGTTTTAAAGATATTTTTATGCCCAAGATGAGGTGGTCTCGTTTAAGACCACCTAAAACGAGGCCGGACAGAATTACAGGCCATGCTTAATAGCTCACTCATATCAGGTTCAGCTCGTTACACCTCGTACCACCTTATTTCAGATTTCTTTCAATTATAGAACCGCATCACTTTAAAATAGTATTCCAAGGAGTGTGTTTCGCAAAGAATACAACGTGCAACTATTCAAATTCAACGTGAATCGATATTTCCGCTCATGCACCGCTCCCAGAGAGTCAAAAGGATTCAACTGCAGTACATTTTCAATTAAAAAAAACTAATTCTAATGCATACAAATTGGATACCTCCATTCCGTTTATCTAATTCTTTTGGAGCGTGGAGTTATCACTGGGTCGTAAGGGTTTGAGAATACAGGAATTTCAGTTTCATAAAAAATTCTCAAATCTGAGTAAATTTTTATCATAGTTATCCAAAAAATGAGTAAGAAAATCCAACAATTTCTTAGAATCTCAGTTTTATCATCAAAATTTTAATTAATATGCTTCACATTTACAAGATTTATAATTACTTACAGCCCGTACGATATACCATGAACAAAAATTCTCAGAAAGGAGTAAGCCGGTTAACGTTCTCATCTAAAGACGCAAGTGTCTGCCATGGCTTGATATTTGTAGCGTGAACTGGTGAAAGTCGCGCTGCTACTGTCTTTTTGGCCCGATTCAGCAAGCGGGTATTTCCAAGATAGTGACGTAGAACACTTCCAGGAATTCTGGCTCATGACATTTCGGATGGGCTGTCCCTACTTTTTAAAAAAATTGTAAACAACACGTTCGCTTTCTAACAGGTAGGTACCGAAATTAATAATAATTTGCGGATTCTTCTTGATTACCTTTGACACATTATGACTTTTTAAACTATTTTAATAATAAAAACTCTCTGATATAGTGGAATTCAGCAAGCAAAACAATTGTGCAAAGGTGTCTAAATATCCAAAAACCCAACATTACAACAGTATTAACCGACAGCTGAGAATTTCAACTGCAGCATTAATATACTGCCATTTGATGAAAAACAGAGGTATGTGCAGTTTAGGTAGTTTCGAGAAATCAGCCTCCAAAGTTTTAAAACATGTTCAAACACCTGCCATTTCAAGATTAATGAATAAATTTTGTTCCGATCTTTTTATTCACTTCATTTTTTTGTAAATGTACAATATGCCATTATATTATTTTTAGTCAAAAATATTCACATATGGCGTTTTTACAGACTATCATACACTTACCTACTAGACACAAGGAACTTAAGTGACCACCCAATGTAATTAATTACATACACATACTAACTATACACATACAGGTGATTTCATTAAGCTGATTTTGAGCATAAATTACTAAACTATGATACATAATATAAACACCGTATGTAACCACATACGGTGTTTATGTATAGTATGTATTTCCAAACACTTTATCCAATTATATCCACATGTGGTAAAAATAGTCATACACATACGTTACTATTGTGTAGTAAATTTAGGAGTGTGAACGAAAAATTACAAACCAAAACTCTCATGACTAGAGGCCTGTGTTAGTAAGTAGTTAATTTTTTTACATTTTTCAAATTGTGAAAATTTTGAAGAAGCATATTTTTTTAAGCAGTAACTGTAAAGATAGAGAACAGTTCGAAATAAAGCAACTATGCTAAAATTGAAAGATTTTATCTTGCTTGCTGAATCTATCTTCGTCATAAAAACATTTTCTAACAGAACTATCAAGGATAGTGGTGAAACTTTAATAATTTTTACACACAACAATTAATATTCACCACAATTATTCAAGTTACGCCACACTTAACAACCCAAGCAATTAATTAATAATTCTTAAGATAAGTAAAATAACAATGATATGGGAAATTGTATAAACTGTATACTAACAGCTGAAATATAATCAAAATTATTAATACTCGAGAGCCCATTCGTTATCTGCAAGAAAAGAATCAACCACTTCTTTCATCGCAAAATTATGTATCAGTTGATCCTGGGTCAGCTTCACTCTTGTTACGGGGTCAAAATGGCCGACTCTCTGCAAAGACAACAAAAATTTACACTTTTGAACATGAAAAAATGGCTTTTTTTCTAATCATTCGTCATTCAAAATAGTTACTTATAATGTTGCTTTCAACTTTTAACAAAACCTTCAGTAGAAGAATAAAATATTAAATTCCAGATAACCGAAAATTCCCGGTGTAATTATTGGATTTTTAAAAATAAAATAATTTTTACATAAATTGCAATTTTGGTGTCAGCTGTAAGGACGACATCCAACAAAAAATTTTCATACACATACTCCTAGAAAAGGTAAGAGGAGAAATCTTTTTTTGTTCCCTTACTCTGTAATATCCCTTTTATTACATAAATATAGTACAGTCAATGACCTTTTTCCTGTATAATTTTGCCAACTGCACCAATATTCAATAAAATTTGGATTTAGGTTTACCCTGTACCGGGGGTTGCTTTTACCCCGGGGTGGATGTCACCCCTTCTCGGGAGTAAAAATGTTTCATTGAAAATAATTCCAGGAATGGATAGTTTGATTAGTTCTAAGCAACTAAGTTCAACTTTTTCGCCAGTGCAAGTATCCATTTTTCAACCAATAGACCCACGTTTTCAGACAGTTTTTTGTGAATAACTCAAAAAATAAGTGTTTTTCGGAAAAACCATTCTTAGTAAAAAAATCCTTAATGTAGTTTAAAAAAACAAAAAGAATGGTGGGTTTGTGATGTCTGTAGACCCAATAGAAACGGAGTAAGTAATAGCTTGTTGCAGAATTGAATAGCAAAATTGAAAGTTTCAACCAGAAGTTACCACAAAACAATCCATCTCAGGAGAAACTCATGGAACCTTTTTTGAAGTGCTTGAAAAAGCGGTTATTTTTGTTTTTTTTATATATAAAAGTCCCTATCATGAAAACTAAGCAAGACGAAAATAATGCTGGTCCGTATTTTTTTTGCGTAAAAAAGTGAAAATCGCCCCCTAATTACCACCCCAATTTAAAATAATCGTTACCACTTTACAATTCATTTTATTTATGTACTTGTATGTAACATGCTCTAGAAGTTTGATCGGTTTAAAGTATGTGCTTAGTTTTAAAAAAATTGCAGCTTTGGATTGAAAAGACCATTCTTGTAATTTTGCAAAAAATTACCTTTTCTTCAAAATAACTCAAAAACTATTAATGATAGGTAAGCAAAATTTTGTAGAGAACAAACTTTGAAGTTATGCTTTTCTGAAAAAAAATAAGGGCTGAAAGAAAATTAAATTTATATGAACTTATAGCTCTTGAAAAAGCTACAAAATGGTTTTTTAAATGACTTGATAGCTTAAAAACTAAGCGAGGTTTGTGTTAGTAGTTTCAGTGTGGGTGTGTAAATAAGGAGAAGAGCTGATTATTTAGATTTGGAGGTTAATGTTAATTTGTTATTTATTTATTTATTTATTGTCAACGGGTAGAACCCTTTTTTATACATTAAAAAAAAATAGCAAAATATGGAACAGATCAATATTTATAATAGAACATTTTCCTCATTTTATAAATCTAAAGTTTGTTAACAGCAGCAACACAATTCACTGCTCTCTTGAGCAATCGACTTACAAAATAAGCGTACCTACTCACTGGAACCTAGAGACCAAGTTTTTAAGCTCACGTTTGAACAAATTTAAGTTTCTCAAGTTAGCAAGGCCCGATGGTATTACGATTTTATTCCATTTACGCCTTAAGCCTGAAACTGCTGAATAAATATGTGATTCCTGGCAGTGCTAGATTCAATGAGTTCCCTAATAAGTCTCAAATTGTAGGACTAGCCTCAAATAAATCAGACGTAAATTCACAATTCACCAGATGTACATTACCCTTTTTTACAAAATAGAGATCATGATACACATGCAACAATTTGACCGACTCAATTTCTAGCAAAGAGGCTATAGGAAAATAATTATGATCATCATCATAGTTCATTTTTTCCTACTTTTAAGGGCAATAATAACTCTAAGGAACTTATGTTGTACAGATTCCAATAGTTTAATGAACATTTCTTTAGTTGGAGACCATATGACTGACCCGTATAATAATATAGGCCTAACTAGGGTTTTGTAGAAGTGGATAATGGAAACAACAGATTTAAATTCTCTCGTAGAGCGTTTCACAAATCCGAGCAATTTGTGAGCCTTCGAGGCCCTTAGGTGATGGTCAAACTCAAAGTTGCTTTGAAATATAATTCCCAAATCCTTAATGCTTTCGACAGACTCCAGAAGCCGACCACCAATGTAATAATCAGAATGAAGTCTATTCTTTTTGCTTCTGGAAAAGGTCAAGACTTTCTGCAATTCAATCTCAACTGATTTAAGCAGGACCAATAGTAAATAGTATCAAGGTCTCTCTGTAAACAGAACTGATCCACTCTGCAATAAATCTTAATATCGTCTGCAAAAATCAAAATATTAGCCACTCTAAGGTTTCCACAGACATTTATGAAAAGAATAGACAAAACCGGCCCCAAATGAGAGCCCTGTGGGACACCAGAGGTAGCAACTAAAGAATCTGACAAATTTCGCTTAATTTTAACAGTTAGTTCTTAGTTCACGATCTGATAAATACGAGGAGATCCACTTCAAGGTATCACCACCAAGACCGAACCTCGAAAGCTTGTACAGTAATAGGTTGCGATTCACAGAATCAAAGGCCCTGGCAAAATCCAGATGACATCAACTTGTTATATTTGTGAATTTTGTGTTATGACATGACTGTTTTAAATAGGTTTAAATAAAGACCTGTATTATTTCAAGACTTTTAATTTGAAATAATAAAGAGTAAGAACGTTACAATATTATAATCCCATTCAAGGGAAAATTATTTCTGTACAGTGAGGACGTTTAAAACCATCCTTAAATTTTGATCCGAATGAGATTGAACTTTGAAACAAAAACTAAATCAAATGCCGTGAATTATAGTACTTTTTGAGGTAAAACTGATTTGTCAAATGTCAAGATGACGATGCAGTCAATGTGAACTAAAATTTTTGTGCAAATCGGGCTGTTTGGCAAAATTATACTGTATCACCATATTTTACCTTTGACAACAGTCAATCAAGGGAAGAGTATCTTATCTACATAGGTATTGTAAAGAGAATACATGAGAGGTGCTAATTTGGCTAATTTGTAGCAGTTGCCTACATTATTAAAATTGCTTGGCTTAGTAAATTTTTTAAACCTCACCTGCAGATGTTCTTCTAAATCTTTCTTATCATAAGTTATTCCACTAGGCGTTATTACTGGATCTTGAAGGATTTCAAAACTTATTTTACCACATAAATAGTCCGGTACTTCTCGTTTCTGGAACAATTAATTAATATCAGAATAAACCTCACTGATACTTAATTCCAAGATATTTACCCTTCGCCTTTCATCCACCTTTGCAAAAAGATTGTTTAATTCACTAATATATGTCTCCTGAAAATAGTATTAATATAATTATTAATAGTTATCACTCAGTAAAAAAAAGAACTTACACATTTGTTTTCTATATCATTTATTTTATCTTCGTCTTCTAATTTTTGTCGCATACTTTTCACCTGGGCTTCGCAGTCGTCTCGTATTAATCGATTCAAATACGATTGCAGCTCGATCTCTTGAGCTATTCTCTTTTCTTCCTGAACCGCAAACCTTTTCTTTCTCGCCGTCCTTAGTTGCGACGCTATATCGTCACCAAAGTTCAACTTTTGTTCTTTTGCTAAATCAAAAGCTGCAAAATAAAAAGATTTTCATGTAACATAATTTTTTTTGTAAGTGAAACAGTGGCATCAACATTATAAAAACCAACAAAAATTGTAATGCTTACCATTACTTGGCTAAATGTGATAAGTAATAATAAAACACGGGACCGCAAAATTACCGGATAAGGCACAGGTTTATTACTCGTATTCGCAAAGAAATTAAGATGACATAATGTTAAATCTTATACAGGTTGGTTCATTAATCGGTGCAGAAAATTCAACTGGAGATTCCTTGCTGAATTTTAGGGGGGGGTTTGACATAAAAAAAATCTTAAAGTCTCCTCTAAGAAGTTACATCCCCTTAAAGTAGGGTAAAAAATTCACATTTATCGATTTTTTTCTGAAATGACTTGAAATAAAAAAAGACGGCTAGGTATTCGAATACTACTACCAGGAAGCCTCCATAATTAGTAATTACATAATTTTAATAATTTATCCCCATCAAAAAAACCAAGTCACTACCAATGTGGGTAATAATTAAGTGTTTGCCTTTGCCTTTCCTCATTTTTTTACTGAATATTTAAATCCTGCCAAACCGTTTCTTTTGTATGGCAGGCGTTCAGCCAGGTTTCATCCAAATAATACAAGGATAGGTTTTCTTGACGGGCGGCCTTTGATTTCATGTAGATACCTGCGTCTCCAACAAATAATTTTATCCCTATCAATGAGCAGGCTTTTGCGGTTCTTACAAATTTTGAAATTCGTAAAAAAGGTAAGAAAAGCTATATTCTAGATGCCCAGATTCTTGCAGCTCTGGGCGAATGTAGGAACTCGCTTACCATGGGTATTGATGGGGCGCCTAGCTTTTTGTTACGTGACTGTGCTGGTATCCTTGTTAAACCTCTTTTTCATTTATTTAACTTAAGCATTCAGAGTAGCGTTTTTCCGAACATCTGGAAGAGAGCTTTGATATGCCCTATTTTTAAGAAGGGCGACGTAAGCAGTGTCACTAATTATAGGCCTATATCTATACTGTGCAACTTCGCAAAGGTTTATGAATCTATCTTGTTCAGGAGAATCTATTCCTTGACAAAATCTCGATTCACACAATTCCAACACGGATTCATGGACAGGCGTTCCACAGTGACAAACTTGGCTTGCTTCTCACAATATGTCTCTGAGTCCATTGACTCGCGAAAACAGGTTGATGCTATTTACCTGGACTTTATGAAGGCATTTGACCAGATTGATCACTCTATATTGCTGCTTAAGCTATCCTCTTTTGGTTTTGACAGGTCACTGTTGAGGCTCTTTCAGTCATACTTGGCTGGTAGAGAGCAGTATGTTAGGTACCGGGGTGTTAGCTCTGGGATGATCAGTCCCACATCCGGAGTCCCTCAGGGCTCCAACCTGGGGCCTCTGCTGTTCTTATTTTTTATTAATGATATTGTTGAGGTTGTTAGTTGCGAAAAGTTATTGTTTGCTGATGATCTAAAGCTATTTAGGATTGTGGAATCGTTTGCGGACTGTCGGGAGCTGCAGCGTGATATATGTTCTGTTAGCGAGTGGTGTTCTAAGAACCGTCTATTTCTTAATGTGCCGAAGTGCTCGGTGGTGAGCTACACCAGATCTCTAAATATCATTACTTTTGATTACATGGTGGGCGACTCATATATTGAGCGGCTAGAGAAGGTTAGAGACTTGGGCGTCCTATTTGATAGCAGGCTATCTTTTTTAGCACACATTGATGCTGTGGTTGCGAGAGCTTTTAAGGCATATGGTTTTATTTGCAGAAGTTGCAGGGGTTTCTCAAGTGTACAATCATTATGCATTCTGTTTTATTCTCTAGTGAGATCTATTGTTGAGTATGCTAGCATAATCTGGTATCCTATTTACCAAGTACATATTACTCGTATAGAGTCCGTACAGCGATCATTTTTGAAATACCTATGTTATCGGTTGGATGGTCGGTATCCTCCGAGAGGTTATGATAATAATCTGTTGCTGGCTAGATTTGGTTTTACTTCTCTGTATGTGAGGCGGGTTACTGGGGGAATTAAGTTTCTGTTTAACTTGCTTAATAACTCCATAGATTGTAGCTTTTTACTTAGCAGGGTTAATTTCCTGGTGCCTCGTCCATGTGCCCGATTTTGCTGTGCTTTTTATTGTTCATCCAGTAGAACAAATGCATTGGTGAGGTCACCGATCAATGTTATATGTGAGCTTTTCAATGCAATATCTGCTATGTGTGATATTAATGCTGATACTTTTGGCGTAATATTGGCCTGCATTGTTGCAAAGTATAATACCTAACTAGATCTTACTGTACTCTTCTCTGCTGTAAATGTAAAATGTATATCATGCTTTTGTTCCTGTAAATGGGTGTAAACCTGCTGGAATATATTATTAAATAAATAAATAAATAAATAAATAAAAAAGCTAAATAATTAACTGTGCCGCAATAAAAACACGAGTCCATTATAATCTCCACAATACTGAAATATGAGCTATAGATTTTTTTAACGGTTTTGTTGCTTCGCTTCATTTACGATCCAGGCATTATAGTCTGATATCTGATTAGCTAAAATTTTGTAATAATAAACTACATGTCATCAAAATTACCAGATAATACCAGGTACTTTACTGGTTCTTCTTCTTCTTCACTAGCTCATTCAGGACATCTGCATTTATCTGGCTCGGAACCATCTGCAGGTGTCTAAATTGTGAATTTTCTCCAGGTGATGGAAGTTATTTTATTAATACTTAATTTCTACTTGTATTACGGTGCTTTTGCTCAGATTATTTGTTTAATATAAGTCTATCTTATTGTAATTTAAGAATCCAAGTATTATATCTTTATGGTTTTGCCATCTAAATTTGCGAGTACTGTATTCATATCGATTGGGGATGTTTTCATTAGTTTTCTCAACTCGTTTTATATAATAATATCATAGTTTGGAGGTGTGAGGTGTGTTTATGGGACAAGTGAAATATAATGATTAAGGTCTTCAATTTGACCGCATTCACAATGTGGATATTGTAGTATTTCCAAGCTGTGTAGGCGGGCTTTTGTCCTGACATGGCCTATCCTCCTCATTGTGGTGATTGTAGTTATATGTCTACGGTCTACAGGGTGCACCATGTATCCTTCTCTATATTGCTATCTCGGAAACGGTAATAGGTGGAATAGGGCATCAAAGGTTCAAAAGTTCCGTAATTACATGTCTTTTAATACGACGTTTGAAGATTGCAAAAAAAGTCAGCGGTTTTCAAAATATTTATAAAAAACTGAAAATCTGTCAAAACTAAAAATCGCCATAACTTCTTTATTTATAGGAATTTTGGAAATCTGAAAGGTGTGATATAAAACATACATAATTGTCTACATTTTCATCTGATTTTCGATTTTTTTGGCCTACTAGATTTTGAGATGTGATTACCATCTTTTGTTTTTCTTATGGACGCCATATTGGATTTTTACATGGTTAGGAAGATAAAAAATCTGTGAATTCAATGATGTATCATACCTACCATTTTACTTGAGAAAGATGCTTAAAAACAGATTTTGAAAATTTTTTATCAAATAATAATTTTTTATTAGTAGGTTTTTCGTTATTTGACGTTTAATCGTGTTTGACCAAATACCTTGAACTAGCGACATTTATTCGTTTGGGGCAGACCTAATAGCACCGAATTAGTATGTGAATTAGGTTGATGTCTTTGATATCAATCTACACAACCCCGCTGACGTTATAAATATGAGATTTTGACAGTAGTTTCATTTTGTTAGAGTGAAATAAATGAAAGTAATAATTATTATTATTTACAACATTGTTAGGTGCACCCCGAACCTCTAGATGGGACTTAATTTTGTCGTCGGTATTTTTTGAGATATAAGTTTCACGAATTTTAGTTCAAGTTATTTGGTTTGACTTATTGTGTAAACATCAAGATCATGAGTTACAGTCCAGAAGAAAGGTATGATATGTTTTGTACCTACATTGTTTGTGGATGAAATGCAAAAAGAAGTGCGACAAAATATTTGAACGATTATCCTGAAAAGAGGCAACCCCATAAAACGCAGTTTCAAAAAGTGGCAAAACATGTGTGCGAGAAAAAAATTTTTTGAATGCGAACAAACAAAGAGAAACTCCTGCGCTAGAGGTAAACAATCTGGCTTCATCGAGAGAACTTTCTTTAATTAGTGGCACCAGTGTATCGACAACACTTCGTGTGTTGCACAAGTATAAGTATAAACCGTACCACAAGAGATTAGGTCACAAATTAAATGGCGATCAAGATCACATTCGACGTACTAATTTTTGTAGGTGGTTTTTAAACCAAAAAGAAGAAAACGAAAATTTTCCCAGAACAATCCTTTGGACTGACGAGTCTAAATTTACAAATTGTGGAATTTTAAAAGAAACAACGAGGTATTGTGGCGACAAGAAAATCCTCATTTGATGCAAGAAGTACGACCACAAGTGAAATTTGGTTTTAATGTACTCTGTGGCGTTTTTGACAATCAAATACTCGGCCCAATTATTTACAATGAAAATTCAACTGGCCAGAGGTACCTGCATATCTTGCAAAATGAAATGCAAGATGTTTTGGAACAGTTGCCACTTTTGCAGCTACGAAAAATAAGTTGGTTTCAGCAAGATGGCGCTCCTGCCCATAACTGCCGCATTGTTAGATTATTATCTGGATGAAGAATATCCGGAGAGGTGGATTGAAACCCATGGTTCAGTTCAATGGCCAGCGAGATCCCCAGATCTCACCCCTCTGGGGGATATTTAAAAGATAGAGTATACAAGACGACCTATGAAAATGTTGAGGAACTGGAATTGGCTGTTCGTCGTGAAATTGCTACACTACCATGGAGGCATATTAGGAGAGCCACTGATAGCGTCTTTAACCGCTGCCAAAGATGCCTGCAAAATAATGGTAGACAATTTGAGTACTTAAATTAATTGCTGTGGTTTTCCGTTGTTTCTTTAATTATTTTTGTTGCCTTTGTTAACCTTAAATGTTTATTTTCTATTATTATCATCTTGATTATAACCTCATTTTGTATTGTCCAATTAAAAAAGCTGTTTTCAAGGGTTTTTTCTCAAGAAAATAGTAAGAATGGTACATCATTGAATTCACAGATTTTTTATCTTCCTAACCATGTAAAAATCCAATACGGCGTCCATAAGAAAAACAAAAGATGGTAATCACATCTCAAAATCTAGTACGCCAAAAAAATCGAAAATTAGATGAAAATGTAGACAATTATGTATGTTTTATATCGCACCTTTCAGATTTCCAAAATTCCTATAAATAAAGAAGTTATGGCGATTTTTAGTTTTGACAGATTTTCAGTTTTTTCTAAATATTTTGAGAACCGCTGACATTTTTTGTCATGACTTCAAACGTCATATTAAAAGACATGTAATTACGGAACTTCTGAACCTTTGATGCCCTATACCACCTATTACCGTTTCCGAGATAGCAATATAGAGAATAGAGAAGGATACGTGGTGCACCCTGTGTATATTGGAATTTCTGGCGCCAGGTTGTCTCGGGAAGTGTTCCTGTATGTTTTTGTACCATACTGACTTACGTATGTCTCTCCATTGTATCGCAAATTTTTGTCTGACCACGTTTTTGACGATCAGTTGAAGATTGCGGCCACTTGGTTATACATTTGAGGAACGTTAATTTGTCTGCCCATCTTAGCCATGAAGTCGGCTCTTTCATTTCCCTCTATTTTTATGTGTCCTTGTATCCAGGCTGATGATATTTGTAATCCTTTCTTGTTTCTTTTGTTGCAAGCGTTATATTATCTGCTTTTCCATATAGTCCTAGTGTTCTAGAAAGTATTAGCGATTTTTTAAAGTTATTTTCAATGCAAAAGAGACAGCCCTTATTCAATGCTACTACCCCAGCTTACTAATTAATATCTATTACATCCAATAATTTTTCACTAAAGTTAATGTTTAGCTTCGGAACATGTATCCCATATCCGGTAGCCGTTCCCTTTTTCGAGGCGTCTGTACACTTTAAAAATGACTAGACCAATCAGTTATCGATTGCAAAAAGAATAAGTCAAAATAAATGTCATTAGAGCAGATGAATAGGGGGTAATACTGCTTTTTAGCTTTCCAAAACACCCCTCTATTACCCCCACTACATGTTGTCTGCTTGCGACCGGCTGACTCCTCTTTTTTACTACGTTTTACTACGTTCTGCAGACAATCTCAGACAAACAGCTGCTGGCTCTGGCCAAGGAAAATGCAACTCGTCTGTTTACGTATATCTACGTATTGTAAATAAAAATATTACGAAATTAGGAATTATTTGGGATTGCAGTCAATTAAATTAAAGAACACTCTTTTTTCTACGTCAAGCTTTCGAATTAATTTTAATTCTTCTTCAGGACTATAGAATTTGAGATTAAAATTTAAAGATTGTAAAAATTGTTAACCATAGGACTGTTCTTGCATACATTTAAGAACAGTCCTATGGTTAACAATTTTTACAATCTTTAAATTTTAATCTCAAATTCTATAGTCCTGAAGAAGAATTAAAATTAATTCGAAAGTTTGACGTAGAAAAAAGAGTGTTCTTTAATTTAATTGACTGCAATCCCAAATAATTCCTAATTTCATTATATAACTGGACAGTCGAAATAAACTACTAATTTATAAAAATATTACTATGTACTAGGCCCGGCCGCGGCCGGCATTCTCGTTACAATTAATTATTATTGAGACAACAACGCTCGTCGCTCAGTAAGTCAGGTCTTTGGTCATGGTAGGTTTTTTTTCATTTTAGGGACATTTAAAGGGAAAAAAACCCTACCCTGACCAAAGACTTGATTTACTGCAGCAAATAAGTGTTTTAAAATATTATTTGTAAAGCTGAGAGGGACGCGAGTGAAAAAAGTGGAATGGGCTGGTGAGGGGACTCATTGGAAAGCTAAAAAGCAGTTATACCATATTTTTAAATGTCTAAAACAAACAACCTCTTTGTAAATGCTTAACGGCCTCGTCATAGTTGTCCATTTCTAAAAGGGCCTGTCCGAGGAAAAAGTGTCCTTTAACCAAATTAGGATCCATATCCAATGATCTCCTGCAATCGGTACAAGCTTGATCCCATCTCTGCATTTTCAAATGGCACAGGGCTCTGTTTGTGAAATAATGAGCCACATCCGGATTTTTAATCTGCAATATTAGAATAATTAATTAGCGTTGATAACTTAAACTTGTCCAGCTTACAATGGCTTTACTGTAACAACCAACAGCATCATCGTATTTTCTCAAACTAAACAGCCTATTTCCTTGTTCTTTTAGTTCTTTATCACTTAGATTTGCCGTCGAATACATGTGTTTACTCATGATGAACGTTGATTTTTGAATTCCCACTTTCAAAATCCACTCAGCAAATTCTTATAACTGAAAAATTCATTATTTCTATCATTATTCCATTATGATACACGTCAGTTAGTTAGTTAGCAGGTATACATTATTTAGATTTAATTACGAATTCTAGAACGAATTATTAGTAAAGAAATCTACAAACAAAAAATAATATTAAAAAAATCTATCACCTCATGTACACAAGGAACAGCAACCTCATTAACAATAACAAGATCAAAAATAAAACGCTTAAATCCTAATTTTTTATTTTATTTCATTTGATTTGTATTTCATTTCAATTTCAATAACACTGCAACATTTCACACTTGTCAACATTATTTAATTTTCAGATTTTTTATTTTATCTTCTTCTTCTTGTTCTCTTTTAGATGTATCTTGTGGTGTGGACTGTGGCGTGTGCACGTCACGTCAACTACTTACTTGTCAAAATGGTCAAGTCACAACGCTGTTCAAACATTATCTCAACCTTAGAAAACAGAACATCCGGAAGGACTTTTATAATGGCAGATGGCAAACAAACGAAATGCCTCGAGCTCGATATCACTGATAAGATTTTTTATCATTATTCATTATCATCACTTTTAATTATTTTCTTTCTGCCTTCTTCAATTTAGTGACAATCAAATAAATATATTTTATTTATCGGCTAAATAAGTAACTATTGTGGCGCCACCAAGTAGGCAAATTTGACACTTTCATGCGGCAAGTCCAGCGTGCCCGCTATTCATTTTAATGTATTTCTCATTGCAAACTTGAGGTCGTTCAGGGATAAAAAAAAAATCTGGAAGGGTTTGTTATTGTACACGAGTACCTTAAATGCTTGCGATTACATACGTTTTTTTTACTCCTGAATCTTTTTAAGATAGTAAATTAAAGTTAAAAATTTTAGTTAATAATTTAAGGCATATAAGTAATACTAATAAAACAATATAACTACTGCTATAATTTTTTCGAGCTGTATTTCAGACGAAGGGTAACATTTTCTTGCTTTACGGCTGCAAAATATGTCCAAAACTCTTCGACTTATTATACATAAGCTGAATAAAAAACCGTAAAACATGAGATGAAATGTGAACTTATTATGTTTTGATAAGAAAGGTGATATTTTTTTAATGGAACAATTAATATATCACCTGAACAATGGGACAATAATATAGGTTTTTTCATTTTTATGAGTGCTATGTGCACCAGGATTCTCTCTAAAAGAGCGGTTCCTTGAAGAAAAGTTCCATGTAAACCTATTCTCTAACATCGCTCATGTGAAAACTCATCATGAGATTTCGCCCATTTCTCAACGATTTAAAACGAAAGCAGTCGAGACTGGGTGCTTGGAAATGACTTTCAATAATAATTGTAGTCATAATAAATTCAAAAATCTAGAAATATACTTTCAAATAACGATTTTAAAAAAGGTTTCATTTTATTGAAACGAGCTGTCAACGATTAGTATGCCGCACAAAAGTGCGAAAAAAATCCACGAGGAGGCGCGCGCTCCGCAAACATCCGATACTTACTTAGCGTATAGTTTGTTGAATTACTGACACTGTAAAATCCGTTAAAATGTCATGTTTAAGCCAAAGCAATAAGGATTAATACCTAAATAGTTTTTATTACGCCGCGTCCTAGCTGCGTTGCGTGCATTGCGTGCGTGCGTTGCGAATGTTGCGATGAACGATTGACATAAAACACATGCAAAGCAATGGGAGTGTCCACAGTAGACGGATTGCCTGCAAAAGTCGTACGATGAAACGACACCGCAACGCACGCATTATTTTAAATTGAAATATTTAGTACCTATTTTCATCTGTCAAAATCTTGCGATTTTTACGGCGGGCAGGAACTTTTTTGAATTTCGATTGCCTTCGTGCCAAAGCGAAACATTTTGTGCAATAAGATAAATCTATTTTACAAGAACAAGAGTCAAGGTACACTGGGAATGTGAAAATGTCTCGAATTTAGGTTTTTAAAGTAAGTATATGAGGTCTATTAATTTTCTATCCTAGACCTATTTTTATTTAACCTACCTTCTATTTATCTATCTATCAAATCTATACCTATTTCTATAGATTACTTGCGTCTTATTGTTTCTTTCTGTGATTTTTAAGTCTTTCAAGCTCCAACAACCTACTGGTTTACAAAACTAAAACTTATTTTATCGAAGCTGCATCAGAAATAGTTGGATTGGAAACCATTTTCTCGCACGAACCGCACGCATTCAGTTAGGACACACTCAAAATTTCTCGTGCGATTTTGCGTTGCGTGCGTTCCCCGCATCGCACGCAACGCAGTCTCCGGATGCAGCTAGGACACGGCGTTAGTCTGCAGTTTGCCCTTTGTAAAATGGTAGGTATTTATTCAAGGCCCTATTACTTAATTTACTTATCTAATTATATCTATCTGCTTATTAAGTAAAGTTATTTAGTTTAACATAAACACAGACCAGAAAGAATCCACCACAAGATATAAAAATAAAATCAAACAAGAATAAAGTAACATAACCAAATATATAAATGGGAATAAATCCAGAAAAGTACACCATAAGGAACTTTATTCCTACTATGCACTCATGCTCATGATAAAAGTGAGGTCTGTTCTGTGATCTGTGGCTCTAGTGGTGGCCATTTTTTAAGAGGGCAAACTGTTCTGGAAATAATGTTAATAATTTTTTGGCGGATAATCGCTCCCCCAGTTTTTTTTTTTTTTCGAAAAACTATTCCTATAAAGTTGGTATGTCTGTGCTTCTCCTAAATAACTGTGCCGAAGGAATCTTGCCTCGTCACACCCTTACCTAAAAAGTCCAGACACACAAAATGTCTGGGAACGATTGAACTCCCTGCTAGGACGTGTTCTTGGGGTTAAATTGCTAGAATATTTTACTGCAGAAAAATAAAATAAAGGTTGTATGCTTTCTTCAAACGCCACCCAGCAGGTAGTTTAATGCATGATATTTCTAATCATGATTATAACAATAATTATTATCATTCTTATTTATATTTTTGTTATCTAAAAGTTTCAAGGCTCTACTTCGCCAATAACTTGTGGAAATAATATATTATTGTAGGATATTTATTATTCCTATAACATGCCACTGACGCGAACTGCGATACCACATCTGTTTCGACTTAGAAATAAGTGTATGAATCAAATCGAATTAAATGAAATTGTTTAGTCAGGATCACTGTGTCATCACACCGGACAACACTGTTGTCCGGAATATTATAACAGTGAATTCAATATTCAGTACAATAATTGACAATTCCGGGAAAATGTCCCAGAACCCCCCCCCCCTTCAACCTGGGGGATACTCCGTACCCTCAGACCTCAGAGCCGCCGGAGACTGTCCCACTAAAGTTAACATAAAACTTTTTTTAACCTGAGTTAAATAACAAAGGGCCCCAAAATCTGTACCGCCCGCCTCCAATTTATTGGATCCGCCACTGCACGTAACTTTCAATTTACTACTTTTTGACGTAAAACTGATCGTCAAACATGATGTTACAGTTCATGTTTGAAGAAATCATTACGGTGCAGACATAATATATGCTCAAATATCTATCGCTTTCGTACCTACTTCGAGTCCTACGCGCATGTCCGAGAATGGGAAATGCCTAGAAACGCGCATCAGATTCCACTAAGACCCACAACACCACCAGACTCTTGAGACGCTTGCGCACAATGAGTCGAGTATAGTCTAAAAAAGAGATAAAAGTAGTCGTTTGCTGTTTCACTTAGTCCATGACACTTCCACTTACTGGCCATAGCCCATAGCAATATTTTTAAGGAATAATATTAGGTACCTATATTATGTGTGAAACCTTATTTTAAAGGTATTTCAATTATCCGTACAAGAATTATATGCAATTTTGACATTCTTTGTGTCAGTTAGAAAGTTTATAGTGCCCTTCCCCCTTAATTTTGGATGCAAATACGATACTTTTGTAAAAAAAAAAACTATAAAGCAAATGTCATTGATTTTACTTCTTATTTTTGACGTACAACTGATCTGTCAAATGTCAAAAGAGACGTTGGAGTCGCTGCAGAAGGTTTAGTAGGTATAGGTAAACTCTCAACAGTTCTTGAGATATTATGTACGATTTAGACATTCGAGTTATTTATAAGTTTTTCGGCATTGTTTTTCAATTTCTGAAAAAAATTACAGCAGATTTGACGTCAGGCTTCTTCTTCTTCTTCTTACGATTCCCAGACCACAAAAATATCCTAGTCACGTTGTCACGTTTTCTTTAGCGCTATGAGCTCAACTTTTTTTGTTTAATTTTTTTTATATGTAAACGCATTACTGATCTTTCACCTATTGAATTGTCCATATCCTACAAAAAAAAAAAACTGTTGAGAATTTACCTACGAAATCTTATGCCTTTTTTTGTACCAGAAATGTCTATCTTTTGGAAAAATACGTCAAAGCCAACATTTATTCAGTGGCGTAAAAATTGAGGGGGTAAAAAAGTTGGACCCCTTATCTTCCGTACGTCGCTGGTTCAAATTACAAACATATTATGTATTATTGCTGTTATGTTAAACTAATTAATAGAAAACTGACACAAAAAAAAACAAATTAAGTTGCTGTCAATTTGACGGTTATGATATGATGAACCGACATTTAAGTGGCAGTGTTTACAATAAAGGTCGTACTTACACACTTGAAACTGTCGATTAAACTGAGTTTAGCTAAACTTCGTTTGAAGTAGGCATGAACAACCGAAACTAACTTAAACGCAGTTTAAATTTTAAACTCCGTTTAACTAAACTCAAGTTTAAACTGCTATTGAAAAAACCGCCCTTAGACTTTTTTCAGCAAATTTCCGGCAAAAATTTGTTTTTTTCAGTTTTTTCAGTCCATCGACTGATTGTGTGCTTGGCCATTATTACAAAACTTCGAACTTTTCTGAGCATAATTTCAGCAAAAATGAATTTTTCGGTTTTTAAATTTAGTGGCCGAAGGTGTGTGTGGCTGGCCATTATTATAAATTTTTTGACTTTTTCAGCAAAAATGATTTTCTAATAAGTTTATTAAGTTCATGTCTGAAAACGTCATTATTATTAAATTTCACAATTTTTTCAGCAAATTTTCAGCAAAAATTTGTTTTTCAGTCCGTGACTGAAAGTATATAGCTGGCCATGATTATAAAATCTCTGATTTTTTCTTTTTTCATCTAATTTTCAGCAAAAATGATTTTCTCATCAGTTTATAAAGTTCGTGGCGGAAAGTGTGGCTGGCCAATATTATAAAAGCTCGAACTTTTCTGAACAAAACTTCACCAAAAATGATTTTTTTTCAGTTTTGGCCAAAACTGGCCAAAAAGCGCGGTTGGCCGTGACGTATCAATAATTACGATTTTTTCAGTTTACGGTGGTGAACAAACCAAATATTTTCCATTTAAGCCGTGAATAATGAAAACAAAAATTTGTTGAAAATGATTCGAAGTCCCTCTTCCCGGCCGAAAGTGTGGCTGGCGGCTGGCCGAAGCGTGGCTAACTTGACTCGGGTACTCGGGTAGTTTCTCTCCTTTATTCTGGGACATCTGCATGTACCTACGAAATTTTCGACTTTTTCTCCCAACACTTCATATAAAAATGCCCTAAGGTTCTCTCGCCTTACCCTGTATAGTTCTATTCTATAGTGAAGAACTTTTTTCACTATTCAATAGAGAACTTTATTGGCCGGCGGTATGTCCGTCGTCTGGCCAGCGGCGCTGCTGGGGGTGGACAGCAGGGCAAGCCAGGGACGTACCCGGAGCGATCTCTTGCACAACATTCGGCCGATCTTGAATCTTGATGTCTTTTCTTCTTCGAGATTGCGCGTCTGTTTTTGCTGCTCCATTAGCAAAAATTTTTCACTTATCCCTATCCAGCTCCAAGTTTCCAACATGTTGGAAGATTGCAAGGGTTTGCCCTATAATAAAGAGTGGGTCAGCTTCTGAGGTTCTGAACTACAGACCGATATCTATTTTGAACAACTTTGCGAAGGTCTTTCCCACACAGCACAAAATATTGCAGCAATGTTGCAGCAACGTTGCAATCTTGCATACGCAATTGAAATATTGCAGCAATATTGCAGAAATATTGCTCTGCAATGTTGCTCTGCAATATTGCTGCAATATTGCTGAACGCAATGAAAATATTTCAGACATGTTTCAGAAATATTGCTCTGCAATGTTGCTCTGCAACATTTCTGCAATATTGCTGAAATATTTCAAATGTCTATAATAAATGTATAGATATTAAAAGTAAGCGTGTACATTATTACTATATACACTGCTGGAGAAAGAATCCGGACAGTAAAAAACTTCGATAATTCAAGAAAAATTCATGATAAAAATCAATTATAGACTTTTGAGCTTTTGGAATATATATAATATTAGGTAAGTCAGTTGCGATTTTTGTTAAATCCCATTGATAGACTATTAGTTGATTAGTTTGATTAAAAAAATTACTTTTTAAATTCGAAAATCTCGAAGGTGTTCGAATTTTTAAAATTGTCCAGGTGTGCATGCATTTATTATAGTTAGTACCTCTACCAATAATAGTAGCGTTTAAAAAGTCCAGTCTGTTTGCATTTATGTCATATTAATATAAAACATAATTTCCTTGGATTTAAATAATGATGAATTTTGAATTTCTTTCTCGATTGAAATATACATTTTAAATTAAAACAATAATTGATTAAACCATATAGATACTACATTTTCATTTTATTATATTACTTATTTTTATTTTCTTCTAAATATATGTGTAACGGAATTTCTGCTTTGATGAAAATCATAAACCCAAATCTATTTTTAAATGTCTTTAAATCGGCAATTAGGATACACTTTTGACCCGCCAAATCCATTAGATTGCAAGCTCGCACTGCGCATGTGACCATGCGTGACCGTCTTTTGTGGTTTTGGGGAGTGATTGGTTACTGGTGTTAGTGGTGTTCTGTTATGTTCTCTTCCTTGTCCCTTCAACGACAAAACTAACTAACAACCATCTTCTGTTTCTGTTCTTTCTTCATGTTTTTTCTCTTCTCTTCGCATTCACCATTCCATTCCAGTTCCATTCCATTCACCGTTCACTTTGCTTTCACCCTCATCTCATCCTCATCAAAACAAAACACTAAATAAGAAACTAATGATCGTAATGAGGTTAATGAGAAACTAATGACCGTAATGAGTAACTAATGATCGTAATGAGAAACTAATGAATTGTGGGTTCTGTGCTAATGAGATAATGAGCTAAGCAAGCTAGGTATAAAGAGTTCTTCTGTGGGTGAGCTGAGCTCAAGGATTCTCTGAGCTACCCCAAATCCTTATACATCGACAGTTCGAGTGTTTCAGTTAACAGTGCCTGTGCAGTTCCATGTTTGTGTATTAATTGTGTAATCAATCGGTAATCGCAGTCGACCACGTAAAATACCTACCACGTTTTCTCTTCAAGGTGTCTTTTTGAGTTCTACCTGAATTAGTCGTATTACCTTAATACAATATCTTATCCTTGTAAACTGACTGAGTTCGAGTAAACCCTCATACATCGTTTCTACAATAAAGGTAAGTAACCTAGATAATTTTTTAATTTATATTTTTTTAACAATAAGGTCTTTCTTTTGCCAGGTTAAGTTTAAAACAGCAGCACACACCTACTGATGAATTGTTTCATTCATCAAAACAATTTGACAGCAGGGGCAGGTCATCCTCTGTCTCCGTGAACAGAATTGGAGAAGACACCACTTCATCACGTGAGTCTATATTAATGATTTTGCCATGTTTAATTATTTATTGAACTATTATATTTTTACAGAATTCCAGACGCAAGTAATTTTTAAATTGAACACAAACCTTATCATCAAAAGCATCAATCAAATTGAACTTCGACTGGATGCATTATTATAGCTACAGCAGAAGGCGGCCACTCACAGTCACAATGCAGTAGAGGAATCATCCACCGAGGATGATTTTAACAACTTTCCGCTGAAAATTGTAGCTAATTTGAATCAAACTTATCTGATTCAAATTATTCTCAAAAGATGGTATGTAATAGAAGTTGTATAGAACTTATACGTAGATTTAATAATAAGTAAAATATTATATAATTTTCTGTTCGGAAAAAATTGTTAAAGCGAACGTGAAAATGCTTGTATTTTGTCAAGTGTTCCTTGATAACCGTATTAATCTGTTTTCCAGGTCGTTTTTTTAAGAAGAGTTGGGGGAACCAATCTAAATTTTATAGTCTACGGAATTTTGAAGAAACTACTCAAAAATGCATTGGTCCAAGAATTTAGTTGGGCTGGATTCAAAAAGAAGAGGCCTTTTAAAGAGTTTAGAAGAGTCTACCAAGTCATAGCAAGTGAGTCATAGAGAATTAATAAATACATATATACATTTTCCTGTCATTTAACTTGATTACTATTTAAAAAATACTTTATTTTTCCTTAGAAACTGTTCGTCTGCACATAAAAGATGCAACAGATGATGCAATCACCAGTGCTATTTCAAAATGGCTGGCACAGGCCACTCTGAGGAACAGCAGGGAGACGAATAGGAAAATAGTGGGTCCCTCACAGGAGCCTCCCAATGATAGTGAATAATTTACTTCATAATTTAACTAATAAATAATAATTTAGTTACCTGGCCATTTAAATTTTGAATAGTTGTCTTTTTATAATAATAATAATAATAATATAGGTATCCCATTCAAGGCGTTTTCAAATTCAAGTTAGTTGTGATATTTTTTCTTAAAGTTGTAAGCTCTGCATGGAGGGCCGATTTGAGCTAAAAAAAGTTCAAATACTTCCATTGTGCTCATATGCCATTAGGAATAATTTTTCTATTTTACAAAAATTGTATCTTATTATATGAGCGATTATGAAAAGTCATCATCAAGTGAATAATGGCCATAATCGCAAATCTAATACTATGCTTTTTTTACTCTTTTATATACAAGAAGACAAATTTTAATTTATTTCACTGCTTGGAACAACTTCTAGTACCGAGTGCGCAGGCATGGATTCTGAGCAATGTCTGAAGTTTATTATACTCAAACCAAATATTATTTTACTATTTTGGCAGTGTAGCGTACGTAGTTAAAATATTATACAATCGACGTCAATTTTGGTTATAAGTATACATTTTCTTTAAAAATTTAGCTTGTCATAGGTAGTTACAAAACTCAGTATTCGAAGAGGTATACCAACATAATTCAAAATTTCCAACTCTGAATTTGAAAATATCTGGAATCGGATATATTTTATTTATTTATATATCTACAGTTTATTTACCATAAAAATCATGTTTTATCATTACAAAAAAGTATTGTAACTAATTAATGTTATAATTAAAAATTATAACAAAAAAGATACATGAAATTTAATCTACCTCATAATAATTATTATAACCTACTCAATTTCAAACCAATCAGTTTAAAGTTATAGAATTACTTTACTCTAGATTATTGATTATTATTAATTGATAATTGAGGATGTAAATTATAGTTATTTATTATATAAGGAAAAAAGTGATAGATTTTCGCGGTGATTTCGTTCCTGATGCATTAGCGGAGGGGGCAAACACATCAAGAGCTAAAATCGTACTATTTTCTTGTGTATACAGGGTGTTTTGTAATTGAATGTCAATATTTAAGGGGGTGATTTTTTGGTCCATTTTAAGAAGAAAACTTCATAAGGACGTATGTCCTAAAAGTCTTAACTTTTGAGATACAGGGTGTTACAGTTTTTAAAAATAAATAATTTTTGCATAATATCTGTAATACCGCTCTGGATATTTTAATGAAATTTAATAGGCTATTCATTTACTAAATCACTTAACATTACTAGTGGTGCATTATTAGTCCTTTTGAAATGCAAAAGATAAAGCAGAAATTTCGAAAATATTTCCAAAACATTGCACAACATCTGCAACGTTGCAGCAAGATTGCAGCAACGACTAAATGTCCAAAACTTGCAATATTTCAATGAAATATTGCAGCAAGATTTCAATGAAATATTGCAGCAATCTTGCATTGAAATCTTGCTGCAATATTGCATTGAAATATTGCAGCAATCTTGCATTGAAATCTTGCTGCAATATTTCATTGAAATCTTGCTGCAATATTTCATTGAAATCTTGCTGCAATATTTCATTGAAATATTGCAAGTTTTGGACATTTAGACGTTGCTGCAATCTTGCTGCAACGTTGCAGAGATGTTGTGCAATGTTGCGGAAATATTTCAAATATTGCAGTGCAATATTTCTGCAATATTTCTGAAATATTGCTGTGCTGTGTGGGTTGAGAGGTCTCTGTGTACTCATATTTTCACTTGGGTAAAAAATTCTATATCACCTGATCAGTATGGCTTTTTTAAGAATAGATCCACCGCTTCGAACTTAGTACTGTATACGCAGTTCATCTCCTCTACACTTGACAATGGTGGGCAAGTGGATGCGGTGTATACCGACTTTTCCAAGGCCTTTGATCGCTTGGATCATGGTGTGTTGTTGAGAAAGTTAAGGTTGTTCAACTTCTCTGATAGTCTTGTGTCGTTTTTCGCGTCTTACTTGTCGGCCCGTCAATTTTATGTTCATTTTCTCGGCCATTCTTCCCATAAACGCACTTATGGCTCAGGGGTGCCACAGGGCTCTAACCTGGGTCCTCTGTTGTTTTTAATTTTTGTCAATGATCTAACAACGACACTTAAATGTAATTGTTTACTCTATGCAGACGACCTGAAATTGTACTGGAGCATTAGCACGTACGAAGACTGCAAATTTCTTCAGGAACAGATTGACGCGGTTGTAAATTGGTCGAAAGATAATAATCTCGAACTGAATGTCAATAAGTGCCAAATCATAACATTTACAAGAAAGGTTAAGTCGATAATGTTTGATTATGAACTCAACTCAGTTCCATTGTCTCGTGTCATTGAAGTGAAGGATCTTGGCGTGATCTTTGATACTAGATTGTCTTTCAGACCACACATCTTGCAAGTTATAAGGAGTTCATTAAGAATGCTGGGCTTTATCATTAGGAACTGTAGACCTTTTTCAAATATAATAGCCATAAAAAATCTATTCAATTCATTAGTCCGTTCCAAGCTTGAGTATTGCGGTATTGTATGGAATCCACATTATAGAGTTTATGTCCATCTCATTGAGGGGATTCAGAGACGGTTCCTCAAGTGGTTACATTTCAAGACCCATGGTGAATATCCGCCGCAAAATTTCAGTTATAGTGTTCTTCTTGAAGCTTTTGATTATCTTTCGCTGTATACCAGAAGGATCACAAGCGGTCTTATTTTTCTTTATAAATTGGTGAATAATCAGGTAGACTGTATCTCTCTTCTGTCTCTTATATCGTTTTATGTACCGCGACTACCTTCGCGAAGCTCGATGACTTTTTATTTGCCAGCTGCCAGAACGAATTTGATGATCAGATCTCCACTGTATGCGTTGATGAGAAATTTTAACTCTATTCCGCAGGCTTGCGACATATCCAGCGATGATTTGCGGGAGCTTATCAGCATCACAGCTGAGAGCTTTCCGTGGATAGAATGAGTGGTTTCTTTACTGTATGATGATGTATGATGATTGTGTTTGTTTTAATTGAATTTACATTTTTGTTACTTGGGCTATATTTTGGGTATTTATTTGTAACTATGCGATGATTTTAATTTTACTTTCTATTGATACTGTAAATTGATTGTTGTATTACTTAGATTATAGAATTTGTCCGTAATTTGGATTTTGTATCTGTTGGGCAATAAATGAAATGAAATGAAATGAAATGAAATCAGCGTCCTTGCTGATTTGCACACTGTTCTACTCACTCGAGATTCAAGGTCTCAAGAATAGGAAATTAAAATGAATTCAGGAGTATAAAATATTAATATCAAGACTTATTATTATACTAAAATATTATTTTAAACTGTCGAGGACGAGGACCCTTATGTGACTGGAATATTATCAATTAACTTTATGCTCATTTCCGTTAGTGACCTCACTCCTATTTCTGATAAATCTTCTGTAATGGATTCGGGAAATTCATTGAGAAGTGAAACGTGATCATTTAATATACTTTGATTATTTTCGATCCCGTTTAATTTCTGTGCGAAGAAGCAGATTAATTTCGAACCACAGAACCAATTGTTGTTCCGTGGTGTAACTTGAGAACCACTCAGACCAGTTAAGAGTACTTCTTCTTCACACGACACGGTAACTCGATCGGCGGCAAAGAGGAAACTGCGTCTTGCTTAAGTTATTATTAATGAACACTGACTTCGGAAATAAAGGAAACACTTCAGACTTTTTATTTACATGAGGAATGATGAATGAATAAAGTCTTAAAGAATTTGTTAGTAGTTTCAGAATCATTACGTATTAAGTTATTTGGTTGGAATGTTTTGAGTTTTAGTAGTCATTTATTATAATTTCGTGCCATAACGGCCTGTTGGCAATTTCGCTATACGTGACCAAATTGACGATGACATATACAGTGTGACCCATTTGTTCTTGAAACACCCTGTAGAATCTTAATTTATGGTGCGATTTTAAAGAAATTTCTTTTAAATCATAGAGCTTGATAAACTATATTTTGGGAGCAAAAAGCGTCTCATTCCTACAAAATCCAAGGCCTACTAGATCAGTGTTTACTTGTAAAATCTCAAAATTTTTTTAGAAAAAAAAACTGTGCACGCTACTGGATTCACCAGCCCTCGAAACGGTACTGTACTAAATTTTATTGGAAATGTCAGAGTAATAAGGATCTTGCAGTTATTTTAGAAATTCATAATAGAACTCCGAATTTTCATTAATTTATTCGAAAAGGTCAAGAGAGACAAAATAGAAATTGTACGTCTAGTTGGTGATAATGTAGGTACTTTAATTTTTTAATTATAATTTTTTATTTTTTTATTTATTTATTTTTTTTATTTTTTTTTTACTTTTTTTTACTTTTTTTAATTTTAATTTTTACTTATGATAGCTTTTGACCTTTTTCAAATTAATTCATGAAAATTCGGAGTATTATTATGAATTTCTAAAATAACTTCAAGATCCTTTTTACTCTGACATTTTCAATAAAATTTAGTACAGTACCGTTTTGAGGGCTGGTGAATCCCGTGGCGTGCCAAGTTTTTTTCTAAAAAAATCGCTAATATGAATGTTTGAGATTTTACAAGTAAACACTGATCTAGTAGGCCTTGGATTTTGCAGGAATGAGACGCTTTTTGCTCCCAAAATATAGTTTATCAAGCTCTATGATTTAAAAGAGTTTTTTTTTTTAAATCGCACCATAAATTAAGATTCTACAGGCTGTTTCAAGAACAAATAATGGGTCACACTGTATGTATACGATATGGTACGACACTAACTGCTTTCACGCCGTACCGATTTCCAATTTCGGAAACTTTGTTTTGTTTCCCTCCACGCCTGCTTTTCTAAAGGTATGCTTCCACCAAAGGAACATTGAGGAACTTTTATGTTTCTGTTTCCTTTTTTCGAAAATATTCTACAAATTTTCTGAATGTTCCACTCGGTTTCTGTTCCAATTTCAGATTGTTCCTTCTTGTCGCCGGTTTCCATTTCGAGCGGTAAACTTCAAAGGAAAATCAGCAAGACGAAACTTGTGGCTACATAAAAGTTCCTCAATGTTCCTTTGGTGGAAACATACCTTAAGATTATACTCCTAATATTGTCGCACTTTCCGTCTGACTGACATTGGAGTTTCTTGCTTTAATCAACGGTTTTCAAATGTAGTGTATACACTCGTTTCTAATGTTTATTTAATTCCGGCTGCTTTAACAGAAAATTTTATCTGAGTGGCGTTGATCCCCTACCCCCCCCCCTCCAATCAAATTGACCTTGTCTTCCTCGGCAGTAGTTAGTTTTAAAAGTTAATAATTAGGTATAGCAATATTTGCAAAACAATATTCACAACATCACTATCTGTTTTCTGGGACGCAAGACACCAAGGCTGAGAGAACTGACGAGTTCAAGTCACGCTATTGGGGCGAAATCGCTAATTCAGTAAATCTTTCCACTCCTTCCAATTAAAAATATGTGTTGGAATACGTCAACAACAAACTTATGCCAGGCCTATCAATTTTTCTAGCGCAAAATGACCGGATTGTATTCGCCAACTACTGAATTAGCAGTGTAACGTAACTTAATACGAGTATTATCGTTCCTTACCCCTAAGGTCCGCTACCAGTTTCCCCATTCCATTGTAGATCGCTTCTCGCAAATGAGCGACGGACTCTGTGAAGTCCAATGGCCAATTGGTGTGTCGAGCCACGTACCCACGTACGCCAGACTTCGGATGACTCCCTCCTGGACTCCCTCTCTTATCCCTTATCAGTATAAGACGTCGTCCTCGCTATCCGGACCTGGAACGACGTCCGTCTGATCGTCACTCGGTGGATCGGTCACAACGCTCCACTGAATCGGGAAACGACGCTCCTTTGATCTCCGTTCCATCGTCAACTTTAACGTTCCAATACCTCACACTTGCACCAAAACCAAAACACTTCAAAACTTGGTGGTATAGTTTGTTGTTTTTTACCACACGAGGTGCGATTCTTTATGACACTACTTCTAAAAAATTGAAAACAAAACTTACTGTCAAAACTCAAAATTAAAAGATATAGGTAGATATTGAGAAGAGTATAGTACGACACGGGGATTTGAAAGCGAGCGCCAGTCGTCTGAATTCAAAACTGCTCTCGGTGTCGTCAATCGCCATGACGCGTTGCCCCGGCCCCCGCCCGGCATCGATGACCCTCCTCCAGCTCATTTTGCTCATTCTTTCTTATCGTCAGCACTCAGCAGGCAGCACGTCCGTCGTCTGACAGGCAGCAGAGCAATAATTAAGCCAGGTATGCCCAGTCATTTTAGACGAAAAATTGGCAAATCCAAAAGTTAATTACCGGCTGTAATATTTTGATGCAGTTTTGTCCCCCCCTCCCCCCCATCAGAGATGCCCAAAGTGCAAAATTGTTACTAATTACCCCCAGGCGTTGGCCGCCATCTTGAATTTAGGTGGTGAGTTGGGTTTTTCCTCATTACCTCAGTAGTTTTTGAGTTTTGGGCAAAAATACTCATTTTCAAACTTGTGGGGAATTCAATTCTCTACATTTTATGTTTTTGTAATTTTTTTGATATTCGGTTGTTTGTAATAAATATTATTTACACATAAAAAGCTCCATCAGCGAAGGGGTTTGAACTGCATTTTTTGCACTTTGTGCACACCATATTTTTTAAATAGCGTAAAAATTGATTTATCTCGAAAACCGCCAGTTTTATTGCAATAAAAAATCACCTTTTTTAAAGATGAAATGACCAGAGTATTCAAAAAATTAGTTCTCAGCCATGCAACTATGCAAAGTGACACCTGTCAAAGCTTTAACCCATCGAATGTGGTATCACAGTCCGTTCCTCTAACATCCCTGACGCCGTTCTTATTTTTATGGCCTCTATAAAATACAAAATTTCATACAGTCGGTTCAAAAGTTAGGACCAAAAAAGTGATTCGCAGGGGCTCATCTTGTATCTTTTGGGGCTCTCGTATCTGCGTTTATAGGGACACTTGAGGATTTTTTTTATTGACAGATTTTATTTTATTGACCTACCCTGTATGCACCCGAGAAATTAAGAGGTACTTTACCGGACACCTGTATAATGACCAAATTTTGGTCATTATACAGGGTGTTTCTTAATAACATGCGAATATTTAAGGAGGTTATTCTTGGATCAATTTTGAGAAAAAAAACTTTATATGAACGTATGTCCTAAAAGTCTTAACTTTTGAACTACAGGGTGCTAAAATTTAAAGAAAAAAACTTGTTTTTTATTATAACTGTGATATTAGCCTAGATATTTTTTTGAAATTTGGTACACGCCTTCTATGCATCAACATGCATTTCATGAGACGAAAACAATTTTAGTACTTTTACCAGTGGCGTCTGTACGGGTTTTGAATTAAATGTTTTTGAAGAAAAATATGTTACGCCACTGCTTTTTCTTAAAATAAAAATTGTTTTTGAAGTCCCCATCCCTTTCCAAGCAAATGTGGTCTCTTGATTTTTTTCCGTTTGACGTATAGTTTTTGCATAAAAAAATAAAACTCAATCATTAACAAGTATTAAAAACGATCTAGGTATTTGGTAAGAAGCAGATTTTGTTTTGTAAACATAAAAGTTTTGACAGTTTTCTACCTAGTTTAGTTGTCACGTATTTAAGTCAATAAAATTAACAATACATTATTAATAAAACATGGTCCAATTTACGAATTCAGAACTTGCAGACATACATTACATGTATGGGCTTGCTGACGGTAACGCACTGCAAGCCAGGCGGTTGTATGAAGACCGCTTTCCAAATAGAAATATTCCGGATGAACGAACATTTTCAAACATTCATTGAAGGTTGTGTGAAAAGGGAAGTTTTGAACTACATAATCATCTAAAAGGAGTTCAACGTACTGTAAGGACTCCGGAAATTGAGGTAGCAATTTTGAATGCAGTTGAGGAAGATCCAGGATTAAGTACACGAAAAATTGGGAACAATTTGAATATCTCACATATTCTTGTTTGGAAAATTCTCCATGACTTTTTATTATATCCTTACCATTTCCAACGGGTTCAGGCCCTACTGCCTCGCGACTTTCCATTACGAATGAACTTTTGCCGATGGTTTCTTCAAAAAGTGAATGAAAATCCCTTATTTGACACTGAAATTTTATTCACCGATGAGGCCAATTTTTCCAGAAACGCCATCCAAAACTTCCACAATAATCATTTTTGGGCTGAAGAAAACCCACATTCAATCTTGGAATTCCAACACCAGGAGCGATTTTCCGTTAACGTGTGGGTTGGAATATGCGGTGATTATTTAATTGGACCTTATTTTCTTCGTGAGAGGTTGAATGGGCATAATTACCGACAGTTTCTCGAAGAAGAATTGCCAGCGTTGATGGAGGATGTTCCCATTTTAGTACGAAATCGACTATGGTTTATGCACGACGGGGCACCAGCCCACTTCAGTGCTCTGGCGCGCGAATATTTAAACCAAAATTACAAAATTACTATAATCGCTGGATCGGTCGCGGCGGACCACAGGCATGGCCACCTAGGTCCCCGGACCTCAATAGTTTAGATTATTTCCTGTGGGGTCATCTTAAAACATTGGTTTATAACACACCAATTCATACTGAAGAGCAGTTGAGAAACCGCATCATAGTTTGTTGCGAAACTATTAGAAACACTCCAGGTATTTTCCGAAGAGTATACGCGAGTCGATGAGAAGAAGAGCTGAGGCATGCATACTTGCAGGAGGTGGACATTTCCAACACCTGATTTAATTTGTTTCGTTGTGCGTTTAGTTATCAATTTTCTGTTACTATTCCAAAATGTATGTAGATTACTTTTTTTTCATAATTTTACAGTTTAAAAATTATTTTCTTAAATAAACTGTTCAAAGTTATTGTTCTTATAAGTGGTCTACCGCGGTGTTAATGATTGAGTTTTATTTTTTATGCAAAAACAGTACGTCAAACGGAAAAAAATCAAGAGACCACATTTGCTTGGAAAGGGATGGGGACTTCAAAAATAATTTTTACTTTAAGAAAAAGCAGTGACGTAACATATTTTTCTTCAAAAACATTTAATTCAAAACCCGTACAGACGCCACTGGTAAAAGCACTAAAATTGCTTTCGCCTCATGAAATGCATGTTGATGCATAGAAGGCGTGTACCAAATTTCAAAAAAATATCTAGGCTAATATCACAGTTATAATAAAAAACAAGTTTTTTTCTTTAAATTTTAGCACCCTGTAGTTCAAAAGTTAAGACTTTTAGGACATACGTTCATATAAAGTTTTTTTCTCAAAATTGACCCAAGAATAACCTCCTTAAATATTCGCATGTTATTAAGAAACACCCTGTATACAGGGTGTCCCAGCTTGTTCGAAGCGGTCTCTGTAGGCCAAACGATTGACTTTTCAAAAAACTTTTTGAAAATTCATGTACAGGATCACAATGGTCACAATTTAAAATTATTTTGGAGTATACAGAGTGTCCCATATGACAGTGGCATGTCAAAGTTATGTTTTTTTAAATGGAATGCTCCTATGTTATTGCATTTTTAGATTGTCTGAGAAGAGAAAATTAGATTGGCTTTTACCGTTGGTGTTTAAATTCAGAAGTTTTTGAGTTATAAACAAGTGAAAATCGTCATTTTTCAAGTTCAAGGTCCTGTACAACGAAAACGGCTGAAGAAAGAGAAAAACGGCTTACATGTCCCTATTTTAACTGTTTATGTACTATCCTATGGTATAGAAACATTTGTACTTTCTTTGATTTTTTTATTTGGCGACGCGTGGAGAAATCTCAGAATTTTTCAAATTTTTTATCACCCTGTATAAATATTTCATCCACATCATAGGATAGTACATGAAAAGTTAAAATAGGGACATGTAAGCCGTTTTTCTCTATCTTGAACCGTTTTCGTTGTACAGGGCCTTGAACTTGAAAAATGACGATTTTCACTTGTTTATAACTCAAAAACTTCTGAATTTAAACACCAACTGTAAAAGCCAATCTTATTTTCGCTTCGCAGACAATCTAAAAATGCAATAACATAGGAGCATTCCATTTAAAAAAACATAACTTTGATATGCCACTGTCATACGGGACACTCTGTATACTCCAAAATAATTTTAAATTATGGCCATTGTGATTCTGTACTTGAATTTTCAAAAAGTTTTTTGAAAAAGTCCATCGTTTGGCCTACAGAGACCGCTTCGAATAAGCTGGGACACCCTGTATACATCCGCGGCTCCTACAGTTTCACTATGGCACCTATACAGGGTATACCTTTGGGAGATGATACCATTTGTATAGGCTAAACTGTCAGTCAGTCTGACAGTTCTAATTTTTTGCATATCTGTATTATAGAAAAAACACAACATTTTAAAAATATTTTCTTCACAACACCACTTCCGGTTATACCGGAAGTAAACACCAACTTCGTTATCTTAAATGGGACGGTGCCGTTTTTTTTATGGATTCATGTTTCTCATCAAAAATCAATGTGGTTTTAATAATACAACATACTATCGATCTTCAATTGTTTTTCAGTTATTTCGACTTTTATGAATTTTTTGACACTTGCAGAGTCTCACAAAAACCGTTATATCAACGAAACTGTATGACATAAATTGACGAAATAAACTATAATTTACTAAAAAATTAACAAGTTAACACCTAAAATTCGAAAAATAAAAAAAACCGCGGATAAAGTAATTGAAAATAATTTTTTAATTTTCGAATTTTAAAATTAAAAAAAAAATCATTTTTCAAATAGCACCCTGTATATTTTTTTATTTCATTAGATTGACAAAAAAAACTCAACAAAATCGATATGCATTATAAGGGTCAAAAATAAGAACGTGTTACGAAAACTCAAAAAAAACTAGTAAAGGAAATAAATGAAATTATTTTTGTTCAGGCGTTAAGGTGCCTCTCCACCAAAGCAACACACAGGAACATTTTGTTTCCATTTGTTGCTTCTTGTTCTAAATTTTAGGAACTTCGAGAAACAAGTGCAAAATATTGCGTGCAAACAAATGGCAACATACAACAAGCAACAACTTCTACTAGCAACATCACGGAACATTGAGCAACGTACTAGGAACATTCGTAAACATTTCGGAAATTTGGAACAGAAACATAAATGTTCCCTTTTGTTGCTTTGGTGGATACGTGTCTTTAAGTTTTAACGTTCATAAATTCATCAGGACACCTTTGCATCAAAAGAAACATAATTTCCAGTGATGCGTGTTTTGACATTTGTCAAGATAATTACACCATTTTGTGTTGTGTCAAATTGGTGTTACTTTGTGTTGATGAATTGTGATAGTTGAATTTGTTAAATTGTGATAAAATGGCTCGACTTGGCTTTTCAAATCAAGATTACTTAAATTTAATACTAATTCACGGAGAATGTAATAAAGTCGTGCTACGAACAGTACGAATTTCCATCGAACGCTACCCTGAGCGTCCTCGCCCTTCTGCAAATACAGTACAACGTCTGCTTAAAAATTTGGAATGTTTTGGAACATTTACCAACTCCTCACCCAGGAAGAAAACTGTTGTTGATAATGAGGAAAATGAAATAACAACTTTGGCCTACTTTCGCGCAAATCCTTATAATTCCTTAGACGACGCCAGAACTGACATTGGCTTGGCACGAACCACTATCTGGCGGATTCTAAAAAAGCATAATTTTAGACCATATTGGTTACACTTGGTACAACATTTGAATGAAGCCGACTTTTTGAAACGTATCACTTTTTGCGAAACTGTTCTTCTGAAAATACAAGAAATCCCCAATTTTTTGGCCAATATTATTTGGACAGATGAATCTAAATTTACAAAGAACGGCATGTTTAATCGGCGAAACTTGCATTTTTGGGATGACGAAAATAGTAACCCTATTCGCGAATGTCATTTTCAAGAAACGTGGAATTTTAACGTGTTTTGTGCAGTTCATGATAACGAAATTTTCGACATTCATATTTACGAGGAAAATTTGAGAGGTAAGATATACATATTTTTTAATATTGTACCTAGTAGTTTGAAATTATCTAAATTTTAGGAGAAAATTATCTTGAAATTTTAAATACAAGAATTCAACCCCGATTGCATAATGTGCATGATCACAGGGAAAATATATGGTATCAACAAGATGGTGCACCCCCGCATAATACCAACGCTGTCTCCAGAAAACTTTATGATCTTTTTGAAGATCATTGGTTTGCAAATAATGGTCCCTTTTTATGGCCGCCTAGGTCACCTGATCTTACCCCAATGGATTTCTATCTTTGGGGTAGAACTAAAAATATTGTTTATGCAACTCCTTTAACAACTAAGGAAGATTGCATTGAAAGGGTGCGAAATGCATTTAACTCACTTCCTGCAGAAGAAATTCAAAGAGCTACAAATGGAGCTGTGACAAGACGTATTGAACAATGTCTTAGATCTAACGGGGAAAATTTTGAGCATTTGTTGTAAATTTTTCATATTTTTTATTTTACGTAATTCTTGTTTTAATTTTTTTTTCATTACACTAATGAAAACATTTTTGTTTCCTGGAAAACATTTTCGATTAATTATTTCGTTTTTTTGAGTTTTCGTAACACGTTCTTATTTTTGACCCTTATAATGCATATCGATTTTGTTGAGTTTTTTTTTTTGTCAATCTAATGAAATAAAAAAATATACAGGGTGCTATTTGAAAAAATGATTTTTTTTTTAATTTTAAAATTCGAAAATTAAAAAATTATTTTCAATTACTTTATCCGCGTTTTTTTTATTTTTCGAATTTTAGGTGTTAACTTGTTAATTTTTTAGTAAATTATAGTTTATTTCGTCAATTTATGTCATACAGTTTCGTAGATATAACGGTTTTTGTGAGACTCTGCAAGTGTCAAAAAATTCATAAAAGTCGAAATAACTGAAAAACAATTGAAGATCGATAGTATGTTGTATTATTAAAGCCACATTGATTTTTGATGAGAAACATGAATCCATAAAAAAACCGGCACCGTGCCATTTAAAATAACGAAGTTGGTGTTTACTTCCGGTATAACCGGAAGTGGTGTTGTGCCGAAAATATTTTTAAAATGTTGTGTTTTTTCTATAATACAGATATGCAAAAAATTAGAACTGTCAGACTGACAGTTTAGCCTATACAAATGGTATCATCTCCCAAAGGTATACCCTGTATGTATAGGGGTGGAGAACATATACCTATAGTAACACCAGGAAGGTATTCATTTGCTTTGCAAATGAAAGGGAATGCAAATAAACGGCATTAAAAACCGATTTTGAGAGTGCAATGAAAGTACGGACCTGTCAGATGCGATGATTAAATACGTCGACTTTCGGTCGGATGTAACTACTTGAGGACAATGCCAAACGCTTCGAAACGTATACAGACACACGTACTTGCAGTATATCCGCTTTTTCATATCGTGAAAAGACCACAGGGATCGGTGTCACGATTTTTGGAATATAAATGCAAAATAAATGCAAAATTTAAAATAAAAATCGTGCTACTGTTAATCTCGAAGGTATTCCTTGCCCTGAAAGTGAAAAAAATATAAATTCGACCGTAGTGACAAAGAGGCCTTAGTTGTGACCTTAATATTAGTTTGCAATGGCTGTTCTTTAGCTTCTTACCCACCCAGCACCAGCACCCCTATTTCGCTCCTCGGTCCCGAAAAAATTTATGAAACTCAGGAAACGGGGATGTATATGTATATTAACCAAAATTTTGGTCATTATACAGGGTTACTGGTAACTGGATACATTCCTTTGGTGATCTGATAAAACAAGAGGTAAGGAGTAAATTAACCCCAACATGCACTATACAAAACTCAATAGATTTTGAGATATTTCGATTTTCAACTTTTCTTAAAAAAATGGTTTCAGATGTCTTGAAATGTAATTTTCAAAAAATCTACTTTAACTTTTTGATTTTTTTTTTTGCTGGAATACTTGTCCAATACTATGCTTCCTTCTGGAATAAAAAATATCCTGAGGTATTTCGATCGTGTGAAAATTTCAAAGAAAAACTTTCACAAACTATTTTTTTTAAATAAGATTTAAAAGTTTTTACAAGTTATTTTCGCAAAATTGTCAAGGCACCTTGCGTACAAATTGTTTTAAAAACTTCCCTAGTGTAGTAGCTATCTAACAAGGTACGAATCTTGTACAAGAATAACAGAATCTCCCCGCTATGTACCGTTACCGAGGAACAAATCCTCAAGTCGGGACGTTTTAAAAAAAATACGGCCCTGAACAGGGGTCTTAAAATTCTCGGATCCGGTCCATTTTCAATAGGTCGTATTTGGGGGTCACCAGCTTCGTCCCTACCAAGTTTCGTCCCGATCGGTAAAACTTTCAGACACTTAGAGTGGCTATTACTAGGCTATTCCCGAAAAATCCCGAAATTCCCGAAAAAATGACATTTTCCGGGAACGGATCCCGCTCATTTTCAATAGGCATCGTGCCACGGTGCGCCTCTTCAATCGAGCCAAATTTCAACTTTCTCACATGAAAACTGGCGGCTCTAGAGTGTTTCCTAGCAAAGTCACAGACAGACAGACCGACAGACAGACATTTTTCGGGCACAAGAATACGTATACTTACGAAACTTCTGTGACTTTGCTAGGAAACACTCTAGAGCCGCCAGTTTTCATGTGGGAAAGTTGAAATTTGGCTCGATTGAAGAGGTGCACCGTGGCACGATGTCCATTGAAAATGAGCGGGATCCGTTCCCAGGAAGTGTCATTTTTTCGGGAATTTCGGGATGTTTCGGGAATAGCCTAGGAAACACTCTTAGTGTCTGAAAGTTTAACCGATCGGGACGAAACTTGGTAGGGACGAAGCTCGGGACCCCCAAATACGACCTGTTGAAGATGGGTCGGATCCGAGAATTTTAAGACCCCCGTTCAGGGCCGTATTTTTTTTAAAACGTCCCGACTTAAGGATTTGTTCCTCGGTAACGGCACATAGCGGGGAGATTCTGTTATTCTTGTACAAGATTCGTACCTTGTTAGATAGCTACTACACTAGGGAAGTTTTTAAAACAATTTGTACGCAAGGTGCCTTGACAATTTTGCGAAATTAACTTGTAAAAACTTTTAAATCTTATTTAAAAAAAATAGTTTGTGAAAGTTTTTCTTTGAAATTTTCACACGATCGAAATACCTCAGGATATTTTTTATTCCAGAAGGAAGCATAGTATTGGACAAGTATTCCAGCAAAAAAAAAATCAAAAAGTTAAAGTAGATTTTTTGAAAATTACATTTCAAGACATCTGAAACCATTTTTTTAAGAAAAGTTGAAAATCGAAATATCTCAAAATCTATTGAGTTTTGTATAGTGCATGTTGGGGTTAATTTACTCCTTACCTCTTGTTTTATCAGATCACCAAAGGAATGTATCCAGTTACCAGTAACCCTGTATACATCCGCGGCTCCTACAGTTTCACTATGGAACTTATATAGGGGTGGAGAACATACCTATAGTAACACCAGGAAGGTATTCATTTGCTGGGCAAATGAAAGGGAAAGCCACAAAACGGTGTAAAAAAATGGTTTTGAGAGTGCGGAGGGAGTGCGCGGTCCTGACAAGAGGCACCGATTAGATGCCACGATCCCGGATAAAACCACTTCACCATAATTGCCAGTATTCTATTCTGTGTTAGAGGCTCACAGAGGCGGACTGAGCGATATATCCGCTTTCATTACGTGTCCAGTCCGCACAGGGATTGATGCAATGATTTTCGGATTATAAATTCAAAATAAATGCAAAATTCAAAATAAAAATCGTTGTACTGTTATTTTCGAAGATTTTCCTTGCCCTGAAAGTGGAAAAAAAATAGAAATTCGACCGTACTGCCAAAGAGGCCTTAGTTGTGACCTTAATATTAGTTTGCCATGGCTGTTTTTACTTTCTTACCCACCCAGCACCCCTATTTCGCTCCTCGGTCCCGAAAAAATTGATGAAACTTAGGAGCCGCGGATGTATACAATTACCAAAATTTTTATGCAGAACTCCAGAGCTGTTCTAGTTCTACTCAGAACTCTGAAAAATTTAGTGTTTTCATACAATTCGGGGGCCAACTTCACGGGAGTAAAAGATTACAAGAAAAAATGTAAACGTCAATTGGGTAAATTAATTAAACACCAATAATACCGTTACCTCACCACGACTTACTTTTCCTTTTCTTTCTTTCACTCGCCGGTCGGTCATCTGTCTATTTTACTCTATTCAATTCATTCAGGATCTATTCCTTGCAATCCAGGCGTATGCGCAATCATTTACTACAAAATACAATACAGTGACTTATTTTAAGCCGAGCCCCCACTAATTCCCTCATGACGCGCTGCTCGCTTCAGCTTCAGCCTTCAGCACTTCAGCAGCTCAACAGCAATAGAACAGTAGGCAGATCTGGCAGAGCATTTAACCGGACAACTGCGGCAGCGAACGTGAGACGTAATCCTAATCTATTCCCTAGTCCCGACTCCCGAAAGTGTGACCAAGTGAGAAGTGAGCTTAGACTTAGAACACCCGTGCGTGTGCCAGAAGACCAGAACTCGAGCAGAGGGAATGCCAAGAGATCTTCTACGTGTCCATTAAGACTTCCTTAGTTATTTTGTATTTGGCCCCCTTCATGAATCGCTCTCGGCCTTCTCGGATATAATCTGTGATTTTTTTGTAGTGGTGTGTACTTGTGGGTTGAATGAGGTGTGGATTTATTTATGTTCAATAGGTAAGTGTAGATTATTTTAAATTTATTTATTTTCAATTTTTTCAAAATAATATCGACACGATTCGGGTCCTGGATTTTGGGTTTATAATGTGTCTAGATTTAGGTGTATCGTATTATTTGGAACGGCTTTTCGTTTGGTTGGTGCACTATAAATATAATTTGGAACGTGTTATAGGAATCATGTAATTTGTATTACACAGCACGAACAATTGTTTTTATAGCTCACTGTGACAGTTTAATAGGCGATTTTTTATTTAATTAAGTCGCGAGTGTAAAGGAATAATTTCAATTTCACCATCACCATTGATTTTATTGGGAATGGTAATAATATTATTTCATCATTTCTAAGACCGTAGACACTCGGTGGTTACTGGCAGACTCTATGGTGACGGTGACTAATTTTATCATAAATAAAATCTTGATCTAAATTTCGGACCCATCATCGCTTTTGATTTTTCCCAACAATTTGGCCTGAATGGAATGTTGCATCGTTAAAAAAAAGAAGAGAAAAACGAATTGAGCCCAAAACAGGAATTGAAATTTTTTGCACCCCAAATTTTAGTTGAAATTTTTATGCACATTTGTTGTAACTTTGTTTCAGTGAAATGGCACCGACCATATCGACCAACTCAGTTTTGCAACGACCTTTCACGAGGAGCAGTCGTCCACAACAATTGGAAAATTTAATGGCCCCCATGGCGTCGTCATACAACGGTAATAACTGTAACTGGTGGTCTCTGATGGGGAGCTTGGATCTTCCTCCCATAGAACCATATCAAGATATGGTAAGTGATTTCCGATTTTTCTCTTCAATTTTCTTCTCTCTTTCTTCTCTTCAACATTCTCTTCAAGATTTCTTCAATTTGATAAATCTGTCTACTAGGTACTCATCTATTTCTCTGAATGAGCGAGTCTCATAGAAATCGTTTGATGTCCTTTTTTTATTTACACATTAACGCACGGGAGGGTAGGTTGAATGTTGATGCCTATTGCGGTTTTTCTCTTAGACAATAAAATTTGTGGGTAATAGAATAGTTGTAGTTTTGGATTTTAATCTAACTTGAATTATTACTTTGGTGTGTCGGGTGTCGGTGATTCCCATAAATTATTTCGTCTCAGCCAGCTTCCTGTTTATCTTATTTCACGTTTTCCATTCTTCTTTATGGATCTTTGCGTTTCAGTCTTCTTGGAAGAGGCAGTTAAGTTCGTTGAACTTATGCTTCTGCTGTTCCCCAAATTTTACTACCTACTTATTAAAAATAAAAATCCACGAGCGAACGAACTTTTTATATTAATTATTTTTTTTACTCCTTCACTATCTTTTGCATTTTCGCAGCTAATGAATTTGTTACTCCTCTATTTTTTATTCCTATTACTTTTTGTTACTTTTGGGTTCCTGTGCGGTGGGCTTTAGGCTACTCTAATGTTTTCAAAAATATTAGGTAGGATAAAATCTCTAGCACTAGCTAGCACTAGCACTAGTACCTACACTAGAGTTAGAATAATTTAATAGGCGACTACAGGAATGTCTTAATAAACTATTGAAGATACGAGGTCGGCTATTAGAGAAAAGTTGTGCTTATCTCCAGTATTTCCTGAAATATCCTGAAAAAAAAAACGAAAATTCTCAATTTCATCACATCTTTTTTATTATTGAAAATTAATTATTTTTTGTCGGTTAGCATAAGTCGTCACGAGCCATCAATTTGACACTTGGAAAAACTTTCAAAGCCGGCCAGAACCCAGAGTTTTCATAGTCAACTTCTGTTTATCTTATGACCGCCATATTAATTTTTTATGTCCTTCGGTTTGAGAAAAATCATGTGAAACCAAAAATTAATAACTTACAAAAATCAAAAATCTTTATCCTCCTTTTATTTTAAATTACAACTGTTTAAACCGATATCATAGAGAAAAAAAAAGTGGCAAGCAGTATGGCCATGGCCTCATATTGACCTATTGACGTAATTCGGTAAAAAAGTTTGTCTTCCGTCTTTTTTTCTAAAAAGATAATTTTTTGAATTTTTTTTCAAGTTTATTAATTTTTGGTTTCCATAATTTTTATACCTACCGAACAGTATAAAAAAATTATATAAAAGTTGACTATAAAAACTCTTATTGGATCTAGTTGTCTTTGAATATTTTTGAATTCTCGAATTGTTGGCACTCGACGACTAATAGCTAACCAACAAAATGATAGAAAAGATATGATGAACATAAGAATTCTAATTTTTTTCGGGATATTTCGCTAATTCGCAGGTTTCTAACCCCCCCCCCCCCAAAAAAAATAAATAAATAAAAACTATTGCCATGTAGAATCATTAGGATCCCTTTATTCTTATTTTGTGGCTTAATATTTTGGCGATTCCTGCTCTGATACTTTTAAAAAATAACAAATAGGTAACCCTACAAGTAAATCTTACTAGCTTTGCCTGGCGTTCTTTTTTTTAATTTACAACAAAAGTTATGATTTCTCCTTTATTATTAGGTGACACCTAGGAGGTACCTGTTATAATAATATATATATAATAGTCGTATATAATCGTATATATATAATAATAGTCGTCTTCACTTGAATTTTGTATTTACCTAAGCCTGGACCTAAGCGATTCATTGTCCCAGTCCAGTTGGGGCCTGTGGCGCGACAGTCTGACGTCTTTCTACAGAACAGGTCACCGTAAAATGTAGGCGGACACTTCAAAGAGATTTCTGTTGATAAAAAAGAATTCTCACGGAATTGGAAAAGTATAAACCTACACCTGCAAAAATTAGTAATTGTACGGGTCTATCTCCTAATTCTAACAATAATTACGAACTTTTTCTGAAACCCTTGAGAATTACTTTTTTTCCTCTCTTAATTTCTTTTTGTCAATCAGACTGCCGCATTTATGATGGTTTTTATCTCCTCACCATTGGGATCTTAGGAAGTAAGGTACCTTGAAAAGATGCATGGTCGATTAAATGAGAGAAAACTTGCACAATTTTATGTTTAATAATAATCTGAAAAAAATTACGATAGTTTCAGTGGTTGCTGAAATATCCTGAAAAATCGAATTTTCGTATTTTTGACACAAGTAGGTATATTTTTTAGTAGGTATTGAAAATGAATCTCAATCTCTCTCATCATTGGCATCTCAAGAACTAATTTGATTCTTATTAAAATCTGGAAAAATTCAGGTCAATTTCTTTGAAATCTGCTTTTAAAAACTGCAAAATCGCGATTTCTTATTTTGGCGATTTCTTTTTTGGTATTGAAAATACATAAATAATTTTCTTAAAATATTAAAAAAAATTTCAAAACCCATTTTCATAAAGATCACAGGATTTTTATAGTCAATTTTTGTTTTCCTCATATCCGCCATTTAGGTTTTTTTTCTCATGTCCGAGCTCATGTCATTCAGTACAAAGAAAACCACGGAAACCAAAAATAGTCCAGTTTGTAAAGTAAAAAAAGTAGGTACCAATAATAGGTCATAAAAAAACTTATCTATAAGATTTTCTTTCAATAATTGTTGGTGAAGAGTCCACAAAAATCAGTACTGGGTGTGTACCCCCCAAAAAACACCCTTTTGGTGAAAAAACTATTTATTTGCTAATAATAACTGATTATCCGTAGGATATAACAAAAAATTACCTATTGGAAAAATGAAAGCTTGAATGATTTCCTAAAAGTAATCTTGTAATTTTTTCGTATATGTCATAGTTTTCGAGTTATTCAATATTTGAGAATTTGAAAATTTTGTATTTTGTGACGTGCGCGAAATTTCGTTTATTTTTTAATTTTTGGCGCGCAGCTTCTAGAAAAATTTAAATTACTCGAAAACCAAACCAAGCTATTGGGAATAAAAATCAACATGGTTTTTGAAAGGAACGTAATAAGATACATACTTTTTTTGTCATTCTCATTGATTATGAATAATTTTTAGTATACCTACCTATAAATACAGGGTGTTGAGAAAATGACAGATAAACTCTTTATTACATTGTACGGGAAAAATAATTTAAAAACTTCTGGTTTTCAATTTGGTGAGATAAAAAATGCCAAAGTTAACATTTTACTATCTTTGTTTTTCGGTATTTGCAAATTAGATGATTTTACAGATATAAAAAAGGGTGCTTCAATCGTTACCAATTAAAAAAATTGCTTAAGATGTATTACTGGCTTGGAAAATTTAATAAGATTTTTTTTCTTTTCTAAGATGCTGAAAAAAAAGCATTTGGCAACAACGGTTGTGATACCTTGACTACCTACATTGTTAGAAATTAGACGAAATTACCAAATACCAACTGTTATCGTGTTAAACGTTGCCAAATTTATTGTTCAATATTTTGCTTATATCTTTTAAAGTGTAGCTCTGGATTTTTTAAAATAATTTTTCTCGTACTTTACTGAGTGTCCCCTACAATGTACTAAAGAGTTTATCCGTAATTTTCTTAACACCCTGTATTACAATATAAAACAATTATTATTGTCTGTTCAGATGCTATTTTGAACATTGGCGGACCTAATAAAAATAAATAATAATTGAAATCAATATAATGTTAGAAGATGTATTATCTTTTAGTCAATGCTGAAAAAGTTTTTACCAGCATATTAAAGTTAGCCAAATTTTAGCTAATATTTTATTATTTCCTAAGAATGGTCCACCAAATTTTTTTACAATTTTTTTTTTTTTTTTTGATGATTTGGCATTAGAAAATACATACAGTGCGCGAGAAAGGTAACGAATAAATTCTATAACTTTGTAAAAAAAAACTTTCGAAAAAATGCAACTGTCACTTATTTTTAAACTGTCATTCGGGAAAGTAGTTGTCAACCCCCCCACCTTGTCACCACTAAGGGGTAGCAACACTAGCAACCCCATCTTCGAAAACAAATTATTAAAAAATTATCTTCGTGTTTGGTCATTCGATTTAAACAATTTTGCTTTTGTTGTGTTCTGTATTAAAAAATCTATCGATTAAGGTGTCGCAGGGAGTACTTTTCCATTTGACTTTTCGAAGATGGGGTTGCTACTCCTCAGGGGTGACTAGGTTGGGGGTTGACATTTGACTACTACTATCCCGAATGACAGTTTCAAAAATAACTGTTGACATGTTTTTGCATTTTTTCGAAATTTGTTTTTTTTTTTTACAAAGTTAGAGAATTTATTCCTTACTTTTCTCTCGCAATGTATAACCCTTAATTTTCACCCTTCTACCACCAATCCCCTTTTTTAATAAAGATATTAGTACTGTAATAATCTTCAACACTCAGTGGTAATAATCTAGAAATTAGATGGGTAAACTGCCCAATAAGAAATGGCAACACATTTGCCGGGTCAGCTAGTATAGAAAAAAAAAATAGCGAAGTGTACTTTTTTGGTATTTTTTATTTTATTTTTAGGGGATAAAACGATTAGCCAAAATTTGGCTAACTTTAAAATTGCAAAATGTATTTTTCTTTTACTTTTTTAGCATTGAGAGTAAATGCCTTGACCCTAAAGATATTACATCTATAATATTATATTGATTCCACAATAACTTTTGTAAGGCCTGAAAATATTTAAATAGCAGAAACCTACAGACAATAATATACTACTTATAGTAATATTTAATTTTATATACTATTTTTTGTAATATGACTAATATGTAATAATTTAAAAAAAAGTTAACATTTTATGCCTCCTTTTTTTGAAAAACAAATATGTAGTTCATATGAAGAATGACGTCATATGAACGCCGTTAGTTGGAAAGTTTTTTCTGTCATTATTTACATCCGCGGCTCCTACAGTTTCACTATGGCACCTATATAGGGGTGGAGAACATACCTATAGTAACACCAGGAAGGTATTCATTAGCTTTTGCAAATAAAAGGGAAGGCCACAAAACGACTTTTAAAATTGATTTTGGGAGTGCAACGAAGGTACGGTCGTGACACAAGCGCCGAGAAATACCGCTAGTCTCGGATCTAACTACGGATGAAACGACTTATGACAATGGGAACCGCTTCCAAACGTATACAGACGCGGACTCCCAATATATCAGCTTTCTCATATCGTGAACAGAACACAGGATTTGATGTTACGATTGTTGGAATATAAATGCAAAATAAATGCAAATTTGAAAATAAAAATCGTGCTACAGTTAATCTCGAAGATTTTCCTTGCCCTGAAAGTGAAGAAAAAAATAGAAATTCGACCGTAGTGCCAAAGAGGGCTTAGTTGTGGTGACCTTAATATTAGTTTGCAATGGCTGTTTTTAGCTTCTTACCCACCACCCACCCCTATTTCGCTCCTCGGTCCCGAAAAAATTGATGAAACTTAGGAGCCGCGAATGTAAACAATTACCGATTTTTCTTGTAAGGGGAAATAACATTTTTTTTATTTATTAAATTTTAGGTTAAATTGATTTTTTTATACCGGATAGATGAAAAAACAAAATGGTGGCCATGAGAAAACCAAAGGTTATTTTTATGAAAGCTATAGCGATCTAAATCGACTTTGAAAATTATTAAAATGCAAGATGAGGATAGGTCATGACGACATTGTGTAAACTTACAAAAATTAATTGCTCTATTTTCAATAATAATAAAAAAAATATGACGAAAATAAAAAATTGTGATTTTTCACTATGATCGCTATTTTCAGCGACTGAAGCTATCCTTAATTCTTTGAAGTTATCATCAATTTTTCATATTGTTAATACGCAATTGATTGTGCACCTTTTCTCTAATTCAACCGAGAATTCAACCGACCACTCTGTATCTTCACCAGGTACTTCTCGAGATCACGAGTTCCCATTATATTGAGTGTATTATTTCATATTGTATTTTGCATTCATTCTAACACGTATGGTTGTATTTATTACAGCAAAAATTGCTATCACCTCCTTGGAATCATTACCAATCGAGCTCTTTTTCGTATGGGCCCTCCTACAACGCGTTCGGCGGGGGTTCCACCAGCACGGTCGATCCGATCCTCGACATCAGCGAGCAACTACACGAGCTTCGTCTCTTGGATCGCCGGCAGAATTACAACAAAATGAAGCCACCCCCGCAATATTTGTGCCACCTATGTTTCCAAAAAGGGCATTTCATCAAGGACTGTCCACAGGTTAGTGTGCCTATGTTTTTTTTTTTCAAAAATGTTGTTACAGTAGAAACTCAATCTCCTCCGAATCCGATTAATTTTAAACTACTTTACAAAATGAGATATTAAAATAAAATCAATATTTTATGAAATATTTGTAAGAAATTTCTAAGAAAAGTGTAGCATTTTTCATAAATCTAATGATTTGTGTAGGAAAGTGCTAATTTTAATGCGGAAAAATATTTTTTGAGCAGTTAAATTTTATAATCACAATGTTAGCGTTACAAGTATGGTATGTAGTTTATTATAAATATTTTAACCTACACGACACGTATATTTTAGAATTCACACCCGGAGAACACAAAGGACAATAAATTTCGTAAAAATTCCCATCATCTGGTGGTTTATCGCTACTTAGTTGTAGCTATAAAGATCCGGTGTTAGTTCTTCAAGCAATGAAATTTTCCTATAGTCGGTCGATCTTGATCTTTCTTCGGTACTTAGTTACGGCGGCACTTCCGTGAACTTGGCCCCCGAATTGTCTCACACCACTCAGTTTTTTAGAGTTTTGAATACCTATCTAAAATAATAGTTCCAGAGTTGTATCTAACAATTTTTAATAGTTCCTCGGAACAAAGTCCCGAAAACGCAAAACGTTCAAGTTCATGTTTATATTTGGGCTATGCTGTTATTTGTTAATTACTTTTATGGATTATTCATTAATTTATTAATAATAATAATAATAATTATTGCTGTTATTATTATTATTAAGACTCCATTTTGGGGGCCCACTTTTCTATTAGCAATAAGAATTGGAGTTGCTAGAGTTCCGGTATTTATTATGCAAATACTTTTAGTTCTGCGAATTAAAAAAACTTTTAAAAATATACGAAAGTGAACTTTGATTATCATTCTGGGTAGCTCCCCAAGAGTTGTATAGAAAATCTCAGGTACGTGAAGTTGGTACGAAAAAAAGTCGAGTCGGGTGGTAAAACGTCATAATGGATTGTCCAACGTATTTTCTGTTAAAAGGTAATCGGATTAATTGAATTAAAGACACGCTTGTTCTTCAGCGATAATTTTATTATACTTCTTTGTTACACCATTGTCAGCGTCCAACAACCGGAGCTCAACTTAACTTATAATAATAATAGAGGCCAGGTCGCACCAAAGAAACAAAATGATTGACAATAGTGAGTGACATATAAATCACATATAAATCACAAAATGTCATGAGCTCAATCCAACATTTTCCACGTCCACCAATTTGTTTCGTTCTATCACCTTTAATTTTGTATAATTTTTTTTTTAAATTGTCGGACCAACTTCACAAGCCCGAAAAAAAATGGTCACGGCGGTAAAACGTATCATTCGATTGCCCATCGTTAGACCATGTTATACCACCAATTCATTTTGTCTTACCACCTTTGGAAAAAAAGTTATGGAATAAATCATTTTTACCATAGTCGATACCTATGTGGTAACTCGGGCCTAGTTTACGTGGGTGGTAAAACCAAAACGATGACAAAATATTTTATCACCCCTTAGTTTTGATTACTTATTTTTTTATTAAGAGCTTTCTGGAATTCGAGCCAATTTCCCAAGTCCATAAATATCGGAAAGTTAGTTCCAGGTGATAGAAAACATTTTACCACATGGTACCAACCCGATAAGATGTTTTACAACCCCTTAGTTTTCATTTACCTCCCCCAGAGTCACCGCCCCCGGCCTTTATGTTGTGCTTTATAAAATTCGGGCCAACTTCACAAGTGCGTAAATATCGGAAAGTTAGTTCCAGATGATGGAAAAGGTTTTACCATTTTGGAACGACCCGAGAAAAGGTTTTACAACCCCTTAGTTTTCATTTACCACCTACGTAAAACCTTTTCAATAATTTGCAAGTAACCTCCCGGTATTTACGACCTTGTAAGTTCGCTCGAATTCACGGGTCAACTTCACGTATCTGAAAATCTCCTACTTTGGCAAGAAATCGATATTTAATTGTTAACAGCAAAATGGTTGTAAATAATAAATTAATGCAATAAAATACAGCACCCGCCTGTATTGCATGGATTTTAAGGTCTCATACCTTTTCAATTTTAAAGTTGGATCAAAAAATAAAAAAAAGCAAATAATTTCTTCCCAAGTAGTCCAGGATTCTCAATTTATCGATAAGCCATCTTGAAGAAACCGTTGCAAAAAAAATGCTTTTTAAAATCGAAGCCCATAAAACACCTCGTATTAATGTATGTTTCTTCTCGAGTGTTGACCAAAAATATTTTCTCATCATAATACTTGAAATCCGATAATTTAAAGTGTTTTATTTACGTTGTTGTATCGCGTATGCAAACAACAACGTTACTGTTTGGAGTAAATTTTGACGGTTTATTTCGAGCTGGCAAGTATGCATTCTGTGAATTCCCGAAATATGTGGCGATTTTGATAATTTAATAATAGATTCGTTGCTAGGAAGGTATTGTTTTCAGTTGACATATTTTATATGAGCCAGGTCATCATCATTGCCGCTGATTCCAGACCGCGTCTTTTTAAATCCGATTTATCTAATAGGTAATTAAGCAGAACAGAAACAGCAAAATCGGCAGTATAAAAAGTGTTAACGAAGACAAACTGAAAACAATACCAACCTTTCTTTTCATAATGACATCATCGAGTCATGAAGTGATTGTTATAATTTATTATAATCGTTCTTTCGAGACTGAGACCGGCAATATTAGGTAATTTGAATCCATTAATTATTATTATTGTAATAATAATACTGGTCAAATGATACAATGGCGTTCTTTATTCTTCGCTTAACGACTGCTTGGAAAATTGATACTTTTTTATGTTTCTTCGTATTAAAACAATTCGAGATTTCAGATAGTGTTATCATTTTGAAAGTAACTTGAGTATAAAATTGTTGTAGGCATAGATTTAATACTCTAGTCTAGGTTCTTGGAATTTCCGAATATTTTTGTTAGCTAGGACTTTTTTTTAGACACGTCTTCATCCAAATTGAATTCTTCACCCAAATTGAATACACATTTTTATCAAGTCATACCTACCAGTTTTTTTCCCCGATATTTTTTTTTACTTCTCCTCTAATAGTGTCCAGTCAGTAAAGTAAAAAATGTTCATAAAAAATATTTTCGAAGATTTTCCTTCAATATTGTTGAAGGGTACAATTCCCCCCCCCCCCTACAAAAAAAACGTCCCTTTGGTGAAAAAAGTATTTTTTCGCTATTAACTCGTTAATCGTTGGACATATCAAGAAAACACTTATTAGAAGAAAGGAAGCTTCAGTGATTTCCTAAAAGAACAAGTATTTTGTATTTTTTTCGTGCATGTCATAGTTTTCGAGTTATTCAAAATTTTAGAAATTGCAAGATTTGTATTTTAGATTCACGCGAATTTTCGGGCATACAACATTGTTGGCGCGCAGCCAGAAAATTAAGTTTCTCAAAAATCAAACAATCTATGGAGAAAAATCAAAATGGGTATTCAGGGGACATGAAAAAGTTTAAAAATAATGTAAGTTGGCCAAATTTGGCTAACTTTGATATTCTGGTATAGTAATTAATTATTGCAAAATGTATTTTTTTATTTCTAACTTTTTCAGCGCCTTATCCTAAAAGATATACATATAACATTATATGTATTGATTTCAATTATTTTTATTAAGCCTGCAAATACTGAAAATAGCTAGGCAATTGTAATGAGAATGTCAAAAAAATGTTTTAGTTTATGTCCCCTTCATTCAATACCCATTTTGATTTTTCTCCATAGATTGTTTGATTTTTGAGAAACTTATTTTTCTTCTAGAGACTGCGCGCCAATTCGTGCTTATCAAAAATACAAAATTTGCAATTTCTTAAATATTGAATAACTACATACTCGTATGCGAAAAAATTAAAGGACACTTTTCTTTTAGGAAATAAGTATTTTCTTGATATTATATCCAACGATTACCGAGTTATTAGCAAATAGAAATACTTTTTCCACAAAAGGGTGTTTTTTTTTGGGGGGGGGGGGGGGGGAGATACGCGCTGCACCCCCAGAACTGATTTTTATGCATTCATGTTCTATAGCCCCTTCACTAACAATTATTATTATTTAAGGAAAATCTTAAATGATTTTTTATGAACTTTGGGTACATTTTTTATTTACTTTACCTACTGCTGGGCTATATAAGCTATAAACATTTTTATCAATTGCGACCCAAAACGATTCTGCTCATTTATGAGTGCCATTTTTTCACTCTATTTGACGATTATTATTCCCCTCTATTTGGCTATTATTCACTGTCCCTATGAAGGAAGAGTGAATGGTCTAGTTCGTGTTTTTCAGCCTGAAAGTTGCTGGATTTTTTTATAATTTTTGATGGGGGCTTTTTGTTTTAAAGAAAGGCTTCAAATGAATTTCCATATTTGAATTATTCTAGTTCCAGTTGTTTTATGAAGGTGTTGGTAGCATTTTTGCAATATTTTTTGATATTGTTGCGTATAAATTTCGTATCTGCTGAAAAATCTGACGATTTTTGAACAAAAAAATAAGAAGTTTGTACCCTCGCTTGTACCACCTGTTCATTTTGGAATTATTTGTTCAAGTAGGTTAGTAGAGAAGGAAAATAAAAACCTGTTTTTTTTTATTCCGTCTCCGTGAGCGTTTAAAATCCGAATTTGGTTTTATTTAATTAAATAAATCCGAATAATTTTGCATTTCTTGATGAAATAAGATATGACGTCATGCTTATTTTTAAGAAAAAACACATTTTTGGGTCTGAACTCGTCCGTGTTTTTTTGCTCTGTTTTGATAAAACTTCGGTTTTTGCGCGGTTGTGATGTAACGTTCGCTCGGAATAATTTTTCATTTTGAACGTTTCATATAACAAAAAAGATTCTCGCAACCATCTCCTGAGATATGACTTCCGTATTTCTTGTCATTAAATTTTTTATAGTTCACAAATCGATGATGCTGGTCTTTTAGAATTCAACCAATATGTCACATTTTTCTTAATAAGCTTGTGAGGGTTGAAATCCATTATACATTGATTTTCAAAATAAAACAAGGTCATTATTTGAATCTCGGTAAATTATTAGGTGCTTGAAAAATTATCAAGTATTACCAAAAATATTCAGGGGGATGCATCCAAAAACTTATGTTGATTTTTGTCAGGAGACGGTGGCAACCGACACAGAAAACTAGAATAATAATAATAATAACCATTCTAATGATCAAGGATACAGCAGGAATGTTAATGATCATGAAGAGGTTGCGCAACTTGTGTATTCGTGTGAAGTACCGATGTGTTTATAATATAGACATTGGAAATAGGAAAGGGACTCTTTAGTTGATTGTATAGCCGTTGATCGAGTCAAAAAATGTTATTAATTTTCTTCCCGATCTTTATTGTTATTGTATAATTGAACCAATTAATAATCTTCCTAATATTTTTGTTCAGTTCTTATTGTTTGAAAGTTACAAATTTTCAAAAATTACAAATTAAGGGGATGGAAACGGTTTTTTCGATTTTACAACAAAACGGTCAATCGGCAGGCGAAAATGGGTTTTGAAAATTAGTTATAGTTTTTTTAGGTTTCCTGCAACATATATAATTTTCAATTTATTTTTCATGTTTAATAGGAATACAGAGAGCGCCAAAAGTCGACCGACACCAATATTTTTTTTTTTTTTTTTATTTATGCGTATTTAGGATTTTGAACTCGACGAAATAAAATAAGCAATATTTTTTTCTCTTTTTCCTTGAGATTAAAAAAAACGTTGAATTTATAAAACGGTTATAATACCTCCACATTTTAAATATCTATTCGTTTTATTCGACCGCCACATGATTGAAGGGAGTGTTGTTTGAGGAAGTTTTTCTTCATCAAAGTTTTGTCAAATTTTCTTACAAAAGACATTTGACATTTATTTGTTTATTTATTCCATAATATTGAATATTTGTCATCTTTTTAGAATGAATGAATGAAATGAATAAAAAGTAAAAGAATAAGAATAATAATGTTCGGTTTAAAAATTAATTTTCCTCCAGTGTAAAGTTTCAAGTTTTAACGGGCTTGAAGGAAACTATGAATCCCGAATTACTCAATTATTAAATCAATAATATAAGTAAGTCTGATATAAATCAATTATTTTCAATGTTATTCTCAAGAAGTTCTGGTTTTACTGCGATTGAATTTAACGGATTCGGCGTAGTTGCCCTTGACCCGACCGTAGTGCCGCAATTACATTATTTGAAGAGGACAGACAGGAATTTTAAAATTTCCCTGTTTATATTATGGCTTATGGTTTATTCCTTTATTGCGTTATTGGAGGTTTTGTTTCGTCACGGTCAACATCTGGGAACTGGAAGAGATGAAAAATGTGAACTTTATTGCTCATAATTTTGTATCTACTAAAATTCAAAGGGCTCCGAATATAACGAAAACATCTGCCTTCCCAAAGAATAACCGAATTGTTTCTTTGTTACCTACCTACCTACTTGGCTTAGACCTGGAGAATTCTTCGATAATTGGTTGAGAATGTTGGTGTGGTAAAAAAGCAAACCGAAAATTTATTTGTCCTAATAAATGACTTCACTAAAAATGGTAACGGTAAAAGATGGTTGGGTCGGTTATATTAGAGAGAAGTAATAAATAAATAATTTAATAGTCTCAGGTCAAGACATAGGTTACATCCTGAAATATACTGAAATAATGAAAAATCGAGATTTCTTATTTCAGCCATACTTTTATTAGGGCTCAATTTGATTGAACTATATTTTAAATAGAACAAGAAAGAAAGTAAATCCAAGTTTTAATATCAATCCAAATACTAATTAATTATCATATCTGTTCAGTACGAAGTCCGTTAATCAAGTGATCTACATCTAGAGAATGCCGGCAGCCAAATTTGTATTGCATAATAGTTCACAACAACATTCTTAAAAATAAAAATAACACGAGTTCAGCCGCTGATGCGAAGATGTATGTGGTTCCCCGTTCGCTAGGAAATTCAGCCAGCCAACTTCTACGTTTCAGCTATGCTAATCCTTACACTTTTTTATTATCGGTAAAACATTAATCATTTTTTCTAGGCTTACTTGGCTCGGCAAGAGCTATCCATACCTGACACCTTGAAAATTTTCAAAGCCGACTAGATTCCAGAGCTTTCATTGTCAACTTTCGTTTTTCTTATGGCCGCTATTTTGATGAAAAATCTAGGGTAATTATATACATCCGCGGCTCCTAGAGTTTCACTATGGCACCTATATAGGGGTGGAGGACATACCTATAGTAACACCAGGAAGGTATTTGCAAATGAACGGGAAAGAAAAAACGGCCTAAAAACTCGGTTTTGAGAGTGCGGAGAGAGTGCGGTCCTGACAAGAGGCGTCGATTAGATACCGCGAATCAAGGATGTACCCACTTCACGAGAATGCCAAGCGCTTCGAAGCGTGCAGAGACGTACTGGCGGTATATCCGCTTCCACATATCGTGTCCAGTCCACAGGGATTGATGCAATGATTTTCAGAATATAAATTCAAAATAAATGTAAAATTCAAAATAAAAACCGTGCTACTGTTAATCTCGAAGATTTTCCTTGCCCTAAAGGTAAAGAAAAAATAGAAATTCGACCGTAGTGTCAAGGAGGCCTTAGTTGTGATCTTGATATTAGTTTGCAATGACTGTTTTTAGCTTCTTACCCACCCAGCACCCCTACTTCGCTCCTCGGTCCCGAAAAAATTGATGAAACTTAGGAGCCGCGGATGTAAATAATGACCCCGATTTTGAGTGCCGTTTTTTTGCATTTGCAAAGCAAATGAATACCTTCCTGGTATTACTATAGGTATGTCCTCCACCCCTATACAGGATGTCCCATTTTAATGTCCCACCCCGGATAACTTTTGTTAGTGATCTTGAAACAAAAATTGTTTGGTACAAAAGTTGTACAACTTGGAGGGGGACATTCGATGGCACTAATACTTTTGACCTTGGGTACAAGGTTCAAGGTCATTCAAGGTCAACTTTGTTTTTTTAAATGGAACTTCCTATTTTTGTCATCGGCAATCGATTGCGCGTGAAAAAATATGAGACTTTTTTCTAAAAACGCAAATTTTCTCAATTAATTTAGCCTTCAAAATTGAAAATTTTTGAATTTTCAAGTCGAGAATGGTGAGGTTTAGAAGAGAACCACAAGTTAGATTTTTCATCAAGAAAAGTTTAATTATTCCTTTGGTACAAGCAGCTCAAAATTAACAATTTTCCATCAAGAAAAGTTTAATTTTTCATTCGATACAAATAGCTCAAAATTAACGAAAACTCTGTTCTCAGCGCCTGTATTCAAGAAAATTCGTGACGGTTCCTTGCGCAAATCCAATCACTTTTTGTCTCTGGACTCTCTGGCGGATTTTCTTAGAAAGCTACCATTCTCGAGTTAAAAATTCACAAAGCTTAAAAATGTTTAATTTTGGCAGCTGCATAAGTCGATTAAATTTGCGTTTTCAGAAAAAAAGTTTCAGACAAAAGTCTCATATTTTTTCACGCGCTATCGATTGCCGATGTTAAAAATAGGAAGTTCCGTTTAAAAAACCAAAGTTGACCTTGAATGACCTTGAACCTTGTACCCAAGGTCAAAAGTATTAGTGCCATCGAATGTCCCCCTCCAAGTTGTACAACTTTTGTATCAAACAATTTTTGATTCAAGGTCACTGACAAAAGTTATCCGGGGTGGGACATTAAAATGGGACAGGCTGTATAGGTGCCATAGTGAAACTGTATTAGGAGACGCGGATGTATATAATGACCTTTTAAAATTTCGTTTTAACGGGTCTGTATCCTCTTCAGAAACAAAACTTTCTTAAAGTCAAGGGACATGGCCATAATCGTCCATGTCGCGAGGCCAGCTCAGGATCCCTGTAAAGGAACCATTTGCTTGCTTCCACCTACTAACCTTTGAGTAAATTTTTAGATTTTTTTTAATAGATGAACGGCCACTCGCACTTTACTCAAAAAAACATTGTTACATTTTGTTTTCATCATAGTTTCATAATTTGAGTTCATTTTTTGTGGAAATGTCTTTTTGAATCTAAGGGCACCTACCAAGGAGCGAATAGGGGTGAATAGGGAGGGTCTTGCATTGGCAAACGATTTAATTGTACCATCGGTCCTTATACTAAGGGCGATTTGAGAAGGGGAAGGAAACGAATCTCCGAAAATCGTCAAATAATCGCTGGCGCCCGAACTAATTTTTTTTTAATTAAACTGATTATGCCATTCCGTGGTCCTATATCAAGTACATAAATCCTCAAAGTCAAATTTTTTATCTTTAAAATTAAGCTCTATTTAGGGGGTGGACACTAGTGTTGGGACACCCTGTACATACAGGGCTTTGAACTTGAAAAATGACGATTTTCACTTGTTTATAACACAAAAACTTCTGAATTTAAACACCAACTGTAAAAACCAATCTTATTTTCTCTTCTCAGACAATCTAAAAATGCAATAACATAGGAGCATTCCATTTAAAAAAAACATAACTTTGATATGCCACTGTCATATGGGACACTCTGTATACTCCAAAATAATTTTAAATTATGGCCATTGTGATTCTGTACTTGAATTTGCAATTTTTTTTCGGAAAAAATCAATCGTTTGGCCTACAGAGACCGCTTCGAATAAGCTGGGACACCCTGTATAGGTGCCATAGTGAAACTGTAGGAGCCGCGGATGTAAATAATGACCAAAACTTCTTTTAAAATTTTACTTTGACATCCTAGTTATATCTCGAAAGAGGGATGCCCATGTGAAAAATTACATGAGGAAAGTCCTATTATTTTTGACCAAATAGTCTGGCAAAGAACTTGACGTACTAATTTCTGACACCCTATTATAATGACCAAACGTCTTAAAACACTTGAAATATTGAAATAAATTGATTAAAAATTGTATATTTGAACCAGGCGCGGCCTAAAGGAGAGGGAAAAACCCCTTATCAAGGAAAGAAACGTTGCTTCGGCGAATACAAATGCCCGAAATGCAAGAGAAAATGGATGAGCGGCAACTCGTGGGCTAATAAAGGCCAAGAATGCATCAAATGTCACATCAATGTCTTCGCACATAAACAGGTACCTATGCGGAAATATTTACCTATTTTTTGTAATTGAGTTAATTGATATTTTATTTTCAGAGACCGCTTGATAAACCAGACGGATTAGATGTGTCGGATCAATCAAAGGTACATCCGCAAAATTTATGTGAAAAGTGTAAAGATTTGGGCTACTATTGCAGGAGATTGCAATAAACCAAAATTTGATTGATACATTCACATTCTTGCCTTTTTAATATTTTTTTATTTCCATTTTTAGTTTGATAATAATTATGACTGCAGTTATTTCATGTATATATACTGGGTGTTCTTAAATATTTTACAATAATATTTTGAGTGAGATTATGATAATAATATGCATTGTGCTGGAAGAGTTACCTTATTTGTTTGTACTTAATTAATATAATAATGTAAAATTGATTTTCGAATAATTTAAAAATACCCTGTAAATTAATTATTAATTAATTCAGAAATTCTGCTGTCTTTTATATTATAGTATACTTTTTATATTATTTTATTTTTTTTTATATATTATCTAATATGGTACCTTATTTTTTTCTGTGTATTTTAGTGCCATTCGTTAGTTTTAGTTTTATTTTTATTCTTGTCTGTTTTATTGTTGAAATTTGGTTTTATATCACTTACCTGTGATGTTAAGTATTTATTTTTTATATACCTAAATATTATGAAAACTATATTAGTTTTTATTGTTTTTTTATGATTATCTATGTTTTATTTTTTTTTAATTTTATTGATACTTCCGGGTTTATTTTTTTATTTTATTATTATCAGTAAACCTTCTAATGTACTTGATTAATAGTGAACGATTTACCAAAGAAGAATCGAGGTTTACTTATTTTTTACAGACTACCATCATAACATGAGAATGAGAATAATAATTAATTTTGCCTTATCATATAGGTATCCTATTTTCCATTGTCTCTGTTATTATTATAATTTTTAATAATGAAGTATGTTTTCATTAATTGAAATACTAGATTTTATATATTATATTGTTGTTTTTGGAAATATTTTGATGTACCTACCTATATAATATAATAAAAAGCACTATAGAGACTAAGGTGATTCAAGTAATATGTTTGTTTGTATATAATGTAATAAAATGAGGACAAGACAGGGATGTAGGTATTTTTATACCTCTATCTTTTGATAAATGAATATTTCTTCTTTTATTTAATTTTGTTTATTTGATTGTTGTAATAGTTACATTCACCACAAGAAAAATTAATATGGAGATACTTTACTTGGAAATCTATAGTGGTTTTTTTCATTATATGTATAAGTATTTTGTGAGTTTCTTTATTGTTATATGAAAAACGTTTATGTTTTATGAATTTAAATAAAGCTATGCCTATATGTCATTATTATTGTGATCTACAATTTATTTTACAACAAAATATAAAATTAATTGTACCTACATGCTTTTTTTTGTTTTATACCTACATATCGTATATCCTATACATTATTCTGTAATCTGCATCCACCAAAAGTTTTTATGTTGCAAGTATTGGGGACGAGACTCATCAGTAAAAAACCTGGTTGAATTAATTTGTGATGTGTTGAGGGGTTATTTGATTTTCATCACCAATGGTACATTGTTGATGTGCCACTACACAAATTTTAAAAGAACAAAAAATAAGTTTGTTGTTTATTACAAAAGAAAAAAAAATTCTGGCATTTTGTTCTGAGATTTTGTTGCATTTTTTGTGAATCCACTGGACTTTTCTTTATTAAAGGTTTCATTTTATCTCATTTATCATCATCTTTTTATAGACAACTCATTAGTCAAATATTAATTTATTTGACATAGTTATGTCGAAAATATTTTAAGCTCAAGAACATTATTGCCAAATAGTAACAAATTTCCAGCAAATCACTTCCAATTTTCAAATAACCTTCTTGCACATCAATCACAAAATAGTGTATTTTTATGTGATTCAATAATTATGGAATATTCTCACCGCTTTTAAATTGGCTTTCTGAAAATTTCCATAGTCAGGTCATATTAGCGTAGTGGTTTATTGTGAAAATTTCATTTAATTTCGTTTGAAAACGTGCCAGAAAATTGATTTTTTAATTTAACACAAAAAAAAATTTGGCAAAATTTAACAATTTTGTCCCTTTCCCTATGCTCGCCACTGGCTAAATTTACTTAAAGAATGCTATTTTTTACACTACCTTTAAATTCGAAAAAAGTTACAGGGGAGTTTGGAAAATCGAAAATTTTTAATTTTAGAGAAATAAACATCATGTAAAAAAAATTCTAATTTCTCCGCCATTTTTCTTATTTACTTCTTGAAATTTTTGAAGGTTGAAGGCCATTGGTGTAGTTGTCTACTGTAAAAATTTCAGTTCAAATACTTCAAAAATGTGCTCATAAGCGGTGTTATAGAAATTTAGCCATTTTTACCCATAAATAAAGCAAATTTTGTTGCATTAACCTAAATTTCAAATAATTTTCTTCCAATCTTGTTAATTTAGTTTGAAAGTTTTTTTTCTATCTTGCTTAGGAGTTCAAAAAATAGCAATTTTTCCGAAAATTTAAATCGCCGCCATTTTGAAACTCGATCGATTTTGCTCAAATGCAAAACAAGACCACTCCTTATGAATAGTTACATATCTTAATCCCAAAAAAATTTCAGTCTAGATTAAAAACTGCGACCAGAAACCGTGCCTCGTGGACGGTTTTTTTTTTTTGTAAATTTGAAGGGACACCTGTAGAAGTAACGCGACTTTTGGGAAGTTTTTTTCACGAAAATCAAACGTCATCCCAAAGTTTCACAAGAGTAAAAAATTTCGTTCATTAATCTTGAAAGATGAAGCTATAAGAGAATTTTTAAAATCTATGGGTCATAAACATCATGTAAAAAAATTCTTCGAAGCTTCGTCTTTCCCAAAAGTCCGGTCAGCTCGGAATTTTTTCTTGCAAAATCCGGTCAGCTCAATTTTTTTGCATTTTTTCTTCAAATTTTTGCAATGTCCGGTTAGACAAAGTCCGGTCGGGTCGAAGATTCGATTTTTCCAAAAGTCCGGTCGGCTCGGAATTTTTTCTAGAAATATCCAGTCACATCAATTTTTTTGCATTTTTTTCTTCAAATTTTTGCAATGTCCAGTTCGACAAAATCCGGTCAGCTTGAAAATTCGTCTTTCCCAAAAGTCCGGTCAGCTCGGATTTTTTTTTTTTTTTTTAAATCCTGTCAGCTTAAATTTTGCATTTTTTTTTTAATTTTGCAATGTCAGGTTTGACAAAGGGTGAAAAAATTTTTTTTTCGAAAAAATAATATTTTTTTATTTTTTTTATTAGATTTATAGTTTTCTATTTTTTAAATAACAATATGGCAGAATTAATTTCAAAAATTCTTATATTGGTTTTTCATCTCATTCAGTAGGTACAAGAAATCAAGAAAACCAAAAATCTGTCACATTTTTTTTTTTTTTTTAAATTTTATTCTTTCTTCAAAAATTAAAAAAGTTTATTGACGTCATCGATAAAAAAATTTTTATTTTTTCTAAAAAATATTTTTTTATTTATTAGATTTATAGTTCCATTATTTTTCATACCAGATGACATAAAAAAAAAAAAAACAATTCGGCAGAATCACTTTTTAGGGAAGAGCTGAGGATGAGGCTTAATTTATTTTGACCAAGAAATTTTTTTGTTATTCTGCTATTTTTGTTATTTCTGTTTTATTTGAAAACGTTAATAATTTATGATTGTCTGGAGCTATCTTATAGGTTTATTTAATTTTTTTAGTTTGCCAGTAAGTGTTGAAGTAAAATGAATGAATATAAAAATTTATTAAAAAGAAAATAAGCTTATTAAGAAGTAGGTTATGTACCTACATACATATTATTTTACAATTCTTATAAAATGAAAATTATGACTCTTAAAAATTAGATAAAGTAAAAACAAAACATTTTTTTTTACAATTTTACAATAATAATTCCTCACATAAAAATTTTGACTTTTAAACAGTGACGTATTTATTTTTAGCAATCAATTTAATCTGATTTTCCGATAAAAATTTTAATGCCACAATAATACTAAATTTATAATTATTTTTATTGAAACACTTATTTGATTATATAATATATTTGATGAATTTTATTGGGATTTAGGTTCTAATTTAAATTTGCCACTAAAGATTCTTTACAGAACAAATTAGAAAAACTTTCGTACAGCATGCGAGGAGAAGACTGAAGACATGGACGGTACCGTTTCGTCCTTATTATGGACTCATCAGCATATATTAGATTTATATATATATATATTTATCATCATATTAGAGCTGACTGATATGATATGCTGATGAGTCCATAATAAGGACGAAACGGTACCGTCCATGTCTTCAGTCTTCTCCTCGCATGCTGTACGAAAGTTTTTCTAATTTGTTCTGTAAAGAATCTTTAGTGGCAAATTTAAATTAGAACCTAAATCCCAATAAAATTCATCAAATATATTAAATAATACTAAATCTATATACCTACCTAATTATAATACTAAAAAACGAATTGGGCTCGTCCCTCTATTATATACAGTGTAGGAAATCTAAGATAAAAAAAAAAAAAATTCAAAAAGCAATGAAAAATCCTTAGCCAAGCTTCAATTTTTTCAACTGTCCATTTTTAGTTGTTCCTCCTCTCTCAAAGTTGACGGCTGTTCATTCTGTCTGAATTTTGAAAGCTCTACAACAGCGTCCACTTTCTTCATCCCCTCCCCCACGCAGCTCTCTCGCTTATAGTAGTATGACTCCAGAAATAATCTATCCTCTATCCCTCTCATCATAAAACTCCCTAACATTGAAAGGGAAACACTTCTCAGGAAACATAATTAAAGCTAAAACACACGAACAAGCAGATTAGACACGTGAAAAAAATTCAAATTAATTTAGTATTACTTCTCGAAATCTTTCCCGATCCTCTGTTTCATGTGATGAATCCACACTCGAGTGGCAGATTTAGCAAAGTTTTCGACCATCAAATATGTGGCAGCCTCGATGAACTCGTAAAACTCCACCACTTTCAAGGTAGAGAATAATTCCACATCAAAAGGATCAGCTTCCGGATACGCACACGGAAGCACGGAACCCATACCCATGCAATTTCTCCCCCGATGTTAATTTATCGTTGTCCTCCTCCTCCTCCTCAACAGGTTTAGAGCGTTTTGGTCGTTACGTGCTTGTCGCATAACTCTATTAAAACGAGAGGAGGCTCTTTGTGGTGAAGAGCTTTAAGATCATGAGCTCTTTGGAATCCTATTCAGGGCACAAATCCATCATGTCCCGGATCAAAGTTGAACAGTGGTACAAATCGCTTGAGGGGGTGACAGTATAGGTGTAACCTTCTGACGAAGACACCACCATCGAGCCTTCGGACCCTTCGGTGGAGGGTTCCTGGAATAAAGAATAAAGATATGTAACGTTTAGTTTGGTGTTAATATTGATTTATTTAGAAAATATTAAAAATCGCAAAAAAAAATCAATTCAAAGGGTTCTCAAGTTCTCAACAATAGATTTTCGATATTATTGTTCCTACTGTCCCCTAAAAACGTATGTATTTTCGGAAAAAAAAATCAAAAAAATTCACAAAAAAGCCGGTACGACCGGTACGACTGGCTTTTTCGATTTCCTCAATTTTTGCAGTGAAGATGTGCATTAACACGACGATCGCTGTCGTGTTAATTAAATTAATGAAAATTAAAGCGACATAAAACGTCATCATTTTGAGGAAAATATTAAAAATCGAAAAACTACAGTTTTTTACCTGAATGGTGCAGGGGTAAGAATCGATTTTCGATATTTTTTAAGAGATGGAGGACCTTGAAAGGATACATCATATTCTGAGAGAACCTACCCTTAAGCAATAAGTATTTTCGGGGGGAAAACTGAAAAAAAATATTTTTTTCATTTTTCACAAAAAAAAATCGCGTTTCTGGTAGAATTGCATGACTCATTTTTCCGGGAAGAATTGCACTGACTTGACGAGCTCTATATTTATGTGAAAATGAAAAAGATCTGACAGTCACCATTCGAGAAAATAAAATAGGTAAATAAAGTTCACAAAAATGTAATTTTTTGCCGGGTGCAGGGGGTAAGAATCGATTTTCGATGAAGACCTTCGAAGGAAGACCATGAAAGGAAACATCATATTCCTGGAAAACCCACACCCTGATAATAGTTTGCATTTTCGGGGGAAAAAACTCCCTAAAATCGCATGAAAGGACCGGCTTTCTTGATTTCCTCAATTTTTTCAGGGAAGATTTGCATTAAGTAACAATCGCTGTTACAAAAAAAAATAAAATAAACTCACGAAAATTTACATTTTTTTACCTGAACGGTTCAAGGGGAGGGAATTGATTTTCAATATTTTTTGAGAAAAGGTTTTTGAAGGGATAATTTTTTCAGGAAAAACTACCTTAGTTTTTCTGTAAGTCTGTATTTTCGGAAAAAAATATAAAAACCATCAGTAATTTTCAATTCTTATAGAGGCTGGCTTTATCAGGAATATTATGTATCTTTTCAAAGATGGTCTCTCATAAAAAAAATTTGGTGATTATTGAAATGAGCGGCATGGGTATAGGGCGAAATGGCTTATACTATCGGATAGCTTGTGTCTCTAGGAGTATCAAAAGGTACCATTGAATTTTTGCGGCGGCAAGTAATAGTCGAGAAATAAGGCCTTAAAGTGTCATCCTTGCCCTAAATGTATTCGAACATTATGCGCTCGAACAGGCAGCTCACTTCTCCGTCGGACACACGACGATTGAGAGCTTCCTGTTCGAGCGCAATCATATGTACGAATACACAGGGCAAGGATGACACTTTAAGGCCTTATATCTCGACTATTAGGTACTTGCCGGCGCAAAAATTCAATGGTATCTTGATACTCCTAGAGACACAAGAGCTATCCAATAGTATAAGCCATTTCGCCCGTATACCCATGCCGCTAATGTACATATTTACCAAAAATTTAAGAAAATTAAAATTCCGGGTTTGGAGGTCTGCAGCAGAATTACCAAAAAAAAAAAAAAAAACTCACAAATAAAAAAGCTGCTGAGTTAATTTTCTGGTTCAAAAACTCGCAGATATTCATCATGTTTATTATTTTTGTTCTTATTTAAAATTCAAAAATATTCAGTTATAACGGTGTTATTATTTATCAAACATCACTATTATCACTATTATTGATCTGACACGCAAAAAATACTCTGACCGATTACCGATAACACTTCTCTTGGAGACAAAAAAATAAAAAATTACAAGAAAAGAAAAGTAAGCGGAACAGAAGTCAAATTTACTGAAGCACCTGTTGCAAAATGGAGGAACAGAACGAACTGAAGAAAGTAATAGATAAGAAAGTATAGGTTAATCTTCCAGTTCCAGAAAAGACTTTAAAAAAAAAATTTAAATTAGACTTAACGATTTAAATGACTTTGTTTCTGTTTTGAATGGGGATTTCCACCCGGGGCCCATTCTACACCTGGAAGAAGTTTTGAGGAACTTACTTAAACTGATAACAATTGTACCTACCTAATTATTTTTGTTTTGCATTTTTGTAACACGATAGGTAGGTAAGGTAGATAATTCATACGTTATTAAATATTTGTTAATAAAAGTTACTAACATAAACAATTTGAAATAGATATTCCCTACGTTTAAGACGTCTCATAATTTTAAAATGCTGACATATATAGTTACTTTTAGTGTAAAACCTACCAAAAAGTGGCTCATTACCTTATTATGAAAATAAAATGAGACAATTTGAAAATAAAATACATATTGATTTTAAATTCAGTCTATGGTGGCAAGTAAAGTATACCTAATTGCAAAATTTTATGACCGTCATTAAGAAAATTTATATTGCAGGTCTAACTCAGCAGGTGCGTTTTCAATTGTCCAGAGATTACTTCCTGGGGGGTAAGGAGCGACAATCAGTAATTATTTGGTTTCACCTTCTATAAAAAACGTGTCGCTTAAAATTTTTGGTCATTATATACATCCGCGGCTCCTACAGTTTCACTATGGCACCTATATAGGGGTGGAGAACATACCTAAAGTAACACCAGGAAGGTATTCATTTGCTTTGCAATTTAATGGTTAGCCAAAAAAAGAGGCATTAAGAATCACACTTAATGAGTCCGGTCCTGGGTAAGCGGCGTATAAAAAATACATAGGAAGCACGCACTCGAAATGATGAATACGCGTCCAAGCCAACCGGATCGTAAGCGGCGGATGCCATGAGCACGTAATGAGCAGAGAGGGATTCGACCGGATATAAGATTTCTAGTATCGTATCCAGAGTATAGCGAACGATGTTACGATTTTTGGAATGCAAATGCAAAATAAATGCAAAATTCAAAATAAAAACTGTGCTACTGTTTGTCTCGAAGATATTCCTTGCCCTGAAAGTGAAAAAAAAAATAGAAATTCGACCGTAGTGTCAAAGAGGCCTTAGTTGTGACCTTAATATTAGTTTGCAATGGCTGTTTTTAGCTTCTTACCCACCCAGCACCCCTATTTCGCTCATCGGTCCCGAAAAAATTGATGAAACTTAGGAGCCGCGGATGTATACAATTACCAAATTTTTAAATAAATGTTAAAAGTTTGAGACTTCTGGTTTAACCCTATTCTCTAAGATAAACCATGTTTGACCGAGATTGTTTGCTTAAACGAACATTTCTTAACATCTGACAACATTCAAAAGATCAAAATCGATCATTACAACCTTTCTTCTTCCTTCTGCAGGCAGTCAGATTACGGGGGCTCGGCTATCTATGGCAGGTCCGACATTCAGTGTAGGGTTGTTCATAGCCTCTGCTCTCTTTCGCAGCCACTCGTGTGTGAAATATCGGCAACCGAAACCAAATTTCGGTCTCAGAAAGCACTAATTATATCTATATATCGATCACCTGCCTGCCCTGTAAGAGATTTCATTCGTCACCTAGACGGATTGCTTGACGTGGCCATCCGGATCACAAATAACGTGGTTCTGGCTGCAGACTTCAATATTGACGTACTCTGTGAGAACGCCAACACCTCCAGCCTGACCGAGACTCTCTTCTCTTATGGTTTTCGACTTTGTTTTAGGGACCCAACAAGAGTTACCAACACCTCGTCAACATGCATCGATAACGTCGCGATTTCTGGTATTTTTCAGTTGCTCGATAGTCAAATCTTGCCAACTTTTCTATCAGACCACTTTGGACTGCATGTGGCCCTTGGAGTTTCTGAGACGGCCTGCACCCGCGGTCTCGCCGACAAACCCCTGATGACATGGAAGAGAGATATAAAAGACCCCCTTCTCCTTGCACAGCTGCAAAACGAACTCCGGCGTTTGGGCTGGCACAAAGTTCTGGATGCCCCTGATACGAATTCGAAATACTCCTGCTTCTCTGACACTCTTTCATTCTACTTCGACAAATACTTCGCACTTAGGAGATGTAGAGTTCATGGGCCTAGACTCTCCAGTCCCAAGTGGCTCACCTCTGAAATTCGTCAACTATACGACACGATTAATCTCCTAAATCCTTTAATAAACACGTCCAACCAGCTGTTCAGAACTCAGCTGTGCAGCCTAAAGCGACGGTTTGGGTACCTGGTGAGGCAGGAGACCAAGCGCTGTAACGACGTCTTTATCAGTGAATCTGAAAATCCCATCAAAGCAGGATGGACCCTCATAAACAACCAATGCAAGTCAATAAACACTTCGCATAAAATCTTAGAACTTGAGTACCGAAGCAAGGTGACGACTGATCCTGAAGAAATGACAGAGATGCTCAATTCCGTCTTTCTTTCAAATGACTCCCCCACATATAGTCACACCCACGGATCCAACATGTCAACACACGCCTCTTCTTCCTTCGTATTTTTTCCGACGTCACCTCGGGAAATTATAGAAATAGTTTCTAGGTTTAAAAGTAAGAAGTCTTCGGGCTTGGACGAGATTCCCTCCTTTGTTGCCAGGTATTGCATTGCTGAGCTTGCTCAGCCATTATCAGAAATTTACAACAGTTCCTTTCAGACTGGTGTATTCCCCGAAGATCTCAAAGCAGCGTTAGTTAAGCCTATTTTTAAAAAGGGCGACGTCAAAAACCCTGAAAACTACCGACCGATTAGTCTACTATCGGTATTTGATAAAATTCTTGAATCTCTTGTCTCATCTCGTCTTATTGACTTTCTAGACAAAACAAAGATCCTTTCCCGCTCCCAGCATGGTTTTCTTAAAAACAGATCTACCCAGACGGCTCTTGTAGAGCTTACGGACTTCATATCTCAGGGTTTGGAGGAGGGGATGCGCACTGTGGGCTGGCTTTTGGATCTCTCCAAGGCCTTCGACAGTGTGTGCCACGAGTGCCTCCTTCGGAAACTGGAGAATGTCGGAGTTCGTGGATTGCCCCTTTCTTGGTTTACCAGCTACCTACAGGGAAGAACACAGGCGGTTCAGATTACTGGGTCTGATGGCCGACCTGTGCGATCACCCTTTGCTCCAGTCTCCTCTGGGGTGCCACAGGGTAGTGTTCTCGGTCCACTTCTTTTTCTTATCTTCATTAACGATCTGGGCCCCAAAATTACCTCCCCAAATTCACTCTGTGTTAACTATGCTGATGATACAACAATTCTTATTAGGATAAAACCAGGCGACCCTCCTAGTCTGATAGATACCATTCAACTCCCGTTGAAAAGAGCAAGTTTATGGCTCAGGGCCAATGAACTAAAACTTAACTTAGACAAAACTGAACTGATTGATTTTCACTCTAGCCGATCACGTCTTCCACCTTTACCCTCCATACCCACCGATGGTGCCTTGATCGAGCCGAAGGGCGTGGTGAAGTTTTTGGGCTTCCACATCGACCAGAACCTAAACTGGGCGGCTCACACAGATCATTTGTGCCGTCGTCTTGCTAGTGTCTGCTTCCTTCTTAGACGCCTTCAGCACACGGTGTCCCCTGAGGTTCTTCTCTTTGCTTATTATGGGCATTTCATCAGCCACGTGAACTATGGGCTGGCCGTCTGGGGTGGGTCTGAGAGATCTCTGCGAAGGGTTTTTCTTCTTCAAAAGAGAGCGATTAGGATCCTGACAGGCTTGTCAATGCAGCAGTCATGCAGAGGCCATTTCAGGCGGCTTGGGCTTCTTACCGTGCCTGCTTTGTATGTCTTCTCTCTGCTCAAACTGATCCACAAAAATCAGGATAGACTTTTACCTTACCGATTCACGCATCACTACAGTACCAGGTTCAATTTGTTTAAACCTCCTAGACACCATCTGTCGTCTTCAGAAAGGACATTCACGTACGCATCTGTCAAATACCTGAACCACTTCAAAATAGATCCTGCAACTGTTGGGTTCTCAGCGTACAGTGCGTATCTCCGGAAACACCTCACGGAGTTGGAACCCTACACTACCTCTGATATACTGTCCTTCCACCCCCCATCCCTACCTGCAGTCTGATATTAAAACACCTAAAACTCAAAGCCTTGATCCATCCTTATCATAGAGATGGAACTATGCCTCGATCGAGAACTGATTTCTTTTGTGTCTCTGCGCGTCTCGACCCTCACTGTTCCCGGCGTTATGCTGACATGCTGTGTGTTTTAAAAATTTTTACTGTTTGTCTTTATGTTTGTTTTTATAATTTCTGTAATGACGCTGTTGTACTGAGCAATGACTGTTGTAATTCAAGTACAATAAAGAAATTTGTAATTGTAATTGTAATTGTAATTGTAATTGTAACCGTACGCCTAAATATATTCCTCTCCTTCTTCTTCACAAACATCTGTCCTGTCTTCCGATTTACCTTTTCTACAGAATTTTACAACCCAAAGGTAAACAGTAGTAGTTGTTCGAAAACCGCGTGACGTCACAAGGGGACGCGAACATGACGTCATGATAATCATTGGCTAAATAACTCTGAAATGAATGAAGGCCGGTAAACTCAAAGAAGAAAATCTGTCAACATACCTAAACTTCATATGTAGGTAAGCGTCAGTTTGACGTTGACATGTGTTACGCATGCGTACTTTACAAACCCAACCTTGAAATATTTTTATTTCTTTCATTTCTAGTTTCTACTATTTTTAATTTTGTTCGAGCTTTGGACGAACGTAAAGTCGAAGATGTAATTTTTTAATAACGAGTTTATAAAATAAAAATACTCATTAACACAGTGCCTGTTTGTGGAAGTGTCTGTAAATGTAAATTTAACGTGCGTAAGGACTTTTTACGATGAAGTAAGTGGAAATGCTAAAAATCTTGTCAATCGGCTTTTTATAATATTTATTTCAAGGAAGATTTATATGTAGTTTTGTACGTTTTTTGAAGTTAAAAAAGTAGTAATTACTCTTTGAATTTATTTCATTGATCTAATTAAATTGTTAAGTGACGGGCACTGTTACAGTAGAGTGGCATTTAAGTTCTTATAGTTGGAACTTAGAAGGTTTCAGTTCAAGTGTAGCTTGAAATGACCCTGAAGTCTTCCTTTTATGTAACGATGTTTTTTATACGAATGAACTCATTGATCAAACACGTGCGCTGCTAATAATAAAATTATCACCTAAGCAAGCACTACTTAACATTTAACAAATTTGCATCAATTTTAGATTCGTTAGCAGAACCGTCTCATCGATAGTGCTCGGGCTGTCGGTATGCGGGGTATCTGGTTACCTCCTCTACCTTCTCCTAAAGAGAGACGAAGAAGAGCTCGACTCTTTCACGATCACCTACGAAAAATCGATCGAAATCAAAGTGCCAAAGGACCTCGTCCACTTGATGATTGGCCGGAACGGTCGCAACCTGAAACTGATCGAGACACAGTCCAACACGAAAATCACCTTCAAAGACAAAGAGACGGCCCGCGAACAGACCTGCCTCGTCCGGGGGACGACAGAAGGCTGCCGCGCCGCCGAGAAACTGATTAAGGAATTCGTCGAGAACCAGCCGGTGATCGTGTGCGAGGACATCTGGGTCCCCCAGAGCTCCGTCTCCAAAGTTGTCGGACGATCCGGTGAAAAGATCTTCGACATTTCCAGCGCTTCCGGCGCGAAAATTACCGTCCTGGACGATGACAAGACGACCGCCACTAGACGAATCATTATTAAAGGTAGGTTGATGACCCTGATTGTGTTTCCCTAATAATGGTTATGTTCGTTACAGGGACTCAGGCTCAGATCGATGTAGCTAAATCTTTAATCGAAGACGTGGTGCAAGAATCGAAGGAGTCTCAGATGAGACTTGAGTCGGTCCTAGCGAAACGGGAACCCAGGCTGCCGTTGAAGAGTCCCGGGAGCCCGAAACCGTTGATCGAGAGCCCGAAAAGTGAAAAGATATCCACTTCCGGTGAGACTGCACATTAAAATGACCCCATAACATTTATTTATTAACGTTGAATTAAATCAAACAGATGATCAGTTCGAGGTGTACGTGTCTGCGATGGTGAGTCCGTCTCGATTTTGGCTGCAAATCGTCGGGCCCAAGGCGACCGAACTGGACCTGCTGGTCGACGAAATGACCGAGTATTATGGCAAACCGGAGAACCGTGAACTGCACGTCCTAGAGAAGATCGAAAAAGGCGACCTAGTCGCTGCGGTGTTCCAGTACGACGGGAAATGGTAAAACCAAAACGGTTTGATTATTTTGAGAACGGGTGTGTTGTTATTTTGGTGTAATTTTAGGTATCGAGCCGAGGTCTTGGACGTGAAACAGGAATCGAATAAGACCGAAATCGAGCTCTATTTCGTCGATTATGGGGACGCGGATGTGGTCCCTTCCAATGAACTGTTTGAACTGAGAACTGATTTCCTCAAGCTCCATTTCCAAGCGATCGAGTGCTATCTAGCCCGAGTGGGTAAGTAAATAACTTCCAAAACAAACAACCACTTTTTCTTAATCTTGCTTCTGACTCTTCTATCTGTCTAAAACACTCAGCACTATACACAACTCTTCTCTTTTACACCCCCAATAATTCTAATGCCTTTTCTCTTATTCTTCTAATCTGTCTCAGGTCACTTATTCACTATTTAATAAACTTCATTGACTTACAACAGCTTATAACAATAATTATTTCAAGTGTATAAATTTACATTTTATTTTATTTCATAGATTTACATTAGGTACAATAACCTCCCAAGTCAAAATAAAATAACACTTTTCTTTATCTACTGTCAAAAATCTGTGGATATCATAGCAATATCAAATAATTATTTTTTATGTTACTTGAGTAATGAAATTAATAACGTAATTCCAGAACCGGTTGGCAGCGATTGGTCGAACGAGGCGAAGGACAGATTCGAGGAGTTGACGCACGTCGCTTGCTGGCAGAAGTTGTCTGCGAAGTACAACGGGTGCGACTTGAGGGAGCGGGCGAGGGCGAGACGGGAAGGATCGCCCGTCCCCGGTGTCGATCTCTTTGATATCTACAATGATCACGACGTGGACATCGCCCAGGAGCTCGTCAATCAGGGCTTCGCCGTCTATAAGAAAGAGGCTGATCTGAGGTCGAGCAGGGCTACTAGCGTTGGGAATATCAGCAACGCTTCCAGTTCTTAAATACGGTCAAGAGAGTCTGGATTTTGTCTCATTTTCACATCGAGCCGTGCTACCTTTAATAATATTATGTTGAAGTAGCTATTTTTTATTTATTTTATTTTATTTTATTTACATATCGATTTATTTTTGTACATCTGTCCTTCTTTATTATATAGTGTATAATTATTATTATTCTGGGTGATATGATGATAGTTTTGATGTTTTGCAGTACAGAGTTACCTTGTCAACAATTTAAAGTAAAGAAGGGAAAACTATTATCAGGACACCCACCCTCAATATAATTACAAAAATGTAAAAAATCTCTAGTGTAGCCTTAATAAGTAGAGAAAATGTTTGTTACCTTTTCTCGATTCCTGATAATTTTATGTACATAACTTGTAAATAAAACTTTGAGGTAGTTTTTTTTTTAATGTAGTTTTTGAACTGACCAAGGTGCTAGTTGTGATTTTTATTCCACAATAATAGACGACCGGTGGTGCTGCTGGGGTGGGTTCCGTCCCATAATTGCTGATGCTGTTCTACATCTACCATTTTTATGAGTTGATAATAATAAAATTAAAACAAAAAGGGTGTTTTTTATTACAAACTATTAATTTCTGTTATTTTTTTAATAATTCACTGTTGTGATGGTGAAGAATAACTGTTTTTAATTACTTCATTCAAACTATTGGTTACTCTCTTAGACTATCTTTTATTTAGTCAAAGGTTACTCTTTTCCTCCTTGATAGCGCCAATAACTTTTCAATACTCAAAATGCGCATTACAGGTTTTCCAACTTAAAAGTTAATTTTTTTCTCATGGACATCACCAGATTTTACCACTAATAAGTTTAAGATAAGTTTTAGAGTATTGATTTTTGTTTATTGAATGAGGTTGATTATACAGGGTGTTTTCTAATTGAATGTCAGTATTTAAGGGGGTGATTTTTGGGTCCATTTTAAGAAGAAAACTTCATAAGAACGTAAGTCCTAACTTTTGAGATACAGGGTGGTAAAGTTTCATTAAAATAAATCATTTTTTCGTAATATCTGTAATGCCGCGCTCTGGATATTTTAAAGAAATTTCATAGACAGGTATTGCTCATCAAGGGGCATTTTTTCATGTACCACGTTTCATTTTATTTCCACTAGCGACTACTGAATTGCAACATTCAGATCTTTGTATTTTTCCTTTGTTTATTCCAAGTTGATATATGCCTCGACCATTTGGACTTTGGAGGCCTTATAAAAAAAATCGAAGCTCTAAATACTCTATACCTTCAAGACTGGAAATGCATTGGACTTTTATTACTGATAACAATTTTTCATCAACCTTTAGGTTATTTTCAATTTTCACGCTGGAATCTGCTAGAGACGGACCTGATATTGTTTGCTTTGAAAATATTAAATAATAAAATAAATTGTGCCGAAATTTTGGGCAGATTCAATTTCTATACTCCACCAAAGACATGGCGAGGCATCTGCTGTGACTTTGAAAACCCCACATTGCGTGGAGGATAGTGATGAAAAAAAGCGTGTAATAAATTAAATGTGTAACCCTCAACACTAAACGTTTATAAAGGTGTACACGTTTCTTTAATAGTTGCATGAAAATAACTATTCAGTATTCTTAGATAGGGAAATGATGGTTAATAGGTTAACCAGTTGTAAACAGTTAATAGGAATGTGAACTTCCTAATATGCGGACAAATATAAAGAAAGGGAAGATGATTAGATAGAAAAACTTGTTGAAAGTATCAATTTCGAATAAATGTTCATAAAATAATTCAATAATGTGACTTGACCTTCACCAATTTATTGCCTTTCATTATCACAGGGAGTTGTGATGGAGTTTTTAAATTTTCATTAAAAGCATATTGTAGACAAGCAATAATAACAGTAAGCGGTTTTAAGACTTTGGGGAACAAATGAATAAAAGAACAAAATACAGGAATTGAAATTTTTAATTATTTTTAATTGAAATCAGTTGTTGGTAATCCCCAACAATCCCAACACTAGTACCAGCAAAACAAAATAACACTCCTTCCAGTTCCAGACAATCATAAAAAGCATCATTTCACATCATTTAACTACCCTCTGCCCAGTAGGGAGAGGGACACAAAGCAACAACATTGCAGGATTTGCAGGTGCAACTATTACAAGGAACTCTCAGATGAAAACCGGTTTTTTATGATGAAACCCGAAAGTTTAAATAAATACCTCCCTCACTAATTTACTAAAGTCTTATAGGTAATTCGATTTCTTTCATTTTGGATTTATTTTAGTGGTTTCAGGCAAACAAAATTGATTTTTTCCTATTAATAGATACAGGGGCCTGTAATTTTTTTAACCGTTTAGTATGGTCATTACGTTTACACGTTTCATCACTAGTGGAGGACACAGAAGGTCAGTTGTTTTCCGATTATCCGAGCTGTGTAACAGTGGTGTGGAACGGTTGGACATTTACTGCTCCTCCTTGAGTGCTATAAGACAAAAATCCAAAGTGATTTTTAAATATGAATAATTAAACCGTTTATTGCTGGGAATTGAAGTTTATTTTGCATAAATTATTTGTGCTACACTTTATGCTTAAAAGTTTGGCTAGAAAAACTAACATCAAGAAGGTTTATGGTTAGTGGAACCCTGGTATTTTTTTAAACAGGGTTCAAGTACTTTGGTTTGAAAAATTCAGGGTGCCAGGCCTAGAACGGATCTTCTGGAATCCAGTAAATTATTAGAAAAAAGGGAAAAAAATGTTAAATAGACATGAATCTAAAAATCAATTAAACACTTACGATCGCTTCTCTGCAGGAGAAAAATAAAAAATCTTTTATTTCTGTTATCTCCAATGAAATAAATCACGGGACTATTTACATAAGTTTTATTCCTAATTTAAGAATTAAAAAAATAAATGCGTCCTACTCTAAGAGATAAACTCATATAATAAATTTAACAAAACGAAATACTCTTTAATTAAAACACACCAGACAAGTCTTATCCTAAAATCTACTTAACGACACTTTACTAATAACCTGGACACATCTTTCTAATAGTCTTATCACCACTTAAATGGGCACAACCACTTCCCTGGTTGCCAAAGCGAGCACCTGCTCGATCCCCAGCCCTACGTGTCTGATATCCTTGGCCACTCGGCACCAGAGCTCCCCGTGGTGGGGTTCGGCGGTCACGCACTTCCTGCTCACCTCCTCGGCCGCCTCTGGGGTCCCGTGCAGCTCCTCGAAGCGCCTCCAGTTGGCCCACGCATCCCCAAGGTCCGAGTCGATCTTAATCGTGCGCTGAAACCACTCCCGGCACTTGTTCGTCTTACCCTCTGACCAGAAGAGGCGCGAAACCGCCAGCAGGACGTGAGGGTCGTGCTCGCACTTCTTCAACGCGTCCACCGACTTGCTCTTCCGTTGCGGACGTATCTCCATGAAAATTGATTCGGACCATAAGATCCCCGAAGTGGGACACTCCTGCAATAATCACCATCTTAGGGTTAAAAAAAAAAATTTGGTAAACAATGAGACTTACCTGAAGTGCCTTTGCCATCATCGAGTTGGCAATATCTTTCAAACCGGCCCGTATTTCGATCCTGATCGAGTGAAGCCAGAGCATGTCATTTTTAGGATTCTTCAACCTGGCCCTTTCCAGCACCGAACGGGCTTTGATAAGGAGTCCCCGCTTCTCCTCCAGCTGAGCGAGTAGCAGCCAGAGGGGGATCGATGTGGGACAACGTTTGATTCCGGAGTTGTAAGCGTCGAAAGCCTTGGATAGTTCCTCGCGTTGCTCGTAAATCTGCCCAGTCATCATCCACAATTTTGGATAATCCGGAAAAACGTCCAAAGCTTCTTCTAACAACTTCAGGGCGGCTCTCAGATCACCTGAAATGCAAGAAATAATAACAACTCGGCAATCCTACTGCACCAAGGACTTACCTAGGGACCACTCGAGCTTGGCACTCTTCATCATAACCCTGGGAGTGGGCGCTGAGCCCCTCGCCTTGGCCAGCAGCCGTCTGGCCCGCTCATGCTCACGGTTCTCCGATTCGAGCTTCACAGCGGCCAGCCAGATCTCCTCACTGTTGGGATTCGCCTGGAAAGCGAGCGAGAGGATGCCCCTGGCGGCCGGGACGTCCCCGGCTAACCACTTGCTCTTCGCCCCCATCAACCAGAGCACCTCGCTCTTGGGACAGTGAGCAACAGCTCTCTGCAGGAGGGTCTCCAGAGACTCGCGACTGCCGTAGTTCTTTTCCAGGTACGCGGCGCGCAGCCAGATCGATTTCTTACCCGGGAAGGTGGTGAGGGCATGTGCGTAGACGGTGCGAGCGCACTCGTACGCTCCTTGATTCGTGCAGTGTTCTGCGTCCTCCATCCAAGTGTGCTTACGATCTTCCTCTTCAATTCCATACCTAAAATAATAAATTTATAATATTTTATACCTCTTAAATTAATTTATATTACCCAATAATGCATTTAACAATCGCACGACAGCAATGGATGTGGCCCCCTTTCTCGCTCTCAATGGCTTCCTTGAACCACTGCTCCCTGTTTATTTCGACCCCATTCGAGCTCAACGAGGACAGAGCTCGATCGATGATCCTTTCGACCATGTGATGATTACCATTTGTCTCTTCCAACTTAGCGGCGGTTGTCCATATCGACTTGTCCGTCGGAATGCTCTCACGGGCCTTATTCAGGACCTTCCGGGCGTTCTCGTAAGTCTCCAGCCTGGCGAGGGCGAGCCATAGCTCGACGGCCGATGGGCAACATTCGACGGCCCGCGAGAGCAGAATCCGGGCGTCATCGGGATTCTCAAGCTCAACGGCCGCCTTCCACAGCCTCACCGAGTTCGGGATGTACTCGAGCGCCTTCCTGAACACTTTCCTCTTCGATTTCACCTCGTCCTCCAGATCGGCCGCCTTGATCCAGATCCGCACGGAAGTGGGAATCTGTCGTGCCGCCTGAGCAATCACCGCCTTGGCAGTCTCGTTGGGGTTCAATCGGGCCGCCTCCAGCCACAAATCTTCGCTCTGAGGATTCACCTCACACCCTTTCATTATAATGTTACGAGCCGCCTGCATTTTACCAGTCACCTCTTCGAGACGAGCGCTGGCGATCCAGGCGGGCGGATGTTTCTGATTCGTCTCTCGCACCGACTTCAACAGCAGCCTCGCTTTCTTTATATCGTTAATGTCGCCCCCGTAAGTCGGTATCATAGACTGTAAATCGGTCAGATAACCCTTCGGATCGACGACGGTTTGTCCCGTTACAGAATCGGATACCTGAGATAGTTTTACATTCATTAGGGTATTCCTCGCCTGTCCTATTTTTCTCAAATCCATGTCGCCCGTGGGGGTTAACATCCCAGGGGTCGCGACACCCGGGAGCATGCTCGCTAGACCCGAACTTGGATCAATGGCGGTCGATGACTCGCCTCCCAGATTCCTGGAGAGGACACTGTCAGGTAGTGGGGTGAATTTCTCCGCTCTGGGGTTCCTCTGTTTCTTGTTCCTGGCATCTCCGACCTCGGGAATGTTGTTCCATTCGTGTTCACTGACGTTGGATAAGTCTCTCTTTAAATCGGAAAACTGTTGCTGGATCTTCGGCCTCTCCTGTCTGTACTTCTCTAGCTCCTCCCTGAGACGTTTCTCTCGGTACTCTTTTCGTTTTTCGTCCATTCGCTTATCGATGGCCTCATAAATTGCGTCCGCTTCGGCGTCATCTTTATCATATGGATCCTTGGAGAACAGGGAGCCGCCGTATCCGCTGAACTCGTCGTAGTTCGAGTCGTTTAGATCCTCCTCCTCCTCTCGCTCTTCTTCTTCGTCTTTTTTCTTCGTGCGTTTCGCAGCCGGAGGCGCGTGACGGTCGTCAGAGACGTCGTTCGCGTCCCTAGCCGGACCTATATCGGAACGGGTCGTGAAGCCGGTCGCACCTCTCCCGACACCAGCAACATAGCCCAGGGGAGCCGGCACGCCCAGGAAGTGCTTCTTGTTCCGATTAACAAGAGCTTGCGGCGGGGCCTGCATCTGCATTTTTTCCGATACTGTTTGACAATATATGAGGTTAGAATTGAATAAAATTTTTATTATTTATGAAGCTGAATGTTACAAATTGAACTTGGCGCTTACCTTTAGGACTTGCACGTTAAAATAAGGACAAAGACCATCAACTTTTGTATGATATATCGATTTGTTATTGAAAATTCTGATTCTGAAAACAAAATTATTAAATCGCTTTTTTTGCTGACCATTCTTCTTTTTTTGAGCTCTTCTTCTTTCTCGTCTCTTTTTATCTTTTTAAGTTTTGGTCTCATATAATCACCACTCAGGCAGAACCGTACAGAATATGAGGTTGGATTTTGGCAATGCGCAATGGCAAAGGATTGTACCGTACCTATATACAATAATTATTATTGGATTTTGATGAAACTCAAAATCAAATCAAGACCGTTTTTCTTAGTACTGCATTAGATATCGAGTTAAAAGTTATATCAAATAGATACTAAACTTTACAGATTCGTATACCCTAGACCCGTAATATGTTATTAATACCGAATTCACTTATGCCAATAGACAATACTAATAAGACTGCGCAGGCTGCGTTCCGGTCTTCTGACGTCACGCGGTTGGAAGACTACACATGAGATTGCAAGTATCTTTTTTAATTGTGAGGAATAAATAAATAATTCTTTGTAAGCTTGCATAAGTCGGCAACAGCTACCCATTTACCGTTTTAAAAAATTTAACGGCCAACTAAATCCCAGAGTTTTCATAATCAACTTTTATTTTTCTTATAGTCGCCATATTATTTTTTATGTCGTATGGTACGAAAAAAATCACGGAAACCAAAAATCAATAACAATTAAAAAAATTTGTAAAAATTTCATTTTACTTTTTTCGACAAAAAAGTAAAGATTTTTCTATAATAATAGATCTGGCACAAAGGAAAACACAAACAAGAACAGCAAGCGGTATACCGTTTATGTGTATCGTGCATGCTACATGCTACATGCAATAAAAAGGGGGGGGGTAAAAAATTGAGCGCGCCATCTGTTGCCTGGATGATTAACTACACAGAACCGGGAATGAATTGAAAAAATCACGGATATAATATCGTGTGATCCACAAAATTTTTCATCAACTATTATTGGCTTGAATAAAATGATGAATGTCTGCCAGATAAAACACAAACAATTGGTAGGTGTGTATTATTAGAGTAAGTGAACTACTCTAATCAAAGATCTACAAATCATAGAACAATAGATAAAAACATGACTACTAGCTCGCAATACTCGCATAATGAAATTTGTTAGAGTAAAGAAACTAACCTGGAACATATCTGCTGAGTACGTGTGGTGCTGAGCTTATTACTAATTTCAATTTGGCATTGGTTGAAATTTCAAATTTCAAGGAGGATGAACAACGTGAGTCGTTGTAGGGTACCTGTATTTAGTCACATCTAGCCATAGTGTCGGTAATACAGGTACCCTAAGTCGTTGTTATCTCAAGTGTAACGGGTGTGTTTCTAAATTGCTCAACGTTGGACAACAAGTCAACGAAGTCAGCAGTCAGCTGTGGAGCTGTTGAGTTGGATAGTTGAGTTGTTGACCTGCTATTTAGAAACAAACTGAAATGACGGATGACGTCTTACAGTTGACATTGACATATTGATCACAAAATGAAGTCGAAGTTGTTACCTAATTACCTAATTAGTTACCTAAACAAAAAAAAAAAAAAATTTGAATTTTATTGCTGGTATATTTAGCTGAAGTAAAATCAAAAGCTTATATTAAATGAAATGGAGTCGTATCTTTATAGATGTGAATCTTGCGGGTTGGAGAGCCCTGATGACGAGAGTATCATATTCATATCATCTGATTACTGCTCAACAATAAATTAAGTGTTGATAGAATGTTGACACAAGCAACCAAAAACACCTTATTCTTAACTTCTTGCGACATTTTCAATCAGTTTTCTCATAATTTATTTTTATTTTTATCAACACAAATTACTTTAACCTTCAAACGCTATAATGCTAATGTCCACGAGTTTACGTTCGCCTGTCGTTGAGTACCAACTCAACAACTCAACAGGTTAATCCAGCGTTGACTTCGTTGAGTCAACGTTGACTTCAAACAGTGATTTAGAAACAAGAAAGTTGACTGCTGACGTTGAGTCAACGTCAGTCAACGTTAATTTAGAAACGGTTTGTTGGCATTGTTGCTCAGCGTTGGCTATTTAGAAACACACCTGTATATGAGATATTCTTGGTGACCATCGGAATGGACAACCAATATGGCGGACGATGCCAGACAGAAACAGAACACAACTGAAAGAATATCACTTCCGCCCGTCAGTTACGTAACAGCCAATCACCGCCCGAACTTTTATGGCATGGTTTGGGTTAAGTCAATTGTCAATGTCAAACTTTGACCACCAAGAAGGCTGACTTCCGTCGCATTCATTGGATAGGTAAAGTTACGTTATACTCTTTCCTAACATTTTTCTTCTTTGGAATATTATAGGCTAAATAAGTAACTATTGTGGCGCCACCAAGTAGGTAAATTTGACACTTTCATGCGGCAAGTCCTTCGTGCCCGCTATTCATTTTAATGTTTTTGTTATTGCAAACATGAGGTCGTTCAGGTATAAAAAACATCGGGAAGGGTTTGTTGTACACGAGTACCTTAAATGCTTGCGATTACATACGTATTTATTACTCCTATATCTTTTTTTAGATAGTAAGTTAAAGTTAAAAATTTTAGCTAATAATTTAAGGCATATAAGTAATACTAATAAAACAATAACTACGGCTATAATTTTTTCGAGCTGTATTTCAGACGAAGGGTAACATTTTCTTGCTTTACAGCTGCAAAATATGTTTAAAACTCTTCGATAATTATTATACATAAGCTGAATAAAAAACCCTAAAACATGAGGTGAAATGTGAACTTATTATGTTTTGATAAGAAAGGTGATATTTTTTTAATGGAACAATTAATATATCACCTGAACAATGGGACAATAATAGGTTTTTTCATTTCTATGAGTGCTATGTGCACCAGGAGTCTCTCTAAAAGAGCGGTTCCTGGTAAGAAAAGTTCAATGTAAACGTATTCTCTGACATCGCTCATGTGAAAACTCATCATGAGATTTCGCCCATTTCTCAACGATTTAAAACGAAAGCAGTCGAGACTGGGTTCTTGGAAATGACTTTTAATAATAATTGTAGTCATAATAAATTCAAAAATCTAGAAATACACTTCCAAATAATGATTTTAAGAAAGGTTTCATTTTATTGAAACGAGCTGTCAACAATAATTAGTATGCCGCACAAAAGTGCGAAAAAAATCCCCGAGGAGGCGCGCGCTCCGCAAACATCCGATACTTACTTAGCGTATTCTGTCTTTCCGAATGAGGATAAAATAACATTTCAATTTGACGTGTCCGTTCGAGTTTGACTTTGTAGTGTAAACTACCTTTAAAAAAATTGAGATCCTGCGTCATGCGCAGTAAATCTGTAGTGTAACATGCCTAAAATCCTGAATCCTTGTTGACGGTAAAGAATGGTGATGTAAACTATCTGAACTCTCAATATGGAGGTTCTGCGTCATGCGCAGTAAATTCAGTAATGTGGCCCCCAGACTGAAAGGTTTTGAAAAAGAAGAACCCCTTTGACGTTTGAAAAATCAACTGGGCTGTCATGAATGACTGTTTGAGATCCCCGCTCTAATGTTTGATTTGAATTTGAGGTTTTCCGCCCTGAATTCTTGAATGTTTGAATTTAAAGATTAACCCGCCCTGATTTCAAATAAATGGCCGACATTACTAACTTACGTTTGTGGTCGTTGTTTACCTTGGCTCGTGTTTTACCTTTTGGCTCGTGTTCATCTACCTGGGCTCGTGTTCGTCTAGTTTTCACCTTGTTTGGACCATTCGTTTTGTTCGTAGTAACCTCTTACCTTGTTATTTGGTTCTTTTATACACAGACATGAAGCAAAAAGGTGGGAGATTTGAGATTAGTGAAACAAATGCATTTTAAAAAAACACCTACTTTATTCTAAGAGAAACCTAACAGTGCCTTTTACGCTCGCTGGGACTCCCGAGTAAAAAGAGCGTGGCCAAGAAAAACCTCGATCAGCATCCCGAAATGAAAAGAATCAACGGTGGTCTGAAAAGTGTAGATCAATCGTCTCGACAACCGTCACCAAACTAATTGAACCCTCATTCATGTCTCATTTGCGCGAATCATATTAAAACTGAAGCATTTTTACAGAAAGCTGGGATTGCCAGATTTCAACGAAAATGGGTTTAAGCATAATCCCTGAAAGCTGGGTGCCAGATTTTAGCAAAATGGGTTTTGTTAGTAAAGACGGTGTAACAGGGTCCTGCGAGGAAACTACCTGCCCAGGTAGCACAATGTCGTCCTAATGACGTCAATTTTAGGTCATTATTGGTCTGCGACGTCATTTGTCCAACTTAGGACGTCCGAATGACGTCACATTTTATGACGTCAATTCGACGTCTATAATTTAACGTCAATATGACGACATTATTAGGTCATATCTATGACGTATATTTGATCTTTTTTCGCTCTATAAAAAGCCCAATTTTATTTTATTTCATAAAAATTTTTATCAATATTTTTTATTTACTTATAAAATATTGCAAACCCCTTATTTGTAATATAAATTTTGTTCACCCCGTCATTTTCCTCACAATTGCACTGACATTCGCTCTCTCGCTCGCTCTCAGGCTTTGGTGCCAATTACTTCATCTCTCTCATCAGTGCTCGGTTCGTGCTCGCATTAATGGCGGTCGGTACTCGGTGGTCGGTTCACGAAAACGCAACGCAAGCGGCTAGCGTTGCCAGATGTAACATATAATATGGAATATTGTGACACAATTTAAAGTTTCCCTGAATTTCAAGATTTTTTAAAATAAATAATATGTAACAAAATCATCAATCGTTCCTAATTCATAGGTAGGTACATTATAAATAGTTTTTTTTTTTAATGTACGTAGGTAAGGTAAGTACCTGTAAGTAACTGTTTGCCGGATGCAATAAATCTATCTATCTATCTATCTACCTACCTCTCTTTCAGCAACAAAGAAAGATAACATCCCTTCATTGACCAATTTTTTTTTTTACTTTTAGATATTTTATTCTATATCTAGATGTCTAGTTATTTGTTTTGGGCAACCCGATTTTCGATGATGGTCCATCATTTTTTAATTAACCATCATATGATGAGAGATTTAATAAGCGTTCAAGCAACCGGGCCTAGGTGTTAGCAAAAATTTTTAATAAATTTAATTTTCGAATAATAAAATAAATATTTCATATTTTGTTTTTCAAAATTTTAGAAATATAAAAAAAAACAATAAGTAATTCCAGTTTTCAAAGTCACATCAAATTTTAGCTTATGCTGGATTTATTTTATTTTTATTATAACATCATTTTCTGATCATCTAATATCGACAACCCGGAGTCATAGTTTCTTTTCTTCGATATGGCAACCCTGAACAGGCACAAAACCGTTACCGTTAGGCATTCACCATCAGACCATCACCATCACCTCGTTAGCACGGAGCACGGGGGTGGCGATAAGTGGCGACTAGCAGTGAGATCGCCTCTATGCTTTATTTATTGTTTTGACTTTTGATTTGAATGTTAGTGTATTTTTTAATAAAAAAAATACACTATTGAGGACGACATCACTTTTCGAAAATCACCCAAACTCATCAAATGTCCACCGATCATGACCCCCAGATCACGAAAAAGTGGTTTTCCAAAATTCACCTGCCCACGATATATATATATATATTTATATATATATATATATATTTCTCCAAAATCGCGAAATTTCGATTTTAAAAACGCTCCTGTAGCTTTATCTTTCAAGATTAGTGAATGAAATTTTGGATCCTTGTAAAGCCTTAGAACGACGTTAGATTTTCGTTGAAAAAAATTCCTAAAGTCGCGTTACTTCTACAGGGTGTCCTTTCAAAATTCCCCATATCCCGTTTTTGTCATCTCATTTCAGGTCGCAGTTTTCAATCTAGGGGACTGAAATTTTTGTGGGAGTAAGATATATATAAGAACTGGTCTGGTATTGTACTTGAGCAAAATCGATCGAGCCGTTTCAAAATGGCGGCCATTTTAATTTTTGGAAAAAGGACTATTTTTTGAACCCCTGTATAAGCTAGATAGAAAAAGAGTTTTATATCAAATTCACAATATTGGAAGTAAATGACTTGAAATTTAATTTCATGCAACAAAATTTGCATTTTTTCTATTAATAAGCCAGTGGCGTGGGTAGGAAAAGGGTAAAAATGGCTAAATTTCTCCAACAATTTATGAGCACATTTTTGAAGTAATTAAACTGAAATTTTTACAGTAGACAACTATACTAATAGACTTCAACCCTTGAGAATTTCAAAAAGTAAATAAGAAAAATGGCGGAGATATTCGATTTTTTTTACATGATGTTTTTTTTAAATTAATTTCTCTAAATTTTTAAAAACGCTCCTGTAGCTTCATCTTTCAAGATTAATGAACGAAATTTTTTACTCTTATAAACCTTAGGGCTGACGTTTGATTTTCGTAAAAAACATTTTCCTAGAGTTGTGTTACTTCTACAGGATGTCCCTCCGAATTTCAGAAAAAAAACCGTCCGTGAGGCACGGTTTCTGGTCGAAGTTTTCAATCTAGAGCGCTGAAATTTTTTTGGTAGTAAGATACCCTCAAGTAGTCGTCTACTGTATTTGAGTAAAATAGGTAAAGACATTCCAAAATGGCGGCCTTTTCAATTTTTGGAAAATGGCTAGATTTTGAACCCCTAAATAGGCAAGATCAAAAACTTTTAAACAAAATTAACAAGATTGGAATAAACTTATTTGAAATTTGAGCTAATGCAATACAATTTGCATCATTTCTATTAATAAGCCAGAGGCGTGGGTAGGAAAAGGGTAAAAATGTCTACATTTCTATAAACATTCATGAGCTTATTTTTGAAGGAATAGAACGGAAATTTTGATAGTAGACAACTATTATACTAATAGCATTTAACCTTCAAAAATTTCAAGAAGCAAATATAAAAATGGCGGAGATATATTCGAATATTTTTAAATGATGTTTATTCCTCTAAAATTTCAAACTTTCGGTTTTCAAAACTCTCCTTTCAGTTTTTTCCGAATTTATTAAAGGTAGTGTAAAAAATAGTATTTTTCAAGTAAAGTTAGCCAGTGGCGGGCATAGGAAAAGGGACAAAATTGTAAAATTTTGCCAATTTTTTTGATTTTTAAATTTAAAAATCCATTCTAAGGCACGTGTTGAAACGAAATGAAATGAAATTATCACAGAAAATTTTTCACATTAAAGCACTACGCTAACATGACATGACTATGGAAAATTTCAGAAAGCCAATAATTTAAAAAGCGGTGAAAATATTCATAATTGAATCGCATAAAAATACACTATTTCTGCGATTGATGCGCAAGAAGGTTTTTTGTTTTTGTGTTGGTTAACTCTCAGATCGTCATCAGCACAGAAGAACTAAGAACAAGAACCCAAGAACTTATTTGTGGTGTTTGCTGTTATTACATGGTATCTAAGACATTCGTCTTTCAAAAATCTGCTTTTTTACATAGGACACAGCTAAGGTAAGCTTGAGTTTATAGATAATAATCGAGAGGTACCTAATTATATTAGTAATAATAGGAATCAAATGGGAAAATTAGTTTTTCAATTCAAAGCTACTTTATTTTTGTTTTATACTTAAGAGTGGAGGGTAACCTTAAGACTCTAGAACATTTTTTGTTTAGAATAAACTCATAATATCCTTTATTTTTGCAGTAAACAATAAGAGCAAGGATGACCTTTGTGTTAATCGAATTTTCCCCGTCAGAAAGTGGAGGCTTATCCATATATTCGGGATGACTGGATAACACCAAGAAAAACGGAGATCTTTGGAATATTTTGTTACTATTATGTTTATTTTTGATACTGTAACCACCTATTGTAAATATACTAAATAAATTGCGTTGATACCCAATACCCATAAGTCGAATTATTATTATTATTATTCCCTATATATGTATAGTCATTATGTCAGTCACATTGACGTCATTTCTGACGTCTTTATACGTCACTTTTGACGTCTTTCAACGTCATATTTGACGTCTTTTAACGTCATGTTTTGACGTCATTTTACGTCAGATACTGACGTCATTTGGCTGTGACATAATGACGTCAGTTTTTGATCATCTGGACGTCATATTAAATGGACTAATGACGTAAGTACTGTCGAAAAAATGACGTCAAATTAACGTCACTGTGCTGCCTGGGTGCCTATTGAGTTGGAGGGGCCCCTTTATTATATGGGGTCCGATTAGGAAACTTCCCGTTGGCTGTTGATGGCCCCCCTGGCAAGGACGAAAATGTTAGTTAGATTCACATAAGGCTCATACATTCTAGTTCAACAGTTCGGTAAACAATTAGCAATCAGAATGATCCACCCTTTTGAATTGAGTTTGACGAAGAACGAGAAATGACCCTTTACGTTGATTGGTTTCACAGAAAAATGAGAGAACCTGATTTTACAATTACATAGATCAATTTGGAAACAAGATAAACAATAATCAATTGAACAGTTTCGTTGAATAAATATGTTTGTGAAATATAAATAAATAGTCAAAAGAGTATAAGTTAATAAACAGCAATTAAATCAAAAAGGTTCAGTAGACAATTTAAATAAGACATCAATTAAATAAGCGATCAAATAAATGGTTAAATAAACGGCATGAAAAATAAGCATAAAGAACGAACATGTGACCTGAGAAAAATAGCATGACAAAACATAATAAATAGGTACGTGGTTATAAAATGTGGACGGCAGTAATTGATAGTTAGAAAATGGTTAAAACATATACAAATAAAAGTGAGGCGTGTCGACTAAATATTATTCTGGAGACACACAAAATGGTTGGTTCGATAAATGGTTCAGTTTTGATACGTTCTCAGAAAATTATCATTAAGTAAAATGTGGAAGAATTAAATAAACATTTTGACACACACAGGTTAATAAATGCAGGCATGAATAATTGTAAAAACAAATAAATAGAGCAGTCATGTGGATCGCAAAATAATGATAAAATATAAAAGGTGTGCCCCTATAGCACATGTTTAGAATCATACAGAAAATATAGAATTATGAGAAAGAAATCCTTTATAGTTTATTGTTAATCCATTTCTAATAAAAAACCATACACGTGTATGAGAGATGTGATTAAAATAAGATCGTTAAGATATAGCCCCTCGTAGGTACCTATCTACCTACAGGAATGTGAAGTTGAATTATTCAATAAACTTTACTTTATCTACCTACAGGAATGTGAAGTTGAATTATTCAATAAACTTTACTTTAAACCAATTTAGAATTAACCCTTATTTTATAAATTATCCCTTAATCAAAACTCATTATTTAGAAGAGGTGAAATGAATTAATTTAAACAAAATCAGCTGAATGAACTGTAGGTAAAAATAAAGCATGGCATTTAAAAACGTGATGAGGTTCAACCCTATTGTATTGAAGGAATAACAATTTTTGCTTTAAGATCTGGAGGTTCAAATTAATTAATTTACTTACGTTACGGTAGGTAGGTAGGTACTACGAAGGATAATGATTAAACAGACAGAACCAATTAAACAATAAGTAGTTGTATGCAAAATGGAAATATGATTTCAATAACACGTGACTACTTACTTACAAACAAGAAATACAAAGAAATACTGTAAATACAGACCTTTGTTTTCTTTCGGAAATGACACCGACTGCTTCTCTCGACGACCCGGATCAAAGTGCCTTCAGGAACCGTAACCAAACGAGGCCTACTAAAATGACATCTGATCTGTTTCTAGGTTTGAAAACTTGACAACTGACATATCGAATACACAGAATATCCGTGAATGGTAGAAACTTTACGTTTTCGATTTTAACATGCGTATTGTTGACATTTGTAAAGGAAATCTGGGTCACTTCAACTTTTTGAATGGAATGAAAAATTTTGTGGATCACACGATATAAATGCAAATGTAACAGACAGAATTATAATAATAATATTATCTAGAGTTCTTGGTTTCGGGTAATAATAATAATTATCACTTTCGTGTAAAGTATACCCATTTAATAATGAATACACGTCAATAATTCATTATATCTGCATTTGATTACATAAATTCAGATTTAATCATCAGAATATACTTGAAATAAAAGCATATTATTATTATTTTTTTTTAAAGGGGGAGCATCGGTCTTCACTATGTAGTTAATAAGACAAAGTCGCTCCACACCGGTAATATGGGTTTGGAGCCTCTTGCTCATACACCCAGCTTCAAGTATGCCAAATAAATAGTAGAAAGGACAACACAGATACCCAGAGCCTTCACCGAGAATTGCACTCAGTCCGCCGGGTCCAGTGATTCAGCAGACCGCCCACTGAACCACTCGGCCACCGGTGTGCTCAGTGCTCAAAAGCATATTATTATTATTATTTTTTTTAAAGGGGGAGCATCGGTCTTCCCTATGTAGGTAAGACAAAGTCGCTCCACACCGGTAATATGGGTTTGGAGCCTCTTGCTCATACACCCAGCCTCAAGTATGCCAAATAAATAGTAGAAACAACACAGACACCCAGAGCCTTCACCGAGAATCGAACTCAGTCCGACGGATCCAACGATCAAGCAGTTCTCGCTACTTAACCGCGAGGCCACGCCAGGCTCAGCATATTAAATTGTGATTTATTTTGTGGATGACAATAAGCCAACGACAGATTTGACGTTTCGTCCAATTAAATTGACATTTTAAATCAACGCTAGTTAAAAATTCAGCCGCTTGGGCGATAGTAACTTCCGGTGCCAATTTTCAGTGGCACCTGTACGTATTATTAAAGAGTATTTTGTTAATATTAACTGAAAGAGGATTCCTCGATTTCTCTTCGTGTTAATAATTTGTTTCATTTTTCAAGCTTTGTTTTTTTCCACTTGATTTCAACGCCTATGACCAAATGTGTCAAAAATATGAATATGACATCCAGCTGTTCAAACATCTCCGCGTCACGTAAACGTCATCGAGTTAAAGAATCCGCTACCCTAGTAAGCGTCAGTGTCGGTATCCCTATTATCGTCGACCAAATGCATGTATTTCAGTAAGAGTTACGCCGCGTCCTAGCTGCATCCGGGGACTGCGTTGCGTGCGTGCGTTGCGGTGAACGATTAAAATAAAACACATGCAAAGCAATGGGAATGTCCACAGTAGACGCGTTCCCCGCAAAAGTCGTACGATAAAACGACACCGCAACGCACGGCGGGCAGAAACTTTTTTAAATTTCGATTGCCTTCGTGCCAAAGCGAAACATTTTGTGCAGTAAGAGAAATCTATTTTACAAGAACAAGAGTCAAGGTACACTGGGAATGTAAAAATGTCTCGAATTTAGGTTTTTAAAGTAAGTATGAGGTCTATTAACTTCTATTGTAGACCATATTATTGTAGACCTATTTTTATTTAACCTACCTTCTATTTATCTATCTATCAAATCTATACTTATTTCTATAATAGATTACTTGCGTCTTATTGTTTCTTTCTCTTAAGTAACATGTTTCTTTCTGTGATTTTCAAGTCTTTCAAGCTCTGACAACCTACTGGTTTCCAAATTAATTAAAACGTATTTCATCTGAAGCTGCACTAGAAATAGTTGGATTGGAAACCATTTTCTCGCACGAACCGCACGTATTCAGTTAGGACACACTCAAAATTTCTCGTGCGAGTTTGCGTTGCGTGCGTTCCCCGCATCGCACGCAACGCATTAGGCATTACCCGGATATGCAGCTAGGACACGGCGTTACTCTTATTCAATAGCTTAAGGTTAAGGTATTTAATGATAGTTAAGGGTATTTGCCTGTGATGTGGTCATTTCATTTTCATATGAAAGAAAGTTTTGTTAGAGTTATTAGGTCCAACGTGTACTGTACAGCGCATGCTAGGGAACCTGTATTACCGACACTGACGCACATTCTCATTTTTTTTTTTTTTTTTTTTTAAAGGGGGAGCATCGGTCTTCCCTATGTAAGTAAGACAAAGTCGCTCCACACCGGTAATATGGGTTTGGAGCCTCTTGCTCATACACCCAGCCTCAAGTATACCAAATAAATAGTAGAAACAACACAGACACCCAGAGCCTTCACTGAGAATCGAACTCAGTCCGACGGATCCAACGATCAAGCAGTTCTCGCTACTTAACCGCGAGGCCACGCCAGGCTCGAACATTCTCATTCTCACAAAAAGTTGGGAATGTCAAATTTAACTTCAAAAACGTCAGATTTTCCATGCTGACATCTGCTGTTCAAACATAACCATGTTAAGTAAAGTAAACGTCAACGAGTGAATGCGCTACCCTAGTCGCCTAGTCCTATAAATAAGTATTAGGTTGTCCAAAACACGTGACCTTTCAACTGTCAAAATGGCGGCCTGTAGAAACACAAACGCAAATCATCAAACCAGAACAGTCAGCACGCGGCAATTAGAGAAGTTTTATTTTATTTATAACATTTCGAAATAATCAATTCGAACATCGAGCTATATCTTAAGTTTACTGTTATTCAGTGTGTGTGCTTGTCAGTTACAATAACAATGATGTTACTAAGAAAAGTATGATTACCTGTTATCTTTAGAAAGTGGTGCTTCCGACATTATGGTTCGCTATAAAGAAAAAATTAGGATCTTGAACGGCGTTGATCCATTTTTCTTAACTCCAGAGGATCCTGGACCACCTATTTCTGCACCAGACATCGTGTCGTATTTAGTGTTGAGCCACACAGTTTTTATACAAAAGAAAACGAAGGCTTATAAAAGTTTAAGCGGCTACAAGTGCAGGCTTTTGCATTTAATGGGATTGAAGCAAATTGCTATAATCATGTGTGATCTTCATTGGAAAGGTAAAATGAAAATACTATCCTATGACCCATAGCAATAAAATATCTTGATCATTAACTTGTTTTTATTAATGTATTGTTTTTTGTTTAGGGTAAAGCATTCTCAACGAATGAACAAACCGCCTTGCTTGCTTGAATTATCTGTGAAGAAGACGGTGCCATAAATTGTGGCCATTGCACCTGCATGGCTGGGCTCTCTGAAGTTTGTAGTCATGTTGCTGCTTTGCTGTTCACAGTGGAGCATAATCACAGAACAAAAACCATCTCATTGTGTACAGATGCTGCGGCAGCATGGAACGTTACAAAAATATCAGAAGTTCCAATTGTTCGACTTAGTGAAATGGAATTAAATAAAAAATCCAATGTAGAAAAGCCGTCTTATTCTGTTGACGAAATTCCTGCCATTGAAGGTCAATCACCATTATCACTCCTACCATAATCCCTTACATTATCAACTAATTTTATAATGTACTATTATAAATTTTATAGGTATATCTTTTATACTTGTGTTTTTAAACCTTTATTATAATCTTGATAAATGTTTTTAAGAATTATTTTGAGTTTATGAAACTTCATAATAGCTTCAGCATGGGGATAACATATCAATTGTAGAAAAAATCAACAACTTCAGAAACATACATTTTATTTATTATAATGAACATAATATACTTTATTGAAACATAAGCTGGTGCTCATTACAAAGTTGTCAATAAAATTACAGTTTTATAAAAACACAATTATTATTTTATATTAATTTATTGGAGACTGAAATTTTTACAGTAGGTAACTTTAATAATACTATAGTACTAATATGATCGTGTCACTAAAAAATTCAGAAAGCCAATTTAAAAAACGGTGGAAGTATTCAAAACTGAATGAACGCATAAGAATACTGTATTTATGAGATTGATGTGCGAAAGGTTTTTAACACAACTTCAAGTCATAATTAAATTAAGTTGGAATAAAATAACATAAATATTTAACAATTAAAAAAAAAAACTTTCGTAAAAAGAAAAGGGCACCAACCCTGAATATCTAGGCCACTAGAAGACAGTAGGTAACATTTGTGTTATGTCATCTCCTGTACAGAACAGAGATGGTTTGAATCTGTTTTATCACTTTCTGCCAGCAGCATCATCTTGCAGATTGGCGACAGCACTACTGGAGGACTCCATGATTTGTCACCTAGGTACATAAAAACTCTCAAGTTAACGAAATTAATAAATAAATAAACTCAAAAAATATCACAAATTAAGTACCTCCGAAATACTCTCATTTTGAACTTTTTCTTCTTTTCTCAACTCTGTATTGTATTCTTTCTGAGCAGATCATCTTTAGCCCTTTTTAAAGCAACATCTGAGTTATTATATCCCATGGCCAAAGAAGGAAACCTGTCAGGATCGTTTTCAATTTTCATCAACTAATGCTGATGGTTTTCCTAAAATTTAAATATCGAAATCAAGAATTTGAAGTGAACAGAGTATTTTTTTATCATCGTTATAACATTGCATTTGGACCCCCTTTTGCAATAGGGAACCAACCAACAGAAATACAACTGAGTTAAATGAGAAATTAGTGATGTAGTAAAAATGTAGTACCTATACATGCCTTCTAAATGGTTGGTGCATGTGATCAATAGATGGTGTAAGCAGAGCTCCAACACTTGGCTCCTCTATTGCAAAACGTTTAGAACCCTAGTTGAGCTAGAAATACAAATTATCTCATTTTTTCGCAGAATGTCAGTTGGTTCCCTATTGCATAACGGGGTCCATTTACATCTACAGGAAAAAATATCCGATTAGGTAGGTAGGTAGGTACATATTATTACATAAATGCGTATCAGTATCAGCTTACCAGACAAAAAATGTTTGCTGCAAACCCTGGCATATTAGGTTGTTTCTGATAAATCAGATCTTCTGATTGCTTGAAGCCATTTCACACGTCTTTTTTAGAAAGTTCATTGAGATCTTTGCGATGCTCAAAATCGCGATCTCCACGGATTCCACACTTTATTACAACACAACAGCAGGCGGTAGGCATTTTTAACCCAAAACCAATTTAATAGGGAATAAGAGATTGTATAATATATGACCTTTTAAAAGGCTTCAACTTTTAAGTATATAAAAAAGAAATAAACAAATAATGTTATCTTAATAATCCACACCACTTTCAATAAGAGCTGTTCAGTTCTACAGGCGGCCATATTGAATCCATTTTGACAGCATCTTGGACAACCTAATAGTAATAAGTGTCGGTAGTGCCGGTTCGCTAGCGCATGCGGGGTATTGCGAAGTTCCCGGCGCTCTAGCATACCAAAACTAATTTGACGATTTCTAGAATCACGAAATCTTCAATCAAAAAATGTTAGGTTAAGTTGTAATTTTTTTAAATTTAATTTAAAAACTTTTTTTTATGAATATGTTTTAATAAGTAATAAACCAGTGTCGCGTTGTTTAAAAATGGTATATAGAAAATTAATCACCCAACTCTCCAGTCTGAGATTCAAGAATAACAATTCGTCTCTCAAGTTCTGTTTGAGATGTCTCCACAGATCAGCCCCGAGCTACGAGAACGAGAAGAAAGTGAAAGAAGTGGTTGTGAGGAGGTCGTTCGAAGACGTACAGGACAAAACGAAAAACACCTACTTGGAAATGGTCCAGATCTTCATAAACCGGGACCAGGTTCACAGGAGAAACCATGTCGAGTTCGTTTACGCTGCCCTCAAAAACATGAAAGATTTCGGAGTTCACAAGGACCTGGAGGTGTATAAATCATTAATTGATGTATTCCCGAAGGGAAAGCTGGTACCGCAAAACTTACTTCAGGCTGAATTCATGCATTACCCGAAACAGCAACAGGCCGCTATCGATGTACTGGAACAGATGGAAGATAACGGTTGGTCGGTATTTTAAGCTTAATTAGTTATTTCTAAATCTGAATTTAAGGAGTCATGCCCGATTATGAAATGGAGAAAAAGTTGCTGGAGGTGTTTGGGAGACGCGGGTATCCGTTACGGAAATTCTGGAGAATGATGTACTGGATGCCGAAATTCAAGAACCTCTCGCCTTGGCCTGTTCCCAATCCACCACCAAACGATACTTTCGAATTAGCCAAAATGGCAATCGCTAGGATAAGTTCAGTCGATCCAACTACCAAAGTCACCATATACGAGGTAGGTCTCGCTCATCTCGAACAATCAAAACACAAATTAATAAATTAATTTCAGACCGCACACATCCCGGAATCCATCGACGAGACTTGGATCGTCAGCGCTCAGAGCCTCATTCAGAAGGGGCTCCTAGAAAAGCATGATGTGAAAAAACCGGTTTACGTTGAGGGATCTTTCAGAGTCTGGTTGAGAGACAAGTCCGTGAATTATTTCATTTTAAGAGCGAACTTAGATAAGCCTTTACAGAGTGAAATAGAAGATATTGATGGTAATAATAATTATTCCTGATTATTATTAATATTGCATAAATATTTCATTCCAGACGTAAAGAATATAGAGGTACCGACACCGCTCTTCAATATACGACCGCCTATGAAATCTGTTCTGAAAACCATCCCGTCCGTTCATGAACAAAAGGACGGGATCATTTTGTCCGTTTGTGCTACCGGGACGTCCAGTAAGGATTCGTTACTGTCCTGGATTAGACATTTAGAGAACGATGGGAACCAGGCTTTAGGGAAGATACCGGTGGTGTTCACCTTGAGGTCCGGAGTTGGCGAAGTAGCTCTAATAGATGACGAGAATAAAGAATTGAATGTTAAAGAAACCGAAAAGGAAGGAAAAGAGTTCTCACATTAATAAGTATTATTAATGTTTAGTTAGAAAATTGTATATATTGAACCAATTGCCGATGAAGTATATTATTATTTAGATTATCAGGTTTTAGATCCGGCTTGATAGTTTTAAAGTTATTAATCAAAAGTTTTAACGTTGTGTGATCTTAATTTTATTTTATAATTTTTTATTTGTACTTAATAAATGTGATCAAAGGCTAAACAATCCCGAAAAGCCAGAACCTAATAATAATCTAAATAATAATTAATGTTTCGTTTATTACTACTTGTTTCAGTAATTTAGATACTCCTTGCTATTAATTGAACCACTTTTAATAACAATTGTAAATATTGTTTTATTAAAACACTTGGAAAACAATTATAAAAAAGAAGTAAATTAATTATTCCAACCTCTAAGGATACTTTCTTGCATTTTAGTATGCTACAAGAACATGTTAAAACAACCCAACAAATCTAAGAACGAAAAATTGACTCTATACTAGAGTGGAGCAAGAATACATAAAAAGACTTAAATCAATCAGAGCTGTGAGGGTTAATCAAAGAAGAAAGACCTTTTTTCTTTGGGGTTAATCAATAATTTTTTTTTTATAAAATCAACAAACCAGAATAGTTTTTTTTTAAGGGAATTGGGAGAAATATCAAGCAAGCTTGCCTCTCCTTTTGAATTCCAAGACAATAAAATGGCTATAGATCTAGTGGCCGAGTTAACTCCATGGTAGACATGGATATAGCAAGGGCGTTTGCTGATAATAAATGTATCTATAATAAAATATGTTCCTCTAATTTTCTTGAAACTGAAGGGAAAACACTATCAATGACGAAATGGAAATGACCTCTCCACCTGATTCTAACTAATCAATTTCTAGTCATCTCCATGTGCAAAAAACAACTTTTAATTTTAAGTCACTACCGAATTCCGTGAAAAGAAAAAAACCCTTTTTTATTTAAAATTTATGTTTTCAACCCCTACTTTATAGAATCTCTGCATTCTGATTGATGATAAATAAAACACTAATGTTTTAAAAAATTCTACTGATGTATATTGCTGGATATTAACGTTACACGTGTTTCACTACTTTGTAGCATCTTCAGGCGCATGTAAATAAAATTATTGATACAGTAACATAGCAACAGTATGGTAACCTAAGTGATCATAAAACAAGTAACTAGATTTAAATGAATTTTAACAGAACTAACTAGATCATAAGAGAATTTCTTCAGAATCTTCTTAGTTGTTGATATCAAGAAGAAAATCAAGTAGTGGAGAACGATATGTGTCTAGCTGTTCATTTATTACTGTGTATTGTTGATTATGTAAATGTCTGTGGATCTCTAGAGATTCAAGAAAATTTAATTTAAAATAATGATCACAATGATGTAGTAATTCAATTTTGTTGTTTGCTGTTAGAGTGTGATTGTTTTCTATTAAGTGTTTTGCAAAATTTGATCTTTCTGGATGTTTGAGTCTGTAGGAGTTTAGATGTTCATTGTATCTAATTTCTACGTTTCTACAAGTCTGTCCTATACAGGGTGTCCGGTAAGTACCTCCTAATCTCTCGGGAGCATACAGGGGAGGTCAAAATAAACCTAGTCTGTTATAAAAAAAACATTCCTAGAGTGTCCCTAAACGGAGATACAGAGCCTCAAAATGGTACCCTAAGATTTACTTTTTTGGCTCTAACTTTTGAACCGACCTGTATATTTTGATGAAATTTTTTTTTTTTATAGAGGCCATAAAGACTCATTAAGCCATATCAGAGTGGATGTTTGACGTCCTAAAGGAAGTCAGGAACGGACTTACCACCACACTCATTGTGTCAAAGTTTTGACAGGTGTCATTTTACAGAGCTGAAAACTTATTTTTTAAATACGCTGGTCATTCATCTTCACAAAAGGTACTCTTAATTTATTTCGATAAAACTAGCGGTTCTCAAGATAAATCGACTTTTATGCGAATTTTGATCAAGTTCCGTCAATAGCAATCCATTATGTAGGTAGGTTTATCAACATGAACCTGATTTTTACCTGTTTGTGTTTAGCATCAGTAACTTTTGAGTGTTTCGTATACCTAAAAACCGATTTATCTCGAAAACCGTCAGTTTTACCGAAATAAATTAAGAGCACCTTTTTTAAAGATGAAGTATTAGACTATTCAAAAAAATAGTTTTTAGCTCTGTAAAGTGACACCTGTCAAAATTTAGACTCAACGAGTATGATGGTAAGTCCGTTCCTGTCTTCCCTGACGACGTCAAACATCGACTTTAATATGGCCTGATGGCTCTCTGTAGCCTCTATAAAGTGTTTAAATTCTATCCAATTATACAGGTCGGTTCAAAACTTAGAGCCAAAAAAGTAAATTGCGGGGCACCCTTTTAGGGCTCCATATCTCCGTTTGGGGACACTTTAGGAAAATTTTTTTTATGACAGACTAGGTTTTTTTTGACCTCCCCTGTATGCTCCCGAGAGATTAGGAGGTACTTACCGGACACCCTGTATAAACTGAATTACTATGAGAACAGTTCAATCGATAAATTCCTTTTTTATATTTATTTTCAACAGGAAAGCCCCATATACAGGGTGATCCCGAAATGGCGGACACGGACAGCACCGCAGAATCCATTGTGGATTAAGGATTCTAAGTTTTATTTACTGTTTTCTCCAGTATGGCTCCCTTAAGAAGATATGACCACTTTTGTGGGAAAAAAAGTCACAACACTGCACTACCCTTCTTAAGGCAGAAAAATAATGTGTAGGTCTACAATAATACCCAGATAGATATTACCATGGAAACATATGAAATGGAAAGTTCAACAATGTTCAAAACAATAATCGTTGCGGGGAAACATATCCGATAATATTATTCAAAATCTATTTTAGTTGCATTGTTGAGCTCGAATTCGAACAACGATGCCACATTGAAAAATTTTGTTGAACTCAGGGAATAGGTAAACTTTGAATGCCTATAATTCCGTTCCCGATAATAATAAAAATAAAAAGCAAACGCTATCGTTATAGTTTTGTGAAATCATGTGCTTTGCCAGTGAAGGTTGTTTAAATTTGACTGCAGTTTTGATTTAAAGTTTAGAAAAAGGACACCCTATATCTCGGTAACGAAGCCGAGGAACCCATTTTTGTTTTGAATTTACAGTCTTTCTGAACATCCTCTACAACACCCTGTATTCCGTGTCCGCCATTTCGGGATCACCCTGTACAGGGTGCGAATACAGGGTGTTGTAAAGGATGTTCAGAAAGACTGTAAATTCAAAACAAAAATGGGTTCCTCGGCTTCGTTACCGAGATATAGGGTGTCCTTTTTCTAAACTTTAAATCGAAATGACGGTCAAATTTAAACAACGTCCACTGGCAAAACACATGGTTTCGCATAACTATAATGATAGTGTTTGCTTTTTATTATTTTTATTATCGGGAACGGAATTATAGGCATTCAAAGTTTACCTATTCCCTGTGTTCAACAAAATTTTTCAATGTGGCATCGTTGTTCGAATTCGAGATTTTAAATAAATTATCAAATTTGTATCCGCGCAACGATTATTGTTTTTAGCTTTGTTGTGTTTCTATTTCATATGTTTCCATGGTAACATCTATCTGGGTATTGTAGACCTATACATTATTTTTCTGCCTGAAAAATGGTAGCCAGTGCAGTGTTGTGACTTTATTTTCTACAAAAGTGGTCATATCTTCTTAAGGGAGCCATACTGGAGAAAACAGTAAATAAAACTTAGCATCTTTAATCCACAATAGATGATGTGGTAGTGTCCGTGTCCGCCATTTTGGGATCATCCTGTATACGTGGATTTAGTAGTTGAGTTAACTCCATGGTAGCTGTGGGTGGTTGTATCAGTACTATTATAGAAACTTTGTTTTATAACCCACGGATTTTAACTGCTGAAAACTGAAAAGGTTAACCCATTAACGGCCAGTTAACTGATTAAAAAATTTAATAAAAGCACAGTCGTACAAGATACACATTAATATTGAAACGTTTTTACTCTTTATTGTTTCAAACTCATTACCTAGGCTAACGGGCAGATTTCTGTGCTCGTTTTTGAAGCTAATATCGACGTCAAATGACTTTTATTAACATTTTTGTAATTACTTTCATGTCGAGAATAGATAAATTTAAAAAAATTCCACTTAGACTCGATACCTTCTTCAGAAATGGCTACAGAAATCTGCCCGTTAACTTAATGAGCCTTTATAATACCCGCTGTTAGTCTTTATTTAAATCAGTCACAACACAAATAATTATAACCAATTAAGATTAACCTCCAAAGTCCAACGCCAAATAATCAACTCTTCTTATTTACACACAAGGGACATAAAACTTCTAGCACAACTATGTTCTAATCTCTGATTTCACTGCACTTTTCATAATTACCCAACTCTTATCCTTCAGCCTGCACTTTACTGTGGTCTCCCAAACTGAACTAACTTCCAAGCTAAACTTACTGCAGCTACTGCTATGCACTTTTATATACCTGCCGGACGTGGATCCTCAACATTTCTAACAGCCAATATTATAAAGGCTCATTAGGCTAACGGGCAGATTTCAGTGCTCGTTTTTGAAGCTAATATCGACGTCAAATGACTTTTATTGACATTTTTGTAATTACATTCATGTCAAGAATAGATAAATTTAAAAAAAATCCACTTAGACTCGATACCTTCTTCAAAAATGGCCACAGAAATCTGCCCGTTAACTTAATGAGCCTTTATAATATTGGCTGTAAATGTTTCACTGGCGTTATAGCGTACCCTAGTCACAGTTGTCGTGCGCGGAAATATTCTGACATTTTCACCAACTATCAGCTGACTCAAATTATTTCAGAAAATGTAAAAAAACATGCCAGTGTTTCTTCCTTCAATATGAATCGATAAATTAATTATTGAAACTCAACAGTCTTTTAAAATAATTTAATTGCAAATCACAGTTATAGTTATTTGTTTAACTAGGCAGCAATTAAAGGCACCAACACCAAAGTCATTCCATCTGCATAATTTGCTGCCTAGTTGAACACATTTTTTCACCAATTATTACTCAACATTAGATTTTGAGATTTATTTCACGTTATATCCTTAATTTTTAATCTCTTTGAAAATTCTACAAAATTAAAGAAAAGAAAATAATAAAATTGTTGACCTATAGGCAGCAAAATGATACTTTTGCTGCCTATCATCAGGCAGCAAAGCTATATTGTTTAGTATCAATTGGCAAAAAACCTCAATTAAAATGTAAAAATTTACAATCAATAATAATATAAAATCTCCAAGCGTCAACAACAATAATCACTTAAACGGCCGTCAGCTGAACCGGCGTCGAAGATTTAACGGTAAGAATAAAAGGACCTTCCTGGCTAGGCATGAAAGTTGACGGCACAACTTGCAGGATTCCGGCCGGGATATTCTCCAACGTCAAGATAACATATCCAGACCTAAAATTTATCTCAAAAATACAAAAAACAAAAAAAGATTGAAAAGGAGACTGTTGTTACCTGTAAGGTCCCGACATTTTGCTCCTGAACGGTGCAGTCGCTTCCGGATCGTCCAGTTGACATATACTCACCTCCAGCCCCATCTGGTACTGCTTGGGACCTTTCAGTTCGAGCAAGATCTGGCTGTTGTCGGCCTCGACCGTCAACTTAAATTTGGGGTTGTTGCGGTACGTGGCTGGATGGTTGGGGCACCCGCCGGCGGTTATACCGCTCCACTGACCGGTCAACTAGAAACATATTTATTAAATTTAGGACTTGCTACGTCGTATCATTTGGCTCAATTATAATAATAAGAGATACGTACTTGTTTTTCATGGACGTATGGATCGATGATTTTGGATAAAGAAAAGGGGCAAGTCGAATATGCCCTTAAAGTGTAGTAAATAGTCGACGATTTCTCGTATTGGGATATGACGATTGTATATTTTCTGCCGCTCCCTGGTCCGAGTATGATTTTACATAAATAATGGGGACTGTTTATTTTCACCCCATCGATAAATGGAGGTGGATCATCTAAAAAACATTCTCAATACAAGAAACATTAAAGAAAAGAACACACTTACAGGGATAATAGACTTTCTTAGCATCGTTCTTATAAACGAAAAGAGTGATGTACTCTTTATTCTCTCTAAAATCATCGATATCAGTGATATGTCTCGTCAACAGAATCCAGATGGCGCCAGATGCTTCCGGTCCGACTGACAGGGAGAACTGAGGGTTGGAAGCGACCGAATACAGGTCTTTAATTGGACCACAACCGGCGTCCCAGAATCTAAAAAAAAAATTACAACCCTTCATATATTTCTTTTTTATTTTAATAAATTCGACTTACGAATGAATGCAATAAGTATACTGAAACAGTTCCGGATTCCAGTTCATATAAAAGACATCGAAGAAAGCGCAGACGCTGTCATAATCAATCCAGAACACCCCGTTATCGAACTGAGCGGCGCTATTCGGGTCATAATTGAGCAGTCGCTGCAGTTCCGGGGTCCAGTGCCGCGTATCCAGCTCGGAGTAGTTGCCGCGCCAACGCAGGTGCGACCACGGGTTCTTCAGTTTCAGTAAGCGGATCTGCAATCCACCTGATTAGACCGAATCGAAAAGATTCAAATGAAACAATAACCCAACCCCATTGACGGTCCTGACGTCCATGAGGGCGTATGCGTGTGTGGCGACCAGGCCGGTCCTGTCAGCGATCGCGTCCGACATTTCGCCCGTCGCCACCGTCACCAGGACGTCTCCCTTCGCTATTCGGCTCTCCAGAGTGCTGAAAAGGGCGTCCTTATTGAAATCAGCCTCCTGGAGCCGGATCGCTGCCCGTTCCGGTATCCAACCGGTCAACGCATGAAGATCAATGTTCTGAGAAAATTATTTATTCATTTGGCTGTTTGTATAAAAACTGAAACTTTACTTACGCTGTTACTTCCAGGGAAATCATAGCCTCCCATAACTTTCATGTACGCTTTCTCGAGTAAAGAAATCCAGAATTCGTTCTTGACACTTGAATACGAGCACAACAGGCGACCGTACCGATCGATCGGCAGATAATCGTCGATGATAACCTTCCTGGCGACCCCGTTGATGTGCAGTTTGATCATGTACTTCCCAAATGGGTTATAAATCGGTCGTTTGTCCTTCGATTGCGGGTAAATGATATTAGTAATCAATCTACGACCGAATCGGCTCTCGTAACTGGCACTCACTGCGAGGCTAGCGACAAACGAACAATCCGAGATGCAGGTCTGCTTGATGTTCAAATAATTGGGAGCGCTCCCGGCCCCGTACACGATGCAAGGATCCGGGCAGAGGTCCTGTGGACGCACCCATTGATCGAAGTCTCGTTTCTGTTTCGGCGAAAGGATCAGATGCCCGTCTTTGTCGGTGAAAGGGATCGAGTATTGGAACCTCTCGGCGAGATCGATGCTCATAAAAGGGACGTAGTTCCGCTGGTTAATCCGAGAGGTGAACATCAGAACGCGTTTCTCTTCCTCCGAGTAAGTGTCCTGACCGGTAACTTGCAGGTGAGCCGAGTAGCCCCGATGGAGCGGTTTCTTCTGGGGGATCGTCCTGGCGGGGACGGTGCGTCTCGGGATCCCTTGCGGGAGGTTGCTTGTCGAAGTTGTGGGAGCGGGTGAGTCTTCCAGCTCCGGTATAGCCGGTTCATCTTTCGGTGGATCAGGGAGTCGTAAAATCCCTTTAAGTTCTTCGGCACGTTCTAGTCCCTTCAGAGCCAGTTCCTTGAGCTCGCTCTGCATCAATTGGGCATTATGAGTGATGTATTCGATCGCTTGCGCGTAGAGCTCGATCGCGTCGTCAGTGTCTCCGGCTTCATCTTCGTCGATCGCTTGTTGCAGCAGGAAGTACCCTTTCTTGATTAATTGCTGCTGTTCATTGTCGCTTACCAGATCGTTTGCGCCTGGGGACGTTAATTGTTAATTTAATTTCAAGTTAGCAGTCGTAGTGATGGGGAGACTTACCCGTTACGATGGTTCGTAGTTCATTGGACCGATTCTTGTATTCTTGCGCTTTGCTCTGCAATGAGTCGGCTCTGTCCTCGTCTAGCAGGGCGGCCTGTTCTAGCAGTTTAACGGCCGCTTCGTAGTAATAGGAGGCTGGGTCGATCTGGCCTGCTTGATCGAAAGCGACTGCTTTCTTGGCAGCTTCGATGGCATTATCGATCAGGTTCTCGGTGCTTGACATTGTTTATTATCGGGGTGAATTATCGGAAATATTGACTGAAGTCATTACTTGTGCTGTCTTTTATTAGGAATGATATCATCAAATAATTAATTGATGGTAATATGCTGGCTCACATTATTGTGAATGTTGAATGTTTTTGAGGTTAAATAAAATTTCTTGAAACTAAGAACACGACTCGAAGCATCGCTTTAGTTTGAGTGCAATTTTTAATTAATTATTTATTATTAGTTTTAAACTTTTCCTGATAGATAATGCTAGCTACTTAACAAAAATATGTATTGTATTTGATTTTTAATTTTTCACATATTTTTATCGAATTGAGTCTTTTAAACGTCAAATTGATTAAATAAAGATTAAACATTAAACCGTCAATTGACAAGTGACATTTTACGTATCGACATAGTATGTTATGGAGTAAGTAAAAGGTGAGTGTCAATTTTATAATTAAAAAAATACCAGGGATCGGTTGTTTGTTGTTTGTATCGTGTGATCCACAAAATTTTCCATCAACTATTGCCTTGCCTTGCATAAAATGAAGCATGTCTGCCGGATAAAACACAAACAATTGGTAGGTGTGTAAGTGAGCTACTCCAATCAATGATCTACAAATCATAGAACAATAAACAAAAACATGACTATACTTGCATAATGAACTTTGTTAGAGTAAAGAAACTAACCTGGACTGGAACAGTAACGATTGCTGAGTTTCTTACTAATTGCAGTTTGCATTGGTTGTATTTCAAGGAGGATGAACAACTCGAGCCGTTGTAGGGTATCTGTATTACCGACACTGACCCCTTCTAGCCTTAGTGTCGGTAATACAGGTACCCGAAATCGTTGTCATCTCAGAAACTCAGAATATTCTGTCTTTCTGAATGAGGATAAGACAATATTTCAATTTGACGTTTCCGTTCGAGTTTAGGTTTTTGAATGTTCCAATTATCATTTACCATTTTATAATTTCACTTCCAAAGCACAAAAAATAACAAAACTTATGAAGAATGGTGGTTGTTAAAAATGTCATCAATCATAAAAAAACTGGCAATTAAGGTAGGTGTTTGCTTAGTAACATACCAGTAATTTCATCACGTTCTTAAATAATTATAGTCATAAATTATTGTTTTTCGCAATATCTTTAATATTTTTAGTGAAACTGACAGGAATTGAAATTAAATATGACACATGAGAATTTGAACTACAAAAGTTATTTCAGAATTATTTTAGTAAAATGAGCTCAGACATGACTGCAATAGCCATCTCTCTCTTCCAAGGCACTTAAGTTGATGAAAAATTTTGTGGATCACCCGATACAATTATTGTACATATTGACAACGCTGCTGACTGCCAGCTCCTGCCAAGGTCATCCAGTTGTTGTCTCTCATCTTGTCTTTTTACTCCGTGGACGCGTAGACAGATTTGAGAAATAAACACCTGCCGCTAGATAGCGCCACATTGAGCAAAATTTAAAATTATTTGAATTTCCAGCTCAGTATTAATATTAGAAAAACAAAACGCTTGAAACTTATCGTTCCTCATTTAATTTACGAATTTATTGATTGAAATTGTCACAAATAGTTTATAATTAACTCAAAACGATGCAAGTAATTGTTTTTGAGATTTCAGGTCCGTTAACTGCAGAGTTGGCGACAGCGTAGAACATGACTCGGTAGCCGTGATCGTCTAGTGGTTAGGACCCTACGTTGTGGCCGTAGTAACCCAGGTTCGAATCCTGGTCACGGCAATGTGAAACATTGTCACGGTGAGTCACTTTTTTTATTTTTTCTCAACATATTGGATTTATTGTAACTTTCTTTTATTTTTTTTGTGGTATTTTCCACTCAAAAATTTCAGGTTAAATTACTCTAGTTCTGAAAAATTGTCGTTAAGTGATTGGTAATTTATTATATTATTCTTCATTAAAAACAATGTCTATACATCCCACGAGCTAATTAAAATTTATATAGGTATAGGTAACTAATAATAATAAAATTGTAGAAAGGAGGATATCATAAAATAAATGTTGAATAAATAAATCCCTACATTAGTCGTAGTAAAATATTAATAATAGTTATTACTTATTTTTATTTGAAAATTAAAATTCAACATTGAATGTACGTTTCGACATTATTTTCAGTTATCTAATTAGGTAAAAATATTGAAGTTATCGGACTATTTTTCGGCTCTAGAGGAACTTTAGTTAAAAAATATATTGAATTTAGGAATTTTTTTGGATTAAATAAATCTTTAGACATGGAAATTGTAATCAAAATTCTGAAAAGTTCAACGTACATTTTAAGAAATCATCTTTTTGGTTTTAAACCGAAATTACAATATGTAATTTTTTTTGCAATAATTTTCATTTAATAATTTTATTTTATTTTTTAAGTAATATTTTGTATACTGTGTCTTAGAGCAAACTGGTATGCCAGTCAGTTGTTTAAATAAACTTTATATATACCTATTATACTAGCTAGTTACTAATATCTAATCAATAACCGGTGCCAATGACATAATGTCGAGGCACCTTAATTATTAAATAATAAGCTGAGCCACCCATCTGACGTTTCAAAAATTCTCAAAGCCGACTAGATCCCAGAGTTTTCATACTCAACTTTCAGTTTTCTTATGGCCGTCCTATTATTTTTTTATGTCGTTCGATATGGAAAAAATAATGGAAACCAAAAATCTATAAACTTAAAAATTAAATTTCAAAAATTTTTGTTATCTTTACTTTTTAGACCGAATATCATAGGTAGAGAAATTAAAAAACCATAAGGCAATCAGCATGACTTCATATTGACGTATTTTAGCAAATAATTTTTTGTTTTTCTTTGAAAAAGGAAGAATAAAAATTTTGGTATTTTCTTTCAAGTTTATTAATTTTTGATATCCATTATTTTTTTCATATTGAACGACATAAATAAATATTATGGCGGCCATAAGAAAAACGAAAGTTGACTATGAAAACTTTGGGATCTAGTCGGCTTTGAAACTTTTTGAAAAGTCAGATTGATGGGTAGCTCTGGGCAAATTATGTAAGCCTACAAAAAATTATTTATTAATTTCCAATAATAACAAAGATATGGCAAAAATAAGAAACCTCTATTTTTCAGTTTATTCAGGATATTTCAGCACCGACTGTAAATATTAAAAAAAAAACAATTCTAGATTCTTATTATCATCAAATTTCGCATCTTTTTCTCTAATTTAACCGACCCTGTATCGTAGAGTTTATATAGCAGTATAGAGAAGGATTATATGTATAATGCACCTGCACCCTGTATACAGGGTGTTACAAAAAAGAAGGTCAAGCTTTTGGCCACAGATTGTTTGACCAAAAATAATGACACTTTCCTTATGCCATTTTTCACATCGGCGTCCCATTTTCAAGATACAGGGTGCCAAATTTTAAATTAAAAAAAGCTTTTTATCAATAGCTCCGTTGTTTATGGGGGTATGGCAGACCTTGGCTCCCCCAACATTTTTCTGCGTAAGTCTACGTTTATTAACATTTTTTTAATTACTTTCATGTCCAGAATGGATAAATTAAAAAAAATTTCACTTAGACTCGATACCTTCTTCAGAAATGACCACAGAAATCTGCCCGTTACCTAACATTTTGACTTGGGCCTTCGTTTACGAGATATAGCAACTTATTTGAGTGTGTGTCATTGACCCATTTTTCCCATTTTCCCTTTTTTTCAATTTTTTCAACATGTGTGTCTGCATAAGAAAGAAAACTATGGAAAACTTCAAGTGAATATCTTGAAAAACAACGGAGTTATTGATAAAAAACTTTTTTTTAATTCAAAGTTTCACACCCTGTATCTTGTAAGAGGGACGCCTATGTGACAAATGGCACAAGAAAGTGTCATTATTTTTGGTCAAATAATCTGTGGCTAAGAGTTTGACCTCCTTTTTTGTAACACCCTGTATAATAATAATAATTATTATTAATTATTATTATTCTCGGTCTCTATTGATTCACATAATGCAAAAACCTCCAAATAAATAATACTAATTAACCAATCCAAAGTACTAAACACAATTATTATTTTCTTTTACACTTGCAAATTGTACCGGGTGAGCAACTAAGAATGGATGCCAACCATATCTCAGGAACGGCTCGTTACACAGCTTTAGGGTAAAATTTTTTAGGAGGAAAGTGACCTCAAAAAATCACTGGAAAATATTTTTGAGCTTCTAAAACTACCGCTACGGGGCGTAATAGTCATGGTAGAATGGAAAATGGGTAGTTTCTCCGTATTTTCTCAATTAAGGGTGTATTCAAAACACAATCATGTAGCCTAATCCCCAAATAATTTGGATTTTTTTAATTCGAAACTTTTTGTCATAACCTGAAAAATAAAGTGGTGAGAGTATACGTCAAAATTTTGTTTATTCAAAAGTCGATTATTACAGTTAACCGCAACGGAATTTAACAAGATTAGTCTCGTTACAAAGCGTTTTTCTTCCTCTGTCGACTACATTTTTCTAATTTTTCATTTTTTTACCACCGCAACCGCTAGAGGGCGTTATTTTACATGTAAGGGAAATATGTCGATTTTTCTTAAAAAAATTAAATAGAATGGTATATTTATTTTTACATAGTGGAAAAGAGAATTATATTCTTAAAGTGTTATAAAAATCACAGCTGAATATCTTCTGAAATTCAAGCATGTTAATAGCGATCAGAAGTCTCCATGAGCTTGAAGTGAAAATGAATACAGGGTGATGAAAAATCGCCTATTCTCTATTTTTTCTGTTCACCATTGTTAACTTCGTTATTATTTTGGAGCTATAAAGTCGGTTCAAATAGCAAACGTGAAGAATTTTTGTCGCCTATTATGGTGAAAACAGAAGAACAATTGAAAGTTCACGTCATGAGATATTCCCAAAAACGCAATTTTGGATATAAAAATAGGAATATCTCATAACGTAAACTTTAAATTGTTTTTCTGTTTTCACCACTGTAATAGGCGACAAAAATTCTTCACGTTTGCTAAACAGAAAAAATAGAGAATAGGCGATTTTTCATGACCCTGTATACATATACATGTTTACTAAAAGGTAAGTTTTTATTATTAACCATCGCGATGTAGTTAGGTTACGGCATGATGCAATGACATAATAGTTGTTTATGCAACAAGTGCATAAAGTGGTAGGTATTTTTTTTACCTACTGGGAAATCCGAGAAGTGTTGAAAGACACTTGCTTTACCCCTTATCTTTTCTTCTCACAGAACTTCCTAACCATGTTCCCGGAGTGACAAAGAACACATTATTCAGGTTTCAGTACCACACGTTTATTAGCGAAAAACTTCACTTTATCTCCGATTGCTAAATCCACGATACTTGAAAACCAATATTTGAATTTAAGCCTAGAACTAACAGTAGCGCCGCGTAGCGGCTGCAAGTGATACTAAAACCACCACCTTGCGAGTGTGCCATTTGCGAGAGCGGCCAGTGTGTAAACTGTAACCTCTACATCCTAATTGAAACTACTTTCGCTAGCACGTTTTAAAAATTTTATGGACCGAAGTACCTACATTATACTCGCAAAATTATAATAATATTTCATAAAAGTTATTGATTATACCAATAAAATATAATATAATATTACAAATATTATAACGATACAAACTATTACCGAATGAACTACATATTGATAATTATAGTTTAATTAATTAGGATTATCGCATGTGACAGAGCTGCTTTTGATATAGGAACAATAATGAAATATGTTACAGCCGCCAATCCAAATTAAATACTATTCTATTCATATGTAGATCAGATTTTGTACTTAGGTATATTATTATAATGTGATACAATCATATTATGGAACATCAATTTTAATCTATACAGGGTGATCTGTTAGCTCACAATCAAATTGTGACAGGTGAAAGGTGAGGTAATTTAAATAAAGAAAACTTCATACAAACATAATGTCCGATTTCATTTATTTAAGGAGCTACAGAACCTCAAAGTTTCCTGCATAAGAAGGCAATTCAAGAATAGATATTTTTAACTTTACCTTGGTTTTACCTGTTTGTATAGGGCGCAATTTTTTTATATATATAGGTAAACAGGTAAAACCAAGCTAAAGTTAAATAAATATTCTTAAAATCGCTCCTTATGCAGGAAACTTTGAGGTCCTGTAACTCCATAAATAATTGAAATCGGACATAAGTTTGTGAGAAGTTTTCTTTTTCAAATTGTCTCACCTGTTACCTGTCACAGTTTGATTGTGAGCTAATAGATCATCCTGTATATGTATGAGTTATATCCTGTGATCCACAAAAGTTTTCATCAACTAGTGCCTTGGAAGAGAGAGATGGCTATTGCAGTCATGTCTGAGCTCATTGCTCCTGAGCACACCTGCATGCCAATAGTTTTCATTTTATCTGACAGACTGGCAGACATGCTTCATTTTTTCCAAGGCACTAGTTGATGAAAAATTTTGTGGATCACACGATACTTATTATATTATTATAAATTTATGCCTAATTCTGTTTTTTTCTTGAACCACTTATTATGATTAGATAGGTATACAATGTTTGAGCTTTCTTGGGATTTAGGTTCTCATTTTAATTTGCCACTATACAGGATGTCCCAGCTCATTCGAAGCGGTCTCTGCAGGCCAAACGATGGACTTTTTAAAAAAACTTTTTGAAAATTGAAGTACAGAATCAAAATGGCCATAATTTAAAATTATTTTGGAGTATACAGAGTGTCTCATATGCCAGTGGCATATCAAAGTTATGTCCTTTTAAATGAAATGCTCTTATGTTATTGCATTTTTAGATTGACTGGGAAGAAAAATGAAGATTGGCTTTTACAGTTGGTGTTTAAATTTAGAAGTTTTTGAGTTATAAACAAGTGAAAATCGTCATTTTTCAAGTTCAAGGCCCTGTACAACGAAAACGGCTAAAGATAGAGAAAAACGGCTTACATGTCCCTATTTTAACTTTTTATGTACTATCCCATGGTATAGAAACATTTGTACTTTCTTTGTTTTTGTTTTATTTGGCGACGCGTGGAGAGATCTCAGAATATTTCAAATTTTTTATCACAATGTATAAACATTTCATCCACATCATGGGATAGTACCTACATGAAAAGTTAAAATAGGGACATGTGAGCCGTTTCTTTCTATCTTGAGCCGTTTTCGTTGTACAGGGCCTTGAACTTGAAAAATGTCGATTTTCACTTGTTTATAACTCAAAAACTTCTGAATTTAAACACCAACTGTAAAAGCCAATCTTATTTTCTCTTCTCAGACAATCTAAAAATGCAATAACATAGGAGCATTCCATTTAAAAAAACATAACTTTGATATGCCACTGTCATACTCTGTATACTCCAAAATAATTTTAAACTATGACCATTGTGATTCTGTACTTGAATTTTTTTTTCTTTTTGAAAAAATCTATCGTTTGGCCTGCAGAGACTGCTTCGAATGAGCTGGGACACCCTGTATACATATAAGGTCTTTGCAGAATTAACAAATTAGAAACTTTCGCACAGCATGCGAAGCGAAGATTAAATATATGGACGATAGCGTTTCGTCCTTATTATGGACTCATCAGCATAACATATCAGTCAGACCCACGCTACACATGCATACTGTGCGAAGTTGAAAGTTACATAATCTTAACTGGTCTTTTCTGATGGTAGTGACCTGCAATTTTAATGAATCAAGAATCAGTATAGGCAACTAGAGAAACATGTGTGTCAATAGTCCTCGCTAGTTAACAGTTACAATATTATGAATATAGACTGTTCGTCACTATAATATTATGTCAATTGCTCACATTCTAAGAAATACAAGGTGTTTCTTAAAGGAGTAGGTATACCATAAATTGGAGGACGTGTAAATAAAGCATAAATATTAAGAAAATTTGAATACATTTTTTCCGAAAATGTTTTTAACCGAGATACAAGGTGTTTCAGTGTCGATTCACAAAATAGGTTTTATTGTATCTTTTTACAGAGTGGACCGATAATTCTGAATTTTTGTACACAGCCTTTCTATTTAATAACCCGCGTTTGTAAAAATTCTGGGGATAACCGAAGCACACAGTGGCGTAGAATACGGGGTCACAGGACACTTTTTTTCTCGTAAAAAAATTTTTCATTGTTTTTTATTGTTTTTTATGTTTTTTTTCGGAATGCCAGATTAAATTGCTATAAAAAAGACACACTCATAAAATTTCGATTGGACGCACCGTTTTCGTGAAAAATTCAAATGTAGCTTTTTTAACATTATTTTATTTTTATTATCTTTATTCAATAGTCCAAGATAAGTAGGTACCATAAATTTAGGGCTTTGTAAATAAAGCTTAAAAAAAGAGAGTTCATATAAATATTTTTTCGGAAATGTTTTTAAACCGAGATACAAGGGTGTTGAATAATCTGTTTGTAAAGGACGTTTTAACAGTTTGTATCTCAGTTAAAAACATTTTCGAAAAATAATTTCTTTGAACCTTCGTCATATTTTAGCTTTATCTACAAGCCCTTCAATTCATGGTACTTATCTGAGACTATTGAATAAAGATAATAAAAATAATAAAAAAAAGTTAAAAACACTGCATTTGAATTTTTATCGAAAATGGTGTGTCCAATCGAAATTTTATAAGTATGGCTTTTTTATAGCAATATAATCTGGCATTCCGAAGAAAACAATAAAAAATTAAAAAAAAAAAACAGCTCAAAAAAATGTGTCTTGATACCCCGGATTCCACGCCACTGGGTGCTACATTTTCTTAATATTTTAGATTCATCTACATGTCCTCTAATTTATGGTACCTATTCCTTTTAAGGGGGTTGATTTAATTTATTAATGAATAACTGAATATTACTATCTATATTTAGCTTATAACAATATCTTACGTGATAAAAAGCGACATTTTAAGCACCCCAAAAAACTCTCCCTTATTGACCCTTGTGTAATTTAAGACGTTTATGTTTCGCTGCTGAGCGCGTTGTGCTGCTGTGGAGTTCACGAGTGTGGACAGTTACGGAAAAATTCTTTAACTGCTTCGCTGCTAGTTGAAGTATAATCTTTTTTGTGTCCAAAAATTAAGACTCAAGAATGCAAGAGAACGTTTGTGGTACATATATGCATCATAAGACCAACAAGACCCTTTCGTAGGTACCCCGTTTACAGGTACACTAACATCTTACAGCGGTTAGTAGGTAAAAAAAAACGTACGAGGCAAAAGAGATTTTTTTTACACTTGTTTTGATATACAGTGTGGAGAAGCCAAATGGAATAAATTCGATAATAAATCAATGAAGATGGTTGCGAAAAAACGCTCGGACACGTCGATTAGTATTTTTAGTTGCGCATTTTTTTCAATGAAAACTTTTTATACAGGGTGTGTCGTGTAACAGTGCTCAATACCAACTTTCTTCTTTCAAATCAAACACCCTGTATATTATTACATTTTCAGATTGCCTGAAAAAATGTAATAATAATGTTGTTTATAATTCAAATTTGTAACGAGTGATTTTTGAGTTATAAACAAATGAAAATCGCATTTTTTAATTTTCAAAACAGTGTGTACACCGATAACGGCTCAAGATGTCGGAAAACGGCTTACATGTCCCTATCCTAATTTTTCATGTAGTATCCTATTGTGTGGATGAAATTTTTATACAGGGTGATTAAAAATCTGGTAATTTTCATGACCCTGTATAAACATTTAAACTACCTAATAGGGCTCTAAATGAAAAGTTAAGATAGGGACATGTAAGCCGTTTTCCGACATCTTGAGCCGTTATCGGTGTACACACTGTTTTGAAAATTAAAAAATGCGATTTTCATTTGTTTATAACTCAAAAATCACTCGTTACAAATTTGAATTATAAACAGCATTATTATTACATTTTTTCAGGCAATCTGAAAATGTAATAATATACAGGGTGTTTGATTTGAAAGAAGAAAGTTGGTATTGAGCACTGTTACACGACACACCCTGTATAAAAAGTTTTCATTGAAAAAAATGCGCAACCAAAAATACTAATCGATGTGTCCGAGCGTTTTTGGCACCCATCTCCATTGATTTATTATCGAATTTATTCCATTTGGCTTTTCCACACTGTATGTATAGGTATAAGGGTAGATAGGGAAAGAAAGTATTTGAGGAAGTATCTCCTTCATCCTTTGGTTTTAAAAGATGAAAATTAATTCCAGGGATACGCACCTACCTAAGTTAGGTAGACGAGTTAAGTAAGGCGAGATCTGTACGTGTGGAAATTTTCGCATTAATTTCAATAAGCGCGAACTTTAATATTTATTGTGTAACGAACCGGCGGGGCCGGGCTTTAGGCTTAGGATTTATGAAAGATCAAAAGATTTAATTTAGATATTTATACTTGACAAGATTAGGGAGTTATTTTATAGGCCGTTAACGCCATCAGATCGGCCATCGGAGTTGAAATATCGATAAAGTCTTTGAGTGGATGTCAGAAGCTGTAAAATACCAACCGGGACAACATTGTTACGAAATTGCTTCCTTCCTTCCGCGACTAATTTATTTCTCTCGCAAACTCACAACAACCAGGAAATAAAATCCATGTGCTCGGGTTACAAATTACAAATTTGATAGATTGCTTCTTTCATTTCAATTAACAGATACGATTCCTATGACTATCATTTTGATCTTTATCGAGGCTGAAAGTTTCTATTTTTTCCTACGACCTAGGACTCTGATCTAGAGAGTGGAGATTTTTTTTTTTCATGATGAGTAAATTTTCATGTTAAAGATGGAGGTGTCACACACAATAAGAATGAAAGCAAGATTGATAAATTTCGATTTAACTTCCTATAACATAAAACATACAAAATTCGCCATTAAAACAAATAATGTCACGTAAGAGTAGTTTAAACACGAACTTTGTGTATGTGTACCACAAAGGTCTATATACTTAGCATCACCCTACTCAACACCAGCAAGACACTTATTTGGTAGGTACTCTTTGCTCTTTGGATTAATTCACTATCGCTAAAAATGTCCTAACAAAGTAGCAACCATGAAGGAGATTTATTACAACAGATTTGAATACATAAATTTATGTAGGTAGGGGGTTAAAATCTCGTCCACAGACATTGAAAAAAAATTCATAACCAATCCCCTAAACAAAATAGTAACGGTTCTCAAGAAGAAGAGTTAGACCCCAACTCCGAAACTCATGCTTTACGACAGAGTCGAAAGTAAACTCACTTTCTTACATAATTATAACTTTCAACTCCAAGTTAAATTGGCGATGGCGACCCCTCCTAAGAGAATGATTGAATAGACAGACTAGTAACCATAACCACTTCTGATTAATTTATAAAAAATTAAAATAAATCATAATAATAATTATTTATAAAAATAATGATGACCCTAATCATAATCATAAGTAACAATAACACCCTGTGCGGTGTTGGTGTTGGTGTCTGACGCGTTCCCGCGTACCCCAGACGAGAGCGATTGCGTTGGCGTGGAGCGTTAAAAGCCGTCCTCCGGCGTCCCCGGCAGTGATATCCGACGTGGCCCCGCTCCTGATACCCTGACGCTCCGGAGACCTGCTCGCTTGATCCTGCTGCCACGCCAGCCAGTCCTGCTAGCACCAGCACTCATTCGTCCTTTCCCGCGGCGCCAGGTCAGCAGTTTATTGTTCCGGGGGATGGACCACTGTTAGATGGACGCCATGGACTGGCCCGTCACGCTGACGCTGCTGCTCGCCTTCGCCCTCGAGGGGGCCTGGGGGGCCCCGCACAAAGACGCCGCCGTTGGAATGGCGCTTTCCGATAGGAGGGACGACTACCCCGATTTCCAGTACAAGTACGACGAGTATCCGGTTAGTATTTAATACCTACCTACTTGTTGCGCTTATTAATTTATTTTAATTGTTTGACAAAATAGTTTTTTTTTTTATATTAACACTTTTAACGGAACTTGTAGAACTTTTAAAATTTCGCATTTAAGGGTATATTAAAATTATATTCATAAATGTGTACCTACCAGAAGTTTGAAAAAGTCTTACCCCTATATGGGAGGGTTAGAAGAGCATCAATAAAGTATAAAAATATGACACAAACTGAGTTGCTTTCGATACAAAAAAATAAAAGACAACCCCATCATTTTTCTTTTTGGTAGGTAAATAATAAAAAGTAAGTATCTTTTCAATAATTTTAAGATGCGGAATATTTTTCTCTGAATTGCTTGTTACCGCGTATGCCTGGAGAGGAACAATGAAAAGCGATGAAATTTTCATTAAAATAAAATATTTAATAAAAATTGGTTTAAAAAAATAATATTACAATCTACTTCCCCCAGGGAGAGAAGGCGGGAGTTGCATAAATTAAGAGATCGAGGAACATCTCGCTCTGAAGGTTGTAAAAAAATATTTTTCAACAAAAGAAGTCGACAAAAGCAATAAAAAAATCTCACAACTTTATCTAAAATTAAAATCAAAATTTCGTTTTAATTCATTCTTTGAACTCAAATTCTTAACCCTCTAGCATTTAAATATCAACAAAAATATATTTTTTTAATATAAAATATCTATACATTAGTATGGAAATTGTGTACAGTAACTGATAGTACTAAAAAAGCAATTTCGGAGAAGCGGCAAGCGGAAAATTTTTCTCGCAACGAAAAATTCTGCTTGCCGCTTCTCTGAAATTTCTTTTTTGGAAATGTCAGTTACTGTACACAATTTCCGTACCGATGTATAGTATAACTTTTTTTTGATAAGGGTAAAGTCGAAAATTGTAAAAAAGGACCCCCCTTCGAGACACATTTCCTTACAAACGTCATAAACAATAACTTTTTAGCGGAATTGAGAAGTCTCTGTGAAGATCCCTGTTTTAAAAACTAAAAGCCTTTAAATATTTTTGAGTCTTCCAAAAATTTTGCGAATTTTTTTTCATAAAATTTAAAAAAATATAAATTTTTCTTCATTCTATTCTCGAAGAAAAATGATAAAATGAGCCAAGATTAAAAAAAAAACTACCTTCCGAATAAGACCGAATAAGGCCGATAGAGACCGCTAGAGGGCGAGGGCTAAAATTTTAAAACACCGGATCGAGTATAATATCCCATTTTAAACGTAGTTTTCTACGAGAGGTCCTAGGACATTCTTGAGTTAACTAAAAACCCTCCTATCCTCCGTACGCCATGAAACTTGTCACGGGTTCTCCTGACAATAGTACCTGCGTTAAAAACAGGCGACTCCAGTCTTTTGGTGTTGCTGTAAAAAAATAAATATTTTTCTAAAAAAAAAAAAAACTGAGTAAAAGTGATTGAATATTTTTTACTCCCTAAAATGCCTTCCCGTTTCATTTCAACCATCAATGTACCGTTACCTTCTTTTCAATCATGAATTTAAAATTATACAGGGTGATTCATGCATTATGCAATAGCGGGCTTCAACAAGGCGGGTCGGAAACCACAAAACTAATTTTTTTGTTGGTTATAATTGGTTATGAAGATAAGAAAGTTTTTTTGATGAAATTATAAAAATAGCCGATATTTCTGAAACGGTTCAAGATATTCTTCTTTTAAGAACTTATTGTCAATACGTCTTTCTGAGGGATTCCAAATCCAAGACCGGACTGGAAATTTTCTGCTCTAAGTTTTTTTAAAATTTAAAATCAAATTTTCTGACAATTTTTCTTAAAAAGTATCGAGTAGACCAGTCAGTTCCCATACTTAATGTATTTTTTATGCAAATTAGACATCTGATGCCGGTCATTAGTAATCAATACCGATCTTGACAGGTCATTAAGTCATCCGGCTATAATAAACCTGTCAAGTTATTGATATTTTATGTCCTGTCAAGAAAAGAGTAATAAAACTGTCAAAAATGTTCGTTGGGGATGAAAAAGTCACTAACTTGACAGGTTTATTATAATAGCCAAACGACTTATTTGTCGTTTGCCAAACGACCTGACCTGACCTGACCTGACCTGACCTGTCAAGACCCTAATTGATGATTAATGACCCGCAGGTATCTCATTTGCATAAAAAACCATTAAGTTGGGAACTGACTAGTCTTCTACTTTATCGGATTTGAAAATTTTGGGAAAAACTCTATAGAAATCATTCTTCAATTTCGACACACCTAAATTGTTTTGAATCGTTATGTAAATAATTTTTTTGGTAAGTCATAAGATGATAATAGTCAAACAAGACCAAGTCGGCTTTTATCGATATTTATAATATAAAAAAATCCAATAAAATAAAAAAAACAAATTGAATTTTTTATTTTGTAAAATCATTCATTCAACTTTAATCCAAAATTAGAAGAATTTTGCATTCTTCCGTAAAATGACCTCCCCTCCCCCAAAATTTGGATAAATTTAGTGCCTCGTTTTAGTGGATATATTTGGACCTATTATTACATATGGATATATGTATGTATGTATGTGTCTAATATGTACATATGGACATATTAGACTTATTGAGTCATAATATGGGCATAAGAACAGTGCGAGGTCGGGAGATCTGGGAGGCCAGGAAAAAGGCCGCGCCCGAATCAACTAATAGGGATACTCGTTGTCGAGATCCTTTTTCACTTGTCTAGTAAAATGCGGCGGTGTCCCATCCTGGTAGAACTAAATACCCCTCAATTTCCCCATAAATCGCCGTCTCCCATATATCGCCCGTACAACTATATTTATAATTTTTTCTCATTTTAGACGGCTTTAGTAAAAATTGTTAGTAGATCTGTAGGACGAGTCGTTACAAGATTTTTAATATATACAAAGTGTCGCAGAGACATTTTCACTTTTTTTTCTCATTTTGCTCAGCAGTCAATAACTTTATTAACAAACTTTATGGAAAACTTAAAGCTACATTTAGTGGAGATTCATGTATGAAAAATTATATTATTGAGATATAGCTCATTTCGCCTTTATAACACTCTTCCAAGCGATGTTTTAGATTTTCCATCACGCTTGTGCATAATTCAGGAGTAATTGCTTCAATCTCTTCCTGGATTTTTTAGCTGAATTAAATTTGCTAAAGTTGCAAAAGTTGCGTTATTAAAAACTCGACTCTTAAGATAGACCAACAAAAATAATCGTTTACAGCGAAATCTGGATTCCTTGAGGGCCAGTTAATGTCGCCTCTTTCTGATATCAATATAATTTATTCCGGAATAGTTCCTTTCATCTTCTATTGCAGTATTTGATGTGTGGCTGGTAGCCTCATCTTGCTGAAACCACCACTTCTCATTAAAATCATCAAGTTGAAGAGCAGGGACAAAAAATTCTCGGATCATAACGGCGCACCTGTCGGGATTGATCGTTAATGTTTGTCCGTTGTTATTTTCAAAAAAGTTATGGCGATATTGCTGATGCCCAAACAGTAACTTTAGGGTTATGCAATGGAGATTGATGTTTCTCACGGGGATTTTCTTGTGAGCAGATTTTGCTTGTTAACGTATCAATGCAAATGAAAATAGGCCTTATGAAAATAGAAGAAAATGCTGTTAAAATCGTCAAATCTTTCTAACATTTGGTTGGCCAACGTCAATCGTATAGGGTAATAATTAAATAGCTTTAATTCTTGCACTATTATATGAGTTTTAAAAGGGTGTAATTTCAGGTCTTTTTTCAAGATGTGGCATGACGTCGTGAAGAGCATAACGGGCACGAAAGCGACGCCGAACTGCGATGTAGGAATGATTTAATAAAAAATGAAAAAAAAAACTGCGCATATGCCCGTTGTTGCACATCAAACATCCATTTTGACATTTTGTAAATTCTGACATTAAATTTCTAAAGGCTTACTTTACTCATTGCAAAAAACAGACAATAATTTTAAAATCAACAATCTTTGACCCGATCAATAAAACAAAAGTGCAAAACTCTCTGAGACATCTTTTACTTTAAATACTTAGTAAATTTTTATGAACTCCATACCAAATATTATAGAAAACACCAAAGATTATCAATACATCTTCTTGCAAGAACCTCTTAAATCGACCCCAGAAATGCTCTCGATATTACATAAAACCGAGTGTTCCTTATCAAGTTTCCAGCAAACAATTAAAAGACCTTCCCCTTGTAAAATGCCGTAGTAATTAGAGGAAACAATCAAACTTTGGCATGTCATACCTATATGACCATTATTACAGTACCGACAAGCAGGAGTTTGGAGTTACGCCTGAGAACTTAATCTGATGGAGTTGCTTAAGTCCGCACTAATGACTTCCATCGTCGCATACTAACGCAAGACTCATGACGCAGTTCTCGCGTCAAATGAAATTGTGTTGACGATTTTTATTTTCCCAGGAATCTAATGCACGTCTTAACCAAACAATGCTCCGTTAATTTTCCTGTTAAATTAAACCCTTACATCTTTGATGGATTAAATATGTACCGAGGGGAATATAAGAGTATAGGTGCCTTCTATTCAAATATTATTAAGGGTAGATGTCTTGAAGATTGTCAATAAATCATAAGAATTCGAGGTTTCAGAAGAAAAGCGTTGGGATTATGATAGTTAATGCTGTTTTAAGAAGTCGTTGATGTTTTATATAATGTATATAAGTATGGAAAGGAGTCAGTTTTCTTTGAAGGTCCAGACGTCGCTCCTGAGTCATTAATAATACTTAAGCATTGTTTATTAAATTGATTTAATTAATGAAACTGCGGTAGACGTCTTCTTCTTAAGGAAAATTGTCTAAAACGAGCGAAACAATAGTTAATTATTGCACCCATTAATCCCATTACGTTTTATTTTATTAAAATTATTATAGGTATACCGTTCATATAATGCTGATTTTTTTTACTATGATAATACAGGGTGTCCAGGTATAAGTGTAAGAGCTACACGTGGCGACCTTCCTTGGACTATTTTGAGTAAAAAATCTTAATACAATAATGCTCTAAACCTCTTCACGGTGCCACACGAGGTCATCAAAGTTAGAAATTCTGGGTCACAAATATGCATATTATTGAACTTTTGTTTCCTTTTGCAGTTACGGTTAACATTTTCAAAGACTTTTGCAAAGTCTTATTTCATTTAATTTTCGTAACACTACAATTATTAACTTTTTTAACATTTCCTAATTTTTTTTTAGACATGTTTTTTGAAAAACTTTGAAATCAAATTAACAGGATTTGAAGAAAATTATTGGAAATTTGAGTTAATGCAATAAAATTAGCATATTTTCCATTAATAAGCCAGTGTCGTGGGTAGGAAAAGGGTAAAAATGTGTAAATTTCTATAACCGTTTATGAGTCCATTTTTGAAGAAGTTGAGCCGAAATTTTCCATTTTTTTTTCTTTAACATATAATTTGATGTCTTAGCTTCAATTCGTCTCGATTAATGTAGCACTTTAAACGAAAAATAAAAAAGTTTTTCGCTTGTGCAAAATTAGCTGACACTTATTATAAAATTATTAAATCGATGAAATGGTTCGCAATTTCTTTTTTATTTTTTTTCACATTCAATAATGAATGGTTCTGACAATTAGAAGAGCAATCGCAACGACAATTAAATCACCTACATGCAGGTGAAAAAAGTATTCAAATTGGTCTTTTAATAACTAAGATATGACTAGTTTAAAAAATAAAATGTGTAGGTGTAGTAGGTGTAGTAGGTACCTGACGTACTACACATACCTACGCGATCAGCACTACAAATTTGAAACGCACTGTGGCTCAGTTCATTACACCCTTGCCTAGTAAACTTTTGGTGCGGGTTCGAAACCACGAGAGGATCATTCTTTTTTTTTTTTTGGTAGGTAGGTGGAGTTTTCCCAAAAAAAAAAAAATCGGATTATTTTTTCATTATATTCATTATAAAAAAAAATAGGAAGAAAATATTTATTATTGAATCGCATAAAAATACACTATTTCTGCGATTGATGCGCAAGAAGGTTTTTTTTATTCAAATTAACGTGTCTCGACAGCAATGGTCATTGACTCATTGACACAGATACAGCAGGCCTAACATTAATTGATATGGTTCATTGTTTTTCAAGTTAGAGTAGGTGTCTAAATTTCGTTGTATAACTAGACGTCCTTGAAATAGTTTATCAGGGCTGGTAATTGATCAGGTACGCTGAGGAGTTCTTTCAGGTTTCCTTTTAACTGGCAGTTTTGTCGTGCGTCTGTGTAATGCACACACTCAACCAGGATAATATGCTTCACAGAGAGCGGGGCATCACATTTTGGGCATTCTGGAGGGTTTTCTGGAGTTCATCAGGTATTTATGGGTTAGTCGAGTGTGACCAATTCGGAGCATGCGAATGACTGTCTTATCCCTTCTAGTGAGGGTCGTTGGTATTCTAAAATGGTCAGTTGAGGGCTGGACCGCATGTAGTTTGGTGCGTGTTCCGTCCCAATCAATCAGCTAGGAGTGGCGGGTCCTTAGAGCGAAGAGGGATTTTAAATCCCAGTAGATCTGGAGTCTTATTGTGGGTTCCGTTACTTGCGAAGCTTCTTTAGCTGCTCGATCGACCGCCTCGTTTCCCGGTATGCCTACGTGTGATGGAAGCCATATCAGGGTTATGCGTTGTGTCCATCATTGCTATAAACGCTGACAAGCGTCGTGGATGTTTTGTACTAGAGGATGTTGCTTGTGTGGGTGCTTGATAGAAAGGATGGATGATAGAGTCGGTACATTGTATTTCTATCAGCTATCAGATAGACAGTTGGTACATATTGGTTGTGGTCCGAGTTTACAGAGCATAAGGCCTTATATATTCCGTATAGCTCACCTGTGTGGACACTTGCAGTAGGAGGCAGGGTCCACTGTAGTGCTGTGCTGTGTTGATAGGCCACTGAGTAGCCTACGCCTAATTCAGATTTGGAAGCATCTGTGTACAGGACCTTATCAAATATTGAGTTGTTGGTATTATCTTGGAATGCTTGTCTCAGGAGCTCATTTGAGGTGCCGTGTTTAGGGTAGTTGCTGAGAGAGGTGTTGGTGTTTGGTAGAGGTTTCAACCAGGGAGCAGTAGATGATGTTGGAGATGGAGCTGTCGTAAGAAGATCTATGTCATCGAGAAAGGAAGATAAGATTTGTGGCAGGGACTGGGTTCTGGTGGGGGGAGTGTTGGTGGGTGGTTTCGTTTCGTGTAGTACGGAGTAAGCTGGATTATGTGGGTTGGCGGATATTCTTGCGAAGTAGGTGAGAAGAAGTTGCTGTCGTCTTAGCCGGAGTGGAGTTAGTTTAGTTTAGTTCTTGGTATAGACTAACGCAAGGGCTGGATCTGAAGGCTCCTGAGCAGATTCTGAGGGACGTATTGTGCACTGTGTCCAGTGAGCTTAGGTCTGATTTAGTGGCTGACGTGAAGATGAAACTACCGTAGTTCAGCCTAGATCAAATGAGAGCTCAGCTCGGTATACCTTTATCAGGGCGCCTTCATTGGCTCCCCATTCATAGTGTGCCGATGTTTTCAGTAAATTAACTCTACTTAGGCAGTTTCTTTTGGTTTCTCTTATGTGCTGCTTCCAGTTCAGTTTTTTATCAAAAAAATGTTAATCCCAGAATTTTATGATGGTCGGCTACTGTGAGGAGTATGCCATTAAGAGAAAGGGTTGGTGGCCTCTTAGATCTGCTGAATTGTAGAATTTTTGACTTTGAAGGGGAGAATCGCACGCCGATTTTAGAAGTCCGCATATACTTAGTTTGTTTACTGATTCTTGGAGTAGAGTGGATGTAGCTGATGTGTATCTCCCATGATAGTAAATGACTAGATCGTCTGCGTACAGTGTGCTCTTGACTGGAGGGCGATATTCGTGCAAATGTCATTTTTTATTGCCAAAATGAATAATGTGGGGCTTATGACTGGTCCTTGTCGCTAAGGAAGTTATTAACTAGCTTTATTTTTGCAATGTCGTTTTTTATCTGATGGTTCATATTTGCAGAGCAGTAATGAGCTTCAATTTTTTAAATACCGCCCTGGATTTTTTAATGCAAAAATTTGAAGATATTTTAATTCTGAATTTAATGATATGACGTAGTGATTCAAACGTGTTTCGGTTTATACCTATATTGCCATCATCAGTTTAATTTCACCTTAATATGGATCTGTGCTTTTATTGAACTTTTTGGACTTGTTGGATTGTGATGACGATAAGTAATAAAAAGTCCAAGAACCAAGAAGTTTAATAAGAGCACGGATCTGTATTAAGGGGAAATTACACTGATGATGTCAACGGCTATAGTCCGAAACACATTTGAACCACTATTGTGTGACATATCAATAAGTTCAGAATCAAAATATCTTACAATTTTTAAATCTTTCAATATTTAAAAAATCGAAATTCAGTCCGGCCCTGCAAATATGAACCGTCAAATAAAAAAACTGACATCGCAGAAATAAAGCTGATCAATAAATTCAATGAAAATGTCATTTCAGTTTTTCCCAATCTTCAATAATAATGTCAATAAATTAGAAAAACTAAAATTGAAAATTTTGGGGTTTTCAAAATATGTAATTCAAAAATCAAAAATAATTTTTCCAATCTCTTTCTGCCATTGCATTATCCTTCTGGTTGTCCAACTTTTTTTACCGTTTAACATACCTTGTATCAAAACAAAAAACAATTTTTCCAAAATTATTATTTATTTATTTATTTATTTATTTAGGTGTACACCATCGCACAGCCAAAGGCCAATTATGGATGGGAGATACATAAAGTAATACAAAAAATATGACATTGTACGATTAGAGTAAGAACGCAAACAGTCTTTATCAGCATCACCATCACAATCAGCGCCAGATAACTCCTTCAACAACAGTTCTGAGTTTCTAATCGATATACGAAGAAAAAAACCTTTTATCTTAATATTAAAAATACCCGACAGGAATAAAGCTGTAGAAAAAAATATTTCTCTCTTTTATCGATGAAAAAATCCCCCAACAAAATAAACTGTCACTCCTTTCAATTCCCGTTTACTTAAAGTCTCCGTCTGTTGTGCGAACATCAAAATAATAAAAACCTCCCAATTAACACTTTGTGTCAATATTCTCACGGATCATCGACTCAATAATTAAAACCGAGCAAAGACAAGAGCGGAAGTGCGACGTTTGGACAATTGCCCGACAGACCGTGTCTAACAAAATAGGAGCGAAATCAACCCTTCGGGATATCATTCAATTGGCGCCCTCGTTAGCGACGTGCTATTCAAAGTAATTACAATGATATTCCGCTGAGGGGGAAGGGAAAGAAACGCTTATTTGATGCTCAATTTACTCGGATTCATGCGTCGTTTGATTCTAATCATCTCCGAGAAAGCTGACGATATTCGAGTCCTGTTGCATCTTCTGATTATACCAAATGGACAGTGAAATTAAGACGCGGAGACGGAGAGACAAACGAGAACTGATAAACTGGATGCTTTTTTTTTTTGCTGTAATTTTAGTTTTTTTTCCGTAGGCGGATAATGATATCAGGGGGTGAATGATTAATGTGTAGAAATAATAGAAAAAAATTCCATAATCTCATATTATTATGTGTGAGTGTACTACCGTTTCTAGTTGCAATTCTCTATGAGAGGGGATAAATTTATTATTATTGGCGTCAAAAATTACCCTTTCCTCCAGTATAATTGATAAATATATTGCCCTATAGTATAGAAAATTCACCCTTTTTGAGCGAAAATTGGGATAAGAAAAAATAACACTTACTTTGCTTTGACTTTCAGCAGTGCATTAAAGATTTATCCGCCATTAGATTTTTTTTGCAAATTTTGAAAATTACCAATTAGGGAGAGAACGAGATGGGAAAAGGAATAAAAAATTATACACACATGCTAACAAGTAACATATTTAATGAATATTTCTAGAAAAATTAATACTGTAGTTACAGTACATTAACGGATGTAATCCTCAAAATAATTTGAAATGTCATATTATGAGAGCTCAGAATATTTAATACTAATTGTTAATTAATTATTTATTGTCTAAAATCTTTAAATTAAAATTTTCAAAAATCTATCAAATTATTTTACAAAACTTATCAAATTTAAAAATTAATTTGGATCGTTTAAAGAACAAGAACTATTAGGTAATACTCGTAGTTCGATTTTAATGAACTATCTTCATTTTTGAAGTCTGGAAAACAAGAATAAACTGGAACCGTATCTCATGGAATCTGGTTCCCTACTCCTGGAGCCCTATTCCTGGAACTCTATTCCCAGAACTCTAGTCCCAGAACCCTCTGTGAAAGCCGGTACCAGCCATGGACGCAGAGAGTCACAATCAACTTCAATTTGTACATTTCAATTTAAATTATTCACTGATGAACTGCATTATGAAAACTGAAAGATATGAACTATTAAAACTGAGGAAATTAATTATTTACTCGATTAACCGTGAGTAACTGGCTTATTTATTCATTACGGAGCGACTGGAACAAACTTCTCCTTTTTTACCTGCTCTCTCTATGATTTAACACGAATCTTCACCTGTTTTATTCACACTATTCGCATAATTTTTAGATTTATGAACTAAATTTAAACAGAATAACCAAAATACAACTAATCATGATCTTCCGATGTGAAGGGTTTCAAATTTTTTACATTTAAAATCCAAACTAATCTTAAATAATTTACAAAAACCTGTCTCAAAAGTAACTGCGTGCTGAGATGACAAACTCGAAACCAAACCTAACCTGTAAGTAATTAGTTGGTTATTGGGAGCGCAGTCGAAAAAGGAGAAAATCATAAAATTGTTTCTATTTTGCTAGCTTTCGAGGGTTTTATTCACCTCTTCATCAGGCACTAAAATTGAACAAGAATTTTTTTAAATGAGACATGAATTACAGTAAACAATCACAAACTCACATGAAACAGTTGATTACAAGTCATAAATTTGCTCAAAATTAACATTACAAAATCTAATATCCACGTGGGAAAAATTTTTCATTCTCTTGCAGTTTTCCATTTGAAATACTTCAAATTTCAATAAAATTTGTAGTATTTCCATTTGAAATACTTCAAATGGAAAACTGCAAGAGAATGAAAAATTTTTCCCACGTGGATATTAGATTTTGTAATGTTAATTTTGAGCAAATTTATGACTTGTAATCAACTGTTTCATGTAAGTTTGTGATTGTTTACTGTAATTCATGTCTCATTTAAAAAAATTCTTGTTCAATTTTAGTGCCTGATGAAGAGGTGAATAAAACCCTCGAAAGCTAGCAAAATAGAAACAATTTTATGATTTTCTCCTTTTTCGACTGCGCTCCCAATAACCAACTAATTATTTAACATATTCAGTCAAGAATTGGTGACCAACTAACCTGTAAGGTATATGTTACCAAAAGTAATTGTGAACTTCACAGTACCAGTCCAGCATTAGCGTTTTCTACTTTGGACTTTAGCCTTAGGGTTTACGTCGGAGAGCTGTGTCACAAAAGTGCAAGAGTTTTGGAAAGGCTGAAACTTTCAGATCGGTCAGTATTTTGGTCATAAAAAGCCTCTGTACAGTCAGCCCGCCAGGTGTCGGGATACCTGGCAGTGGCGCGCACGTAAAGGTGTAAGTAATTTTAAATAATAATTTTAGTAGATAACAATTAGTATCCTCAAATTGATTTGGAGAGGCGGAAAATATATCAATAGATAGTCAATGCATAGATAGTTTTTGCAATTGTTTTGGAAAAGCTGAAATTTTAGAATATTTTGGTTTACCTATAATAAAATAAATAGTCATACACCGTTTCAATAGAACACACTAAGCAGCCAATAGAAGCCTGGAATACTCGCGCGCACTCCATGTGATTATTTAGTGGCCAGATGCGTCATAGTTAACGAGGAATGCCATACAGTGCGAAATAATCGTTGCCTTATAGATTCGTATGGGTTCGTATCATGTGGAGAATTTATCATGGATAAATCATGTATTTTCATATACAGGGTGAGTTTTTTTTTTCAATTTTTAGTACAGGATCTCGTAAATACCTACTGCAGTTAGAGGAACGGTTAAAGAGGGAAAGTAGTGCAGTTTTAAGAGGTAAATTCGAAGCAGCTTTTGTTTTTTTATCGTTCCTAGATATTTGACATAAATTAAATCTCACGAATTTTTTTATACTGAGCATAGCACTCCTAATATTAGGATCAGAGAAAAATCGTAAAGGAAAACATTTGAGATGATTTTATAACCAATAAAACGGCGTTACAATTTTTTGTCTTGTCATTTACGAGCTATGACATAAACTTGTGTTTTGTTTTTAATGTAAGTCATAGTTGACTATGCATAACATCTTTAAATTGGCATTTTATTAAATTCTCCACGTGGCACGAACATCTATAATACTCGAACGATTATTTTGCACTGTGTTGCATTCCTCGTCAACTATGACGCTTCTGCCGCTAAGTAATCACATGGAGCGCGCGCGAGTATTCCAGACTTCTATTAGCTGCTGACTGAGTGTGTTCTATTGAACCGGTTACTGACTGTTTATTTAGCTTTTCCAAAACAATTGAAAAAATTTTGGTTTTTCGACATTAAGCGCACCTGTGTTGACGTAGCACGTTCGATTATTCAACTGTTTAAGGTTATGTATTGAGTATCTACTGATAAATTTTCAACTTTTCCCAATCAATTTGAGGATACCTACTAATTAAAATTATTTAAAATGATACCTTTACGTGCGCGCCACTGTCAGGTGTTTGGCGAAAGTCGCCACACCTGGCTTGCTTACTCTACAGATGTTTTTTATGACCAAAGTACTAACCGATCTGAAAGTTTCAGACTTTCCAAAACTTTTGCACTTTTTTGACACCAGTTTGTGGACTATTAGACCTGTATGACATAATTCAAGATTTTCCCCAAAAGGGAAATAATCTACAATAATCGGTTCAAAACTCAATCTTTTCCGGGATTTTAATTGTGGATTCAGGAATACTTGGGTTATTCGGGTCTTTCCTAGAACTTGATGCAAGAACGGGCTGGTCTCCGAACACCGATTACCATAATCCTCTGACGGTGTGGTTGGATCCTGTAAAAAGGAATTGGTCTCTGACAACCGATTAATATTATCCTGCGACACTGTGCCAAAATTTTGAAAAAAGGGGTTGGTCTCTGACCACTGATCGGAACTGGCCGAGAATAGATGCGTAATACTTCCCAAGAAAGGATTGGTCTTCGACAACTGGCTATAGAACTACTCGAGGATAGCTCTGAATCGATTGTTTTACCAGAACCTACAGTTATCGCCGAGCTTGAAACAAAAAAACATGAACAGCGTTCCTGCTACCCTATCAATAATTACGATCGATTTTAATGGAGGGTAGGGGTACTGTCACCCCTTCCCGGGTTTCCGTCAAATTATCATGTACATCAGAAATTATTACTTTTAATAATAAATTTACTTAGGTACCAAATTTCATCGAATTGGAATCAGCCGACTTTGAGCAATTTAAAACAAACTAAAATTTTCAAAAGACTTTGAAGCCCTCTCACGGACAACCGAAGCATTTTGGTATAGAGATAAGTTTGGTCCGAGCGACTTTTTTTTACCTCAGTAATCTGTGGTTGCTCCATGTCCATGGAATATTGGGACATCCTGTATAAATTAAATTCAAAAAGGATTTAAATTAAAGGGGAAACGGACGTTACAATATGCGTTCAAACACGCGACATTGAGAATTGGTCAAAAAGTTCGTATAGAGATGAAGCTTAGGGTCAATCATTTTAATAGAACTTCTAAAAGTGGGGTCATTTCGATTTAAGTTTTTTTAGGCCAGGTTAATTTTTTCCCTGTAATATGTTCTCTTGTTTCTTCTCTTTAAATTTTGATGTGCTCTTCATCTTTAACATTTGCAATTGTTATGGATGGATCTTAGATTTCAAAAGTAATTTTTCTTGTAAGTATAAATTCCACAACATTAGGTTGTTAGTAAACTATAAGTCGCGATCGCAAAAATTATATATTAAAAAAAAACACTCAATCTTTGATCATTACTAGAAAGAGATTGAAATATACAAATGAATTAAATATGGAAATCGATAGATGAACGATAATAAAGTGGCGGTTTTTCAAGTAAAGTGATTGAATTGCCACATCACGTAGGTACTTATTTCTTATTTATAATTATTTTTATTGAACCACTACTTATTTGATTATATAATATTTGATGAATTTTATACTAGTGTATTTATTAAGTAGATTGTTAAGATTGTTAAGAATTGTTGACAATGAAATAACATTGTTGAGAATCAATGTGTAGTTCTTGAAATAATAAAACCTCTGCATTAGTAGTGTAAAAGTTCATAAATCCATGACAACTCTACTGTTATAGCGAGGATAATACTATATAAAAGACACGCACGTTTCTCTGGTTGCCTACTTGCTCATTAAAAATTAAAAGTCAGTACAAAACGAAAACACCAGTTAGAAAATTCATCAAATATTATATAATCTTATTTCTTATAGCGGATTTTGAAATGAGGAATTTTTTTTACAATTTTCTCTTATTGGTGCTTAATAATTGTTTTTTTTTTCATTTGAAATTTTTATAAGTGAATTATAAGTAAAATATAAAGCGACAAGTCATTTTTTAGTTTAGTTTTCTTTGTCTTTTTGGCACGATCTGGTTTGACAAGATTCGGTCAGGTCGATTTATTATTTGGTAAGATTCCGGTTGGCTTTAAAATAAATTTTTTGCAAAGTCTGGTTAGCCTGAAAAATCTATATTTGCAAAGTCCGGTCAGCTCAATTTTTTTTTGCAATGTCCGGTTACTTCGAATGTTCGAACGGGCTTTGTCACCCCGGAACTTACAAAAAATTGAGGTGAGTTGATTTTAAAAAACCGAATGTTCGAGCTGACTGGAATTTGTCTATACGGACCTGGCAAGAAAAAAATTGAGCTGACCGGATATTACAAAAAAAAAATCAATTACGTTAACTCATCATCCGTTTTCTGAAATATCCGGGTATGCATTACCTGCATGGCTACCTGTTTTAAGAAAAGACATCGTATGGTTTATGCGGTCCTAACCTAAGAAGACTTAAAATAAAATTGGAGCGATACCTCAGCTCTGTCACGATTCCTGGAACCTGTGACTTGAGGCTTGTGAAGAAGCCTATAGAAGGTTAGGAATTGAGAGGGAACTATCGTCCCAACGAGCTTGCACTGATATGATATGAAATCGTTCGGTGACTGAGTCACCTATCAAACTCCAACTCAAACCGCTTGACCGAGAAACCAGAATTTTGGAATGCAAATTCATTTTAGGGGCTCGATAAAGAAGGATTCTTCAACAAAGGGTATAGAAACAACCCCTCAAAAATATATTTTTTCTTGAAAACTGTTTTGCTATTATGAAAAACGGCGAACCGCTCATGAAATACCAAATACCCGTTATAACGGTGTGGGTGTGCTCACGGAACGCTGTACTTTCACCCAGACGACCATAGTTCGACTCCGCGTTAGGGACTCACTTGTTTTGATTCTTTTACGTACGCCGGTTAAAAAGTGTAGTTCTAAAATTGCCGGTATCACAATTGTACGAACTCACCAACGCCTAATAACAAGGAAAGTAAGGAAATCTAAAGAATAAACGACGATAAGCGTCATCATCAGAGAACTGCTAGTCGAAAGCGGAAGAAGTCGAATTTATTTTCAACTCCAAGAGCTTTATATTTAGAAAGCCTGAGCGATTTAATACACCCATAACTGATACAAATGAAGTACATTTTCAGGAAATGTAAAAATAAGTGCTTAAATTCCACTCTTACCTGCGCAGATAATGGATCATCATAATTGGTCTGGTGTGCGTAAAATAAAGGCTTAAGTGGGATATAAATTTTTGATGGGTGTAATATTACTTGCGTTGTAATGAGTAAGAAAAGTACGGTCTCTTATAGATAAGTATAAGACGGGGAAGAGCTGAAACTGGAAAATTTAGTACCAGTACTGTCGTCTTTACACTTTTCATAGCTGCTCCTTAAAGACTTTTACCTACTACTCGGCTTGGATGTGTCTACATCTTGTATTAAGTATTACCGCTTCCTGATTGAAGTTAGGTAGTTAATTACTTGAGATTATTTGAACCTAAATATAATGTAGATGTAGAAGAAGTCGTGTTGTGCTGTGGTCGTTGTATATGTAAGGAAAAGTTTCCTCGCCATAAACATGAGTGAAAGAAAGTTCGAAAAGTTCGTGAACTTTCTTAAGCGTAAGAAAATGTTTTCCCTAAGTGCTAAGATTGGGCGGACGATCAAATATTCAGGATGTGTTAAAATTTTCACCCAATTCAATATCAAGGGAAATTCATTTTAATTCCTTAAAGCAACGCCGGAAAATCTTAATTTACAGCTGACAAGCGTTCTTTAGCATACGAATAAATTTAAAGTTTGGTGGGCGGCGAAGAAAAAGAACTGTACAATGCAATTCGAGAGAAATGACCATTATCTCGGACTATTATTATAATTCCCCTCTTAACTGAGTTAAGGGCTATTCTTGCGCCACTCTACTGGATAAACAGTGTGTTCGATCGAGTGGTTAAATGATCCCACCCTTAAGTAGATATATTAGCTAAATACCGATACACCATTAATACCACAAACTTCATTGATATTCTGTTTACTTTATTTTAGTTTAACATGCCAAGATTTTAATAATTAATAATCAGTAATCATACTCTATCTAGAAGCTTTTAACAGTTGTTTGATGGCGTAGGAAGTAGGTAACTAGCAAATATATTGTTATCTTCTGTTAACACCGGGCTCGTATTAAGCAGAAACCCATATTCAAACTTTAACAAGTATTTATTTACTATTGCTTATCGTTTACTACTTTAACTCTTATTTTTTTTTAAGCCAGTGTGAGGTTATACAGGGTGATTCGCATAAGAATCAGGCGTGTAGGGGACCTCAAAATATGTCGATTTAACGCAACTTATCTCCATACTAAGTTACACCCCTGAGAAGTTATAGGCCTCGAAATGCTTGAATTGGAAAAACCAAATTTGGGACACGTTATAAATGTACCAAGAGAATTCATTGACAGTAAGGAGAGTTAAATTTTAGCATTTTCAAGGGTTTATAAGGGATGAAGCACCCATATGCTGCATATTTTTTTAACACGTTCGTCGATTTAAAAAATTGTTACTTTACTTTAAGAGGAATTTAATTCTAAAACTTTTAATTCTCAATATTTTTCAAAAAACTATGTCGTTTTCAACAAAAATACAAAAAACTAAAAAAAATAGAGTATCTAATTATCTAATCATCGAAAATTGAAAAGTTGGTTTTTTATTCTCAAACTATTTTCTCTTGTTATTTTTCAAAAATCTTTGTCATTTTCAACTTTCTTCCTGATCGTCAACTTTGACAGGTTAATTTAAAAACCAATTTTTGAATTTTCGATAATTTTAAATAGCAGAATTGCAATATTTGTGGCCTTATTTTTTTATTTTTGACTTTTGATTAAAAGAATGGTTATATCGATAACGGTTGGTTCTATCGAAATAAATCATCACACTTTTTTTATGTAAAATATATAAAACTAAAAAGAAAATTAACTTAAAAATTAAAATTAAAAATTTGTAAAATTGTCATTTTTGTTTTTTCTTTAAGTGAATGAGGGGGTTGTGTCACCCCGAGATCTATATGTGTGCTACAAAAGATTATAAAATATTATTCTAAACAATATAAAATATTGCAATATTATACCAAAAATTATAAAAATCGGTCAACTAATTAAAAAGTTATTACAAGAAATAGATTTTTAACCCTTAACTTTAAGTGCTAATATCTTTCTAGGGGTGTCTCGTTAAAATATATTTTATAGCTATTTTTCTATTTATTTTTACTAAATTTATCCAAATCCGGGAGATTGCTCACATATTATGGGACACCTGTACCTATATTTAACGAAATAATACTGAAATTTATAAATTTTTTGAAGAAAATGTGAATGGTGTAATGGCGTCTTTTCAGATGTCATGAAGTCCGGCCAGCTTAATTTTTTTTTGCTGAAAGGTACGGCTGGACAAGGTTCGATTTTTTGATACATCCGATTTTTCATAGATCCGGTCAGATAGATTTTTTTGACAAGTTTCAGTTTGACAAGGTCCGGTCAGTTCGATTTTTTCGTGGCAAAGTCCGGTTTGAGGAGCTTTTTTTGTAGTGGAGGGAAAATCCTCATGGACCTCTGGGCATTATTACACCAATTCGGGGTAGTGGCGGACTTTCGTCACTAAATCTCATCCATGCTTCGAAGCCGGAACCAGCACCAACGTCATGAAGTGACTTCCATCGGCGCGGATGCGCTTGAACTGTTTTCTTTCTAACTGTCTAGGTCTTTTCTTGTCTAGGTCTAAAAGTCTGCTTCCTTATATCATGACGGCTTTCTGTCACTGCTTCCCATTTTCGCTGTCCCTCCAGCATAATGGGAACCAAGTTATCCACTCCTAGCTTTTTTGCCTAATTTTTCCTCGGCCAAGGCTCTCTCTTTTTCCCATTTTTCCTATTTGAATGCAGTGTGCTTCGGTGTGTTGGTTTTTTCGCAGTACCAGCAGGTTCTGCGCCTTTTTAATTCGGTATAAGTGTGAACCGAAATAGATCTGTCCTGCGAGGTGAAATTACGTGAAAGTTTAGGCTTCCATGCTTCCGCTCTACCCTATTTTTGACCTAAGGGATGAGATTCCTCGTCCATTCTCCTTTATGGGTGTCCTTTCACATTCATTTTCCCACCTACCCAGGGCCTCCCTTCTAATTTCTTGTTTGGATTGTTTTGGTCCGTTCCGTGTGGAATGGTAGCCATCTCTCCTCATTGTGACTTGTTCTGTGATCGACCCGCCATCACTTGTAGAGCCGCTGTCGAGACGGTGCGATATGCAGTGGTCACTCTTAGGAGGATCTGCAGTCCCTTCAACATATTCCCATATTTTTTAATTCCTAGCACCTGGTACCATTTGGGGATGCGTATAGAAAAACTGAATAATAATAATAATAATAATAATAAATCTCTTTATTGTACCATTAAATTCAACAATCATTGATTAGTACAATAGCGTTGTAAGCGATGATAATAATTCACAAACAAAGAACAAACCGCAGTAGTACACATAAATTCGCCTGTGTAATCAAAAGGTCATACGCAAGCGATTGGCATTATAACACATTGATCACAATCACAATAAGAATAATAAACGTTGGCCAGTATCTTCCTTTTCATGGTCCTGGGGCCATTTATTTTGGCCATAAGACCCTGCATCCAGATTTTCCTGTCCTTAGCGACCGCATTTTGGACGTGTTCCTGGAATTTCAATTTTTGGTCCAATATGACCCTATAAGATATTTCACGGTCTTCCTGCTTGTATGACTAGATCGTCTATGTTGTATTTTTTCCTTCCACGAGTTCGTGAACACCGCTGCCTCAGTCTTCTCCTGGCCAAGTTCAAGACCTACACTACGATTTCCACTTTTCCTCTCCTGACTATTCCAAGCTCCGTATCGCCTTTGACTATTGCCACGAGATCATCCTCGTAAACAACCAGCTCAACTCCGCTCCGCATGTTCAGACGCAATAAACCGTCATAAAGGGAGCCCTGCGGTATTCCTTCCGTTACGTGTAACTCGTTTCGGTTCTCGACTATCACTATGTCAGAAAGATAGCTGCATAATGATCTTGCTCAGGTATAACGGCACGGAAGACCGCGTCAAAGAATTTCCAAATTTTTCCCATTTTGCGGTATTGAATGCATTCCTCACATCCAAGGCTGGTGGATTTTTCGTTATGCCACCCATTGCGAACGTATTGCACCCATAACCCTCACAACAAAGGTTTGACAAGGTCCGGCTACCTCGATTTTATTGTATTTTTTTGTCGAATTTTTGAGTTAACCGGACCTTGAAAAAATTGTTTTAGTTGACCGGACAGCTGACCGGATCTTGCCAGAAGAAAAAAATTGAGCTGACCGGACCTTGTCAAACCGGACCCTACAAAAATCTAATTCCCGAACTGACCGGACCTTAATACCTGCTGCATGTGATAATCTTATAAGGATGGTAGGTTAAATTATAATTCAAGCTATATTGTATGTATATTAAATTTGAATGCCTTACTTGCTAACTCCTGGTATTTATATGATGGTTCTATGTCGTAGAATTGTGTTAACCTGACATAGTAAGAAAAATCGTGATTGAATTTTTAGACAGTATAATTACGTATCGTTTCAATGTAAGGGTAGGAAGAGTATAATATATAAGTAAAAAAAAAATTAATCAAAAAATATGACGCAAGACGTACGCTAGAAGTACGGTATGATGCTTTATAACACGTAATCTTGAAGTAACTTGATTGTTCTTTCCCAGGAAAATAATCCCCGTTTTATCTTCCCCAAATCCGAGTTGAAAACTTGAATGAAGTCCATTCTGTCGAGGAATTAATTCCGACTTAAGATGAGCCTCTTCGGACTTGTTCTTATAGTTTGTAAACAATGCCGCTGAACGGTTGCAGTTTTAATGAAGTTTTACGAGAGATTTCAGCTCTTTCGCTTGCCGTATTCTATTAAATACTCCCCGAATTACGTGTAGAGCTAGCTATACAACTTTATTAAGCCCGTATCTGTTACCTTGAGGAAGGGATTTGGTCAATTAGTTTTCATTTTCGCTCATTTAACATTCTGCGGATGCTTCTCCCACACACGCTCATATAATGGCTAATTCCAAAGTTTTATGAGTAAAATCAGAAAACGTTCCTCGTCTGCCATCGGCGAGAAAAATAAACCAACCAAGCCATTAATTACGCATCGGTAACATTTTCCGATCGTTAATAATTATTCAGAAAATTTATTCCAACCAACATCTGTAAGTATTCAGTTATAAACACCAGCACCAGCACCAACCCCGCGGAACAACTAACACCATCCATTAAAAGCAATACTAATGCATTTTTTTTCCCGAGTAAGAGTTTCGTACGGATCTCCGATCGGGAAATCAGCGGCAAATCGAAAGCACTCGGGTCGAAATAAAACAAAAGAACAACAAGCAATTGCGTCTCGCTGCCCTTTTGTCCCATTATAAAACCAAATCGCCGGGGGTGGTTAATGCGGTTACCCCGTGGGGCGTAGAGTTCCGATCGTTGTAAGGGCAGCAGGAAACCATCTTTGGTGGCTGCTAGAACAAACTGACATTTCCAGTAGCTTAATAAATAATATGAAACGCTACAAAAATTATTCGAATTAACTTAGAGAGGTTCACTATTTATTTTTTAAATTTATTATTTAACCAATATTTATTTAACCAATTTTTTTAAAAGCCGATGCTAAATAATTTAGTCATTGAAGACTGTGAAAAATCTTCTGAAATCTATGCAGGTGTCGGTTTATTACAATTCAGACAGGTTTAAAATTGACTTGACAGGAGTTTATTTGAATTTATGAATTAAAATAAGAGAGAATTTCTGAAATTTCATAGGTATAAGACAAATCGATATGTTCGTTAATTATTTTAAATACCGACAGTGCACTCTTGATTATTGTCGCGAATCGATCATCGTCAGCTCCCATCAACGTCAACTCCGCCTTCCAGGAACAAAAAAACTCACAGTTAGCCGACTCTCATACGATGCGTCATACGATGACGTCATCGTACTAGTTTTAAGTAGATTGGTCATCGTTTTGTGACGATGCATGACTCACTGGAGATCTTTTAGCTTGAATTTTCTGCCATCACGTAACGCCGACTACATGGGGTTCCAAAAATCTATCTCCAAATACAGGCAACTTTTTTATTATTCGAGATTCAGAGTCGGTTAAATGGGCAAATTTTGATGTTTGATTTGTATTCTGAAAAGAAATTTTGTGAGAAAGAGGTGACACGTTATTATAACGTCATAATCTTGTTGGTGATGATTGATCGCTGGCGTCAGCAGTCTTTAAGTAGTCGAATCGCGTCTTTTAAGCACCTACCTGATATCTCACGTAATTAAAGACAATAAATACGAGATGTCAAAAAGACGTCAACTCACTTCGCATTTTACGATGCCGCTTCTGTAAATACCCTAATTTTACCGTCATATAACTCGAGAGACGAAATTCGGACGATCATTTTTTACTCGATACAAGTCAAATTGAGAAGCTGAAACCAGAGCTACGATAATTGTTCTTTGTCCGTGGAATGAAAAAAACGTCATTTTGTGACATGATTTTTAGGGAATAAATGACGTCTTTGATCTTTGTCATTGCTTCGTCACTACGACATCACCCTCACGTGATTAAATTCGTCATTCGACATCATCGAGCACCAAAAATTACGTCATATTGACGTTGCTCTCCTACCTGGGGAAGCTGCCTCAGGAATTCCTTAGATACCATAGCATGCGTTTTATGTATATGTTACAGACCGTTTATACATATAAAACAGTAATGTATATAAAAGGACTAGTTCATAATAATTATGTAAACGGTCTGAATATATTAGTCCATATGATTGTGTAAGGAGTTTTTGGACCATATTTACTCGTATCATCATATGAGATTTAAGCTAAGACAAAATCGGTTTTTTATTTATTTATTTATACAAGTTAAGCTATGATGACATTTTGAATTACATAATACTTTTTTAATATTTTTTACACAAGCACATCTGTTCGATTGACATTTGGTTTTACTATAACATTTTTTAAAACCTTGCCCATGTCCAGTAGATTGAGCTGCAGCCATCGATCTAAGAGGAACCCTTATCTTTGGAGACTACTTCAACAGTCAAAATATTTGCAGGACATGTACTAAATTCTGAACGACTATAGTATTTTGAAACTATTCTTTGTTTCGTACCCAAGCGATAGACTCTTCTGTAGTTTCTAGCACTAGTGCTAAAACTGATCGAGCCCTGCCACAATCAACGTCTGGAACGGGAATTCGTACAGTGGATCCAACTTTGGATTTGGATGGGTGCTATCTGATTTTACTTTGATTCGTTTTGTTTGTGCCTCTAAGTCATCATAGATGCCTTTTCCTGCATTTGCTATGTTTCTATTCTACTGTAAATATTTTTCGGATATGTATTTTCAACATCTGAAACGTCATAATTTGTGGGATTAAAACAAATACTGCAACAACAACTGCTCGGTTTGTAAGTATTCAGCGCCAATGTATGTAACCAGCTCTTCTAAATCGTCTTCAGTCGTAACACTATCCATCGTTAGTTGATGATCGGTTTGTGCGTTGTCAGTGCGAATTGATTTAGTCACATTTTCCAAATTTTCTGCAGCTGTTACATGGCTTCCGGCGGAATATATTTGAAATTTTCAATCCAATTTTTGGCATTTGGTGACCTTTTAATTCCAGAATGCAGATAAATATTCTTCATAAATTGTATGAATTTTAGACCTCGGCTCCAATGCTGTGTTTCTTTTTCCAGCATCCAGGTTGGTGTATTAGACGCTGGCCTGACTTTGGCTGTGGCCTGGTTTTCCGTGTATCAGCTTTAGTTCGGACCGTAATGTTTTCAATTCTTCAATAACCGTATTGCAAAATTCTCAGCCGTTGTCAGATTGCAAAGTCACTGGAGCTCCAAAATGGTAAAAATCACCACAAGGTGGTAATTAAGCGATTTCTTCTGCGCGTTTAGTTTCAAGAAGTCGCAAACTCTACTTGAAAGCGAGTATTCAAATCACTAAAAATCATGGGCTTTGATATACGATTGCATTTTCTCCCTTTTCTGTTTCATTTGACATAGCACGCATAGGTTAGCAAAGAAAGAAATTTCAGTACGTACTATATTCTTGTAATTTTATTTCGTTCTTTTCATCATGCGATACCTACCTCCATGACCTAAAAGTAAAAAAGAGTGACATTTACTTCTATCAAATTTTCTCGAAACACTGAGCATACATGTAGATATGTGTCCCTCTTGAAGAGTGTTAAACAATTCATCGTCATGGACGTAATATATTACATCAACTGATTCATTGTTAACGGGCAACTCCTGAACAGATAATACGTCGTAGTGTTTCAGGAGCCAATGCATTCTTTGACTTTTTCTTTCAAGAACCTTAGAACTTTTTACTTCTTAAATAAGAGCACAGTACTTTTCTCTCGTTACGCTACTGTTATTGTCGGCAACGTCTTTCCTTCGCTCATACAATTGTTCGTAAAATCTACACTACTTTTAAAATTGAGGTTCTGGTAATACCTTAATTTCAATTTAATTATCTTTATTTTTGGATTTTAATTACTGAGATATATCGCAATGATAAAACAGTTAACTGTTAACAGATATCACAACTGGGCTTATTTTGTTACAAAATACCTCGCAAATTTGGGGAAAACGTGGCAAGAATGTACTCAGTTGACACTGCAATTGAAGATAAAGTCTGAATCTCAATCAAACGGTCTAGTCCGTATAGGTATATGAAATACTATTTAATGTACATATACGGTCTGCTCCATTTAGGCTGCTATTCACATACGACTTTATAGACCATGTATAGAAGGTCTGATTTCATTGATGGTCTGTAACATATACGTAATATATTATATACAATAAACATTACTTTAGCTTTATACGAGATGATATCTATTAGATCCATCCATAACAAATTGACGCGTCTCTGCAGAAACTCTATACTAGAAAATCATTTCCTGAAGCTTTTCCACTCTTTTATTGATAGTAAGCACACAAGTCGATTTCTAAGACAAGGTAAAAGAGGGGAAAAAGAACGACATTTCATAAATAATGAGTACCGGGCAGTATAGTAGTGGCAGTCTTAAGCTAACAAAACGTGTATAATTCCAATCCCATTTCCTTGATTGAAAATTAATTAAAAGACGATGGAAAAGATAAGGGTCGTGTGTACTTTTCAACCGTGGCGACTGTACCTATAAATAAGCAGATAGGCTTGTCTGAATGGAAGTGATATAAGCCCGGACCCTTGTCAGGATGAATACAAATGAGTCCAGTGTCTCATATGTCCGGTTGAATTCTGCATGAATTCCGGTCATACCTGGACTAGCTCCAGCTCGCCAAACCCTCGGCCATGTGAAGTGCAAATTGATGTGATTTGTGTACCTGTCAACTGGAGAGAAGTGATTTCATAATATAATAATTCCCAGCTCGATCGAGAACGACAACTCCAATAATAATAATTCGAACTCGCGTGCTTACATTAGTCCCACGCATCGGGACGACGTACGTCAAGGGCCGTGGTTCGGGGTGAGCGGAACGGACGGCTGCGGCTTTCCATTTATTCAACAGTTTTTAAAGTGTTTAAATTAATTTTTTTCACAAACCTCCCTGCACGCGACTTTGAATCATATGCATGCAATTACATAAGTATAATATTCATAAGGTAGCATAGGAGGTACGTATTAGGTTAGGCTCTTATGAATAGGTTCATGTGGATGGAAAAGTGAAACAATATTGCGTCCCAATTTAAAAGTTTATAAAGTTGTGGGATGCCTCGGGATATCATATTGCTTGACTGACGACGAAAGGAAAACGCAGGTAAATGTGGATGGAAAATCGTTTATGAAGTTGCTTGCTCCAACTTGTACTTCTTGATCCTGCGGCGACGCTGACTATATAATACTAAACTGGAGCTTCGGTGAAATTAAGTTAAAGTTTCAACTTTAACTCCTTAAATTGAACACGTAGACATGTGAATAAATGCGACCCTCAATTGAATCTGACTATATTTAGACAGTTGATAATGGAGAACGGAGGGCTAAATTAAACTACCCGATTTTTGCAGTTTTAATATTTCAACTCTGCTACAACTACTGATCCAATTATTTAGACTAAACTTTTACAGAGATAAATGGATTCACTCTTATAGTGGAGTAGATCTAATAAATGACACTTTTTTTTTAATTTTTTTTCAGTCAACTTAGTGGACCACTCTTGTTATGTTGCCGACTTGGAGCAAGTCGCGGAGGTGTTAAGGGGGAAAGGGAAACAAGATATAAAAACGGGGAAAAAAATTTTTTTGGCCCTAGAGCTGAGTCGTCGGAAAAAATTCGGGTAAATAATCGAGATCTCGCTAGAGATGTTAGCTCTTTTTAGCCTGTTGAGAAAAATAATAATTTTTTAATTTAATTACACCTTTTTTTCAGTTTACAACTGAAAAAGTGGTTTTCTGGTAAAGGCTATCAGTGTAGTTTTTTGAAAATAATAATTTTGTTTAAATTCTCAGATATTGATTTGAAAATTTGCACGAGGACGCATTGGACAATGCGATTCCTAAGCTGAAAGTGAATGGCTCGGAGACTCTTCGTTCAAAGTTGAAAAAAGTGCGATTTTTTGACCTTTGAAAATTTTTATTTGCGTACTTATTGTGACAAAAATAAGGACTAACTTTCATTTTATGCTTATATTTTTTCACCATACGGGCCCGAGGTCGGATTATCTGCTTCCTCTATATTTTTAAACAGGCATTCAAAATCGGCAAAGACTATGAAAGCCACTTTCAACTGCTTCGGATAATTTTTAAGTTTCAGAAAATTACTGGGCATTTGAAGACCTAGTTTGTACTTCTTCTATCCTGTTGTAGGAAGTATCACGGTACCTAACACATGATTACAGTTGCGTCAATGAAGCCTTTTACTCGGAAGTACTCAGAAACAGCACTGATTTTAATGACTTTGGTTTTAAAAATTTGTCTTTTTATATTATTTAAAAGCAGGTACCTTTTGGAGCGGAGAAGACATTATATACTGGGTGGTCACTTTCAACTGGCTCACCATTGGGATCTCAAAACCATAGGAGATATAGAGTCGGTTGAATTAGAGAAAATTGTCATAATTTTATGCGCAATAAGAATCTGAAACAACATTTTCAAAATCTTCAGTCGTTTTCTGAAATTTGCTGAAAAAACTGAAAAACCGAAATTACTCATTTTTGACATATTATCTTTCATACACTATTGAAAATAAGTTAATAAATTTTTGTATGTTTACGTACGTGATCAAAAGCTATCCGTTTGACATTACAAAAATTTTCTAAACAGACTGTAGATCCCAAAATTTTCGTACACAACTTTTGTTTTTCCTATGGCTGTTGATTGTTCATGCCTTTGATATGATTTCCATTGATATTCTTGATACCAAATGACATGAAATACAAAATGGCGGCCATTAGAAGAACAAAAGTTGACTTTGAAAACTCTGGAATCTAGTCGGGTTAGAAAATTTTTGCGGTTTAGAAATTTTCTGTTATGGTAAATGGATAGCTTTTGATGGCTTATGTAAACCTGCAATAAATTATCTAGTTATTCTCAATAATTATAAAGATATATCAAAAATAAGAAAACTCAATTTTTCAGTTTTTTCAGCAACGACTGAGGTAGTCCTAAATTTTGTTTCAAATTCTCATTAAGCAAAATTTTGCGACTTTTCTCTAATTTAACCGACTCTGTATTTCCAATGGTTTAGGAGATCCCAATGGTGAGCCAGTTGAAACCGACCATGATGTATATAATGTCGTCCCCGCTCCAAGAGGTGTATGATTTTAAATAATATAAAAAGACAAATTTTTTTTGACCAAAATAATCAAAATCGGAGCTGTTTTTGAGACTCCCGTGACTGCGTTCTCGAGATAATTATATTTTTTTAAATAAATTTATAACTTAAAACAATACAATAAAATTATATTAGTGAACAAGTCCTAAATACTATTTTTCTAAAATAACCGTTCAAATTATAAAAAAAGTGGGATTTTGTTAGAGTCGTCATAACAGAATATTTCCAGACGTGAGGAAGCAGGTAATGTTTTAAATAGAAATAGAAATTCATAAGCACGCGGTTTGAGGACAATAATAAATAATATAATGAAATTAATTTCGTAGCGATTCCAAGGGATCGAGTAGCATTAGATTTTAAGCCTCTAATTATATTAAAATCTCGGTCGTCACCAATCTCTCTGATTCCAGATTCGCGGCATTGGCAATTTTTATTGCTCAAATCGATTGCATCAGAGTTAATTTTTTTTAAATCCGGTTTTCATTATTTTAAGTTTCAAACTTTGTGAAACATCAGCCTTCTTACGGGAGAAACTTTCACCTTTGTTTATACCCTCTTCCATCTAAAAATATCGACTTCAAAAACTCGTTAATTATTCTCTCTTTACATGAGGTTATCGATTTTGTATCCCTAAAAGAAAATTTTTTTAAAATAATAGGTACCTACAGAATTTTCTGGTCTCATATAGTTTACAGAATATACCGATCTCGAGGAAAAGTATTTTTTTCAATTGTACTTTTCTAGGATCATAACGAAATTTCCAAAAATCGCCTCTTTGATATGGAAAAATAATTCGAAATTCTTTCCAACATATTATCTACCGTCGAGCAGGCCTGCATGTGTATAGGAAAAATGATGAATTTGTATATTTGCATTTATATGAGTTTAAGTCAATCCTTGAATATTTCTTAAATCCCTATCCAACGCCTGCACTTTTGAAGTTATCCCTAAGGTAATACACGCTTCAAGTTGCCCCAGAGACATACCCCGAATTTTTATATTTATTTATGAGATATCTGTTACTTACCCCTCACTTATTCTTTATTTATTATATTATCCGCTGTATAAAGACTGCGATCACATCCTAATATCTCGGAATATTTATCAGCCTTAACTTTTATTATTATTTTTTTTCTACACGACGTGCGATAGGGAATTTTATTATTTAGAACCTTTAAAACATATTGTAAGTCCTGAACGGTTGCGCCTCTCAACAGAAGGCGTTCGAACAGTGAAAAATGAAGCCTAAATCCAATTTGTTTTCGGCAATCGACATGCAACAAACGCTTCAAATGTCAAGTTCGGCTTTAATTCCGAAACGATTCTTAGCACTCCGTAATCTTGCTTTTTGTCTCGGCAAGACGAGACCGACTTTGCGACGGGGAATTTTCAAAGTGAGTTTTCCAGGTCAAAGAAATTAAACTCGAATATATCGGCAGGTTTTTTATTGTATACAATATAAGGCATCTCGGAGTTTATACGCAGAAGTCGCTTTTTATTTTAATACTCTTCGAGAGCTTTTTATTTTATTTTTCCATGCACATTACGTTCAAGGGGATACGTTTTCTTCTCCCGCAGAGCTTTGATAACTTCAACTTATGTATATAAAATCTCGTATCAATGTCAACATTATGAAAGCGTGGTTTAAAAAGGAGTTGCAGGAGTTTCAGTAAATGGGGCGCTGGTAAAATTGCAACGTTTTCAAATCTTGGGACGTGTCGAAAAGATTTACAATTTTCGAAGATTTCTTGATCCAAAATTTCAAGGTACAACAGAATATGTACATGGTTCCCAAAATTTGTCTCCCAATACAAGCAACTTTGTATTCTTTATTGAAATAATCTGAAAAGACTTAAAAGTTATTTTTTTAAATTTTACCATATCTTTTTTATTATTGAAAATAAATAAATTATTTTTTGTCTTCAGCTATCCATCTGACGTTTAAATTTTTTTCAAAACCTACTAGATCCGAAGAGTTTTCAGAGTCAAATTTTGTTTTTTATGGCCGTCATATTGTTTTTCCACATCATTCGATGGGTAGGTATTAAAAAAATCATCTTAATAAAAGGTCTAAATTATTTTTCAAAATTTTTTCGAGAAATAGGCAAATGTTTTGCTTAAAATGACGTCATCTACCTGAATATATGGTTTTTCGGTGAATGGTTTTTGCTTATGGCGCCATTCTGTGAAAACATTTAGCTAAAGTTGTAATTTATAGCACGATTAATACAATACATTGAATTAATTCCACAGATGATTGTACCAAAGAAGAGGACAGCGATGCTGGTGGACAGATTAATGCGCGCCCTTCAAAGAGCGATCGACGTGGAAGACCTCCAGCAACTCCCAGATCCAGGACGAGCTTCTTACAACGTTCCGACTTTCGATAGAGACCAAGATGTCAGATCGGTAAGGCCACAGAAAATTTTGAATTAAGTAGGTATGTACTTCTCTAAAAACAAATTGATCAGTAATTTGAAGGAATACTGTATACACGTCAGTTCTTTGGTAATCAAATATCGGACAGGTTGATGTTAAATAATTGATCAAGCAATCAGTATTCGGATTTGTAATTTAATTTTTCATTCATCCCTCACAGAATGAAATGAAACAGAATATTACATGACATGAGGAGGCAGCTAACACAGGTCTCGTAATATTTCGTCAGCCGCGGGAGTGACGTAGGGGAGGATCAACTTTCCGGATCCGACAGCTCACCTGCCCGGATCATATCATTATCACCCTGTTATAAAACCTTACGCAACAATATATTAGAGAAAAAAAATTCAGGAAATATATATCTCTTACCTGCCTACTTACTTACTGACATCTTTCCGTCGAAATGCCCCCGGTGGGTGTGGATCGATACAGGTAATCACATTCGGTCGCTCTGACATAACTATTATGACGTTAAAGACCCTTTTATCGGTCGCGGTTTCGGCTTTTCGAGGTGGTTCCTGCTGCGATGTCTTTCCATTTTAGAACCAATTTAACACTTCACTGTGTCGATCGGGTATGTTAATTATTCAGGGCTCTGTAAGTGTTTTCTCGTTCGCTCCCATTTACCGTCCTTGATTACCCCCTCAGGATGAAAGCCATAGGGTGTCGCTAATTAACTGCCTGTAAGTGGGAGGTGAATACTTTTCTTCTTCGCACTTTAACTCGTTCATATTTCATGTTGAATTTTGGTATTTAGGTTCTAATTCAATTTTTTAACCTTGTAATGTAACCACCTTAACTTAACTACTGAGGGAGGGGTCACAATTGAATGATTTAAAAAAATGACAAAAAATGACAAAAAAAAAATTCTGTACCGCAACTATCCTGGTCACACCACCAAATTGCCTACTAATTCAATAAAATTACAGGTCACTACAAACAGAAAACACCAGTTATAATAAATATAACTTTGAAATTTCGTACAGTAGGTGTAGCGTGGGTGTGACTGATATGATATGCTGATGAATCTATAATAAGTACGAAACGGTACCGTCCATGTCTTCAGTCTTCGCCTCGCATGTTGTGCGAAAGTTTCTAATTTGTTCTGGGGTGTCCCACGACATGACTGCCATAGCTTAAGGGTAGGTGTAGTTTTTCAAGGCGATTCAGGATCTGGTTTTGAAATTTTCCTGAGTCCCTTCGTTTCGATTACACAGGGTGATTTGTGTAATTTGCCGAAATCTTTGACGAGCGATATCTTTTGAACGAATTGATCGAATTTAACGAAATTTTGTAGATATGCTCTACTAATGATACTTAATACCTCGCATTTTTCGCCGATTCGAAAATTGCAGGGCCGTACTTATTTTTTTGATATCTTTCGGTTTTGTTGAAAAGTTTGGTGCCATTTTCTAAAACTACGTGAAAAATGCTACAATTGTGGTAAAAAAATTCTTGGCATCATTAAACTGGATCGAGAAGAAAATTCAGTTTTTTAGTTTTTTATTCGGGATTTCGATTCATGTGTTGTTAATAATTTAAGAAAAATCAAATGTGGTTTTTTAAAACTTGCGTATTTTGTAGTTATTTCAAGTAAATTTACTTTATCTACAGATTTAGCCAAGATTTAGGACCCTTCTACAGATTGTGTCGAGCTAGAAATAAGTTTTAACAGAGCAAAATAAATAACACAATTTAACACATTACCACATGGACAAATAAGTATCCACATAAACGAAACAGGAAGATAAATATCAATACAAATGTTGGGAAGAAAAACTACAATTCAGTGCAGGTAATGGTAAAAAAAGCAGTAAATGGTCACCATCAAACTCAACACGAAAAACTAAGTACATGCTGTTAACATACTCATGTAGTTTCTAAGCCAAAAAAGAGTTATTTAACACAGCTTTATTTAATTATTTATTCTAGTTGTAAACTAGGAAATGTTTATTTACAGATAATAAAAAAGGAACAAAATTAAGATATTAAGTGCCAGATGAGCAGGTCTTAATAGAAACCGCAACCACACACACGTGTGTTTGTCATTGTGTGTCTGTTTTTCCACAAACAATTTGTAGTTGTAAAGGATTTTCTCGGGAGGCGAGAAAATCGAAGAGTAGGTTTGTTCGTCCCACGGTATGTCACAGGGTGACATCCGCTAACAAGTGATTCCACTATGCTTTATCCTTTATCCTTTCAAGTGAGAGGCCTCTATACCTGATGGCGGAAACGATGTCAACCTGTAATTGACGTTATAAAAACATTCAGTATCGAAATTCTCTCCAGCACTTCCCCCGAAAAAGTAAATCACCGCCGCATCAAGGACAGACAACGGACAACGGACAACGGACAACTCAACTAAAATCAAACAGAACAACGTCAATCGGATTGATGATGATAATAATTTAAGGATCGCAGGGTTATAATTCCAATTAGATTTTGTCGAGAGTTTCATCATCCGGCTTATCTTTTTGATGGCGCGTTTTAAAGCTCGAGTTATAAAGTTGAAATATGCACACGTAAACGTGAGGGTGTTCTTGATCAAATTCCTTCTAATTCCAGGCTTTGGATTTGTTACGCTCCAAATCAATTGATTTATTTTGAAATGCATGCGTGGAGTTTATCAAACGAGTCATATATCTTTCATTTAATTTCATATACCAGTATTATAAATAGTTACCCTTTAGTAGTGTAGTAGGTATGTAGGTGTCCTTTAACAAATTTACATACGATGATTGTATTTAAACTGGAGATTACTATTGAATTAAAATACAATATAGATGATGGAGTTAATTAATTGTTTCAATAATTGAATTGCTTCTATTTATGAGAATAGACTTGTAAGAGAAAATAAAATATATTTGTATAAATAATTGATTGATTAAATGAATGGATGAATGAGTGAATTAATGAATAAATAAATATAAACCTTTGCTGTTTGTTTTGTGACGTTTCTCGTGAAGCCCCGCATCGTATATTATTAACATTGGGGGTATCGATTCTCGTCTCATCCAACGGGTTGAACGTTATTACATATTTATTCCACTAAGAAGAGGGCTAATCAAGCGTGACGTTCCGGCTTTGTCGATATGACAGCTCAAGGGAATGAGCATCAGGATATCGCCCCACATGATAAACCACTTTTCAGGGTGCAAGTATGTAATGAGTGCTGACATATTCATACTATTAAAAGGAACATACTTTGATGACGAAATATGCGAGCTCTTCGTCTTTCAATTGGGGAAAGTATTATAGGCAAAATAAATCTGCAAGTGTGCAACCATATGAATTATCTGGGATCATACTAGATGCAAAATAATTGATCTATAGTCACCGGCAGAAGATGACAGACAAAAACAAAATGACCTTGATTGTGTGAATGGTGTGCAAAAGATTATTTGGTGGACTGTTGGGTCTGGTGGACTATTTAAGTCCACAAAGGCTCGCATGCTTAGGTGATCAGTTTGTTTAACTTCAAATCGTTCATGACATTTCCTGTCCACTGTCGGTGGCGAGCCAAATGCACAGAAATGTTGATGTAGAAATGGTCATCACTGTTGCAATTGTGCCAAAACTGGTCATTCTTTTTAAGTTTGTCTCTTTCTTATTCAAACACTAAATTGAAACATGATGATTCAGCTTTGAGATAATGCCTTGCTATGTATAACGTTTATATGTGTGGCTGGGGAGAGATAAGGATTGCTCAACATTGCGCATGTGGAGAGTTTTTCTGAAGACAAATTCTGAAAAAGGTTGTACTTGACTAAAATCTATTCGAGGTATGCACGACATGACAGGACATGCAAAGTTCATTTATGATGAAAAGTTCAAAGCTATTGGTAATCAATAGCCATATCATACTTTACGAGAAATCATATTTCATTCAGTTTGAGCACCGAATCAAGCTTATGAAAATTGGCAGCAGCGTGTTATCTATGACATTAATTTTGAATTCAAATCCTTACCACTTACGAGTAAGTTAGATAAATTTTTCAAAATCTCTATTTGTCATTATACCCCCTCCCCGAAATATTGTTTTGATTTTTATAGGCAATTTTAAAAAAGTTTTATGATATCTCAATATTTTTATTAATATGCAGATACCTTTAGAACAAATAATTTTTTGCTTAAATCTGCGAAAAACTCTATTTTTGGAACATTTTTGACTCATAAATGAAAATAAATCTGCAGGTAAAGGTAAAAATAAATAAAATCACTCGCAGTTTCAACAAAGCTATGAAAGAGGATGGAAAAAATAAATAAATAGTTATCAATATGTTTATTTTACAATATCGCAACCTGTCTTAAAAAAATGTTCAAGCTACTACTATCTGTTCTTGTTTATTATTGTTTTCATGCCCATCATTTTTGTTTCCGTGTCCTTCATCACCGCCTTCAGTGTGAATAATTTTTTTTATGTTCTGGATGCTTTCTTTCAAACCCTCCTGAAGTTTCTCGATATCGAGCAAATCATCGAACCAGAGTATCGACTTCTCGATTAGTTTATCTCTTTCGGCCATGAATTCCTGCTTCGGATTCACCTGCAAAGTAGATGTATTATTATTATGTAGGTATTAGCAAAAAACATATTTTACGTTGTATTTCTTAAAGACATTGGCAACTTAAAAACAACCTTTTGTACGGTTTAGGTACACAAAGAACGAATAATGAACTGTACCTATAAATTAATAGACACACATTAAATTAATCTTTTAATGCAAAACTAGTAATTTTACACAATGCTGTAGAACAACCAATCAATTTAAAGGTAATTTCTAATTATGTAGACGATTATAATATGATTAAACGATTTAGTAAGATGAATAATTTGAATTAAGTCGGAGTAGGTATGTAGGTATTTATTTAGCCTGACGAACGAACGATACGAATATTAGAGACAGCAGGACCTCTGTCCTGGTCAACGAACGAAAGGTGAATCTTGTTTTTCACACCTGACGCAGGCAAGCAGGGGTTATATTTTACCTTTTCCCTATTCCACGAAGACCACCTAAGAAGTGCATCTCCCGGATCGATATTTAACAGAAAATTCGACATTTCAGTTCTTCTTCATCCTAAACTGTGTTTACATACACATAGACAGTGTCTACAGGATGTCAACTAATTTAAAAGCAGCTCAATCTGCAATACCTTTCTTTAATCAATTCTGATTTTTTTTATGACGATTGAGAAAATGGCACTTGGATATTATGTTTCCTATTTCAAAATATAGCCCTGCGTATAATATCGTTTATGACGTCATATCGGTCGGTTTAGTAAAATATCTAAACATACCAACTTACATATTATGATTTTGCGGTTTCGTTTTCTTTAATTTTATTTGATTTATGAGCAACAGTTATGACGTCAGAATTCTGACTATAACAGTCCTTAACTCAAAAATTTAACATTGCAACAAACTTGGACAAAAACCTACATGCATACAATATGTTTTAGTTTGATTTAATAAAAAAAAAACATAAAATAAGTGGCCAATGTCTTTAAGTAGGTAAGTAGGTACTTACTTCGTTGCAAATTGTAGTTGAAACTGACAGGATTAAAACCAATCCCAAAGAAAGGATAACCACACTCTTCATTGTTATTACTATTTGTATGTATTTTAAAGTATTTGGAAAATCACTCTACATACACGAGACTTACTAGTACACAAACTTAGTAAGAGCTGCCTCTTTTATAGTTTCATTTCCCATTTTTGGCACGTTTTATGACGTTGCTGTTATCTCAAGCGTGCCTTTTCTGTATCTAATATTAAGTTTTTAGTAGAAAAAATTACCAATTTATGCAACCTTACTCAAATTACTTTTTTTCTCTAATTTCTCTAATCAATATAAAATAATGCGCAAATCGTGATCATATTTTTATTAAATTAAAAACTTTTGCTGAACAATAAATTTTATTAGGCGATGGCGATAATGGTACGAGTTGAAGTATCAGCCAGATGGGATTACACTCGATGCAACTTGACTGATTCCAGACGCCACCGCTCCGATTATTTGGGTCGTTAATTGGCCTGCTAATTCTATGGCCCTTTCAGCCACTTGTAGCTTCTGATTGACATTTCCCTGGGCCACTGCTGTCGGCTTCTTGATTCAGAAACAAAAAACAATTATTAAATTCTTAATTAGTCCGCAATAAGGGGGAAAGTTAACATTATAATCATGTTCCTGATCAATTTAACCCTCAGCTGTTCAAAATTATTTCCATTTTTAAGCTGTAGAACTATCACGCCTACTTTTTGTGGGTCTGCCTAAATCTAATAGGAAGACTAATATTTAAAAAAAAATGACCGTAATGATTGTAACGGATTTTAAGGGTGTGTCTATATAAAGTTTCCAGACTCGATTGATTTATTATTTATTAAATAAACACTTATTATAGTTATCTCAACACACTACAGACTAATTATTTATTTACAATTAGCTCAATACTATTTATCTAAGTGGCTCTAATATTTACTTCTATTATATTATACAAGAATCGCTTTCAAGAATTAGAATTAAATCATCCTCGTTGTTACGTCATCAGCTTGAATACATCAGCTTGATTCCCAGAATTGACTGATTCATCTGATGCCCACGAGTTTCTATTTATCATTGGCTATTATTATATGGTTGTGCTGAGCACTTCCCCCTTTTCTTGATATCTTTTATTAGGTACAAAATCTTCTAACCAACAACGGTTCGAGATTTCAAATCTCTGGCACGCTCTAAACGTAGGCTCCAAATTCTACTTGTTTGGCTGGGGTGTTTGAGGTTATTAAGCTTACGTAATTTTTTCAGGAGGCTTTCTTGCTCCGCTTTAGAGCACGTTTTGAAATGGCCTTAAGTCTTTTGAAATTGATGAGATCTTATTTTTCGGATCGGGTTCGTCGGAATTTGCTTAAGGCTTTCTTGCAGTTTTGAACAGCTGCTTTAGAAGATTCGTTCCACCGATGCACTAGCTTCCTTGCGGGGTCGGTAAAGTGTCTGCCAATGTATCTATCTGCTGAGCTGCTCATGCAGTTGACGAAGAGATGGAGGGCTTCGTCTACGTCTATATTTATCCCAGTAAGCTTGTGAAACCTTTCACCGACTCACCAGATTGGAAGGTTTTTGGGGTGTTGTCATTGATGGATATAGGGAAGTGGTTGCTGTCGAATAAGCTGTTTAGAGGTTTCCAATTGAGTAGCGAGGCGGCCCCTGGATTGGTGAAGCTTAAATCGATTTTGGAGAATTTTCCGGTAGATATATCGAAGTGAGTACTGTTTCCGTTGTTCAAAAAGCATACGTTTAGGGTGCTAATTGTGCTTTTGATAGATTTGCCTAGTCGAGAGGTGGATGCTGAGCCCCACATTATGTTGTGGGCGTTAAAGGCTCCTACGATGATGAATGGGTTAGGGAGTTGGTTGATCAGATCAGGAATTTCAGGGTCTAGCAGATTGTAATTGGTGGTGTAGGTATATACATTACAGATGGTAATTTTTTTTGGAAGCACCAGGCTGTTATTGCGACTGCTTCTAAGTTGGTGTTTAGGTCGAGTTGAACAGAGAAGGTGTTTTTGGACACGAAAAAGTGATCAGAAAGAGCTTCATCGTCACTGAAATCGCCTAGGCTGGATGAGCTGCCTGTTTTGGTTGTAAGTTCTTTCTTAATCTTTTCACTCAGCCGGGTGAATCTATTCTTTAGTGATCGTTCTTCTAGGGTTGGGTAAATTTCGTCCATATTTGACAGCCGAGATTTGACGTTACTTTTAAGTTTTAAAACTTCATGATATGGGTTGCTATACTGCCGAAGGTGTTTTCCAGGAATGCATAAAAGTTTTCAATAAATAGGATGAAGGCTTCTAGGTTCTTCTGATAAGCTTCTCTAATATGGCTCTTGGAGATTTCTGGTAGGCAGTGTTCAGCGCTGTCGTCTATTTTCTTTCGCTTATTGTCCCTTTTCTAGTTTGCTGGGTGATTACCTACGTGGCGGGCCCTAGGGGGAGGCATGAGTGTGGCACTAGGTGAGGTTGTGATAGCAGTATCTTCGAATGTGACGTTGAGTATGTCAGTACCTAGTTCTTGTTGATTCTGATCGTGTTCTCTTGTTTCTATTGAAAATGATTGGATTTCCAGACGCTTTTGGCTTGATGTATCGATTTGTATTGGGTTTGACAGTTCAGATGTGTCGGCTTGTGTAAAGTGTGTCAGAGGGTTGATGACTGTAGAGTCGGGGCAAGCGGATGCTGTATGTCCAGGCTGTTTACAAGGAGAAAACATTCCATTTTATCCGTCGACAGGAAAATTCGAAGGTCTACCCCGTCATGAGAGATAACCAGTGAAGTTTGAATATCGAAATTGTGGTGGGGAAGACGTAGACTTGTCGTCGGAAGCTGAGGATATAGCTGTATTCGTCGCTAGGAAATCCTGTTTTTAAGAAGGAGATTGGAGAGGCTATAGCTGTAGACCCATGGACTTAATGGCACTTTCTACGAAGTCGTGGGGGATGGGTAGAGATATGTTTGAGTTTAGAATGCGTTTTGTCGGGGATGTTAATCTTCTGATAGATATGTTTAGGTTATCGACTTTGAGTGTGGGGTGTGTATTAATGATTATTAATGTATATTAATGAAGCAAAGGAGATATTCTCGGAGACGATGGCGTCACCGACGGCTTTAACGTAGTCAAATCGCTTTAGATTGTTCTCATCATGCATGACGATGGCTTTTCGGCTTTTCGTCCTTTTTCGGAAATGTGGGTTTGGGAGTTGATTTTGCTGCTGCCAGGTATGTTATTTGGCATGTTTGAATGTTGCTGAGAGGTAAAGTTGAGTTGGGGTTTTGTTGCGCGAACATGATTATAAAATCTGGAAGTTTAGTTTAGAAAGTTAAGATTTGATCGTGTCAGATTAGCGACATGTCTGAATTTTTGGTTGCCTATAACGACGATGGAAGATTGAGGTGTTTGGTGTTTATCACCGTTATCATTCAGATATTTTTTGAAATAAATAGATATAACTGCTCCAAAAAGCATGTAGGGAATGCAAAAATTTGGGAAAAATTTCCTGTAGACATGGGTCGTTGGAGCTTTCGATATACAGAGTGTTTGAAATATTTATTATTTTTTGATAGGTATCTGAAAATCGGCTGATCATAATAACTCGAAATTTTTGACAGTTGCTGTACTAATTGAAGTGATTTGATACTCCAAACAAAAAATTTTAATCTACAAACGGAGATCTGGGTATGTCGTTACCGTTTTTAAAATAAATTTAACGCCACCGACTTTAATGGAAATGTGACATTTTTGGTAGATACCCCGTTTTGTTCTACGATAAAAAGTCGGAACTTTTCTCCTCTAAACACCATGAGATGTCCACCGAAAATGTCATATATTTGCATTAAATTCAGTTGCGTAAAAATTATTTCATAAAAAAGGTAACAACACAGCCAGATATCCGCCACTGGATTGACGAATTTTCATTAGAAGTATTAAATCAAAAACTTCAATAATAATTATTAGTATGAAAACTGTCAAAAATTTCGAGTTATTCTGATCAGCCAATTTTTAGATATTCAAAAAATATTAAAATTTTCTTAATGCTGGTAAAGAACTTTACCAGCATGTATCTCTAAAGATCCAACGACTCATGTCCATAGGAAGTTTTTCTCCTTAAAACGATAAACGAGGGGTACGTGCAGTAAATAATAGTAAGTTCTGTGGAGAGTAAAGTTGATTTCCATTAGGCTGCGTCCCACGTTTATCGTTTTAAATCTTAAATTAAGTATTTCGTTAACTATTGAAAAATGTAGGTACACTGTGTCCAAGATAAGAATCAATAGCACGGGATCTCGGAAACCGTGGAAGATAGGTACCTACAGGGTCGGTTAAATGGGCGAAAAAGTTACAAAATCAGAAAATCAATGCAATAGCAGAAAGATATTTAAAAAATAATTTGTTATTTTCGAATTATTTAGACAAAAAAAGTAATTATTTGGAAAAACTGCAACCACATTTTAACTGGAGCGATTTATAATTTTTATTTTTTCGATATCAGTGTTTTTTTTTAATCTGACGATTCATATTTGCAAGGTCGGGCTGAACTTCGATTTTTTGAATACGGACCTAACTTATTTATTGTAAAAATTGAAAGAAACTTTAGGTAATTCTGAATTTAATATTATATGACACACATAATAGTGTTTCAAACGTGTTTCGGACTTTATCTATTGACATCATCAGCTTAATTTGACCTTAATACAATATTATGTGCCCTTATTAAACTTCTTGGACTTGTTAGATTGTGCTGACGATGAGTAATATAAGTCGAAGAAGTTTAAAAAGATCTGTATCAAAGTGAAATTAAACTGATAATGTGGACAGCTAAAGTTCGAAACATGTTTGAAACACTATAAATGTGACATATCATTAAATTCATAATAGAAATATCTTTCAATTTTTGCAATAAAAAAATCCAGGGCCGTATTTGAAAATCGAAGTTTAGGCTAGCCTTGCAAATATGAATTGTCAGATAAAAAACTGACATCGCAAAATATAAAGCTTAAAATGTGGTTGCAGTTTTTCTAAATCATCAATGATAACGCCAACAAAAAAAAGAAAAACTAATATCAAATTTTTTTTTATTTCCAAATAAGTGGTTATTTCTCCTTTTTTTTTGAAAACTTTCTCTGTCATTGGATTGTCCTTTTAGTTACCCAACTTTTTTCCCATTTAACCACCCTGTATCTCTCACGGTTTTCGGGATCCCCATGCTCTTCATTTGTCATCTTGGGCAATCAAGGTGCACCGTATATCCTTTTCTATATTGCTATCTCGTAAACGTTTAACATATACAGGGTCGGTTAAATTAGAGAAAAGCTGCGCAATTTTGTGTCCATCTCGAATATGTCAAGACATAGGTACAAGATACCTATCTGTGACCGTTCCTGAAATATCCTGAAAAAAATGATAAATCGAGATTTCTTTCTTATTTTTTCCATCTTTCTTATTATTGGAAATTAATAAATAATTTTTTGTAGGCTTACATAAGTCATCAAAAGCTATCACATTACAACAATTTCGAAAGCCGACTAGATCCCAGAGTATTCCAAAATATTCATAGCCAACTTTCGTTTTTCTTATGGCCGCAATATTAATTTTTTATGTCGTTCGGTATGAAAAAATAATGAGAACCAAAAATTAATAAATTTCTTTTATTAAGTTTAATAATTTTTGTTTTACAAGATTTTTTTATACCAAAAGATATAAAAAACAAAATGGCGGCCATAAGAAAAACGAAAGTTGACTATGGAAACTCTGGGATTTAGTCGGCTTTGAAAAGTTTTGAAACGTCAGATACTCAGATAGAAACCTCAAAAATAAGAAATTCAAAATTTTCATTTTTTTTTTCAGGATATTTCAGGAACAGTAACAGATATCTTGTATGTCTTGTCGGATTCGATATGGTAACAAAATTGCACACCTTTTCTCTAATTTAACCGACCCTCTATGCCATTAGCGTTTGAGATAGTAATATAGAGAATGATATCATTCTAAAGATATTTTCAATAAATTAGGGAAGAAATAAACACAAGCACTTACCCCAAAAACTATAACAACACACAATAAAAATGAAAATATGGCAAAGTAAAGCGATTTCATTTCAATTCCAATTAATATAGACTGTATAGATGCATCTAGGATCACTCTTCAATAGGATAATAACAATATTTGAGATAATCTCGTTTTTATATGTATCGTAATGAAACACCCAAATCCGCAAGAACCTTGACTTTGAATAATTAATTTGCACAATTTACAATAAGTAGTTCAATAATGGCGCAGGTATGTCATATTATTATTATGTATCGGTATATAATTGTAATAATTTTTCCGGGATGTTCATACTGTGTCAAATTATTGTTCTTTTACCTACTTTAACAACATTGTCGCCGTTTAAATACAACAATTTCAGCATCACATTAGATTATTAAAGCTTTGAATTACACGCATTATATATGTATAAAAATATGTACCTAATACCTATGTATACATATTTCGTCACATCTACTAAATTAATTATATACCTACATAAGTACCATTATTTGATTATGAATATTTTATATATTAGGTATGCTCTGATTTTATCTTCATATTATAACAAACATAAATGCATCATAAATGTATATGTAGGTGAATATGATTTGAGATTAGATTTCCTTGACATGAATTATTTCGCTTTAATATCCTTATTAATTTAAAAAATACTAAGGGTAGATGCACACCAGAAACGATCTCAATTTTTTCATCCAGATTAATCTAATTTTGTATAAAAGAACTCTTGGAAATTCCTCAAAGAAATAACTGAATAAGTCCCCCAACAGGAGGATAGGTGGTTCTGGTAATAACATAATCCACCTGTAGGAGCAAATGCGCCGCAGTAGCATCAGCATCAGCATCAGCAGCAGGGTACCGACCGACCAATGAATATGAATGAATCTAAATATGAATTTCAACCTGTTGGAGTCTCTTACTTGCTTGCAGACATATAAAAGAACAAATTGTGGACGCATTGTGGGAATTTTCATGAATAAGCGTCGTGAATAGGGAAACATTTTTCACTATAGGAGATTCTAGTATAATGTGTGTATGTATACGGTAGGGCTGACAGGACTCGGGTCTCTTATGAGAAATTCCTTTTTACATTAACGCTCGCTTAACACCCACGAGCTGTCCTTGCTTAAAGAGACATTTAGTATTTTTTTATATTAGGTAGGTATTATGTATTCAGGAGTCTTAAATTTTATTTTCTCGGTTGAGGGTGCGTTTCATGCAGGCATAAATGAGCGAGGGCGTGGAAAAAATGAAAACATAAAGGTCTAAGTGGGAGAAATTATATAAATTTTACTCTACATATAATAGGTACATACTAGGAATTTTTTATAGAGTTTTTATATCATTATTTTCTTTCGTTTTACTAGTTTTGTGTACTTCCCCTATAAATTTCATTTACAGAAGAAGTGGTGCAATAACGTTTAATAGTTCCTATCTCATTTTTTATTATGAATTTTCTATTGCAGACGCTAAAATAGTGAATTACATAACTAGAGTTGAAAGTGACATTTTTCCGTAAGTGCGAAATTGTCTTTCAACTCGAGTTAATGTACTAAACTTTATCTACTCCCGATATACCTAATTTTAGTATCTAGTACCTAATTTTAGTATCTAGCTTTTCATTTCAGATTTTAGTAATCTGAATATCTGAATAAGAAAATTTACTAATAATCTTTCTTTTGACTTCTTTGGTAAAGTATTTTCCATTGCAATTTTAGTTTGTGCTATTATTTGAGGTGTTTTCCCATTTCAGTTTCACTCTCATTTAATATTTGATAATAATAATAGGCTTCTGCCTAATCTAATAACGTAAAAGATTGATATACATATAAGTACACAGATTACACTTTTTCAATCTACCGAATATAAGACATCAGGAAGTACTATACCTATCGTCCAAACAGCTGACACTGCAAGAAGGTGTTTGGATATGGCGGACACTACACATCCGTTACTAACCAATAATATGACCAATAATATGACGCACTGAACTAATAAAGAGTAAAACTGTGAATGCCTAAACAACAAGAAGTATCGATGTATTAGATGTTTCAATCAAGATGGCATTTTACATCGCGTTCAATAAAACCTGTCAATTGGCATTATAGTCATTTTCGATGCTTTACAATCGAATATTTTAATATATTTTAATATTATAACATTTTCAGTTGTCAATCAATACGAATGACTAATAAATCAAAAACATTACTGAATTAATAATTATGATTTCTGTTAATCAAGAGCTATGATGCAATTTAATGGAAATTATTAAACAAATAATATTAATATAAAATAATAATAAAAATAATATAATAATAAAATATTGCGTGTGCCACTCATTTCGATAATAACAGGTTTGTGAATTTAATACCTATTCTCGCATGCTTGCATTATTTTACATTGAGTATAACCTTCTTAATTATTATTGTTCTACTAAATAGCCGCTACTTTTGACTGATGGTTTATAAGACCGTGTTGTAATGAAAAAACATCACTGTTTTGATTTTTAATTTTCATTACACAACAGGTATATGCAAAAGCTCACTTTCAGGCTATGCAGTAGTTTTGTGATTGTCAACTTTCATATAAGGGAGTAGATAAAATATACAGGCTGATCAGTAACTCGCGCACTCGGAGCATGCTGCGATAAACTTCACTTTTTAAGAGTGGTAAATTTTCTTACTGCAGTGTTGTAAGTTCTTTTCTTCCAAAGATATGACCATTTTTGTAAAAAAAGTTGGCAACCTTGCACAGAACATGTGAATATGTTCGGGTTAGATGGTATTGTTATTATTTTCATTTCCATAGCAACGAAGGCATTTGAATATTTTATATTCTCAGTTGAGTTTAGGCGGTTGCCAAACTGCAAATTTCGTTCAGTTTTAGGTATTTCATCACCCCACTTTCAGATTTAACCCGTCCCAAATCCTGGGTGTTATCCGGAGGCAACTTTCGGGTGTGTAATGCTCTGCTGTTGCCCCAGAGAGAGAAGAGTTTATCCTGTGTTGTGTTGTCTATCCACTAACTCCTCTCAGATAATTGCAAATGACACAAGACATCACTAATCGCAATACAAAAATGTCAAGTCAAGTTAGCACTTGACAGAGAGATAATTGCTAGAAGCTGGCTATATGCACAAGGGTGCCCAAGCCATTAAAGAAGAAGAAGGTATTTCATCAATTTCCAACATTCTCAATTCCTCTGCGAAGAGGTTTTGTAGAAAAAAAATTGATGAAATATATGGTATGCGTTCCAGACATTACAGTAAACTGAATATTTCATTAATTTTTATCGCGGTTATTGAAAAAATGGCCTCTAAACTCGGATGAGGGAAACTCTGTAACTTGAAAACCAACCGTTGGATTAAATTTTTTTTTTGCAGAATATCCTTAATTTTAATGGGCTCTATATCGCCCTGTATTCGGAGTGCGCCGCGAGTTACTGATCACTCTGTATATAAATATTATTTTAATGGATATTTTTTAAAGAGAGACACCTACACGCGAACTGAACTCATCGCTCAACTCAAATTTATATACGCCACTGACTTTTTGTTATTTATTTAACTTTATTTAACATTATGTATTAGGTGTTGTATTTAAAATAACACATTAATAACTCCAATCCTAAAACTAAAATGTTATTAAAATAAATTTTACCACTGTAGAGTGTAAATCTGTAAATATATAGATTGGTATAAGATTTTCTGTAAAAATAATTTTTATAAAAACCTGAAGAAATAATTATTTCGTCTAATTCTTACTCTCCACCTTCTTAAGAGAAAAATTAAGAGACTGGGGTGGTTTAGAAATGTTTGTTTTTTTATTAATCCTCTTAGGCATTCTCGGAATATCTAATAAGAGAATTTATATTTTTATGAGGTGATGTTAATTTACTCGCCCTTGTTCTTTAAAAATTCAACGCTCTGTGAGAGTGAATAAATAATTGTTGCAGCCATTTTTAATGAACCGAACCGAGGCAGACAATAAAAAAATTATATTTTTTTCAGATGGACCTGCAAAGAAGAGGACACGGTGACATTGGACAGTCAAAAGGAAAAACATACTGGAGATGCTATTTCAACGCTGTTACTTGTTTCTAATTTTTATTAATTACTAATCTAATTAATGTTTTATACATTTTTATTTGTATTGTTTTATTTTTTTATTTTAACGATTGTTGAATACAATAGTACGAGTACTTATGCCTATAATTCTTATGAATTTTTTCTTTCTAATCAAAGAACCGTCAAAAAAGATTGATGAACCTAAAATATAATATGTATGTATACTTATCAATTCTAGGTATATAATAACATGAGTAGTCTTATATATAGATAGATAGGTTAATAATATACGTCATTAATTATTATTATTATTATTATTATTGATATTATTTATTTTATGAATGTATTGATTCTTATTGAAAATAAAATAAATATTGTACTGAGAGAGATGATAATTATGATTAATAAATATTTCAGGAAAATCTGCAAATTAATTAATCTGCTGAAGTCTTATTATTAATTATTGTAAGTAAGCACATCAAAAGCAGAAAGAATAAACTATTACTACAATGAAGACTCATTATTTTAATTATTATTATATTAAACGATATTTATCATATTTTTATTATAATATATTTGTTTCCTTAATTATTTTTATTTAATTAATTAATTTACCTTATTAATTATATTTCTTACCATAATTATTAATTAATTTGTTACTTTTTAACTCACTTAGAACAAATAACTCGTGTTCTGAAGAAATTTTCTTGTTCTGATTTTGATTCGAATTTCAACAGTAACGAAAATCTCAAAATTAGTTGTTCGAAACAATTTCGTAAAATTCACACCAATAAAATTTTCTTTCTCAAATCACAACTTCTTACCATAATGCTAAGGAGTCTAAAAATATATTTTTTTGTATTAAAATGAGCAAAGAGTTGTTGAACTTTGAAACAGAGGCAATAACGACGATCTAAACCAACAAAAAAACCTAAAAAAGTAAAGCTTAACTTATAGTTTGGAAAGTGAGTTTGAGATAATAAAATTTAGTCCAGCTAACCGGATCTTCTTTAAATTGACTTACAAAATTTTTTTTGGAAAAAAACTATTTTCAGACTTGAAAGAAAAAAAAAATTGTGAGCTGACCGCACTTTTTGGAATCAAGCGTAGCTTGTTTAGCATAATTTTATCTAGAATTTTATCTAGCAAATACAATGTATAGAAAAATTCGAAAAAAAAATTAGAGATGACCGGACTTTGCAAAAATCGAATTTTAGAGCTGACCGGGTCTTGTTCAACTGAACTTGCAAAAAAATTTTGGAAAAAAATTCAGACAGTAAAAAAAAATCGAGCTGACCGGACTTTGAAAAAATCGAATTTTCTAGTTGACCGGGCCTTGTTCAGCCGGACTTTTTTTTTTTGAGAAAAACAATTTTCAGACTTTAAAGAAAAAAATTCATGAGCTGACAGGACTTGCAAAAAAAATATTCGAGAAAAAAATTCGAACTAGGAAACAAAAATTTCAAAAAAAAATTTGAGCTGACCTGCAGATCTTATTCTCTAAACGGAGTGGTTACAAAAAACATAAATTTAAAAGAAAATTGAGACTAGCAAATTTTCTTAATGAATAGTTTTTGCTCAGCTGACCTGGCGTTGTCTAAACCGGATTTGCAGAAAAATAAATTTCGAGTTAGGCGTAGCGTATAACTGAACTTGCAAAAAAAATATTCAAAAAAAATTATTTCTAACTAGAAGAAAAAATTTCAAGATAAAAATATTTTGAGCTGACGGGACTTTGTCTAATCGAAGTAGCACAATAAACAAACAAAAAATCAAAAAACAAAAATTTCGAACTGACCGGACCTTCTTTAATTCTGTTCAAAGGAGATTCAAAAAGATTTTGGTATACGCTAATAATTAATCTTATCAAGATTAACTATAAAAAGAGGTTGTGACAGTTTTTTGTGCGCGTCAACAAAATGGAACTTTTCGGACGCCCAAAAGTTTCTGTTGGTTTTCCTGATGATTTGAAATTTAATTAACTTAAATGATACAAAAGGAGTATGTTTATTCGCCTTAGTACTTTCGATATATTTTTTTTTGTAACTTATTATATCATATTATAAAAAAAATTAGTCCAAGAATTTTATAAAAATACAAATTTTTGCAGTACTTATGAAAAGATTATTTTATATGTAAAAAATAACTCTAATTTAGCTTCACCTTTAAGTACCTAGTTTTAACCTAGTTCTTCTCCTATTTGAAAATAGTCGTGCCTTATCGTTTTTAACCTCAACTTAATCTCTCTTACCTAATAGTAGTTACTTACATGATTTTATCCAAATATTAGCGGATTTGGTTTCAAGTTCGTCCGCCTACGCCGAATAATTTGTGAGATACTGAACACCATAGAAACGAAAGGTCATTTTTGAATGATGATGGGTTTCTTATTTTGTTTACTTACTGCGTCGTATTGGCTTATGAAACTCTTACAATAATAAGCCTAATAATAACAGCGAAATACGACCTGCATACAGGGTTAGAACTATTTAATGGGGGGACTACAGGGATATCCTAGCCCGTTGAAGATACGAGGTCGGTTAAATTAGAGAAAAGTTGCGCTATTTTATGCATAATTTTATATTTTTAATTATTTAATTATATTTTAATTTTTATATTTTATGTATAATTATTAGAATATGAAAAAAAAAATTTTTCATCCAATTACGTAAATATGAGGTCATATTACTTGCCTTATGGTTTCTTAATTTTTATATGATATTGAATATTAAAAAGTTTTTTTTTAGAAAAAAAATGACTAAGATGTTTTTTTTTTAATGTAATTAGTTTTTCATTTCCATGATTTCATACCGAACGGCATAAAAAAGTAATGGCGGTCATAAGAAAAACAAAAGTTGGCTATGAATATTCTGGAATACTCTGGAATCTAGTCGGCTTTGGAAATTGTTGTAATGTCAAATGGATAGCTTTTGACGACTTATGTATGCCTATAAAAAATAATTTATTAATTTCCAATTATTATAAAAAAGATATGGCTACAATAAAAAATTTAGCAACGACTGAAAATATCCTGATTTTTTTTCAGATTCTTATTAAGCACCAAATTGCGGAACTTTTCTCTAATTGAACCGACCTCGTATCTTCAATGGTTTAGGTTTAGGATATTCCTGTAGTGGCCCATTAAATAGTTTTATCTTTATTGTAAACTAAGAAGCCTAAAATGGAAAATGGAAAAAGGAAAAACCCCTCCAGAGAAGGAAGGTCTCTCGCAACAATCGTTAACAAATTTGAATAGTTTTGTTTCTTCTTAAAGCGTAATATTGGCTATTATTGATAATTTTTGAAAATTATTTGGAAGAAAAAAAGAAAAATCAGACAAATTTTGAACCATTTGTGACTTTTTTACACAAAGCAATCAGAAGACTTTTAGATAAACCATAGATACAATTTTTCAATAAAGTGGAAATATTATCAGTTCTAAGGTTGATCCTTATTGAGGTACACGGAGAAAAATAATATCGCTCCTAAAATAGACCCTCGAGGAACACCAAATAAGACTGAAATTAGATTTGTTATCCATAAAAAAAAATTCTGTTGAGATTTTGTTTTGTGGTAGATTATTTCTTCTTGAGTCCGAATGACATGATTTTTTACTGAAGCTCATTATACCAGTACACTCTTCTTCGTTTGGAAAGAACGCTGCTGTCACCAAGACTTCATTGCTCATCATTTTTGCTAAAAGTAGCTACTACTCTCGCACGATTAAGACGAGTATATAACTAAACTGTAGAAAGTTTTTGGTAAGAAGTGAATCAAAGTTTCTTCTTCTTAATTATTTTCGCAACAGTTTGAGTTTAGGTAGAATAACATTTCTTCGTTCCTAAACTTCATGGGCAGACATAAGAAAATCTCAGGAGACAGTAAGTATGTAGGTATAAAATTATACTTCTTGAAACTACCGGAAAATAAGAAGACTTTCACCTACTTTTCTTTGACACGTTACTTTTAACTATCTACATGGTGAATCAACTTGATTTAGACAACTCGAGGGAAGGGTATGTAGATCTCGTCAAGACGAAGTTTATTAAAAAAGTTTTTGGATTTGGATCCTCGTTGGCCCTGAAATATGGCTTTCGATTTTTCGTTATTTTGGCTCTAGTTCAGGCATTTTCGAATTTTCAACTTTCATGTTGAGGCCAGTTTTTATCTCTGTTGAATTCAAAATGCGACAGGAAAATTTTTTTCCAAAACAAGAAAAAAATCTAAGCTCGATAACTTTAAAATAAAAAATTCTACTTGACGAGATCTACATGACCTCTCGTTATCTAAATCGAGTTGATATACACCCTGTATGATATGTAAAAGATCATCCAAGCAATTTTGGTTAATAGGTACTTTGATTAGGGAACTTCTGCAGGAGGATCAAACAATCATTTTCGCCTTTATTATACATTTTTATTGTTTTACTGTTTATTTTAAATGTTAAGCTTAATAATTGCATTTTAAACAGTATACAAATTCGACAGATAAAATTATAATAAAAAACTCTGCTCTTTTATATAATTGCCGTTGAAAAGAAATGAAAAAGTTTTTTTTATATAAAAAGAAACCTGTAAGTCTAACTCCTAAAATCAATGAATTTTAACACCATCTCCGCCAGATGGAGTTGCTAGCATTAAAATATATTGCTTAGTTATTAATCAATGTTACTATTTATCGCAATGTTGTCCGATGAAGCAATTTCTCCTCAGAATGAGGGAGAAATTCTTTCATTTCGATTAAAAAATCTTATTTCAAGAAATCAAAATCAGTAATGAAAAAAAAATCAATAATATATAGGTTAAGTTTGAGTTTCCGTCACACTCTGGCCTTGGATTCTCTCACGTCTAAAGCTCTCTGCAGCTGAATGAATAATTAAATTATTGCGGAGAAAATCCGACGGCGGGTAATGTGAAAGCATGCTGGAGGATATGTCTGTTTTCCATTATGAGGGACCTTTTCCTCGCTAAATTTGTTTAAGTAAATGAACTTCAAGCCCAATTACCTCAACTAGCAAATGATAATATTGAACGTGACAATAAATACGAGTACAACTCGGTTCCAATTTACTTACTTACCTATGCACTGAAGCCAGATCTTCTATACAAATGTATATACCTACCTCCCGTCTTGATTGAAAAAGTCTATCATTAAGTCATAGATCATTTAATCTGATCAAATAATTGTTATTAATGTGTCGGTGATTCCCTGCCTCGTTCTAAGAAAAAAGTTCCTATATTAACCGCAAATGTACCGTTTCCGAGATATATGGTGTCAATTTTTTTTCAGTTATATGAAGATATCTCAGGAATCGTTTGAGATATTACAGTACCTTTCTGTACATATTTTGTCGTTATTATTATCTACTATTTTCAGATTAATTACTTTTTTATGTGACACTTAATCAAATCCTAATATAAAATTTCAAAAACAAGTACATAATGTTTTTTTCCGCAACAAAATAATATTATAACGAGGCATCATGCACTCGCGAATAATTCTAAATTCGTATTGTTTGTTTACTTTCTCAATGATGACTCAGCCAGTCACGGAAATGCCACCTTCGCGACAGTTCCAGTGACATGACAGGAGTGACACACCGCCAGGCCGGTTAAAGAGAGCAACTGACAGTGCTACTAAATACCAGAATGGATCCGCATTCTACGCATATTCGAGATTGCATGATACTTTCCGTGAGCTATCAGACATTTGTAGCAATTACGGCCAACGGGTATAAAAGAGGAGCTATCGGCACTCTAGTCAGTTGGTCGTATCTTGAATGTGAATGAAAGTTGAAGTATCACAGAGTGAGGAAGGCGTATAGTAAAGTGATAATAAGTGAAAGTGAAGTGAAAGAGTGGTGTAAGGGCATCCTTTTTATGTAGAAAACATTGACAGTTTAAAATGTGCTTTCACAATACCAATTTTCAAGTATCGTAGAAATTAAAGGCAAAAAATTATCAAAATTTTGAAGTAGGTACGCCTAAAATATACGCCACTGCCATATGGAATGAAATTTAAGTAGCGCCAAGTAAATAATATTAATGATAAGATGTGCACAAAAATTCAGTTTCATATCTCACACGGATTCTGAGATATCGTCAAAACTTAAAGAATTTTTTATACCCTCTCGAAAACGGTGGGTTTATGGACCATGTTAATAGGAACTTTTTTTCTCAGTATACCTACGCGCCAAGGAATCACACCTTTCATTTTTCGAGACATGTTTTGAAACACCATTTTTATCATTTTTTACAGAGTTTACCATTTTTTTTTATTGACCATTTAGTGCAAAAATCGCTTTTTTGTAATTGTGATTATAAAAAAAAAACTGATAGAGCAATGTGAATGGTCCCAATGGACGAATTGTACAGAAATAAAATGCAAATAAAAATTTGAGCTGAAACAACCCGATCGGTTCACTATTAGGGACATAATCGCAAAAAACCGAAAGTAGAGTTTTCTTTTTTTTTTTTATTCATAACGTCGCCATTTTTTGAGTTGTTATGCAGGCTCTTTGCGAGATAGTCGATATTAATAGGTACCTCCTGTGTGCAAGACCCAGACACGGTCGGATAGTTAGTTTTCTCATAATTGCAATCAGAAGTTTTTCATACCAATTTTGTAGCAGGGCTGGATTCTCTGAAAGTCGTCCGATTCGAATTTATCAAACGGATGTGGAAAGTAGAAGCTATAAAACGTCAATAAATTCTGAAAAATAGTTAAAAATTGCGTGCAAACATGAGCGAAAACGGCCGAGCGCGATGGTTGAGGAGTGGGAGTCGAACAGAGAATGTGGGGAAGGCGCCCAAATATAGTAATACCAATAATATAGTAATTAAGATAGTCCAAACCCTAAACTTTTTCTGAGATAATCAAATTTGAAGATTACTTACGTGTAGCGCGCTTGAATTATTTATGCACCTTCCCCTCATAATATGCTGTTCTATTCTCACTCGAAGACCATTGACGCGCGCTCGGCCGTTTTCGCTAATGTTTGCGCGCATTTTTTTTTACCCATTTTCAGCATTTCAATGGAAAATGAAGATTCGCTGTTTAACTGAACATTTTTACTTCCCAAATCCGGTTGATAAATTCGAATCGGAACATCTCAAGAGCATTCAGTCGCGCTGCAAAATATGTTATGATTGTACTTCTGATTGCAGTTAAAACTAATTATCCGACAGCGTCTCGAATTTGCACACAGCAGTACCAATCAATATCGACTATCTTTCAAAGATAAGATCATTATACATACATACAACTCAAAAAATGGCGACATTACGATTTTTTTTAACGCAATTTTTCCGGTTTTTGAGGTTTTCTCCCTTAATAATGAACCGATTGGGTTCTTTCGGGTTTCAATTTTTTGTATTTCAATTCTCTACGATTCGTCGTTCGTCTATTGGGACTAGAATAGGGTAGTAAACTCGACAGAATGAGAATGAAATGGTGCTGTGTGTTAGTAAGATACGTTATACTGATTCAAGAAGGACGAAACCCATGTCTACAATTTCTGTAATCACACACAGTGGTACCAACGGATGGTATGCTGTTTTGCATCTGTTTTGCAGTCATGGGGGGAGATGCAGTGCACTAAGTTGTTGACAATCATTTTGGATGCCTGTGGTGTATCTTATGGTGTAAACTGGACCCCCAGTGCATTAAAAAAAAATATTATTCCTCTCGTGCCGTGTTCAAGATACATTGAACTTATGAGTACCAAGTAGGAGGACACACATGTCTGTCTAAACTTTCCACCTCTAACTCACAGAGCGTCATCAATGAATACCATATTATGGCTTTGCAATACCTATATTTAGATTTAGATTCATCGTGAGTGGGCCATTGTGACACTGAGTGTAGTTCCCCCCTGTGTGCGTGGACGTAGGCGATGGCTTATGGCTTTGTGACACCTCCACTACGACCGTAGGTCTATTGTGGCTCACATCTAAAATCGTAGCACGACTAAAATTAGTCGTGCTACATTAGCCCATCAGGTCAGCCTCTTTAAGGAAGCTGACCATCTTGACTGTTGTTAATGTATCCAGGTCCTTCGGGGTGAGAAAGTCTCTCCCGAAGGTTTGTAATCTGGTTATTCGTCTTCCTTTTTTTCAGGGGAGATTTGTTTCTCCTCCTGATCCATCAGAATCGAGCTGGTACTTGTAGTAGAATTAGAACCGATCTCCATTAGCTTATTCACTTGCCTGGAGATCGAGGTTTTGGCTGCCATCGTCAGAGCATATTTATTTTACATATTTCACAGATGGACCAGGAGTGGCTGGGAAAAATTGGTCCACTCCCAGCATAGACCGCATGCAAGGAGTAAGGCTCGATACAACGGGGTGCGCCAGGTGCCCCCAGATTATGTTTGCCGCTAAGACTAAGCTACTCACAGTCGTGCATCTCTTCGGCGCGCGAAATACCTTGAGATTATAGAAATACCTACTGTTAGTTACTGTCATACCACAGAATAGACTAATCATTATTCTATTCTGTGGTCATACACTGCATACTGGTTATTTATCTAAATATTTATTTACGCACTTAGCTTGTAACACTACTTTCTTATTTACATAAATTAGTAATTAGTATTTATTTCTAAACACATTTAATAGCATTATAATTATATTATATATTCAGTATTTATTTTATACGCCCCTTCATCTACATCTCAAGACACTTCCTCAGGCAGTGCACTTATACAATCACAGTTATATGTATTCTGAGGTAGTAGAAATATTCGAGATCCTTAGCCTGGAATTTTATTACGGTGAATTTATTTGTAAATTTTTAAAAGAAATTAATGAAACGCTATCTCCCACAATTATCGTTGTGGTGGCAATGAAGTCGTCACTTTGGCGCCTCGATGACCGACTAGAAGAGAAAATCTGAGATATGACAATAATGCTTGAAATAGTTCCAGTTCTAGTTTTAGTTCCACTTCTAGTTCTAGTTCTGGATCCAGTGGTGCTGATAATAATCAAAATTTTACCCTGAATAATTTTCCACCCAACTTAAGCACAACACAACTGGAAGGGAAAGGGTGATACAATTATTATTGTAGGGCGAGAGAATGTCATACGAAAATTATGCATCATATTTCACAAATATCCCTTATATTTGTGTTCTTCGGAGTTGGGTAATTTGTTTTATGGAGACGAGGGCACGTTAATAGACTTTCCAGAGTTAAATTGTTTTAAATATCCAACAATATCAAATCTTCGCCCTCTATTAATCAACAAGGGACAATGTCAAAACTTTTACAGTAAGTGCGTCTCCTAATAAGTGTCTACATCGAATTTTAATACTTGTTTGTGACGAATTAGTACCTCGATAGAGCTGTTTAATTGATTTATATTTTGATCCTGGAGCGAGCGGTAGCTCAGTGGGCTAGAAGAGCACCCTACTAATCCGTTGGCGCTTATATCATCGCGTAGATTGAAATCCCAGTCCTGCCTTGGGTGATGTGTTTTGGGCTGGTGTCTTGGGTGAAAAAACTATTTTTATATTAAAAATGTGTCTGTGGCTGAGTGAGCTAATTCTCGAAGCCAAATTACCAGAGTGGAGCGACTATGTCGTACCTGCACGGTTAAGACCGATGCTCCCATTTTTTTTTATGTATTTTGCAGGTATCAACAATTATTAATTTTTTTTAATTGAAAATGAACATTCACTGCAGGGAAATCCCTATGACGTTCTGGGAGCGGTGCATGAGCGAAGATGTCGATTCGCGTTCGCTCTGAATCATTGTATGTTGTATTCGTCGGAAAACACGTCCATTGGAACGCTATTCCAAAGTGATGCGGTTCTATACATGAAAGAAATCTGAAATAGGGTGGTACGAGGTGTAACGAGCTGAACCTGATAAGGATGAGCGTCTGCGGCTCGACGTGTATTTCTGCCCGGTCTTTTTCTAGGTGGGATGAAACGGGGGAGGGGGGGGGGGAGGGGCCCGTCTTTTGAACACAAATCTGGGTCCACTATCAAGTGGATGGCTCTTTTCTGAATGGAGCCTAGTAATATCCATTTAGGAGCTCCAGTTTAGTAGCTGAGCTCGAAACATGTGAGCAGTACTCCAAGGTTGGTCGAATTCAAGCCTTGTATAAGAGGAGAAGCTGTTGTGGTGTATAAAATTTCTTCGTGCGGAAGAGTGTTCCAAGTTTTTGAGAAGCACTCTTCGCCAGACCTGCAACACAAGACATGTTTGCTCCGAGGATCACGTCAAGCAAACTAAGAGATGACGATGGAGTAAGAGAATCTCCCGACATCACCATATCTGGGTCCAAAACGTTGGCCTATTTGGAGAAGATGACTTCCTGAGTTTTTCCAGCATTAAATTGAGCTTGGTTTCTATCGCCCCAAGCTAGAATCTCTTGTATGTCATTGTTAAGTATGGCAACTTCTAGCTCTTTGAGAGTACTGCGTCGATGGCAGATCTAAGGTATAAGTTCGTGCATCTAAGATATAATAAGATATCAGTATACTGTTATCGGCAAAACTGTATATTGGGATTTTTGTTGTTTCAAGCAAATGGTTGATAAATATTAAAAAGAGAGTCGGAGATAAAATGGATCCTTGAGGCACACCGGCATTGATGGCAAAGGTTTCAGAAAGAACTCCATCTGACTGTTCCCTGTAATGAGCGATCTCCGAAATAACTTGCAAGCAACAAGCAAAATTTCTCGGGCATACCATACGCCTACTCTTGCAGTTTTGCCAACAATCCATCATGCCGGACACGGTCGAAACTCTAGAAATATCAAGCGCAACCCTTCGAGATTTCCCATGGTGTTCGATTGCGCTGTTCATAGCGCTGGGTGACATAGGTGAGGTCACCAGTCAGTTGACCTTTGTTTGCAGAATCCGTATTGGCGGTCGCTGATTATATTAGCTCTTTCCAAGTACTTTAATAAAAGATGTTGGTTAATAGCTTTCACAATAACAAATTGGATATTACTGAAAGCAGTGCCACTGGTAGATAGTGATTTGGTAAGGTCTTTTTGCCTTTCTTGAGAATAGGTTGGATCCGTGCACATTTCCAGCAGGAAGGAAATATTCCTTTTTTATGCGACAGATTGAAAAGTCGACAGAAAACGGATGACAGCTCAGTGGTGCATTTTTAAAGTATACGATAACAGGTACGTCATCGGGCCGAGAAGCTTTGTTGGGGTCTAAAGGTGCCTCTCTACCAAAGCAACACACAGGAAAATTTGGTTTTTATTTGTTGCTCCTTGTTCCAAATTTTAGGAACTTCGAGAAACAAGTGCAAAATATTGCGTGCAAACAAATGGCAACATACAACAAGCAACAACTTCTAATAGCAACATCACGGAACATTGAGCAACGTACTAGGAACATTCGTAAACATTTCGGAAATTTGGAACAGAAACATAAATGTTCCCCTTTGTTGCTTTGGTGGATACGTGTCTTAATAAGGCTAACACAATGTGCTTTATGTTATGCTGTCGGAAAACAATGGCTGACATTTTGGGCTCCACGGATGGTATCATTGGCGGAGTTCTACCCTGAAAGTCGACGGAAGAGTATATGAAAAAAATACTCCCGCCAACAAGTTCACCTTCTCAGTAGCCGTGGATGTGATAGTCCCGTCTATTCGTGTAAGTGATGGAATCGTGGATCTGGTGAAGTTCTGGCTCACTGCCTTGATGGCTGACCAAAAAGATTTCGAACCATTAGGGCAGGAGAGAAGTTTATTCCTAATTCTAAAACAACGAAACGTGTTATAATGGAGAATCAACGTGATTCATCAAAGTCGCCTGTTTTTATCTCAGAAATAGAAATTTGACTCCTTTTAAATACACCGCCATCCAAAGAAGCATATTGGTAAAATGAACGGGATCTGTTGAGAGAAAATATTATTTTTCATTTTCATGGATTTTGGGAAGAATTTTTCAAGAAAGCACCTAATGAAAGACTCTGGAGAATCTGGAGATTGCACCGACCAAGTTGAAAAATCGCAGCTCACCCCCCAAAATAAGTCTCATTGGAAAAAAAATTGCAGAGAAAAACAATTTCTCAGTCTAAGGAAAAAAGTCTCAAGAGCTCACCGGACTTCGCGGAACCAGACCTGCAAAAAATTCAAGCCAACCGGAGCCTATGTACCTGGCACTAGCATCGGCAAAAAAAACCTGAAACGAAAATCTTTGAGGCCTAAAGCTCTACTGAGTATGTCAGCCGCAATTGTAACCGACCAGAATCAAGTAAATTCTCTTGGACCATGTCTTCTAGTACACTTAAATTGACACTTGGTGCGCTGACATAGAAGCGGATAATTTCTAACATTAAATCTTACTAATAAAACACGTTTATAAGAGAATTTGTATAAAGATTCCTAAATTGAAAAGGAGTAAAACTCTTTTGTTGTTTCAATTTTTTTGCTTGTTAGGCGAGTAAATTGGCCCTCGCCCCGTTAGTTCCTCTCCAATCCTTATACTATAGATGTTTACAGTAAATAAAGAGTACCTCTGTCGGATTTAAAAATGCTAAATCGATGAAAGCGTATACCTGAGAGGTGCTAATGGAGGATTTCAGCATAAATCAAGCCTTTGACGTTTGACGTATGTCAAGTCTCAAATTCACGAATAATAAGAGAGGCCTGACGTGTAACGACTTTATTCCGTTTGAAATCCCAGCTTCCGACGTTCCCAGTCACAATCAAATACATTTAGGGAATAATTTATGCGCTCGATCATTTTCGGCCTGTAATTTGTCACCATTTATCTACTTGTTGCTCGTTTTCCAGTAACCATGCCGCTGGCACTCCCACGCTTATTCTTGCATTTACAACAACAGACTCGATTTGCCTTCGTTAATTGACTGTGAAGAATTTATATAATTTTTTGTCTAATTATGAGAGAGACGAATATTAACGAATTTTAGACGTCCCAAGAAATTCGTTATTCTTCTCCGAAAATCCAGGAGAGCGAAGTCAGAACTCATGTGCTCCCGGATTTAAGAGCCTTGCTATAAAACAGAAATGACTTTAAGATTGAAGCCTTAAATGCGCGACTCTTTTCCGCTTGCATGTTTAGATTGCACAGTGACTCTTAACCACGGCTCTTAACAATATAGTGGTGACAATAGATGATATCTGCGGTGTGGTGCCGATAATTATTATCGACGATTTGATGCAATATATCAGTTTTGTTATCACTCAGTGGAGCAGTCACCGATTATCAAACAAATACGTGACAAATTTTTCGGTAGATGGCGCATAAACTTTTTGGATCATAGAAATGTGACTATACACCTGTGGGCTTTTTTACCATTGCCATTTAACCAACCCAACCGCATTGTGAATGTTTAATATATTCATGTAGGAAGTATCAAGTTTTGTAGCGTAACGGAGAGGACCCGGGCCCGTTGCTCTGTGGCGAAAAGCTACCGTGATCGTCTATTTACCTCTGGGTTTCCCCTAATAGGACCGCTGTGATTTCTTTCGTTGTGTTTATTTATCGTAGTTACCCCCGCTCGTTGATTGAGGTATGCCAGGATTACTATGACCGAAACGGTTGCGCAAAGAACCTACTGTGGTTCATTGTATCTCGGTTGATTGGGAATTCCTTCCGGAAAAGCGGGGAAATTTACTGATACTTGTTGTTAACTGTGGACTTCCTATCAGATGTCTAAAAGCGAATGATGAGCGAGAGAATTCGTTTGCAAGAGCGTAAAATGGTGAAGGGCGAGAGGGGCTGTGATTTAGCGAAGATAGATATATTTCATATATCTTTCAAACTTCTATCTATTTCAGAAACCATTTTTTTGCACCCCTGTGCTTTCTTATCATTTCGTTTTGCTTTTGTTTCATTTCTTTGATTTCATTTCAAGCATCAGTTTGAATTAATTAAAGAAGACAACCATTTTTTACAGGTTATTTATTCCTGACCTGGGTTTGATTTTCCTCCTAGCTATCTCTCGATTTCCTATACCGTGATGAAGTAGGTACCTAATAATTATTGGTACTGCCGTCTGTTTCCTTACTAATGGTTTTGCCTGATTTAAAATGGGACCTGCATACGTGAATGTTGCGAATCGGTTTAATTATTTATTTTTGTGGATTTTGTTTCGAAGAGAGATCTTCCCTGAGTATTTTCTCAATGGATTTTCCGTAATTTGTGAAGGAAATTCCTTCAGAATAGGCGCTTTGCCATCTACTAGTGAATTGGTTCGAAGAAGTTTTGCCAATGGTGAGTATTGAGTTCGAGATGCAAATAAATTGGATTTTCACGGGATAGATAAAGGAAATTCGACCGGAGTCCGCTAAGCCATCTCTGGTCGAATTTTATTGAGGAAATTTAGAATTGTGATTTGAAATTGGCGTGAAACGATATTTGCCCTTTTTGTGTTTCCAACTGGAATTTTTCCAAGGTAGATAAAGGAAATTCGACCGGAGTCCGCTATGCCATCTCTGGTCGAATTTTATTGAGAAAATTTAGAATTGTGATTTGAAATTGGCGTGAAACGATATTTGCCCTTTTCGGGTTTTCAACTGGAGTTTTTCCAAGGTAGATAAAGGAAATTCGACCGGAGTCCGCTAGGCTATCTCTGGGTACCGTCTGAAGGGTTAGGAAGTCAGATTTCATCTGCTCGAAAGCTGATCTCAATCTGTCTGATCTGTGATATGACGTCTGCTTTTATAGAAGCAGTGGCCCGCTTTCTAAACACAACACGCAACAATGAACCTTATTGGCACCGTTGATTTCTTGTGTCTGTTTCTTATCATATCTCACTTGTCTTAAGATTTGGCAAGTTGACCTCGTGGCTACCTTACTAAATTGTCCTGAACTTCAACTACCTAAATTTTCCTTAAAATCGGCCGACGCGTTCTGTACCTTTCCATTGTGCCTAGCTATTATAATTACACCGGCTTAACTTTCATCTCGCATTTCCACCTGCTTGCTATTTCGGGATCGAGATAAGCTTTTGGCTATGGTCGTTAATTTTTTCGCTTTATCGATTGGAGAAATTTTCATTATCGTGGGTGAAATACTTAGCGACTGACTATTGTCTTTGCAAGGAATTATTGTTTAATTTACAAATCTCTTCACCCGGTCTGTATCTAGGTCGTTTATTATTTCACTCGATCCGAGGGTGTCTCATAATACATCTACCAACATCTGGTGAGTTTCTAACATAGCTTTGCCGGTCTTTCGGATGTCTTCTTACAACGCTGGAATGTTACTAGCTAGAGTATTTCTCTTTTATGAATATTTAATTTGCTGACTTCAATATTTCATTGGATTTTAGGGCGCGTAGTTGCGATTTAATTTCCTAACAATTTTACCTTTAGGTATTTACGTACCTATTCTTGCACTGTTTGCTTTTTCGGTTTGGGTTGATTTAACGAGGGAGATGGAAATAATTTCCTTATCATCCTACCTAGGTGCGATCTATTTCAGTAGAATGCTTCAACTTAGAGGACCTCTTACAAGCGAGCTTAGATGCGCATTTATAACCTATAGTTTCTTCTAAAGAGAAGAAAAGAATCACATTCCAAGCACGTCCAACAACAATAACCTCCTTTTACCAAAAAAAGTTGCAATAGGGTAATTTATCCAGGCATTTTCAGATACAGTGCTTCCTCCTAAGAAGATCATTCCGTCACTGCGTGATTGTGAATCCCGTTCTAGAAGATAGCTGGATATCAATAAGGCTCCAGACAGGTGTAGAAGGGCCGATCGTCTAGGAACGATGTCAAAATTTAGAAAGACAGAAAAATATCTTCATAGAAATATTAATTTCTGCTCTTCGCCTTGGAAGGGTGATAATTCTCAGGTAATTTCTGAAGATGACCTATTTTTTTAGAAACACATAAGGTATAGATTATACAGGGTGTTTTATTAGCAAAAGAAAATTCAGGTCCGGACTTATAAAAAAATTAATAAATGTTACTGTACGTAAAACAACAGAATTTTCCAAATTTGTTTTGATATTTTAAATTAGCGAGAATTTTGAATTAAACAATGTACTTTTTGTAGTTCCGCATCCGATTTTACGAGTGGAATTTTCATCTCGAAGTAAGATTTTCGCTTAAAACTGGTTCATGGCATTCAAAAATGTTAATTTTATTAATGAATAAAGAACATAAATTATTGAAGTCTATTGAAATTTGCGAGTGATGTCTGTCAGTACTTCTGTATCTCGTTAAACTGTGTCAAAATTTGAATACTAGTCCGTTCCAGAACAAATATTGAAATTTTTGTTTTTTTGCAACACCCTGTATATTTACTGCTACATTCTACAATCATTGAAGAGGAATCAAGTAATGGTAAAAAATGATCAAAATGAAAATACAGCAAGAGTTGGTTATAATGTTATTTACGCGTTTCGCCATTGTTTAGCGAAAATAATAAAAAAAATATCTCCCACATCCAACACAAAAATTACTTGTAGATTAACTTTTTGTAAATGGACGGGTTTACTATGCATAAACATGTAGCACAAAAATAGCGAGTAGGTATGTTTTTACAATAATTAATAAATGATTGGTACATAATACTATTACAAGTTTTGTTATACAGGGTGTTAGAAAAATTAACAAAAAATTCAATATTTTTGTTCTGATACGTATCTGTATTCAAATTTTTAAAGAGTTTAATGAGATACAGAAGTACTGCCAGTCATTATTCGCAAATTTCAATAGACTGCAACGATTTATGTTCTTTATACGAGTACATAAAAAAATTATTAACATTTAATTAAAAATTCTCGCTAATTTAAAACACCAAAACGAATTTTGAAAATTCTGAAGGGCGTTGTTTTACGAACATTAACATTTATAATTTTTTATAAGTCCGGACCTGGATTTTTCTTCTGACTATTATGTGAAACGTTTGTGCAGTGAAATAGAAACTTTTAAAATAATTTCAAAAAATTATGCAGAGTGGTTCGTTAGTTATGGCCTTCGAAAGAAATTGGCGATATCCATAAATCATCCTGTATCTATGTTACTAATGACGTGAAACCCATTAACCATGGGTTTTTTAGAACCACCTCGGTGTCCTCTATCCACAGTTACCGTTTGTTGGTTTACCAATGAAACACTCTGTAGAGGTTAAAGTTTGTGCCTTGAGGTAAGGAAGCTTCTATTAAAGATATTGAAGACAGTCCCAAAAAGCAGCCTAATAATTATTACTGATACGGGAAGATACGATGGCACATGTTCGAGACGTGTCAAAATTAAAATTGAAAATGGTGGATCTTCCTTCTAAGGGTTAGACCATCTCTAAAATCCATGCAAGTTATCTACCTTCTTAAGAAAGCAAATTTACGGGTTCACAAGGTAACCTTATCTCTCAAGATAATAAGAGATACATTTAGATAGAATTATTATTATTGTGAGTCAAAGAAATAAACTGAATAAACTGAAGCTAATTGCTGAGAGCAGTTAACCGGTTATTAAGAAAGCATCCCAATAATTAGAGACACCGACGCGGGGGTGTCATAATGACATCTATAATAATAATATAAAAATATTCCTAATTTAATAACTCATTTTTATTGTCAGCGATTAATCTTTATTAAATAAAAAATAAAATAATACTCAGGAGTAACATTTAGCCGACATAAATTTTATACACACCAATAAAATGCGTGTACTTAAGACAATTTAAGCGACATTTTCTTGACAGTTCTGATGACGTTATATGGGAACGAGGCGGTCGTTTGGTTTATGTTTTATTGCAGAGGCAACTGGTGAAATTGTTCAACCCTTAAACTATTATCGCTCGCTCCACCAACAGAGATGCAATTTATTTACTTAACTCTCCAGGTACTTCGAGATGTTCACCTAAGTTCCGGATTGAATAACATTGTTAGAATCTTTGCCTTGCTTGACGTGGAAAATTTATTGAACCACCAGTACGAAGTTTATGATAATAATACTCCTTAAAATAAAACAACTTTAAAGCAAGGGAAGGTTATGTATAGCTCAGCAGGAAGTTATCCCATTTAAATATTGATCCCAGATTTATTAATAAGAAATTTTTTTTTTATCAAAGAGAGCTTTTCTCAATTATAATTTTAAGATAATTCAAGAATTATCTTTTATAATAGATTTAAGTAATAATAGGATGAAATAATGGTTAATTTTTCAACCCTGCTGAATTAAGAGTTGATAAAAACTAATCCTTTCAGCTTTTAACCTCTTATAAAATTAGATGAAATTTAATCACGTCGTTCTTTAAAAAAGTACTCCCCGAGATCATAACAATGATTCCAGGAATTCTAATAAGAGTATACAGAGTGATGGATCAGAGCTCGGAATTAAATCTAAAAAATTGATGCACTAATTAATCGTTCCAGGAAATTGTTGCGCAAGAACCGCCGCGATAAAATTGAACAAGTGGAACAGATAATAATATAGGCACCTAATTGGAATCCTCAGGATTAACCGGCTACCCGTTCACGATCCTTTGCAAACAATTAAGCGAAACAGCTGTAAAATTCACACAATTCCACCTGAAACGCTTAATTCCTAAACACCAATCAAACCTACTGATTTGAACTCTATCTATCTAATAAACGATACTTCTGCATTTCTCTTACATTTACATGTATTTAATGAAAAAGTCTATTAACATTTTATTACTTTTTATACACTTAAACTTCACTAATCCCTGTTCCTCAATCTATATGCTAAATAAAATCGTTGGAGACTGACTCACCCACCACCTATCAAGCTACAGATCAAACCGTTTGGCAACCTTTCATTTTTAAATTTATTGTATTTTCGTAAGTTCGAGTCTATCCCCATGAAATTCACAAACCCTTTAACAGTAAAGTGCAGGCGTGGTCAATGAACATTGCAGTTTCATTCCGCAGACCATGGTTCGAGTCCCGCTTAAGACTCGCTTTTTTCAGTTTTTTTACGCAAATCGGTTAAAAAATGTAATTCAAAAATGGTTGCATGTCCATAATAATTTTGAAATTTATACAGACAGAAAAGTAGATATTACACACTTATTGACCTCCAGTGAAAAGTAAGAATTCATGATTCACCGAAAAGAAATTATGGTCCTTGATTTTTGGAATCGCATTAATTAAAAATAAAATTCTGAAATAAAAATGAAAATAACCCTAAAATTCAATTATCAACAAATTTCTTTAGTTAAAACCAAAACTTTTATTTAAAGGATTTAAAGTATTTAAAATTATATACTTAAGTAGAACTCTTTATCCTCTTCTAAGATCAAGAGTGTTTAATAAGACGGGTTTAACAAAATTATACAGGATGAGACGATAACCTTAGGGCATTCATAAATGGAAAGGTCACACCCACGGATCCAACATGTCAACACACGCCTCTTCTACCTTCGTGTTTTTTCGACGTCACCTCGGGAAATTATAGAAGAAGATTTTCCAGGTTTAAAAGTAAGAAGTCTTCGGGCTTGGACGAGATTCCCTCCTTTGTTGCCAGGCACTGAATTCCTGATCTTGTTAGCCATTATCTGAAACTTACAACAGCTCCTTTCAGACTGGTTTATTCCCCGAAGATAAGGCAGCGTTAGTTAAGCCCATTTTCAAAAAGGGCGACGTCAAAAAACCCGGAAACTACCAATCAATTAATTAGTCTACTATCTGTATTTGATAAAATGCTTGAATCCCTTGTCTCTTCTCGTCTTATTGACTTTCTAGACAAAATAAAGATCCTTTCCCGCTCCCAGCACGGTTTTCTTAAAAACAGATCTACCCAGACAGCTCTTGTGGAGCTTACGGACTTCATATCTCAGGGTTTGGAGGAGGGGATGCGCACTGTGGGTTGGCTTTTGGATCTCATCAAGGCCCTCGACAGTGTCGACGGTGTGTGCCACAAGTGCCTCCTTCGGAAACTGGAGAATGTCGGAGTTCGTTGTTTGTCCCTTTCTTGGTTTACCAGCTACCTACAGGGAAGAACACAGGCGGTTCAGATTACTGGGTCTGATGGCCGACCTGTGCGATCACCTTCTGATAGATGCCGTTCAACTTCCATTGAAAAGAGCAATTTTATGACTCATGATCAATAAACTAGAACTAAACTTAGAAAAAACTGAGATGATTGATTTTCACTCTAGCCGATCACGTCTTCCCCCTTTACCCTCCATACCCACCGACGGTGCCTTGATCGAGCCGAAGGATGTCGTGAAGTTTTTGGGCTTTTTTTTTGGCCACATCGACCAGAACCTAAACTGGTCGGCTCACACAGACCATTTATGCCGACGCATTGCTATTGTCTGCTTCCTTCTCAGACGCCTTCATCACACGGTGCCTTGACCCCAGTGGAAAAAATATATTGGTGCTATATTGGCTGAATATTGGACGATATTGGTTAAATATTGATTACCTATATTGGGCCAATATCGAAGTGTTAACATTTTACAATAATTAGCCAATATTGTTTTGCAATATTGGGCCAATTTTTCAAACCAATATTGGATAAATATTAGGACTTCAATATTGGATACATATTGTACTGCCAATATTGGATAATTATAGGACTTTAATATTGGATACATATTGTACTGCCAATATTGGATAAATATAGGACTTTAATATTGGATAAATATTGTATTGCCAATATTGGATAAGTTCCCCCCCCCTGAGAATCAACATTATAGGCAAATAAAAACATATACTGCGTATAAAATGATGCGCTTTATTCGTTAATAAATTTAGCATAGATATGTACCTAAGTTATAAGTAGGTACATTGTATTGTAATACAAAATGTAGACACTACATATTTACAAAAACTAGACATTTTCATCAGGGCGGGCCCTCTTTAACACTCTTTCTCTCCGTCCAGCTTCTTGATCGCCAGCAGTAGCCAAGCCAAGCAAGCTCCCACTGACTTTAAAATGTTCGCCTCGGTTGCATCTTGAAACTTAATTCTGATGGCTTCTGAAAGAATATCATATGCATTAATTCAGGACATAAAATTCATATAAAAATGCCTACTTATGAGCGCTGAACAAATTTTCAAAACAGAAAAGTTTTTTTATTCTGTCTTCCCTGCATGGACTCATTGGAAAAATCAACACGAGAAATTAAAACTTATGCCAGGAGCGATATTTTCGAATTTAATAAAATTTCTGTCGCATTTTTTTTATGTTTTTGGTGCGAAGCGTATTCGACACTTAGAAAACATCTTACAAGTTCAAGTTTATTTTCTAATATCATAAAAAAATTGTATTATTGTTGCGTATTGTAGGGGCATTAAATTAGCAGTAAACATTTTTTGTGACCTAATCGAATTAGATGTTAATTTATGTCTTATTTCTTATTAAATAGAAGAAGATTTTCCAGGTTTAAAAGTAAGAAGTCTTCGGGCTTGGACGAGATTCCCTCCTTTGTTGCCAGGCACTGAATTCCTGATCTTGTTAGCCATTATCTGAAACTTACAACAGCTCCTTTCAGACTGGTTTATTCCCCGAAGATAAGGCAGCGTTAGTTAAGCCCATTTTCAAAAAGGGCGACGTCAAAAAACCCGGAAACTACCAATCAATTAATTAGTCTACTATCTGTATTTGATAAAATGCTTGAATCCCTTGTCTCTTCTCGTCTTATTGACTTTCTAGACAAAATAAAGATCCTTTCCCGCTCCCAGCACGGTTTTCTTAAAAACAGATCTACCCAGACAGCTCTTGTGGAGCTTACGGACTTCATATCTCAGGGTTTGGAGGAGGGGATGCGCACTGTGGGTTGGCTTTTGGATCTCATCAAGGCCCTCGACAGTGTCGACGGTGTGTGCCACAAGTGCCTCCTTCGGAAACTGGAGAATGTCGGAGTTCGTTGTTTGTCCCTTTCTTGGTTTACCAGCTACCTACAGGGAAGAACACAGGCGGTTCAGATTACTGGGTCTGATGGCCGACCTGTGCGATCACCTTCTGATAGATGCCGTTCAACTTCCATTGAAAAGAGCAATTTTATGACTCATGATCAATAAACTAGAACTAAACTTAGAAAAAACTGAGATGATTGATTTTCACTCTAGCCGATCACGTCTTCCCCCTTTACCCTCCATACCCACCGACGGTGCCTTGATCGAGCCGAAGGATGTCGTGAAGTTTTTGGGCTTTTTTTTTGGCCACATCGACCAGAACCTAAACTGGTCGGCTCACACAGACCATTTATGCCGACGCATTGCTATTGTCTGCTTCCTTCTCAGACGCCTTCATCACACGGTGCCTTGACCCCAGTGGAAAAAATATATTGGTGCTATATTGGCTGAATATTGGACGATATTGGTTAAATATTGATTACCTATATTGGGCCAATATCGAAGTGTTAACATTTTACAATAATTAGCCAATATTGTTTTGCAATATTGGGCCAATTTTTCAAACCAATATTGGATAAATATTAGGACTTCAATATTGGATACATATTGTACTGCCAATATTGGATAATTATAGGACTTTAATATTGGATACATATTGTACTGCCAATATTGGATAAATATAGGACTTTAATATTGGATAAATATTGTATTGCCAATATTGGATAAGTCCCCCCCCCCTGAGAATCAACATTATAGGCAAATAAAAACATATACTGCGTATAAAATGATGCGCTTTATTCGTTAATAAATTTAGCATAGATATGTACCTAAGTTATAAGTAGGTACATTGTATTGTAATACAAAATGTAGACACTACATATTTACAAAAACTAGACATTTTCATCAGGGCGGGCCCTCTTTAACACTCTTTCTCTCCGTCCAGCTTCTTGATCGCCAGCAGTAGCCAAGCCAAGCAAGCTCCCACTGACTTTAAAATGTTCGCCTCGGTTGCATCTTGAAACTTAATTCTGATGGCTTCTGAAAGAATATCATATGCATTAATTCAGGACATAAAATTCATATAAAAATGCCTACTTATGAGCGCTGAACAAATTTTCAAAACAGAAAAGTTTTTTTTTTAATTCTGTCTTCCCTGCATGGACTCATTGGAAAAATCAACACGAGAAATTAAAACTTATGCCAGGAGCGATATTTTCGAATTTAATAAAATTTCTGTCGCATTTTTTTTATGTTTTTGGTGCGAAGCGTATTCGACACTTAGAAAACATCTTACAAGTTCAAGTTTATTTTCTAATATCATAAAAAAATTGTATTATTGTTGCGTATTGTAGGGGCATTAAATTAGCAGTAAACATTTTTTGTGACCTAATCGAATTAGATGTTAATTTATGTCTTATTTCTTATTAAATAGAAAATAAACTTGAACTTTTAAGATGATTTCTAAGTGGCAAACACGCTTTGCACCAAAAACATAAAAAAAAATGTGACATAAATTTTATTATATTAGAAAATTTCATTAGTAAATTAAAATTAAATTTCATTCAAATTCAAAATTACCTAAACTGAAAAAAGGAGCAGAAAAGTTGAAAAGTTAAGCTGTGTATTATTAAGGTAGGGCATATATTACCTAAAATATTAACACATCATCTCCGGACCCCCGTAAGTCAATGAGAAATATTGAGGAGGTACGAGCAAATTTACTTTAAGATTTCCTAAAAATTGCGGACACGTAAAATATGAAAAGGAATTATTTCAAAAATTGAGACGGGCTAAGACTAAAAACAAACTCTTGACGTTTAAAATTATACATTCATAAATGAATTAAGTAGGGTAGGTATCATTTATTACTAAACTTTTTACAATCTCTAAAGTTACCTACTACACTTTATATAAAAAATGTAGAAGTGCATAAAATTCATGAACCCTCAATCAAACCCAAGAACTCACGTAGCTCGACCATTTTAATAATAGAATAATAATTGAAATAAATACTTACTTATTAGTTCCAATTGGCACTGTGTCCTCAAAATCTGCTCTCCGCTATTATAGTAGGTATAGTTAACAAAAATATTATCACACAGTAACACAAGTCTGAGTCATGTACCAGACCTTAGGACCTTACATAGTCTGTCAGAATTAAAAATAAGAAATACTGAAATATGAATATTAGCACACCTAGGAATGAAATAGAAATATCGGTGAATGTTAAGAACAAAGGCCAACCGCCAAGGCGCCAACAGGCCAACAATAAAAGCATCTGCTGCTGGAGCTGGTGCATCTTATAAGTGTAAGGTGTAAGGGAAAGAGAAAAGAAAGGATGCCTGGATGCAAGATGGATAAATGGTATGTATGCAGTGTTGCCGAGTTAGTGTCATTACCACAGTATAGAAACAATTAGATCTGTGATGGTAATTTCTACCCTAAATAAATGTATGATAAGATTGCTGATGGATTTTTTATTAGAGTTCTAATAAAATTTGGTAACTTATCACTGAATAACTACATAGCTATATAATAATAGGGTAGTGTGTTCTTTAGTTGGAACACAAGTGATATTTGAACTGGCAACATTCTTGTGTCACAGTGAAAGGCGATCACGCCGTACTGGACTGGACAGGAGTGACAGGACAGGGATGACCGGAACGTGTTATGGTGGTTCACGTGAAGCATGTGGTTAACTTACTGCTTGTAGGTATGGAATTTGGCATTATTGAACTCTAAAATTATGAACAAAAAATTTTGAAAAGGACAAAAATAGTAGGACACGCGTGCATTTTAAAGTTTCCAAGTTTCAACTTATGACTAAGTATGATCCTTCAAAAATGAATTTTTGTTCTGAATAATAATGTTTTTATCAAAATACTACCTATATTAATAAAAATAAACTTCGTGTATTTTTAATGTCACTATTTAATAATTAATAGTAAAAATGCCTTCAAGTCAAATTTTTGTCGAAAAAAAATTTTAAGATTATATCTGGCCCACATAGGTATACATACCTATAAGCAAAAGTATACCTAATCGCTAAGAAATTAGGATTATTGAAATAGAATTCAAAAATAATATTGGTCCAATATTACACCAATAATAGCGAGTTTAAATGTTGAAAAATCAATATTGGGGCAATATTGATTTGCCAATATCGTTATATATCCAGAGAAGTCATATAGCACCAATATTTAATTGCCAATATTGGCATCCAATTTGACTCTCTATATTGCGCCAATATAGTATAGGGATTGGTAATATTGGGCCAACCGATCAATATAGTACCAATATTTAGCCAATTTCTAGCCAATATTTCTTTCTACTAGGGGAGGTTCTTCTCTATGCTTATTATGGGCATTTGATCAGCCACGTGAACTATCGGCTGGCCGTCTGGGATGGATCTTCTTCAAAAGAGAGCGATTAGGATCCTGGCAGGCTTGTCGGTGCAGCAGTCATGCAGAGGCCATTTCAGGCGGCTTGGAATTCTTACCGTGCCTGCTTTGTACGTCTTCTTTCTACTCAAACTGATCCACAAAAATCAGGATAAACTTTTACTTTTCCGATTCACCCATCACTACAGTACCAGGTTCAATTTGTTCAAACCTTCTACATACCATCTGTCGTCTTCAGAAATACCTAAACCTGTGTTTGTTTTTTTTTTTATTTCTGTAATAACGCTGTACTAAGCAATGACTGAAAACTCTGTAATTTAGTGGGATTTAATGATTTAAACCATTAATTGGGCAACAATGGGCAAACGATTGGGCAACAGTAAATCAAATAAACCAAAGTTATTGTATACTCACGACTAGGTGTTGCTGAAACAATACATAATTGAGTTTTGTTTGTGGGCTCAAGGGGAATATCTTAATATTGGTAATTTTTTAAATCATATACTTTTCAGTGATAAAGCAAATTTTACTACCAATGGGGTATTTTCATTTGGTCATTGGTCTCATGCTCATGAAAATCCTGAATGGATAGTTAACTGCAAAAGTCAATGTGAATGTACCTATGTGGCGTTCTTAACGGAATAATTATTGGATCTTTATTTTTTGAGCAAAATTTAAAAGCACAACGTTTTTTTTAGAATTCCCAGAGCAAGCTCCAGAGCATATTCCCCTAGAAGATCATATATGTATATCTACATTTTCAGTTGGATGTGAGTCCTGTGCATAATGTCGCAATGGTAATGGAAAGGTTAAATACCAACTTTGAAAACTGTTGGATAGGTCGTAACAATCCACTGGTAGAATGTCCATCAAGGTCTCCAGACCTAACCCTCTTAGATTTTTTTTTTGGGATACGATTAAGTAAGAATAAAGTATTTAAATGGCACCCTCAAATAACTGAAGACCTTCGAGTTCGAATAAGAAACGCTTCCGTGGAAATAACTTAAGATAAACTTAGAAAGGTACAACGAAATGAAAAATGCGCTGAACTTCACGGTGAGCTTGTGGATGTGGAAGCTTCGTCAACTTAGGTGGCATTTCGTTTTTTAGTAATCCATAATTCACGGAAAATGTTGTTTTTCGTCTGTTGCATTAAATCTTGTTCTAGTAAATGATCTTCAGCGTAACTTGCTAATTACCGATTTAAAAAGGTTGAAGACAGTGGCGTAGTATTGTATTAAAAATTTTAGACAAAAATAATGATATTATCTCAGGATATAGTCGTTAAAGTAAAATCGCCATAATTTCTTTTATATTAGATATTTTTCAACGAAGCTTGGTATTTACGTGTTTTGAGGAGTGCTAAAGACAGTTGCGTAGCGTAATTTTTCCTAATGTTTGCGCCAAAAAACTGTCATAGTAGGCCATAGTTTTATGTCTTTTTATTTATTTTGAAATTTTGTTTTTCAAATCGAACCATAAATAACGATTTTACAGGGGTGTTCTAGTTTAAAGTGGGCCACACGAAAACGACTTACATGTTTCTATCTTAACTTCTCATGTGGTAGCTACTATTATTCTATGGTAAAGAAATATTTTAATTTTTTTTCTCTATACTACGTGAAAAATTAGGATAGGGTCATGTAAGCCGTTTTCCGATATCTTGATCAGTTTTCAATGTAAGCGGTTTTGAAAATTTAAAATCGCGATTTTCATTTGCTTATAATAACTTTAAACATTTGATTAAATCACTCCTTAAAAACTTAAACTATAAAGACCATGTTCATTATATTTGTTTCAGATAATCTGAAAATGTAACAATATACAGGGTGTCCTATTTAAAATAAGAAAGTTGATGGCTACTTCCGGTATAACCGGCAGTAGTATGGGGTTGTAAATATTTTAATTCAGCTCGTCAAAAATGAAATCACACATGAACAAATTTTCAGACTTTTAGTCCAATTACTTTTCCAATTTCCATATCAATGTCCTAAAGTTCTCGCGCCTCAATCTATACATTATAAATGTAACATATACTAATTATTATAATAATACAACGGTTAAGCCCTTCAGGTTGTCCGAGAGGAATGATAACATAAACCTATGAAATTACCAACCACACCCAGTATATTCCTCGTTTTACACTGGGGGCGCTCATTTTACACCCTCCCGTGTCAGTGTTTCTTATTAACTGCCTACGACGTAACCAGAGAAAATTATTGGGTGCAGAATTCTGATCCTCGAACAACAAACAATACGAATGAGACACTTACGGTGTTTTCGCACGACGATATGTCCTGGAGCTAAGAGAGAGGGGAGCGTGTGTGTATAACTATTAGTTAATTAAAGACAATAGCTAGATCGCATGGCTATGAGTAAATTATACTTACTTAGTACGTCAGTCTCACAATTTGTTTTTTAAGAAAGCATTAACAACATTTATTTGATACTGTAATAACGAAAGATTTATTCTGGATCCGGATTTATGTTTGTTTATTTACATTCTCTGAAATAATTTGGTCAGCTGATTCACGTCACGAAAATTCTAGCTTCCCTGATAGGAATATTCTACTTCCAATTCTATTCTAATACAACGTGCCAGAATGGTTCCGCACATGTTCGAGGAAGTGCCCACAGCTATGCTAAATGTCCAGAAATCTTCGAGAACCACGGCTGACGTTTATATAAGAACGCCGCCATAGTAGTAGAGTAGGCAATCGGTTTTAGATTGGAATTAAGTTTGGATTGAAGTACTACAACAGTTGTGACAAGTGAAGTGAAATTAGAGATTAGAGCATAGTTGTATTAGCAGTGTCAGTGTGTGTAAATAAAAAGAACTGATTATTTGGACTTTGGAGATTATTATTATAGGTTATAGTTATGTTGGATTGTTATTGTGACTGATTAAAAAATATACAGGGTGTTACAAAAAAGGAGGTCAAGCTCTTGGCCACAGATTGCTGGGCCAAAAATAATGACACTTTCCTTATGCCATTTTTCACATAGGCGTCCCATTTTCAAGATACAGGGTGTCAAACTTTAAATAAAAAAAAAAGTTTTTTATCAATAACTCCGTTATTTTTTAAGATACTCACTTGAAAATTTGCATAGCCTTCTTTCTTATGCAGACACACATTTTTAGGAAAAAAATCAAAGAAAATCCAAGCGCGAGCGCACGAAAGGGGGTTTATGGCAGACCTTGGCCCCCCAACATTTTTCTACGTACGCCTATGGCTCTGATGTATAGTTTTTTTGATTGAGCGTTTATTTGTTTTACTATCCTCACTCTTATATCATTTTGATTTAGGCCTTCGTTTACGAGATATATCAACATGTTTGGGTGTGTGTCATTGATCAACTTACTGATATTTAAATTTAAATTAAATTATAATAATAATAATTTATAATATAATTATTTATTATTATAATTATTATAATTATAATAATAATTATAATTACTCACTTTTATTATAATAATAATTATAATTATAATAATTATTATAATTTATAATTATTTATTTATAATATAATAATTTATTTTTATATTTAAATTTACCTATTATACTTTGACTATTAGACGAACACGTTATGCAGAAACATATCCGAATCAGCCACCACACCACCGAATCATCGCTTTAAAAAGAAATTGGGAAATTTAAATATCAGTGAGTTGATCAATGACACACACCCAAACATGTTGTAAACGAAGGCCTAAATCAAAATGATATAAGAGTGAGGATAGTAAAACAAATAATCGCTCAATCAAAAAAACCATACATCAGAGCCATAGGCGTACGCAGAAAAATGTTGGGGGGCCAAGGTCTGCCATAAACCCCCTTTCGAGCGCTCGCGCTTAAATTTTCTTTGATTTGTTTTCCTAAAAATGTGTGTCTGCATAAGAAAGAAGGCTATGCAAATTTTCAAAGGAGTATCTTAAAAAATAACGGAGTTATTGATAAAAAACTTTATTTTTATTTAAAGTTTGACACCCTGTATCTTGAAAATGAGACGCCTATGTGAAAAATGGCATAAGGAAAGTGTCATTATTTTTGGCCCAGCAATCTGTGGCCAAGAGCTTGACCTCCTTTTTTGTAACACCCTGTATAGGTAAACAATTTTGTAAGGGTTTTTAATTTGAAACAATAAAAGAACGTAACAATATCATAGCTACTCAGCTATCTCGGAGCAATATACCTCAGGCAGTGAGTGGTAGTGGGAGTTTTGCAAGAAAAGCATCTTTCAACGTCCTGAAGTAATTCGAAAAATATTAATTCGTTTCTATATTCGGAAAGACCTAACATTTCATAACATTACGTATACGCGTATTAATTTCTGTTTCTAGATTTGTGAGATCAGATAACACGTTGTAATCATAGCAAGAGATTTTTTGCGTTATTAATTTTTATATCAAATAAGTATTTAATGGAAATATTAAATTACCGAAAATTCATTGTAGGTGCTATACAGGAGACCAATGAAAAAGTTTATATGAAAACGTATTAATTTTTTTCATTATTATTTTTTATTTTTTAGTTTATTAAAATTTTTTACTGGTAACGAAACGATTGTAAGTAGCGAAAATAAAATAACAATTCCAGCTCAAATGTCAACCTCATCACCTGAAAGTGTGATAACTACTATCCGGTGCACCCTGCTAGAAAACTGACGAGGCTCTGACGACTGAGTGATAACCGAAATAAGTCATCCCCTTCAAGCCGTCTAATGTCTTAGAGGGCCGCCGACAAAACAACCTAGGTAAGCGCACTTTTTTGTCCTGGGGTCGAGAAATTGACCCCGAAGGCGGATGAACAGACAGATAATGTTAACGGCATAAGGATATATGGAAGTCAACGGAAGATCACCGTAGTAAGGGCTTAAATGCATTCTTAGAATACTAATATGTCAAATGTCAATGAAGTTACGGTCCTTATGGGCCCCGGCAGCCCTTAAATGGGAACAGGGTGCTAAGAATCCCCGGGTGGAAAAAACGTATTGCAACGTGGAATGTTACTTCACTGTTCGAGGAAGGAAAACTTCAGAATCTTATCCAGGAAATGGACATATTAAACGTAGACATATTGCGGGAGTCAGTAAATGAAAGTGGCCAGGCACAGGTTGGTAGTATACCACAAAAAGACAGTATTGTCTACTACTCCGGTAAAAATGAGCCTCACCATAGAAATGGAGTGGCATTCATAATAAAAAAGGATATAGCCCATACAATAATGTCAAAAATGTAGTCGCACTCTCAAACCGAGCTGTAATGCTACAACTCGCCGGAAATGCAATGGACATAGCTTTGATGCAGGTGTACAAAGAGATGTCCGACAAAGTGGACCAACTTATAGAAGAATTTTATATAGATAGATTGATAGGATAAGTAGATATAGATAGATAGATATTAAATTGATTTTATATAAAAAAGGCCAAAAGAGCTTTGTTGGAAACAGCTTTGCGATGATATTGACCGGGATATATGTGGCGACGGGTATAAGATCGTTGTGAAGAAAGTGTCTAGATATCCACCAAAGATCAGTATGACCATAAAAAACGTACAGGAGATTGTTGCCTATCTATTCCCACGGCATGATGGCTTTGTCTGGCAAATGAGCAAAAACAACTCATTTAAAGACTTTACTGTGGACGAGCTGAAAAGCGCAAGTCACAAGCTAAAAAACCAAAAGGCACCTGAACCAGAGGGACTACCACCTTAAATAGTGAAGCAGATAGTGCAAGACAAGGCAGAATACCCCCTGAGCGTGTATAGCACCCCAGCGAAGCAAGGCAACTTTCCTGCCAAATGGAAGATTGCACGTCTAGTCCTGATCCAAAAAGCAGACAAACAATTCAAAAATCCCATAGCTTACAGGCCACTCTGCCTACTAGAAGCTGAGGGGAAACTGTATGAATAGATGATCCTGATTCGACTCAAACGGGAGATAATCCGAACAGGACACTTATCAGATCGCCAGTAAGGATTCAGGGAAGGCAGGCAAACTGTGGATGCTCTCAAAGAGGCAAAAGATGCACCAAATTACAGTCATGCATATCGTAGAATATGTGCTATGATAACCATAGACGTCAAGAATGCCTTTAATAGCGCATCTTGAAAGTTAACTTGGACGAAATGAGGAGAAGAGGCATTGACGAAAGCCTAACAAACATCATAGTCTCATACTTGCCAGAGAGAGTTGTAAGTATAGAAGAAGAGGTAAAGATCAAGAAACTTAGCATAAAGAGCGGTGTCCCCCAGGGGTCAGTACTTGGACCGATGCTTTGGAATATACTCTACAACGGACTGCTAGAGACGAAGATGGCGAATGGTGTGGAGTTGATATGACCGTTGCCATGAAAAGCTGGCAAATAAAACAGATGTAGCACTACAGAGAGTGTCAAATTGGATCGTCAAGAATATCTTGGAGCTAGCAGCAGAAAAAACTGAGGCAGTCCTCCTAACAACTAAAAGGAGGATTGAAGAAATATTATTCACAATGCAGGGAGTGAAGGTCATTCCAGGCGACATCATTAAGTATCTTGGAGTCTGGATGGACTAAATTAACTTTTTCACGGCACGTAACATGGACGATTGCGAAGTCAGTAAGGACTACTACAGCACTCTATGCTCTTATGCCAAATAACGGTGGACCAAAAGCATCCAAAAGGAGAATTCTATCGAGTGTGATTCACTCGCAACTAGTTAACGAACGAACGAACGCATTCTTAGAGGCAGGAAAGATGGGAGAAGTCTATGGACGATGGACAAATAAACTTATTCCTAACATCCAGAAATGGATAGGGAGACCCTACGGGGAGACTGATCACTTCCGGATGAAACAGGAAAAAATTTTAGCATCCCGAATGTTGCTGAGGTCTTAGTAGGTGAGAAAGAGATAAGGGAGGCCACATACAGGGCAATCAGACACATCATTTAGAACAAAGAAAAGGATGATAGATAGATAAAAGGCAGCCCCCACATTGAAGCAATGCGAAAGCGGTTACCGATGCGGGAAGCCGAGGATGGGGGAGGGGTTTTGAGTTGGTTGGAGTCCGACACTGCCCTGGGAAGTTATGCCAGGGTGTCCATGAGGATTTACCGTCCTCCCACAAAAAAAAAACGATAAATAGACAGATATTATACTTATTAAGCAATATTGAACCACTTGGATTATGTAATATTTGAGAAAGTTTTGGGACTTAGATTCTAATTCAATTGCCACTATAGGTGCTTTTTACAGAAGGAATTAAAAAACTGTGTTGGAGTCAAAGCCACATACCAGAGGCGTCTCTAAATTATACAAGAGTAGTTTATGGTACACATCTGCTTCTCTGCTTTTGCCTGTTAATCATTAAAATTCTTACAGGTCACTACAACTATCGGACACCAGTTATGACTAAGTATTAGTTTCAAGATTTCGTATAATATGCGTAGTGTGTTCCTGACTGATGTGACATGCTGATGAGTCCAAAAAAGGACGAAACGGTATCGTCCATGTTTTCAGTTTCACCTCACAAATTGTGCGAAAGTTTTATAATTCGTTCTGTAAAAAGGAACCTATAGTGGCAATTGCATTAGAATTTAAATCCCAAAAAAAAAATTCTCAAATATTACATTTTCTAAGTGGTTCAATATTACTTAATATAAATCTAAAGGCCAGCTAAGGTGAAAAAATGAGCCATAGGAGAAATATCCAAAGATATTTTCTTTCACGTCAAGACAACAGCAACCTGAAATTAAATACAATCAAAAAATAAATAAATAACATCATTCAGGTAAGGTACCTACTTTGAAAAATAAACAATATAAACGGACATAAAAATTATTAATAAACAAAACAAATTCTTATAATAAAACACAAAAATCGTTATGTATTAGATCGATAAGTAGAAGGAACTACTTTTGGAATATAACTTAATGAGAGACCAGAAACAGAGCAGCTTACATTGGAATATTTGCGGCGTTACAAGCGAAAAAATTCAAGCCAATTACAAAGTGTGTATAAAGTGAAATTTTAATTAAATTTTAGAAGCGCATCATTTTAGTTTAGTGAAAAAGAACAATATCTCTTCTTAAATTTTAAGGGAGAATGTAACAAGTAATTCCGTTGGAAAAAATTAGATTAATACGTCTACTTATAAAATAAGAATGCCATTAACTTGGAAATAATAAGATATCGATTAGGGGATGAAATTAATATTTATTATTTACAGTTCCCCTCAATGCGAGAGCATTGTGTAAGCGCAATTTCCTAGCGAATTATAGGAGAAGTATCGAAAACTCGGGAGATATATATTTCCCTAATTAACTGTGAAACTAAATAAGGAAGGGATAAAATTGCACCTGATCCACCTTGTCTCGCATTATTCACATTGATTACCAGACTATCACCAGCACCAGTCGCTAAGGAAAAACTCTACTGAACTTTACCTCGCTGCATGGATCTCAATTCTAAAAGAAATTTTACTTACTTTCATTAATTCTACAATGATTCGAAAAAGTATTCTTTTATCGCACAACACACAAATAAAAAGTTTTTTGTGACTCATACATAACTCAATAATCCAAAGACTAAATCCCAACAGCCATATAACCCTTTTCTCTAGAATCGAAACAAATATGAGCAAGTACATTTTCTCCCAGCTTGAAATCTTCACCATCACAACTCGACCAGCCGGGAAACATCCATGCATCCAATTGTAACATTTCAACCCCCTGGCCTGATTATCCGCAAGAGAAATCATCTGTGATCGTCTAGAAAATGGTGGACCGTCAAGGTTGTGCCGCTGTTACTTAAAGTAACCCACATGTGGTTCTTTTATGAAGTATGCCAGAAGTAAATAAAAGTAAACGCAATGCACCTAAGGAACCCTATTCCACTATTCGGTTTGCCCGGACAAATAAAGAGAGAAGAAAAGTGTTCGCTTTCATACATTTTTCAGACTCCTAAACACTTTTCCCCAACCTTCATTTTCCTCTCTCAATTGTTTAGTTAATTTGCGATTACCTATTTTTGGATTTATTTAATACTGTATGTCTTTGACAATTTATTTATACATATCCCCTTCGATTCTTTAAGATCATAAACTGTTTGATTTATGGCGGAACTATTGTCCTTTTCTTTCATTGTGATCAAGGGCAGTTTCGGCGGTCTGACCTAACACCTCGGGCGAGTCCTTTGACTCTTGTTTAAGTAGTCTGTTTCACTGGAACAGTGTTGCCTTCTTATGCATTTTCTTTGATTCGAAAAACAGCTCCCTTTAAATACATTAACCTAGTGTCTCCACTCATTGACAATATAAAGTACAGTGCTTATCACTACCTTAATTATATCCGCTTAACCTAATTTCTACTTTGCTGGTTAGTATGTGAAACCTTCATTTTCATTTTGCTAGAGGTCGGAAACCTCTCATCCAACTCAGTTAACGGTTTTGGTATGATGAAGCTTAGTATGTTGGTGGCAGATTTTGACCTTAGTCACTGCTCTTTTATTATTTGTTTTGCCATTATCCTTAGATAACGCAGTTTGTAGAATACCCTTAAGTATTTGTTGATTTGCCCTTAGACAAATTTAGTAATCACCCTTAGGTGACACGATGACATTGCTCGTAAGCAGATTAATTATTACCCTTAGGTAAGATGATGATTTGCCCTTAGACAAATTAAGTAATCACCCTTAGGTGATACGACGACGTACGATGATGATTTGCCCTTAGGCAAATTTAGTAATCACCCTTAGGTGACACGACGAAGTTGCTCGTAAGCAATTTGATGATTATCCTTAGGTAATGTGAAGAATGTATGTTTCGTTTTGTTTGGTTTTATTTTGTTACCGCAACCATTTCTGAGTCCAATGAGGAGTCTCAACTAACCTCGTGGGCGACGTCAGTTGGAGTTTAAAGCTCCTATCACTAACTTCGTTCTTAAAACACACTAACCTGCTGACACCACCACAGACCATATCACCTTCCCGGCTAATAGCCATTTTCCCCAGTGTTGGATAATTTAAGCATACTCGCGGTGGTAGGCATGTTTACGGGCACTAACTTAATCACCTCCAACAGAATGTCCCGCCAGTCCTCCCGGTCTCATGCTACCCCTAACACCCAAGGTAACATAGATGGCACTGTCAGAGTCAATATGTCATCATAGAACGGAAACTATGACATCCACCCACAGCTACCTTTTCCCTAATGGAGACTAGATCAGTGTACCTAAACTTGGCTAGCTGTACCATTGACTGATGGACTAGAAAGCGCACAAAATTCCAGGACTTAACAAAACTACTTTCGGCACTTCTAATAAGCGCGAATGATGATGATCGTTTACGAGCTCGAGAAGTCATTTCAGGCGCCGATTACATGATTATTTGTAACAGCTGACAACGTGGATCTGTCCCAGATTACAAGAAGCACTCCAGTTTACTTTCCTTGAGAATCTTTTATAGGGGCGTACAAAAGAATACGACTACCGGATTCAACACCCTGACTATAATAAATTTACAATGGTATTGTTTGTTCAACATGGGTAGTTTACAACGCACTGGGCAAACAATACAGGGCGAATAGGATCTCATCAAATTCAAATACGTTTATTAATGAAGCAACTTCCATTCTGTCTATTGTAGATTGAATTGTGAAATGGCAATACTTCGCAAATTATAGGACAGTTTGACATAAAGCATTATTTGGATTCAGCGACTGGGTTTAATATGTAATTATTTTATTGACCTACAATTTCGGCACCTAGATTGTGATCTGACAGGGACCTGATTATTTTAACTAATTTGGTTTATCTTACAGACGCGGAAATTGGCGTAGGGGACCCTATTTTTGCGTTACTTGCTAATTTACGTTTGGAACGATTAAGCGGAAACTTCTTAGGATTTTTTAGAACTTTCAGAACTACCTTTCTTGTTAGAAATCCGGGAGGGTTTGTTGGAAGTAGTCTTTCATTTTACCTTAGGCATTTTTGTTATCAAATTGGAATTTGCCATTGAAAAATCGGATTTCGGCAGTCTTGAACTAACAGAACATTTTATTAGAAAATTATTTAGAAGGTCTCCCTTTTAATTTCTGAGTCTTTGATTTCTTATTGTATTTTATGGTAGGATGGTGTAGGAATGCATATTGTTTAACCGAGCCCCTCCAAACAACGTTGGATACCCTCTAGGCCAACAATATGAGAATTAAATACAAATAATTACTGGAATCATTCATATTTAAAATAAGGTAAAATAACCGAGCCCCTCCAACCAAAGTTGGATACCCTCTAGGTTATTTTTAGGGAGATACGGAGTAGTTTTCTAAAGCTACCGAGCCCCTTCTAGAGACTAGAATACCCTCAAGATAGCTTTAGGGAAAAATAGGAATCGAGACAGAGCTCCTCAAAAATGAAGTTCCTCATGTGCTCGACACGGGGTTCAGGATAAAAGTGGTTCAATTTACATGCCGCGGCGTATTTATATGATCGGCTCGTGCAGGCGACCTTGAACAGCGCCGGACCGCTTTTTGACGGTCCAGATACGGGGTTCCGCTGCGTTTTACATATAAAATACATTGAACTCTTCGTGGTCCAACCGTCAAGCTGGTGTCGGTGCGTCGGAGCCGCACCCGCTTATCACGCTCTCCTAGCATGTATCCCTTTTGTTTCTGGTGTAAGTGCCGACCGTTGGCCGTTAACAATTAAACTCGTCTACGGGTTTCTGTCTAACTGCGTCTTACAATAACATCTGTTTCTGGAGCGATCTTTTTCTTTTATAATATGATTTTACCAATGCATTTCTTGATATGAAATTCCTTTACTTATTTTAACATTCAATAGGTCAAATTGATTGTCTTTTCTCACCTGATCTATAGACCCCCCTGTGGAATATTACACAATTAAACTAGGACTTGCTTCCTCAATTACATCCCGAGTCCCAGTTAGACAAACACGAACAGCAAGAAGCTTTTTCCCCTGTATATATTTATATATGTGTCCGCGCAAGAGAACGAGACGCGAACACGTAAGGCCATGAATACTCTAATTGGCAATTAACGCATAGACACCTGGGAGTAGTAGCTTGGACATCAAAGGTGGAGCTGTCGAGCCGAGATCTCCATCACGAGACCCCCGATTCTTAGATGTGGGGGCGCTCTCTCCCTCTCTATTTTGTGCGGGTGGATTGAAATGTCGCGCCTATTGATCCCGCAATTAAGACAGGTTCGTGCAGGTATTAATCGGGTGGAAAATTAAAGTTAAAGTTATCCCAATTAAATGTAGCTTGTCCCTGAATCGTTCTTGGTCTAAGTTAGATGGAGATTTCTAAGGGCAATGAGAAAGTAATTAAGTAATTGCCGGGGTAATTCTTCAAGTTTGAAATGATCGAGATTTTCTGGAGAGTTTCCACCTTCTTGAGTTCGTGGAGAGTCTTTAGAAACGAATAATTATACTTCATTATATAATTATTTTGCTTAGAAAATACATCTTTGGGTCAGTCCTACCTACACAATAATCTGTTCCCAATTTTCCTACGACAAAATTCAATTAAAAAAGTTTTCATTCTCCCCTTTACGAAAGTGTAACTTTCTGTCTTGATAAGACGACCGAAAGCGAAAGTAAAACATCCTAGGTGATAGGTTGCTAGGTGGTTGCTAGCTATGAAAAACTTTCGTGGCCTGGACAAAAAAGTAGAAATGTCAGTTTGATTAACGTTTATTTAGATGGAAAATTAAATGTAAAACTACAATAAAAATTCCAGTAAATCTTTCTGGAAAAATACAAATAATTATTATTGTATGTTCCAGAAAGATTTACTGGAATTTGCAGCTTCTTGAATGAAATTCATTTTGAACTAAACTACGATCAAAGATTCTGAAATTATAGCGGTACAGAGTTTTAAACTTGACAGTGTCATAAATTAATAATTTAAAACTATCGTTACTATGGTAATGTTAAAAACATGGCACCTTATAATAATTCCATTGTTATCACTGAATCGTATTATTTTACTCATTTATTTTTAATCCGTGGTTCAATATGGCAAGGGGAGAATGAAAAGTTTAATACATTACACGCTACGAAAGCTCTTTCAGGTGCTCGGAGTTTTAAATACCCTCGGCTACGCTACGCTTCGCCTCGAGTATTCAAATACACCTCACACCTAAAAGTGAACTTTCGTAGCTTGTAATGTAAATAACTATTTATGAAATATAAGGAAAAATATCTTACCAAACCATGACGTAGGCATTTGATACTATACAAAAATAAAAATTTTATTCTAGAGATAAAGTAGTAAATAATTAGGTTTAGACATAGATCTCTGAGGGACGCCAGATGGGCCGCTATTAAAGAGACTATATTCTCAAAACGCATTATCAGCGCCAGCGAGGAGAGAGCGCTTTAATTTTAGAACAGCCTGAATCAAATCAGGCTGAAAGGCCATGGTCAGAAGGATTTCGAGAAAGGTAAAAGTGGTAAAACGGCTGGAAAAAGTAAAGAAGATGCGTGAAAAAGAGACTTTCTATTTAAAAGTGATGCATGGACTTCTATTCCGCTGTTATTTGGAAAACGTTTTTCCCACACAGTAACGATTTTGTTATTTCCACTCCAGCCCTTAGTTATAAGGCTACAAAACCTCACCCTATTTCTATGTATCGCGCGGGTGAGTCATTAAAAATGATGACCTAATATAAAATTTTAATTTTCTCATTATTTTTCAAAATTAGGGTAGGTATATCCAAAATATCATGAGTTTAATGCTTGAATAACTTCGATTTTATATCTCCGGTTTTTTTGATAACTCATTAAATAAAGTGGTGGGGAAATGCCATAGCTTTGTTTATTCAAATGTGGATTATTCCGGTTAACCTCAATGGAATTTAACAAGATTAGTCTCTTTACAATGAGTTTTACTTCTCGTATCGATTGAACGAATTTTTCATTTTATTACCACCACAACCGCTATAGGACGTTATATGACATGTAAGGAAATATCGAGATTTTGAAAAAAAAAAATTAAATAGAAAGGTGTATTTATTTTTACATGATGTGAAAGAGTGAAAGAGATAATCAAATTCTTAAGGTGTCATTGAAAAGCGCAGCCGATAACTTTCGCCCAACCGTAGATATCCGGCAGAAAAGTTGACTTTATGAATTTTCAAAATTTGGACCCCTCACGGATCAAATTTAAATCATCCCTCGATTAAAATTCCTGAAATTCGAATATGTTTATCGCGATTAAAAGTCACCATGAAAAATCGCCTATTTTCTATTTTTTCTGTTCACCATTGGTAGCTACAGTGGGGAAAAAAGAAAAACAATTGAATGTTTCATGAGATATTCATATTTTTATATCCAAAAATTGCGTTTTTGGGAATATCTCATGACGTGAGCTTTCAACTGTTTTCTGTTTTCACCACTGAAATGAGAGACAAAATGTGTACAAATTGAATCGACTCCATAGCTCCCATAATAACGAAGTTACCAATGTTGAACAGAAAAAAATAGAAAATAGCAGATTTTTCATCACCCTTATATTCACTTCACACCCATGGAGACTTTTGATCGCCATAAACATATTTGGATTTCAGGAATTTTAACCGAGGGATGATTTCCATTTAAACCTTTTAGACGATTTAAAATTTGATTGAAATTTTAAGCGCTAGTTTTTGATCACAGTAGGCTAGTTATTTGCTACGGCTAAAATGTTGTTTACACATTCAAGAAAGCTTTGGGAGCTTTAAAAAAAAAGTTTTCTCAAATTCATCAAAAAATAAAAAAGTTATTGAGGTGATTCCATTTAAAGTGAAACACACTGTAATACTGTGGGACAAAAGTTATCCAGCTGCGGTTTCATTGACATTTTAAGTTTTTTTTTTCAATTTTTAACTATGTAAAAATAACTATAGCATTCTATTTAATTTTTTTTTTTAGATAAATCGTATTTTTGCTTACATGCCAAATAACGCTCTCTAGCGGTTGCGGTAGTAACAAAAAGAAAAAATCGTAAAATGCAATAATTGACAGAGAAAGGAAAACTCTTTGTAACGAAACTGTTTGTTAAAATCCATTGAGGGTAACGGGTATAAACGACATTTATCTGAATGAACAAAGTTTGGACGTTCCCTCATTTATGGAGTTTAAAAAAAACTGCAAAATAGAAAAGTTATTTAACCCATAACAGTTTGAATAATTTACCCTAATTATAATTGAACAGTTTACCCTAATTTTTAAAAATGATTAGCAAATTCAATTTTTTTTTAGATAGTCATGGCTCTTATGCGCCTAGCGGTCATTTTAGAAGCTCAAAACTATTTTGCAAGGATTTTTAGGGCCAATTTTATTTGCCTGAGGCGGTAAGTACCTACGACGCTTAGTTTTTGAGAAATTTCCGACGACTATTCTTAATGACTCACCCTGTTCGCTTCTTCCGTGGCAAAAATCATAAAATGTCTATCAAAAGCATCGTTCATGCTTTAGCCCTTACATCGAATTTATTATTTTTTATATCACCTGCGTCTATTTCTATTTGGGCCGCTGAAAAGCTGCCTTTTTCTACAATTCCCTCCTAAAATTATGAAAAAAATTACATAAAAGTCTTAAATTTTCTCGTTTTTTGATATATCGTATTTATAAAAGCTGAGATAATTTAAATAGGTACTTAGTCTTAGAACGTAACATTTGATAAAAATGAAGCTTCTTAAAAAAATCGCATAGTTCAAGGAAGATACTCTTCGAAGCAGTCCATGCATGCATAGGAACATCTTAGAGCTTATCAGCGAGCTCTCCCTGCCCTCCCGCTGGACGCGTCGCTCTTGGCGTCGGGCACATGCATCCAGGAATCTATAAAACGGGGAGAAGCGTTAGGACTGGCCTCACTGTCATCGTGCCGTTGGTCTAGTCAGGTGTAGGTGCTACATTCCATTCAAAACGACCTCTATTCTAATACAGGGTGAGTGAAATTTATTTTGCTACATCATCTGTGATATACTCTTTAAGTACTTATAAAATTAAACATAATTATGGAGCGCAATATTTTATTTATTGACATTTTTGAATTGAAAAGAGAAATTATTGTTTTCTTTGTTTTTTGTTTTATTGGTAATTGTTTACATAAAATTTGTTTTATGTATATTTTTATCGTACATTTTGGTATAAAATCTGAACAATGATATAAGAGCTTTTTCTTATATTATTTTGAATTAACGAATTGATTTCCATTTACTATCAAAGTGTACATTATACAAGGTGATTCTTTAATGGTAGGTACCTGAAGGGGTAGGTGTAATGGTGTCACATTTATTGCTCTAGATTCAGTGGTGTAACTTTTACTGTAAATAATATTTTATAGTAAAGTTATAAAAATAAAACATCTGGAACTTATACTTAATAGAAAAATATATAGGTAGGTATATGCATAAAATTATGTTTATGCATTAAAAATTGAAACATGTACGATATTTTTATTGGTTTTTTAAAATGTATTTTTCAAAATACTGATGCCTACAAGTAAATTAGCAATCAACAGTTAAAATATTTATTACCGTAATGACCTTTTTTCTATTTATTCCGTAATAACAATCGAACGGTTTTTTATTTTTTATTTTTCTATAGGGTGTCGCTAAAAGGTACCACCAACGCTCTGCCGCAGATTCCCGAGTACAAAATATGCCGATTTAACCGAAATTATTTATTTCCAAAAAAGCACCCTTTGCAAGATACACGTCAACTAAAACACGTTTTCCAGAATGAAACTGAGAAACTTCAAAATTGCACCGCCTACTACTATTGTTAAGAGCAATAGACAGACATAATTTTACAAACATTGACATACAGGATGTTCCTGTTTTTGATGTCACTCCTCACTTTCTACTCCGGAACTTTTTTATCCGCATGCCACTGATTGATTCTGTATTTTTTATCCAAAGGCTTGAGTACTGTACCTACTAAATTTTTTTCTCTTTTATTAAACTTTTATAAGAGGGCAAAAAATGGTAAAAAGTTTAGTAATACTTTAGGCTTTGGATAACAAATACAGAATCATTCAGTGGCGTGCGTATAAAAAAGTTCTGGAGTGAAACGTGAGTCATGACCTCAAAAAAAGAAACGTCCTGTATATCATGCTTATAAAACTAGGTCAGAGTAGGCTGTGCAATTTTAAAGTTTCTCAGTTAATCCAACCCTTTTAAGGGCTGCATCTTGACAAGGGTGTCTTTTTGGAAATAAATAATTTCGGTTAAATCGGCATATTTTGTACTCGGGAATCTGTGGTAGAGCGTTGGTGGTACCTTTTAGCGACACCCTGATAACATTAGGTACTCTTTTTTGTTGAGAAAGGTAGAAGATTTAGAAAAAAACAAAATTAATGTATAGACAGTAATCATAACCTTTTGTTAAGGGTATTACCTAAATTTTGTGAAAATCGAATGGAAACAAAAAAATCTCAAAATTATAAAGCTTTAGCGTAAGACTATAATTATGTAGAACAGCAATAAACATTCCTAAATGAATTAACACACCAGTGCAGTTGAATTGAAAAGAATTGGAGAAACGTTCTGTTTATCTTGGAGAGTCCTCAAGGATCGTTGGAGTTCTCCTAAGAGCTATGTTTGGTCTGCAATATTTCACAAGTGTTGTTGTTGTTTGTTTTAAGATTGTTTAGTTGGCTTAGAGCTAGGTATAAGAATAAGAAAAATTTACACAACCTACTTGCGGAAATAGAAGATTGACATAGAAAATGTGGCGTTTTCATATTATGCATGAGTTTTTTGATCATTTCACGGAATATTCTAATAGGGAATTAGGGTACAATTTCAATACGAAATAAGTATTCCACGTCATTAGCGTTGAAATTTAGAGCACCCCGTATATTAATTATTAAAAGATTAGTATTTTGGATCGAAAATTTTATAAAATGTAGGCTTGAAGAGAGAGGACTTAATATATTTTCTAAAAATATTCACTGAAGCTATAGAACGAGCAAGAATGTCCAATAGGCTTCCGTTGTATGCGTTATTCCGCAGTAAAACAATTGGGGTTTAAGTAAATCCTCTTCAATTGAAACGTGACTCCTATAAATATCTCTTGCTCTCTCTTCATTTCTATCAAGATGAATATGAGAAAAAAAACTAGTAATCCAAGATCTAAGGCTTGGCAGGGATATTACGAATTTCTATTACTTATTTAAGGCAAGTAACAATAATTTAAAATGAATAAATAAACTAATATTTATATTTATATTAATATTAAGTACTTATATTTATAAATAATTTTAAATATTTTAACCTATATTATTAGAGAAAATTACCCTTAAAATTGGTTTGCCAGCGAAAGCCCGTTTGGTTATTATTGTAAAGTAAATAAAGTTATCTTCAACTGAACAAACCGACGGTTAAAATAAATCAGCTTATCGCGGTTTTGCAAAAAGGGCCGTTACAGAACAATGAATGAACATACCCACGCTGTATATAATCCTAAATTGTAGAAATATTATGGAAATAATTTTTATTATTGCACCATAGCTCTACTTCTATATGGTCTATGATCTTATAAAACTTTTACACGCTGCCAAAGGTTAATTGACACCTATCACCTTCGGCAGTGTACCTACACTCATCCCGTAAAATCTCTCCGTGTTAAATTTAGCGCAACGTTAAATGTTTCATAAATTCGGGTATTACTATGTTAACATTACGTTCCTCCCTGCTTTCGATCTATAACTTCAATTCAGGCAGACAATTTTATCAATTTTATATCACTTCATGAATTATGGACAGCAATAAAAATTTTATACCGCCTGTTTTGGGATTTTTAAATCAATTTTAGTGTAAAAATTTGATGTTTTTATTATTTATATTCTTCTATTATGCATTATTAACCTACGTATATTATGTCATATTATACAGGGTGAGTCAGTTATTTGTAGCACTACTTCACTGGTTTATAAAAGACCTGTTTTAAGAAATAAATTACCATAAATTTATGTCCGAAATGCTTAGAAAAAAGAGGTGTTGAAAAAAAGGGGTTTTTTCGCAGCATAGGTAACTTCTCCAAGGTTGTTTTAATTTTACACCAAGAGGTTATTTTTTATAATTTTGAGCACATAAAACGAAGAAATACACGGGTGAAAAATTCATATGACCCTTTTTTGGCTCAACAACTTCTACGCCCAGGGACTGACAAGACTTTACTTATCAGAGTTGAATTCCCTAGAGATTTCTTACAAAAATTACACCTTACGAATATTCGAAACTCTCCATAGTTTTTAAGTAAATTAAATCTAAAATTCATCATGCCGCAAAAATAAGCTAATTTTTTCAATATTAATGATTGTTATCTTAGGATAATGTAGAATAATAATTTGAAAAATCAATGATTTTGTATAGGTACCTATCTAAATAAATGGTATAAGGAAGTTTAGACTCCTTAGGAAGAAAAAGTTAAGTTGAAAGAAATATCCGGAGAATCCAACGCTGATAGGTGAGTATAAGATCTTGTAAGTCCATGGGCGTAGATGTTGTTGAGCGAAAAAGGGGCCATATACAGCATGTCCGTTTTTCGAGGCGAACCATGGGTATCTCGCTTATCAGTAGAGATACGAGGTTGGTTTAAATTGGGGCAAAGTTGCGTATTTTTATGCCGAGTAATAATCTGAAAAAAAATTCAGGATATTTTCAGTCGTTGCTGAAATACCCTGAAAAAGCTGAAAAATCGGGATTTCTAATTTTTGTCATATCTTTCTTATTTTGGAAATTATTGAATAATTTTTTGTAGGTTTACCTATAAGTCATTAAAATCATAATTCATCTGACATTTCAAAAACATTCAAAGCCAACTAGATCTCAGAATATTCATAGTCAACTTTTGTTTTTCTTTTTTTTTTTTCTTTTTTTTTGGTCATCCGCCATATTGAATTTTCATGTCATTCTGTATTAAAAAACTTAAGGAAACAAAAACCTATCACATTAAAAACAAAATTCTTCAAAATTTTCTTCTTCTTTTTTCGAAAAAAGAACCTTTCTTCAACCGAATGTCATAAATAACCATAAATCAAGCAATGTCACGTCTTTTTTTTTTGAAAAAAGAAGAAGAAAATTTTGAAGAATTTTGTTTTTAATGTGATAGGTTTTAGGTTTTCTTAATTTTTTTAATACAGAATGACATGAAGAAACAATATGGCGGCCATAAGAAAAACAAAAGTGTACTATGAATTAGGTACTCATTTGGGATCTAGTAGGCTTTAAATATTTTTGAAATGTCAGATGGATAGCTCTTAACGGCTTATGTAAACCTACAAAAAATTATTCAATAATTTCCAAAAATAAGAAAGATATTATGACAAAAATAAGAAATCCCGATTTTTCAGGATATTTCAGCAACTACTGAAAATATTTTGAATATTTTTTTCAGATTATTACTCGGCCTAAAAATACGCAACTTTGCCCCAATTTAACCAACCTCGTATCTCTACTGATAAGCGAGATACCCATGGTTAGCTTCGAAAAACGGACAGCCTGTATCCTGCGTATCTCTGCGACTGATGAATTTTTTCACCCTTGTTTCTCTTCGTTTTGTGTGCTCTAAATTATAATAAATCATCTCTTGGCATAAAATTAAAATATTGAGAAGTGCCAACGTTTTTTTGCAGCGAAAAAAATGATTTTTTCAATACCCTGTATATTTTTTTTTCTAAGCTTTTCCAGACATATTATGTTTATGAGAACTTAATTTCCTTAAACAGGTAAAGTCCTGCTACCGAAAACCACTCACCCTGTGTATTATTGAACGAATTTTTTCACTCTTGTAAAACTTTTGGAGTATGTAATTGGGATTTTCGTTGAAAAAATTTCTAAACTTCGCCCCACTTCCACAGGGTCTCCCTTCAAATTAAAAAAAAAAAAACGGGTCTTGTCACCCCATTTTAAGGTCTCAGTTTTCAATCTAGGGGATTGAAATTTTTGTGGGAGTAAGACACCCACAAGGAGTGGTCCGGTATTGCATTTAAGAAAAATCGACCAAGGCATTTCAAAATGGCGGCTATTTGAATTTTCGTAAAGACCGCTATTTTTTGAGCCCCTGCTGTAATGAGCTAGATGGAAAAAATGTTGAAACCAAATTAACAAGATTGGAAGAAAATTATTTCAAATTTATTTCTCTAAAATTTCAAATTTACGATTTTCAACACATATTTTTTTCGAATTTGAAGGCAGAATAAAACTAAATTTTTCTAAACTAAATTAGTTAGCCAGTGGCGTGCATAGGAAAAGGGGCAAAATTGCTGATTTTATACATTGCGTGTATGTAAGTTGGAGTCATATGGAAAACTTTTTTTATTATTCATTTAATAAAAAAGCCATCATCCATAAATAATTTTGCTTGGTCTGGAACCTTAAATGAAATAGTCAGATATCAAATTTTTGCAGTCTTATACGAGGTTTGTCCAAAAATATGAATTTTGCCGTATAGTACTTTTATTTTCCGCAATATCAATCATTGTTACTCAAAAATAATGATCAGAATTGGAAACAATATTCAAATATGCAATTACATCAATTTTCTGAAAAATCAGTTTTCTTCACTTTTTCCCAAACTAATTCCCTACAATAACAAGGAAAATGCGACTGTGGCTCATGATTTTAACGCCCGATTGCACAATTTTTCTTAAGTCTTGGTCACCCTAGCTATACTTAAAGCCTTACTTATCTTATTAACTCTGTGAACGTTAATGTCAAAACCTGTTGGATTTTTTTTATTAAAAAATGGCAGCGTTATTAACTCGTGATTAAAAGATTAAAATTGAAAAAAAAACTTTGAGGTTTTGACATTCACGTTCACACAGTTGATAAGATAAACTATGTAAGCTTAAGTATAGCTAGTGACCAAGTTTATTTATTAAATATTTACATAGCAACAAATCCCAATTTGCCTTAAGGCAGCCTTAAGAAACCATGTGTGTCACCGGGCGTTATATGATCATAAGCTATCGCATCTTCATTGTTATTGTAGGGATTAGTTTAGGAAAAAGCGAGGAAAATCGTTTGTTTTTTTGGAAAATTAATGTTTGATGCATATTTGAATATTGTTTCCAATTTTGATCCACTTTTTAAGTAACAATTTTTGATATTGTCAAAAATACAGGTACAAGAAGGTTTTTGTATCCTATTCCATACGGTGAGGACCTTTATAGTCCCACACTGACCTTAAATTTTGATCCGAATTTGATAGACAGAACTTTAAAAGAAAAACAAAATCAAATGTCATGAATTTTCCTATTTTTTGACGTGAAACTGATCTTTCAAATGTCAAAGGTGACGGTGCAGTCGCTGTCAACTTAAAATTATTAAATGGGGGGTAATGTGAGACCTTATCTTGAAGTTGTCTAACAGCGCGTATTATAAAGGCTCATTAAGTTAACGGGCATATTTCTGTGGCCATTTCTGAAGAAGGTATTACGTCTAAGTAGAAATTTTGTAATTTTATCTATTCTTGACATGAAAGTAATTACAAAAATGTTGATATTGATAATGAGGGTGTCAGATGCGCTGCGACCTATTACAGATCTATTGTGCCCCCTCTTCTCTGCTTCTTTGAAGTTACAAAAATGTTAATAAAAGTCATTTGACGTCGATATTAGCTTCAAAAACGAGCACATAAATCTACCCGTTAGCCTAATGAGCCTTTATAATATTGGCTGTTAATAATTATCTACACAAAAATTATGCCAAGTAACAGTCTTTGTGCCATTGAGGACGTTTAATTAAATTTTTGATCCGAATGAGATAGAACAATAGTGCAAAAACCAAATCAAATGTCAAAGATGACGTTGCAGTCGCTGTTAACTTCAAAATTTGAAAATCATGAGTGAGTGCTTATTTTAAAGGTATTCTGTCTACAGTAAAATTAGGTTAGTTTTAAAATTTGATAATTAGCTCAAAATTTAAAAAAAGGTCTGTTAAAAAAAGACTATAACGTCGTCAATAAAGAGAGTATCAAAATTGAAAAGTAACATAATTTTTATGTAGATGATTGAAATACCTTTAAAATGAGGTCTTAAACGACCCCCTATGTCCCTCAATTTTTTGCGAAAGCGACTAAGACGTCATCTTTGACACTTAACAAATCAATTTTACGTCAAAAGCAGTAAAATTCATGACATTTGATTGTGCCATCACATTTGATAATATAGTATATGTATACAGGGTTTATCCTAAATAACCCGACAAAGTTTCAGGGGTAGTAGCAGGGGGTGTCAAAACAAACAATTTTTCTCATAAATATTTGTTCAAAAACCTTCGTTTTCGATAGTTAAAATTTATCAAAACGACGACGAACGACGATCCAGAAGTACTTGATCACTTGCACGAGCTTGTTGTTGAAAGTTGACATTGAAATGAATTACACACCTCGGTCTTATACATACAGTGTGACCCATTTGTTCTTGAAACACCCTGTAGAATCTTAATTTATGATGCGATTTTGAAAAAAATTCTTTTAAACCATATAGCTTGATAAACTATATTTTGGGAGCAAAAAGCGTCTCATTCCTACAATATCCAGGGCCTACTAGATCAGTGTTTACTTGTAAAATCTCAAAAATTCATATTAACGATTAAAAAAAAAAAAAACTGGGCACGCCACGGGATTCACCAGCCCTCAAAACGGTACTATACCAAATTTTATTGGAAATGTCAGAGTAAAAAGGATCTTGTAGTTATTTTAAAAATTCATAATAATACTCCGAATTTTCATAAATTAATTTGAAAAAGGTCAAAAGCTATCATAAGTGAAAATTAAAATTAAAAAAAAGTAAAAAAAAGTAAAAAAAAAAAAATAAAATAAATTAAAAATTATAATTAAAAAAATTAAAGTAGGTGCCTACATTATCACCAACTAGACGTACAATTTCTATTTTGTCTCTCTTGACCTTTTCGAATAAATTAATGAAAATTCGGAGTTCTACTATGAATTTCTAAAATAACTGCAAGATCCTTATTACTCTGACATTTCCAATAAAATTTAGTACAGTACCGTTTTGAGGGCTGGTGAATCCAGTAGCGTGCACAGTTTTTTTCTAAAAAAATCGCTAATATGAATTTTTGAGATTTTACAAGTAAAGACTGATCTAGTAGGCATTGGATATTATAGGAATGAGACGCTTTTTGGTCCCAAAATATAGTTTATCAAGCTCTATGGTTTAAAAGAAATTTCTTTAAAATCGCACCATAAATTAAGATTCTACAGGGTGTTTCAAGAACAAATGGGTCACACTGTAGAAAAGCCATATAAGGAGAAACAAAGTATTTTTTATAAATTGAATATAATTTGCTTGGTACCTATAAAATATTTTTTTCTAGTCTATTTTTTTTTTTATTTTGGTTACGGTACTCCACTGCAGCATTCTTAAGAGAGAAAAATTTCCAATAACTTACAATTATTTTTTATTTTTTTAAATTTTTTTAGAACCGTATAATGTATCCATATCACATTAATAAAGTATGCACCTAAATTACAGGTAGGTAATAATAATACTAATAACAAATAACATAATCCCTTATTTCTTTCTATAAAAGCCATTTGTTTCACTATTGATTCCGTTGAAATTACCTTTTTTTATGAAGCAATAATATCCTTTCATCCTGATTTTTATGAGCTTCATCATTATCAATAAACAATCTCTTATAATATGTAACGGCTTATCTTATCGTATTATATTATGTAAATTCTACATGCATTTCCTTCATGTATTTACCATAACGAGTCATTAATGTCGTATTTCCCTTGAACTTGAGCTTGATTTAAAACAAAGTATCAAGGACACTCTGAAAAATCAACATAAATAAATTGTACTGAAACGGGAACTGCTAAGAACCAAATTATGGTTTGAATGATCCCCGTGTCAAGTAATTACATAAATATCTATATTTATTCGGGGTGGGTTCTTTTGAAATTTAGCCTGTGCTCAACTACTCGTTATCAAAATATTATTAATAATAATAATTAGTAGGCATAACTAGCCCATTTATATTGAACAAAGCTTTAATAAAGCAACAGAATTGATTCACAAAATGAGAACGGTATGAGTGGCCAACCCTCCCGTTACTCCTTAACGGGACAATTATCAAACTTATGCTATAAAAATAAAAATTAATGATTATTTGTTGATATGGTGATCATATCTAATGCTTTCTCACGCAAGAAAAAAGGTAAAAAATACCTATTAGGATGTACCAGATAAATACATTAGCCACTCAACACTATTAGAGACTATTAAAGCTGCAAGTTAACTAGGAAATCTGGACGATTATAATTACTAAAATACAGGAAATTACGAGTCCGGTCCCGGAGTAAACCGGACATACATATTTACTTCATGAAAATGAAAACAAAATATTGATTTCTTCGAATCATCCATGTATATAACTTTATTAATTTTGGTTGCGCAAATAAGCGTGATTCCTGTTCTTCGAGGAGTATATGACTAACAGCCCTCGTAATTACTTAGGTAACATTCCTCCTCTTTGATAGGGGCTGTAATTGGTTAATTAGCACCCGAAATATTATTCGGATCACGAGACTCTCTTATTAGGAACGTTGCGCGTACATTTTAAGATAGTTAACTTGACTTTAACTCAAAGAGATGTTGCTCTCTCAAGCTCTCCACTTCAAGATCTTGTTATAAGGAAAGTTTGACCGGGTAATTTATAAAAGCGCGTCTTATTTTAACACAGACAGAGAGGAAAATATATCTGAAAATATTTATAAACAATGTCGCTTGGTTGTGATATTGAATTTTAGAACGTTATGTCAGGCATAAAGTTTATATGGATGGTTTTTAAACCGTTTATGGTCACTATTACGCGTTCCACATTCGCTTATATACTCGTTTATCACAGAAGGAGAAATAAAATTGCCACCTATGAGTCTCTCTTTGTGATTCTTGTAACCTGACTATTGAAATGGAGTTTCTAAAGGTCTCCTATATCTCCACTGCTGAGAGTTGGGATGAATCTTTCTATATGAATTGAGGGTAAATCTCCCAGGACATGAAACTAGGACTCTTCTTGTATGAGGGTATCCATGCACGCAGGTCGGTCGATTCGGCCATCACTGCCATCAGCCAGGAGACTTTGACTGATTTGTCTGCAGTTGATTTCAATCTCAACTTTAAACAAGCTCAAGCAAGTGCTCAAGTTATTCTGGATCGTCGTTCGTCAGGCCAACGCGTTTCTTGTTCACGTTCAAATAAGTGTTTTTTTACCCAAAGTAACTTTTCCATGATTTCTTGTTTTCATGACCTCTAATCAATTTTCTGTATTTCAAAATATTCCATAAATTTGTATTATGATCTCTTTTAGACCTTCTGCAGTTTTAATTGAGTTGCATGGCAAATTAATATCAATTAAGAGTGAAAAACATATTTTTGCTCCTTCAGCAGGAAAATATGCCTTGATAGACTTTTTTGTTGTCATTTTTTGTTGATAAGCAAGAACATCAAAAGCTACTTCAGATCTAAACAAAAATAATAGTGTTCCTGACAATATTTTCACATTTTATACGTAAAAAAATAAATAGACAGATATAGATAAATCAAAATTTCATTCAATAACACGCATCATTTATAAAATGAAGTACGAGAAGCTAGCGCGTGACATATTGTGAAAGTTTTTATATTATGTCGCCAAAGTTTGCCCGCGTAAAGTTACTCAGCCTTATTTGAGTTTACTCGATTGAGATATCGACGTTGCAAATGACGACCTGTTGCGTAGACATCTCGAGAACTTCCCAGACTCGTGTACTTATGTGGAGAGTATCAAACTCCACTAACTCTTAACAAAGGCCCTCCAAACTCCCGTCGATACAACAGGATATCGCGTTGATGATCACTTTTGTTCGTTCTTAAGCACTATAACTCTTCCAGTCGGCGGAATAATGATGCGGAAACTCCTTCGAAGCTGGAAACTTTGAAGCTATTGAAATTGTTTATTTAGCTACGCGCTATTATTGTGGGAAATTGATGTACTTTGTTCATTTATCGAACATAATCAATAAGAATGGACTTTATTTGTTGGAACTTATTTATTTCCGAAAACTTCGATTAAAGCTAAGAAGAGAGCTTTTTTTGCAATTTTCTCTTTTTTGACTTAAGTGACTCACGAATTGAAGGATCTCTGTCTATTTTGTGTTCTAAAATGTGTTGATTTGAATAATTGAGATTACTATTTTTTTATCTTAGTATATTTTTGATACAAAATACACTATTGATATAGAGATTTTTTCACCAAAAAATTCACAAATCAAAATCAACATTCAGACCAATAACAATATATTTCTTGTTCTAAAAAGAATTAATTTTTTTTTTTTTTCAAAATCATAACATGGAAAAACTAAAAGAATTCAAATGTTCCATTATCATAATGCTATACCTGCCAGATTCTACGGACTACCAAAAATTCACAAACCATAATTATTATCTCTTTAATATTCTTCTCTGATTGAAAGCTCTTTAATGTTCTTAAAGAGCTTTTAATCAAAATTATTAATAATAAGTGCCCATTGATTCAAACATAGTGTAAAATTACAAAAAACCAAGTTATTGAACTTAATTTTTTATTCACTTTACTTATCTTCAACTAAAAGTTCTAGTTCCATAAACAAGTTTTTGGTGCTTCAATGGACTCGAAAATTTCTCCAATCTTTTCACAGTACATCATGGATGATGCTTAAACTCTATATGATCCCAATTTTCTATTAAAATTCGTTTATTTATAAAGAAATAAGTGTATCGATGACATAATAATCGGTGCCCTTCCTTCTCTGTCCAATTTACAATAGAACAAGAAATAAAATGCGCGACACGTTATAGAGAAATAATTAAAAGTGAAAAAGAAAAGACCACAGCATCTGGACGGTATATAGGTACATCAATTATTTTTCATTTCGACCTTCTAAAATATAAATTAAAGTGATCTTAAATATGAGAAATCGAATTAGACGTTTCGACTCTACAAAGTGAGGGTTTTGAATTTCTACGTTTGTCCCATCCTGAGTTCAAAGGTAAAAATTTGTAAAAGCGATTGATACTAAAGAAGGTTTATTGTGGAAGCTTTACATCCTGATTGCGATCCTGAAAATCGAAAAAAATGACGAGAATAAGACCAAAATGAGATCCTTCAATATAATACATTTTCTTTCATCTAGCCCTCATTTAAAGAATGAGTAATATATCCAGACCGAAAGCACAAAACACAAAGCCTAATTTACTATAAAGAGATTTAGAACTGAATTATGTATGAGCGACTTTGCAACGCTAAGCTTGTCTTTATCTTTTCGTTACTCGGAACTTATTCTCATGAAATTTCATACAAATATTATACATACGGAGAGTTAAAAAACTACCCCAAACAGGCTTGAAAAGTTGCCATATTGTGTTCATAATATGGACGCTGTTCGGGGATGAATCTCAAGATGGATGTAAGCTAAGAATATAAAAAAATGAGCATACGAGAAAAAATATGAGCGAAAAAGTGAGTTGTCAATAATAATTAAAGCAAGAAAAAAAAACTCGCTGAGAACAAAAAATTCGGAAACTTCAGTAAAGGGGTGAAGGAGAACCGTTGAGATAGAAAATCAATTTTCAAACGTGAAACAATGATAATAGTTGCAAAATCGGTGAAGGGAAATTAACCAGGGCGGAGGCAATCACAGGAAGACATCCAGAGGAGTTGTTTCCGAACCGGAAATTTCTTGTTGAAGCTCCTGAAACTCGGAAAAAGCAGGTTCTCTTGTTACATAAATTATTTGTAGGTAACGCTAGCCTTAGCACAACGAAAATTAGCTTAATTGTCTAACTATTGCCTTCTCGAAAGTCTATAAGACCAAGTCAGAACTATTTGTAAAGTCAGAACCAGTACCAGACTTATTTATTACTGAGATTTTACTAAACTACTCCGTTAGGAGTAGGCCCTGATATCAAAGAGTTTGTCTTAGCTTAATTAACTCTTTACAACTGACAAAGAATTTTGTTAGCTTAGGACAGTAGTCAAAACATTCAAGAATGTTAATAAAATAGGCACTCACTGTATCGACATTTTTATAAAACACATAAATAAAATCAACAATTATATCATTTGAGAGAGAGGTGCACTTAAGGGCTCTCTGTAACAGTTCGCCGATATCTCGATTACTTGACTTGACTTCGTTAACAGTCTCACACAAAATATCGTGTTCTTGATGTAAATGCATAGAAATAATGTAACACCCCACCCCCCTACCTGTTTATTTCCGATAAAAGTTTGCCTTGAGATCGTCTAGGATTGGATGTAGAACCTAACGTTGTGTTTCGTAGTATCGAGATTCGTAATTGAGGTATGCCGGAAGCAAGGGAGCTAAGTTGAGGATTTTGCATTCTGACGTTCGACTAAATTCCTTGATTTCGATTTCGTTTTCTTTTTACAAAATAATAAACAAATTAATTGTAGGATGGAGGGAATCGTTTTCATTCCATATTTCACACTCAGGGATTACCCCCATCTTTAAAATCCTTTATTTATTACTTTATGGTTGGTTAACAATTTGTTTGATTTATTTGTTGGTAAATTACATGTTTCCTTAAGCATTGTGAGTCAACAATACTCGAGTTCGAATATAAAGGGCCCCTTCTGGCAGCTGGGATAACCACTCTTACTTTCATCCTTTCTTTGAGGCAATGTGCGGCGTTGCCGCTTGTACTAAACTAATAGTCGTAGCTTACTAAGCTCATTTAGCGCTTTTGTGTTTTGCTCAAGATATGCTTCATTTATTTGTACAACCTCAGGTTTGTGAGAGATAGTCCTTGGACTAGAAGTTCTGGTTTATTTGATATACGCTGAACTTGCCTGATTCGGGCGTAGCTTTCTTAGCAAGTAATGTTTTATTACTTCCCAGCAATATTCAAGCATTTGATAGTCCTTGGACTAGGCGTTCTGGTTTATTAATGAAAAATTCCTTTTTAATGGGATATTTTTCATCCTGCGAGATTGAACACATCTCTCGAGCGTTTTCGACATTATTAACAGAATCATGATCACCTCTGATCGAATTACAGACCCCATTCCTTTATTATTGCTCAGACGCAATACTTAGTAATTAGAGTGTTGGAAAATTGGGCTAACCTACTCGGATAACCAGCTATTGCGGGCGTAGCTTCTGAAGCAGATGACCAACAGCATCTCCTAGCCGTGTTATCGAGAATTACCTATCAAAAGGAATCGGGATAACCAAATCAGCTTAGTGATTACGTTTGTCGTTAATGCATCGTTTTTCGTGACTTGCACTTTATAACAAGCCTGAGCGCTGCTATGACTCCTCTATCGTTTTATTTATTTTACTTTGAGCTTCTCGCATCAACCGTTATTTTACGCAATTTTCGTGAACTTTCCTGACTTGTGGTTTATTTTTGCCTACTCTATCCTACTCTGAGGGTGCTTTATTGCCCCGTTGCGTACTACGATTTCCACTTTAAAGAGTCACGCTCTTTTACCGGTTACCGGAGGTCTTCATCTGGACTTCGAGATGAATCCCTCCCCCAACGTGTGGTAGTCGAGTACCTATTATAACTCCTAATCGAATATTGTAACGTAATTGGTATTTTCTGATAATGTATGTGAGTAGCAGGTGCTACACCTGACAACGCTGCCCTGTTCTATCTGGACCTGTTCTATCCTACTCTATATCTGAGGATGCTACTGCGATCTTCATTCATGTTGTTTGCTCACTTTCTCTTTCTAAAATGTCGTATTATTTAAAGGGACCGGTTCTTGCCTAATATTGTCGATCCTACATCTGCACTAAATAAACTAGGACTTCTTGAGAAATAGAATGATTTATTTATTGTGTTCGTGGTTAATTTCCTAACTGAATTATTTCTGATAATGAGCCGTTTTATTTATTCACAGGTTATTAATTTCTGACCTGGGTCTATTTTCCTACTCTCCTCCTGGCTCTATCTCCTGTACAGCGAATTTGTAATTTTTCGTTGAAATATTTCTATTTCCTGTCTAACTTAAATTATTTCTAATAACGTGCCGCTTTAATTATTCACAGGTTATTTATTCCTGACCTGGGTTTGATTTTCCTCCTAGCTATATCTCGATTTCCTATACAGGGAATTTATTTCTTTACCTTATATTTTAATGTCGGTTTATAGTTTTTACGTTAACATTGGTCGGGCGTTTATTTGTCTTTCTTATTATTGTGCCGGCGATGGAGCCCGGTGCTCCTATCTCGCTTGAATCGGGGTTCTTTCTTTTGCGGTTGGACATGGTTATTTCTAGAGGCAGAAATTGTCCTCATGAATCACGGATCTCTCCTCGATTCTTAGTGAAACTAGATTCGGATCTTATGGATGGATTGACTTAGAAAATGGGTCAGCGTATAAATTTCTCGCTTCTTCGAATAGTCCTAATATTGTTCTTTAAGAGAAGATTTTATTTTCTAGCAACGTGGGCGAAAACAGGAAGGTGCCTAATCGACTTTTATTTAGTGATAAAAAAATAGGAACGGTGCGATACTCTCTAGGAGTTTCCACCGGTAGGGTGCAGACAAGAGAAACGGTGCGATACTCTCTAGGAGTTGCCACCGGTAGGATGCAGAAAGAGAAACGGTGCGATACTCTCTAGTAGTTTCCACCGGTAGATAGGAATTTGTTTATGCGATACCCTCAGAGTGGTTTCCAAAAACAACAAGGAAGGAAGGCTACTTATGCGATACCCTCTAGGAGTTTCCAAAAGATAGCGGAGGAGATAAACAGTCTGGCGACGAGTGAAGTCGAAGCAAGACTGGCCACCCCTTTACATCCGATGCGTGCTTTTATAGCCAGATTCCGACCAGGCACCATTGTCTTATTCGGCGGGAACTTTTCGGCGGCTGCTTTCTATCACGGCCTGCTCGCGTGATTCTTTAAGTAACACAATGCATCGAAGACTTTCCGTTCCGTTGATGTTTTAGCTTGCCTCTCGTGCCTGGATTAGAGAAGGCGATCCGCCGAGATTCCTAATATTTTATACTCAGGCCGACTATCCCGTGGATACGAATGAGAGAAAAAAAAATTGTAATTATTTTACGTACCTAGGGCCGGTTTATTTCAATAAACCACATTTAAGCTTGCAGAATCTGGCTGGCTACGGTACGTGTATACTTAGAGTATTACGACTGCTAAGTCGAAATAAACTCTCTCTCTCTCGATATTTCCTCTGTTCTCGGTTGGTTGAAGATTTGCAACATAATACAATTCAGTACAGACAGATCTAAAGAGAACAACATCCAAATTCCATGAAGTTTATTCCCATTGCGAAAATAGCTTTCAACTATAACAGTTTTTTGCTCTCACGTGAGCGCATTTAATTAATTTGAACAATATAAATAAATAACCAAACTTCAAAAATTAATTTCTTTGTCTAATGAAAATTAATAGTCTTCTTGATTATTAACCTTTCCTTTGCAAAGGAAAAATATTGAATGACTAAATGCCAGAAACGTCATATTGTATACATTACATCTACTCATTGAGCCGGGACTAGAGGAGAAAGAACCGAAATAGGGAGTAGCGACAGATCAAAATTACTCGTTACTTTGAGATACTCATGTGCGAGAAACGCCGCTTACGATGCCTATCTACTGAGAGTTACGAATGAAATACCGATGATTCGGGATTAACAACTTGCAGTATAATTACAGTCATTTTGAACCAACTCAAAACAAACAACAGTTACAGTTAGTAACCGTGACAGCGGATCCCGATTCTCTCGAAATTGACTCGCAGTATATAACGGACCTTATTTCGTATTAACGACGAATCGAAATCAAGGTATCAAAATCACTGAGGTAGTCCTAAGTAATGAACTCCCGATATTATACATTGGTCCGTAAATATACCGTGTGTCCCCGGATAGGTGAAACGACTCTTATAAAAGGCAAAAATTTTTTGATTTTAATTTTAATTTTTTTAGGTTCAGCCCTGCTTGGCTAAAGAATAATTTCTAACAAAATTTTCGTTTTGAGAAATAAAGCATGCCTTGGAAATTTCCAAGAAACCGTTTTTTTCTGTTGAGTAAAGTGCCTTTTATGTGGCAAATACGACAAAATGTTATTTGAAAAAGTTGTTCAGAATCAACATTTAGGTCCGTATACCAAATTTCAAAATCATAGGCCAACTTTGATCTTTTACATTTACTTTTATGTTTATTTCACAAATCAAAGAATTTCATTTGTAACAAAGACTGATATTGACAAATTGCTATTGCTATGAGTACAATTTGGTTTTTCCATAGCAGTCATTGTTACAAAATGAAATTCTTTGATTTGTAAAATAAAACATAAAAATAAGTGAAAAAAACTAAAGTTGATCTATGATTTTGAAATTTGGTATAGGGACCTAAATGTTGATTCTGAACAACTTTTTCAAATAACATTTTGTCGTTTTTGCCACATAAAAGGCACTTTACTCAACAAAAAAACCGGTTTCTTGGAAATTTCCAAGGCATGCTTGATTTTTCAAAACTAAAATTTTGTTAGAAATTATTCTTTAGCCAAGCAGGGCTGAACCCCAAAAAATTAAAATTGAAATTTTTTTGTCTTTTATAAGAGTCGTTTCACCTATCCGGGGACACACGGTATAAACAAATGCACGATTGTTTCGGTTTCTATAATATCCGGTGTTCAAGTGCACGGATTAGCAGAGATTCTCGAATATCTTGAAGATGTTTTTGCAAAAATTAACTGGAACCCTTTGTGGGAGTGACCATAATCGGACGAGGCGAGGTGGTTAAGTATTGTAACGAATTCACGTTATTATTTATTATTCAGTCAATTATGTATTAGAGAAATACTAGTTGTTATTTTAGTTTAACTCACTACACACTAATTATTTATCTACCTACCGATTTATTTTTACGCACATTTAATACCTCAATGTATTTCCAGTACTTATTTATTTTGTACATCGCTTCACTTCTATTTCAAGACTGAAAATTCTTCCTCAGGCAGTTCACTTATATATGCAATCCGAGGTGGTAGAAATATTCTACTCTCAGTCTAAAATTATTTAATATCGTTAATAAAGTAAAGTGATTTATGCCTAGAATTCTTAAAACAAATTGATGAGTCACCACTATAAATGGCCAGATGATCTTACAACAGTACTGTTAAAAAATATATTCGTGAATGTTCAGAATTAAAATGGGTGCTCGCTCCTAAAATTTAAATAGGTATAGCTGAAAATATGCGCATATAAATCAATAAAATACATTCGACTGCAAATAAATTGAATAATAATTATTTGCTCGAATAGATGATTGCAAACAAAGTCATGTGATTTGGAAAGTAAACGAACAAATCAACAAACTGATTGGTAGTCGTGATCCTGAAATGCCGGAGCGTAAAATAAAATATTCTCGACAAATATGTAAAATATTTGCCGTAGGTAGGTATCATTTTTTCCATTTGGTAGCTGTCTTTCCGCACATCCCTTTAGTCCCGCGGTCCCGCCGTTACATATTACATCCACTCTTTTATCTTGCTGTCAGTTTCAGCTCTAGATAGTCCGGCTCGTCTCTGAAACGTACACTACCTACCTATATGAATACAAACAAACAGCCGGGAAAAATTATTATTATTATCATCGTCATCCCTTAGGATGAAGCTGGAGCATAGACCCCCCCGAGAGGTGATTCTAGGGAAGGAATGCAAAATTCCTGCAATATAGACATTCCTCTGTTGTTCCAGTCCGGCACACTGAAAATCAACGTTCCTGCATTTCTGCTGGCCACGCAATTTAATATTATTACAATCTTTTTTCACAGCCTGAATAATATTTACCCACTTCAATAAATTTATGTTTTCAACCCTTACTTTATAGAATCTCTGCATACTGATGGATGATAAATAAAAGAATAATGTTGTGAAAATTCTATTTATGTTGTTTGACAGTTTGACTTTTCTGTCTATAGAAAACCAGCACACACAAATATGACAATACGATACGATTCAAATCATTCAATTTCACACACATTTCAGCATATAAAATTCAATGATACATAGAGCTGTTACGATACCAATATCACTAAACAACTTTAATAACAGAGAAGAGTTCCATTATCAAACATATTGCAAAAGAGAATGGTTATCGAAAAACATTAATAGACGACTTATTACAGAAAAAACAACACAAATTACCCATAAACCTCATTTATCCTCAACAAAGCAATGAAATCAGAAAATATTCATCATTAACTTACTTTGGAAACATTTCAACACAAATATCAAGGATAATTTCTAACACTTCTACATTTAATATTTCATTCAAATCTTTTATGAACAATGGTTCTATATTGCTGAATGCCAAGGAAAAGTTATCTAAATTACAGAAATCTGGAATTTATCGAATAAACTGCTATCATTGTAATTTAGTTTATAATAGGACAAACTTGTAGAAACCTAGAAATTAGATACAACGAACAATTAAACATCCAGGAAAATTAAATTCTGTATTTAATTTAAGACTCAATAGAAAACAATCACACTCTAACAGCAAACAACAAAATTGAATTACTTCATTGTGATCATTATTGTAAATTAAATTTTCTTGAATCTCTAGAGATCCACAGCCATTTACATAATCAACAAATCACAGTAATAAATGAACAGCTAGGCACATATCGTTCTCCACTGCTTGATTTTCTTTTTGATAACAACAACTAAGAAGATTCTGAAGAAATTACATTATGATCTAGTTAGTTCTGTTAAAAATTCATTTAAATCTAGTAAGTTGTTTTATGATCACTTAGGTTACCATACTGTTGCTATGTTACTATATCAATAATTTTATTTACATACGTCTGAAGATGCTACTTTAAGTAGCGAAACACGTGTAACGTTTATATTCCATCAATATACAGTATACAGTTGAATTTTTTTAAACATTAATTAGTGTTTTATTTATCATCCATCACTACTTCAATAACTTACCGCAACATTTATGCTTGTAATACTTTGAAATAGAGTTAAACAAGAGGGGGTAGGTGAGTGAGTAGGTAGATTTAGATATATGTCATATGTGTGTATAAATAGGTTGGTATGAGGGTCGTGTATGGAAATGTGCTGGGAATATTTTTGTAGGGAATACTGTTTATCGAATTTACCTTCGACCGTTTAGGAAAGAACATGGCATTCTCGAAGAATAAGAGCATGGGGTTGAAGTTTCGTAATATCGAATTTATGTTACGGTAATGTTGGGAGTTGGAGGGTAACATCCCACCACGTATTTAAAGTGCCATTTCCTGCGCTTAAAATTCAATATTGTAGCTTGGTTACGCGCGCTGCTGGAAAAGGCTCATGTGTTTTAAATATAATCTGGAGCTTTATTTTGGTAATATTTTGTAGAACAGATAGAGACTAATATTCATTTGAAAATTCCATCTATTTGATAAACGAGAATAAACAGAAAATTAAAATTAAAGAAAATTTAATCAATTTTCTAACCGAAATTTGCTATAATAGTAGCACCAGCGGGGCATTTTTTTAAATATTTGTACATTCTTATCAATAACTTTTGGGTCGTATTTTTTGCATAAATTTAAACATTAAATTTAATAAACATGGTTTCAAACGCAGTAGAACGATGCAACTTATTTGTTATGATTGATTGTTACTATATTACCTTGATATTTATATTATTGACCATAATTCATATTTTATTCTCATTTCAATTCTTCTTTGTAACTGATAGTATGGAAAAGCTCACTTTCAGACTGAACAGAGTTTGCAAAATCGATTTTTATATTTTTGTTCGAGGCCTTTGTGTGAGCGGACCTTGCAGAAACAATCGAGCTGACCGGACTATGAAAAGTCGAATCTTCGAGCTGACCGGACTTTACAGAAATCGAATTTCGAGCAGAACTTGCATTAACAAAATTCGAGCTGACCGGACTTGGAAAAATATCAAATTCTCTAACCGTACCTTGTCCTGTGTAGAATCTAGAAACTTCACTAACTTTGTAATACACTAGTCGCCACTGTCAACAAAAAACCACAAAAATCAGTTCTGGAGAGACGACGCATCCCCCCTTTGGTGGAGAAAATTTTTAGCTAATAACTCGTTAATCGTCGAAAACGCAGAAATCAAAAAGATGTTTATTATAAAAAAAAAAAATTGATTTCTTTTATAATTTTATTTTATAAACCTCTATATAATTTATTTTACAACAATCAGTTTTTGTACTTGACATAGTTTTCGTAAAAATCGATATTGAAAAAATTGCAAATTAAAAAAAAGTGAAATTTTTTATAATGAGAATATTTCTGATATCTTCAATGGTTAACTATAATAGTTATTAGTTAAATAAGATTTTCTATCAAGAATTTTTTTTTTGGTAGGGGGCAGGGGGACGTGGTATGTTCTCAAAACTGATCTTTGTGATTTTATGACGCTACCTCCCGAAGAAAAATTTTTGGTCCAATTATTTCTGAATTTATCGTGTATTTTTAACTTTATGAACTGTACTAAAGGTTTCGGAGATTTTAACTGTTTTTTAAAAATAAAAAAAATAATTTTCCATTTAATTAAAAATAATTCCATAATCCAAGTCGCCCAAATCGTCGTTACACTTTTTCCTTTTAACGATCAATTTGAGAGCAAAAAAAAATTGCTGAACTTTATAATCAGAAAATAAATAATTTTTTTGCAATATTACATTTAAATTGCTGAAATCATGGAGATTTTCCTGAAAAATCTTCTTTTATTAAAACCTTTTATAGTTGCAGTCGTTATTCTTAAAATTATTTTCTCCTGAAATTAATACCAGCCATCGCTTTGACAATTCCTGTAAAGGTTACCTATATCCCTTCCAGGATTAATAAGAACTCTTGGATTATTCTAATAAATCTGTGGGGACTTAAATAATTCAAGTAGGTACTTGGATTTGGGTTAATTTTTAATAATTTAATTCTCCTTCACATTTATGTATTGAACTTTTTTTAATAGTCTGCCCCATTTCTCTTTTTTAGTTTATTTCGTTTTTTTCTGAGTCTACGTAATTATAAAGATAAAGTTTCCAGAATTGCCTTCACTCACAGATCGCGAAATCGGTTTACTGGACAAATTAGGTACTAAGTCAGAAACTTTTAACAGGTTACTCTTTTTAATTTAAAGCGTTCTTTTCAGCTGAAAGCCAGCGTCCGTGAAATCGCATTTACTTTTGATGAAGTCACATTATTTACAGTAGGTAAATAAGTTAATTTACAGTAGTGAATTAAGGTTAAAGGATGTTTATGAATAGTTATTAATTCAGCTGCTCATCTTCACGCTAGGTTCTGCTTTCCGGGAAACAGTGCCCTCTTATTAAGAGTATCTCTTGTCTTGTGTACAAGGCTAGAAATTGGAGATATGCTATGTCTTTATGGCAGATGCAATGAGGAATGAGGCTACTGCACTGCAGTCGCTATTAAATTAGCTTTTTAAGTACTTACCTCAGATTAATATATTAATACATATATGTAAAAGTTCAGAAACTAATAAAAAAAATATATCCCCCCTTTTTCGACATAAAGGCGATAACTTTTTTTCATTTTGCTTAAAGATCAGATTCGATTAAATAAATAGAAAGAACAAGTAAAATAATTTTGTGAATCCAATAAAAGTAACTATACCTAAAAAAAAAAAAAATTCAGAAGCTACAGCAAAATAAATCAAATAATTTTCAAAGTTAGAGCATTAAATACTGTAAACAAGAAACAGCTTCAAAATCAAACACCCTTAGTGAACATTTTTTTCTAAACAAAATCTGGGAAGCACAAAATTTCCTAAGCTCTCATTTGCAGGATATTCTTCATGCATTTTAATCTTTCATGATATAGTTTATACGTCGGAAGTGTTCTTAAAAAACCTTTTTGCAGAACTGAGAACTGCTTTAGACTTCGTAGTAATGAAATTATTTTACTTCATTTATTTTTTGAAGTATAATAAGTACATGAGGTAGATATATATGTATATACACTTTAGCTAGAAAGTCTGATAACGGTCCAATAAATATTCCAGGACATCCTATATTTTATTATATTTTCATTTTTCCCCAGAAAGTCCAATAATATTGGTTTTTACAGTTGCGGTTTAAATTAAGTAGGTAGTTTTTGAGTTATAAACAAATGAAAATCTCAATTTTTCATTTTGAAACCAGAGTACATCGAAAACGATTCAAGGAAAATAGGTTACATGTCCCTTTTTTAATTTTTTATGGTCCATCACCTATGTCCGCTTCCGATATAGTGGTTAATTCTAAAGATAAAAAATTGAAATTTCTAGGATTCTTGTACTTAATATAGAGTGTGTGCACATTTCGATGCTCACCATTGGTATCTCCCAGTCCGTCGAGACATTTAAGATATCTGGGATCGTTCCTGAAATATCCTGAAAAAACTGAAAAATCGAAATTTTTTATTTTTACCATAGGAGATTAATAAATAATTTTTTGTAGGCTTACATACATAAGCCGTTAAGAGCTATTTATCTGATTATTCAAAAATTTTCACAGTCAACTAGATCCCAAAGTATTCATAGTCGACTTTTGTTTTTCTTATGAACGCCATATTGGATTTTCATGTCATTTCTGTAATAAAAAAATTAAAGAAATTCAAAAACAAAAATTTTCAAAATTTTATTCTTCTTTTTTCGAAAAAAACCTTTACAGTCAAGCAATGTTACGTCTTATAGCGACTTCACACGACGTCGTTCGGTAATAAAAGTTTCTTCTTTTTTCGAAAAAAGAAGAAGAAAATTTTGGACAATTTTTTTTTGTGATAGATATTTTGTTTCCTCAATTTTTTTAATACAGAATGACATGAAAATCCAATATGGCGACCATAAGAAAAACAAAAATTGACTATGAATACTCTAGGATCTAGTTGGCTTTGAAAAAAGTTGGCTTTTGAAATGTCAGGTGGATAGCTCTTAACGGCTTATGTAAGCCTACAAAAAATTATCTATTATTCTCCAATAATTAAAAAGATATGACAAAAATAAGAAATCTCTATTTTTCAGTTTTTCAGGACCTTTCAGAATACTTCGAAAACAGTCCCAGATATCTCTCGACGGATTCGAGATGGCCACAAAATAGAGCATCTTTTCTCTATTTTAACAGACCCTGGATCTCTTAGCGTTTAGAAGATACCAATGGTCAATGGTGAGCATCGAAATGTAGACACACTATAGGCTCATAGAATGGTATAATCAATTTAATAATTTTTTTCTCGTAAAAAACAATTTTTCTTCAATACATCGGCAGAAATCGAATAATAAAATCAAAATCGTATCAAAAAACTAACTACAGGCTTTAATTAAATAAAATACATAAAATATGGAAATGACAGGTAGAATGATTGATATATGGTAGTAATAAATGTGACCAAGATTCTGGAGAGGATAGGTGCATAAAACCTTAAACATCCTAAGTAAGCAGTCATATAAGAATCTCTATTTCACTTCAATGGCATACTACATTGGGCATTCTTCTGACTGCTTACGGATTTATGGTCGGTAACTAACCTCTTCAGATTATTGATCACTTTAAAATGTCTACCATATATCCAACATTCTACCTGTAATTTCTATGATCTATGTATTTTATTTAATTATAGCCATTTAATTGATTTTTTGATATTTATTTCCTCGATTTTGATTTCATTAGTCGATTTCTATCGATGTATTGAAGAAAAATCGATTTTTTTTTTGGCCACTTTTCCATCAAATTACAGTTTTCTACCGCTGGTAGCCTAAACGAAACAAAAAATGATTAAGCTGATTATGCCATCCTATGGTCGATTACACGAAATTTTATTTGTATTTCGGGGGTGGACATACGAGACGGACCAGCCTGTACATACTATATCCTATGAAGTTGATAAAATTTTTATACATGGTGATGAGAATTATCATATTTTTAAACACCTTGTATAAAAATTTCAACTACCTAAAAGGTTTCCTCATGGGACATGGAAGCCGTTTTCCGATATTTGGAACCGTTTCTGATGTACACTGTCTTGAAGTTGGAAATTTACGATTTTCATTTGTTTATAACTCAAAAACTACTTAATTTAAACCACAGCTTCAAAAACTATTATTATTAAATTTTCTCAGGAAATATGAAAATATGTAGGTACCTACAATAATATATGTATCCTATATAAAAAAATAGAGTGTCGTCATTACAGAGTCAAGGAAGATCCTGTATAAAGTAATTACATCAATAAAAAATTAATTGAATTACAAAATTGACCTATTCTTGCATTTTTTTCAAAACTCAAAACTGAATGATTTATTGGACCTTTACTAGCCTTTCTAGCTACCTTGTATGCAAAAAAGGGAGTCTTTAAATTTTTGTGATAACTACTGAGTTTTTCAGACTATAGTTATTCTTACCTATTAAATTAATTTTTTTTTTTTTGAAAATAGTGTTTCTGAACATAAAGAGTGTCCCCTTCTTCGGAGCTCACTACGGGTATCTCGTAAACGTTAATTTAACCCAAATACAGGTGGGTTAAACTTGAGAAAAGATCCCCCATTTCGTGGCCTTCTCGAATCAGTCTAGCACATTGTGACCGTTCCTGAAATATTCTGAAAAAATTAAAAATCGAGATTTCTCTTCATAGTTATCTTTGTTATTTTTGAAAATTAATAAATAATTGTTTTTTGTGGGCTTACATAAGCCGTTAAGAACTATTCATTTGACATTTAAAAAATTTTCAAAGCCTGATAGATCCCATAGTTTTCATAGTCAACTTTCGTTTTTTTTTTCATGGAAACAAAAAATTAAAAACATTGGAAAATAAATTTAGAGACTTCTTCTTTTTTCGAAAAAATAAATCATTTTGTCACCGAATTACGTCAGTATGAAGTCATAATACTTTTGCCTTTTATTTTAGTTTATTTATTTTCTACGACATTCGGTATTAAGTAAGTGTTTGTGTTTTTTGGAAAAAGAAAAATATAAGAATTTTTTTTAATGTTATTAATTTTTTGTTTCCATGACTTTTTTATATCGAACGATATGAAAAACTATACAGTCTTTTTATCCTGGTTTTCCTCTTTTGTGTCGAATAAGATTTCTTTTATACCAAATACTTTGCTAATGTTTATGATACTGTAACTGCACGTAAATATGAAAAGCAACTGACATAAAGTGAAACTAATTTGACATAAAAGGAAATTGTTTGATAAATTAATGACTATAGTCCCTGATAGATAGAAAAATATAAAAATTATTTAATATACAAGGAAAACCAAAAGAAAAAGACTTTATGGCGGCCATAAGAAATAAGATAAGCGAAAATAGACTGAAAACTCTGGAATCTGTTGTAGGCTTTCAAAATTTTTGTTTTCTCAAATGGATGAAAAGGAGCTTTTGATGACTTATATAAGTCTACAAGAAATGATTCATTAATTTCCAATACAGTCTTTTTATTTTGGTTTTTTTCTTTTTTTGCCACTTGATTTTCCTAGTTTGTCAAATGGTTTTCTTATTTTTCTATCTATGAATGATTATAGTCATTGATTTATCAATCAATTTCCCTTTATGTCAAATTAGTTTCACTTTTTGTCAATTGCTTTTCCTATTCACGTGCAGTGACAGTATTGTGAACATTGGAAAAGCATTTGGAGGAATTTCAATTGGAAAATACAGGCGATGTTTATTACATGGGAAAATCATTTGACAAATTATGAAAAGCAATTGACAATAGAGAAAAACCAAGAAAAAAAGACTTGAATCGAAATGATATGGTAAAAATAAGAAATCTCGAATTTTCAGTTTTTTCAGGATATTTCAGGAACGATCATCTTGTATATCTGAACGGATTCGAGATTACCAATAAATAGGGCATCTGTTCTCTGCGAGATAACTATACAAGATTCACTATGAGATACCCATAGTGAAAAAGAGGACATCCTAAATGTTAGGAGTCTCTTAGAACGTTTTTTCTCTGATATTATCAAGAATTTTAGGTACCTACTTATTGAAGAATAAATTAAATTTTAAACCTGCCGAAATTGTTTATTATACAAAAATTCTGAGGAATGAGAAAAAAATCTCAATTTTAATTTTAATAAGGGAACTTAATTGTTATAATCTAACTAAGAAGAATATCTCAAGGTATGCAAGGTAAGCTGGATAACAGAAAAAATGTCTAGAAACAATTAAGGAGCGACATTGTTTATTGAGGCTGAGGCATACCTGCTGTGTAAAATAAAACTTCTATTAAGATAAAAAACACTATTTCATTTAAACTTAATCGACGTTGCGGAAATGTTTTTTCCTACCTAATTCAATTAAAATAAAATTAATGAACATGCAATTGTATTTTTTCCTGATGCAATGTTGACGTTTTTAATAAAATCCATTTTCAGACTTCAATTATTATTATTATTGCTGCAGCGGAATTTGATGTTCACGCCGTCAGTAATAAGATCAATAAATAAAATTATCCAATTTTTTCGTGTGAAAGAAATGCTCCTGAAATTGCATTCACGTTTCCTGAAGTCGCATCCACTTCTCTATATAAGATTACCTTTTCAGGAACTGAGGCTGTTGAATCCAATATTAGGCTTCCTCATTATGTAACTGTTTCCTTTGGGAACACAAATTTTGGTTCGGAAATTTCAAGATTTTCTTCATAACTAGAAATCGAATTTTTGGAAATTTTATTTAATTTGCATTCGTTTCTAGCTCTAAATAGGGCTGAAATTGATTTCACTCCCAGAAATCGTTTTATTGTTCACTGAAACAACGTCGACATTTTCATTTTATTAAATCTTTTTACAGGAACTCAAGTGTCCATTTCAATTTAAATTCACGTTCTCTCGAAATTTATTCGTTCCTATCGGAATCTGATAGCAAAAGCTCTGCAGTATCATTTTACAATTCCTGAAATCACGTTCTTATTATTGATCTATGCGAACGTAACAAATACTATAGGACTTTTTTTGTAGTTGAATTTGATTAAATATTGTTTCTGGCTTTATAAAAATGTTACATAGTCTGCAACCCAATTTTGGAGATATTTTTTGCGGTATTCTCCTTGTGATAACCAGTAAAGACTAAGGTTTCAATATTCAAATCTTATTACAGTGTAGTAAATAAAATATTTCAAAGAGTAACTTATCTGTTTATGAAACCATGGGTATTTGATAAACATTACACCGCAATAGGAAGCAATCAAGATTAACCGTGGTCAAAGCACGAACAATTTTTCTTTCCCCCGCCAAGAGAGGTGTGATGAATCAGTAAAGTTTTTAGATTTCAGTAGTTAAATCTTACAGTTTGATAAACTAAGTTAATGTACATTTTGCTTACAAGAGTTTTAAATTCTGTAACCAGTCTATTATAGATCATTGTTATCAAGTCGAGGTGTCTTTTTCACTAGCTACTTTCCAGGAAATGAACTTTTAAATTAGGTTATAAAATCTAAATTGATTAATCGTTCAAACTGACTACGAGTAACTGAAACTACTTAAGAATTTAAATATTCAAATTGAAAGAATATGAATATCAATGAGAGAAAAATTTTTGCGCCAGAATAATTCCAATGGATGGCACAAAATAAACATCGTATAACGAAGAATAACGATCAAGGAAGACGGGACATGAACGCGAATAAGATAATCGTAAAAACTTCATTTATCGTTTGCATCATAGAATATGAAATGGAATCCATTGATTTGTTGAATGAAAGAGAAATAAGTAATAAAAATAATAGGCCACGTATCATTTTATAGAGCATTTATTATTATTCCCTTCTAATCGAATTACTACCTAAAACAATATAATTCCACATATAAAATATTAATTAAGGAAACCCTCATAAAATAATAATAAGTGACAAGGATTAACAATTCATCCTTGATCCTTGCAAGAAATGAGCATCTGGCATCACGAGTAATCCCACACCTGATTATTATGATAAAGATAAGAGATTAGCGTCCATGACGTGTTCGTTACATGGAGATTAATGCGTCACCGGTACTGGTAACTCTATCCAAGCAGGCCGCCACCCTCCTCCCCGTAATCCAACAAAAGGGGAGCAAGTGAAGAGAAACGGGGGTGAGTGAGTCCTTCTTAGCTTCCAGGTATTATCACAACATCATTGTCTCGGCTTCTGAAGTTGCCTCGCTTTTATATTATTATTCCCTTTTAGAATATAATCGCTAATTTTCATAACAGGAAAAAGTTGTTGAGCATTCTTTATCTTTTATACGCTGCGCTCTAGATGATGAGTTTTCTTTGTCAAGGGTTTCCATCAGCTAACGCTTTAGCGGTCTTGCGTCTTGAATTGGATTGAATTGAATTGAATTTTTGACGATTTGTTGACAAGTCTTCATAAATCAATTTCTGGCTCTCTCGTTTGAAGAGATAAGTAAGTGATAAAGCTAAGAGAAAAAAAAAGAGAAAGAAAGCAAAAATAGATTGTACTGTGTGTAAAGTTGGAACGGGATTTACTTGTTTCAAGTCGATTTGCTCGCTTGTCTCGATAAAACGAACCGAGTTTATGTGGCACGAGTAATTTTCAAATGGGTCCTCGTTAATGGGTTTCCAGACATAATGGTCCTCTGCAGGCTTGCAGAGCGCATTTCAAATGCCCGTCAATTGATTTCAAACATTTTCAATTTAATTCGTGTTAATAGAATTTGAAAAGCTTAATTGTTTTCCTTCACATTTAAGTTAGTTGTAAAACGGCAAGAAACGACGACGATGTTCATGCTGCCTATTACCGAAGAGATTTTCTTTTATTCATCATCGTTTTTCATTATTGAGAGTAGCAATAATTGTGATACAATTACCATTATCGAATCATTTATGTTTCTTTAACCTATTTGAATTATTATCCACGGGAATAATGAGGTAATTGGGAGTACGATCTGAATGACCAATTAATAGATGAATGTAAAATAGGAATTGAGGGAAAAATGATGTTATGTTTCTTCCTTCTGTTTCGGCACTGTCTAATATCGCTCACTGACTATCGCTTCTTTATTCGCTTACTTTTCGTAGTCTACACTGAACTGACTAGCACCGCTCGCTAGCTTCGCTTATATTCACCCCTGGTGTTCTTCTGGAACGCCGTCTAGAACTTACTAACTCCGGAATGTCTTTTAGGAATTCCGAATCTTCTATTCCTGGAACATTCTAAACAGTAGCAGCTTCTAGATACTCTGACAGATTAGCTGTGGAAGTTGATTCTCGAACTGTCTCTATCATGACCGAGAATTACCTGCATAAAGATCGCGAAGTATGGAACTCGTGCAGCGTTCGGTTCATATTCCGCATGTGTCCTTTATGGGTGAACGCCTTCCAAGTCTTTCCATGACAATCTTATTGTATCCTCTGCCCCACAGGTCCTTGTCTACCTCTTCTCACAGCGAACTCCAAGACCGCTCCTTTGCTCTTGCAATTGTTTGTCTGTCATTCTCTAAAAATTAGTAATTTTAATTTTAAGACTTAATAAGAACATCAATATTGAGCACGCTAACACCATGTATAGATAATTATTATAAGATAATTACAGCAGAAGCAGAGTGAGAAGTAGAACACAAATCAATTACTTACTCCTTCGTATCATTATATAACGTGTGACCTTCTCCAGATCATAAATTCTAAGAGTACAGAAATTGAGTTTATGACACCAATCAAGCTGAGTGAAAATGCAAAGAGGGATTCTGCACCACTTTAGGTAAACGTATTTCGATCGATAATGACAAAGGTAACTTCTTAGGAATTCTCGTCAGTAAAAGAGAACTAAATAAAAAAGCAACTTATCTGAATTTAACAAAAGAAACTTTCCGGCTAAGCCGAGAACAATGTCTAGTGTAATAACTTAAACTGATGATGCGGGAAATGCGAAGTTTCCCAGTATAGACTTGCTGGCATTGTGGCGTCCAAGAGATGTACCAATAGAAGATAGCGCTATGGAATTAGTTGGTTAATAATTGCTTCATTTTGCATGTCCCGCATAACAGCTTGTCTGTTGAGACTGACGTTTCTATTTCCCGATGAGCTGGACAAGAAGTGAGACTGACTCGATATTACACATAAAGCGCTCAGGATAATTATTTCCAGAATCCTAGATTGAAAGGTAATTAACATGACTTAAGATTAATAGAAATATAAATCTGCTTCTGGTTTTCTTTCTCCCTCACGAATGAAAATTGAGACAATTAAAAATTCCAGCAGTGCGGACAGATTATTCCGACAACACTGGATTGATTGTAAAATTGCAATTAGTTTGCTATTTAGAGAGAAAGTGAGAAATTTTTTCGCCCTATCAAAATGTCGGACCGTGTTTAGATATTCTGCGATCTATGGATACTATAAAAATAATGAGCTCCTCTTTTTGAGAAAATACATAAGATGAATAGCTGGAGCTAGGCTACACAGAGAAAACAGTTTATTTGAAATTAGTATTTTCATTTATTTGAATACAATTTATTTGATTAATACATTTTTCTTTTGATTGAAAATTAATTTATTTGCCCTAAATAATACCATTTATTTCAGTTTTTTCAATCATTTGTTTGAATTGGTTCAGGTACACTTTTTTCAAATCAAACAAATAAATTTGCGAATTATTAAGTATTTATTTAATTTGAATAAATTACAGCTAGAAAGAAACACATCAGATTTATTTGATTTTATGCATCGTTTATTTCGTTCAAACAAATCTTATTTTGTTCTAAATAATTTCACTATTGCAATAAGAACTAATGCTTTTCATTGAAATAAAAATAATTTTAATTGAAATAAGAATATTTTACCGTAAATTTGCTTGAAAGAAATAAATATTTTATCGATCCAAATAAACTAACAATCAAAATAAAAATACGGAATTGTTTGCTTTTAATTAACGCTACCCATTGACAGAGAAATAAATAAATCTTTGAATCAAGCATTAACTTTTTTGATTTGTCATAGATTTGTTGTTGTACATCACGTGATGATGTAGCGTCTGTTTCCTCTGGTGGCGACTGGTAGGACTACACTATCCCAGCAGCAGGGTTGGTGACTGATGATGGTGTTGGTGTAAAATCATGGCGTGGTATGGAGTTAGTTCATCAATCCCGCATTGTTTTCAGTAATAATAATTAGTGAATAATAATTTATTGGAATAGGCGAATAGGTATAAATATTAGCTGCTGTTTTGTGTGTTCAGTGTGTTGTATTTTAACAACGGAACAGTAATACCTAATAGATGGATATACCTACCTAATGGATATTGGAGAATCTCTGTCCAAATACAATCTGATGCACACGGCACTTGTTATTAAAGCTTGAAGGTAAGTACCTACCTACCTCGTAGCTTATTTGTATGATATCTCTTCCATTAGGTATATTGCAAACTTGCTACCAAGAATTAAGGAATTTAAAATATCGTTCTGTTTTAGATGAAAATACGAGATTTCTCCTCTATGAATTATTATTAGAAGCCAAATAATTTGCAGAGATGTCTGATGGTCCTGACCAGCCGAAACTTGAAATCCGTCACCAATGAAAATGAAAATTATTGTTCTCGTGAGAAGAAAAAGTATATTACTTAAGGTACAAATGTTGCAATATTAATATTTTATGATTACAAATGATTAGGTTGGCTCTGTTGTTTTGTAGTTAGCTGATTACTGTTTTTTTACAATAAAAAGTATAATGCCTTATTATCATAATCTATTTTTATATACCTAACCTAACCTTTTACCCACGGGGATATTGACAAAACCAAACAAATATTTCTTTAAATTTTTTAATGTAAAATTATTTGGTTCAATAAATTATAGTTTAAAATCAAATAATAATTTATTTCAAACAAACAAGCGAAAAATTAAATCAAAGAATTCTTCCTGTTATTGAAAGCAATATATGTTTGATTGAATAACGGAATTTGTTTGATTCAAATAAATTTTATTGAATATTGCAAGATTAATATTGTTTGATTCGACAAAGTCTATCCTCTGAAATTTCAAACAAATAATTGAAAAAATTCAAATAAACTTTTATTTCTCTCTATTGAAACAACAAATTTGTTTAAGTTGAATAATTTTTCTTTCAGCCAAACAATTTCTTTTCTCTGTGTACGTGTATTCGAACTCTGAGAAGAAAGTTTTGCTATAGTTATTATTTTCTGACTCTGAAATTTTTTCGGGCAGTGAAACACGAATTAATTTGAGGTTTGCAAACATAAATTTGGCCCTAAACTTTGTTTTTTTTTTGGCACATTTTGTCTAAATTTAGGTACTTTTTTGGTATTTCCAAAGCTTTGGTGGAGGTTTTTGATGAGAATTTTCACAAACCTCAATTTCTCTTGGCTGTACGGTGCCGTAGTCGTGTCACACCCAATCATTGCGTGAAGAAACATGATGTGTTATTTGAGGGTTTTGTTTTGCAAATCGTGCGCACAGACGAGTAAGTGGTTGGAGGACGTTGCTCTTTCCCTGTTTCAGGAAGAATAAATTTTCTCGTTCCCAAAAACCCGTGAGGTTGACCAATAGGTCGATGTCTTCTCCAACCAAGTACCAACCGAACGCGAAAACAGTAAATTTCAGTAGATATTGGAATATGTTTTTTGGCGCGCTCAAGCGGGGGAACTGTTAGTCTTCCAAAACAAAAAAAGGACTTTCACATGAGAAATGTTGAAAATTTTGTCTCCTTTAATGTTGTTTAAAATTGGCTTGCCGAAAAAAACTCTTTCTTTTTGAGGTATAGGTTAAAATCTGAAAAAAGTGTCAAAATGACAAAACTGGGACGAAACGTAAAAAAAAAGTTCGGGGTTAAATTTTTGCCTGCAAACTTGAAATTTATGTTCAGTGACCCAAAAAATCTATACGGTGAGAATATAGAAAATCTTTCTTCTGAATCCCCATTTTCCCCAATATGCCCAATAACCTAATAGGGCTATAATAATAAAAAATAAATAAATAATAAAATAGTAGCAAATAAATATAACACTGATAAAAATTTCCCTAGCCAAAAGGTGTGTGATTGGCTAGAACTAGAAGGGCTAGAAAAAGTGTTAGAACTGACAAAAAAAACACTAAAAGTCTTTTTATAACCAACTACCTATTTCACTAAACAAAACATAACATAAAATTTATAAAAAATTTCAGAAACGATCTTATTCGCGCAGCTGTATCAACTTATAAAAATGCGAAGAGCTATGACTACGTTAATTAAGAAATGTACAATTTCTTAACTCAATTTAACAAAATTTCTCAATTTTCGAGTCAATTATTGTCCTTGCACTAATTAAGTTTCGTATAGATATTCTTTATTTTCTAAATTTTTTCGAGAATTTTTTTATTTTTGACTTGTCAAAATAATTTTGAGAACAAAGAAATATCTGCTTGCTTATTTGTCGTAATCAGATATATGGAGTGATTTTTACTTATTGAGAAAATAACTTTTTTAGAAATGGTGAAAATCATAAAAGTGCATGGTATTTTTCGGAAACTAAGCAAGATTGCCATTTGATTTTGATGGAAATTTTGACCTATACTTTCATGATCCAAAAATTTCATGATCGAAATATTTTCAAAATTTGACTTAGACTTAGTTTCAAATTACTTTGGACCATAATGGACCATAAAAATTGTTAATTACTACTTCACAAATTTCTTTATATGGGCCGAAAAGTGATATTTTATGACAAATTACACTTTTTTGATACAATTCACTTTTAATAAGGAGAAACGTTATTTTATGACAGCTTTTTTTATTAAACAGCTACTTGAAACTCCAAACACCACTGTTAATTAATTTTATTCGAACCAAAACACGCTAAATGCTACTTCACACTTAAATTATTCAATTTAATAAAACAATTGAAGAAATTTAAAGTGAATTGCATCAAAAAAGTCCAATTTGTCACAAAATATCCTTTTTCGGCCAATGTAAAGAAAATATGAAGTAATAATTAACAATTTTCATGCTCCATTACAATAAAAGATCTAGAAAACCTACATTAAAAAATGTTGAAATTTTAAATTAAGTCTTTAAATCAGAATAATTTTGAAAATATTTAAAAAATAATTGCAAAAAGCTTTTGAAAAGTTTTTGAATTATGAGACTATCAAGTAAGCTGAAATTGACATATTGTACCAAAATCAAATCGAAATCTTGCTCAGTTTTCTAAAAATAGCACTTTTATGATTTTCCCCATTTCGAAAAAAGCTATTTTCTCGATAAGTAAAAATTACTCTGTTCCCATTACGGCAAAATAAGTTTCAAAGCAAGCAGAGATTTTTTGGTTCTTAAAAAGTTTTTTTGACAAGTCAAAAAATTTTTCCATATGATGCCAACTTTTTGGCGGTCAATGTATATGTTTAAAATGAAGGAAAATTCATTTTCTTTTTAGGAGTAAAATGAAAAGCTTTTGAATTATAATTACTCCCGTAAAATGTTTAGCTCGTGGGCTATAGCCGTATTAGTCCAATGGTTAAGACGGCCCTGCTAATGCAACTCAATATTTTTATGATATCACAGAGACCAATTCCAGAAAGTCAAAATCCTTTGTTATCGATGTTTTGAACAAAAAATAATTATTCACTAAATTTAATATTTATTACACAGGATCGGCTTTCATAGTTAAAAGGATTCTTAATAATGATAACAAGTTAAAAAAATCACAAAGTGAATACCTATATTTTCCCCTAGTCTCGGTTTCTTACTTTTTTGATCTCGGATCGGACCGGCTTTATAAATTCATGAATTTACGTCCGAATCGGCTTAAATCCTCGACAATACATTATAACTTTCATCATGCGACATCCAAATTGACGTAGGTAGTTTGTAACGACGATTCACGATGAGGACGCAGGATCAGGCTAGCCTACAACGAATTAAACGCGACAAATCCTCCCCTTTATTCTCACCTATTATGACAGAACTGATTTTCTAATTTCGGAGATGTTGACATTAATTTAACTCATAATATGTGTGTAATTATGCATGGATATGGAATTTCCGTTTTGCAGGTATGCATAGTAATAGGAACAATGAATTATCCTCACGATATTCAAATCTGGGATTACGCTCGTCGTGTTACATTACAACCAACCAGACGCTTAGAGCTTAGATTACATATATTGTTCATCAAATTTTGAATTATAAAATTATTGTACACATGAGTGATGCACAAAATATTTTAAATTCATGTTTAACATGATAATTATTATTATAAAATCATTTTTACGGTATTTTCTCTTTTAATTTATGTCAAAGAGTCTCTGTAGCACTGATTTCTCTCATGTGAGGCGTATAGGTAATATATGCGTGCATTTCCCTATGTATACAAGTTTAAGCGGTGTGCGATTATTTCCCTATCTATGGATATTTTGCAGGTGCTCTTGACAAAGATAAATGACCGGATTTGCAATAATAAACACCCTGTGATGGAGTGGGTAATTGGCTATATGGATTGGCTGTAATCTTCTTGATCTTTAATGCCTCATTGTTTATCTATGCGCCTAATATTGTGGAAATTCCCTTATACCAAGTGCATTTTTGTTCGTTCTAGCTTGAATTTTATTTTTTCTCTACTGCAGCGATTTCGTTTACATTTTGTCTTCAGCTACTTAATTATTGAACTATTTGAGCATTAATTTTACTCGTTTAAATCAACTCGCTTTCAGTCCTGTCAGTCTGTCTGCGGTTAAATCTTGCAATCAATTTCAAGCTGCCTTACTGAAAACTAGGGAATTGAAACTTAAAGCACAGGTTGATAAATTTAACACACCTTTCACATCACACATTATAAGTAGGTAACCACCTATCCCCGAATCACAAAAAAATTCATGTACGTTATGAAGGAATATAAAATTTAGTAGGTTGAAATAATCTTACCTCGCTCAGTATATAATATATCGTGTGATCCACAATATATTTCATCAACTATTATTGCCTTGAATAAAATGAAGAATGTTTGCCACATAAAATATAAATAATTGGAAGGTATGAATAATTGAACTACTCCAATCAGTGATTTACAGATCATAGAGCAATAAATGAAAGCATGAGTTTTTTGAAACTTTTTTGAAAATTAAATCCCTTGGTCATTGATTTTTTTGTCTGTTCCTGGAGAATCCAGCATGGAACGTTTTTGTTGATCCGTGAAAGTCATAATATTAAAAATAAATTATATATTTAATATTTAAATTTAAACTGACAGGAATTTAAATTATGACACTATGTATTTTGAAATTATTTTCTTAAAATGAGCTCAGACATGACTGCAATAGCCATCTCTCTCTTCCAAAGGAATAAGATTTGATGAAATATTTATTGGATCACAGGATATAATCATGTTATGTTTTAGAATATCAGCAGAGCAAGACAAACGCCCAACACCGTGAAATATATCTTCACTTTCATAAATATACTTTATTAAGAGCAAGAGATATGTTTATGACCCGTCTAGTCCTGAGGGATTTCCTCAATCTTGTCGCACCGCGATTCAAGAAAGAATAAAATCACGAATAAAAAATGTTTTCTATATCTGAAGAAAATTTATAGGCCGGGTGTGGTCATAAATTCATGATGAACACTAGCACTATAAGATCGTCGAGGTATGAGAATTTTTAAATTGAAAATAAAATTTTGAGGAATAAAAGAGAACGAACGCAAAAGCTCAATCGATCCAGATTTTACTTATTAAGGGTTGAAAAAAAGGTTTTTATGTTGGGGGTGTCGCCAGCTCCAGTTGAAACACCAGCACCAGCGCCAGCGCCGGCTCTACAGAAGATAACATCATAAGTCAACGTTCCTCCCTCTTCCAAACTCAATGAATTTTTAACAACATTAAAGAAATGAATCTTTAAAAAGCTAATTTCCCGTTAATTGAATCAAGGGGAATTGAAATTCCTTGTGCTGTAAGGTGCTGAAAATCAAATTCCGGTTATTTTGAACTTTTTATTTATATAAGTTAGTACAAAGAGCCAAGGATGAAAATTTTATAACTTGACATTTTTTAGGTGAACTGATTTTTTTCAGGTCTAGTAGAATGAGCTGTCAAAAAATATTCGCAGAAAATTCGCCTACAATAACAATCATAAGTTTTATAAACTTGCGGCTTACGCTTAAGACCCAAAAATCTAAGAATTCCTTCAAGTTAAATTGTCTTTTTTGTTTCAGCCGCTCCAATTAACATATCAATATGTCACTGAAAAGTTTCCAGTCTCTTCTCAAGGTTGCCATCGTCCTGATTGCCATGCTCTTGGTCGTCGTTAACGGGAGACCTAGCGAGTTTTCCGAAAACAGTCAGGTAATTAACGATTTTTAATAATCTAATAATATTTTCACGCTGATGTTTCTAAAATTAGAGTTACTATAGATGCATTCTCAATTGGTGGTATTGTTACAAATGATCCCATTGAAACAATTTACCATAGATATTTTCAATCGCAATTCGCCTATAGAGTCTCAGTACTCGCACCGAATCCATTAATTATAAACAATCGAAATCTAAATTTTACAAAATGACTGAGCATGTTAGTATCACAAAATTCAAGAGTATATTTCCTCGATATGGGATACTGGAAATTGTGTGTTCCAACAACGGTCTTCAATTTTAATTCAATACAAAATTGAAAAATCTATTTTCTCGATATGGAATACCGAAAATCGTATATATTCAGACCAACGTTTTTAATTTTGATCTGAATTTAGTAGCCCTTATTTTACGCAGTTTAATGAAGGCGTAGAAGCTGCAGTGAAAATAAAAGAATAAAAGAAAAATAAAAGAGAGAGTAAAAGTAAACATATCTCTGCTTATGAGTTCAATAAGAGATAGGTACAGGGCCATAAATTTATCTCAATTGTTAGTAGAACCATTTTAAGAAAACGGAAAGTCATAAAAGTAGAAAGAAACAGAAAAATGCATATTTATCATGCCTCGAGCTGACCGGTGGCTCTCAAACATTTTCAGATAGTAGCTGTAAAAAATATTATAAATTTATATTTTATCTAAATGATATAGAGGGTGTTAGTTAAGTACGGAGCCAAACTCCAAGGGGTGCTTCCTTGAGTGATTTTAAGAAGAAAAGCTCAAATAAATATGGGTCCGAAAATGCATATTTTTCAAGATACAGGGTGTCAAACTTAAAAAAAAAAATTCGAATGTTCGTGAATATCTCTAAACTCTTTCAATCAATTTTGTTGAAATTTGGCAGTTCTGTTTGTAATAACAAGAGGGTAATTTAGCCCCAATTAGATTAAAATTATTAATTCCAGTGGCGTCCCGGAAGACAGTCTAACTAATATTTTTGATTAAAAAATTGGGCGCCACTGACTTTTTTTTTAATTTTGTATTTTTTTCGAATTAAGCAACTAGAAATACAACTATTTTATCTCTTGAGTTTTTTTCATATCTTGCTTTGTTTTCGAGAAAAAAAAATAAAAGTTTGACACCCTGTATCTTGAAAAATATGCATTTTCGGACCCATGTTTATTTGAACTTTTCTTCTTAAAATCACTCAAGGAAGCACCCCTTGGAGTTTGGCCCCGTACTTAACTAACACCCTGTATATGTATATTAAATAACATTGGTGGTGGTGGTGCGGTAAGAACTGACCTCGGAGTCGCCCTCCATTGGTCACAGACTTTTGTAAAGTAAACTATTTTGTAAACTAGTATATCCCTTATTGCTGGTGTTTTGATCGATACTGGGGTGGGCACCTAATATTGTATTTTCTTACAATTTTTCACCAAAATACACAAATCACATACACACGTTGTAGGTAGCCATGACAAAATATCTCGCAAAATACTATTAATATTATAATTATTATTTAAAGAGATTTTATAAAGAGATTATTTTCATTATTATTTTTTTTTTGTTTTTTTTTAAATTTATTTTTAATTTTTTTTTTTTGTATTTTTTTTATTTATTTTTTCTATTATTTTTTATAATTTTTTTATTTTTTTTTTAATTATCACCATTATTATTTTTTCTATTATTATTATTTTTTGTTTTCAATTTTTTTTTTTATTTTTTTTAATTATTTATTAATTTATTTTTTCCATCTGCATTTCTATGACTAGGGAAGGTTTTATTACATAGGACACTTGCGTCCAGGGGCCCTTCAGGACGACTTTGTAACACACTGGACTAGATCACGGCATAGTGAAAAGGTTGTAAACACGAGGAGAGTGCACAAAGGATCTTATTCTAATACAGTTTACAATAGTTGCTTTCGATGTGGTTTTACATTTTACGAGATAGGTAAATTTCTATTCTAATTTTTATGAGTACAAGTTATTTTTTTATATAGATTCATTTTTATCTCCCTAAAAAACTTGAATATGGCGATTAATACAGTCCTGTTTTTTGTTAACAAAAGATTAACCACGGTGAATGGCATCCTTAAATTCGTTTCCTTGACAATTATGTTTATTAGTTTGATTCGGGCCTCGTGGTTATGAGGACACATGAAAATTATGTGGTTCAAGTCACCATTGACTTCCTGATTACATGTACAGTTGGGGCTATCACTTAGACCAATTTTGTGAAGATGAGATGGAAATCGACCATGGTTTGACTTTAATCTAGTCATGGTGGTGATGAATACGCGATTGTTGTCATTGTAGACCTCTAGATCTTGCCTGCTTGGTAAGGTGGGGTGAATGTGCACATATGGATTGTTTGTGTTAGTACAGTATACACGCCATTCATTTTTCCAGGAATTCAAGTTAGTGCTTCTAATTATTGAAAAGGCATCAGGGTATTCTATTGTCCGAATGATCTCGTCGGGGCTTATGATACTATTTTTTGCCAATTTATCTGCCGCTTCGTTTCCCTGGATCCCTGCATGTCCCTTTGCCCATACAAGGATCACTTGTTTGTTTATCGATATCTTCGACAAGATCCTGTAAACAACCTTGTGTTTGCAGTGTCCCCTATAGGCTGTCTGTATACTTATTAGGGCTGCTTTCAAGTCAGATATAATGATGGCTCTGTATATATTTGTAGTACTTAACCAGTCTAAGGCCTTGTCTATTGCTGTCAGCTCGGCCGTATATACATATTGAAGCTAAATTATGTAATTTGAAGTTCTTAGCGAATTTATGTGTTGGGACAATGAATGCACATCCAGTACCTTCTATATTTTTGGATCCATCTGTAAATATCGGTGTGTGTTCCTTATATTTGTCAAGAATCGCTCTAAGTGAGTTTATTGCTATTGATTGGTGTGTATTTGGTTCCGTCGATATTATAAGCTCCACTGGAATATGCAAACATTCTATAGGGGTTGTGTAAAATGGTAGTATTTCGGTTGGTTGTATGTTACTAGTGTAGGGCAACTTCGTAGGCCTCTGTCAGTGGGGGCAGTCTTTCATTTTTCCAGTATTTGTTATCTAGGGTTTCTATAATTAGGTTTTTTATTTTTTTGTGTAATTCGGGGAACCTGGACACCACTTTACATATGTATTTGCTCGCTAGTATCCTGGATCGTATATGGAATGGTACCTCGTTAGCTTCCGCATAGATAATTTCAATAGGAGTGGAATTCATAGCCCCGATGCAAACCCTCAGTGCTTTATTCTGTATAGTCTGGAGTTTTTTAATATTCGTTTTCGAACAGTTGTTGTAGAGCATTACGCAGTAGTCCATTATCGATCTCATATAAGCTCTATAAAAGAACAAGGCAGTATCTTTGTCCGCTCCCCACTTTGTGTGGGTTGTGAGTTTGAGAATGTTTAATCCTTTTTCACATCTGAGTATCATATGGTCGATCTGTTTGGTCCATAATAATTTGACATCCAGGTGTACACCCAGATACTTGTAAACTTGTGCTGTCTTGATCTTGTAGCTTCTGCTTGTCATGACTTCTATGTTTTGGATTTTATGCCGTGTGAAGATCACCACTCTGGATTTCTCTTCGCTCAGTTCAAATTCTCTCTCTTCGACCCACATTTTTTAAATAACATTAAATAACATGCTAATGTTTATTATGAAAATTACAATTAGGTACGTACGTACAAAAAATTACGAGATTGAAATTAAAAAAAAAAATAATTTAATTGAAAAACTAAAAAGATGTTAAAGCAAAGTAATAAAATAGCAGATTCTAGGAAAACTCCTCTCCTTCATCACAATCGGACCAATCTTCACTGGAACTTGGATCGTTTCCGAAATATTATATTAATGACGTCGAAGTTGGCGTCTATAAAGTGCTAGTTTTCTATGTAAGTACGAGTCTTCGACTTTTTCCATTTTTTTTTCAAATATTGTGAATTTTTTGCAATATTTTGAAGTTATTGTTCAATACAGGGTGTTCTACAAGCTCTATGACAAACTTTGACAGATGGTAGGTTGCTTGATTTTAAACATATTTTTTTTAATAAACATGGGTCCGATTCGTTTTTGTTTAGAAAGTTACAAGCATTTAAAAAATCGTAATTTTTCAAGTTCAAGGCCGTGTAAAAGGAAAACGGTTCAAGATAGATAAAAACGGCTTACATGTCCCTATTTTAACTTTTTATGGACTATCCTATGGTATAGAAACATTTGTACTTTCTTTGATTTTTTTAAATGTGGAGAAATCTCAGATTTTTTCAAATTTTTTATCACCCTGTATAAACATTTCATCTACATCATTGGATAGTACATGAAAAGTTAAAATAGGGACATGTAAGCCGTTTTTCTCTATCTTGAACCGTTTTCCTTTTACAGGGCCTTGAACTTGAAAAATTACGATTTTTTAAATGCTTGTAACTTCTAAACAAAAACGAATCGGACCCATGTTTATTAAAAAAAATATGTTTAAAATCAAGCAACCTACCATCTGTCAAAGTTTGTCATAGAGCTTGTAGAACACCCTGTATATTCAAAATATTTGCAATATTTTTAAAACTTAAAGAAACAATTATCGAATAAGGAAAATAAAAGAAAGTATCGATAAGGAAACACGTATAATAGAAACACTTCCAATATCTTCAGCAAACCACTATACACTACACTGCACTCGCACTGCTACACTGCACTCGCACTGACACTATATTATAGAAAATTTCCAGCTCTTAAATGTTTCAAGTACGCGAGACTCTGAAGTAGTAGAACTTAACTTAAGGGGTGGAGCTACAGTAGTCGTGGAGTTGCGGAGCCAAAACTCGTTTCTGCGCATCCATCCCTATTTCCAATCTTATGTGTCCCGAGCTCTAGATTATTTTAGCTTACTTTCGAGTAAAAAAATGACTGACGATTGTTATTAATTTCAGTTGATGTCAGATCAAGATGGCAGTCTGCCCGAAGGCAACCTGAAGCAGTTGGAGCAGATCCTCGCCCAAAGAATAGCCGACATTGAGAACCAAGCGGCTGAATCGGAGGTCATCGAAAGGGCCATGAGGCTGAAACGGCAACATCGTTACCGTCAATGCTACTTCAACCCAATTAGCTGCTTCAAGAAGTAGAGTGTCAGCTATGCGTCACTATTTTCAGTATTGTCTTCATTATTTAATGTCTCGATTGATTAACTCCAAATAAAAATGAAAAATATAATATAATATGTTATCGATGTATCTATTTTTGATTGAAAAAATATCTAATTAGGTAGTATGTAGAATCAGATCTTATTAGGTAGCGGGAGATGGAATAAAAGTAATTTAAAATTGTTGATTTATTTTGATTTATTTTCCCCGATAGCGGCAACGTCGCTTGTTGAAAACTAGAACGGTTGTGTTGTAATTGTAATGCTGACGCTGCAGTAAGGGTTTGTTTAGGGCTTAGGGTTTAGGGTTTAAGGTTACATATCCAGTTTCATTAATTTAGAAATCCTCTAGTCCTGGCTGTTTATAGCATTCTAACACTAGAACTAGAAAGAGCACTAAGATCACTCAAGAAGTGTTAATTGTTATCGAGTTTCTCCAGTTTTAGGTGTCAGTTAGGTGTTGATGGGAGCTATGCTATCGTGTATCAACACTGCTCACCCGTAATAAAATATTGACAGATTTATGGGATGGTCTTTCAAAGTACTCGTACGATCAATAATAATTATAGTCAAGTAGTCAAGATAAGTTAATTACTTGCTTGTTCTGTAACTCTCGCGTTGCTGAAGAAGAAAAAAATTGATCGATTTTGCTTTCAGCTACCTGCGTAACAAAGGTAAATACACTTTGTGGTGAAGTTTGACTTTTGAAATATCCGGCTGAATAATTATTAGACATTAATGAGGAAATTGAAGTTTAATGGTTTCTGTCTTGAACTTTTCCAATTTAGATTATGAACCTATTTCTCTTTTAGCAAATGTCCCGGATTTGAGTAGCTACTGTAATTCTTCTTAGATACTCAAACACTCTTGAGATTTGAATTTAATTTAAAACTAAATAGAATTTAGTTTAGGTACCTAATAAAATTAGTATGCTTCATGTAACAAAACTTACCAACTTAAATTTACTTTAGATTAAATACGAGTAATAACTTCCTGAAAAGAGTATACGTGTAGGTATTATATCTATCAAGAAACTTGTGGAGCTGCGAGAGCAGACAGGATCACCGTGTGATAAACTGGGAAGGTTAAAGGGTTTCAAACGCAGTCGAACAATAACACTTACATATATAATTCAACAACCACATGATCAGATAGTTGAATAAATCATAAAATCAAAGCTTTTAATTATCTTCAACTAATATAACTTGAAAAATATTCAATGCTCGTATTATTTTTGGGAGTATCGAGAGTTATTAACAATTATAATTCCCTTCTCCTTCAAGATTCATGGCTCTACGGGACTTCCAAATGAATGAATTACCTTGATAATATGCAGGGGATGACATGTATAAACAGAGATAAGGGACCCGAGATATTTAATATTTAAGGGTCCGCAGAGGCCAGTTTCCAGTTCAAGCTCTTAACTCCCCGAAATATTCCGTTGTGAAATAGGCAGATATACATATAGGTACCTGTCTTTGGTACAGCAACCATCGCACTAGATTTCGGAACCCAGTAAAGTGTTTACTAGTAAATTATTTTATCAACACTTCTATCAAAACTGATTGCTTCTCGTATACTAATTGAACTATTTTTTTTACCTCGGAAAGTCATTTTCACATCCAGGTAAGGAAACACAGAGCAAATTAAACTGTGCACATATGGGATCCTACTAGTGAATTATTCATACCAGACTCCCGTGTCTGGTAAGGCTTACAACGGCAAAATTATATGCCTAGTGCGTTACCGGACACTGATGGTATCTGGTAACAGTTCTTATTTTTGAACAATCGAAAGTGGAGATGGTACGTAATCATGTAGGTAAGGCCCTCATCCCCTAAACATTGGATGACAAAAACAGCTTTTTTTGTTTAATAAAAAAAAATTATACAAAAGTACCGCTACGTGGGTGAGTATGACAAATTTTTGAACTGCCACAACGGAAACCTACTTACCAGTTACATGTATCTGGTAACGCAATTAACGTGTTGGGCCGATTATATTCAGATCAAAATTTATTCATAATAATATTGACTCCAATTATTATTTAATCCGATTAGTCTAAGTAATTGTTTGGAAGTACATAATTACAGAAATTCAAAAATAAGTGGGATAATACGACGAGTGGCGCCCAACATCAACGAATTTGCGAACCATTTAATATAAAGGATTCTGATGCCGATGGTTCATTACAGAGGGAGGAAAATCAATACCTTCTGCTTGCGCTACTGCTCGATGGATGCTGCTCTATACAATAATTCTATAGCCGGGGGAAATTATATCTCAATGCTCAATGTGATATCAATTTAGTTCTAATGTCTGGATCTGGGTAATATGGGGTAATATGGGTAATATGGTTTTATTTAATTAAAGCAGCTTTCATTTCTTTAGCGCTTTAATTTCTGCTTGTTGGCTTGTTGATGAAATGAGCTTGCTTTTATAAAAAGATCAGTAGGTAATCTACTTTGGGATAGATTAAAAAAAGCTTTGTACCTAACGTAATTGAGCTTTTTCTGAGATTTTTTTACCGCTCGACTAATTTGCGAGCATTAATATTGCACTTAAATTTGGATGAATTTATAAAATTCCGAACATCAATTTGCCATTTTACCTTTTGAAGCTGTACTCGATTTCGAGAAGTTTGTCATATTTTTGATGAAGAGAGTCTCAAAACAATATCTTTATAAGGAATTATCGGTAGGTGCTCTTGTGTCACTTCTACTGGACTTCTTTATACGGAACTCATGGTTTTTATATTTTAATTTTAGCATTTTGTGGAGTTATCTATTGGAACCAGAATCTTCTCACATAGGCTTAAGAGAATCCTAGAATAGAACTTTTGAGCACTAATTAACATTAAGTTTCCCCAACTCCTTCACAACTTATAATTGATAGACAGAGGGGATGTTACGAATTAACACCTGATTGACTTGCTGAGTACAATATCCAATAAGCTCTTCGAGTTTAGGTACAATTCACGATCTGATAATCAAACATATTTCTCATGGGCTTTCCTATAATCAGCACGGTTTCTTAAAAGGTAGATCTACCAGTTTTACGACAACGAATCTAACAGCAATCACGCAATTCCTGTTAAAGTCTATGAATGTGTCTTTGTTCCAAATCGACACAAATTCAGGTCGATGTAATCTATTCAGATTTCAGCAAGGCTTTCGATTGATTGAATCACCAACTTTTGAAATTAGGGCGTTTTGGCTTACCTACCTATCTGATATCACTAAAAAGAAAACATTTGGAAAATCGTTCCCAGTGCGTTGAACTCGCTTGTCATATGTCCAGGTTGTTGAACACTCCCTCCGGTGTCCCACAAGGCTCTATACTCGGCCATCTACTATTCATGATTCTCTTTGACGATGTCGCTGATGTAATTTGTATTTAGAGTTAAGCACCCTACTATACGCTGACGACATAAAAATATAATTGTAGATTCGTTCTATGGCCGATGATTTTCGATGCAGGAGGATTTGGAGAGAGTCTCTGAATAGTGCATACGTAATAGAATGGATCTGAATGTTTCAAAATGTACCTTGTACACCTACACTCGAAACAAAACACCCCTTCTTTATCCTTACGAGTTAAACGTATTGCTTAGTCTTAGAGCAAGTCAAGTCAGAGATATCATCATTGTCATTTAAACCGCATAATGAGCATGTGGCTTCGAGAGCTTTGAAGTCCCTCGGATTTCTTATCCACAACTCCAGAAAGTTTTCGGACTGCGATACTATGGTCACTCTAATTCGCACGTTAGTTCAACCAATGCTTGAATACTGATCTGCTGTATGGTCTCCTCTGCTACTCTTGGTGCCATCAGCACCATTGAACGTATACTTAGGAAGCTTTTGAAATATAGGTCAGGTCAAATCAGTCTAATCAGTCTGAAAGGGCGACGTAACACTCTGGCCCTCATATTTCTGTTTTGGGATAATAAATGGCAGTATTGATTGCCCTAATTTAGTTGACCACGGACGTCGTGGGTGGCCAAATTGTGCACGAATGGGATTGCTCACTTTTGCAGTGCAGATCCCGGCCTGACATTGGTTCTTTATCGGTGGAGACGCCCTGTGAGATATCAGCGGTTGAGGCCATACTAAATCTGCTGAATTCAAAACCTTGGTTATATCAGCATACCGTTCATCACCTAGTGGGTGCTTTTCTGTGTTGTATAGCACTTTTCAGGACCGTCTAGTGCGCTTTGTGATTGGTTGCAGACACCGCGTTATTGTGATGGGTGACTTTAACCTGAGATTTCTGAACCCTGACATCATATATATGGCATCGTATGGACTGTATCACAGGATAAATTCTTGTAAGAGAGCTATTTTAGAGTCTGATGGAACGTCGGGGGTAGTTCCTTGCTCGTTTTCAGATCATGATGCGGTGTATATCCGTTTGACTCAGCTATCTCTTCCACCTGGTAGGGTGTCTCATTTTCGACTTATTACGCGGCATGGTCTTGATAGGCTGCACTCTATGTTGAGATGTGTCTCGTTTGAGTTTATAGGATCTAGTGACTTATCGGTTAACTCAAAAGTTGGAACTTTTGTGGATATTCTGGCGAACCTTATGTATGCGTATTTTCCGGTGAGAGTGAAGAGACCACGAAATTGTACTGGTTGTCTAAATTGGTTTAATGATTATTTTGCGGAGATGAGGATGTCTTGGATCTGATATTGTCGGGGTTATATTGTCAGATACAGAAACAAGTATCGAAACGCTATAATAACGGCAAAGAGATATGCACGTGACAGATTCCTGGAGCGTTCATCGAATCAGGGTAAAGACGTATGGACATTGATAGGTGGTGTGCGTAGTTGTAGGCAGTCTTATGGAGAGGACATATCCGCAGATCAATTCAACTCGTTTTTCTCCAGCATTGCAGGTGAGCTAGTATCACGTGTGGAACCTCCTGCTACTGATTTCAGGAGCTATATGAGCAAACTTCCTATCGAGTGTGGTGAGTTCAGGTTTAGTGAACTTTCCTGCAGTGAGGTGTGTGGTTTGATCCTCTCTCTGAAGAAGAGTGAGGCTATAGAGACTACTATGGGTGTAATATCAGGATTCTCTCTGTTATCCCGGAACTTGCGCTGATACTACTGAAAAGTTTGTTTAATTTATGTATCAGAGACCGTGTTTTCCCGGATAGTCTGAAAGTATCGATTTGTCTTACCTGCGTACACAAAAAGGGCTCCCTCTCGAGCACGGTGTAAGATATATAGGTGAGTGAACGAAGCACGTATTTCAACAGTAAAACGCGCGACGAAAACCTGAACCTCAGTGTATGAGAGAGTCTTGCCAGCTGGGCTCTGACCTCTTGCTCTTACACATGCAAATTGCCATTATCAGGGTGTCATGCTACTCAATTTTATTTTTTTCTGAAGAAGCGATAAGCAAAAATGGGTAGAAACTGTGATTTGCCTAATTGTAGAAGTTGATGCGATGAAACTATAACGGGTATTTCATCGAGTCACATTTTAACATTTAAATATTAATAAAATTAGAACATAAGAGCTCGCGTTTATCAGCGAATATGCGTGAATCATTTATGCTAGCGCTTGTGCGCTTGTCCGAGAGAAGAGTACGGCAGAACTAACCATTGCGAGCGAGAGCAACAAAACAAATGGGTAAAACCGATGTAACGTGACCAGTGGTGACGATATCGGGTCGCACTGGGGAGTCTTGTTCCAACACCTTAGTTATCTTACACCGTGCTCTCGAGTCATTCTAACTTTGGGCCGATATCTATTATACCTGAATTAGCCAAGGTGTTTGAGAAGGATTCAAAAATTGAATCATAAATCATTTCCTTCAACTGTCTCGGCGATTAATGTGATGGGCTTAACGACGGTGAGTATGTGGGAGCTGGTGAAGAAGTTATATCTCTATGGGTTCAGGCTTCAGGGGGAATACACTTGATCTTATGAGACCCTATCTTCCGGGCAGAGATCTTCCATAATGATGTCAGATCTGATTTACTGGACAACATTTTTGGTGTTTCCCAGGGGTCAGTGTTTAGGTCTATCCTTTTTTTAATTTACGTGAACGATCTCCCGAACTTTTTGTCTGGGGCTTTGCCCATATTATTTTCGGATGACATGACTCTGGTGATGAGAGACGCTCGGCTCGCAGATTTGTCACTTAAACTCTCTGATTTTGGGACGAGGGTCTCGGAGTGGTTCACTTGCAACCGTTTAACACTGAACGCTGAGAAAACGGTGAAAACGTGTTTTTCCTCAAGGCATTTAACACAGTCTGAGTCTGCTCCGGAGGTTTGCTTCCTTAGAGTACGGTTGGACTCTAGAATGACTTGGGAATACCATAGGTACTGATCACCTGATTAACTGAATCCTTAAATGAATTAATCAGGTTGATTTTATTTATGTGTTTTATAAAAATGTCGATAAAGTGAGTGCCTATTTTATTAACGTTCTTGAATATTTTGTAACAAACTGCTAGTACCGAGTACCGACTGCGCAAGCGTGGATTCTCAGAAATGTCAGTTATCGTGTCTATATTGACAGCTTTGCTCTGTTTATCAAATTTAGAGCTTTTGATTGGTCCACGAGCGGGTATTATGAAGTGTTAGCAGCAGGTGTGATTGGACAAGAGCCGGGGATTATCAGCTATAAATTCAACACCTACGAATAATAACCTTTATAATTCATCCAAAAAGCTCTAATAATCGGAATATTATTCAATAATAGTAGAAAAATACTATTATTCATTGTTATCATTATTCAACCCTATATTGCATTGCGGTTGTGGATGAAAAATTGGAAATAAATTAACAATCTGGACTACCTACACAGTTATTTATAGAATTAATAATAAATACGAGAGCATAGCTTTTTAATGTCGTATTACATTAATTTATTCAAATCATAGAACACAAATATTTTAGGAACTAGTATTATTTAGGTATCTACAATAAGAATTATTATTAATAAATAAATACTTAAATATATTCATTCGTTATTATTATACAAGTCAAAAGAAAAAAATTGTAATAAGTATGCGTATATTACAGTCAGGTTTATTTGTTCTCAATTATTCTTACAAATAATTAATTATTATTACTAAATCAAGTAAAAAACACATATCTAGGTATAATAAAATATCACATCAATAAAAAAATTATTTAAGAATTAATATACATACACTTATATACAGAAGAAATAAGATCATTTATTTCTTCAAAAAAATCATGATAAATCTTCCAGCTTTGCTCGTGGATTCGATTAAAATAACAAAAATAAAAAACCCTCAATGACTGGACGACGCCCTATCATCCTGCACGTTCCCCTGGCCCTCCTGCGATCCTGCAGGACTGCCGAAGCCACTCGTCCCCGCATGGCAATGGGAACAGTGCAGGCACACGCCGCAGGATCCGGTTCTTCGGGCCAGTAAGGAGCGCAGTTTTAACGCGGGCCCCAATCGCATCCCCATCGCTCCCGTCAGGTGCTCTTCCGTCAAGAGCGGGAGCCCTGCGCCATCTATGCGTTGCTGCCGGAACGTCTGTAAATATAAGAAGAGATTATTGATTTTAGCGTTCTAGCTGCCTAGGTACCTATGTTATATTTTTACTAAAACATAGATTGCTGTAGATTCGGTGGTGAAATTATTATTTTAGACAATCAAGCATCTAACGACTACGGCTACATCTAGGGGCGATTTATGAACTAAAGAAAGGGGGAAAATATGAGTGCAGTGTCTTAAAATGACTCGCACTTCACTACAGTTTTTACAACGTTAGGTACTTTATCCTTGTAGTTTCATTATTTCAAATTAATTATTTGTGGAAATGACTTTTTAACTCTATAAGATCAGATCACCGGCCCTTATTGAGGTCGATCTCAAACTAATGGGTCATTCTCCCGTATTACCAATTTCCACAGACTGTCACTAGTACTACCTTGGTAGTATATCCTGGTATACCTGATTGCGAGTATGCCCCCACATCTATATTCAACGACCAAATTTTTTTCTATTGGGTCATCTTCCGGGGTAAAAGGACGGCTTAAAGAATTGATCGAACTCATAATTTTAGATCACAATAATTAGAAGAAGTACATTATACAGTAAATTAGTAAAATTGAGTACCTAGCGATTGCGATGAGAGGAATCCTGACGCAATCGGTTAAGAAAACGGAACGGAATTGCCGCTCGCTAATCGGGAAAGCATGAATAAATGCGTTTCTATGCGATTAGCACTAAAAACCAGTAGTTGTTGCATTTATAAATAAATAAGAAAGAGTCGTTCGCTTCGTGGGAAGTTTACGAGATAGGCGACGTTATTACGTGTTCATTACAAGAGACCAATTTGTAGACATTAAAGTTTAAAGTCAACTTTACAACTTGCTGTAAGCGGTAACATAATATTTCTGGTCGTTTAGGTGCAAGCGTATAAACTTACACCGTCGCGTCGTCGCAATAACTAATGCTTCTTTTCTACTTTACTGCGGAAAAAATGCACTTCCTCTTGGATAGATATTCGCATTTCGCAATGCTAATGCTAAAAGTGACTGGTGAGTGACTTAACTTCTTTACTGTTAAGCCTCCTGATGGTACGTGTAGGTATAGGTAGGTATTAGAAGGATACATATCGAATAGCCGTGTCATGCATCTTGTATCCAAGTAATCTTAGCTTAGGATTATTCCGAGGCATAATTAAGAGCAGAGATGCGTGTATAACAGGTGCTTAGTGTCAACCACGGTCATATTTATTTTATTCCACACAGTCACGCTAGAGGCTGTTTGGTCCTCCGAGTCCGAGTGTATGATGTGATGACAAACCGGTAACTTCTTTCTTGGGCTTGGATGGTTTGACTCGAGCTAATAGTTAGATTGGTGTACGAACGAAAACTTCTAAGATCATAGTATACAGGGTGGAGGGTGTCTCATTGATTATAATTTTCGCGAAATGAACCCTTAATGATTGATCGTAGAAATAATGCTTGCAGTTTTTTTTTTGTATCAAAAGATTCTGAATGTCTGAATTTGGGATGAGAGAGTATGAGGATTGAAAATTGAATTTTTTTATTACAGTTTTTGTTTGTATAGGTATATTTATTAAAAATTAATACAGCAACAGAAATATAATTACCAATAAATATTAATCGAAATATGTCGATTTAGGAAATATTACCGTTAATTAATAGAGGTCTTCAGTATAGTTTCTATAAACGTAGAATCCATCATCAGAGCTATGAAAATTGAAACAATTATAAATTAAGGAAATCTCGCACCAAAACCACCCCTTTTTCTTCAAATTGGGTTTCTAACGTTGTCTCGTTACTTTTTATATTTTTGTGTTCAAATCTGATCGAAAAGTAACTATAAAATCATTATACCTACAGCGTTCATATAATCGAAAGTGATAAAAATAAATAAATAAATATATATCTTATGGCTGTGGTAAAGCCCAAGTGTCAGAAGTTTTCAAGTAGCCTCAAGGGCCTCTGACGTAACTTAACGACTGCTGTGAAGCAGCCGGGACCCCATTTTTAACGTACCTCCCGGAGCACGATCGGTCACGGAACTTTTTTATTTACCACTATAATTGGTCACCCATCTAAGTACTGACCAAGAAAAGTCATGCTGCACTTTAGAGATCGTTTGACCGAAACTCTAGCAGCTTGACTATTGTGACCGATAAACTATAACTATCGAAAGTGATAGTTTCTTCTGACGCGTGTCAAATTAGCGTTTTTCAAGGGATTTTTCTCAGATTTGGTGCCTTTTGGTGCGGTGTTTGAATTCACTCCTTCCATTATTTCTCTAAAATTTACAAAACAAATGTAAGCTCCTTTATCTCAAAAAAATTGACTTAGAAAAAAACTGATTGAATTCTTAAATTATTTTTATGATCGAGTTACTTTTGGAACAAATTTTCGAGAAAATTTTCTCTAGATTTTTCTAGACGAATTTTCTCATCATAATTTTTCGAAAAAACGAGTTACTTCAAATCGACTTAGATCCAGGTATCAGAGACACCTGATGACACGTTATTATAATGTCATTTTTGGTGATAATTGATCGTTCACCTGTAAACAACGTCATAAACACGACGTTTAAATGCCCGATATCCCACACATGCAATTAAAGATAACCAATAGGAGACGTCAAAAAGACGTGTTAAATAAACAAGTCTAATTGACAAGCAGAAACCAGAACTGAAATTCTTCCTTCATGGTATTGAAGGAAAGAAATGCGAGTCTATTATTACGTCCTTAATTTGGTAGTTTTTACGTCGTTTTTTAACGTGATTATTACCTGAATAAATGACGTCTTAGATCTGTGACATTTATTATTTCTTCTTCATTACGGCGTCATTCTCACGTCACAAAATTCGTCATTCGACGTCGTGGAAGAGCTACTCACTTGAACTTATGCTGAATGTGACAAATTAAAGTCCTTTTACGATCACTTAATAATGTCGGACTTCCTGTGATTTCCAACATCGGACGTCGTGAGTTTATTTTAAAGACTCTTGAAGTTATTTTTAACAACTTATGTCTGCGGTGATTTCCTCCAAGAACAACTCAAGTTAGTAATCAGTGAAAGAGACTAACCCAAAGTTATGTGAAATCCAAAATAATAGTTTACCTTCAAGAATTTTAATCAAATTTTCTAAGTGAGAGAGAACCAAATAGTTACCTTGAATTCACCTATTTCATCAAATCAGTTTTAAGTCAAAATTTATCCTAATTTTCTTACCAAGCGGTTTTACCGTTCACCCTTCGTGGTCACCACATGGCACCTTCGTTCTGAATTTATTATACAGCGAAGATTTAATACAAAATACCCGGAGAATTGTAGCTGATAATAAAATCACGTCCAGAATCTATGAGACTTTCCGTTTGGTTATGGTACTCGTAGGATATTTTCACTACACCGTGTAGGTATATTTACATATCTAAGCAGGAGGTCTCGGAAATTACATAAAATACTATACCTATATTATACATGTATAGGTAGAGAAGTGTATGAATTATCTCTCATCCTTCAAAGTGTGCAGGTGCATTGAAAGTTGGAATTGTCAAGAGAAGCAATAAGTTGGTTAGAGGAATGTAATGCAACGCAAGACGCAAAACGCAAAGCAAAAGGACTCAATCTAGAAACCTGTAATTTCAGATTTGCTAGATCTGTAACATCTGCTCATCTGCATTCCGAATAATCAGATCAGATCGGGATCAGATCTGGGCGAGTACATGCATGACTCGGATATTCTTGGATCGCATCGCAATTACATTTAGTTGTTTCACGCTACGATTATCTCGCCGGAGCGTATCCACCAAAAAATCGTGCAAGAATTCTATAAAAGTAATAAGTAACAATCTTCACATAAATTGATATTCCTTCTTTAACCCAGTTTTAAATACACACGAGATGACAAGACCATACCGGGGTCATGTTCGGTTCCATTTCGAGCATCTAATCGTATTAGTCTTGTCTTGATGGTGTTTGTATTTGTATTAGTTTTAGCGTTAGTGTTAGTGTTAGTGTTATAACATCAGCATCGAATGGGCAACCAAATGTCACATCAGTTTTGCGTAAGTGCTTGTCTTTACTGTATACGCAATTAGAGCCAAGGAAGATTGACTTAACCGTGTCACGGTCGGGTTGTCTTAGAATTGTGATTAATATCAACATGGCTAGAAACGAATCTATGCGACCGCGTTCATGTCGAAAGCACCTACAGTCGATTTGTACCTGCATGGAAAAGGTGTTGCTCGTTTATAACCGAACTGTCACTATTATTATTGTTGTAGAAATCAATTGGAGGATTCTGGTCCACTCTGTTCTTCTGTAGCGGCCGGCCTATTTTATAAGTGGATGGCGATGGCGAGTGAATGGAGCGAGGCAGGTAATGACACGGCCGGGGGCTACCGCGCGCGGTTATCAGAAGCACGGGGGTAATTGCCGGGCCAAGCACGCTAAGAACTGGGATCTGGATCCATTCACTGCTGAATACTGTGGTCAATAGATCGCCGGGGGCGTTCTTTATTACGTACCGTATGTGGGTTGATGCTTGACCAGTGACGGGTCAGCTTAGCTTCTCGAGAAACTTTACATTTTTTTAAATGGAAGCAAATGCTAATTTCAGTCTCAAGCTTTGTGAAAGTTCTTGAAGATAACTTGAAGATGTGGTCGACATAAATTTAATTTCCATCCCGCGGATGGAACTTCTAAGCACTACTCAAACCTTCCCGACCTTAAGACCACGAGGTTTTTTCATGAGAAGAGACCTGTTTCTTCCCTTTGGTAGTACTATACTAGTGCTGATGCTAGTGCCTCTGAGACTCTGGTCTCAAAGAAAATGAGTCGTTTTCCATGATCAAATGAGTTTTTCCAAGATTGTGATCAAAACTTCGAGGGTGGACATTGTGTTGCAAAAAAACGGGAGCTCTACCTCCTCCAATGATGCTTTGGGACAAAGATTGAGATTGATCGATGTTGCGTATTTGAAAAAACATTGACCCGTGGGCTATGTCTCATCTCGATATCTTGCAACCTAGCCGTTGAGTTGACTAATACTACGATTTGAAAACATGAAAATCAGTTTTGTCACTTCGAGGGTGACAAACGGTAACGTCGACGAAACTCGGTGTGAACGATGACCCATATCTTGGTTCCATACGATACCTCAGCAAAACGATTCCGATTGTTTTTCCAGTAGTTTTAGTCGATAATTTCGAGAAAAACACTCGTAAATTTTCTAATATGGCGAAAATTTCATTAATTATTGATGACTGGAAAAATTTCAGGTGGCACCACGAGCGAAGGGAGCAAAGTTTCTCGAAAATTTTTTCGAGGATCATCGAGTAACGTATCCTGCTCTCGAAAATATGTGTCCAGAACTTTCCAAGTTTGATATATAGTTTTTACAAAGTGGCCGGAAAAAGTCAGAGATCGAGTATTCTATCGCAAAAAAAAAACGGGGGAGGGGTCTACTTCCTCCGAAGAGGTTTTGGAATAAAGACTCATAAGATTAAAAGATGTATGCACAAAGAACAAGATTGATGCGTAGGGTGTGTCTCATCTCGATATATTTCAAACTGGCCTTTCAAAAACACATTGAAAATGACCGGTTTGAAAATAAAAAATAAACTTTGACAGTTCCTGGGTGACGGACGGTAACGTCGACAAAACCCAAACTCGGTGTGAACGATGATCCATATCTTGGCTTCCCATCGGTCACAGCAAAACGATTCCGATTGTTTTTCAGTAGTTCAAGTCGATAATTTCGAGAAAAATTTCTAAAATCGCGAAAATTGGGTGGGATCACGAGTAAGTCTGACGAATAAAAATGTCTTTATATTAGTTTTCCAAAAGACCCCTCCCAGTAACGACAATAGCGAGTCGTCAATGGTAACGTTGACGGTGATGATGGTGCTCTGTCTGTCTTTCTGGGCGGATGTTGGAAGATTTAATAACACAGCAGCGCGGTGGTTCATCCGAGAGGGGGCACGCGGGGCCCGGTGTTATTACGCCGGCAGCCGGGGGGCGCGTGCCTCGCTCAAGCGCCCGCGTGCCCCCGGCGCGAGCGACCTCCGACCCGCTCCTCGGTGGTGCTGGTGCTGGTGATTGCAGACGTCCGGAGCCCCGAGACGAGGCAAGAAGGCAGACCTGCCATTATCTCCCGAATACCGACCAGGCCCTGATTGCTACACGCTGTTTTAGCTCGGTGCTGGTGTGCTACTCAGGTAAGCAATCGCTCATGGTCGCTTATCGTTTTAATATGTAATAATGGTACTGGTACATCCAGGCCGGGCACGCAGGTACCTTGACAATGGGGATCGGGTATAGTATTATAGTGAACTGAGACTCTAAAATTGTCGAAATTAAAATCGAGGCTGAGCCGAGACGATGATGAATGATCAACGCGATATTGATAAGCGATGTCACCGTTAACTACACACACGATGGCAAAACAGAAGGAGCTGAATAATTTCGAGTTTCTTTCTACTAACGTCTCTGCTGATCTATGATGGGCGATTTCCTATTGCTGCGCCCAAAAATGACTTGTGGAGTCGTTAATTGATTCTCTATGCAAACGACCGAACCGGCGTGGAACTGTTTAATTAATGACCGCCATTTATCAGGATCGGATTGACTAATCACTTGTTCACACATATATTAACTCCCAGTCGTTGATAATAGTTGATTTGGTCACCTTTACTGCTTCTCATAAATATGAAACATCCAAATTACATCTATTTAGTGAGACGGGAGGTATTTCTCATACGGTATTATGCCAACCGACTGTGTCGATGTTTCTTCTCGCTGATACGTTTTACTATCTTGACGAGGGATTAATAATAATGGAGATCATGACCAGTTTACTGCAGAAATTTTATGCCAGGAAACTATTAATTTAGATGAAATTAGGTTGATTCCGGTTGAAAAAAGAGTAAAATCAAAACTTTATATAATTTCCTTGATTTTTTAAGAGTTAATTTCATTTATTTAAGTATTTTGTGTCTGGAAGAGAATTAAACATCCTACAACCAAGATAGTTTGGAGAGTTCATTGTTTTACTTAATCTAGCAAAGGGAATTACAAAATTATCCTTACTCCTAACATTATGGCCTATACAAACCAAGTCAAATTTACTCCTATTTCTATAATAGGTACACACAATTCAAATATGAATAGACAGGACATGGCTAAAACCTTATATCGTCTAAAAATATCCCTACAGCTGGAGTATCTGCCGATCTGAGCAACCGTTCCCATAATGCGCTTATGTGCTATGAAAACAGCGTCAGATCGCGAGGAACCACCCAAATAAACAAATTCCATATCTCAGGCGAGAATCCACCTGTGCGCAGTAGAATGTCAGAATCTGGTTAGTCGATAGAACGGTCCTGATATTTTTGATATTTTTGACTAGATAATTTATTGAATTAAGTTTGGAGACCAGAGAATCACAAAATTCAGTATCAAGGATTAAGAATAATTATACCCGGCTGTATGAAAAGTACCCCGATAAAAGCCTTGCTGGGTGAATGTGCGGAACAATCCTTAAATCACCGAAGGATACGGCTGCCCAGTAAATACCTCGTCAAGCTAAAAGCGACCAAATATAATCCGAAACTTGAAGTAGTGGGGAAATTGCGTGGCTATGTGGTAAACAAACAGGGTTACTGGAAGAAGAAGGATACTGGACATCCAAATGGAGAATAAAGAATTCCCTCGAACAAACTTGAAGAAAGGAGAGCAGAATAACCAAGAGTTCCTGGAAATTATTGACCAGCATGGGAAGGGGTGGTTCGCCATTTTCACAGATGGATCAGTAAAAAAAAAAAAACAGGGGAGGTAGGCATAGGAGTTTACGCCCCAAACAATAAATATAAATATAAGGTGTAAACTTTATCTGGGCACGCAAATCTGTACGGCAGAAATAATTGCAATCAACAAAGCATGCCATTATGTTTTGGAAAGAAAAATTAATAAGAGTGTAATTTTCTCAGATTCATTATCAGCAATACAAAGTATCTGCGGCTCTAATTTCAAAACGGAATCTTCCTACATAACCCTATTAACTAAGAGAATGATAATAGAAGCAAAAGAGGTTATTCCAAGCCACACTGGTATAAAAGGTAATTCAATAGTCGAACACCCAAAATTTTTGTATTGGAAACATTTCCTACCACATCACGATCGACTTTCAGAGTGATCGGTTGACAAAGTTTTTGTCTATTATAAAAGTTAACAATCTGAGTCTTGCTGGTACTAAAACATAGGTCGTTTCGTCGAAAATAACTTCATACTCTTCACTACATCTCCATATTTATCAGTCAAGTCGTCATGGGAACCACCTGACACAACAACCGAAATATCATCAGCTTACATTGTGTGAAAATTATCACTGAGAAAAAATCTAAATCGTTGACATATAAGATATAAAGAGCGGGACCCAGGATGGACCCTTGGGGCACTCCCATCTCAACATTGTGGCAGCTAGATATCTCCTGTCTTCTACCCTTAGTATCTGAGAATCGTACTGCAACACTGACTTCTGTCATCATGCAGGAAAGACTCTATCTATTTCGATGAAAGTCCTCTTATGCCAAATCTCTATACCTTTTCTATTAACTTTTTAGGGTTGAAGCAGTCAAATGCCCTGTTGAGTTAGCAAAAATTAAAAAATGAAAGGATTGCAGATTGTATTGACGTGTTGTTATGGAAGCCATTCTGAACAAAAAGCAATATTCAAAGACTTTAGAGAATGTAATACGTGTGTTCTAAGAAAAAGTTTATCGATAGGAAATATCAGGCAGAATTTTTTCCCGGTGAACTCCATGCACCTTGCCATGTAAGTAAAGGGGAGGGGGGAGGAGGAGCAAAATTGTTTTAACTCTATACCCATTCTATTTTTCAAGAACATTTTTAAAATCACGAAAATATTCAAAAATGGGCCCATTTATGAAAAAAATACACTCATTTAATATTTTTCAATTTAACTTTCAAGTTGTCAGAAGAATCGTGTTATTTTTGTTCTCCTTGTTAATGGGGTATACATATCCTTGAAATAGGGATACGTATCCACATTCTACACACTCAATTACAATTATTATTGAGATATGAAAAATGTAGAAAAGAATTGCCTATGACTCTAATGAGGCTTCTTATCAAGTGAATTATTATAATTATTACGATCTAAAAATGAACGTTTACAACTTCACTAAACAAAAATAAGGTTAAACATAATTAGCGAAATAATTAAAAAGAAAAATAAATAATTTTTCTTCTAAGTAGATTGGTATAAATACCGCAAAACTGGAAGAATTTTTTATTGCACTCGTGAAGTTACAGTACAGGTGTATACCCGCATCAGCACCAACAATGATGAAATTTCTATTTATGTCGTTTGTGTTTGTCTTTGTATTCGCTTTAACATTCAGTTCTGCTACTCTCTGTACACTGAGAGTTGTCCGTTGTCATGCCACACTGATTCTGACTAAACAATGTCATTTAATTCGATTTGATTCGTACACTTATTTCTAAGTCGAACCAGATGTGGTATCGCAGTTCGTGTCAGTGGCGTGTGTTGAGGAATAATGAATATCTTACAAATATATTATTTCGACAAGTTATTGACGAAGTAGAGCCTTGCAACTTTTTGATAGCAAATATTATATAATGCAAGTAAATAAGAATCATAATAATTATTGTTATCATCATGATAGAAATATCATGTCACCTACCTGCTTGTTGCCGTTTAAAAGAAAGAATAACACCTCCGTTTTCTTATTTGCAAGTAAAATATTCCAGCAATTTAACCACAAGACCACGTACTAGGGAGTTCAATCGTTTCCCAGGCAAAGCAAGGAAATAGATTTTTAGGCATTCGAGCAATTATAATAAGTTACTCATAGTTTATCACAGGACAATAACACAGGACACAGGTAATTCTGCTAATTTCGTATTAAAAACGTTTCAAATCACAAGACAAACCTTATTAGTATATTTACCGCTGACACTGACACTACTGATAGTAGCGACGACAATCTTATCATAATATCGTATCAATCTAAGCGTATCAAGACGCGAGTCGATACTTCCGTCTCACTCTCGCTCATCTTTTTAGAATTGCAGACGATTCAAACGTATTTCTGACAATTCGTCCCATTTTCACTCGATTGACTATGCATAGCAATAGAAGGAGTAAGAAACATAACGAGATGATGTATCCTTAGTTATCAAAACAGACAACTCTCAGTGTACAGACTTTAGACGATTTGCGACATTCAGTTCTTTTAGACGAATTAAGGCCTCTTCAGGACGCACTTTACCGAAATTTACGAATGTTAAATCCTTCATGAACGATGGTACGTTACTTTTCTGTTTACTTTTTTTCCACTCAAAAAATGTCGGTAAGTAGGTACATACATTATAGCCTCCTCAGGAATCCCTCAGATTTTGACAGTGTGTTCCAAGGCCCTTCTGGTATTACTACCTGATAAAGTTTACAAAAGTTTATGCTCTTATTCGTTCTATCTGGTCGCATGTTTAAAATGTGATTGGGTTCCAGTTGTTTGAATATTTCCATGTGGTATCCATTCCTGATATTGAAGGTCCCATGCAATATTGTCTTGACCCTGTATTCCGCTGCTAGTGCCTCTGTCTCCACCACCAAGTAAAGTGGCGGGAGCCCTAGGCCCTAGGAGCACCTCCATAGCCGCTGTTGGTGTTGTTCTCATCGCTCTTGTTATTGTTAGTAACGCTAGTCTTTGTAGCTTATTTAGCTTTGTAGCGTGCTCCTTTTTTCTGGATTTATGCCACCATAATAACGAGTCATATGTAATCGCGGGAACTACAACCTTAATGTGCATCCAGTGTGCCATTTGTGGTTTCAATCCCCACGTTCTACCTATGATTCCTCTGCTAGCCCATAAAGCTCTGGTAGCCTTTTTGTTTGTTCTTTCTATGTATGTTCCGAAGTTAGGTTTGTTATCCAGGGTGATACCCAGATACTTAACCTCCGTGCTTAGTGGGATTTCTTGTCCTCCAAGTCTTAGTTTCTTCAGGTCTTGAAGATTCCTTCTTTTCGTGAAGGCAATTGTTGTAGTCTTGTTAGGATTAACTTAACTGACAGTCCTTATGCTTGGCACCATTTTTCTACTATTCTTAGAGCTTGTTGCATGAGATTTTAAATAATCTCTACATGCTTGCCCGTTGTTAGAATAGTGATGTCATCTATGTATCCTTGCGCGTGAATTCCCTTTCTTTCTAGTTCCCAGAGTAGACTGTCGACAACCAAGCTCCACAGCGAAGGTGATAGCACTCCCCCCTGCGGATATCCTTTTTCGGCCGCCACCTTCCTACTCGTGTTTCCAAGGGAATTGGTGATTTGTCTGTTTCTAATAATTGTCGAGTCTATACAGTCCGTAATGACCCCATGAACTCCCCGATTTTCCACAGCTCTCTTTATAGAGATAAAAATGGCGTTGTCGAAGGCTCCCTCTATATCTAGAAAGGTCCCTAGTGCAATTTTTTATTGACTAGTGCCCTCTCTATTTTGTTGGTGAGAAGTGAGAAGGCTGACTTCACATGACATCCCAGGTTGATATGCATATTATTGGTGTCGATTCAGTGGTGTTGATTCGAGCGCCTCGTCCCTTATAAGTCTCTCCACCAGTTTCTTCATCGTCTTTAACATGAAAGACGTTAGGCAAATTGGTCGAAATTGGTATAAATACCACCCTTACCTTTCTCTACGCCAGTGATATATAACTCAGAGCTAAGCTTGCTCTGAATAGTTTGCACAGTGGTATTTCCCTTCCCTTCTATAGCATTATTGGAATTATCCCATCTGGGCCGGCTGACTAGCGTCCATTCAAGTTTGTTGTGGTCTATTACCCTTTTTACCAGTTTCCAGCTTTTCCTGGATCCCCTTATGTTTGGTTTATTTAGATGTGTATTGTGCGTCAGCCAACCCCTGGAAGCGTACTAAAGTACCTAAGGTACTTACTATAAAGAGATATTTTTTTATTTCAGTGGCACTGATGGACAGTCAGAAACAACCAGCACCATTTAACTATTTTGACACATATTGACGTTTGACGTTTGAAAACCAAAGCCAGCGTTAAGAACTATTATTTTCATGCACTACTAAATTGTATTTTTCAAAAAATAATTACATCTTGTCACTAATTACTAATTATTATAATATGTATATGATTAAAAAAACGTTAAACATAGAAAATAACATTATTCAGTGAAGCGTTGTTGAATCTTTTACCATAAAACCATGATCACCCTGTATACTGATAATTCTCAGTACTATACATAATATAAACGCAATGAAATATTAATTCCACATGCATCAGAAGTAAAGGTAGGTAGGTACTTGAGAATAAGTTACATTCATATATTGATATGAATACGGCTAACTGTATCTGAAGCGTGGTGGGACGTAGATTTAGACGTGCAGTATAAGTAAATCGGCAGGAAGCCGGCCATGCGGCGTCCGAGGAGATGGCATGGCATGGCATGCGATCGGAGCATCACTCTCGACTCGTGCCCGTGGAGCCGATGTAAATTATCTCTCCTTTCACCACGCTCTGCCTTGATTATACAGATTACTTCCCGAAATAGAGTCTTCACACTCGCTTCGAAAGCTACCGCCGTCGCTCTTTTTAGAGTTCAGAGTTCCCATGGATGGAACGGCTCGACCGTCAGCGAGCAGCCCCGGTGCCGGTCACGTCTTCTACATGGGTTTCCGCGCCATCGGCGATGCTGCCCATTGTGCACCGTGACATCGTCCATTACAGCGCCCGTGACTTCTTTTACCGGCACCGGCACCGGCACCAGCCATTCAACTTGGCAGCTTTGAACGTGACGGCATTACGATCAAACTACCGATCTAACACGATCCGAGGAAAATCTGTTTTCGATCATCACCTGTACCGTGGACTCGAAAAATAACTTTGACTTAATCGTCGGGTTCAAAAGTTACTTTCATAGATAGCATCGGCGCTTGCAGGGTGTCATAGAACGCTTTGATCAAGGATCTCAAAAATATTTTATAATCGATTTGAATTAAGTTTTATTCAAGAGATCCATGAAGATGTCGAAAAAACACCCCTATACCTCCTAGACTAGTCATAGAAAATCTTAAAATTTTTCTCTCTAATGCATTTGCTCCATGTTGAAACTCTTCAGAATGTTCAAAAACAGACACCAAAAGTAGTAAAGAATTATATTTTGGGGTTCTGCAAGACTTGGATCGTTTCTTCTTGAAAAAGTACTACCCTGTATATGCAATGTGTATCTAATTTATGACGTTTCAACTGTCTCATACCTCGGAGACACGCAACGCATCGATGAAGTCAACTACAGTCCAGAAACAAACCAGATCATCGAGTTTCTCGATTCTTGTTGATAAGCTACAGTTCAGTTAGATGTCATACTTAATCAACTCAGTTTTTCTTCTTTATATTTTTACTGTACTATAACTAGTACCAGATATAATGGGACAAGGCAAAGTCGGTAGACGATGATGATGATGATGATGACAAACTAGAACCTCGAACCTCCTCCTTATAAGCGCGACCGTTTATAAGATAGACGAGCGAGTCACCTTCGAACTCGCATTTCTCGTTAAAACAATCGCATCGGCATCAGAGATAGGAGAGCTTCCTGCTGAACCGGCAAGACACTGAAGGATTGCGCTATCTGGGAGCTCGCCTCTTCGCCAGCAGGCTGAATATTTAATTACCGTTCTGCTTTTATTATCGATGAAACGAAGAACGAACATCCCGTCGTACCTGCGTGGGTTCACGGGTCAGCCGGCCCGCGGCTTCCTTCCTCCTATCAATGCCGCGAAATGATAACAATCGCTCTCCTCTCCTCCTCTGACGACGACCGCAAGTTGCAACCAACTGCCCCACCCTGTTCGTTCGATCGCGAATCCAGAGAAATCTAATAAAAGCTTGAAAGAGATCGGCAAGCCGGTTGCACACTCTGTATAGGCAACACTTACATATACATTTATATACAAGCTGGACGCTGGATGCCGCGCGCACTGGCAGTTGTTGGTTGTTGGCTGTTATTTAGAGCCAGCAGCCGCTGATCTGGTTCAGATCAGATCATCCACAGCAGGCCGGGCCGCGCCCTGGTCGCCGGTCGAGGTCAGCCGCCGGTCACCTGTCCAGGTTGCCATTTCTTGCATGCCTTCAATTATTTCCTCGCGTCCTTACAACGCCGCATTAGCCGTTTCTATTAGATCTTATTATCTTAATTGATCGAGAGATGTGACAACTGCTGTTGGTTATATTATAGTTGCCGGTGTGGGATCTTGCAGGTATGTATTATTATTATTGCCATTTCGATATTAAATGTTAACTAGATACAAATATTAATAGCCGTTACGTGTTACGTGTGTCTTTTTCTAGATCTCGAGGTAACCTATGCAGGAAGTGAAATGTCACAGTAGCGGATTATTTTTCTTCATCTAAAGCGTCGATAATAAGAATAACAAGATCGTCGTATCGATTGGTGTTCGCTCCATGGATCTGAAACGGTTTCCTGGTTTTATGAGTGTTTAATTCCTACTTCAGGCTGTTACCTATAGTAGATATAAAAGTAGTTATCACAGTTCTGGGCAAGTGATAAGGAAAAGAAATCATTAAGTTAGAAAAAGGAAGACCAAGACCAAGCCTTCTACCTGGTCTTGCACATTCGGGCTTCGTTTTGGTCATGTCTGTCAAGTTTCGCTCTAAACTATACTAACAACATAGAAATAATTATCTTCAGGTAAACCATGAGCCACCACCAATATATACCCTACAGTCTTAATTTAGTAGAAGGAAGACAGACGACCGGAACACACGCACGGTTGTGGTAAACTACAATACTTTGGCAGAGGTGCTAAAGAATTTCGGGCAACAAAACAACGGTCCTGAAAACTACTCTAGAAGGTATGCGAAGCGAGGGGACCCACATAGGTGGACGGAAGAATTGGGGATAGTGAGAACCCAGTGTGCACGTATGAGGAGAGGGCTGAATAGTATGAGAAGAAAGCAAAATAGTCAAGTGCATTTGACCCGTGAGGAAGAACGCTACAAGAAAGCCAAAACACAATTTAGGAAAGTATACCGCTAAAAAAAGAACACTTGAAGGCGGCTTTGTGACGATCTGGATGGTGACATCTGAAGTCAAAGATTCAAGATCGTGCCGAGGCAACTAGGTAACACAGGAACATCCGTCATACCTATGAAAGGGGAAAACCAAACTGAAGGTTCTTGCGAATCTGTTCCCGCAGCAGGAGGAGAGAACCCCGTTGAACTTCAATAAGATGTTCAATAAGAGAGTAACCCGGAGGCAGAGTTAGGCTTAAAAAAGCCCCTAGTCCCGATGGGATAACACTGGAAGCGGTTAGGGTAGCATTCCGGGTGTATCCGGAAAGTGTAATGAGCCTTCATTAGTTTATTGACAAAAGCGTGTGGAAGAACGCAACGGTAGTTCTCGTCTGGAAGGGAAAGGGACAGGTCAATGACGCGAAAATATATATACCCTTGTGCCTCAGGATACACTTAGTTAGCACTTCGAGACGGTGATTCTCACAAGGCTGACCACCGAGCTGGAGAAAGGACAGACAATTAGCCACAGACAGTTTGGCTTCAAGAAAGGAGAATCCACGGTGAGTGATATAGAGAGGGTGCTGTAAGATGTAAGGGACACAGTGAGACGCTGCCAAAAAAAAGGCTCAGGTTAGCTCAATAATAGCGCTGGATGTGAGAAATACGTTTTACTATGCCGGCTGCCCGCTGGAAAAAGATATAGAGGAAGCGCCCAAAAGGTGTCGCTCTATGTGAGACGAATACACGCAAACGACCTGTTGATTATCGTGAAAGGCACTGTGGACGCCGATATACCCAGGAAGGGGGATGAAGCGGTATATTAAGAATTGTGCGTTGGATGAATAAAGGGTCTGCAAGCGACGGCCGAGGAAACTGAAGCGGCTGTGTTCACCAACTCATGGAAGTAACGTGAGATAGAGGATAGAGTTCAACATAATGTGGTGTGAAAATGAAACCAAAGAATACCCTAAAATACCCTGGGATTAATACTTGGCCATAAATTAATCTTCGGTGAACATGTGTTGAGGCGACCGCAAAAGCTCTTGGACCGCCATGAGCAAGTTAATGCCAAGAATGAGACACCCAAGGGAAACCAAACGAAAAATTCTCACTGGGGGTCGTGGTGTCTTCTGCGCTGTACGCGGCTCCGGCATCTTCATGTATATAAGAGTAGAAAATGAAAGAACGAAATTAGAGGCAACCGTGGGGGAGAAGTTGAATGTTGAGAGCATGGTCGAGGCAATGCTAAAAAGCAAAAAGAGATGGGAGAGCATTAAGGAATATATGAGGGGTATTATGAAACGAAAAGAGAAGGACGAGAACGAGAGACCGAGGGACCAAGGTAGGGAGTAGAGTAGAACAGACTAATGCGCTCAAGACGATGTAAGAAGATATCACGCCGATGTAAGCTCCGGTGTGAACGCGGAAAATCTAAGTGGTTTTAGTGGGTAAGTCCTCGCGGGGAGTCCCACAGTTTTACTCTTGGTTACTGTTTTGCTTTTTCGCAAGGTGGAGAAATAGGACTATGAAAATTACGATCTTCGTCTTGCACCTCCGGTTTTGATCTTAGTCTTGTCTGCTAAATCTTGGTCTAAAAGTTACTCAAAATTAGGAAGCAAATATCTTCAAGTCGTCAAGACATGTATCGCAAACATGGTCTTGGTCTCAGTCATTCAAGGCAAATCTTGACTTTGGTCTTGCTGCTCCAGGCAGTTTTGCTCTTTGTCAAGGTCTTGTTTTTTTTTTTGAAGGTCTAGACCAAGATTATGATAATATTGACCTTGGTCTTGGTCTTCTCTGTTAAGTCTACATCTAAAACATACTAAAAATAGAGAAGTAAATATCTTTAAGTCGTCAAAACATGCATCACAAAAAAGACCTTGAGTATTAGTCTTGCTACTGCAGGTAGGTAGAGCTACGCTCTTGAACACCGAATTTTTTTGCAAGAACGAGACTCAGCCTCAAACTTACGTCAAAATAACGGAATCTTGTCATGCAATAAAATTTTCATCAACAAATCAAAAAGAATCTTGAAAGTTCACCAAATCAAAGCTGTATGGGGAACTCAACAAGAATATACTCTTCGTGAATCAGAAGAAGAAGAAATTATTTCTTCTCACTTGATCTAATTCAGTTCATGGCATGTGACATGGACATGATACTAATCGCCCTGAGCTCGCGAGTATGCATAAGTATGTATGTTATACTTATATCTCCAGCCACGCTAGACCAATTCCGCGTTGTGTAGGTACACTTTCCTCAATGAATACTTGCAAAAGTGGTCGTCGGAATAACGCTCTAGGAGCAACATAACCAGAACGAGCCTCACCAGGATACAACGTGCGGAATTTCGGCACGAGTCCGGGATGAGTTCGCGTGATGATCACGATCATCTAGGCCTGGTTTCTTTTCGTTTATTACTTGTACCTGGACGTAATTGATGGTCTTAACGGTGCGTGGCCTGCACGCGGGAGATCTCGCATGTCTGATACGGACGCATGGATTGCGCTCGAGATTGGGACATTAGCGGTTTAATTGATAAGTAACTTTAACTTTCTAAACGCTGCTACTTCTTAATTCCGGCTCTTTGACAATAGAAGAATCGGAAATATGTTGTCATGCTTATGGTATACAGTCGATCTTATTGCATCGATGACACGGGATTGATGGGTTAGTTCTTGGCGCACGGAGGCGACCGACCGGTTAATTGGTCCGATGGAGCTGCTGGTGCTGGTGCTGGTATGATTACTCCTCCTGCCTGCTTCTTGTAGAACAGTGCAGGGCTACCAACTGATGGAGAGCCGGCATCGCAGGTAGTAATTAATGTTATCTGCGAGCGCTAATGCTTATTTATAACGACCAGAGTTGACTATCGTTCGCTATGACTTGCCTTGTTGCCGTTCCTACTTCTCACAACATAACATCAGAAATTTTTATAAACTGTAATAGGTACCTTCTATAAAATAATCCTTTGGGTGATGCTTAAAGAGGAATCACCCATTTTTGCAATTGACCATAAAGACACCAAGATGCTTCAAGAGCGCATTTTTGACCTTGTCGTGTTTTTTTGCGTTCTGCTGGGGGCCGATTCTTTATCAGAAAGTGTTAAGTTCGAGAATAGGAAGATTAAGTGTCTGAACGGGTGAAATCAGTTTTAGGGGTCTACTCTCATAGGGGGGGACTTAGGAGGGAGGCATAAAGGGCGAAATTTTGTTTAAGTGATTGCGAAGCGGCGTCACAGGATCGATTATTAGACGGAGATCAAAAAAGTAATTTCATAGAAGCCAGGGGGGTATCTCCCTAAGTCTAAAACTTTTAGAAAAATGTCAAGAGATGGGTGAAAACTGACTAATTCTTTTTAATCAAAAACAGTGGTGGTTCGTGGATTGCAAAGTTATAATGAAGTGTAGATTTTACATAGGACAAGGTCCTGTTAACTTGATTTTTCTTTTTTTTGCAAGAAGTCAGCTAAAATATTTTTTGCAGCATCTGGTTTGGCGAGCTCGAACAGAGCTCGTATTTCTGAACTGACTGGACCTCGCAAAAAAGAGAATGTTCCGGCCGGCCGGCCGAGAATATGACAATCGGTGGGGCGTATAAACGAGTCAGTTTTTTTTTCATAACTAGTGACACCAAAACAGTTTGAATTAATGTTTGGCGTCACGTTTTTGAACGCATTATTGGTGTCTTGTACAAATGTTGTGGCTTCAATATAAAACCAAAACTACATGCGGGGTGTAATCGCTAATGCAAAATACTGAGCAAGTCTTTGTCAGGGAACGATTATTTGGCCCGGTGACATTTAAGTTATATAGAAGCACAATCCGACAACACTCTTTCACTCTTTCAAAGCAAAGCCAATAATAATAATAAGCCCAGTAGCCCGCGGCTCGACTTGCTACTCGCTACGACGTAGGCGCAGGTAATTATAACTGGGCGCTGGGCTTTGACAGCGCGCTCTCACATAACTCGTCTTGGGAGGACCGCGGGGCGTGCAGCAGCCGCCGGCCGGAGCAAAGAGCCCGAGGACCGGATGCTGCCCGTCTTTTCTTGTCGCCTCCCGGAGCCCAAGGTCGTTCACTCCGTCCGCTCTCTGTCATCGACTGTCATTAGCCGCCGGGAGATGGGAACGAACGAACTCTCTTTGACGCTTCCTCTACCATCAGCCGGTCATCAGTTTCTCTAGATTTTTTTTGGTCCCCATCGGAGTCGCGATGGGACCTCGAATCGCACCGAAGTCATTTGCAACATGAAGACTTAATTTCGAATATTTGTAGAATTGGACGGTCGACAAGAGATATCAACGATGGGTGAGAGAATAAAACCAATGCGTAATGTGAAATCGGAGCAGTGGCAATAAAATTGAAACTGGCTGTTCGTTTTACATTTATTTTATTTTACAGCCTTGCCATTTAACGATCATAGCGTGTATGAGATAAATTATTACCCTGACGAGTGGATTTAGAGCTCGTTAGCGACAAAATAATCCTTTTCCATTACACGCGATACTTCAAGTAGTGTAAACCGTTTGGTAAAAAATGTGCCCGTATTGTAATTACCAGCGGCATGAGTTTCTTTTTCCATCGACGAGCATCAGAGGATGGAATTTAATTCAGATGAGTTTCTATGACTTAAATTAAGATGTGTCCTCCACAGCCACGGTCGGCCCTGAAATATTCTTATTGAGATCAAAGTCGACACGCTGAGTTTTTATACTTTCTTATTGGTCTCGGCTACCTCTTAAAAGAGAGCCCAAGTTCACACGCTTCGGGTTGATGAGCAAGTCATTTCCCACACTAAAAAAACTCTACATTTCTAGACTCTTTAGATTCCATTATTACCATAATAACTTATAGAATTGTGACCACGTTGTCGGTTTACTTTTTACGGGCACATTTTTATGATCTACACGTTTCAAAATCGACTCAAACGTAACCAGAAGAACCTGCGTCTGAACAATAACAAATAAATTCACCAGTGATCAGTGAAAGTTGAAGATTGCAGTTAGTAGTAGGTAGCAAAAAAATTGATTTCATTACTGAAACCTGACAACGCGGCGCTGATTGCGACCAGGTAAAGGTAGAAGGCGATCCGATAAAAACTCAATAATCAGATGAACTGTGGACACGGCCTACTGCCTACCGCTTGGACAATTGAATGTCGACCGCAGAAAGCGTTTCGGTCACGATTTATATTCACTCCAGGACCGGACCATTTCACTTGGCTTATCGAAAATACTCACACTGTGTTATTAGTAGTCGTTTATAATAATTTTAATTGCATCGATTGAATGCATGCAGTGATGAACGAAATTGAACTTGGTCTTGTTTTTCTGCATCGTGGTCTCGATTTGGCTGCAAAAACAAGAGCAAGATCTGCTCCCCGAATGCTCAAAGCTAAATAAACAACTAAATATGACTGAAATTAAGTCTAATGCCCGTATTCACAAACGATAATTTCCTAAATAATTACGTAATTAATTAAATGAGTGAAATGGAGATATGCAGTTTTTTTGCAGTAGAATGAGATGGGGATAATTGATTACGTAATTATCTAGGAAATTATCGTTTGTGAATACGGGCGTGAGGCTATGAAAAACTAAGACCCAGATAGAACTGAGCAAGATCGATTGATCAAGAATTCAAGAGTGCAAAAAAATTAACAACAAACTCACCTCAGCATATTCGGCGCAAATATCAATCCCAGCCACAAAATTATAAACATCGTCCACACTCCAGTTCGCCAAATCTTCATGGAGAACGGGACTCTCGCTCTGCGACCGCTTGAAAGGTACTAATAAATTATTCTGGTTCCCTATGAGATGCTTCACCTCCAATTTCCGTTTCTTGATATTCGGCGTTACACTCCCCGCGCTCGCCGAAAGATCCAACGGCGACGCCGGATCTGTCCTTTTCACCGCTTTCAACAAATCCTGCAACTCAGCTTCTTTAGCCGTCCTCATCAACGCTAGAAGCGTCTGAGTCGTCGACATATCTATCAACGGAGGGAACAACGACGACGGTGCTTGTATTGATGTCGTCGCAAACGGGTTAACACCACCGGATCCGGAAAACTCCGTCCTCTCGTTTTTTTTATTTGAAAGCTCACCAATTGTTGCATCTTTCGATTGCGGGCTCGGATGTAACGAAGGGAATAACGCAGGAAACGGGTGTGGTTTGAATCGTGAATCTAAGGGCGGAGGAAATCCGTTATTTCTCGAATGAGAGGTGAAAAAATCGTTCGGATTAGCGTTGTTGTACTTTGCAGCGAGACTGCGCATAAAATCACTATAATTCCTAGCGAAGAGTGGGTGGTGTTGGTTTTGGTTATTGTCAGTAGGTGCAGGTGGAGTATCCGGGTGCGATGAAGAAGGAGTGACAGAACGGGAACGTGATGATGTATCGGGGGTTCCCACAGGACTCACTCTTTCATTTTTCACCGACGGGACGTTATTGTTATTGTTGTGGAGGACAAAGTCTAGAGCTGAGGGTGACGTGGATGATGAGAGTAGCGAGCTGTGTGTACGATCTATTCGACGCTTCCGAGGGTTGGTCGGGGTGATTTTTGGAGGATCCGCGGTTAACGGTGAGGCTAACCGTTGATCGGCTGCCGTGGGAGAAGTAACTGTAACTGCAACCGGATCGCCTGAAATAAAACAAAGCAATTAGCAGAAGTTTTAGATGTAAGTAATAGTCGTGGTGGATGGATCGCATATTATTATAGAGCTAAAGAGAATAGTTCGGCATTACATAAAGGGCGACGAGACGGAGATGGAGACGGCGGGTGCCGGTGCTGGTGGCGGCCCCATTGTGTGTGTGTCGGCTCACTTGTAACAATGGATAAACGCACGCGAGTACAAAAAGACCGTGAGCCGGCTACCGGCGGGCTCTCTAATCTCCTGGATGCGGCCGCTGAGATGCCATTGTCGTTCGTTGTTTATACTGGCCGTGGAAGTCGTCCACTTCTTCTCCTTATGATTACGAAACGGCGATTTTGTAACTGCGTCTGCTAAATGCAACAGCAAATCTCATCTCTGATCAAAGTTAATCCGATTAAAGTAAACAAAAAAGCGAATGTGGGGTAATTCTTGATAGCAGTTGTGAAAGATTGATGAAATTCAATTTTCTCTCAATTATTTTTTTATCTCCACTAGTAGAAAGATAACAACACTAGTTGCGATAGGCGAGTAGAGCGTGACTTTTTTACTCTCTCCACTGAAGCTACCCCGGGAAAATATCAGGTATGGACAGAATTAATTGTAAGGTAATAAATACCTACAAATAAAAACAAAACATACCTTGGGGAAACAATTTGAAAAAACTTATTTCTTCCTTTCAGAATAATAAACGAAATTCTATGACAGAAAATAGTGAGAGAATGATACTGAGAGGATCATGGTTGAAATTGGGAAAGTGTGGTCATTTTACTTTGTGACAATTTGATGCATAGGTACCTTCATTCCTATACAGGGTGTTTCAACTCGATTTAGACAAAGCTTTTTTTAGACAAAGCTTTCGAGTTAAACAAGCTCTGCAGAGTGCTTCAACTCGGTTTAGATTAATGTGAAACGTTTTTTTTTACTCAAAGTTTTTGAATTTGGAACCTCGTTTCTGCAATATGGCTGACTTCCGGTTTTTCGTTTTTTGTCTCTAGTTCCAGCATTTTTGAGTTTTCGCATAAACGAAAGTTTCAGAAACAACGTTTCAGTTACCACTCTCGTATCAAAGTCCACTTTCTATCTGTATTTGATCCAAGCATTCCAAAAACAAAAACGTTGACCTTGAACTTTTTTTATGTTATACAAAAACGATTAAACATTATTAGAGGAAAAAGAAGATCACCGGAGTGCTACATTCGGTATTTGAGCTCAAAAGTAGATCTACCGATATCTAAAAATCACGTTACCTTTAGTTATCTATGGTCAAAAGAGAAACCAAAATTTTTTCAATGTCAACTTTGACAGTTATAATATAATTCTTAGAAGGTTAAACACTTTGTCAAACGCATCATTGTCTCATAGTGAAGACCTGTTTTATTTTATTGATAAAACGAATAACTTTAACCAAATCCTTGGTTTATGCAACACCTGTTGATTCAAAGAAAGACTATCAAAGTTGATATTGAAAAAACTTAAGTTTCTCTTATATAGATGTACCCAAAATTGCACGAATTATCGTGAAATTTTGAAAATTTTCAAGGTGAAAGTTTTTGGAATGCCTCCATTTTGGATTCAACAGAGATAGAAAGTGAACTTCAATACGAAAGTTGTAACTGAAGATAAGATGTTTCTGAAACTACCTTTCGTTTAGACAAGAAATGGAAAATTCCAGAAACGAAAACAGCCAAAAAACGAAAAACCGGTTGTCGGTTATATTTTAGTATAACGAGGGTCCAAATCTAAAAATTTTAAATAAAAAACTGTTTTGCCTTGACTGCATAGTGCACGCCCCTTACCTTTGTCTAAATCTAGTTAAAGCATCCTATATGTATAGAGACCCCAATTTTCTTGCATTTGCTTCTCCCACTTATCTTTGCCACTCTACCATACTTGCTTTGCCGTTGAAGATTTTCGATCAGACACACTTGGAAGAAATCGGCACCGGCACCGACGCACTATACAAGTTTTACCTCATTGGGCGCTAAATTGGGTTAATTCAAACAAGTATTATTAATTTTTTCATATAAGGCTAGACAGGAAGATAATCGAAAAGGTGAGCTTATTTATTCTTAGAAGCACCATTGAATTGTTCCAAGAACTATGCAACGGCAATGGGAGGTAATTATTGGCAATAGCAACCGCGTCTAAATATATATTTACTCCCATTACCGGTGTGGTCAATAAGTTTATAGTACCTCTGGCACTGGCTAGTGGCTGCTCGAAGATTCGCTGTTTGTTTCTGCGACTAACATGAACATATACCCATGTACATAAAAAGAACACAAAAGGTCATACATCATAAGAAGAATTGCTTTTACCTTCACTATTACGAGATTACGTTAAGACAATAATGGTTAAAGAGGAATAAGATTATAAAAAAAGCAAGAACTCTACTATTATAGGATTCTTCTTTTTGAATATTTAATATGAGGAAACAGTTCATTATTTAAACATGTTTAATGGTGAATTGTAAAGGTTGAGGTTATAAAGTGATACCTATACGAAAATGGAGACCTTTCAGAAGCCACTGGTACCGGTGAGGTTGAATTTTATTGCCTTTATATAAATAGATGAAACGTTTGGAGCAATAAAATCCCGGACATTATTTCTTCATTTGATCGTTCTACCTACCTCTACCTGGGGCGAATCATAAAAAACCTGCCGATCTCTTCAACTCTTTTATTTCTCTATCGTAAAACGTCTCAAACAGCACCAGCACCACTTTTACGAGAGTCGGTTGTAAGTTTAGCATCTTTATTTCAAACCAATAAGCCCCAACATTCTACTAAGTAGTATAATAATAAGGTAAGTGGTCAGTTGTCTTGAATTTTACATCTGTAACTGTTCATTGTACATTTTTGAATGTTTCAAATGATTTAATGAAAAATTCTGCTGAGAATAACTCTTCTAGATTTCGTTTGGAGTTAAATGAGTAGGTAATTGAAGAAAGATTCCGTTTGTTGCAGATGGAGTGGGTGGGTGAGTAGCAGTGGTGGCTCGTGGATTGCAAAAATGAGAGAAAGTCTGGAGAACTCGTATTTTTTTTGTTGTAAGGTGAAGTTTGCAAGGTTCGGTCAGTTCCAATGGCTTTTTTTGAAGTTTGACAAAATCCGGTTTGACAAGACTAGGTCAGGTCATTTTATTTTGCATAGTCCGGTTTGTAAGGTTCGATCAGTTCCAATGGCCTTTTTGGAAGATCCTTGTTTTGGAAACACCGGTTTCACAAAGCTATTATGTCAGCTCAATTTTAATTTTGCAAACTCCGGTCAGCCCGATTTTTTTTTAATCCGAATTGCCAAGGTCAATTAATCAAGGTCCGGTTAGCACAATTTTTTTGCATGTCCATTTTGACAAAAAAATTCTAGCTTACCGAACTTGATCAAACCGAATCTTGTCAAAAATAAAAATTGAACATTTACGGAACCGCTGAACTGCCTTGTTATAGGAACTTTTCCATAATTTACAGTCATATTTGACAATGTACTGTCAAATCCAATTGTTTTGTTGAAATCGGTCTTATTCAGTCACCGCAATTTTTATTTTCACAAATCAGGCTTGCCAAGGTTCGGTTGGCAAATTTTTTTGCCTGCCCGTGCTTGCAGAAAACAATTTCGAGCTAATTCGAACTTTGCAAAAAAAAATCCAGCTGACCTTATTAAACTTTATCTTCCCGACCTTAAACCAGACATTACCAAAACACTTGCCAAAAAGACATTTGAAAAATTCGAGTTGACTTGGACTTTGCAAAAAAAATCTAACCTAATGACCTTCTCAAACCGGACCTTGTCAATAAAATATTCGAGCTTTTTGGACTTTGCAAAACAAAACAAAAATTGATCGTTGCTACCAAAATAGATCAAAACAGGGCATCGTCAAAAAGAAAATTGAGCTGACCGGACGTTGCAAAAAAAAAACAGCTTACCTGGCCTTATCGAACCGGATCTTACCAAAACAGGACCTTGCCAAAAAGAAATTCGAGCTGATCGGACTTTGTAAAAAAAGAATCGAGCTGACTTGGGTTTTGAAAAAAAAATCGAACTGATGACAGCCTTGTCAAACCAACAAAAAATTCGAGGTGACTAGACTTTCCAAAAAAAATAAAAACCAAAACAGGAACTTTGTCGAAAATAAATTCGAGCTGACTGAACCAAAATACTGAGCTGCCTTCCGATTCTTTTTCATAATTTTCGGTCCAAACTTTAAATTTGTACCTGCAAACATTATTGAACAGCAGGCTGAGTGGCTCTAAAGCGAGTCCAAGGAAACTCTTCTATCTTCTACCAAGAGCAAAATTATATTTTATTTCTATTTACACCTAGAATGTGACACAAAAATTCCAAATACAAAAATAACTAATTTAAAAGTGCCACTTTACTTATCACTTCATCTGGGAGGCCGGCGCCACTGGCTGAGTAGATAAATCAAAAATCAAAACAAGAGCGCACAAATAAACGAAATCAAATAAATGTAGACACTGCCGCGTCGCGTACTTTAGTTTCATCATCGACTCATCAAGGCCTAATCAAACAGCCATTGTGTTGATTATTGCGACGGCATGACTGGGCAGCGGGGCCGGCAGCAAGCAGCCTTCTTCAGTGGCTGCGAGTGGAGCCTTAGTTCTTGCCCATTGTGGTGATCAATGGGGGATAATTATTAATAATAATAATAATGCGTCAGCCGGAGTCGGCGCGATGTGTTGATTGTAAATACGGCTCGATGAACCGGCCTTTGTACTCCGATGACAGCAGGTGGACAGGAGAGAGGGCTTCAAATCTACGACGCTCCATGGGATGGGAACGAGAATTATTTCCAACTAACAAATGAGAAACTAGCGCACTGGGTACCGGTACTATTATCATCTCTTACGCTAATTAATAATTATCGTCAATCAATTGGATATTCTTCTGGTAGGTAGGTACCTACGGCTACGTGATGAAAGTATCGGTGATGGTAAGAATGTTCTCTCAGATCTTACTCATATGTGGAGTAGTGAGAGGTTTATTATTCAGGTCTACAAAAAATGATGAAGAGAGATGAAAAATGATAAGGAAGTACGCTGATGGAAAAGAAGAGCAAGAAGCAAGAGAGAGGTATTTTTGAGGTGAAAAAGTTGAAGGTTGACAAAGGTTTCTTTTTGTCAAACATAAAGGTAACATTTTAGTCCGATCAGATTTGCAGGTGCATGACTCAGATTTCTTGCATTCTCTCCTTACTCCATCTCTCCTTTCCACTGTGCTCAATAAAGGCGTGTGTACGCAACGCTTTTATTCTTGTACCAGAATTAACAACCTTCATGGGATTCATGGGAAATTTCTTTTATATGACAGATAGTTTCGGGAATCCCCTGATGATTTTTGTTGTGTAGATCGACCCAGACACGGAGAAGAGTGCTAGATTTGATTATCCCTTTATTATAAGGAAGATATTTCGTCACCTAGGCCAGGCGACTGTCTAGCTCTAGAAGAATGGGGGCTAAGGAGTGAAGAAGCAAAAGGTAGGTACGAACTATAACCACGAACTAGGCAATTTTTTAACATTTCCTTGTAATCGTGTCTTCGCGGGATAGTGTCTTTGCGAAACACTAAACACTATAAATGATGATGATGGTCTTATTAGCGGTGGCTACTTTGAGCAAATATGTGCAAGTGCTCGCAAGCGATAGAAGTAACGAGTTTTTTAAAAAATGAGTGTTCCGCTAGAGCTAAAACTTTAAGTGAACAAAGCATACGCTCAAGTCGCAACTCCATTTGCAAGGCAATTAGGTAATTTCTCATTAAAGGCTAATTAAACGCAGTTAATTAGATTTTTTTTTTCAAAAAATGCACTGTTGCGCTTACTCAAGTCTAGAACCAGAACAGAGACTTTTGAAAAAACGCACGGAAATTTTATGATTCTGCTCCTACCACTCTTCCCACTCAAGTGACGTTCTTACTTCCACGCTTCTAAAAATAGATGCATATAAACCATTGGAAACCAAAATATATGTGGTATAGGCTCGAAGTGTTAAACGTGTAAAAACAAGAAGAATAAATGTGAGCAAGTTGACAGAAAAGCAAGAAAAATAAGAGAATTTGAACAATTAATTTCAACAAATTGTTGTCTCTTTCAGTAATGCAATAACAATCCAAGCAAGACCGATTAATATGCAACGCATGGACGTCTTCTGCTCGTACTTGATGATGAGATCGGAATCCGAGATGTTTAGTATTCAAACCGATCACTCTACACTCTACAGTCTCTATATATTTATTTATTTTATACAGGATGACCGTGCCATGGCATGGACAAGAGGGCATTTCCTCTCTTTATTCCTACCGTTGCATTATAGGTATTCAAGATTAAGATTAGTCTTCAAGAGAGGCGATCGAACGACCGTATCGAAGCCTTCAGCAGTGGTCATCGGTTAGTCTCAGACAGGACAGGACAACGTGTCCTACATACCGAGTGTCGTTTTATTTAATAATAGGTAACATGAAATTTCTTAATTCGTCGTTATAATATTATAAATCGTTAAAATAAAAATAAGATATTTTAAATAAATAAGTTCCTGGAAGAACTAACACTAACGACCCCAATAGGTTGTAGGTATGAGAAATCCTTAAAGGAAAACATTTACAGGTGAATTTCTATTGTCACAATAAGTTAAAATCGGTGGGTTGTGCGCGGTGAAAGGTGAATGGCAGGATTGGCAGGTGACAGGTATCTGAAGCTTTGTTCTCCGCTTACATTTAATACCCACGGCGACACAGGTATTTCTATGAAAGGGCATTAGAACCAGCGAGCATTAAGAGAAGGTCGTGGAGTGTTCGTAGGGGGTCCTGGCAAGAGCATGACCTACGGACTTGCTAATTGGGGTCTTCTCGGAAGGGAAGTTGACAGGTTGACGCGGTTTTGTTTGAGTTCCGAGAGAGAGGCGCTCAGGTGTACCGGTGCTGGGGCTGTGGTATGCGTGCCGTTTTGTGTGTACGTATTTTACCAAACTTCAGAAGATACAGCTATGAGAAAAAGACGTTATTGAAAAAGTTCAAAAAAAACTTTCTCGTTTTTATAATTACTTTTAAATTTATTTTATTCTCCAATTGTCCATTAACGAGTGAATTTTTATTCATTTTTTTACAAGGGCGGTGTTCCAGAATTTCATAACTTCCGGGCATGATAGAGTACATCAAAACAATTGTTATTTTTCTATAAACACGTGTCGTTAAATTACTTGTTTTTACAGGGTGTTAAAGTTGAAAGCAAAAAATACATTTTTTTTTTGACAGTGACTTGTTTACAAATTTTACATTTTTTACGGTTACTTAAACATTAGCTAACTTTTTTGTCCCCTGATATCTTTCGCATCATACTTTGTGTCCGAGAAAAAAAAGCAGCCTCAATGCATGTCGAAAAATTGATTTTAATTTTAATGATTTCATTTTATAAATTTTTAGACGTGAATTGAGGGGGCATTAATTTTTTTTCTCGAAAATGAAGATACAAAAAGATATCAGCAAACAAAAAAATTGTATTTTTAGCTGCTTAACCAGAAAACGAATATAAAATTTGTAAATAAGTCAGTGGCGTATACATTTTTTTGACAATAATGTTATTTGTGAGACTGATCCCCGCGGGACGCCACTGGAACTGATAATAATTATCATCTAGTTAGTGCTCCCTTTACGTCTTAACACAACGAACAACACTGCCAAATTTGCCCAAAATCAGCAAAAAAAATTTTTAAACACAAACTTATTAAACTTTCGGTATTATCTTTGTTGGAAGTTGGAAGTTTTGTATCTTGAAAGCCAGACATTTTAGGACACACGTTTATAAAAAAACAATTGTTTTGATGTCTCCTATCATGCCTGGAAATTACGAACAATTTTTCTGAGACACCCTGTATATTTTGTTGGTATCTTTGTTGTGTCTAAGAAACATCTTCGGAAATATCGACATTCCATCGGATGTCCAAAATGTTGTCTATCGATTGTAATGTTTTTTGTGCCTTCAATTACTTACAAAAATCGCTGTTTTATTTTTTTATGATTCCCAGAAATGTCGCTCTGATTGTGGAAAAAACTGCTGTATCGATTTAATTTTTCTCGGGTTTTCGGGTTTCCTTTTTTAGTTGTTTCCAAGAAATGTTGTTATAAAGGTGCCGAAAAATTGCAGTTATGAGTACTTTTATACTTTTACTTACAAATATTATTTGTATTAAATATTATTAAAGATCATTTATTATACAAAGTACCACTTTGCGCATCGTTATACTTATTTGTACGCAAACTATAAGATTACTCACGTTTATAAAAGTGTGCGGGAAAGTGACATATGTATAAGGCATAGGCAAAGTTCATTACCGTATACAGTTTTGCAGTTATGACAGTGAAGTTGACGTATAAAAAGTAGCGATCAATAGTCCTAACCACAGACTAAGCACTATGTATAAGATTTATAAAATAGACAACATTCGATGACAATAATAATAGTGATGGGTAACAATCGATTTTGAAACAATATTTACTTTTACTATTAAATCACATATAAGTACCTCTCCAGCTCGTACCTACATTCTTTTGCTAATTTTTTATTAGAAGTATTATTTACTAGCATACATTCGAGACTCATAATTAACCGAATTGGGAGGGCAGGTATTATAAAATTCTAAAATCAGTTCAATCGGGGAAATGGGTACCGCGCAACTTTATTAAATATTATAGATAAACCCATAATAAACCTATCAATTTTCACGCACTCAGCTGAACCGTTGACCAGTCACTTATACATACTGTTATATTCCATCTGTCGATCCTGGCATGTTTATTGTTTATAGAGTTATAGGTAATAATCGTATACCTAATTATTACACACCTAATAATGAATATTGTTATTAATTTTAAATATAAATTTTAAATGTTCCTATAGGTACAATAATTCGTAAATGATTGAAATATTAGAGGCAGAGTTAAATAAGTGAAGTGAATGATTTCGATTATTACTTGGAGTGATGGATATAATATTGAGACTGAGAGTAATTATTCCTGTTCTGATGTAGAAAATACACTACCGTTTAATTGAATAAAAAATTGTCTTGTTATGCTCGTAGGAAAAGTATAGTGTGAAACACGTGCACAAAAGCAATTTCACACTCGTGAGGAATATGTTACTTTGTGTACTTGTTTCACAATATACTTACTATTGTTTATGGTTTCCAAGATTTTGTTTTTATCTTTTATTGTTATTGTTACCTCAAAAAACCTAGCAACGAACACATTTTCATTTATTTTCTATAAGCATATTACTGTAGTTTTTAATTTTTACTAAAAAAATACACTATTGGGGATTAATTCAAGATTAGTGGTAGGAATTATTGCAAAACTTTAAGAATACTTTGGATTTTCGTTCAGAAACTTTCCTAAAATCTCGTGATTTCTACAAGGTGTCCTTTAAAAGGTCCAAAAAAACGGTTCTTGTTGCCCCATTTCAGGTCGCATCAGTTTTGAATCTAGGGAGATGATTGATGAGTTTTGTAGCAGGTATTGCTTCGGCCGACTCGTTTCAAAATAGCCGCAGTTTGAATTTTCGTGAAAATTGGAAAATTTTGAACCCCTATATAGCTCCATTTGCAAAACTAAATGAAACTTATCAATCAAATTAATAGAACGAGAAGATGTATCCCAAAATATGCCCTTGTACCAAAAAATTGGCGTTTTTGTTATTAGTTTACTAGTGACGTAGATAGAAAATGAGTGAAGGTCAAAATTGTTATAATTTTCGATATTCTTTTTAGGGCAAATTTTCAAAGCAATTAAATTGATTTTTTTTAGCCGAAATTTAAAGGCTGATTAAGATTCGAACAGAGGCTAATAAAAATGTTTTTCGAGTCCACGTGCGCTAATGGTTTTATAAAAAAAAATCATTTTTTAGGTCTAAAAAAGCCTTATTTAGTTAATAACTCGTTAACCGTTTAAGATATCAAAAAGATGCTTATTATAAAATAGAAAGCTCGATTAATTTCCTAAAAAGACTTCCTCCTATAATTTTTTTGTACCTAGGTAATAGTTCTAGAGAAAGCCTCTCTCAAAAATTGCAAAAATTTAAATTTTTGATGAGAGCTAATTTTTGTTTACTTGTTGAAAATTTTTAGGCGACCTATAAAAAAAAAACAATTCGCCCAATTTTTGGTATTTTTTTCCCTTGCATCTATGAGTACCTAATGTAAAAAATGACACAATAATAATTGAAAAAAAAGTCAATACTTATACGATATATCGGTAGTTGAAAAATTAAATAGTAAATTAAATAGTGGAAATATAATGGCAAAATGCAGAAATGTGGAAATAAAGTGGAATTAGTGAAAATAATCTGTAGCTTACGTGGAAATATTCAAACACTACCTATAGGTACGGTGGAAATGATTGGAAATATAGTGTGGAAACAACTGGAAATTGAAAATTAGTGGAAATTGTGGAAAAAAATGTTTCAATTGTGGAAGTTATGTGGAAATAAAATGGGAATAGTGAAAATAATGTGAAAATAATGGAAATAAATGAAAATTTGATGCTTTTTTAATATCCATGACACATTTTTATATAGAAGTTAAAACCAAAATGTAATTCTCCGTAAATACAGATTTAGCGATTGTCGATTCTGACCCCCCATGTAGGTACTTATAGTAACAGGTAATCTCTGGACAATTGAAATCCCTTACATGCTGAGTTAAGACCTGCCATAAATTTTGCTAAGGAGGGTCATAAAATTTTTACATAAATTTTTATATAAACTTATACCCCAATAAGTACCTACACACTATTGTGGAAATAATTGAAAATAGCGTTGAAATAGGTAGTGGAAATAGTACCTATAATAATGTGGAAATTGTAAAAAAAATGGAAATAATGTAGAAATATTGAAAATAATTTAGTGGATGTGAAATAAATAACAAACTTGACTTATTATTGATCAAGGCTTTACATTTATAATAAAATTGCAGTAACGAGTATGTTTTCCTCTTCTTTAATGCACTTTTGTTATTTTTTGTTTCCAATAAATATATTTTTCATTGTAGGTAGGTACAAAAAAAGCCTAAAGATTACTTTGAAATTTTATTTTTCTTGATGGTTGAATTGGCCTTAACATACTCGACTTCCTACTTATATCTTGGAAACAAATCACTTTTTTCCTACCTATTTTGTAATACCTGTTATTATTGCACCCCTATCTACATAATATCATTAATTTATAATCTCTCTGACACGTTAAATTTCCTACATGATGTTAAAAATGTTTATTCTTGAACGCACCGATAACCACACCTGTTGCATATACAACGTACCTCCTGGCAAGCAAAGATTTAGACTGGTCGTGTCTCAACGATACAAAACTTTATTAAACTTGACGGTTTATTTACTACCAAACCAATAGTACCAGTACCAGTACATCATCGAAGCAGCGCGTATACCATATGTTGCGAATTAACTTCTCTTCGTGCATTACCGGTGCACCCATGCATTTCAAGATTTCGACTATTTGGCAATTAATAATAAGGAAGTAATATGTAATAAAAGACTCACCTGAGTAGCACCAGGAAGGCCAAACAACAGGACTCTCGGTGTCCATTTTTATCTGCTAGCTGAATAAGAAGCCTTCCAAGTAAAATGGTGCACGTTTGGTAGGTTTTGGTATTCTTATTAAAGTATAATCCATGCACTGATAGCTTTTATTGTGTCACTTATTTATATTATTTTATTCACTCATGTTTTTTTTGCATTTCATTCATGATCTATTATAGTATTTTTTATTTTGAGTCAAATAAATCACTATGTATAATGTTTACTTCACGCAATATGTACACCGTATGAGCTTATTTTCTGATTGCTTGCTGCTGCGTGCTGCTAAGATGTCGTTGTTTGATCCATTTTCTTCTTATTGAGCAGCTAACACGAACGGCCTGCAATAAATATTATAATTTTATGCAAAAATAAAGGTTGTGCTCTTGTGTTTTATATTTATAGGAACCGGTTTATGTTTTGTAATATATAGCTATCGGTATCGGTAGTAAGTAAGTGTATTTATTTATTAAATATGGATTATTATGTAATTAATATTTTTTTTTATTTTTAAAATCTAGTTATAATTCAGGCTAATTTCATGTTCCTAGAAAGGGAAATGAAACAATTCAAAAAGAAAAAAGACGAGCTTTTTTCCTGTAAACTTATACCCCAGACCGTGGTTAAAAAGTGAAAGTTCAATTTTTTTTTTTTGTCTTAATTTCAAGAATATGCTCGCAGCTATTATTATGCACGTTTTGGACTCATTATGACCCTTGTTTTTATAGCCTTTCAGGGAAAATAGCACTTCATGAGAGAAAACTTTCATGTTTTCCAGAAAGTCGAAAAAAATAATAATAACATTTTTCTCGGAAACGGTTGACCACGATTACCTTTTTGGTGTAAAAAAACATGGAGGAAGGTTCAAAATCGCTCTTGAATCGCATTTATTCCAGTGGCGTAGAAGTTAGAGGGTTAACCCTCAAAATACCCAAAATTTACGTTTCTAAATTTTTTTAAAACCTTTTACCTACAGTGAAACGAAGGGGATAAATGGCTCAAAGTGGGTCTAAGTGATGAGCATTTTGTATCTGAAACGGTTCTCGAGATATTGCCAAAAACTGAAAAAAAAATCAACTTTCACCATAAAAACACTTGTAGGTACCTATAGGTAGGACGTCTGGGAATATAAGTAGGTAATTTATTAAAAAATTTATGTTTTCAACCCTTACTTCGTAGAATCTCTTCATACTTATTGATTATGAATAAAACACTAATGTTTTATAAAATTCTACTGTATATTGATCGATGATATAGAAACGTTACACGTGTTTCGCTACTTTTCATGTAGCATCTTCAGACGTAAATAAAATTATTGATACAGTAACATAGCAACAGTATTACCTAAGTGATCATAAAACAAGTAACTATAGATTTAAATGAATTTTTAAGAGAACTAACTAGATCATAATGTAATTTCTTCAGAATCTTCTTAGTTGTTGATATCAAGAAGAAATTGATATCACTTAGGTAATACTGTTGCTATGTTACTGTATCAATAATTTTATTTACGTCTGAAGATGCTACATGAAAAGTAGCGAAACACGTGTAACGTTTCTATCATCCATCAATATACAGTAGAATTTTATAAAACATTAGTGTTTTATTCATAATCAATAAGTAATTTATTTAAAAAAAGTCTTATTTTTTTCATTTTGAATTACTTTCTTTCCTAGGTATAATAGGTACACCATACCTATGCTATTTCCTGGCACCCTGCATATAATATAAAGATTATATGAATACCTTCATATCTTTTATTTATTTACTTATTTTTATAGTAGGTAGGTATGTATAGTGGCAATTTGAATTAAAACCTAAATCCCAATAAATTTCTAAACTGCATGGTATAGGTAAATACCTACATAATCGTTACCTATATACAAGTATAACGTCAAGAAATTAACATCAGTTTCATAATCAATCATGGTGATGTCTACGGTAGGACAGAAAACGTACCCAACTCCACTACTCCTACTTATAAGTACTCGTACCTAATCTAATTACAAATTTCCTGCGGTAATTACGATAGACAGCTACCTGTCCATTAAAACTAAAACGAGACATTAAACGTCAATTAGTTTCAACTCCACATTGCGTCACCAGTTCACTTATTCCAATCAAATCAACAACGACAATTAAGTAAGGTATACTTATAGGTACCTAGTTAGGTGTTCAAACTTTAACTTACCAAAGACCAAGACACAGTAATAATTAAACAAATAATGTCCTTTTCTTTTAAAGTGCACATGAAACGAACACTCAAAAAGCGACTCTCGTCAAAAAAAAACAATCCCAGCACAAACACGAACACAAGCAACTCGATTTAAAATAATTATTATTAATAATAATGGGAGTCAGACTGAACGAACGGACGGGGGGGCAAGGTCGGAGAGTGAGCGATTTGGAATTGAATTGAACCTCGACCGTAGGTTACCGCCGGAGTCCGGAAAAGCGCACCACCGGAGCGTTTGACTTTGACGTGCCGGGCTTCGGTGTCGATGACGGCATGGCAAAGGTGCAACTCGCCGCTGCTGCTGCTGCTGCGAAGTCGGAGCCGCCGGAGCAGCTCGGTGAAAATTGTCCACCTCCTCGACACCGTTGCCACGTCTATTCACCTGTTACCTACTTCTTGTTCTACCATAACTTTTATCAAAATATTATTATTGAATTGAATGTATATCAGAGCAGGGAAAGTAATTGATGATTGTGAAAGGTGTAGGTAAGTAATTTTTATTTTATTTGCTCGTGTATATCTACTTAATAACTATTTACTGAGAGACTATGATGATGGGACTCGCAAAAATGCAGAAAAATTTTTTTTACCATAGGGAAACGCGGTCTTAACAGAGCGCTTAGATAGACATAGATTTTCCGCTCTAATAGTTTATAGTTTGGAGTCAGACCGTGCTCATTATTTACCTACCTAACTTACTAAATTATGAAAGGTGTAGGTAGGTATCTAGGTAAATATTAATTTTGATTATAACTCAACAATAAGAGTGAGATTCGAACCAATAGGCACGAACGCAGCCACAAATTTTATTAACCAAACAAACGTGCAATGATTCTAAATTCTAATGCAGCCTGTATACATAAAGGATGACATATAGAGGGTGGTGTGAGAGAAAATAGAAAAAAAATACGAGACCTTAAATGGCGGGTCAAGAAAAAAGGGTAATAAATTTTGTAAAGGTAGATAGTTTTTCTCTCAACACCTCAAAATAGAGAGATCAAGTTAGGTGCCAAATTTCTGCTCTAACGTGACACTCTCTCCCTACTTCAACAGAAAAGGAAAGGGAAAGGGAAATTTTGGGATGCCAGTTGTCTTTTTAATTTTGAAAATGATTTGATATCATTCATAAAAATAATAGCCTAAGTATCTACCTAATAAAAAGAACAACAAAAACTCATCTAAGGTTGCTTAACTTATTTCTTTACCAACAGTTTGATACTCTAAGGAGAGTTGTTGTCCCTATCTTTAAAAGCCCTGAGTCTGCTTAACAATACCTCGTATTTCCTGATGATTTAATTTACTTAGATTTAATATACTAGGACAACAACCTAACACTTTTGTTTATTAGCGTGTTACGACTCGATAATTGGAAAATTTAGTTACTGCGCATCGAGCGACAACGTTATGGCAGCCGTCCGCAAGTGTCTTATTAGATACGCTAATTTTTGAAACGGAGGTAAAACACTCGTTGGCCCTTCGGTCTCGGACCAAAGTTATGAAGATAAGAGTTAAGATAAAAAGAAAATAGATAAAAAATCAGATAATGTGCAGGAGAGGCTTGCCGTTCTCGTGCTTCACGTACGTTCTACCTTGTCGCGCGACCTCTGCGACAGCGCTCTTAGCGAATCAGCAACCCTTTATTATGTAATTTCTCACTTATTCTATTCACTACCTCTCACGCGTCTCTTCCTTTATCTTTCTAGTTTATCACTTTAGGTATGGTGCGATGTCCGTCAAGTGATATCGCAATCGTATAAGATCGGAGCTGATGTAAGGTCAGTGAATTTAAACACGATGTTATTTTAGAAAAGGTTGTCAATAACTTTTGCTCGAACAAATAATTTAATTTTGACGTCGTTAAAACACGCGTAGGTAGACTTTAACGCCATTAACGCAAAAAGAATATAGCAAACTGACGAGCTTTGATAAAGGTGAAACAGTGACATCGTTTACCACAAAAAATGATTGATAATTGTGAAAGTGATCGTTTGCTATTTGATGAAGAAGTTGATGGATGAAGAAATGGTGCCTAAACTAAAAAAAGTTACTATAAGCAGAAAAATAACAACTATTATGCCGAATAATTGGCGGACTGTGATTAATAGTTAGACGTGTTGCTAACTGGAAAATTGACCGATTGATTATTGGAAAAGAATTTTCTGACCAAAAAAGTGGTTGTAACTCAAATAATGGTTGCTAAGTAGAAAAATAGCTAAATAGTCTACTTACCTAACTGAAATGGCTTTTTGATAATTTGTTAAAATACTTTCAACCAAAAAAGGATAGTGTCTGACTCAATAAATAATTGATATGCAGAAAAACAACTATGTCGGCTAACTAAAAAAGCTGGCCGATAACTAGAAAAAATTTCAAACCAAAAAATATGCTAATTAAAAAAAAATTGTTGCTATAAGTATATAAGCAGAATAATAGCTACCTACGTTGGCTAACTGAAAAGTGGTTGTTTGATAATGTCAAAAATATGTTCAACCAAAAAAGTATAGGTATAGTACCTACCTCAAGAAATGGCAGAAAAACAACTATGTCGGCGAGCTGAAAAAGTGGCTGCTTGATAATTTATTTAAAAAAAATATTTTCATCCAAAAAAGTATAGTAATTCAAGAAATGGTTGCTAGGTAGAAAAATAACTGTTGCCTTACTGAAAAACAGGCTGATACCTAACTAAAAAAAATTTCTAACAAAAAAAATATAGTTGCTAACTCAATCAATGGTTGCTATAGCTGAAAAAATCATATTCGGCTAGCTGAAAAAGTGGTGGGTTGATAATTTGAAGGAAATGTTAACCAAAAAAGTGGTTGCTAATAATTGTAAAAGTGAAAGTGTTTAGTTGCTAACTGAAAATAAGGTTGCTAACTTGATTAATTTTTATTTCAGTTTCTAGCCAAAATAGAATTTGTCAACCCAAAGAGTGGTTAGTTTCAATCAGTAAAATCAATTAGCTAACTCAAAAAGTTGTTACCCGTTATTGTAAAATGGTAAATTGGGAAAAAATTGCTAAATGAAAAGATAGTTGGTTGATATAACTGGAATATAAATTTAATACTTACTCAAAAGGGGAGTTGCTAATCATAAAAGTGATTGTCTTCTAGAAAGCAGCTAATTGGAAAATAATAAGTTGCATACTGAAAAAATACAATAACTCAAGGAATAATAGCTAATAATTGTAAAAATGGTTAGGTGCTAATTAATTATGGTCATTACAATGGTTGTTTTTTTTAATAAAAAGTAAGTTATACTACTTATTAGAGCAAAAACTTCTATTATTTACTCCTACTGTTACTATTAGTAAGTGCGTATAGGTACTTAATATTAGTAGGATAGTAGTAATATATTTAGTAGTAATAATGTACTAAATCAAAAATTATTTGAGATTCGTCGAACTAGTTGCTTTCCAACTAAAAGGGAAGTTGCTAATGGAAAAATTGTTAAGCTTTCAAAATCAAAATTAAAAGAGAGCCTAACGACTTATATTGCTATACTTAGTGAAAAACCTGTTGCTGATAGGAAAAATGATTTCGTGCTGACAAAATAATACTCATATTTAAAAATGCGGCTGCTAATTATGGCAGCACAGTTTGCTAATAGAAAACTGTTACTAATATAGAAAAAATTTCAACATTTCTAATGGCGCAAGGGGGTCATGTTAGGGCTCATTTTAAAAGTATTTTAATTATCTTCACAACAATTATGTTAATTGTCGCTTTTGACAATCTTTTTTTTTTATTGATTTTTGTCAGGCAACTTTTGTCACATTTTATAGTCCTCCCCCTCCCCCATTTATAAATTCTGAGTCGAATGCCGAATTAAAGTTTTGTAGAGATAATTAAAATAAGTAGGTACCTATACTTTTAAAAAAATTTTTTGTCAATTTTGTAGTTGACTGCGACTACAACGTTATTTTTGACATTTGACAGATATGTTTTATGTCAAAAAGTAGTAAAATTTATGCTATAATATTGAATTTAGTTTTTGTACCAAAATTTCATTGCGGGGTCAGAATTTAAAGGGCTGGGGGGACTATAAACGTCCTTACTGACACACAAAGATGACTGTCAAAATTAAATAACATCTCCATTTTTGCATAGATAAGTACTTAAAATACCTTTAAAATGGGGTCTCCGCATGACATCCATGCCATTTAAAATTTTGAGGTTGGCAGTGACTGAAACGTCATCTTTGACATTTGTCAGATCAGTCAAAAAGTAGAAAAATTAATGCTATTGAATTGACTTTTTTTTTAAACCTACCAAAGTTATATCTCATTGGGCTCAAAATTTAAAAGGGCTGAGAAAGGGCGCCTATAAACTATACTTATTTGAAATTTTGACGAAGTTGACAGCGACTGCACCGTCATTTTTGTACCATTTAGTTCCGTACAATCACATTCAGCATGCACAGAATATAAAGAGAGAAATTTCATTACTACTCCTCACTGTATTAGGCTACTAGGTATTATGATAAGTGACAAGTGAAGCATGAAAAAACTCAAAACAATTTTATAATTTTACAAGAAAAAGATAAAATGGGCACAATAATAATAATCATCAAGGAATAAAAATTTCATCGTTAAAGAATAATGTTTAATAAAAAAATGAGACTTGTCTAGGTGAAAGCAAAATAAATGCTTAAGTATCTTGTCACTGGAGGAGTACCACAGAGTTCTATTTAACCACCCAAATTATTTCCATTTTACCACAGTGATATTTTCGATTGACGGAAAATTTTATTTGGGTATCGCAAATATTTTTTTTAATCTTCGAGCAAAAGTTCGCATTATAATTGTGCAGCGCTTTCGTCCCCAATTTTAACGTTCTATCGTAACAAAGACAACACCGCATAAACCATTCATAATCTCTGTACTAGCATAGGCGTGGTTTGCTAAGTAGGCGGGGTTCGTAACGATGCTCGAGTCAGGCGCACTGTTTGTTCTTGCGATTTTTTATTGCGCTATTTATAATAAATAACAGATATAATAACACAGGCGTCACGACGTTCTCTTTCTATCGGTTCATAACAATTTCAATACATTTTTTTTGCTACTTTTCTCTTTTGCTGCTCGGGTCATCTTTGGTACACGGAAGGGTCAGTTGTTAGGTAGGTACTTATTGGCTTTTTTTTTTGAAAGCTGTCGAAATTCTTCTCGGTCTTGCTTTTGGCATCTTGTAAAGAGTCTGACGGTTCTCTGACTGCATGGTCTAGATTACGTGTCGATGATAAGCCAACTGGTTCGGGCACTAATTAAAGGCATCCTGTCCTCCGGGTCATCCGGCAGGTCAGAAAGACTCGACCAGTCTTCTTCTCTTCATCTCTGATTGCTTCTGCTTCATTTCACTTCGTGTAAAATGAGTCGCTGCTCGCAGGATCGGCGTTGCTGATGCGTGATGCGTGCATGATGTTGCGATGCTGAATAAGCGACCTGTTACCTTTCATCTTCAATAATAAATAATTAACGGATTTAATCGTACCTACCCGTACCCCTCTGCTTTAAAGCTTCTTCTTTTTTAGTTATTTTGCTATTGTATTGATTTCCCAGCTCCCAGATTTAAGCAAGACCCCCATTAGCAGGAGTATAAATTTTTTTTTAACTTTACTTGCTACCTTTACCACTAGGAAGAAGAAGAAATAGGTAGGCAACAAATAAAGAAACGAGTAGGATCTATGAACGAACGGACACACCTAATCATTAGACCACCTGGTAGCGAGTAGCGACCCAATTTATTCTAAATTAACTGGAGATAATTACAACAATGGTCTGGATAGGGATCGGTGCGCGCTCTGCGGGCAACAAGGCAACCACGAACCGGGCAATAAAAGATTTACAGAGAGCGATTAAATAGTTACTTACCAATGGAATTAAACACTAGTAGATGTTATCAGGCCTTTCAGAGCGAGTTAATGCCTCCAGATTGGCTCTAAAGTAACTCGAGAACTAAATCCTCCATTCTCTATACTTAGGTAAGTACATCCTAGCTTGCGCGTTAAAGTGAGATTTCTACGCGAAGATTTATTGATTCTTCTCTCGAAAATAATTACACGTAAAAATGTCTTTTCACCTTTTCCTATATACAACCCACACTTTTTAAAGTATACCTACTTGGAAGGAGCTAATTTAATTATTAGCGTCCGCCAGTACCTATACGACTTCCGCAAGCAGAGATCAACAAGTGACCTCCTCACCTACGTCACCGAGCTCTGGAATAGAGCGCAATAGAGCTCAATGGTCTCGAGGGGTTGCGCTTGATATTCCCAGAGCTTTCGACCGTGTCTGGCATGATGGATTGTTGGCAAAACTAAAGGCTTATGTATGACATGTCCAAGAAATTCTGCTTGTGGCTTACGAACGAGTTATCTCATCTCGGAGATCGCTCATTACGCAGGTGGCATCAGTCGATGGAGTTCTTTCTATGCATGAGACCTTTTCCATCAATGGCAGTGTGTCTCAGCGATCCATTTTATCTCCGACTCTTTTTCTCATATACTTTTTTCTACTCATATACCTATACTCTTTTTCATCGACGCACATTTTCGCAGAGAGCAAGAAGTCTCAATACCTACTCAATAATGACCTTAAAGAGATTCTAGCTTGATGAGGCAACAGAAATCAAGTTCAATTTAATGCTGGAAAAATCCAGGCAGTCATCTTCTCCAAAAAGGTCAATGATTTGGAGCCAGATATAGTGATGGCGGGACGCTCTTCCTCATCATCATCTCTTCGTTTACTTGGCGTGAGCATCGGAGAGAACATGTCTTGGCAAGACCATGTTGCAGGTCATAAGCTTGTATCTCAAAAACTTTTAACACACTTATACTTTCTTCTCCTCTTAGACAAGGCTCAAATATCCTCATCCTTGGAGTATACTGTTCACATGTTTGAAGCTCAGCTCCTAAACATATGCTGGATTACTCGACTCGATCCGTGAAAAGCACAATCCACTTGATCGGGGATCCAACTTTGACTAAAAATTTAGATAGTCTTGAACACCGAAGAAAAGTAACGGACCTGAGCCTTATTTTTACAGATGTGTTCCAAAGACGTGCCTCGTTTGATCTCACCTAGAACGAGGCAGAAGGTTCAGCTCGTTACACCTCGTACATCCCTATTTCAGAGTTCTTTTATTATAGAACCGCATCAGTTTGCGTAATAGCCTTCCAAGAGGTGTGTTTCCCGGGGGATACGACCTGCAACCTGCAACGATTCAAATTCAGCGTGAGTCAATAATAACTTCGCTCATGCACCGCTCTCAGATAGTCATAGGGATTATCATGCAGTTCGTGTGCATTTTCAATAAAAAAATATCATTCGTGACAATTCTATAGTAGTATAAGTACATACCTACCTACGACGCAGACTTTATTATGGCATCTAACTAAAAACGATTTTTTATAGAATAAATAATGAGCGAACGAGGATAAATTGCCTAATAAGAAAATAAAGGGAAGGAAGTGGAAGTATAGACCTAAAGGTAACTAGAAGCAGCAGCAAACTCGTTCGTGTATGGAATAATAAAATTGTGCAGCTCGAATCGAGTTCTTGTGTTCTCAAAGATGGAAGAGCAGCGTCGTAATTTTGCATACGCACATTCACCATTGGATTGGGAATTAACAGCATTCTAATGGAAAGACGTAAAGTGCGATTTATCTTTATCTGCAACTGCTCTGAATGCATTGATTTGAAACTGGTGCAATCTTCATTTATTTCCAATTGAAAGGTCATTCAAAGTAAGTAATTCATTCCAGGTAATGCTATTCTAGATCTAGGTCTATCTATAGACAGAAGAAAAAAAATCGCGATTTATTCATCTTCACCTATAAAGGAAGAATAATGTTTATTTCACTTATTCCTTATTGTTATTGTTCGTGCAGCTTATCTGTTTGCCTAAGTAAACGCATCAACAATACCAACGCAAATAGCCCATCAGTCCCATCAGTCAAACTATTTCCTTGCAAAAGATTCTGATTTTTGGATATTTTGAATTTAATTTTTTAATTTAATAATTTCAATATATCCAACAAGAAAAATTTCCCAGTTACAGGATACAGGATATGTTGTTAAAACCATTGCTAGAGGTAAAATACAAATTTTGCACCAACGAAAGCTTAGTGCGTTCCGAAATTTTTGCATGCGCAAATTTTTAGATTTTGGCTCATTTTGCGCCTAAGATAACCCAAACCATTGTTATGTTCTGAAAGAATGATTGTTTGCGGCGTCTCGAGATGGAGTCAAGCGTCCTATAGCGTCCACTTTTGTGTTAGACGCTGATTTCAAGAAAAGCTCTGGTATAGGTAGATGAGTTCCTTTAGACTATTCACTGTGTACATCCCCATCCTTGTTATGATAGACCATAAAGCAACAAATAAATTATTCTCTCCTGCTTTTGCAAGGCTTTTATTAATGGAATTTTCTTTCAAAAATACTGTCGAAAAGTTGAGGATTTTTCTGGAGTGTACTGCACAGTTTTGTTTTCCTTAGCTATAAAGGAACAGAAGTGGTGTGGTATCACCTCCATTGAATGCATGCTCAAAGATTACAATATACCTGGTGTATATTTTGTCGTCTCTTGTTTTTAAGACGAGATTGAATGAATCCATGTAGCATAACCAGATTGAAATCTTCTACTTTCCCAAAATAACATTTTTTTGACCTGAGGCTCAAACTTGTGAGAAGCACCACCAGGTCCACGTCTTCAACAATTATGCAGACTTGTTCATAATCTGTACTTTTGAAAAGAGCTGTTGTATGGTATTGTGATCTGCGTGTGTGTTTTTTTTTGTTTTTTTTTCTCAAAAAATTAAAAAAAAACAGTAAAAATCTTAGAACAGCTACATTTAAGAAGCGACTTGAGCTACAATAATAAATTTTAACTTAAATTACAGCACATTTCATTTTCTTTGAAATCAATTCACCATTTTTTTCTGTGAAGCGCATGGTTTGGGTGATATAAGGCGCAAAATGGGCAAAAATAGAAAAATTTGCCCAAGAGTTCGGTTTTTTGCGCATTGCGCAAAACGCACAAAGCTTTCGTTGGTGCAAAATTGATATTTTACTAATAGCATGGGTAACCGTAAAACTCTGTTGTCGAGGTTATATCTCGCGAACAGAGGAATACGGGGGTCTAGGCTTTACCGCCTGGACCAAAAGGAGACAACCTTTAAAAACCTAAATCCTACGGCGGGAACCCAGGCTAAAAGGATGCGTGGCTGAATAGTAGATCAGTCCCTTCTGGATTCAACCTCGAAGAAGTGGCGCACCTTCGAAAATAAATGCCTACCATACGTATGGAGCTCTGCATATGGTATTTCTTTAATAGCTCTCCATTACTCGTGGGCCATATGGACCAAGACACACCTAATTCAATGCAGACCTTACCTAAACCTAACTGGGGTGCTGTTCAAGCGACTAGGTGGGTAAAGGGCAGAGGGAGCAGAGAAGATGTAACTGAAAAAGCTGAGTAAACACCGGCTGATGAGATGGGCAGTTGGACTTCTAACAGAACACTGCCCACTAATAAAACGTGGATCCTTTTGGACAGAAAACCTGACACAAAAGGCCAATAACCAATTTTCCTCATGGGAGAAAACCTAAGGGAGAAAATAGAGCAACTTCAATGCAGACCTTACCTAGGCCTAACTGGGGCGCTGTTAAGCGACTAGGTGGGTAAAGGGCAGAGGGAGCAGAGAAGATGTAACTGAAAAAGCTGAGTAAACACTGGCTGAGATGGGCAGTTGGACTTCTAAGAGGACACTGCCCACTAATAAAACGTGGATCCTTTTGGACAGAAAACCTGACACAAAAGGCCAATAACTAATTTTCCTCATGGGAAAAAACCTAAGGGAGAAAATAGTGCAACTTAATTGCAGACCTTACCTAGGCCTAACTGAGTTGCTGTTCAAGCGACTAGGTGCGTAAAGGGCAGAGGGAGCAGAGAAGATGTAAATGAGCAACTTCAATGCAGACCTTGCCTAGGCCTAACTGGGGAGCTGTTCAAGCGACTAGGTGGGGAAAGGGAAGAGGGAGCAGAGAAGATGTAACTGAAAAAGCTGAGTAAGCACCAGCTGAGATGGGCAATTGGACTTCTAACAGGACACTGCCCACTAATTACACCTCTCAATAATAGGAGTGAAAAATATCCCGGATTACAGGAGATGCGGGGAGGGGGAGGAAACCCCATACCACCTAACAAGCACCCATTGGACTCATACTGAAATACTTTCGGGAGATGGGACCGATGAGATAATTATCCAAAGGGGTACAATAAGCGCAAGCTTCAGTACAAGGGCTTTGAACCTACCCTAGAAGTAATAATAATAATAATAATAATAATAATAATAGCATGGATCCTAACAACATTATAATATCCAAAAATCAGAAAAGCATTACCTTTTGTAAGGAATCAGGATTTTTGGAATTACCTACTTGACATAAGTATACCAAGTACATTATTACAGGGTGGGGTTTGAAAACGAAACAGGTCTAATAAATCGGAAACTGAAGATGTGCGCAAAAAACGCCGAAACTTTTATTATCAAGGGAGACATATTTTGGTCACAAATTCAATTAATATCCAAGTGCATGCCATTGGCAGGGGTAGCTATACCCCTTCGCTTATCATCATAGATGACAGACATCGAGTGATACGTCTGTCTGTGATACTACAATTCTCTTTACAACGATATATCACTTTTTAGGTTCTGCAAAAATATTATATACAGGGCGAATCGATAAAGCAGGTTTTCTTATGATTTATTGCATCCTTTTATACGGAAATGTGCGGAGAGAATATTTTTTAATAAAGTGTCGCACTTCACACTTGTATCAAAAAAATCTCGTTTGCTTATTTCAAAAAAAAAAAAAACGGAAGTAATAAATTGTGCGGACCTTTTTTATCGATTCGACCTGTAACACTTAGGCGAAATCCAAAAAGTGAGACTTCATGACTGACCAGAATATCATAAGATGATCTCAGTAAAAAAATGTTTATTTTCGAGATAATGGGACTTTTATGAATTTTGTGAAAATCGATCCCTTATTAGATCTGTTTTTCGAGTGTCACAGCTGCAACATTTCATATTCTAACATATTCTAAGTGCCGAAGAAATATTCTGGTGCCGTACCTTTTAGGAAAATTATTAATTTTTTTTACCCCATTGAAAACTTTTCTTTTTTCATAAAAAAAACCATAAAAGTCCCATTATCTCGAAAATAAACACTTTTTTACTGAGATCATGACATTCTGGTCAGTCATGAGTTGGCCTATCAGCCCTTTAAGGGATGACGTTGAATTTTGTGACAGCCTGTGTATCACAGGATATCTGTTCCCTATGATGATAAGCAAAGGGGTAGCTACACCTACCAAGGGTAGAATTTGATTGGTTAAACTTGTTACCAAAAGATTACCCTTTAACAAAATTAACCTGTTTCGGTGTTTTTCGCGTACATCTTCAGTTTCCAAGTTATTAGACGTGTTTGGTTTTCGTTGGGCTACCGTGGCGAAATCCCAAAAGTGATATAGGTACAGCTCATCGATTATTTATTGGCGGAAAATTCTTGAAATTGATAAGCAATAAAAATTTTATCGGTATACTCGTGATTCAAAAAAGTCCTATCTAAATGTATAGAGAACAGAAATAATTTAACACTTTTGCATGGATCTCCCTGAACATTCGATTTTTTGTTCGCTCTTATCTTTGTAATTGTCTCGATAATGAGTGTTTATCATTTAAAACGTTCATGAATTGCACCTGCCATAGGCGGCGTGGTTGATATTGAATACTCGATTGAATATTATCAGGTGAAAATTAACAAGATTTTGTCCATAGTGAGAGTTATAACTATAAGCATCATTTTTTGCACGCCACTGCCTGAATCAATATTTTTGCTATCAGTCCAGATTAATTCAGAGAATTCTTCGCCAATAAATAACCGATGAACTGTATATCGTTGTAAAGAGAATTTAAGAAGCTTTCAAACGACAAATAACTCGATATCTGTTCCCTATGATGATAAATCGAAAGGGTATAGTTACCCCTGCCAAATAAGGAATGAACTTTAACTAGTTAAATTTGTCACCAAAAATGTCCCCCTCGATAACAAAATTGTATATCTCGGGTTTTCTAACGCGATTTGGAGACTTCTTAGAAAGATACTGGGATCGCGTTATTGAAAGGTTATTGCAGCTGTATATCACCATGAACGCGAATTAAAAGAGACTTCATCCGTGGTATTGGAGCGTAGCTACTTACACGGCATATGAAGGCGACTTAAAAAGAGACTTCGATCGTAGCAGTGAATCGTGGCCGCTATAACGCGATATGGAAACTACTTAAAAAGAATTTTTGGCATGCATTATGGCTGTCTGGGGTGTATCCTATGGCGCAAGCCGAACCCACCGTGCCTTTTATTTTATTTTTATTTCATTGCATTCTGCTCACGGGATCCGTGATCTAAACTGTGCTGTGTGTTGGTAGATACATTGTACTGAAGAGTCCCAAACAGGACGAAACACGTGTCTACAATTTCCGCCTCTGCTCACAGCACAACATTAATGGATGGCATGTTGTCTGACAACATGTCATTCATCTTTTGTCTAGCAACGCCTAGTAGGGGCTTTACCTACTTCATGCACACCGGGAGGCACTGCACTCATTTTTGGCATGCATTATGGCTGTCTGGGGTGTATCCTATGGCGCAAGCCGAACCCACCGTGCCTTTTATTTTATTTTTATTTACTTAAAAAGAGACTTCATTCTTAGTAGTGGAGCATGGCCGCTAACGCAGCATGGAGTCTATACCTACTTGAAAAGATACTTTGATCGCATTATTGAAAGGTTATTGCAGCTGTCTCGGCATGAAGGCGACCTACTAAAAGGAGACTTCATTCGTGGTAGTGAAGGCGTTTTAAAAAGAGACTTCAATCGCTGATGTACTGCAAGTTGCCAGTGTCTAGTCATGAAGGCGACTTAAAAAGAGACTTCAATCGTAGTAGGTGATAATTAATTCGACTCGAAAGCAACTTAAAAAGAGACTCAACTTCTGTTGTACTGCAGAGTAGCCGCCAAAGCACCATGGATGCGACTTTAAAAGATACTTCAATCGCGTTATTGAAAGGCTGCCGCTGTTGCGGCATGAAGGCTAATTAAAATGCGTCTTACTTCGTGGTAGTGGAGCGCTGGATTCCGTCCACTTAAAGAAAAAGACTTCAATCGTGGTAGTGGAGCGCGGACGCTAAAGGAGCATGAAAGAGACTTAAAAAGAGACTTAAATCGTGTAACTGGAACGTGGCCTCTGAAGCAGCATTGAGGTCACTTAAAAAGACACTCCGATCATGATATTGGAGCATGACCTCTAACGCGGTATGAAGGCGACTTAAAAAGAGACTTCATGATACAGGATTCCCGTAGACATCCACTCTTAGTAGCGATGACAGCAGCTGAAGTTTATATTAGGTAGATATCAGACCTCCTTGAGTTTTCATGGGTTTTACGCTTGAGACAATTCGATATAAGTATCCTCCATTATAGCTTCCCACGCTGAAGACGATAAAAGTGAAGTCATACTGATAGCAGAATAGTAGAAGTCTTTTTACCGAGGAAGGGGGAGATGGAGAATATCTGGCGCTCGAGGAAATATTTATTCCTTTCCATCCAGTTTCACTGGTTAATACCATCACCAAGCATGCACCTATGATCGTTATGTTAAGTAAATTAAAAAGCAGTTCTTTCTAGCAGCTCTGTTTCTTTACATCATCAGTCACAAGACAAGATGACAAGATACAATGTTGGTTTAACCTTCCGTGAGCCGTAATTCTTTACATCAAAAGTTTGCACAGGAATTTTCTACTGTTTAGTGTTGATGTTTACTTTTTAGACTTGCTCGTCTCTTCACGCTTATAGACGAGGAACGTTTATTATTTAAATAACTTGACTAAATATTGGAATTGGAATCTTCAGAAACTGTTTATTTAGATATACCTACAGGGTGTCCTGTATCAATTGGCCTCGTGATTGTTATAGGTAGATTTGATATTACATTAGCCATTAATTTTTTTTATTTTTACTATACATAGATATATGGCCGCGATATTTTTATCATCTCATTCTGAATAAAAAAATTAAAGAAATTTTAGAAAGCTGAAAATAGTGACTGAATTGAGTTCATTACCAATTAATTATCGAAATTGTTCAAATTGTCGGCCAAGCACTTCTTACCACTGTCCGGCACGAATGAGCGATACTTTCCATTTCTATGCGAATTCAATGCTGTAGATGTCCTAAGTTGTTGGGCCTATTGATGTAAACCCTTGATTTTAAATAGTCCGAGAGAAAAAATCTAGAGGTGTCAAGTCTGGTGAGCGCGTCGGCCATTCTATCGACCCACGCATGAGGAGGAGCTCCATCCTGTTGAAACCAATTTCTTTCGTGGGGCATTTTGTAATTCGTACCGTTAGAAAAAGCAAGTGCTAAGGATGAAAGGAGTTTTTCCAGCAAAAAAATGTAAATACAGCTCAGTAGTAAAATATTAATTAAAAAATAGGGCCCTAGAAGCCGGTCTCCAATTATTGCAGCCTACACGTTTATTTTTCATTGTCTCTTGGTGTGAGACTCTTGGGTCCAGTGAGAATCTTCCTGTAACCAGTATCTGGAGTTATGACGGTTCACTGTCCCATTCAAACAAAAAGTCACCTCGTCCGAGAAAATAGTATTATTTAAAAAGTTGGTATTTTCGTCACATCTCAACAGGAACTCTTCACAGAAATGCAGTCAATATAATTCTTTATTGATACAGGGTGTATGTTCTAAAATAATACATTCTCAATACATATTTGGCTGCAAGGTGTCTCCCCGCATAAGCTTGGTACAAATACGAAACAAAATTTATACATACAGCATTAGCAGATAGCATTAGCAGATATATTAAAATGAAATAAAAAAAAATGTGAAGACAAAATCATACATATAAATAAAATACAAAAACATTAAAATTGTGCTTTATTAAGATAAAACCCTAACAAACTTCACCCTTCTCCTGCCACTTCCACTCATTACTTCCTCATCTAACTATTTATATGTTTGCAGATTATGCGTGATGTCTCGGTTACTACGCTGTAGCTGGTTCTCTCTATTAGTCTCTTCACCTCAGTCCCTTCTGCGCCCAGCTCCCTCACCATCCTGGTCAGGTCCTCGTGTCCTGGCATATAGGACCTCTCCATAGCAACTTATTATCAGCAGGCCAAGTTGCACCGCGCATCTATGTTGCCTGCCCAGTTTGTATCACGATGGTGGCGAATCCTCTACGGCAGGTGTTGTCTGCTGGGGTTGAATTGGCTCTCAACTCATAAAGTTGTTCTTCGGCTGCTATTGTGTTGATCAGTGAGAGCTTCGCAGGGTTCATAAATATGTTTCTTATTGCTGGGAAGCTGAGGATGTCCTCATGTTGGATGACTAGCTTGGGGTAGGCCATGACTTTCACCCATTCCTTCTTTCTCCACTCCACGTATCTGGTTTTGATAATTTTCATGAGGTCCCTCGGTGTGTTGCGGTCAGTCGGTGTTTAGGCTGGCAGGTTTTATCTGGACCTGACTTGTTCAAATTCTGTGATTGGTGTTCTGATTCCGGCTTTTGTTAGTTTCGCGTAGCATTCCCTCGCGTATGTCTAGCTCAGGGTGGGCCATAAGGTATGTGCATTTCCCCACTATTTGGACTTCTATATTTAGACCTCGATGCTCCCAGTTCTTGTGGGAGGTAAACGCGCTGATTGGACGTGGGCCTGGTTTTGATCTTTTCTTCGGTCATGATTTTCCTTATTTCGAGATCAAGTTCTCGGGCTTTAACGAGGATGCCCTGGCCGGTTAGATGCTGCCAAGGACGTATGTGGCTGCTGGGATGACAGACCACTTGAAAACTTGTGCCTTCTGGTTTGTCGTGAGGCGGGACTTTAATATGCCTTTTGTTCTCCCAATTAATTTTTCTCTAAAGATGTCATAGTTTTCCTTGACATATTTGTCCAGTTGAACGATGCCTAGATATTTGTAGCCACTTCGGACTGCAGGGGGTATCCAGTCGTCGCCGGGTTCTTCTTCCTGCTCCGTGTTGTAGTAGCCACATTTCTCCTCGTTCAGCCGGAGTCCTTACTGTCTAGAGAACTCTTTAATTATGAACGACATCCTCTCTAATGTTTTCCTATTGGGAGCGTTTCATTTGATGTCGTCCATGTATGCAATTATTATAAATTATGTCTGCCTTGAGAGAATTTGTTTACTTTGGCATCTTTATTAATGGATAAAAATAAATTTATCATCCCTGCTGTGGCCACAATGAAAAGGAACGGGCTCAGCGAGTCTCCCTGGTACACTTCTCTTCTTACCTGGACATTTTCTTTTGACCCTTGGATGTTAAGGTTCCAATGTCCTATTGCACCTCTGAGCATTCTCACGCAGATCAATATCGTTATGTATTTATTTTAGAGTTATCTGTCTTGTAGAAGTGTGTGGATTATCTTCAACTTACATTCAATTTTTTTTTTCAGATAGTTTTAGGCCTACCTTGCCGAGGTAATTCTTTCAGACTTCCTGTTTCCGTAAATTTTGAAACTATCCTATTTACTGTAGACCGAGCTGTAGACGTACTAAGAAGCGCCCTATCTGGACGTTCTTGATTGAATAAATCAGAAGCTTCAGCGTGATATCTTAATCGGTCTTCGAATCCAACCATCATCAAAACTTCAATTCTTTCTTTTTTCGTTGAACGAGCCATTTAAAAAAATTTCTTCATTAATTAAAAAAATACTATTAGAACACTTTTCACGTTCGAGCAAAAGTGATACCTATTTCAGTGTGGTTTCTACCTTAATAAATCTCTTAGTAGGTAACGATAAATTTTAAGATAATCATTACGATTCGGATAAATTTTTTTCCTACGACCACTATACAAAACACTACTTTGCGCATCGTTTTTTGTGCGCAAACTAGCAGATTTCTCACGTATCCAAAACTGTGCGACAAAGTGACATAAGGCATAGCCAAAAATCGTTACCGTACAGTTTTAATGTAAAGATGGGCGGTAACTGAGAACTCACTGTTACTTATTGTTAACGGAATAACTATTCATTTAAAGCTTCAAGGTAATAAAATAAACACAAATGGGATAACATAGAACCCGACAAGACTATAAAATATAATCATTATTCTCTTGTGGCAGTAATTATTAAAATTTACGAGTTGATCGCTAATAACAGCATTGCGTAGCGTTCAAATCAAATTCACGAACGTGAAAACTCGCACACCTCTAACTTCAATCCACGACTGCGCCTGCGTTGTGTGGAAGTTGCATATCTACCACGTCTCCAGGCTCCACGTCATGCATTTTATTTTTAGTTTAGATACGGAGTCTAATAATAAATAATAATAATATTGTCGGTAGAATTCAATGATTTAACAGTATATAATAGTAATATTAAAAAGTAATTGGTAGAATAATTGAAAATAATACCTAGGTAGTCTAAAAAAATAAATTTTAGTTACCTATCATTATAATGGATTCTGATTCCTTTGAATTTGAAGCAGAAAATACACCACCTGCTGAAGTCAGAAAACAAGCAGGTTTGTGTTCTTTGAATTTGCTACCTATAGTTTCGAGAGAAAAATACGAATCTGCTTATAAACATTTCATAAATTGAAGAAAAGGTCATAAAAGCAGAGCATTGTCAGAAAAAATAATTTATGTGTTAAATTTGTTAAATAATTAATCTGTTAAATTGTGGTCGTAGGAAAAGTACTGTGTGTAGCACGTGCGGAAAAGAAATTTCACACTCGTGAGAAATTTTCTCTTTTCCGCACTTGTTTCACAATATACTATTGTTAGATAAGGTTTTTTAAGAAAGAAAAAAAAACGAACAACAAAATTTTTAATTTGAATCAAATCATTCGTCTTGATTACTTTGAACAACTTAAAAATGTTATTTACAGTCTTTTGCTTTTGGTTTTCCTCTTTTGTCAATTGCTTTCCCTTATTTGTCAAATGATTTTCTCATTTTTCTATCTATCAACGATTGTAGTCATTGATTTATCAATCAATTTCCTTTTATGCCAAATCAGTTTCACTTTATGTCAATTGCTTTTCCCATTTACGTATAGTGACATTATAATAAACATTGGAAAAGATACTGATATAAAAGGAATCTCATTTGACAAAAGAGGAATTTGAATTGAAAAATCAAGCACTGACGTTTAATAAATGGGAAACTCATTTGACAAATAAGGAAAAGCAATTGACAAAAGAGGAAAACCAATAGAAAAAGACTGTAATAAAAAAATTATTTTCATGTTGATAAATGCCATTTTTGCAAATAAAATCGAGCTGTTTCGGGATTTTCAAAGAAACCGCTAAATAACAAAGTTATAAATATTATGCGGAATTTTATCACCACGCTGTATATGTATAGAAACAATAAATCGTATAAAATAATTAACAGGTTAAAATCGTCTCGATCTTGATCTGTATAAATAAGTATTTATAGAAAAAGGTAGCAATATTTGCAGTGCAGTGACAGATAGAGGTCGCGACCTGATTCAATATCCAACCAAGGCCTACCGTAACAGGTGTGCGGCACTTCAATTCAATTCAATGTAATAATAATAATAATAATAATTATTATTATTGGTCTTGGTAGTGGTAGTGGTAGTGGTAGTGACTAGTAACTAGTGACTAGTGGTAGCCACAGGTCACTTCGCACTTTCATCTCTTACCAGAGATCTCCGGTTTATATGTACTTTTATTATACTTTTCATAGGTACCTACCGGCTGGCTACTAGTTATTTAGATTTAGAACTATTACTCGTAATTTACCAACCGATTACTAATAAACACAACTAACCTGTCACGAAAGTAGTACAGACAGGTCGGTTCGTTTACTTCTCGCTTATCGCTTATCCTTATCGCTTGCCAAACTCAGTTATAATTATTAATTATTCGCTTTATTAGTTACAATTCATGTTTATCTATTATAGATAGGATCGATCTGCTCTTGTTTTTATTTTTATAATAGTAAAGTATTGTTATTATATTATTTTTAATAGAAAATGTGCCCAAGCTCCTTGCTAGCCGAGGTCATGCGAACTAATCTATCTGAACTAATTCCTGAATACATATGAGAGTAGATAAGGTGATGGTATAAAAGCTTAAGATTATTATCTATCTACCTATAGTATCTATATAGGAATAGGTTGTTAGGTATAGGTATATAAAGAGGAAGTGTTCGTTTATTTTTATCTATAATCCTTTCACTATATGTTGAACTATTATACTCTTCGGTATAGGAGGGAATAATATTTAGGGTGTATCTTTAATATTGGGAAAAAATTTAAAACGAGATTCTTTGGTCAAAAATAAACAAAAAAATTTCCATTAACGTGAGCCCGTAAACTCACCGTTTTCTAGATACAGGGTGTCAAAAGAAAAGATTATTTTTTCAGTTTTTTGAAGATATCTCCGGAACCACTTCAGATACAGAACTTACCTTTTGTTACAGGGTGATCCATCACTTATATCCACCCCCTAAGTAGAGGTTATATTAAAGATAAAAAATTAAAACTTTGAAGAGTTAAAGCGGCTAAAATAATTTTTTCTTGAAGAGGGTAGTTACCTACCATAAGGTAGTTACCTACCATAAATCCTTAAGTACTCAAAATAAACAGTCCCAATTGAACTCGAATGGGTTTTGTTCTGACTTAGGGTTTATGATAGATACCTCGATAGATACCTACCGTATTCATATTATTAGTCACCATATATCAACCATTTTGGGTCGTATGCTAGAAACTAAATTTCGCATTTGACAGCGCTGTTAACAACGGCACTGTTGTTAAAAATCACTTTGACATGGTCACGTGACCATGTTAAATGCTTTAACATCGTCATGTCAAATTTCATGTTGACTACGGCGTTAAAGCTAAAATCACCCAATTTGGTATGCTAGAAAGGAAAATCGAGTAGAAACAGTTGAATGTCAATGTTAAATGGCCATGTTACATTAATCACAGGATATGGATCGATTAATTATTATTAGCTGTCAAATTTTAGGAAGATTTTTAATAAATCCCGTATTATTCCAGAGTGAAGTGTTTTTCTATGTTTATTTACAGTGTCATTACAACTAAATATCAACAATCTTGTTCCAAAAATTAAAAATTAACCAAGTAGGTACCTACCGAGTATTTTTATACTATAATTTCAGTTTAAAGTATTTTTATAACCCCTTCTATCATAAAAGATCCTAATTTCAAAATTGAATACCTGACAACGGTGGGCATCAGATCTTGAATTTCCAAAATTTTTCTTCGAGAAAGGAGTACCGAACTGTAGAAACACAGCAGGGACGCATTTTAAGGTTCAAAAAAATAATATAATATTATGTAAACATACTTTACCATGGGCGGATGAGTAAATAGGGAAATATTTATTATTTTTCCTGCTTGATATGTATGTATTTTTCATTTAGATTCAGAATAAAATTAAATAAAAAAACATTAAACCATGGGCAGACCAAACTGGGTTGGTGGAAATGTTATTTAATTAAATTGTTTTCGATTTGAATTGAAACGTTTATGTTTGTTATTATTTATGTTACAACACAACAATGACGTTGAGTTTCGTGTTTATCTAGTTCATGCGCATGCGTTCAGTAGGCACTAGCCAACATTCTAACAACACGAAACCAAAATTGGCCACGACCATCTCGGATCGCCGATTAATTACGAAATTGAACTTCGGTTCGGCTTCGATCTAGCTCGTGAATTGTTCTTAGCCTGTAATCAGCGAATATACAACGTTGCCGCTATTGTTCATGTTACATTTTTAACATGATGATGTTACCTAACAACAGTGTCAAATCATGAATATTTCTTTCTAGCATACCGAATTGATTTTAACAACAACGTCAGATTAACATCGGTGTTACGTTAACAACGCCAAATGAGATTTTCTAGCATACGACCCTTTATCTGTCATTTCCATATTTTATGCATTTTACTTTAGTAATTAAAACCACCTTGTAAAAATCGTTGTTTTTTTGACACTTTAGCAACAAATTACTGTTTTTTCCGCTGGTGGTCGAACGAAAAAAATTAATTAAACTGATTCTGTCATTCTATGGTCCTATATAGGTATATCAGTTACACGAATCCTGTAAGTTTCAATTCTTTATCCTTAAAATTAACCTCTTATTCACGGATGGACATATAAGTGATAGACTACCCTGTGCATGTCATATCACTGATGATATTAGCTACATCTTTAATACTAATTCATTTTTTTATGAGCCTTTGGCGGAGATTTTGGGATTGAGCGAAATGTTTTTCCCTCCATTTTTCGACACATGCTTTGAAACATCCAAAGCGAGTTTTTCATCGTAAATGATCGTTTTTCTCGAAAGCGGTTCACGTTAGCACTTTTGACACCAGGAGTAGGTCCTACCTTTTTTGTGTAGAAAGCATTGGTGCTTTAAAATGCGTTTTTATATTTATTTTTTTTTTTATTTATTTTTTATATTTATTTATAATATTAATGATAACACATGTACAAAAGCTGGTGCATTTCCGGACACACGTTAATAGGACATTTTGTGATTATTTTTGACCAAAGAATATTATGTTTTTGAATTTTTTCGCAATATTAAAAACACACCCTGTATAAGGTATTGCTGGTAAGTTCAGGTACTTTTTAGGAAAAATCTATTTAATGATCGATCGTTGCTGGTGCTATTATAATCTATTTGTATTTGGTTATTGAGATCTTAATTTTTTTTAAGGAAAGAAAACGTCATTATAACTAACAAATAAATTTTAACTAAAAAAAAAACTAAATAAAAGTACCAATTTTTTTATGAATTTATCAAAAATTTCGTTTCTTTTTTTTAACTTTTTCAATATAATTTTGTTGCGTTTTATGAAAAAAAATTTGACCGCACTACAGAAACTCTGATTAAAAAAAAAATCAGATCGGCTTTGTTTCATCTCTATAACCATCAGGATCTCGAGAACTAGCAGAGATACAGGGTCAGTGGAACTGGGGAAAATTTTCACCATTTTATAATTTTACTATACATATATATTCAAAGCCGACTATTATTATAGATGTTTATTTATTGTATGAACAAGCTAATTTGATATTAAATTAAACTAATAAGGAGGCAACATTTTGTTTTATTTCTTATGGTCGTCATATAGTTTTTCCATGTCATTTGGTATGAAAATATCAAGAATCATAAAACTAAGAAACAAAAAAAAATTGAAATTTATTAACTCCTTGTTATCAATTTATAGATAAACGCTTGGTTACCGTAACTATAAACATATTCATAACTCCCTTGGGAGTTATACTGGGCTGTTATTAATCCATAACTCCCTCTATTGTTACTATTTGTTTAATTCTGGTAACCATTCGATGTTGGTTTTGTTATTGCATTGTTGGTTGAATATTTGGATTTCATATGTCATTTTCTACAAACTTTCCAGCTGATATATCCATGGTAATCAATAATCATGCTTACTCAATTATTAAAAACATTCGTTTGATTTTAAAAACCAACAGATTTGGTTTTTATATTTCATTTTGTATGAAATAAAATAAATTATGTATCACGTGAGTTATTGGATGTTAATAACCTCGGGCAACTTAACAATCCCTCGGGACTGTTATATCGGAAAATTGCAATATTTATGTATTTCTGTATTAAGTACTGATGTATTTCAAGTTGACAACTAATAATAATAGTGTAGGTAGGTATAATAAAGTTTTTATAATAAAACCATGTTTAAGAGTAAAAAAAAACACCCGGTATCTTTAAGACTGGAGCTCTTTATAAAAAGTTTCCTGCCTGAAATTACTTGATCAATCTACATTTTCATTTTCATAAATAACAGCTGACCACCCTGTATATGATTTTGAAAGTCTTCACCTCCCCGCTAAATTAACGAAACGACATCGGAATTCAAAAATACTTACAAAAAAAACTCCACTTCAAATAACTTACTCTTCACTTTCCTAATAATTTTCTTCAGGTTCTATCGGCGATTTTGGAAAAAAGAGACATGCAGGGTCGGTTAAATTAGAGAAAACCTTGCGCATCAATCGCATAGATAGTGTATTTTTATGTGATTCAATTTTGAATATTTTCAGCACTTTTTAAATTGGCTTTCTGAAATTTTCCATAGTCAGGTCAAATTAGCATAGTTAAGCAGTGGTTTACTGTGAAAATTTCACGCCATCAATTTTCAGCCAATAAAGTACGAGCATTGCTTACCGTTGCCATGGTTATTTGTGTATTATATCGGAAATTTTCTCCTCCAGGGTAAGCTGGAGAGTATTATAGTGGAAATTTTTTGACGTTTAAAAGTGACAACTAGGAACTTTATAAACGTCAACTGTTAACTGTTGCTGTTATTAATATTAATCAACCAATGCGTTTTGTTAAAGTTTCTATTATAATTTAATATTAAAGTGATGTTTTCGCGTATTACCACGTATGAAATCACGGATTCACTATCGAAAAAATTATCTGAAGAAACCTAATTTACCTAATTTAGAAATTCTATTTGAAATAGGTAGGTACTTACATAATTTTTCGGATTAAAACACGGCGAATTCATGGGGGTTCGACCACTTTATCTTTATAATTAATTATTGTATGGCACTTTTTGTTGGTAGAATCCATCTGCTGAGCAAATCCTTGCGCTTTGGAAAGAATGGCATCTAATCAATACTAATCATAATTACTATTATACCGCAATTGTCGACTTATCATTATCAAAAAACACATTCGGCTGGTGAAGTTTAGAAACTAAAATTTGTGTTTGACAGCGCTAATAATGGCGGCGCAGTTATTAAACGTCAGTTTGGCGTTGTCAAGTGATTATGTTACGCCTCCATGTCATATTTTTATTTCACAATAAAATTGTAATTTTTCTATTCAAAACTAATTTTGTTGTGAAATTTTCTTTCCAAATACCACTCGAAATCAAATTATACCAGGAAATTTTGTTCTCGCTTACGAATATTTTAAGAAAATTATCCCTCGCCTTCGGCTCGCGATAATTTTCAAAATATTCGTGAGCTCGAAAAAATTTCCGGAAATAATTTGACCTCTAGTGGTATTACATGTGAAAATTTCATTTAACTTTTGAAAACGTGCCATAAAATAGATTTTTAAATTTGACAAAACAACAAAATTTCGCAAAATTTAACAATTTTTCTCTTTTCAGCCACTGGCTAACTTTACTTCGAAAAAGTTACAGGGGAGTCTTGAAAACCAAAAATTTTAAAATTTAAAGAAATACACATTATGTAAAAAAAATCGAATTATCCGCTATTTTTCTGCGTCTTGAAATTTTTTAAACTTAAAGGCTATTAGTATAGTTGTACTCTACTGCGTAAAAACTTTCGTTCAATTCCTTAAAAAATGTGCTCATAAACCCTTATAGAAATTTAGCCATTTTCACCCTGTTCCTACCCACGCCACTGGCTTACTAATAGAAATAATGCAAATTTTATTGCATCAACTCGAATTTCAAATAATTTTCTTCCAATCTTGTTAATTTGAGTGAAAATTTTTTTCTATCTTGCTTATATTTTACAAGGGTTCGATAAATAGCCTTTTTTCCTAAAATTTGGCTTGACTGCGATTTTGCTCAAATGCAATACCAGACCACTTCTTGTAAATATCTTACTACCACAAAAATTTTAATCCCCTAGATTGAAAACTGCGACCAGAAACCGTGCCTCATGGACCGGATTTTTGGAATTTTGAAAGGACACTCTGTAGCAGTAACGTGACTTTTGGCAATTATTTCAACGGAAATTTAAAATGAGAATCTAAAAAATTAGTTTGGGTGATTTTCGTAAAGTGATGTCGTCCTCAATAGGTAGTAATACACAAAAAAGTTGCATAGTTTTATGTTCCTAATAATTTGAAACAAAATTCATGGAAATGTCAGGCGTTCAGAAAAATCGAGATTTGTTATTTCAGCAATATCTTTTTTATCATTGATAATAATTAATTAATTGTTTCTTGTAGGTTTATATAAGTTATCTATTTGACGTTTGAAAAATTTTCAAGACCAAATAAATCCTATAGTTTTCATAGTCAACTTTTGTTTTTCTTATATGAACGCCATATTGATTTTTCATGTCATTTTTGGCATTAAAACAATCAAGGAAACGAAAAATCTATCATTGAAAAAAAATACAAAATTTATTATATTTTTCTTTTCTTGAAAAAAGTATCACTGAATCTCACCGTATGAGGTCGCAATATGACATGACATTGCTTGCCTTATTGTTATTAATGATAATTCCGTTAAAGAAAGATTTTTTTCGAATAAAGAAGAATAAAATTTTGAACAATATTTTTTTTAAATGTGATAGATTTTTCGTTCCCTTGGATATGTTATGGTTTATATGTTTAATATCACATGAAAAAACAACTGCGAGGGCATTTTCCGTATAGTTTGTGTGCCTACATATAGGGTTACAGTGTCATTGCTTCTTCTTCAGACAAAACTAAGGTTTGTTATCTTCGAGTAAGTCTTCTAATAATCACTACGGTAATTGTATACATCCGCGGCTCCTAAGTTTCATCAATTTTTTCGGGACCGAGGAGCGAAATAGGGGTGCTGGGTGGGTAAGAAAGTAAAAACAGCCATTGCAAACTAATATTAAGGTCACAACTAAGGCCTCTTTGACACTACGGTCGAATTTCTATTTTTTTTCACTTTCAGGGCAAGGAAAATCTTCGAAAATAACAGTACCACGATTTTTATTTTGAATTTTGCATTTATTTTGCATTTATAATCCGAAAATCATTGCATCAATCTCTGTGGACTGGACACGTTATGTGAAAGCGGATATATCGCCCAGCCCGCCTCTGTAAACCTCTAACACAGAATAGAATACTTGGCAATTATTGTGAAGTGGATTTATCCGGGATCGCGGCATCTAATCGGTGCCTCTTGTCAGAACCGCACTCCCTCCGCACTCTCAAAACCGTTTTTTTACACCGTTTTGTGGCTTTCCCTTTCATTTGCAAAGCAAATGAATACCTTCCTGGTTTTACTATAGGTATGTTCTCAACCCCTATATAGGTTCCATACTTCCATAGTGAAACTGTAGGAGCCGCGGATGTATATAATGACCATCACTACTACTAAATAATCACTGTCATTCATTAATTTTGTATTTGACGGCATATACTTGAAAATTGGTAAAAGTCGGTTTTCAAATAGTGTTGACTGATTTTGATTGACCAGATACCTCGAGAGATACCTAATCCCAGACGTTTGGATAGTTTGTATACTAACCAGCTAGTCTATAAACTATAGCTACTAAGTAAACGCTTCAATCTTAACATAAATAATAAAAAGATATGGATGAAATGAAAAATCTCGATTTTTAATTTTTTCGGGATACTCGTATTTCAGCAACGACTGAAGTTTCCATAAATTTTGTTTCAGATTCTTAATAAGCATCAAATTGTGCAACTTTTCTCTAATTTAACCGAATTCGTATATAATTATCTCTCGTCGTTTCTGAGATCCCCATATGTAGTTCATTTTAAATGGGACACCTATAGAGTTATTTTTATATATCTACCTAATAAATTTATTTTACTGTTTTTTAAATATTTGTTCGTACTTTGTACAGCGGTTTCATAAAAAAAAAACGTACGCTACTGTGTTTTCAAACGCTTAGTGGTCAGAGGTCAAGAAGGCCAGGGCTGAGACCTAAGACCTGCCCTCTGCGACCTTTATAAACTCGAATCTACATTCTCACATACAGTCAGGCACGGGATTGATTTCATTCTTCTAATAATAAGAATTACATTATATATTATCATTATGACAATTCAAAATTATTATTTTCAGGATATTAATAATTATTGTAGAAAAGAATAAGCTTATATTAATTATTGTCACGTGATTTGAGAGGTAATTATTACTAATACTAAAAAGGCAATTAACTGAAAGCTATTTTAATAATGATAGATCCTGTTATAATATATTTCATCATAACATAATAAAAAAATCGTATTAGAAAAGATCAAAATTATGGTTGAATAATAATTTAGGCACATGAACTATATCATTTAGATAATATTACATTCTTCACTCCTAACCTATCCTAAATAATAATTATTTAGGCAAGTTTATAGGTACCTAAATGTCTACTTACTTAGATCTTGCGGCTCTTGTGCAAATAAACATAAACAGACACTCGCAAATCACAGTAATCACTCACGACGATCGACGAGAAATCATAACGCAATCTCTTCTAGCTCTAGCAAGGATACATCTCGCAGCTCTAGTTCTAGTTAGATAAGAATAATGTCAGATATAAAATAGATCAAGAAGAGCGAGTGCAAATAAAAATAATAATAAGTTAGGTATAGTGAAAGTGATGCACCATTCAGCACCTCGGCACCGTAAAGGCTTACTGCGTACTGTTTCGGCGTCTCCTGCAGAGTTGAGGCAGCGACCCCCGGGCCCCCGGGTCATGGGGCAAGGGGCATGTACAGGGGCCAAGGCGCGGAACCCCTGAACTCCGACCCCAAGTCACTTAACCTGACACGACGGCTAACCTGCTGCCAATATATACCGGGAGTGATTCTAAAGGTGTCTTATGTCTATTGTATTTGGTTATTTATATCTAATTATTTTATTACATTCAGTTTTATGTCATAGAAACTATTATTGCGACTTAGATCAAATTTGGTCAAGAAATATTTCGAATTGAAATCCTTTTTATTTGTGAAAAAAAAAGTTTGACAGGAAAAATTGACAGTTCTTCAAACGTTATTCAAAGTCAAATGGAGGCGTGTCATAGAGAATTAAAAATTTCAAACGACGTCGCCCAAAATTTTTATTTCTCATCCAGTTTCGATGAAATTTGTTTGATAATTACGTCTACATTTCAATTACGTAAAGCTTTGCCCTTTCTTGAACTCAAAATTTTCCCAAAATTCATTAAACGAAAATAAGAGTCCCTCAAAAATGGAAAATATATCAAAATCAGTGATTAAAAAAATTCAAGAATTTAAAACAGACGAGGCCATTTTATAATTTTTTATGCGATTTTCGTCAAATTTGGCCCACAAACACTTGTAACTGAAATTTTGTTATGTGTATAAGAAAAATGTTAAGCCGTTGACAGGACAAAAATGATAGCTCTTCAAACATTATTCAACATCAAATATGGAGGCGTCACCTTGAACTCAAATTTTCAAATAACAGCGCTCAAAAATATTATTTCTCATCCGATTTGGATAAAATTTGTTGGGTAATTACGTCTTTTTGTTTGCTTTTTCTATTTATGAACTGACAATTTAAATAAATGGTCCTCAAATAGGATAAATATTTCAGATATGGGATTTAAAAAAATCAAAAATTTCAAACAACATCGTGTCATTTTTTAATTTTTAATGAGATTTCAATCAAATTTGGTCCATAAATACTTCTGACTGAACTTTTGTTATGTGTGTAATAAAAATGTTATGCCGTTGACAGGACAAAAATAACAGCTCTTCAAACATTATTCAACATCAAATGGAGGAGTCACCTGCTTGAATTCAAATTTTCAAACTACGTCGCCCAAAAATTTTATTTCTCTTCCAATTTCGATTAAATTTGTTTGATAATTACGTCTTCGTTTGCTTTTTCTATTCTTGAACCCAAAATTCTTCTAAAATTCTTCTAAAATTCACTAAATGATAAGAGTCCTTCAAAAATGGAAAATATTTCAGGTAAATAGGATTGAAAAAATTCAAGAATTTAAAACACATGAGGCCATTTTATAATTTTTTATGCGATTTTCGTCAAATTTCACAAACGTCCACAAACACTTCTAACTGAACTTTTGTTATGTGTTTAATTAAAATGTTATGCCATTGACAGGACAAAAATGACAGCTCTTCAAACATTATTCAATATCAAATAGCGGTGTCACCATGAAGTCACCAAAAATATCATTTCTCATCCAATTTTGATGAAATTTGTTGGGTAGTTACCTACGTATTTGGTCGCCTTTTCGACTCATGAACTGATAATATTTAAAAAATATAAAAACGACAATAAATGGCCCTCAAACCGGTAAATATTTCACTTATGAGAGGGATTTAAAAACAATTAAAAAAATTCAAACAACATCGCGGGATTTATAAATTTTCAATGCGATTTTGATCAAATTTAGTCCACAAACACTTCTAGCTGAACTTTTGTTATGTGTGTAATAAAAATGTTATGCCGTTGACAGGACAAAAATGACAGCTCTCGAAACAATATTTAAGATCAAATGGAGGCGTCACCCTGAATTCAAATTTTCAAACAACTTCGTCGATAAAAAATATTATTTTTCCTCCAATTTTGATGAAATTTGTTGGGTAGTTACGTCTCCATTTGCCTTTTCTATTTAGGAACTGATACTTAAAAAATCTGAAAACGACAATAAAAAATGGCCCTCAAAAGCGGTAAATATTTCAGGTATGGGATTGAAATAATTCAAGAATTTAAACAACCTAGCGCCATTTTATAATTTTTTATGCGATTTTTATCAAATTTTACATTCACATACCTTTATCCCAACTTTTTGTTATGTGTGTAATAAAAATGTTGTGCCGTTGACAGGACAAAAATGATAGCTCTTCAAACATTATTCAAAATCAAATCGAGGCGTCACCATGAATTCAAAATTTCAAACAACGTCGCTCAAAAATATTATTTCTCATCCAATTTTGATGAAATTGGTTGTCCTCTTTTTCTATTCATGAATTTAAAAATTTATAAAAACGACAATAAATGACTCTCGTAAATGGTTATTATTTCAGCTATGCGTGATTTAAAAAAATATCAAACCCATCGAGGCTTTTTTAATTTTTAATACGATCTTTATCAAATTTAGTCCCAAATACTTTTAATTAAACTCTTTTTTATCTATGAAATAAAAGTGCTATGCCATTGGCAGAAAAATAATTACAGCTCTTCAAACATTCAAAGTTCAATAAAGGGGTGACTAATAATTCAAATTTTCAAACGGCTGTCAAAATATCATTTTTCATAACATTTTGATGAAATTTGCTGGGTAATTACGTCTTTGTTTGCCTTATCTATTCATTAACTGGTAATCTTTCAAAAAATTCTAAAAACGACAATAAATGGCCCTCAAAAACCCTCAAAAACGGTAAATATTTCAGGTATATAGGATTTAATAAAATTACAAAAATTCAAACATCAAACAACTTAGTTAGCAAATACTTCTAATTTAACTTTTTATATTTACCTAAGACATAAAAGTGCTGTCATTTTGATTGGAAAAAAATGACAGCTCCTCAAAAATAAAAAAATCTAATGAAGGAACCACTAAGCATTCAAATTTTCAAGCAACGCCGGGCCAAATTTTAATTTTTTATACCTACCGTTTAGACCAAATTTAGTTTAAAAACCAAAAAATGGATCACACTGTATATAAGTAATGAGTAATCGGAATGAGTAATAATATATATTACTCATTCCGAAAGTAACATAGTAGCAATATCCCTCCAACTTCACGTACATATTAATAAATTGATTTTGGTGTCACGTCGTTATCGATAAAGAACATATCCAATAAGGATAGTCGACGAAGAATGTCGCGCGTCAAAGCATGACCAAAATGAGCAGACCAGTTTATTATTTTGGACTGACCTGGTATAATTAGCAGGCTGCATATTCATTCAGTTGACCTCTCATATCTATAATTATTAATGCGCTGCTTTGAAATAAAAACTCAAATCATTATAACTGTCTATTAACGAACAATAATAATTATAGAGTAAGCAGTTGCGCTGTTGTTTTTTTTATAGCGGAACGGATTCATCGACGATCAATCCAAATTCGATTCTAAAACAATACTAATGAAACTGGAATCGAAAATTCCGACATTCTCCTTGCTTTCATGTTCATGTAAGGCAGCAGAGTACGTTTATTTAACTCGACTCGTAAAGCGTAACTCGGGGGCGTCTTCATTCTACCATGTCTTGTCCACTTAAAGTATCATCACTTTGCTTTGAGTTAAATCACTACTACTGTTTTCATCATTATCAATGGTTGACCGGCAATTATTTCATTTGTACACTCTTCCACTCTTACAATGACACATTTAATTTTATGTCGATAGGTAGGTATTCATATTCATACGAAGCTCAATTTTATTTCTTTGTTAACATGTCTTTTTTATCATTTCTAAACATGAACCACTGGAAAATCATTATGATCATCTCATCTTTACATATTTATACGTTTTATTTTATATTATTATATTTCTTCGTTCCAATATTGCCTAATGCAAAGTCTAGTTAACGAGATATCCCCTTAAAAAACTTACTGAATACACAAAAACAATTAATACCTGCCCATGTCATTCATTTTAAATCCAAACAACTGTATTACGTGTTAGTAAAGTCTGTTTCCCACGGTGATGTCGGAAGCAGCATTTTCCAGCATATCGCACACGCTAATGTTTAATATTATGGGACAGGGTATTATCTTGTGTATTAGCATGTATATGTCTTAAGCTTAATATAAATTGTACATAATATTATATGGAAGGTAATTCGAGAAAATGTGAGCAAAGCAGAAATAATTTTTTTCAATTTATTTCTGAATTCCAGACCTGACTAAATCGAGAACATTTTTACAGCACTAATTTCAGGCAATTATGTACTACGATACGTATTGTATATACAAAAGTTGTTAATAAAAAGGAAAATAAAAGTTATAGTTATCAGATTTCATTTAAAATTCCAAGAAACTTCGAAAGATTCCACCAAGAAATAGCAATTTTGAGCGATGTGTTCCGTTTTGGCACACTTACAACAATAAGGATATTTCTATGCACGTTTGCATTTTCTTTTATCCTGACGACTTCTTAAACGTGTTGTTTGAAAGTACAAAGGCTATATACCTACCAACATATACAGGGTGAGGATTTTAAAATGTTACAATACGAATACGATATCTCGAAAACGGTTTCAAATATTTTCATGAACTTTTGAAGGCGTAATAATAAGTACCTTCAGGGGGGTATGTTTCGATATTTTTGACATATTTTCTCTCACCATTTTTTGAAGGGTGGGTGCAACTTTGGGATTTTAAATAGGAACCCATATTTTTTTATTGAATTTACACGACTAAAAATAAGTAGGATTTGTCTGTTACATTTTTTACGATTCATGATAGTCGACAAAACTGATTTTTTTTCGCTTTGTCTTATTATCGAAGTTTAACAAAAAATATCCATGAAACGAGGAAAAATATAAAGATAAATATACTACCTACGTATTTAAGTAATAAAACCATAATCTGCAATAGAAATCAGGGTTCTTAACTAAAATTTTAAATTCACCCCCCGCTCAACCTCCATGAAAGGGGGAGGAGGAATCTATTTAATATGCATTTTCAAGCGTAAAACCTGAATTTGCAATAAAAAATAGGGGCTCCTATTTAAAAATTTTAAAGTTATTTCCCACCCCTCAAAAAGGGTCGAAGGAAAATATGTCAAAAATATCGTACAATATGTCCCCCTCCTGTACTTATTACGCCTTCAAAATTTTATAAAAATATTTGAGACCGTTTTCGACACTTTATAATACTCACCACTTTTAAGTTTTCATCACAAATTGCATTTTTTTCGAAAACTGTTTAAGCTTTTGACTAGAGCTTTGACCATGCAAGAGCATTTTTTTATGTTAGAGAAAATTATCGGTTTAAAATGTGCTTTTAAAGTGACAATTCTACGACAAAATCCCAGGGCCGTAGAAATTAGGGGCAAAAAACTTCACACAACCCTGAAATATCCGCCATTGGCATATCTATGAAAAAAAATAGGTCTTAAAATAGTAAATATCTATGTAATAAGTATCAATGATAAGATGTGTATCTACAGAAGCTTATTTCTGTCTCTCAAATATGACTCCTGAAATATATTAAAAAAACTAGAAAAATTCTTCACTGTGTCTTGAAAATGGTGCTTTTCAAACCTATGTTATAGAATGAACCTTATTTTCTCAGAATGCACCAAAGAATCGCACCTTTCAATTTCAGTCTCATGGTTTGAAACACCCTGTATAAAAGCGTAAAACAAAAAGCAGACTGGCAAGGCATTCAATAAATGTCGTCTAATACAGTGACAGGATAAAAACTACAGCGCGTAATCTCTAAAACTCGACATTTACAACAATTTTTCTAGTTGTGCAGAACGCTCAGAAATTGATTAACGGTTCGATACCGACAGCATAATCTAAAAATTGTTGAGTGGTGGTTGGTGGTGCGCGCGCCTTAGTCCAGCGTTATAACCTGTTACCAGAACTGTTCCATCTTGTTCTTGGGCAAGTCTCGCAAACATGGTTTTCGTATTGTCTCGATCTTGCAAGTCGAGTCTTGATTGTCTTGATTGTCTCGATTGTCTTGATCGGGGTCTTGCTTCAGCAGGTAAATAGTTTTTGTTCTTGGTCATGGTCTTGGTTTTATTGCAAGACTTAGATCAAGATTATGTTAATCTTAGACTTGGACTTGTTTTTAAGTCTTGAAACATGGAAAAGTAAATATCTTGAAGTCATTAAGACATATTATGTCTCGCACACATGGTCTTGGTTTCGGTCGCGACTCTCGGTCTTGCAAGTCGAGTCTTGATACTGAAGTTGGTCCTGCTACTGAAGGTATAGCTTTGGTCTTGCAAATCAACCAACACCAAAACCACGACTATGGTAATCTTGGACTTGGTCTTGTTTATCTTGCTTTGAAAGATACTAAAAATTAAAAAGTGAATATCTTACAGTCTATAAAGACATCTAGCAAACATGGTCTTGGTTTTTCTGCAAGTCCAAAACAAAGACCAAAATTACAAGACCAAGACTGATATAGTATAGTGAAAAACTGTTCAAAAATATTTTTTTGGACAGAGAAAGGAAGACAAAGATTGCTCAACATTTAGTCACGAGTTATATTCTATTAAGGCGGGAGGGGGTTGGAGAGAAGAATCAGGAGATAGAAGAATCAGGGCATGTCCAAATCTGTCATAATTAATTCTTAATTAAATCTGCCATATACTCTCCAACAATTCTAAGATCTTTTATTGGCAGTTAAGCAGAACTCTCCTGCAAAGTCAGTCTGATGGTAGGTTTTTTGGATTGAAAAACCACATTAAAATCCTGACTTTTTTGGTCAACTATTTTTTGCCGACATATCTTAAACTTCCTGATAGTTACCAACATCTCTATGAAGCTTTAGATCCAGATTAGGAATCTATAATAACCTTCACTGGTCGAGCAGAATGTCACAAGCTGTTAAGTCTTAATCTTGCCTGATGGAGATGTGGAGATGTGTCAAAAAATTAAGTACAAATCTTATTTTAATTTTTTTTTGCCTTTGTTAATTGTAGCTTAACATTTAACATGGGGACTTAGAGTTCCAAATTGTAGTCTCATTATATGATAAGATGCAATAATGTGAAGTAGCTGTAATGTAAAAAAATAATGTAACGTAATTTTCTGGTCGAAGATAGTCTTTTCAATCAGCTCCTTCCCACGATCTACTTGGCCAAAGAAACCAATCAAATTTCTAACATATATCTATCGACGTTCATGTCCATCTATAATAACAAACATATAAAGAGACACGGAGGTCGCGTCCACATAAATCGAGTCCGAGGGCATCGTATCGGCGTCCGCTTCCCGTCCGGCCCGGCCTGTTCTGCTGAGGTCTAAAAAGCACAGGATGGACTGTCCGGAGTCGACCGGAGAGCTCCGGTCACCGGTCTTTCCGGTCACGGCTTCTCCAGTGGCCGTGCTCTGCATTCGCTACACCGCGTTGACCTCGCCACCAAGAACCAAGACAACGATGGCATCGCTTCACATCACATCGGTGATCTCGTACGAGTTACTGGGACTGGGACTGGGACTTGTTACGTTTACGTATTAGATTAGGATAATAGAAGATGAGGATGAGGGTTGTCTTGTTTTGTTGGCCAGTTTTCGCAACCCTTATTTGAGTCTCCATTACTCTCCGTCTGCTTAGCGTTAATTTCAATAAGAGTAAGCAAGTAGGTAGGTAAATAAGAGTAACAGGTACAGTACCCATACTAACAATAATTGCCCATCACCATCACCATCGATTCCCTAACAACGAAACGAACGCGACATTAGCGTTATGACTTTTTATCCCGGTCATGCAGCTTGAGCCGGTCGTATTTTCTACACTCGAGCTCATTTCAACTTACTAAGACGTTTTACGAAGAACTGTTATTAGTTCTCGTTGTCACGGCTTACTTGTTCACCTAACTGGTACTCAATAATTATCACAATTTCGAGACGAATGGTCAGTTCTAAGGCGGAATGTTTCATAATTCCGTTGCGATAAAATCGCCTGCTCTAATTGATCTCGATGAGGCCAAGACAGTGAAGAGTTGAACGGTCACGCTAGGAAGAGCCCCTCTGTTACATCAGAGCGAAGAATTTGCAATTATAATGTTAATTGGCGAGAGCACGCGCCTTCATGGATACACATCTTGTTATTAATTGTTATTATTACATCAAATAATCAAACAATGGAATGGGCCCCCTCTTCCTGTTACGTTATATGAAGATGTTAAGCCTCTTCTACAATAAATGTTACGAAATTTTGCTCCACGAAAATTAAACTTATAAAGAGCTGACTCATCTTTATAATCATTAAATCAATCTCGCTGGATGTTGGAATGAACAAAAAAGATGCATCGAAATAATTAATTATTTTACTATAATTCGATTTGAAGAAAGAGGTGAAGAATTCCTTCCAAGTGTGAACACTCTCTGAGAGACCTCTACCTCTATCTCTACTTCTACCTGTGTTACATGAATTATTATTACTTATATATAGCAAGAAGTTATAAGATAATTATGATGGCATTTGAAGCGTGGTTAATTGCGAGCTCGCTGCCTGGCTTTCAACTTTTAACATTAGAGTTCCGCAAGACTTTTTGCATAATCTCAGGTGTATCGCTCAGTGGTGCCAGCACCAGCACTGACCCGTGATTATTAGTAGGTAGCATATACTGAGCGTTGTTTAAATTAAAGCAAAAACTTAGTGCTGGTGCTGCTAGCGCGAGGTTTATGTACTAAAGAGTTATAGAGGCACTTAATTACAAACATCAGCACCATCACCAACAAACACCAACACCAACACTAAGCACCAGCTGAGCTTGAAGATTATCTGGATTGCTCGTTCATTTCCTTTCAGTAATCAGTAATTTACTGGGTTTATTATCTTTTGTAGACCCTGAGTAATTCCCTAAAAATATTGGTCCATTGAGTATAACTTAAATTTGGTGTCTGTGAAGGAGATTCCGACGTTACCCGCAGTGAATTGATGAGAAGCTTTATAGGTATCTAGTTCAATTATTGTCTATCAGATACTTAGAGGGTAAGTATATCTGATAAGGATAAGGTATTAAGATTAATCTGGAAGTTAGCAACAGACTCTTAAGAAAGGCAGTGGTTCTCATTCGGCAATGAAAACCAATTTTGAAAGCTAACTGCAATTGAAAAAAAATGGAAAAACAGTCTGGGTTCACGAGTGAAGATCCACTACCTGTCAAGACGTCTCTTAACATGTCCTTTCTTTATTTGAATTCGAAACATTATAATCGTTTGTTTTTATATTATTGAGAATGAGGTTCTCAACAACTACACCAAGTTAGAGAGTTTTCATTTAAGAAATTGTTTAGGCAGTAATGAATCCCTGGGGTACATGGCAGAGACAAAAAGCAAAGAAAACCGTGAAAAGGATGATTGAGAACGATGTTCTCAGCAACTCCAACAAACTGCAAAGTTTCCTTAGCTTCTGTAAATTTTTTAACACCTAAGAAATCTTGCAGTAGGTACATGACAGAGACGAAAAGCAAAGGACACCCTGAAAAGTATTTTTAATTATTGAGAATGCTGTTCTCAACAACTCCACCAAATTTCGGAGTTTTCTTTGCTTCTGGGAATTTTTTTGGAAGCCACGGAAGAAGTCTTTTGTGGTACATGGCAGATACAAAAATTAATGAAATCCTTAAAAAGTGTTTCTAATTATTGAAAATGAGGTTCTCTGAAATTTAGCACCAGACTCTTGAAAAAAACCATGGTTCCCTTTGGTAAACCTTCTCAACAACTCTACCAAATTTCGGAGTTCGTTTGCTTCTGGATTTTTTTTTTTGAAGGTACAGAGAAAGTCTTAACTGTGGTTCTCTTTTGGTAATGAAAACCGATTTTTCAAGCTAACTCCAATTGAAAAAAAAATAAAAAACATGCAGTCGAGGTTAACGAGTGAAGACCTGTCAAAACGTATCTTAACGTGCCAGTGTGAATTAGTTCGTTGCGTTGCAAAAGTTTCCTTTGATTCTGTAAATTTTTTGACCCCAAAGAAGTCTTGTTATAATGTGGCAGAGAGAAAAAGCTTAGAAAACACTTGTTTTTAATTATTGAGAATGAGGTTCTTAACAACTCCACCAAATTTCAGAGTTTTCTTTGCTTCTGGAAATTTTTTGGAAGTCTTGTGGTACATGGCAAATAAAAAATTGAAGAAATTCCTGAAAAGTGTTTTTAATTATTGAGAAATCTCTGAAATTTAGCAGCAGATTCTTGAAAAAAGCTGTGGTTCTCCTTCGGTAATGAAAACCGATTTTTCAAGCTAACTCCAATTGAAAAAAAATATGTAAAAACAGTCCAGGTCACGAGTGAAGATCGCACTACCTGCCAAGACGTGTCTTAACATGCCCTTTCTTTATTTAAAATTCGAGACATTGTTAACAGCAGTGTGTATTAATTCACCGAGTTGCAGAGTTTTCTCTGATTTTGGAAATTGTTTGGACCCAAAGAAGTCTTATGGTAACATGGCCGAGAGAAAAAGATAAGAAAACCGTGAAAACGTTTTCTTTGCTCCTGTAAAATTTTTTGACTCCGAAGAAGTCTTGTGGTACACGGTAGATACAAAAATGGAAGAAATCAATGAAAAGTGATTTAATTATCCACAATGAGGTTTCCAACAACTCCGCCAAATTTCAGAGTTTTCTTTGTTTCTGGAAATTTTGTGGACACCAAAGACGCCCTGGGGTATATGGCAAATTTTTTCGTGTATTGAATATCGATGAACTTGGGGCCAATTTCTCAGAAATTTATTTTTGTGGTGGTCTAAAAAAATCAGTTTTCATTTTCTATTAGAAGATTTCACCTTGAAGTGTTTGCGTTTATATTTTTTGGAAAGGATAATTACTCTCAAACGGCTGCAGCGTCTACAGTTTAATATAATGAAGCGATTGTCAGATGTTGATCAACTTTTATGGTTTCTGCTGGAAGATGTGGACGTCAACAATATATTCTTCCAAAATAATTGAACGTTGCACTTCGAGAACAACTGTTGTATAATGTCGTTAATATTTACCAAGTAATTTTCCGAAATGGTGTCACTGATTGATCTGCAAATCGTCTGATTATTGATAAAAAGTCACCAATAATAGCTGAGAGAACCGAGTGTGGAGGTCCAATTTATCAAATTGGTCTCTTTTTCGCCCACTGGGCATCAATCAGATTAGATAAATTGATAATTTTGCGGCGCGACTTAATGTGGCAGCACCTGCAACGCACGCAACGGTGTCAGTGTGAACATGTCAGAAATAACAGCGAGAAAAATGATCACAGATCTGAGCATTCGTGGCGTCATAGAAAGAAGACGCGACATGACATGCAGGTCGAACTGGAATGAATTTCTAAATTCTGCAGTTAGGTTAAACTAATTACGGACGATGATTTAGCAATAATTGCTTCAGAGACTACCAGCATCAGCAGCACCAGCAGCAATAAGCAATAGCAAGCAATACGGTACATGACAATCAAAATAAGAAACGTTCATCTGGAATTTTCATTCAAATCGTGCCACAGTTTTTGCAATTCCAATTCCATCACCGGATCGGTTCACTAATTATTGCTTTTCCCAATCTCTTTCGTTCCTACTCGACTTTATAAATTATCACCGCTGTCGCTGTTCTCCTGTCCCGTCCGATAAAAATAATTAGAAAGAGTCTTCACATATATACGCATATGCACACTGCACACGTTCTTTTTGAGCGGAACACAGAAGAAAAAGGAGAAGAATAAGAAGAAGAAGGCCGGTGACCGTTGTTACCATTCTGGATAGCCAGTGACCCATTCAGTCCGCTTCATAAGTAAGAATAATTGTCATCTGGGTCGGTATGGTAAAATGGTTATCTGTACCTGGTCTGGTAATAGACAGCTCAAAGCACCTGTAACTTATGGAGCGTAGAAATGGGCATTGATAAATAATCCCATTTGCTCTGGTCAAATACAGTGGCGTAGGAAAATCATTATACTCGTACGCGAGAGTCCTTCATCAGAGATGGGTGTAATTTTTTATTAATAATAAGTCACGTATTTATGTACTACCATCACCATACCTGCCTACCTGGTATTTCCGTGCTCGTTATAATTAACTATAATTTATGACATGACGACTTATGCTATAATGCTATTTAATATAACCGATACTTGACGACAGTTTGTTGCGGTGTTCACAAAGCAGAAATCGAGCTCTGAGACTTATAATAATTTCAGGCAGACACCAGAGAAACTAAAGGGAGACCATAGAGCAAGGCTCAATCATATAGAAATGTTGGTACGTTTAATATCAGACTTATTGAAATGGACTGCAAGTATTTTTTCATTTCTCATTCAGCATACCAATACCGGCTTATACCAAGAAGCAAATTTGGAGTCAATAGAGTGATTAAAATAAACCACAGCAGTCGTACCGTTTCTAAAAATCTTTACCACGAGAGACAAGTCTCAGCTTTAGGCAAAGCGGAAGCGCCGCATAGCTCTCTCATATGAACAAACCTCGACGTTATGGGTTGCAGAGCCCCGAAGGCACGCGACCATCGTAGACCGGAAGCGGGGTCGACATGCCGGAAGAACAGCCGACAAGTTCCACACAGGATTCATGTCTTGGCCGCTCTACCTTGACTGGATGGCCACCCTCTTGCACAGATTCCTTCCGGTGGTCGTTAGATAGCAGAGGATAGGATAGGAAGGTAATTTATCTAATCTTAAAGATATATCGCAATAAATTTTGTAAGCTCTATATAATTACCTACTCAAACTATTCGCTATTACAGGTAAGTGTAATAAAAAAAAATTAATAATAAAATAAATCTCACTATGTGTATCGTGTATCTAATCTCACTTGTGTATCTTCTTCAAGATCTCCTGACTTATACGGCATGGTATGGTGACGGTGACAGAAGATTTTAAAGCCTCTTAACTGTTTTCTAAGTGAATCATTACAAAGATATAAAGACACTCCTCTCTTTCGCTCTCTTTCTCTAAGATCTAAGAACAGTGTCTTAGATCTTCGTAATCTGTGATTTACCTGGACGAGTCATTGAATAACAAGTGTCGCACCAGCACCAGCACCACCACCAGCACCATTGAGCTCAGATGAACAATGTACGAGTAGAAGTTCACTCTTTTATACAGAAAGAAAATTAATAGTTTTGGTTTTATCTGAAGGAATCTGCCGGTAAAAGAATTTTAGGGTTATTTTTACTTTTATCTATCGAAAATAAATTTTTTTATACATTCAAATAAAAAATGAAAAAACAATTTTCTCTCAAAAGTGTATAAAAATTGCTTTCTTCCTTGCAATGTCAAAATTCAGCTTTTTGTGTCAAGGTCAAGGAATTTAGGGTGTAGTTTGATAGGTGAGTCAGTCACGTAACAATTTTTTATATTAGTTTACAGGATGATCCAATGAAAACCAAAAACGTCTGACAACCTTGAAACTGAAGATGAAGCGAAAAACGCTGAAACAGGTAAATTTTGTTATTGAAGGGGACATCTTTACAAATTTAACCATCTAAAGTCCTCTCCTCGGCAGGGGTGGCTATACCTATACCTCTCTTATGATCATAGAGCACATATACTCGTACGTCATTTAAAAGCTACTTGATTCTCTTTGCAACGATATAGGTATCACTTTTTGGGTGTTGAAAAATTATTAGTTACAGTGCGAATCGATAAAACAGAGGTTTTCTTCTTTGTTGTTTAGTTGCTTCTTTTTCACTGTTTACTATTGGAAGATAGTGAAGTGTGACGTAGTATTAAAAAAAAAATCCGTTTGATTATACAGTGTGACCCATTTGTTTTTGAAACACCCTGTAGAATCTTAATTTATGGTGCGATTTAAAAAAAAAATTCTTTTAAATCATAGAGCTTGATAAACTATATTTTGGGAGCAAAAAGCGTCTCATTCCTACAAAATCTAGGGCCTACTAGATCAATGTTTACTTGTAAAATCTCAAAAATTCATATTAGCGATTTTTTTAGAAAAAAACTGGGCACGCCACGGGATTCACCAGCCCTCAAAACGGTACTGTACTAAATTTTATTGAAAATGTCAGAGTAAAAAGGATCTTGCAGTTATTTTAGAAATTCATAATAATACTCCGAATTTTCATAAATTAATTTGAAAAAGGTCAAAAGCTATCATAAGTAAAAATTAAAATTAAAACAAGTAAAAAAAAAGTAAAAACAAAATAAAAAAATAAATAAAAAAAAATTTAAAAAAATAAATAAATAAATAAAAAATTATAATTAAAAAATTAAAGTACCCACATTATCACCAACTAGACGTACAATTTCTATTTTGTCTCTCTTGACCTTTTCGAATAAATTAATGAAAATTCGGAGTTCTAATATGAATTTCTAAAATAACTGCAAGATCCTTATTACTCTGACATTTCCAATAAAATTTAGTACAGTACCGTTTTGAGGGCTGGTGAATCCAGTAGCGTGCACAGTTTTTTTCTAAAAAAATCGCTAATATGAATTTTTGAGATTTTACAAGTAAACACTGATCTAGTAGGCCTTGTATTTTGTAGGAAAGAGACGCTTTTTGCTCCCAAAATATAGTTTATCAAGCTCTATGATTTAAAAGAAATTTCTTTAAAATCGCACCATAAATTAAGATTCTACAGGGTGTTTCAAGAACAAATGGGTCACACTGTATATAAAAAAAAGAAAATTCAAGTAGCTTTCAAATGATGTATCGCTTGAAGTCTTTTCCTTAATTATGATGATAGGGAAATTTGTCACCCAAAAATGTCCCCATCGATTGACCTGTCCCCCAACATTGACATGTTTCGACATTTTTCGCGCATCTTCAGTTTACAAATTATTAGGCCTGTTACATTTTCTTTGGCCACTCTGTATATGCGCAGGTTGAAGAGAGGGACGATCTAACCCGACCAGACTGAACGAGAAACGATCTAAAATTGATCTATCTGAACTAAAAACAATCCAACCCGATCTAATTGAAAAAAAAACGATATAGCCCGATGTAGGTAATTTAGCAAAACTCAATAAAACTGAACAAAAAACCATCTAATCCGATCTAATTGAACAAAAAAAGATGTAATTGAAGAAAAATGATCCAAAACCCGATCTAATTATCAAAAAAGATCTAATTAACAAGAAACAATGTACCTAACTGAACACAAAACGATTTAATAGTACAAAAACCGATCTTACCCGATCAAATTTAACAAGAAACTATATAATTGAACAAAAAACGATCTATCCTGAACTGATAAAAAAAAAATATGTAAAGGAAAGGATCTAATCGGATCTAATTCAACAAAACCAATCCAACCTGATCTATTTAAACAAAAACGATATAATTGAAAAAAAAAACGATATAGCCCGATGTAGGTAATTTAGCAAAACTCAATAAAACTGCACAAAAAACCATCTAATCCGATCTAATTGAACAAAAAAGATGTAATTGAAGAAAGCATGATCTAAACCGATCTACTAGAATTAAAAACGATACAATTCGATCTAATTAACAGGAAACGATGTAACTGAACAGAAAAACGATCTAACCTGATCTAATTCAATACAAAACGATGTAGGCGATCTAATTGAGCAAAAAACGATGTAATTGAACAAAAAATTCTATTTAAACAAAAACGATGTATAATATAATAAAAACGATCAAACCCGATGTAGGTAGTTAAACAAAACTTAATGTAATTGAACAAATAACCATCTAAACTGATAAAAAAATAACAACCCGATATAATTGAACAAAAAACTACCTAGCCTGATCTGCATGATTCAATAAAAATCGATGTATGCGATTCAATTGAGCAAAAAACGATGTAATTGAACAGAAAACGATCCATATTGAACAAAACCGATGCAACCCGATCTACTTAAGAAAAAACAAAATGATGAATGAATGAATGAAAAACGATCGAACTCTATGTAGGTAATTAAACAAACAAAACCCAATGTAATTGAACAAAAAAACCATCTAATCCGATCTAATTGAACTAAAAAAGATGTAATTGAAGAAAAAATGATCCACCCCGATCTAATTGAATAAAAACCGATACAACCCGATCGAATTACCAAAAAGGATCTAATCCGATCAAATTAACAATAATAAACGATGTAGCTGCGACTAAAAAAAAAGATCTAATTGAACAAAAACCTATTTAACCCGATTTAATTGAACAAGAAACGATGTAACTGAACAAAAACGATCTAATTGAACAGAACCGATCCAACCCGATCTACTCACCTACATTTAAACAAAAACGATATAATAAAAAAAAACGATTTAACTTGATATAATTGAACAAAAAACGATCTAACCTGACCTAATTAAACAAAATCCGATCTAATTGAATAAAAAACTATTAACGACTTGACTACTGTAAATAAATAGACTTACCCTGACCTCTGACGTGATGTAAACCTAGTTTCATTAAATTTTTTCAATATATCAAACCAACGATTAGAGTAAGAGAATCACAATAATCATTTTCAAATATTTCAAATAAGCCCCAGTAAATAGGTACCTACTTACCTAAATGAATGAAGTTCGAAAAATCGAGTTAATCATGATGGTTCGTCTTCCTATCCTAAGCCTACCTCAATGGTTTTAATCATCTAATTATATTTCGGTGACGGTTCCTAATCTTTATGGGCCCTGTATGAACCACCGACGATCTTCGTGGCTGATAATCACAAGCCTCGAACTAAGTGTTTCGGAATAATTGATTTTATCTAGAAAATTATGTCCATCAGTGTAAATAAATCCCTTTGACATCTACATCTCGCTTCGCTCTTTCTTCTCTCTCTGGGCCTGTCTGAGCGATAATATATCGTCCCTTTATAAACAAACCTCTTTACCTAATAATACCTAATACTTGATTATGAACGCATAATAATATTAATATGACTTACTTTTTAGACTTTTTTTTTGGTAAAATCGAATATCCGCAAGCACTTTTACACCGATCACTTTTACCTCTCACTATTACTGTTTTGCGGTATTTTAAGACACTTGAAATATAAAAATAAATAATTGTAAATGCATCTCTGAGGAATAATAATAAAAATAAAAATAACAATTGTAAAGGAACACTGCAATTTTCATCAGCGGTTTTCCTGAAAGAATGACACGCAATAATAAGACTGACTGAAGGCATGGAACAGAGTCGAGAGGTTAAAGTTAACATTGTGACCTCACTCGACCTCTCATCATCTAAAAATGTATTCGGTTTAAAATAGCCAAGCTTATGACACCTTTCACCCAAAATAACACCAATATTGCGACCCTCTCTCCGTACAGTAGCGTACGTTTATTTATATTTACAGAAGGAAGCTGTCAAACGAGCGATTTATGTCATCTCAAAATAGCATGAGAGGTTTTTTGTACTCTTCTTGTGTCTGTTATCGAAATAAGTGATTGATAATATCTATTGTGATGAAACCGTCGGAAAAGAGATTTATAAATATTTTTTATTTTTTATTTTTTTCAATAATTCAATTTCAATTTTGCAATCATTTCTGAAATTATTTAAATATTTTATCGTCGTGCTAAGTCTTTTCGGGGGATGAGAGATGATGGGTGGAAGTTTAGACTTAATTAAATCGTAGGACATTTATGTAGTGGTGAGTTGAACGAAAAGGAACGTGGGGGTATTCCCTACCGAATAATTGATGAATGGATAAGCATAACAAAATTCTGACACCCCTCATCTTTTCTGATGAAAAAACTCTGAGAGGTGACCCTCAGATCCGCCCCAAATATCCAGGTCATAATAGGAGATATGACCATAAAAGTCCATTAAATGCAGAAAGAAAGAATATCATGAGATATGGCGTTTTGTATAAGCGTCTTAGGAGGAAGGAAGAGCTTGCAAGTCTATGGCACAAGCGGTCAGTGTGAGCCATCATCCAGTCCAGATTTTGGATGATTTGAAATCTCAAGAATTTGAAGACCGCACCCTCGGGAAATTTGAACACTATCAGTAAAGATGAAGAGTAATGAACGATGAAGTGATCTTGAGGATTTATAACTTGAACTCAGTTTTTGATAAATTGAGTCTTATTCCATTGCCTCTGAGCCATGCAGAAGATACTTTCAATGGATTTTGGACTGATGTTCTCATTAGAGAGAGATCGTTTTACTAACGATGGTTATCGTATCTTCTGAAAAGTTAGAGATTTAAACTTAGATTTAGATTCATCGTAAATGGGCCATTTTGACACCTCCACTGCGACCGTAGGTTTATAGTGGCTCACATCTAGTCATGCTATATTAACCCCATCAGGTTTAACTCTCATCAGCCTCTTTAAAAAAGCTAACCATCTTGACTGTTGCTAATGTATCCAGGTCCTCCGGTGTGAGTAAGTCTCTTCCGAAGGTTTGTAATCTGGTTATCCGTCTTCCTTTTTCTCTCCTGGTCCAGCGGAATCGAGCTGTTTCTTGGAGTCGGATTAGAACCGATCTCCACAGCTTCTTCAGTTGCCTGGAGATTGAGGTTTCGAGACAACTAGGTTGGGGATCTGCAAAGTGCTTTATTACTTTAACTTTATTACTACAGAGTGCACTTGTGATGTAATTTTGTGACCCAGGTCGTTAATGGAAATAAGGAAAAGGAGCGAATCACGAATACTGCCCTGGGGTACTCCAAAGAAGACGCAGCAAAAATGTATCTCACTATCTCACCACTCGACCATATAAGATCCAGTAAGTTCCCGCGTCTGTGTTCTTCCTTGTAAATAGCTGCTAAGCCAAGAAGTTTCCAGTTTCTGAAGATTCATGGCTCATACTAGCAAACTCCTTGGAGAGGTCTAAACGTCATCTCACTGTGCGCAAGTCCTCCATCACATCATTAGAAAGGAACTCATCTGTAAGTTTGATTTAGCCGTTTTGATAGATCTGAATCTGATTCTCAAGAGCCCATGCTGGGAAAGGGCCAACTCTTGTCAATAAAATTAGAAGACGGAACGAGAGAAGGGATTCCAGAATTTTACCGAATATAACTGAAAAGTTCTTTACTATTCTGTAATAATTTAAAAAAGTTTTTGAGGTCGCCTTTTTTAAATTTGGTTAAATGGGAACTGCCTTAATTGAGTTGTTCTGAAAATAATTTCTGACACTCGCTGAGCCAGTTCTGGGGTGAGATGTTTGGCAACGAAGAAGGGGATTTCATTCAATTTCTGTTCAAATATTTCTGTTTACTTCTAAATCTAGAAAGTTTTTCTTTAATTTACCTAGCTGTTGTGGGATGAAACATGAATAATGATGATGAAATGGAAGCTGCTGTATTGGGCCCAAGAGCGCGACCGAATTTTGAAAATTTTGTTGTTTGATTTTTTGAAGAGCGGTTCTTCAACTTTTTTCCTGTCCCAATGGTTCGAAATCTTTCATTTTCAGCACGTATATGGATATATGGGACTATTGTATCGAAGACTTTTGAGAAAATCAACCTACTGGCAGAATTATTTTCTTCACTTTCTTCTGCCGCCTATCAAAGAAGAACCCCGCCAATGATCCCTTCCGTAGAATCAGAAATGTCAGAAATTGTTTTCCGACAGCGTGTCATAAAGCTCATTATGTTAGCCTTGGACCCAAATAAAAAAACTTCTGGTCCCAATGACGTACCTGCTATCGTAATTATAAATTGCGCGGCTGATCTGTCACCTGTTTGCTGCCGACTTTTCAACATGTCTTATGGAAAGGTAATATTTTCTTCCTGCTGGAAATGCGCGGGAGTCCAACCTCACAAGAAAGGCAAAATGACCATACCACACAACTACCGGTCAGTGGCACTACTCTCAGCTATATCGAAGATTGTGGATAAAGCTATAAACCTATACGCCTTTTAAAGTACTTGGAAGTAGATTACAATATAATCAGCGACCACCAATACGGCTTCCGCAATCACAGATCAACTGAAGGTCTCCTCACCTACTTAACGGAACTATGGAACAGCGCAGTAGAGCACCATGGGGAGTGTCGAGTGGTTGCGCTTGATTTTTCTAGAACTTTCGATAAGTTCTGCTAGTGGCTTGGGAGTTACCTCGGAGGTCGCTCCTTGTGAATGACGGTCGATGGAATTATTTCTGAGATGTTCTTTATTAATACCGGTGTACCTCAGCGATCCATGCAGTTTATCTCCGACTCTCTTTCTTATATTTATCAACGATTTGCTCAAAATTCAAAAAAGTACCTTAGATGGGCGACCTTCGGCCATCGACGCATATTTTCGCAGAGAGCAAGAAGTCTCAATACTTAACAAAGGTCTACAAAAGGAATTAGCTTGCGGTTTAATGCTGAGATATCACAGTCTGTCATCTTCTCCAAAAAAGTCAACGTTTTGGAGCCAGATATGGTGATGGAGGCACACTCCCTTCATCCATATCTGTCTCCAAAACGTTCGTTTGCTTGGCGTGATCCTCAGAGCGAACATGTCTTGACATGATCATTTCGCAGCAAATTTTGTACACCTCAGCAGCTTCTAAACATACGCTGAGATTACTTGACTCCATCCAGAAAACAGCCATCCACTTGATCGGGGACCCTGTTTTGACCAAAAGTTTGAAGATAGTCTTGAACATCGAAGAAAAGTAGCTTACCTGAGCTTGTTTTACAGATAATCTTATTGAAAGTGCTCACAAGACGTGACCCGTTTTAATACCACCTACAGCGAGACCGGGCAGAAATACACGTCGAGCCGCAATAGTTCGTCTCTATCAGATCCAGCTCGTTAGATCTCGTACCTATTATCTTATTCCAGAGTTCCTTCATGTAAAGAACCACATCACTTTGGAACAGCATTCCGAGAGGTGCATGCCATGTGTTTCCTGAGGAATACAACCTGCAACGCTTCAAAGTCAACGTGAATCGAAACCTACGTGAAACGTGCTCCGCTTCCAGAGCGGGGATTCCCTTCCAGTGCATGTGCCTTTTCAATAAAAAAGGCAAGGTTTGTTTATGAGGGACTATCCAGATTTTAGAATGTAGATATCATTACTTCCTATCATTATTTCTGAATAAAGATCAGAATTATCCAGAAAATTTAGAACCAATACGGAATATTTGACATAAGTTAAATTAGTCAAGATTGAGAAAAAGTACTAGGTGGAGCTCTCTTGTGATGAAATCCATTATAGTCAGTAAACAGTAACGTTGGTTCCCCGCACATGACGTCATCTCAACTGAAAAGATGCGCACCACCTCACCTTTATCGTATTTACACCATGAAAAGAAGTAGTTTCGCTTGTCAAACTTAGTTCGCGTAGCAAGGCCATTAAAAAATTACTAATTTTGAAAACCAAAAAAAGGTGCGTGAGTCCCACATATTTATAAATACCTATTGTGTGGGCGTGGCACCAGAAGTTTGATTGTTAATGGTGACAAATTTCAAATTTTGATAGAATCGACTGGTTCCGTTGTGACGAGACGGAGTTACTCTGGGACTGGAAGTACAGTAGGTACTTTTAACCCTAATAAGATACGGAACTCTACTACCTATTATTAATGAATTTATTAGAAGGTGACTAATTAAATTAATAACTTGATTACTCATTAAAGATAATTAGATATAATCTGACCTATATTTTTAATTCTGGAACTGGCACTATTAGGTACTAGTCTAGCATTAGTATTATCTGTGATAGAGTAAGTACCTACTTGTACCTACCTACATAAATGTTAATGATGTTTTCGTCTAGACTTTCCAATTAATCTCTGGAAAACTAAATTAGTTGCACGACCGATTAGATATTTATGGAGGTGAAAAATCGAAGGCTTTGTGTGTTTTGTAATGATAACGCAGTTCCCGGTGTTGGTGCTGGTGCTTGTAATATTACGTGTTTAGATAATAATAAGCGTTTTGTAATTCTCTGCTAGTAGGTACTTTGACCTTTCGATACCTTTCCAATAATTAATTACCTTCCTTTTCATTGTTATGATTATTATTGTTTTTAACGACAAAAAAGCATCGAAAAAAATTTCAACGAGATTTATTATTATTATTGTTATTAATAATTATTAAACTCACCTTAATATCGACGAGATCAGTCCGCACGAGAAATTCTAATTTTATGAATAAAACGTTTTTTTTTTCAAAACAAAATCTCAAACAAATTATGAATAACCAAACGTAAGAGTAATTTTTTTTCAGCAATAATTATCTACACACCGACTCGCACCTGACCATGATGACAAATTATCCTCGCGCTTTACTATAACTTTACTATAACACACAACTGAACAGGTAAAGTACACAGAAATGAAAGCCAATTAGGTTCCTTATCATACGGGGTCACAGGAGGGGGGGTCGTAGCAAGCTTATCTCGCTCTGTTATTATATACGTATACCTACGTGTGTCACACATGGTGCATAAAGGTCACCCGATAAACTGACAGGTCCGCCAGTTGTTAAGCTGTTTCTCCATTACCTTGCATTACTTTTATCGACACAATTCAATGAATCATATTATTATTATTATTAGAGAACTAGAAATATAGTAATAATGATTCTTACTAGGTATTGTAATAATCAATATTAATGATAATGAATAGGGAGATCATAAATAATTTGAGCTGTGAACGTACCTTTAGCTAATGTGTTAAATTGCGTTAATGTAATAAATCAATTTGAAATGATTCATGGTTTCGTTTCGAGAATTTCATGATTAACTACTACTACCTGTACCCATGATTTAGTTTGAAATGCAAATCCCTGATAAATATAAGCTAGAAATGCTTGTGACAAATACGTACCTACCTATCGCCGGTCACCTAGAGGGATGCAGCAGGACGGGTCACAGCGTCATTAAATGATTCTTTCAGTTGTTGCTTTTCTGATGAATTGAATACAGAGTTACTTCACCTATTTCTAAATAAATAATGTAGGGACCTACCTATTTTTAAATTGCAAGAATATTGCTCTTATTAGTAATAATACATATATGCGTCATATTTTTTTATTTGAAATTTTTTATGTCATAATCACATTTTATATAAATTATGTATAAGTAAAATATTAAGCGCCAAGTTTGTTTTTTGATGAGCTCTTTTTAATTTTACAAAAAGCTTATTTTAGAGATGACCTTGTACACGTTACAAAAATCGAATTTTAGAGCTGCCAGATTTTTTGCAAAAATCACATGTCAAACCTCTGACCAAGTAAAAAAATCGAGCTAAACTGAGCTTTGCAAAAATCGAATTTTCGTAGCTGACCGTACCTACTTTTTTTATTTCTTTTATGGATTTTTTTTCAATTTTCATACGGGGCCTTGCCTTGACAAAAAAAAATAAAATCTAGCTGACCGGACTTTGCAAAAACTCGAATTCTCGAGCTGACCAGACGTTTAAATGGAATTTTAGACCTGACCGGACTTTGATTAGTCGCACGTTACGAAAAAAAATCGAGCTCACCGGAATTTGAAAAAATTGATTTTTAGAGCTGACCAAGTCTTGAAAAAATCGAATTTTCTAGATGGCCGGTCTTTGCAAAAAGTGATTTTTGTTGCAGGGTCCGGTCAGTCCGAAAATTTGAGCTTGTTTTTATTTGTAAAACTGGACCTCGCCAAAAAATTCGAACTGACCGGATCTTGTCAAAAATCGTATTTTAGAGCTGACCAAACATTGTCAAATGATACTTCAAAAACTTCAAAAAAGGGACTTAAAAACAATCGAACTGACCGGAATTTTTTAAAAAGCTAATTTTCGAGCTGACCTTACTTTACAAAAGTCGAATTTTGGAGCTGACCCGACTGCAAAATCGAATTTTTGGAGCTAACCTGACTCTTTTATTGATTTTCTAATTTTTTTTTATTGTCAAACGAGTCCTTGCCAAAAAATCAAATGGGGGCTGACCAGACTTTGCAAAAATTTAATTTTAGAGCTTACAAAACTTTGACATGTCGGACATTGCAAAAAAATCGAGCTGGAATCTGAAAAAATCGATTATTCGAGCTGACCGGCCTTTGCAAAAAACCATTTTTTGACAAGATCCGGTCAGCTCGAAAATTCGCTTTTTGCAATATGCGGTCAGTTCGAAAATTTGAGCTTGATTTTTATTGTAAAACTGGACCTTGCCTAAAAAATTCGAACTGACGACCGGATGTTATCAAAAATCGAGTTTTGAAGTTGACCAAACATTGTCAAATGGCACTTAAAATGGTAAAAAAAATCGGTCTAACCGGAATTTTGCAAAAAGTTAATTTTCGAGCTGACCTTACTTCACAAAAGTCGATTTTTGGAGCTGGTCAGATTTTACAAAAGTCGAATTTGGAGCTGATCCGGCTGCAAAAATCGAAATTTCGGAGCTGACTCTCTTTTATTAATTTTCTGGATTTTTTTTATTGTCAAGCGAATCCTTGCGAAAAAATAAAACCGTGTTAAACAGAATTAAAAAAAAAATTAATTTCGTGTTGATCAGACTTTTTCAAAAATTTAATTTTAGAGCTGACCGGACTTTGACTATAGCACATTTACAAAAAAGTTGAGCTGACCGGAATTAAAAAAAAAAATTTTGAGATGACCGGGTGTTTAAAAATTCAATTTTTAAGTTGCCGTCCTTTGCAAGAAGCGAATTTTAAAGCAGGCCGAACTTTGGATAAAATCGAAAATTAAATTTTACGCCTGCCCGAATTTACAAAAAAAAAAGACTTGACCGGACTTTGAATGGTTTTTCGAGCTGACCACGGACTTTGTCAAACGGGACCTTGCCAAAAAAAATGAGCTGACCGAGTTTTGCAAAAATTGAATATTCGAAGCTACCCGGACTTTGCAAAAGTCGAATTTTCTAGCTGACATTTCTTTGCCTAACAGGGTTTTATTAAAAAAAACTCGATCTGACCGGACGTTTAAAAAATCAAATTTTCGAGCTGACCGTATACCTTGTCTTGTGTAGAATCTCCACCTCACTAACTTTGCAATTCACGAGCAGCCACTGGATTCTCTTCGCGAAATTTGATCAGAAATTGATTCACTTATTGATGCCGCCCAATAAAGAATTCGCCAAATTAACTGTTTGCCTCAGCGCTTTTCTCATATATCCATTGATCGTTTCTATGACGGTTCAGAAATTATGTTCTATTTTAGTCGAAATTGCTGTAATTTTATTCAACTTTCGACTAAAGGGTTTTTTTAAAGTAATATTAACTCAATTTTTTTCCAAAATTAGCCACATTAGCCACAAGACAAGCAATATAACATCATATTGACGTCGTTCGAAAAAAGCGAAAAAAGAAGAAATTTTCGATATATTTTTTTTAATGTGACAAAGTCCCGGTTTTCTTGATTGAAAAAATACCGCGAACACGGGGAAACGATATAAATATGATTATCGGTCACCAAGAGGGATGCGACAGGACGTGTCACAGCGTCATAATACCTAATTGTTTAAGCGAAATTTGATCGGAACTAGATTTTGAGAGGGTTAAAAATCTAAGCGATTGTAAAGAAAAATTTTAAGGGCAGGTTATTAATAAAAAATTAAACAAGTATCCAAGAAATAAACAAACAACTTCTAACACTGGCCTGGCCTGTATCGTTTGAAGCGGGAGCGTTATTCAGGAAAATCGATTACGCCGCGCATGAATCCTGTACTCTGCTCCAATAACCCAGTCTTCATCGCGTATCCTACATCGCAAAACCATGATCCTCTCATATCCTCGCCCAAATATAACTATCAATTGACTCGATGGAGAACCAAAACCAAGAAAACCGACCGGTTGTGGCACTCTCGGCCGACAACACCGCCTTGTACTTGACCATTGTCAAGATAGTGATAACAATTTTGTTCGTATTCCCCTTGGCTCATTACTCTTTCTACAGGAAGGGTGAGATCCCCCCGATCGACCAACCGAACACTACAACAATAATTGAAGATGCAAATATTTCAAGCGGTGATCAACAGGAGGGACAGCAAATTGAGAAACCAGTCAAGGTGAGGAAAATCGTGATAGTGAAACGACCGTCATGTCCTCTCGCGTATCTACAAGTGATTCTGATGGAGATCTGCGATGAGCTTCAGGTGAAGAGAATGATGTGTTTACCTGAAGATGTTAACAATGAAGAGAAACATCAAATCCCGAAAACTCTACCAAGGAATAATACTACAGGTAGGAATAATTCTTGAAATATTTATTGATATTTATATGTTTATTATTCAGCAATTGAAGCAAGAAGCGCAGTGGTGGGCTACCTCTCGGGAGGACTGCTGGTAGCATCTTTGGGGGCGGCGTTGTTGGATGTATATCGAGCCAGACGGGCACGTGCCACGGTGAGGGAAAAAGCCCCATTGCAGAGGAAGTGCTCGCTCGCCGATCTGACGGTCTTGAAGCACCACCGGAAGGAACTGACCAATTCGAGGAGGGACCAGCAACAAGCCCTGGACGCTCACCAGGGTAGGCCGACGGTCTGCAGGCCGCCTCTCAGGGTCGACTAGAAGGTATACAATTGACGATGAAGTAGAATCGACTGCCTGCGCTGCCCCTGAAACAGCCGAAACTGAGGAATTTGTACAATGTGGTGATAAAGTTCCACATAATATTCATAACTTTGTTATTTACCTTTTTTTCCAAAATCTGGAAACAGGTCAATTTTGTTTGTAAAAGGGGCATTGATGAACTTTTTTTTCAAATCACATTTATTTTTTGAACTGCTGTGACGTTATCATATATTTTTTTCATAGCAGCTCCTATTTTTTTGTCAAGAAGGATTCTCCACTTCTGCGAGAATACAACATACAACGATATACAGGGTGATTGATTGAAACGCCACATTAGAAAAAATTTGACTTCCAAATGATCTAGGAATCTGAAATTTGGAACTTAGGCAACATACCTAATAACCAGTCAAAATGAAATATTACCAAGATGGCAGCACATTTAAAAATGGCAAAAGCAATGGCCATCTTTGTTTTTTTAAATGGGACACCCCATATATTATAGCATTTTCAGATTGTCTGAGAAAATATAATAACAATGGTGTTTATAGTTGCATTTTAAATTGAGTAGGCTATGAGTTATAAACAAGTGAAAATCGCAATTTTCCAACTTTAAACCCATTTACCACGAAAACGGCCCATAATATCAAAAAACGGCTTACATGTCCCTATCTTAACTTTTTATCTGGTATCCTACTGTATAGTTTAAATGTTTATACAGGGTGATGAAAAATCTGATAATTTTCACCACCTTGTATAAACATTTCAACTGCGTAATTGGATGCCTTATAAAAAGTTAAGATAGGAACATGTAAGCCGTTTTTTGATATTATAGGCCGTTTTTATGGTAAATGGGTTTAAAGTTGGAAAATTGCGATTTTCACTTGTTTATAACTCATAGCCTACTCAATTTAAAATGCAACTATAAACATCATTGTTATTACATTTTCTCAGACAATCTGAAAATGCAATAATATATGGGGTGTCCCATTTAAAAAAACAAAGATGGCCATTGCTTTTGCCATTTTTAAATGTGCCGCCATCTTGGTAATATTTCATTTTGACTCGTTATTAGGTGTGTTGCCTAAGTTCCAAATTTAAGATTCCTAGGTCATTTTTTAATAATAATAATAATAATAATAATATTTATTGTCCATCAAAAGTTTACAGAGTAATACCATTTGATCTATGCAATATCTATATATCCTACAGAACAATAAACAGTAGTAAGTAGTATATGTGTTCACTGTATTTTTCTTTTAAAGGTACAGATAACTGGAACAACGGTAAAAGAAAATTACTTGTGCACCGCTGTCCCAGCATCTGCAGCATTTGGAAGTCTATTTTTTTCTAATGTGGCGTTTCAATCAATCACCACATACTAATGGTTTAAAACCATTCTCTGACAAGATATAGGGTGTTTTGTTAGAAAAACATAAGTTTAATAAGAAAAATAAGAAAAATAAGTTTAGAAACGAATACAATGACAGTTTATTGAAAAGTGAATATTGAAAAAATAATAAAATTGAAAAAAAAAACTGTCCAGCACGAATGTAAAAACTTTGCATTACACGCTGAATAACATCCGGAGCGATATTTTCCGTTTCTATGCGAATTCGATGCTGTAGATCTTCTAAATTATTGGGCCTATTGATGTAAACCCTTGAGTTTAAATACCCCGCGAGAAAAATCTAACGGTGTCAAGTCGGGGTGAGCGCGGAGGCCATTCTATCGCTCCTAGCCGCCCCGTCCACCTGCCAGGAAATACGCACGTTGTAGATAAATAGGGCTAACATTAACACCAAAATGAGAAGGAGCTCCATCCTGTTGAAACCAGTTTCTTTCATGGGCATATTGTAATTCGCAATGTTAGGAAAAGCAAGTGCTAAGCTAAGGATGGAAGGAGTTCTTCTCACAAAAATGTAAATACCGCTCAGCAGTCAAATTTTCATAAAAAAAAATAGGGCCCATCTTCGTTTAATTCATGGATCGTTCATCATGGATGATGTGTTTATCTGAAGACGTTAACAATGAAGAGAATCATAAAATCCCGAAAACTTTACCAAGAAATAATACAACAGGTATAGGAATAATTCTTGAAATATCAATTGATTTTTTATATGTTTATTATTCAGCAATTGAAGCAAGAAGTGCAGTGGTGGGCTACCTCTCGGGAGGACTGCTGGTAGCATTAATAAAACTGACATGTTTCGAGATTTTGAAAAAAATGGTAGATAACAAAGTTATGAATATTATGCGGAACTTTATCACCACTGTATATAAAAATTTTTGTCTCAGGGGACAGTAGTTATAGTCGACTGTAGTATAGCTTCTAGCCTGCCGCATTCTAGTGCTAGTTCCATTTTTATTACCTAAACACTTATAGTTAAGTTAGTATAGAATAATTATTAATAACACTTAAATTTTGGATTAAATTTCCCATCGTTATGTATGACTATTTTAGCCAGTTGCGTTTACGGCTTAGCCAGCCCCGTAGAAAAACAAGTTAGAACCGTACCAGAACTAAAACTTGTTCTGCTTTAAGATAATATTTACATATTACTTAGTTCCAGTGACGAGTCGACGCTGTTCCTTTACGATGAGTGCACCATTGGAAGGAGTCAGTCTCTCCAGGCAAAGTTCCCTAGTTGAAGCGTCCGTCGGAGGGGGCAGAAGAGGCTCAGTGGTGTGCAGGCGAGGTTCAGTGACGGCTTGTGATTCCCCGGAGATTCCTAGGGCGCGTCGAAGTTCCAGATTACTGACTAGACATTAACTTTTCCCATTATTTCCATGACATTAATATTTTGTGTGAAATAAAATTTTTCGTGTGTGTTCATTTTGACAAGTATACCAGGGTGCTTCGCTAATAGTTTAGTTAGAAATATCAAAAGTCTATTTATTAAATAAGAACACCCTGTACCTATATAACTTTCTTTGGCAAAGTGAAGATAGACAAAATGTTTTGATTGATTAAAGAGGGTTTGTAAAAAAAAATGCAACACGAGCTGAAAGGATTAGGCATAGGTATTAACCAATTTAATGAAAAAAATAATGTTTTGGTAAAATTTTGAAAGTAGGTAAGTAGTAAGTATACCTACCCTTTTTCTGTCTTCTCCGAGTCTTGCGATTATTGTCGATGTAGTTTTAACCTTTACTTGTATTGTAATTAATTGAAAATTCTAGAAAAGTCTCTATCTGAAGCCTGTAAGCTAAATCGACAATAATAAATATTCCTTTAAATTAGATGTATGAAAAATCATATCTTATTGCATTCCCATTTCAGTCTTGATTTCAATGTAGTTCCAAAAAAATTATAAAGTGCGAGAGATTATTAAATCGTTCAGTGAAGCACAACGCTCTATAGTTATCTTTAAATAACTTATTGTCATCAACAGATAGAAATGATTGAAAAATAGAGATTACTCGGTATAACAACTTTTTTCAACAAAAAAGGGGGAAAAGTTGCTAATCTTTGAGAAGTCACAGCTGAATCATGCCCAATTTTATAGCTTACCAACATTATTTGACACTTTTAAGATATACTTAAAATAAATAATAAGTAAGTATAATCGGTATAATTTGTGATAATAATACGTGAAATACAGTAAGTTGTCTCTAACTTTTTCACTTTATTCATGCAGATACTTCGACTTATTTTTGTGCATTTATTAAAAATATTCAACATTACAATAATTGGGTTTTTGTTGGCCTGAAAATGGTAGGAGCCACTCTTATTGAAGACTGTCCAGGCATCTAGTGGCGGATAGTGTTTATAAATCAAGTCAAATATAGAAATCTGTAAAATTCCCGTCGAGCTGAGCTGCGCGATACTACCTACCACGGAGTAAACAAAAGGTGAGGAACAGCATAACTCGTACTGTTACTGGTGCACTAGAGACTATTGTAAGTTCCGTTATTTATGTGTAAATTTACTGTTTGGGTTGTATACATATTTTAGACATTTATAATAGTAGGTATATTATTATATGAGCGATTATAAAGCCATTATTCACGAGATGATCATAATGCAACGAGCTTTAGCGAGTCATCATCAAGTGAATAATGGCCATAATCGCGAATGTAATACTATGCTGTTTCTACTCTTCAATATAAAAAAACAAATTTTAATCAAAATATTTTTTTTTATTTTACTGCTTGGAACAACATCTAGTACCGAGTACCGATTGCGCACGCGTGGACTCTGAGAAATGTCAGTTATTGTTCCTATTTACAACTTTGCTCTGCTTATCCCTACACTACCTCTGATATACTGTCCTTCCACCCCCCATCCCTACCTGCAGTCTGATATTAAAACACCTAAAACTCAAAGCCTTGATCCATCCTTATCATAGAGATGGAACTATGCCTCGATCGAGAACTGATTTCTTTTGTGTCTCTGCGCGTCTCGACCCTCACTGTTCCCGGCGTTATGCTGACTTGCTGTGTGTTTTAAAAATTTTTACTGTTTGTCTTTATGTTTGTTTTTATAATTTCTGTAATGACGCTGTTGTACTGAGCAATGACTGTTGTAATTCAAGTACAATAAAGAAATTTGTAATTGTAATTGTAATTGTATCAACTTCATAGCTTTTGATTGGTACACGAGCGGGTTAGGTATTATGAATTGCTCGTATAGCTGATGTGATTGGACAAGAGCCGGGTATTATGAACTATAATTCAAAACCCACGAATAATAATAACATTCTAATTCATCCAAAAAGCTCTAATAATTGGAAGAGTAGAAAAAAATAACATTTCAAATAAAAAATAATTCTTAATCTATTTCAGTGATATAATAACAATAAAGTTTAAGCGATTGCTAAGATTGCTTAAAATGATAATTATTGTGGGCTTTTGGGTTTTGCGAATTGAGTACCTATACAGGGTAGCTGTTAAGTGTGGAATCAAGGCTCTGTTGCCAGAATGGTTCAACGTATCGCGTGACAATCTTCACATATGTTTTGTCACAAAAAAAATATTTTTTTTTCGAATAATTTTACGATATACGGCCGCCATTTGTGATACATATCATTCGTAAGGTCTTTTCATTCTCTATGCAAAAATGATATTGTTTTTAAATTTATTGCCAAAATTAACATTAAAAATAGATTAAAATAATCTGATTTGGGAAATTCGCTACAAAGTACTAACATGTCCACTACGAATTTAATAAGAAATACCGTTTAATTTTTGATGTTATAAAGAATAAAACCAATAATCTTAGTGTTATAAAAGCCACTTAGAATAAACAGAAATTTATTCTTCAATCTTTTTTTGTCATAAAATGTTTGCAAATTTTTATTTTTTCTAATAAAAAAAAAACTATTTTTTACAGAAAATGAAGAGACCTTTCGAATGATGTATCACATGACCTATCTTCTCATTAAATAAATAACAAAATGATGGCCGTGTCGTCCAAATCATTCAGCAAAAAAATTCTGTTTTTGTGTCAAAAGGTGTGAAAGACTGTCACCAGATTTAACCTCTGAACTTTTCAGAGCGGTATGTCAAACCGCTCTGGCAACAGAGCCTTGGTTTCATACTAAACAGCTAGCCGGTATAATAACTCACCATCACCAGTTGACGTAATAAGGGTTGGTAGTCAGTATCATACCTTCTATTCATAAAAATTATTGAGATTCTATCCTACTTTTTTAATTATTGACGTATTGCTGAAGTTGTGAAATATGGCTGTATAACAATTAGATCATTTCGTTATATTATTGCTTGGTCAACTAATAATAGTCGATAGAGAAAAATACTTACATCTGAGCGAAAGATTAACTCACCATAATATGACGTCACTGGGCAGTTTTAACGTAACTTAATTTGTTATTTTGTTTACTCCGTGGTCAAGATCTCTCCTCTCTTATTATGTCACTTGGCAAAGTCATATTTTATAAGCTAACGCTATAGCGCCGAGAAATGTAGAGCTAATGGATTTAATAAATCTACATTTATATATATAACTTAAAATTTTAAAAGGAAACACATAAAAATGACCAAATAAACTATCCGCCGTATTTTAAATCAGTGTTTAGTTCACATCATGACAAAAAGTACGTTGTATGTAAGCTTTAAATTTACCATTACTGGCATTACTCAACAAACAAATTTGGCAGCACATGAAAACTTCTAATGCGCATGTTAAGTTATCGGTGCTTTAGGGAGGATGTTTTCAATAATTTATTCTAACCTACAAATCGATAAATGTCACTTGCATAAAAAATACAAATCAAATCAAAATAATTATTTTTAGCTTTAGCTTGTAATTTGTAATATAACTTGAAAGAATGGGAATAAAGTAAGGTAACAACTATTCATTTATTATCGTAATAATTAATAATTCTGAATTAAAATGTTAATGGCAAGCAGTCCAATAATTAGTCCGCCATCAAAGTGAAACCTGTAAGATATCTTTAATTATTTTAAAAGGGAGACTCAGCTTTATTTTTGCATCATAGATTGATTTCATCATAATTCAAGTTTGATCAATGTTTATTGTTTTCTAACCGTTCTTTCAGAGTAAACGAGTAAATATTCAAAACTTCAATCGAAATTATATTCAAATAACTAATAATAATAATCTGACCCAATCCGAAGATGGTTTTAGTGAAAGAATATCGGATATGCATGCCTATAACTGTGGAAGAGGTAAGAGAAGGGGGATTAAAAGGTGTTCTTCTTCCCTGACACGGTCACTTGATGTTTGCAGTATCAGATAGGACAGTTGTACATGATAGCGAGGCACAGTCTGGAGCAGTCTGGTGATGGTGAGGGCGTTGAGGTGGTCGAGAATAAGGAATGCTTCGACGAGAAAAGGGGCAAGGGGCAATTCACAGAGAAAAGGATCCACTTATCTAGGTCGGTATTCTCTTCATGGCATGTTTAACATACTGTATTTAAGGCATTTTAATGGCATATATTTCAGGATTCAGGGGTGTCAATTTGCTTAACAGAGTATAGTCCATTATACTTACCTTGTTGCCAACTGCTGCGAGTTCAACATCCTTTTTATTGCAAGCTAATGACACACCTGACCCTGTTTTTTTTTTTTTTTTTTTTTTGAAAAAGGAGTGTAAATCCATTATGGATACCCATGCATTGGGTTATGTGGGAGTCCCACCCACTAAAACCCCCTCCTTTCGAGGGCCGTCTGATTCTTGGTCACCGGAAGCACCTCAGCCTCATGGGCTTATTGTGCACCTGACCCTGTTAAAGAAGCCAGTCGTGCCAGAACTGACTGTGTATGTTGAGACATGATGAAGGCCTCAAACAAGGCTCTTGAACCAATAAATAATAATGAACTGGTTGACAATTATTTTATTATTGTGTTTTTTCAGTCGTCTTCCCTACTGGATCCAATCGTTCTTACCAAAAGTATTCTACGTCACAGAGAAAGCCTGGAACTACTACCCCATGACTTTTACCGAGTACACTGTAAGATTGAAACTTGATACTTTATTGATAAAAACAATTGAAATTAATAATTTTCAGTGCTCATTCGTTCCCAGATTCAATATATCCATACAGACGAAGTACGAGAACAATAACGGCTGTAATGAAAATGTAAGTTAAATTTATAAATAGAGCAGTGACAATAATAATATTATTAATAATTGTTATTGTAGTGTCTAGAGCTTCCAGAAAGTGAACTGGACGAACGAATAGTGGAGCATATCGACATAGCGTACGACGAGCTGAGCCCCAAACATTACAAAGAAGAGGAGGATCTGAGATTCTTTAAATCAAAGAAGACCCAACGGGGGCCTCTGGTTGAAGGCTGGAGGACCAATCACGTCCCAATCATGTGTTCTTATAAAGTCGTTAGAGCGTCGTTTGAGATGTTCGGGTTACAGACCAAAGTTGAGGAGTACTTACACTATGTAAGCTGTTTAATTCACTGATTAGTGGTTACATTAGAAAATCGATGCCATTTTATTAAAACATCAAGTCGATTTTTTCCTGCTTCTAATTATTGATTATTGAGTCTGCTAGATTCTTGAGGGAATTTAGCAAGGAGACTCACCAGAAGCTGTAATCTTACTTAATATTATATTATGCAACATCATAAAAAGTAGTACCTAATAATTTAATTATTTGCATTTACAGTGTATTAGAGAGATTTTATTGCTGGGACACAAGCAAGCATTTGCCTGGATCGATGAGTGGATTAATATGTCGATGGAGGATGTTCGGGAATACGAGAGTAGCCTAAATAAGAAAACTAATACTCTGCTGAATAAAGCTGAAGATGGTGAAGAAGCCGGACAATCAAATCCGGGAACTCCTGTACCTTCCCTCCCTAATACTCCTTCTGCTACTGATGAGCCTAAAAGAGGATATTTTTCATGGTTTTAAATATTTAAATAACAAGTTAATGTAATAAATAAATTTAGTAAATTGGTGTTAGATTATTGTTTGTTTTATTGAGCATGTTATGTCTTTAAGTTAAGAACGAAATAGTTTTCATGTTAAGGAAATTATTTGTTGCCTATGGTCATAGTATTTTTATGTATGCTTCTTAATATTACTTGCATTATTAGGCCATAATGTCCTATAAACAGAGATATGGTTAGCCATCCTATGTTGAGTTGAATACCTGTGATCCCTTTTATTTGAATGAAACAATTAGTTCGAAATAACCCAATAGATGACAGCAGGAGCTACATCGATTCTGGGTGCCGGTAATGTAGAAGTACATTCACGAATTTGGATTCTGAATATTATACCAGACCTATAGAATCTGTTGCAAGATTTTAATTGGTTTATTTTTACAGTCTTGGAGGATTTCGCAGTAATACTTAGATGGCTTTTATTTGCGTATTTATTTACAAAGGATTCTCAAAGTATTGAAGGTACCTGTACTACCGGTATTGGTAAGCATCAGTGATAGTACCCTGTTTTATATTGTGAATTTAGTGACATCTAGTTTTCAATTTATTATCAAAAAAAGGTTGATAAGAATTTGAGTAGATGACGCTTACTTAAAAAATTCAATATTTCAGGCAATTATTCTAACTTACCTTATATTTGAAAGTTTCAAAATTAAGGAACCTGTATTACCAACACTAACGCTAAGCCTTAGTGTCGGTAATACAGGTTCCCTATGTATCATTTCATTGAAGAGCTATCTCTTGATGAGAAGTTAGAAACTGTCTCACTATCAACTGAATAAACAGACTGAGACCTCAAGTTCGTAATAAATTTACAGTAACATTTTGCGTTAGTACTACTACCCGCGACCGAGATGACTCCCTCGGTCTTCCCTGAAAATTTCCCACCAATATTTAAATTCAAATATGATACTTTTTATTACTTTATTACTGATACAACAAAGTTTGAATCACTCACCTCTTCATAAAAACCAAGGATAAACTATTTATGTTCAAAAAAGAAGACAATCATTTAATCTTAAAAAGTTTTTAATGATATATTTATCAATAATACAATAACAACCATTTAATCAATAATATACCTACCTATTATTGGTTCATCAAGGTGTGATAGCAATTCTGTATTCTGTCCCGTATTTTCTGCAACCATAGCTACCTCTGAGCGCATTTTTTACCTAGAATTTCCCAGTAATAGATACCTTTAAGTTACCTTTAGGCACCGTGAACAAGTATGGCAACTCCTCTTTTTATTGTTAAAACACCCTCTAACTCCTTAGAAAGTTTACCATTTATAGGTAGTAATAAATAAGCTGCAATAACAAATAATTGTTTTTTTTTTATAACTGTTTTTTTTATAATTGTTTTTATAACTGTTGTAATTGTTTTATGTGTAAATGTTTTATAACTGTTTTTTTTATAACTTTTTTTTATAATTGGTTTTTTTTAATAAAAAATAATTGTTTTTTTTTTTTAGACGAGGCTACTGTTATACCCACCTATCTAGTCAGATTGTTCGGTCGACCAGGCCGCGGTAAAAATGGTAAAATGAAGTCGTATTGATCAGCTGAGAGGCTGTTTTGGTATGTATTATTTTAACAAATTTTAAACAGGGTGTCCCTTATTGTTTCAGAGTTCACTATGTCTATGTCGTAAACGCTAAGAGATACAGGGTAGGTTAAATAAATTATAGAAAAGGCGCCCTATTTTGTGGCCATCTCGAATCCGACAAGACTTTTTCCGACAATATCTTTTTTATTATTAGAAATTATACAGGGTTATTCACGGTATACGCCACGGAAGTTTATGGCCGTGTCTCTGGATTTTAGGATCTTTTTATTTTTGGAGTGGATAGAGACCCGGCAGAGGTACATTTTAAAATTATATTCATAATGGACAGGCTGTCCCAAAAGCATGAAACATATCAAAGTTGTGTTTTTTTAAATGGAATGCTCCTATGTTATGGCATTTTTAGGTTGTCTGAGAAGAGAAAATAAGATTGGCTTTTACAGTTGGTGTTTAAATTCAGAAGTTTTTGAGTTATAAACAAGTAAAAATCGTCATTTTTCAAGTTCAAGGCCCTGTACAACGAAAACGGTTCAAGATAGAGAAAAACGGCTTACATGTCCCTATTTTAACTTTTCATGTACTATCCTATGGTATAGAAACATTTGTACTTTCTTCGATTTTTTTATTTGGCGACGCGTGGAGAAATCTCAGAATTTTTCAAATTTTTTATCACCCTGTATAAACATTTCATCTACATCATAGAATAGTACATGAAAAGTTAAAATAGGGACATGTAAGCCGTTTTTCTCTATCTTCAGCCGTTTTCGTTGTACAGGGCCTTGAACTTGAAAAATGACGATTTTCACTTGTTTATAACTCAAAAACTTCTGAATTTAAACACCAACTGTGAAAGCCAATCTTATTTTCTCTTCTCAGACAATCTAAAAATGCAATAACATAGGAGCATTCCGTTTAAAAAAACATAACTTTGATATGTTTCATGCTTTTGGGACACCCTGTACATTATGAATATAATTTTAAAACGTACCTCTGCCGGGTCTCTATCCACTCCAAAAATAAAAAGATCCTAAAATCCAGAGACACGGCCATAAACTTCCGTGGCGTATACCGTGTATAACCCTGTATAAAAAAAAAATTGTAGGTTTACATCAGTAGTTAGAGCTATCCATCTGGCATTTCAAAAATTTCCAAAGCCGACTGGATCCCAGAGCTTTCATAGTCAACTTTCGTTTTACTTATGGCCGCCATATTGGTTTTTTATGTCGTTCGGTAAAACAAAAGTCATGGAAACCAAAAACTAATAAACATTCAAAAAAAATTTACAATTTTTTTTTCTTTTTTTTCGAAAAAAAAACATTTGTTTCACCGAATTACGTCAACATGAATTCATATTATTTTGCCTTTATGGTTAAAAAAAATTTCTATGATATTCAGTATAAGTTTTTTATACAAGCTGTCCGTTTTTCGAGGCTAACCATTGGTATTTCGCTTATCAGTAGAGATACGGGGTCGCTTAAATTTGGACAAAGTTGCGTATTTTTATGCCGAGTAATAATGTGAAAAAAATTCAGAATATTTTCAGTCGGTGCTGAAATATCCTGAAAAAACTGAAATATCGAGATTTCTAATTTTTGCCATATCTTTCTTATTTTTGGACATTAATAAATAATTTTCTGTAGGCATAGGTACATAAACCGTTAAGAGCTATCCATTCGACATTTCAAAAACTTTCAAAGCCAACTAGATCCTAGAGTATTCATAGTCAACTTTTGTTTTTCTTATGGCCGCCATATTGGATTTTCGTTTCATTCTGTATTAAAAAAATTAAGGAAACCAAAAATCTATCACATCCAAAAAAATTTTTTTCAAAATTTTATTCTCCGTTTTCAAAAAAAAAAAAGTTTCATCACCGAACGTCATGTGACATCGCAATAATATGACGTGACATTGCTTGAATTATGGTTATTTATGACGTTCGGTTCAACAAAGGCTATTTTTTTCGAAAAAAGAAGAATAAAATTTAGAAGTTTTTTTTTGAATGCGAAATATTTCTGGTTTTTAAATAAAGTTCAATCATGAAGCTGCACTTTCTTCACCACCTTACAAGTATATGTCGAAGGAGTCTCTTCCTCTTGTCTTTTCTTCTCAAAGATTTTTTTGTCGTCTGTTGTACCTACTACAAGCCCATCAGCTCTTCATGACCATGCTTGTGGTTAAGTTTTGATCCGGTGACAAAGAAAAAATCATTCATATCAGAAATTTGTTAGCGAAAAACTACACTTTGTCTGCAATTCTCATGAAATTATCGAGACGAAGGCGAACCATATTGCGTCGTTCTACGAAGAAAGAGAACTTAGTCGTGTCAAGGTATAATGTCAAATCAGCAAGGTATATTCAGAGCGCGCATGTTTCTCTGGTTGCCTACTAAATCATTAAAATTATAGGTCACTAAACCTATCGGACACCAGGTAAGATAAATAAATATAAGGTTTCAAGCTTTCGCATAGTATGTGTAGTGTGTTCCTGACTGATGTGACATGCTGATGAGTCCAAATATGGACTAAAGGGTACCATCCATGTCTTCAGTTTCACCTCGCATACTGTGTGAAAGTTTTCTAATTCGTTCTGTAAAAGGAATCTATAATGGCAATTGAATTAGAACCTAAATCCCAAGCAAATCTCATATAGGTACATATTTATATGTTATAATAAACTGCTCAACAAATGAAACGTTACATGACCAAATTTGCCCTAACTTTGGCACTGATAAAATTTGGATTGTTTCGAGCAATTCAATTTTTGTTTCGAGGGTTCACTAGTTCAATCCCTTGTTTTTCAGTCCGTATGTCGTATGTTTGCAAGAACTTGGTACTTCACACAAAGTTTATATAGGGTGGTAAATAAAACAGTTCAAAATCTCAGAAAACTCAGCTTGCTCCCATTTGATCAAAGATTTTTCTTTTTAAATTTCAACACAAAGATCATGAAGATGGACCTCATATCTCGAAACGGTTTTCGAATTTTCTGATTATTTCTTTTATTTACAGTGTGATCTCAAAATAACTACTTTTTGGTGTGGCAATGATAACTTTGTTACCCGTGACCCGATTTTCAAAATGTAGGGCTCATTTTAAAGCTAAAGCTTCAAGCAAGAACACACAAGATTGATAATCGACTAAGGACAAAAATTGAAAATACAGGGTTGTATTAAAACTAACCCAAATCTGAATGGCTTCCGAAATCTGGTATTAAGGAAAATTTGAAATAAAGTTAAGTTGCTTTCAAACAAACCATTCATTCTGAATACTTCAAGATGTTCTTCGTTTGCATATGAGTTAAGAATTGTTGACATAAGAACAAAATTACAACTTCGTGTTTTCGAATGAGGTAGCCGCTTTTTTATTATTAGGCTTATTGTTTATCATATGGATGTCACTATTATTGATTGTTGTTTGACGACTGATAAAACTGTTTTATTTATTGTAATAATGAATTGACCACCCTTGTATCTCCGGATATAAATCCGCTTGAGCATGTTTGGAGCAGAATGAAAAAAAAATCCTAAAGAAAGGGAAGGACAAATGGATAATTTGGTGACAGCTATACAGGAAGAATGGGAAGCTACTCCCCAGCAGTTTTTACATCACCTGGTGGAGGGAATGCCAAGAAGAGTTACGGCAGTTATAAAAGAGGCAGGGGAGGTCCGACAAAATATTGGTATTTGGATACTCCCCTTTTTTTTGGAATGCCACAGTTTTGTGTACATAAATAATAAAACATTTTAATGGTCACCTCTTAACCTTTTTTTATCTGAACTTTCTTTACGATATGCCAGGCTCAATTATTGCTGAGTGAATTAACAAGCCATCTCACAACAATCTCAGCTGAATCGACAATATAAAACAGTTTTATCAGCCGTCAAACAACAATCAATAATAGTGACATCCATATGATAAACAATAAGCCTTATAATAATAATAAAGGGACTACCTCATTCGAAAACAGGAAGTTGTAATTTTGTTCTTATGTCAACAATTTTTAACTCATGCAAGCGAAGAACATCTTGAAGTATTCACAATGAATGGTTCCTTTGAGTTTTAATACAACCCTGTGTTTTCAATTTTTGTCCTTAGTCGATTATCAATCTTGCGTGTTCTTGTTTGAAGCTTAAGCTTTAAAATGAGCCCTACATTTTGAAAATCGGATCACGAATAACAAAGTTATCATTGCCACACCAAAAAGTAGTTATTTTGAGATCACCCTGTAAATAAAAGAAATAATCGGAAAATTCGAAAACCGTTTCGAGATATGAGGTCCATCTTCATGGTCTTTGTGTTGAAATTTAAAAAGAAAAATCTTTCATCAAATGGGAGCAAGCTGAGTTTTCTGAGATTTTGAACTGTTTTATTTACCACCCTATATAAACTTTGTGTGAAGTACCAAGTTCTTGCAAACATACGGACTGAAAAACAAGGGATTGAACTAGTGAACCCTCGAAACAAAAATTGAATTGCTCGAAACAATCCAAATTTTATCAGTGCCAAAGTTAGGGCAAATTTGGTCATGTAACGTTTCATTTGTTGAGCAGTTTATAAGTGGTTCAAGAATACATAATATAATGCTATTATCACGATCAGGGAGGTATCACATCCGTTATCACATTGCACTGAAAATCAAAAAGTAAAATGTCGACATGTTTCGACCTATTGAGCTCATCTTCAAGACTCTACAAAACAGATTATTCATAAAACTTGAGCATATTACATCACATTAATATCCTTCAAACAATGGTGGTAAAATGTTTTCTTATTAATTTGTTATTCCCTCTTTTACGTTTGCTCCTCCATAGTGTACTGTCCGCCTCCAGCCTGCACCTTTTCATAAAATATGAGATCAAATGCTATTTTGGTGGAATATGAGTTTATACATATATTAAATTGCATTTATTATACTTCGCTTACTTGGGCTTATAATATGATTATTTTACATTTCTCTGAGGTAGATAATGTGTCCTTCTAGCAACCCAAAGCAAGCGAAGTATAATAAATGAAATTTAATATATAAACTCATATTCCATCACATTTGATCGCATAGATTTGATAAAAAGGTGCAGGCTGGAGGTGGATAGCACACGATGGAGAAGCGTATACAAGAAAGAGGGAATAACAAATTTGTAACAATACAGGGTGTCCCATAATATGTGGGCAATCTCCCGGATTTGGGTATATTTCGTAAAAATAAATGAAAAAATAGCTATAAAATTATTTCCTCAGAGACACCCCTACAAAGATATTAGCTGTTGAAGTTGAGGGTTGAAAATCAATTTTTTGCAATAACTTTTTTATTTCTTGACCGATTTTGATAATTTTTGGTTTTATTTTGTATTATTTGGGACTGTTTAGAATAGTGTTTCATAAAATTTGGTAGCACATACATAGACCTCGGGATGGCATAACCTCCTCATTCACTTGAAAGAAAACAATAAAAATAATAATTTTACAGTTTTTTAAGGTTAATTTTCTTTTTATTTGACATTTTTTACATAAAAAATGTATCTTTATTTATTTCGATAGAGCGAACCGTTATCGAGATAAACGTCCTTCTAATAGGTGATGCGTCGCAGGAACTTTTCAAATTTCAAGTAAATTTTAACAAGATGGCTGACCTTTGACAGTAAATTGAGCAGGAAACAAAACAATAACTTAATTAAATACACGTCAAATAGTGTCAAAGATTTTATTTCATGCAGATTCAATTCTAACTGATTTTAAAATGAGTTACAGAAACGCTGAATACGCAGAAAATCAGTTAGAATTGAATCTGCATGAAATGAAATCTCTTGACACTGACGTGTATTTAATTAAGTTATTGTTTTGTTTCCTGCTCAATTTACTGTCATAGGTCAGCCATCTTGTGAAAATTTACTTGAAATTTAGAAAGTTCCTGCGACGCATCACCTATTAGAAGGACGTTCATCTCGATAACGGTTCGCTCTATCGAAATAAATAAAGATACATTTTTTATGTAAAAAATGTCAAATAAAAAGAAAATTAACCTTAAAAAACTGTAAAATTATTATTTTTATTGTTTTCTTTCAAGTGAATGAGGGGGTTATGCCATCCCGAGGTCTATGTGTGTGCTACCAAAGATTATGAAACACTATTCTAAACAGTCCAAAATAATACAAAATAAAACCAAAAATTATCAAAATCGGTCAAGAAATAAAAAAGTTATTGCAAAAAATTGATTTTCAACCCTCAACTTCAACAGCTAATATCTTTGTAGGGGTGTCTCTGAGGAAATAATTTTATAGCTATTTTTTCATTTATTTTTACGAAATTTACCCAAATCCGGGAGATTGCCCACATATTATGGGACACCCTGTATAAGAAAAAAATTAACACCGTTATTTTAAGCATATTGATGTGATGTAATATTGTCAAGTTTTATGAATAATCTGTTTTGTAGAGTCCTGAAGATGACCTCAATAGGTCGAAACATGTCCACATTTATCTTTTTAATTTTTAATGCAATGTGATAATAACGGATGTGATACCACATGATTATGATAATAGCTGTATAACCTGTAAGTAATACATGTATAAATTTTTTATTTACCTAGTATGACATAGTCGGAATAAAGCAATTTTCGTCGTTGATACCCTGAATTTAGCTACGACGTATCAATGTTTGATCAACCTAATTTAAAATAAAATTGAATTTGCTTTGATAGTTTGCAAGGGAATTTGATTTGGTTAATTTAATTCGGCGATTTACTAATTAAGCGACCTTCCCATGTCTAAAGAGATTTTGATAAGAAAATGTTTCGGTACATAAGATGATGGAAATATGTAATCATTTTTCATCACCCTGTATACAAATTCCATCTACACAATAGAATCTAGAGAAAATACTTTGAAATTAAAAAAAATGGCGAATTTTCTGGGAAACGATGGAAGTCTAATGGCAGCAATAGTTATTTATTATACAAGAGAAAAAAGTGATAGATTTTAGCTCGAGATGTGATTTCGTCCCCGACGCGTTTAGCGGAGGGGACAAACACATCGAGAGCTAAAATCGCACTTTTTTCTCGTGTGTAATATACAGTTTTTTTCTGCGAGAAGAAATATCAGTGTTAGAATGTCGAAAAACGTAGTTAGATAACTGAAAATTATGTCGGAAAAATGATTTATGTTAAACTTGGATCTTCAAACTGTCTTTTATCGTAATTGACGTTGCCTGGGTAACGAAACGATTTAATTATTACATAAACGTCATATTAATGTAATTAAAATTGAAGACAGTTTTGCAAAGATTCTTGTTAGTTTTCGATGAGTGAATTTAATAATATGGATAGTGATTATTATGAAAATTCCCTTAATAATTGCCATTTGGATAATATGGTAAGTTTCCTTTACGTATATTTGATATAAATTTAATGATATCTGAGTGTTAATAGTAGCTATATCTAAGCCGCCATTTCGGGGAAATAAGTACTCATTTATTTCCCTGCTAATTCATTTTTTTCCCCGATAAGATGCAGCTCATATAATGAGGCATTTTTCTACCTGTCAACGGGGAAAAAAGGTCAAACTTATAGCCCGTCGCAGAAAATTTTTATTTTTTTTTGTTCTAGCCGGACCATCCAAAAATCAAATTTTCGATCTAACCTGACTTGCTAAAAAATATTTTTTTTTGATGTAACCGGATTTTATAGATGCGTACTCAGAATAAAGTAGGTGCTGGCACTTAAAAAATCAAAAATACAGACAAGACATAGACTGACAAAAAAATGATATGCCTACCCTGAATTTTAGTTGCTTATTAAGTCATAGTCGTTTCGACAGTATATTATTTCGCGCGATACTTTTTTGGGGGGACTCCATTTTTTTTTCTAGCTTTTTGGTAATTATCGCAATAAATTTGTTCAACAATAATTGTTTTTCACCCTAAATCCTCCCACGGCTGCAATTGCTCTGTTGGGTGGCTAAGTTTTAATGCAGCGTAAATATAAATAAGACGTGGTCATCCTTGGGAAATAAATTTAAAGAGAAAAAAAAATTACTAAATAGTAAATACAACTAAATGAAAAATAAATCCTTTGTAAAGGAACAGAAAATTTTTAGGATCACATGATGAGTTCAAAATAAAGTTTGAATTGGACACTTCCTCAACAACGAGATATTCTTATCTAGAAGTTCTGTTACACTTACCTACAAAAAAAATAACAATATCCACTTCTCATTCATTATAATATTTTTTAACGATCTCTCTATCGACAAAAAATGTAATAAAAATACATAAGTACAATAATAGGTAATAGTACATGTTTATATAATTATGTATACTTCCGTAATTATTGCTAATTCTCAATCGTTATTCACAATCTAGAAAACGATCTTTTTTTACACATCCATTTTTTTTATCTTGCATGTTTATGATAAAGAAAAATGCACGTTTTTAAGTATATATGTATGTACCATTGTTAATTAACAATAGATACTTGTAAATATACAGAATATACAAGTATAGACAGGTTCAGGAATAACATAGATTCAGAAAAAAAATAAAAAATTCAATGCCTTAATTGTGGGGTAAGAATAATGAAGCGAGAAAATATTCAAAGGATTTTTCTTATTATTTTTATTAATAATTATTCGTTTTTTAAATTAACACGTTGTCAGATTTTTTTAAGCATATAGCACATATTTTTTATACCTACTCTTGTTTATTATTAGAAAATATATAGGGTGTTAATGAATAGTGTTACAAACTGATAGGACATGTATTGTAGGAAATGCAAAAATAGGCAAAAATTTCCTGAAGAGATTTGTCGTTGGAGCTTTGGTTCTCGTAATATAGGGTGTTAAAGTTCTAACAACAATTTACCATTTTTTAGGGCTAAATTTAGGGCTATTGTTTAGGGCTAAATTAGCCCCTTACTAAAGCAAATGAAACTATATTTAACATATTTTCGAAAAAGTAGATTTTTTGATAAAAGTTGACGCCCCTGTTTCTCAAAAGTCAAAAATAAAGCGTTTAAGAGCAATACCTTATTGCAAACAATACAAATATTTTTGCACGTGTTCTACCGTTTGCCGGAGTCATGAACATACAAACCTGAACATCCTGTATACATTACACAGTAATAAATAATAATAATAATATCTACATGATGTCAAAGGTACGAAGCTCTGGAAGACACATACTTAAAAGACTGACTCGAAATTATTCAAGGCCAAATCCAGTAGTAGCTAAGAGATTCCAAATTTCGAGGAATAAATAAGAATTTTTGAATTCCTATAGTTACGAGTAAGAATCTTAAGTCAGAAAGTTCGAGTTATAACTATTAAATTTTAGGCCAAATTTGGAGTTTTAACTCAGAAATTCAAAATCCCGAGTTATAAGCCAAAATTTTTAAATTCCTAGTTATAAGTAAGAATTTCAGGAAACTATACAGGGTGCACCATGTATCCTTCTCTATATTGCTATCTCCTGAACGCTAAGAGATACAGGATCGGTTAATTAGATAAAAGATGCCCAGTATTGTGGCCATGTCGAATCCGTCAAGACATGCAAGATAAGACTGCTCCTGAAATATCCTGAGAAAAACTGAAAAATCGAGATTTCTTATTTTTGCCATATCTTGCTTATTATTAAAAATTAATAAATAATATTTTGTAGGCTTACATAAGCCGTTAAGATCTATCCATCTGTCATTACAAAAATTTTTAAGGCCGACTAGAACCAAAAGTTTTCACAGTCAACTTTCGTTTTTCTTACGGCCGCCATATTATTTTTTTATGTCGTTCGATCTGAAAAAATAATGGAAACCAAAAATTAATAAACTTAAAAAAAAATCTCAAATTTTTATTCTTCTTTTTTCCGAGAAAAAACAAAAAGAATCATCGATATACGTCAACATTGTTAAAATACGCCGAAATAGTGCTTGCCTCATGGTTTTTTAATTTCTCTAATGAAATTCGGTCTGTAAAGTTGTCTTTTTTTTGTAAATAAAAAAGAGTAATAAATTTTTTTTTATTTATATTTTGAAATTGACCAGTTTTTGGTTTTTATAATTTTTTATACCGAACAACATAAAAAACAATATGGCGGCCATAAGAAAAACGAAAGTGGACTATGAAAATTCTGAGATCTACTTGGCTTTGAAAATTTTTGAAATGTCAGATGGGGTAGCTCTTGCCGACTTATGTAAACCCACAAAAAATTATTTATTAATCTCCAATAATAAAAAAGATATGAAAAAAATAAGAAATCTCGATTTTTCAGTTTTTTCAGGATATTTCAGGAACGGTTACAGATATTTTGTATGTCTTGACTGATTAGAGATGGCCACAAAATTGCGCATCTTTTGTGTAATTTAATCGACCCTGGATCTCTTAGCCTTAGGAGATAGCAATATAGAGAATGATATATGGTGCACCCTGTATACTTTAAGCGGGTACGTTAATTCCATCGAAAAAGTGTATAGTCCTACGCTTCCATAAACAGCTACACTGTATCGTATGGGTTTTCACGATCTAAATGAGAATTCCGAGTTATAAGTCTGAATTCCGAGTTACAAGTCTGAATTCCGAGTTACAAGTCGGAATTCCGAGATAGAAGTCGGAATTCTGAGAAATACAAGGGATGAAAACCAAAAATTAATAAACTTATTTTTTTTATTTATATTCTTCTTTTTTCAAAGAAAACCAAAAAAAAGTTGTCTAAAAACGTCAACATTTGTAAAATACGCCGAAATAGTGCTTGCCTTATGGTTTTTTAATTTATCTATGAAATTCGGTCTTAAAAGTTGTCTTTTTTGTAAAGAAAAAAAAGAATAAATTTTTTAAATTTATTTTTTGAAGTTTAACAATTTTTAGTTTTTATGATTTTTTTTATACCGAACAACATAAAAAAACAATATGGCGGCCATAAGAAAAACGAAAGTTGACTATGAAAACTCCGGGATCTAGTCGGCTTTGAAAATTTTTGAAATGTCAGATGGGTAGCTCTTGCCAACTTATGTAAGCCCACAAAAAAATATTTATTAATCTCCAATAATAAAAAAGATACACCTATGGAAAAAATAAGAAATCTCGTTTTTTAAGGATATTTTAGGAACCGTCACAGATATTTTGTATGTCTTGATTGATTCGAGATGGCCACAAAAAATTGCGCTTCTTTGGACTTGTTTAACCGACCCTGTATCTGTTAGCGTTAAGAGATAGCAATATAGAGAAGGATACATGGTGCACCCTGTATACATCCGCGGCTCCTAAGTTTCATCAATTTTTTCGGGACCGAGGAGCATCCGAGGAGCGAAATAGGGGTGCCGGGTGGGTAAAAAGCTAAAAACAGCCATTGCAAACTAATATTAAGGTCACAACTAAGGCCTCTTTGGCACTACGGTCGAATTTATTCTATTTTTTTCTTCACTTTCAGGGTAAGGAATATCTTCGAGATTAACAGTATCACGGTTTTTATTTTGAATTAATTTTGCATTTATATTCCAAAAATCATTGCACCAATCTCTGTGGACTGGACACGATATGTGAAAGCGGATATAGCGCCGGTTCGCCTCTGTAAGCTTCGAAGCGCTTGACATTGTCGTGAAGTGGTTACATCCATGATTCGCGGTATAAATCGGCGCCTCTTGTCAGGACCGCACTCTCAAAACCGATTTTTTAGGCCGTTTTTTTGCTTTTCCTTTTATTTGCAAAGAAAATTAATACCTTCCTGGTGTTACTATAGGTATGTTCTCCACCCTTATATAGGTGCCATAGTGAAACTGTAGGAGCCGCGTATGTATAATAATGACCGAATTTTAAATAAAAAATTTCGAGTTATAACTCTGAAATTTGAGGCCAAATTTAACTTTGTAACTCAGGAATTTAAAATTCCGAGATATAGATAAATCAGAATTTAAAGTGGTGAAATTTGCCTTATCCAGGATGTCCCTTCCAGAGATTCATAAAGGCCCCTCAAGACTACTGAACCCGGGGTAACGGCTGTCTACGCCACATCCTCCCCCATGGCACGATAGTTATCTTTCTGATCTAATGTGCAGGGCTGACGATATAACGTTGATGATAATTCCAATTTTCCCCAAATTTGATCAAAAAATTAATTTAGCAGGACCTCAATTTTTTTTTTAAATGCTCTCAGTCGTATTGAGAGGTTGTTTATAAATAATAATAATTGTTGTCTGCCTATCAAAATACACATTTTTAAAATGTCATGAATATTTATTGACATGCGGAGCTATTTTATTTTAATTAGACAGAAAATAATATACAACACAGCCTAAGTTACACGACAACGACAATGAAAAATGACCTGGAGGTATGTATTTATGTTGTAAGTTTTATTTAATACATAAAATAGGTAAATTCATTCAGAAAGTGTAGGAGATATGTACGAATATATCGAAAGCTGCTTTTTGAGACACTTTGATTACAAAAAAGCAGTAGGTACATGTTTCTTTTTCAAGTGTTCTATCAAATGATCAAAAACTAATACACAAATACTTAAAAACTAATTTGTGTGAATCACAAGTATAAGTTTTTTTATTTTAAGTGGTAACGGTGTCGGTGTTGCTATTGGTGTTGGTGTGAGTGTAAGTGTTGTTTAAATAATATTTGTAATATGTATTGATAAAACTGTTGTTTTCGTATATTTACACGTTTATTAATAAAATTGTAATGCGTATAAAAAATAACTGGTTGACATTTCGACTTGCCTATAGGTGTAGAGTCACACAAATCTTACACCAGTATCAAAGCTAATATTGAAAAATATAATAAGAAAAGGTTAATAAATTAATTTTAATACATCCGGAAAGAAAATCTATCTAGCTAATCTAATTTTGAATTAATAATTTTTATTAAATTGTAATATATTTTTTGTTGGTATGATATACAGCTGGATCTACAGGGTGTTGAAATTTTTTTTTTTTCAGTGTCCGCCGCAAAATTTGCACATTTCTCAATATTGAAATTTTATACCGAGAGGTTATTTATCATAATTTAGAGCACACAAACGAAGAAAAACACGTGGGAACAGGACGTAGATACAGGATGACCCATTTTTCGCTCCACAACTTCTACGTCCGTGGACTTAAAGGACCTTACTTATCAGTTTTGGATTCACACAAAGGCATTCGAAATTCCCCATAGTTTTTAGGTAAATTAAGCCTGAACTTCATCATACCGCAAAAATAAGCTTTTTTTTCCGATATTAATTGTTATCTTTGGATATAAAATACTAAACAATTTACTTAAAAATGATGGATAATTTCGAATTTTGAACTATCCAGCATTTTGAATATACAACGCTGATAAGTAAGATTTTGCAAGTCCAGCATGGGCGTAGCACTTGTTAAGCAAAAAAGAAGTCGTATAACCTGTACCTACGCCACTGATGAATTTTTTTAACCATGTTTATATTTGTTTTATTGTGTGGTATAAATTATAACAAATAACCTCTTGCTATAAAATTTAAATATTGAGAAATGTCGAAGTTATGCCGCGAAAACTGAACTTTGTTTTAAACCCTATCTGTATCTAGTTTATTTTTGACTTCCCTATTTGAGAAAAAAATATAAAAAAATGTTACCTTAATTCAATCTATACACAGTTAAAAATAAAGTATAAACTTAAAAAACAGCCTTTAGAATCAAAAAATACGCAAACGATTCCTAAATTGCCCTCTTTTGATTCAATTAGCAAATGAAATAATTATTTTATGGATATGTAACTTGTCTATTAATAATTAAAGATTAATATTCAAGAAAAACATTTTTCAATACTTTCGATATTAAAAATAAATAGATTACTCACATAAAAATATGAATATAATAGGATAGGTACCTATATGTATACCTGACAAACAACAGAGGCACCAAAACCAGGAAGTATTTATTTCCTGTATCTCTATCTATCTATCAATCTAGTTCGTTTAATTGTTCTACCCAATTAAGATAACACAACGCGACACCATGAAAAACGTACTTTTATCGATCACATTATTAATTTGATTATAAAAATCTCGACAAATTGACTTTGAATCGAATTCCGATTCATCATTATCTTATCATTAGATCACCATTAACCGGTCGCAGCAGTAACGCAAGTTAGCAACTATTTTTTCAATCGATCCAATATTGCAGTCGCTTCCGTTGGTTGGGGAGATGTAACATTTTCTGCAAGTAAATGCGATTGATGCAAGGTGCACGCGATTCTCTCCATCTCTCCCCGTTGTACGCCAATCTTCGCCAAAATGAGCCCAGACACCCCAAATAAATCGAACGAACACGAACTGGAATGTCAAAATAAAAACAAACAACTCGATAATATCAGCTGGAATTCGCCTACTGGTTAGTATAATTTAATTAATAAATTTAATAAAAAATAATAAATCAACAATAAAAATATTCAATTATTTAAAATAACATGAATATTTTAATATATAATAATTATAAATAAAAAAATATAAATTTAATTAATTAAAATTATAATTTCCAGGACCGTGTCTAGGTTGTCGACATGTACAAATATTCCTTTGTTTCACCCTGTTAGTTCTGGCGTATTCTATGAGGGTTGCTATGTCAGTTGCGGTGGTAGCAATGAACGATCCTCACGCTAGTAGCAACCCTGACATTCCCGTAAGTATCACAAATATATATAATTATTATCCTCTCTTGATCGTTTTTATTTATTTTTTTAAAGACTTTTAACTGGACCAACAGTAACGTGATACTGTCCTCTCTAGGCTGGGGCTATATCGTGTTTCAATTCATAGCAGGCGGTCTGTTGAAACGATTCGGAGTTAAATGGCTACTCGTTTTTTCAATGACATTGAATTCGCTCTTCTTTATAATCATCCCGGAAGCCGCGATCCAGCTAGGGTCAACCGGAGTGATCCTGTGCAGGATCTCTCAGGGGCTGTCACAGGGATTCTTCTTTCCTGCCGTCAGTGTCATTTTAAGCAAGTGGCTACCCAAGCAGGAACGAGCCAGAATGGGAACGTTCGTTTATGTCGGTTAGTGTACTTTATTTTTAATATACAGGACGATCAGTTAATTTTGGGAAATTTTGGTCATAGAACCTCAAAATAAAAATTTTCCTGGCACAAAGTGGCCACGAGAAATTCAATCAAAGTATTTTCAAGATAAGCCGCGCTTCCGGAAAAACGGGAAGTTGATACATACTTCATATTTTAACGGGGACGCTCTAGATATTATTTTATTTTTAAATAGTCTGAAAAAAAAACTAATACAGGTGGTTTGATAGTTGGTGTCTAAATAAAGTAGTTTATGAGTTATAAACAAGTGAAAATTGCAATTTTTAATTTTCAAAATAGTGTACCTACATTGGAAACGGCTCAAGATATGGGAAAACGGCTTACATGTCCCTATTCTATTTCACTTGTCACTTTACTGTGTACTTGAAATTTTTATACAAGGTGATGAAAAATCTAATAATTTTTATCACCCTGTAGATATAGAAATTTAAACCACCTAACAGGATACTACATGTAGGTATCCTATATCTTGAAAATATTTTCATTGAATTTCTCGTGGCCACTATTGTTTGGACAATTTTTATTTAGGGCTCTAAAGCCAATAATTCTCGAGATATGGCCACTCCGCACCCTTAACTGATCACCCGGTATATTATCACATTTATAGTTAATATTAAACAAAATATACTAATTTTATTAATTATTAATTAAAAATTAATAATATATAAAAAATGTATTATCATAATAATAATTATTATTATTAATATTAATTAAGTGGAATTAATTGTCTGAAGGTTCATCCCTGGGTACGATGATTGGTATGGTAATCACGGGATATTTGGCGTCAGGATATTTAGGATGGCCTGGCGCGTTTTATATATTTGGAGCTTTCGGATTTCTGTGGGTGCTCTTCTGGTTGATATTTGGGTGTGAAGAACCTGCAAACGCTAAAAGGATCACTGTGGAGGAGTTGAAGTATATTGAATCGAATTTAGGGTGTAAAAAGGAAAATTGTAAAGTAAGATTTGACTTTATTTTTATGTGTGAGAAGAATTTTTCTATTAATGATTATTTTAGAATATTCCGACCCCTTATAAGAAGATTTTGACTTCGCTGCCGGTATGGGCGATTATTATTACCGGGATAGGGAATTTATGGGGTGCTGCGACTCTGTTCAGTGATATGCCGATGTATTTACAGGGTGTCTTGAATTTTGATATCAAAGAAGTGAGTATTTTTAATTGTTATTATTACTTTGATCATTGTCTCGATAAATCCGCAGTTGACTGAAAAAAATAACAGATCAATTTTTTTTCTAATTAATTCCTGCAAGTTAATTTCATATTTTTTTTAATTGGATTTATTTAAGATTGGAAACATAACTTGATTGAGATCATTATAATCAAATATTTTCTTAATCAGCACTTCAATATCATCTGATTTATTCCAGTTTGAGTGGATTGTATCGGACTCAATTTACCTAAAACATTTATGACTAAAGTGTGGTATTTTTCAGAAGAATAATGTGTGAGAATTATTTATTTTTTTTCAATAATTTTTCCTGAAAAAGTTTTCATAAGGAAAAAAAAATAGAAAAGGAATCAAAGAATAAATAAAAAATTGGTGCACGAATTCTTGCAATGTTATTAATTTATTTTAGCTTTCATGAAAGTTTTATATGATATATTTGCCGAATTCTTACTGTCATCGATTTGATCTAATTAAACCACATTTATAAATATAAAATTTGACGCTTTATTAGGAAAACCAATTGGGAAAACTTATTGGAAAAACCAAACAAATATTATTTGCTTACTCTATTCAGTAAAAAAAAATAGGAGAGTCATTTTTGTAATCAACCTACCGGAATTTTGCCCAAAATAAACAATTTTTTTTGCTTTTTAAGTTATCCACATTTCCCCCTATACAAGTATTATAATTAATTGATTAATTATGATAATTCGTAGAGAGGTAAACATTTGTACCATTAGGTCGGAAGGACCCTAAATCGGTTATATTTTCCAAAATATTGCGAAAAAAAGAATGTATACCTATCAACAAGACTTTAATGTAACCTTTATTAATGTAGTATAGTTACTATATAAATCAGCAGGCTGCTTAAAATTTAATGGCTCATTAATATTAATTTTAACATTAATACTCCATTTAACGACTGCTTCATTTCACCGATGCAGCATTCATATCTACAGTCCAATTATGTTCTTAACATGGCAAGGTCACCGTGATTTAATTAATAACATTATTTCCAGAACAGCATGCTATCCGCGGCTCCCTACATGGCGGTATTGATATTCAATTCGATATTTAGTACGATCGCCGATTTACTAATTAATCGGAAAATTCTTTCCATAACAACGGTGAGGAAAGTATTCACCACCATTGGTAAGACACCGTTGAGAATAATTTATTGAGAGACAAATAACAAAGAAATATTTCTTATTTTCAGGAATGTTTGGACCTGCGATGGCTCTGGTGGCTCTAGCCTATTCTCCGGGGAAGGTGTTACTGTCTGTGGGATTGCTAGTCTTGACCATGGGGATAAACGCGGCCAGCAACAGCGGGATCATAGTGAATATGATAGATTTATCGCCGAATCATTCTGGAGTGGTTATGGGTATTTGTAACGGGAGCATCACGTTAGCTTCCATTTTGGCACCGCTCATGGTGCAAGGGATTGTCACTGATAAGGTATTTGATAACAAGTGACTGTGATTTATTGTAATTTTATTTATGACCAATAATGTTAGTGTATTCGGTCACCTATTCTGACTTATTCGGACGCTTAGGGATAGAAAAGATTTGTGAGCATCAGAAGAAATCGTCGGAGCTTGACGAAACGTGTAACGCGGGTAAGCTCGATTTATTATTATTTTTTTTTAAATCCGGTCTGCTAGATTTATTTATTTTTTGACAAGGTTTGATTAGAAAAAGAATTCCGGTCAGCTCGAAAATTCTATTTTTGGAAGATCTGTTCAGCTCGATTTTTTTGGCAAGGTCCCGTTTGAAAAAGTTTTGTCATTTCGAAGATTCGATTCTCGCAAAGTCCGGTCAGTTCGCTTTTTTTTCTATTTTTCTTGCAATTTCCGGTTAGACAAAATTCAGTCAGCTCGAATTTTGGCAAAATCCGGTCAGTTCGATTTTTTCTATTTTTGTGCTATGTTCGGTTAGACAAAGTCCGGTCAGAGAGAAAATTCGAGTTTTGCAGGGTCCGTTCAGCTTTATTTTTTTTGTAAGGTCCGATTTGACAATGTTTGGTCAGCTCGAAAATTCGTTTTTTGACAAGGTCCGGTTAGCTCAATTTTTTTTTGCAGCGTCTTATTAGACAAAATCCGGTCAGCTCGAAAATTTTAATTTTGGAAGATCCGTTCAGCTCGGTATTTTTTTAAAAACGTTTGAAAAAGTTTGGTCAGCTCGAAAATTCGATTTTTGACAAGGTTCGTTCAGTTCGATATTTTACCTTTTTTTGGCGAGGTCCGGTTAGCTCCAAAGTTTTTTCCTTTGCAAATGTCTAGTTGAGACAAAGTCCGGTGAGAGAGAAATTTCTGTTTTTGCAGGGAATTTTTGTTCAGCTCTTTTTTTTTGATAATGTTTGACAATGTTTGGTCGGCCCAAAAAATGGTTTTTTGACAAGGTCCTGTCAGCTCGATTTCTTTTTTTTTGGCAAGGTCCCGTTTGAAAATTCAAATTTTGCAAAGTCTGGTCAGCTCTTTTTATGGTCAGATTTTTTCTATTGTTTTTTTCCAATTTACGGTTAGACAAAGTCAGTTAAAGAGAAAATTCGATTTTTGCAAGATCCCTCCAACTCTATTTATTTTTTCGTGAGATCTCATTTGACAATCTTTGGTTAGCTTAAAAATTAGATTTTTGACAAGGTCCGTTCAGCTCGATATTTTATTTATTGATTATGAATAAAACACTAATGTTTTATAAAATTCTACTGTATATTGATGGATGGTAGAAACGTTACACGTGTTTCGCTACTTTTCATGTAGCATCTTCAGACGTAAATAAAATTATTGATACAGTAACATAGCAACAGTATTACCTAAGTGATCACAAAACAAATAACTAGATTTAAATAAATTATTAAGAGAACTAACTAGATCATGATGTAATTTCTTCAGAATCTTCTTAGTTGTTGATATCAAGAAGAAAATCAAGTAAAATCAAGTAAATCATGTAAATGTCGGTGGATCTCTAGAGATTCGAGAAAATTTAATTTAATTTACATAATCAACAATACACAGTAATAAATGAACAGCTAGACACATATCGTTCTCCACTACTTGATTTTCTTCTTGATATCAACAACTAAGAAGATTCTGAAGAAATTACATCATGATCTAGTTAGTTCTCTTAATAATTTATTTAAATCTAGTTATTTGTTTTGTGATCACTTAGGTAATACTGTTGCTATGTTACTGTATCAATAATTTTATTTACGTCTGAAGATGCTACATGAAAAGTAGCGAAACACGTGTAATGTTTCTACCATCCATCAATATACAGTAGAATTTTATAAAACATTAGTGTTTTATTCATAATCAATAAGTATGCAGAGATTCTACGAAGTAAGGGTTGAAAACATAAATTTTTTCGATATTTTATCTTTTTTAGCGAAGTCCGGTTAGCTCAAAATTTTTATTTCTTGCAAAGTCTTGTTGAGACAAAGTCCGGTGAGAGAGAAATTTCTGTTTTTGCAAGGCCCGTTCAGCTCTTTTTTTCTGCTAATGTTTCACAATGTTTACTCAGCTCGAAAATTCGTTTTTTTACAAGGTCCGGTCAGCTAAATTTTCTTTCTTTGGCTAGGTCCCGTTTGAAAAAGTGTGGTCAGTTCGAAAATTAAATTTTTGCAAAGTCTGGTCAGCTCTTTATATATTTTTTTGCAATTTCCGGTTAGACAAAGTCAGTTAAAGCGGAAATTCGATTTTTGCAAGACCCCTTCAGCTCTATTTATTTTTTGGTAAGGTCTCATTTCACAATGTTTGGTCAGCTCGAAAATTCGATTTTTGACAAGGTCCGTTCACCTCGAGTTTTTCTTTTTTTGGCGAGGTCCGGTTATCTCAAAATTTTTATTCTTTGCAATGTCCAGTTTAGGCAAAGTCCGGTCAGCTCTATTTTTTTTTGTGCGAGGTTAGGTCAGTCCTAAAATTCGACATTTTTTGAGCTTGTCAAATCAGACATTAAAAAAAAACGAGCTAACCGGATATTGTCCCGTATAGAATCTCCACTTCCCTAGCTTAGCAATTCACGAGCCGCCAATGCTTCCAATAAAATTAATTTGTTATACGTTTCCGATGCTCACTGATGTAAATAATACCATCATGTTTTCAGGATACCGGATACCCACATCAAGCAAATATTAATTATTTATAGCTTACCCATTATTTAACATAACGTTATAAGTACTTATAATTATTAATTGACTAATAATAATAATAATTAAATTATTAATATTATAGACAAACACGGAGCAGTGGAAGACTATATTCCTGATCTCAGCGGCGTTTTTCGTCGTCCCGGCGCTTTTCTACGATTTCGCTGCGTCGGCGAAAGTGCAATCGTGGAACGAGAATCCGGCAAGTAAAGAAGAAGAAGCGGAGATCGAGTGTCGCAGACGTCTAACACCTCGCATAACGGCGATAGACATTGGAATTCTTGTAGAATAGTTACCTATACTTTATTTAATAAGAATACTCATTATTTATTAATTCCAGTTTTAGGTGATTAGATATGCGATTAGGAATTACTACGTACTAAGTTGTTAGCGAATTTGATTATTTTTGTAAAATAAACTTTTTAAATAAAACACCGAGTACTTGAGTATTAATTGATTGACTCAAAAGTCGAGAGCTGCACAACGTGATTAGATAAATTATTATTATTGTTTTGCGACAATTCGCATATAATAATTATTATTATGATGATTGTTTTCGTACTGGTACTGGTAGCAGTGGTACTTTACGGCTCCACTATGGAAAAATACAATTTTTATAAGTGTCCCGTAATTATTTAGATATCTACTATAATATCTGTCGATGGATTTATCCTAATAATAACAATAGCTAGAACAGAATGAAGGACTTCCTGTATTTTCAATGCTGAATATTAATGATAATAATGCGTGCAGATACCTTATTATTGATATTGTTGTTATTATCATTCCATTAAATTGAACATAACAACCAGAGAAGATGAAGCGAAAAGAGGGTGACGCGGAGGATAAATTAAATGAAGATTCATTACGAAAATGAGATCCCTCTTGTTACTTCTTCTTCTTCACATCCTCCCAAATAAATTAGTCGCACTCCCGAATAACAAAAGCGAAAGTACAGCTGCTATTGTCAATGTAAGTTTCATAAAACGGGTTGTCTTAATTGTTTCACTAGTTGTTTTTAGGGGTCGGGTAAGCCGATCGAACCGAATTTAGGGGAGTTTCCGTTCCAGGCCAGTTTGATGATCTCGAGAGACCAAAAATATTTCAGTTTTTGTGGCGGGAGTCTTATTCATCCCAGATGGATTCTAACTGCAGCCCATTGTATCCAGCTGGATAGCAGTAAGGATCGACTTCAAGTGTAAGCTCCATTTAATTTTTGTCTTTTGCAATCTTGGTCTTCTATGTAATATGTTAAGATTATTTATACCGATGAAACGGCATTTAAGAACTGAGAAACCTGAAGAAACTCTCAAAGTTGTTAAATGCTTCATTACAGTCTGTCACAAATTATACTTTTTTGTAATTAGCGCTAAATTTGTGAGCAGTTTCTCCAATACTCTCTCTGGAGAGGCTTTTAAGAAAAGAAAATCCTAAATAAACTCCTAAAAGTGGTGTAAATTGTTCATACGAATAAGTTGAAAATAATAATTTCTGGTAACTAACTGCAATTTTGAAAGTACTCTTCATTATGCTCTCTGAAATTGCATCCAAGAAAAGATAAGCCTACAGAAACTCTAAAAGTGGTATAAATCTTTCATTACAGTGTGTCAAATAATATAATTTTTCGTAACTAGCTGCAATTTTGAAAACATTTCCTTTGGAATTCTCTCTAAAATGGCATCCAAGAAAAGAAACTCCTTAAAAAAACTCTGAAAGTGGTGTAAATCTGTCATAAAAGTGTTTTTTCGTAATGCTCTCTGAAATGACATTCAAGAAAAGAGAACTCTAAAGTAAACTCTCAAAGTGGTGTAATAGCATAACGTCAAAAATTCTAATTTTTTGTAACTAGCTGCAATTTTGTAATCATTTCCTTTGAAGTCCTCTCTGAAAAGGCATCCAAGAAAAGAAAATCCTAAAGAAACTCTTAAAGTGGTGTAAATCATTCTGTGAATATGTCAAAAATAATAATTTCTAGTAACTAGCTGCAATTTCGAGAGCAGTTTCTTCGTATTGCTCTCTGAAATGACATCCGAGAAAAGAGGACCCCAAAGAAACTACCAAAGTGGCGTAAATCCTTAATTTCAGTATGTCAAAAATTATAATTATTATTTTTAACCAGCCTCTCTTTTGAAAGCAGTTTCTTCAGTAAGTCTAACTGACAAGACTAAAGCTTTCTTTTTTGTACGAATTGTGGAATACGTTAGGTCAGGGGAGGATTTCTTGGATATTTGAATTTTGAATTATTGCAATTTTGAGTTCTTCGTAGTTGTAACGTATCTTATACGTTCCCTAGTTAATTATTCCCAGTTCTAAAACATATTTTTTTTTGTTCGGGCAACCTACATACTCAGAGTCGTGTTCATTTGGTTGCGTACCTGTCTGTTCCATTATCCAGGCCGATTGTGCACTCGTCCGCCCCGAGCGATAATGAGCTCGGAGTAGAACGACCGTCGCCGCTGGCCTGCTTCCTTTTTCTGCCCAACTGGTGCTTTGATCTGAAGAGGTGCAATTCACCATTACTTCTTTCTACATATTATTATAAATTTCTTTAAGTTCTTGTAAATCTCGGTGTTACACGACTCGGTAAGTGGTCAAAGTAGTACACATGCTTTGGGATAATTAATTATTGATCATGTTATTTACAGCAATGTAAACTGTCGATTCTTTTCGTCCTCAATGTTGATTAAAAACCTTGACTTTGGTATTTGCGATACGCATTAAGGTGCTGGTTTTATAATATTTATAATGTTTATTGTTTCAATTGTTGTAACGTTGAATAAAAACGTATGGTCGTGGAATCATCCATCGAATAAATTGGGAGAGCTTCTTAACCGGAAGAACTTCTCTAAACAACCTGAAGCTGTGTAAAAATTCTTCATATTATGAATGTGTCAAAAATGATTATTTTCTGTAACTTCCTGCAATTTTGAAAGTAAATTATTCATTATGATCTCTGAAATGGCATCCAAGCAAAGAGAACCCTAAAGCAACTCCTCTCCTCAAGTGGAGTAAATCTTTCACAAGGGTGTGTGAAAAATTTTAATTTTGGTAACTAGCTGTAATTTTGAAAGCAGCTTCTTCATTATGCTCATTGAAATAGCATCCAAGAAAAGAACCCTAAAGAAACTTCCAAAGTGGTGTAAATTTTTCATAACAGTATGTCAAAAATTATAACTTTTTGTAACTAGCTGGAATTTTGAGAGCACTTGCTTCGTAATGCTCTCTGAAATGGCATTCAAGAAAAGAGAACCCTAAAGAAACTCTCCCCGTCAAGTAATCCTTCACTAGGTGATGTCAAAAATTTTAATGTTCAGTAACTAGCTGCAATTTCGAGAGCAGTTTCTTCGTATTGCTCTCTGAAATGGCATCCGAGAAAAGAGGACCCCAAAGAAACTACCAAAGTGGCGTAAATCCTTAATTTCAGTATGTCAAAATTATAATTGAAGGGCTCGGTGCAAAAACCAGTTTTTTTAATTTGAAAAACTCCATTTTTCATAATTTGTGGGAAATCAAAAAAAACTTTCTAAAAATGTTATTTGACAAATAAGTTTTGATTCGAACAAAATTGACCATTAAATATTGGGACTTGGCAGTGATTTAATAATAAACTGAAAGATAAATTTTTCTCAGGCACATAAAAAAAAAAATTTTGAAAGTCGGATTAAAAAATTAGTAAAAAAATGGAGTTGACTGGTTTTTGCACCGAGCCCTTCAATTATTATTTTTAACCAGCCTCTCTTTTGAAAGCAGTTTCTTCAGTAAGTCTAACTGACAAGACTAAAGCTTTCTATTTTGTACGAATTGTGGAATACGTTAGGTCAGGGGAGGATTAATTTATTTTTTGAATTTTGAATTATTGCAATTTTGAGTAGTAATTTATTTTTGCAGCAATTAAAAATAGTTTAGGGTACAATTTGTTTTCCTATTTGAGAAGAAATATTTCGAAATGATCTCATATTTCAGTAAGGACACCTATATAGCTCTTGGAAGTATATACAGGAGCGCCAAAGGCGCGCAAATTCTCCGCCCGGAAAGCATTATCATTCATCCCAATTATTTAAGAAGTGATGGAAATATTGACGATATCGGTTTGATTAAATTGAAGACTGCTGCTCGTTTAGGTAGGCACCTATTACACAAGATGGATTTGTTCAGTAATTTTTATTCAGTAATTTTTAGTAATTTAATTTAACAGGAAGAAATGTCAAAATTGTGAAGATACACACCAATTATTCTGAGAGTCTTATTGGAAAGACCGCCTATTTAACCGGATTTGGAATCACCAATGGTAAGTCTTGGATTGAGCATTTGAGATTGAATTAAGAGTTTTTTTTTTAGATCTGTATCGGGAACCAGAGCGATTGCGGAAAGCAATCTTGCACATAAGCGGAAACGATAAGTGTTTCGGCGATCCAGAAGATGAAAAGAAGGAAATATGCGCCACTTCTAATATCAGAGAAGGTAAAGCTTGTAAGGTTTGTTTTATTTATTCAACTTATGACATAATTGTGTCTTGTTACGTGGAAAATAAGTTAGTTTAAGAAAAATATAACGGAAATAATTATTTCGAAGCAGCGATTAAAATCATTATGCCATCAGGGAGTAAGGGAACAATTCCTGTTAATCTGGCAGCGAGGGGGTGTTCACTTTTTGAAATAATTGGTATTAAGCGGATATAAATGAAATAGTGGAAATAAAGTAGAAATGACTGGAAATAAACGGAAATAATATGAAAATAAATAGGTATCGTCCCTTGCCCCTCCTTTAGCCCTTCCCACTCGTCTCTTATCCCTTTCATACCCCCTCCTCGCCCCTAACCTCCTCCTCCTCCAGAACTCCATTACCATAATGTACCCTTCCCTCCCTTTTCCCCTCCCCCTCCACTGTTCCCGCCTACTCCTCCTTCACTCCTCTTTTCCTCTCTAATTCCTCCCTTACCTCAGTAATTACCTCACCTCAATAATTTACCGTGTAAAATATTTTCAAATGGTTTTGCAATTAAATACGTGAAATTACCTTGGAAATACTTACTGGATATAAAGTGTAAATAGTAGAAATAAAAGGAAAATATTAAAATGTAAATAAAATGGAAATAAAATAGAAATAGTGGAAATAATGAGGAAATAGTGGCACTAATGAGTAAATAGTGTAAATGACTGAAAATAAATAAAAATAATTTGAAAATAAGTGGGTCCCTCATCTCTCCTCCCTCAATTACCCCTTTCTCATCCCTTTCTTACCCCTCCCGTACCCTTCCCATATTAATTCCCTACCCCTCCCTATCCCCTTTACCTTAATGAACCCATTCTTTCCCTCTTTCCCTTTCTTCACTCTTCCCTCATTCCTCTTTTTCCTCGCTGATTTCACCCACACCTCAATAATTAAGAAGGGAAATTTTTGCATCGAGTGAGCACCCTCTCGGTGATAAGATCGTGAAAAAATTGATGACTTCAAAATAAATCTTTGTGGTACCATATTTCATGTTTTCAGGTCAAAAATAAAGTTTATTTAAACAACAAAACTAATTTTTCCATTACTCTTTCATAAATAATTACTTTTTTTGAAACAATATCTGTTTTTTTTTAAGTGTTTGAGCATGGAAGGACAATTTCGGTTTTTATATAATGAAATTTGACTATGCATCATTTTTTGTCTGACCTGACCTGACCTGACCTGACCTGGTCAGTTATTTAAATTGATTCGAGGTGACCCGACGTAATTAAAATTTGATTAAAACGAACGAAATTTTTCTCCCATCTGGCCGTATACGCTGCTTTCACATTCGCTTTAAATCGAGCGAAACGCGAATAGATTCGGCCGAGTCGAAGGTACGTAAAAGCCATAGCTATATAGAATTCTTGGTTTGATGTGTTCCAGGGGGATAGCGGCGGACCGTTGACCATTATTAAAAATGGGAGATATATCCAAGTAGGGATTACAAGCCATTTGGCGATTCTGCCATTCTGCAGGATATCCTTCAATAATTCAGTGTACACGCGCGTTTCCGCCTACGTGGCCTGGCTGGCCAAAGTCACTGGGATAGACTTTGGCAGGTATAATCCCCCGGGATAGCCAAGCGTCCAGGTAATAAAGCCCTAATGTGCATTCGCTTATAAATCCGCATTATCCTTTAATGTTAATTGTATTATTATTTTAATCCAGAATTATTTTACTGCCCCGGACTCAGGATCAGTTCTATAATATTGTGTACTTTGGAGTTTCAAGTAGCAGATTTTATTTGTCAGAAATATTAATAAAAGGATTTATAGTACGAGTATGTACCTATCTACTGGATAAACAATAAAGCCTGCTTTGTCTGTCTTTTTTCTCTCGACCAAGTCCCAACCCCGCAACCCCCACAAACAACAAACAACATCAAAACGAAACAAATCCGACTCGTGTCTTTTCCGTGTGTCATGGAGGCAATGAAATTATTTGACCGTCAGAATTAACGATGTTTTCTTGTTGCTTGTTGTGAAAGAAAAGTGTTGTTGAAATTATAATTTTAATTAAAAACAGAGGCCTCGGACCGACTTTCGACAAGGAGAGATTCATCTGCCGCGAGAAAGGATTGGCTTATAAATAAAAAATTTACCTCATAAATAATTCAGGGCGAGATAAAAAGCTGAAGCAACCGGGATATTTTCGTTTCTTTCAGATTGTTTTGAAAAGGGAGAAAGACAATGCTCTCCGGGAGATAATAAAGCGAATGAAATATTCCTGTAAGTCCGGACATTTTCACCTTTAAAATACCAGGTCTTGAGTGAAAGTAGTATAATTCCGGGGAAACTTTTAATGAGGTCGAGTCAAAAAATGATTTGTCGGCCCGCATTAATGGAAATCCCCCCGCCGTAATGCCCTCTCTGACTTATGTTCACCATTGTCCTCCTCTTCCTGGATTATTTACTTAGTGCAAACATTGCTAATATATTGCAAATTAAATCCACTGACTCCCTCCTCTAATTTACTTGCAATCGTTTCAAACTCTCATCTTGCACTGCTCTCACTCTCCCCATTCTTTTTCAACAAAATATAACTACCTACCGAATAAAGAAATCAATTTCTCCCTGTGTAATTTTTTTTTTTTGCTTCCTCTATAGCTTTTCTCCAAGGCATATTTATACTAAAAAATTAATTATGACTCTGATGAAACTTTTTATTAAAAAATATTGTAACAGATCATTTTTAGCTCGACAAAAACAATAATTAGGCTCTTGTCTTATCCAGAATTTCTCTTAATTCCCCAGACTTTAATCTTTAAATTTTTTATCCTGTTTTTCATGTCTTTAATCTCATCATCTATTTGATCAGCTTGCGGTCCCATATTTGCTCTAATTATATTTTTATTTTTGTTTCTCTTCACTTTCCTGATTGTCTTAATCGCTTTTTGAAATTTTCTTCTCGTTTATCTTGTCGTATTCGATTTTTGTTTATATCAGACAATTACTTAAAAAATCTTATTATTAATTTATTGTGAGTGCTAGATTTAATAATAGGATTTCAAAATATATTTTTGATATTTTAAGTAATAATGTGTAGCTTGGTAACTTTAACTTGTATAATAGTACGTTCGTCAATAAACATGACATTAACCGCTTGATATAAAATTAGGTGAAAAGTTTAAGTGTTACTGTTCCACTGCATTTGATTGAAACCTTTCACGGCATCGTAATATCCGCATCAGCAGACGATTTATAGCGGAAAAATTGACCAGATCTGTAGCATCGGTGTTCTAAGAGTTCTACTTATAAGGAACAGTTGACACGATGAAATTTATAAGAGAAAAAATTCATCAATCACGTCTATGCTTGGTTGAAAGATAAGCCGCACCGCTGTTTGTTTAATTTAGCTTTGCATAATTAATAACACACAGTTTGTGTTTTCAGCCGGGAGATTATAAAACTCGAAGATGAATTACAGAAGGAGGACGGCCGCGCGGTCGGTCCGCGGGAGACGGTGCGGCCGATCGTAAAGAAAGAGTTTTAATGACACCGGACGCCAGCGCTTTCCGCAGTTAATAAAGTTTTTAATTTGAAAAAGTTAAGAAATGTTTTATGTATGTTGTCTCGGCCGAGAGCGCATAGCGAGCGCGCTCCGACCCGCGGACCCTTCAAACTTGCCTTGCACATTTTAAATTTATATTAGGCAAATCAGGAATTACAGAAAATTTTTCATTAAAGGCACTGTGACTCTGTGTCCTCTTTTTACTCCTCTAATGAACTACTGAAATTCAAATACCCCGATGGTTTCATCAAGCATCAAGCACCAGTAGGTATACCACTCCAGATTCGCTTTGAGTTATTCTCAAATCTTGTTATCGAACAGATGCTTTCATTCATTCATTCGTCCATCGAATTTTTCCTCCTTTCAAATAAGTAGAATTTTAAATGCAATCCAAGTTTGTTTTTTCAGAAAAACTAAAGAAAAAACTCTCACTGAACTTCAATTTCCTTCTTGCAGCTGCAGTAATCGTTGAAAACTTGAAAGATCTGGGAGCACCACCACTTCTCTGGACTCGACATTTTCATATTTCAGATATTTTACGATACTTATAAACCCGCTTACTTAATTAAATACTACAGCGAAGATTAAAAAATCCCTAAAAATAATTAATTAGAAATGAAATTGCTTCATCCCCTTGATGAAAAGTGCACGCTCTAAGGATTTTTAAGATTAGGGATTTTTATTACATAAGGGAGCAACACCTCGATTTCCTTCGGAACTGTTAACTCCTTGCATGAGTGCTGGTATTAGAGCGATATAGAGTTCCTGTCCAGTCAACGCCGTGGAAATTTATTGTGCTTAATTTTTCCGATAATAGTCGATATGGAAATTTTACAGCACTTGTTAACTACTGGGGAGAACCAAATGACTCAATTATGCAACGAAGAGCACTTTACTCCGTATAATAACTCCCCTTATCTGCGGTATTTTTGCTCCTTTTTAATTATTTTTCGCATATATTTTCGCTCCGCAACTCCCAACCGTCGAACATAATGAGGTATTCTTTATCTACCCGGGCCGGCTTTGCATATACGTATAGAAGAAAACAAAGTAGAAAAAGGGGGGTAGGCATAAAACGTGGAAGCAAACATGATTATTAACAGCGAGACCGAGACCGACGCACACGGCAAGGCGAGAGAAATGTAGAACAGTAATCAGGTGGAAGATTTGGAATAAATTCGTCGGGCTGTTATCAAAGACAGGATCTGCTTCTAATTTCCGCAGCGGCTGAACGAATGTTCCCGTTACCCTGCGACACCTCTAACCCTCACCAAAGCTACCCTCCGGCCGCCCCGGCCCGCTTATCTGATCACGTTCCAGTAATTTCCCAGCTCAGAAACAAACCTCAACAAAATACTATTACACAGACTACTAGGGCAGATTAGAGTAGATGAGGCACGTGCGAGGAGAGATCTGTTTATTGGTCGATTTTTTTCAAGGATTATTACGGTATAACGTACCCTTTCGGCGCTTCAACTCTACACGATTGGTGATGTGAAACATCCTGTCTCGTTTCCACGTCGGCGAACTTCTCTGCTATTATTAAGAAAACATCGGCAGAGAGAGTTAATTAAATTATTAAACTGTTTCAGCTTAGAGAAATGCCAGAAATGAACGGAATAAGCGTGGGACGTGTCGAAATTATCATGTGCCAAGGATTAAGTTACATAATAGTTTGCTTTCTGCGGAATAAAACGAGCTACATACTATGTTCAATCGCTTCAAAAATGAAGAAAATCTGTATTAAACGTGATTATTGAAGAAAAAAAATGATAATAATAATATAGAGAAGTCGTAAGGAACATCTAGTTTAGAGGAACTCTTCTAGATATGTGCAGCTAGTCAGTAAAAAAATAAAACCTCTACGAAATTTTATCAAAATTGTTAAGTCATTTTGAAAGTTTTTCATAAAATAGCCACTTAACAATTCCTGTAACTAGTCAAGTCGAATAAGATCAGAGCAGGTCTTAGACTGAATATTCATAAGAAGTATATTCACGACAATCTACCAAATTCTGGCGTGTCACTGCAGAATATGCGATTTTCGTAAGTGACGAGATTTTACGTACGAAAATCTTGGCCTAACGGCGGTTTCAGGCTTCCAGCTCTCAAGAACAGCACGCTGTGTGTTCGCAAAACTCTCAATAATTCTGGATGTTTCCTCTGGTTCTTATAATAATAATAATAATAATAACATTTATTTCCGTATTATAAATACATATTATTGTATTTTTTGTGGAAAATAATAAATTGTAAAATTAGTTATAAAGTTATAAAATTATGAAATTATGAAATAATAAGTTATGAAATTATAAATCCAAAGAATTGTTCAAATATTCATTTAAGCTATAGTAGCATTTTTGTAATAAAATAATTTATAATTATTTCACATTTTTATAAATTAGGTGACAACTTTAGTTTCTTGCAACTTTTTTGAAATCTGACCCCCACTGTCGATAAAATACACGTTGCGTGATTTATTTTTTGAAATATCAAAAAACAGAAATTTTACAAGAAAATGTTAAGAAAAATAACCCTCTACAAACCGTTAAGAATTTCTGATTTTGAAGGTATAATTCTGCCCTTTTCGATTAAGTCAGTTTTCGGAATTGTCTCGGAAAAAACAACCATATCCATCCTTTCGTAGACTATAAATGTCTCTATTACAATATTCGGCTATTTTTCGATTTGGTAAAAAAATAAATCACGAAATAATCGTGATTTTGGAATTCTGTTAATTTGATTTTTCAAAAAATTATGCTCAAAAGTTTATTCGTCTATTAATTCGCGGAAAAACATTGCCAATAGAACTGTCATCTTGTTACCAAGAAAAGTTCAAGTAAGTGGTACCGTGTAAAAAAAATACGGCCCTGAAAAAAAATTTAATTGAAATTCCTTTACACGTTTCCAATTATTGGTCATTTTTTCTGTCTCTAATGACCCTTCTACAATGAGTCGGATGACGGCGTCGGAATTTTGCGGAAGTAACAGGTTAGTCGCATCATTTCGGAATGTTTCGGATTGATGAAGTTCAATAACGACTTCATTAGAGTTGCAGTTGTATGTTTGAAAGTGTCCAATTTGGAATTTAATTAAATGTCAAAACGGTGTCGGAACCATATCACATAAAATACGGAATCATCTCGTCCCGTCAGTCGACTCTGACAGGCATAACTTGTTCCATGAGTAAATTGCGCATGCGCGACTACCGACTCCGTCATCCAACTTATTGTAGAACGGCCTTAATAAGGCACCCCTCTACGGAATTTCAAACCGATTATGACACTTGTCCTCATACGACCAAAATAATGTGCAGTAACTGGCATTACTGGAAAAGCAATTTCGGATAAACGGCAAGCAGACACTTACGTTTGGAGGAAAATTTCTGTTTGCCGCTTCTCCGCCAGTGATAATGTTCCTCCAAAGGTAAGTTTCTGTTTACCATTTCTCCGTAATTGCTTTTTAGTAATGTCAGTTACTGCACGTTATTTCGGCTCTATAGAGTGTTTACCGAAAAATCCCGGAATTCTAGGAAGAAAAATACTTCGTGGAACTTTTTCCGCTCATTTTCAGTACGCTTTGTGAGACCGCGCGTCGTTTGAAAGCAGCCAATTTTCAACCTTTCAGAATGAAACATGACGACTCTAGAATGTTTCTTAAATTTTTTGTTTCAGAAAAGAGGAATTTTCCTAAGTAACCATGTCAGCGATGATTTTCTGATTGAAAAATCCATAAGAATGATCAAAATTTATTATTCCGTTAAGAACTATATAGATAGTAGTGGAAGACTCATAGCTCTGGAGCCTCTACCTTCCCTTAATGCAATCCTAAAATCACCCCCTAATTGGGTTATAATCTCGACCAAAAATTGCTTTGTATTTTTTTTTCTGGAAACATGAAACCAGTTACAGTTAATGGTGAGCGTTTTATCAGATGTTGACCAAGTTTTATGGTTTGAATTGAAAGAGATGCACATTCTTCCAGTATATTATGGGAACAATGTCAAATTGGTGGCTCGTCAATCATAAGCAGATTGACAATAAAAATGTTTACGTATGGATGGGTCAAATCGATTACATGAAAATAAAAATATTTTAATATGAAAGGTAGTTTTTTTTTATTCTCCCACTGTAAAAGTGTTCACAATCTGAGAGTGCCTATATGATAATGACTGCAAGATTTATGTCTTGACGCCTCATTTCGATCGCGCGCTTCCCAGTCGGCGGCGCTATCGCGCGATCGGGGGTTGGCCGTGGCCGCAACGGTCGCGCCCCCTGTCTGTCGGGTCATTAGTTATTACCCCCCGCATCCGGAAACATCCTTATTGCCGACATCTCACATCCCGTCCGTAATCCGAATTGGAAAAACTGGAAATCATAACGTCTCTCATCGTGATTGATGCGATCTTCATTCGGTCTTTCACTCACTCCGCCGTCGATCTCGCGTCCTGAGTGTCGAATTTCCTCTCGCATGATGAGAAAATATGACGGCAGTGAAATGAATTGGATCAATGTGGCGGGATACGAATGAGGCGAGTTTCGGGAATCGGATCGGAAGCGGAAGCCGCGAAGCTCTATGACGGGCCGAGGAAACTGTAGCTCGATTCGGATGTGGTGCATCGGTGTTAGTGAGTCTGTGTGCTCCAACATGTATGTGTATTGTACATGTCTGAGCACTAAGCAAGTGGCTTATTCTTATAAGATGGAGTTATTGGAATTGTAAAGTGTCTAATTATCAATTTTGTATCGTAATCGCTTCAAGTGACGTGACGTCAATGATACATCGTAAAAAATCTAAAGTGCAGATCTATGGTGCTTAGAGCTGTAACTAGTGTTTTTGTGGTCCTCTTTATTCAAGTCTCTCTCGTATCTGTCATTAAGCAAAGACGTGTCATTTTTTGACACGACCTAATTGCCATTTCCATAACTTTGATTTATTGCACTTAGAAACAATCCATCGGGAATTGTGACAGCGCAATCCGGGCACGTGCTTGAAATTATTTGCCCGGATGTCTAGAAAGTTGGGCAGGTCGTAGGATAATAATTATCTCCCTCGAAATGACTATTTCGTTCCTAGAGTGACGTCTTCCATTAAAGGGCTAGCTAGTAAGAGGCGCATTCTATACGAGCCGAGTAAATCGAGCCCCGTTGTAGCATATTTCCTAATAATAGGCGAGGAGACTGGCCGGCGCATCAAGTTTCCAGCGAGTTGGGGACTTCGTGAGACACTTTTCGGCGCTTTCAGCGGCAGCGGCGTCTCCGGCGACCAATTAGCAACTTCACACTCCGGCAACTTCCGGGAACTGTGTAATTATTATAATCACGGGTCAGACGCCAGAGGAACAGTTTTGGAGATGGCCGTTCCATGTCAAACCTGGATAGTATCTTATCGCAGTCCGGAATTCTTAATCCGAGCACATTCTAACTGCTTTATTGTTTTTATTGTTAACATTACGGCGAGACGACCGTAACTTGTGTAATATTATGTAACTTGAAAGGGAGTGTTCTTGAAAGGACGATTAGAAGGCTGTAAATAGATCATAGGATCACAGTACAATAAGTAAGGATCAAATGGAGGGAACGAACAGGGTTTTCAGCAGCCGATAGGAGTAGTTTTTCTTGCAACCTCGACGGCTTATCAATAACAAGTACACTATTATCAAAGGCCGACTACCGGTCCGTCAAATCAGTCGTGCCGTGATGGAGTTGACCAGGATACAACCCGCTCTCCTGCTCCGAATGTCGATTGCGACTCCTCCCTTCCTATCAGGAGAGCTGGGAAAAATCCGGGTTCTTCCCCGTTTTTCACCCCAGGATATAATATGATTCAAAGTATTCGGGAGCATGGTCGATAATCCTGGATCATTTTGATTGCAAAAAGTGCCTGAACAAGAGTTTGCTCCTAAATATCGTGCTTTCTTCAAGATTTTAGACAAACATTTAAGATGTTTAGTTTCCTTTGAGGTGATTTGCATAGGATAAGCATAAAAAGTTGTGAGTTGTGAAGAGAATTTCCCCGCTTTATTTTCTGCATTCTAGCCACGCTCATTGGGCTTTAAGAGGACCAAGACTTGACAGTCCAGCAAACTTTTGGCGTCAAAAAGTTTCAGACAACAATTAATAGTGAATCATCAAAAAATAAATCATTTAAAAAATTAAGATTATTAGTCGCGCTCCAGAGACTTAAGGCCGGTTCTTACTTGTACGACACCCGACGACAACGACAACGCGACAACACGAAAAAATTGCGGGGGGACTTCACCCTGAGTCTGATTCCCACTTCTACGACACCCGACGTGCCATGTCGTCGGGTTCTATGTTGATTTTCTTTCTGATTGGCACAATCCTCTGGTGGTGGTGATGTGACAGACTGATGAGATGGAAATAACCATTGAAACATCGATGTCTCTGTCTTCACCACACCATTTGGGCAAATGTGTCGTTCAGAAAGCGGTATTATCTATTTAATGTAGTCAGTCAATTTTCATACACAAGAACTGGTATTTTACATTCTTTGTAATTCATCCAAATGTAAATAAACGAATTACATAATTATGGCTGTGTTATTTAAACCATGGACTTTCAACAAAAAGGATTTTCATTATCATTTTTAGAGACCAGCTAAAGTAAGGAAACAAAGATTGCTTTTGATATTCTTTAGATTTTAGATTACGGTTGGGGGTGAGGGATGGTTTTTTACAATTACAATTACAATAATTACTAGTTTCTTTATTGTACTTGAACTACAACAGTCATTGCTCAGTACAATAGCGGTATTACAGAAATAATAAAAACAAACATAAAGACAAACAGTAAAAATTTAAAACGCACAGCAAGTCAACATAACACCGGGAACAGTGAGGGTCGAGATGCGCAGAGACACCAAAGACATCAGGTCTCGATCGAGGTATAGTTCCATCTCTATGATAAGGATGGATCAAGGCTTTGAGTTTTAGGTGTTTTAATATCAGACTGCAGGTAGGGATGGGGGGGTGGAAGGACAGTATATCAGAGGCAGTGTAGGGTTCCAACTCCGTGAGATGTTTCCGGAGATACGCACTGTACGCTGAGAACCCAACAGTTGCAGGATCTATTTTGAAGTGGTTCAGGTATTTGATTGATGCGTACGTGAATGTCCTTTCTGAAGACGACAGATGGTGTGTAGGAGGTTTGAACAAATTGAACCTGGTACTGTAGTGATGGGTGAATCGGTAAGGTAAAAGTCTATCCTGATTTTTGTGGATCAGTTTGAGCAGAGAGAAGACATACAAAGCAGGCACGGTAAGAAGCCCAAGCCCTTTTGAAGAAGAAAAACCCTTCGCAGAGATCTCTCAGACCCACCCCAGACGGCCAGCCCATAGTTCACGTGGCTGATGAAATGCCCATAATAAGCAAAGAGAAGAACCTCAGGGGACACCGTGTGCTGAAGGTGTCTAAGAAGGAAGCAGACACTAGCAAGACGACGGCACAAATGATCTGTGTGAGCCGACCAGTTTAGGTTCTGGTCGATGTGGAAGCCCAAAAACTTCACCACGCCCTTCAGCTCGATCAAGGCACCATCGGTGGGTATGGAGGGTAAAGGGGGAAAAGGGGAAGACACTATATGTATAAGACAAATTTTAGGATGGCTGTACGTTGCTGTAATCTTTGACGGATATCCTGAGAATGAGCAAAGGAGAACACAGAAACTGCCGAATGCGTAAGGCGCTGTTCGAAGTTCTCTGCACTGTAACGAAGTCATCCTTGAAGTGTCAACCATAATAAAAATTGAAATAAAAATAAAAATAAAATAACTGGTATTTTTTTATTTCATTTTTATTTTTATTTCATTGCATTCTGCTCACGGGATCCGTGATCTAAACTGTGCTGTGTGTTGGTAGATACATTGTACTGAAGAGTCCCGAACAGGACGAAACACGTGTCTACAATTTCCGCCTCTGCTCACAGCACAACATCAATGGATGGCATGTTGTCTGACAACATGTCATTCATCTTTTGTCTATAATAAAAATTGTCCAGTAGAAGTAAGTGGCAAACGACAACAATAAACGACTAATTCCTCTGATATGCCACGCCTTCCAAAGCTAGGAAATTGAGACAAAAGAGGATGCTGACTGCGACATCGGCAGGGTGGCACTTGACAAGAGCTCCTCTTTTCAATCATTGCTAATCATTGGACAAGATGTGAATCTCCTTGTTCTTTTCAATAGCTTGGGATCGGCTTTGAAAAATGTTTATTTACAGAAAAGTGGCAGAGGTGTGTCTGGCCCCTTTCAATATTCCTCAACCTCAATCAATCGTGGAGAGTTGGAATTCCCCCCAGGATTCGAGTTATTTCTTCACGTCTTCACTGGGTGTGACACCACCTCTGATCTTTTATGCCATAGGAAGAAGACGAACACACTATGGAGTGCAATTAAGAAAAAAGATTGAATTCATCACCACAGCTGAACCTCTAACCTCTAATCTCACAAGCCATCACAGATGCCGGAGTGAAGTACCGAGTAGCTCTTTATTGAGGAGAATACACTCAAGATACCCTCTACAACCTGCGCTATAAAAATTTGTAAAAAAACAGCAGCCTTTGCTGAGGTTGACCTCGCCTGTTTGATGCCAACGGAAGATGGTGCAACATCGCACGCTTACCGATTTTACCTTGCATCACGTTCAGAAGTGGTTTGGGGTGGAAAAAGATGCCACTGAGTGGGGATGGAAAAAGATCGAACAAGGGCTCATTTAAACAACAACGATGAGCAAAGTGGCACACCCCCCTTACTGAAATTTTTATAATGCGGGTGCAAGAAAGGCTTTAGCGGAGGCGGCACTCTGCAAATTTTGCTCCGGTGTCTTTTGTCATAAACGTTGCGGAGTTTCGAGTGCCGAAGAAAGAGAAGACGACTTCGACAATCATGGACCGATTTTTCAGGCAAACTTAGACAGTTTTTTTGAACCACATACAAAGCGTTTAAAATTAATAATTATAAACAAAAATAATGCCTTGTAAATAAATATGCTTATTAAATATTTACAATGTTAATAGTTTAAATATAGTGTGGAACGCACTTATGGAATGAAGTTCACTATTCTGAGAAAAAACGTTTTTGAAAAAAAAAGCTCACACACCTCAACTTAAAATTTTTACTTGGATTTTTTAGGCCCCAATTTGAATGTTTACCCCCAGCGCTAGCCCCACCATTGTGGTCATATTATTTTTAAATAGGACATCCTGTATAGTTCTGTATTTTCGTATTTTCTGAAAGAATCCAGTAAGAATGGTTTTTATAGTTGCCGTTTAAAATGAGTAGGTAGTTTAGTTATAAAGCAGTGTAAATCGGAAACGACTCTAAATATCGGAAAACGGCTACATATTCCTATCTTACCTTTTTAAGTGTTATCTTACATCGTACTTATTACATCCTACAAGTTACATCGTACTTGAAATTTTTATACTGGATGATTAAAAATCTGATAATTTATAATTTACCATGTGAAAAGTTAATATAAGGACATTTAAGCTGTTTTCCCATACTTGGAGCCGTTTTCTATGTACACTGCTTTTTAATGAAAAATTGCGATTTTCACTTGCTTATAACTTCTCAATGTTTATTGCCACTATAAAAATCATTCTTACTGGATTTTGTCAGGAAACATGAAAATAAAAAAATATACAGTAGGTCCTATTAAAAAAAAAATAACACCACAATGGTGGGGGTAAAAATTCAAATTAAGGCTTAAAAAATCCCAAATAAAAATTTTAGGTTGAGGTGTGTGAGCTTTTAGTTTTTAAAAAACATTTTTTATCTGAATAGTAAATTTTATGCCATTAAGTGCATTCCACATTGTATATTATATTTCTTTCGGAAGGACCTACATGGTTTTTCCTTTCAAACTATCCTCATCAAACCATTTTGAGCACTAAATACAGCAAATTTGCGAAAAATTTTTGCGTTTTTAATTTTTTGTATTTTTAAGATTTGTGAGTAAACTATATGGCCTACAGACGAATTAAAGTACGTTAATTTGCCACAACATCTTTACCTATGATTTTGCCCGTAAAATCAGTTTTTTCACTGATATCGGGGAAGTCAATTTCACTCTTTTGGATAAAATTGTCAATTTTTGGAGAGCTGAATCTCGGCAAGTATATTGAACCGACAGAGTTGGTTTTGATCTCAAATTGTAGGAAAAATATTTAATAAAAAAAAACGCATAGCTCAAGACTTATTTTGAGAATACAAAAAAAGTGCGAAAATTTCGCGGTTTTTCGAGTGCTTAGTCCAGTCGGTAAAGTAAACAATGTACATAAAGTTCATAAAAAATCTTATCTAAGATTTTCCTTTAATTAGTGAATCAATTTTCTTCAATTTTCGTTATTATTGAAGAAGTTATAGAATATAAATCCACAAAAATCAGTCCCCCCCTCCAAAAACATATTTGGTGAAAAAAGTATTTTTTCGCTAATAACCCGTTAATCGTTTGAAACATCAAAAAAATACTTATTAGAAGGAGTGAAGCTTGAGTGACTTCCTAAAAGAAAGGTAACATTTATATTTTATTCATTTATATAATGTATGTGAGCGAATTTTCGTGCATTTAAAATTGTTGGTACGCAGCCTCTCGGAAAAAATGATATTTCTGGAAAACCAATCAACCTATGGAGAAAACTCAAAATGGGCATTGAAGGGGACATAAAATACAAAATTTTTTTTGCCATTCTCGTATTATCGTATTATCAATAAGTATAGTATAACATAAATATTGCATTTGATTATTTTTATTGAACCTTGCTTCTTAGTTGTTAAATGTTCTTCTTTGTTTTGGGTTTTAGGTTCGATGTTAAAATATTATTTTTCAAAAATATTTTTATAAAAATGATTTTTATATTTTTATTTTCATTCATCATCAATAACGACATACACAGCGATGCCTTACGTATCACAACTATCAGAAAAAATAGAAAAAATATTCAAAAAATCCAATACCAAAATAGCTCACAAAAGTCACAACCAAATTCAAAACCTCCATACAAAATTAAAATCAAGAATCCCAACAGAAAAACAAACCCATATAATCTACAAAATACCTTGCAACAAACAACTGTGAAAAACAATACATAGGTCAAACAAAACAACACTTAAAACAACGAATCAATACCCACAAATACTCCAAAACTACAAACACCGCACTAAACAAACATAAACAAACCACAGGACATCAATTCAATTATTATGACAAAACCGACATCATAGACAGAGAACAAAACACATACAAACGAACTATTTTAGAAATGATCCACATACAAAATAATCAAACCAGCGTAAACGACCGAACTGAAATCAACAATCTATCACGTATCTATCAAACTATCATATCCAACATACCTCCCTCACACCCCTAAAAACAAATTAATAATAATACTGAAATTATAATATTAAAAATTTACATAAGCAAAAAAAAAAAAGAACTTAAAAATGAATCCTAACAAAAACACAAAAAAAACCCTGCTATCTACTACTGAAAACTAACAATTATCACAATTACTCACCACCATAACAATAACAATACTTTTAAAATCATATTATCATATAATAAAATACACGTAACAGACAATAAACAATGAAATATAATAAACAAAAGCAGACACATAAAATGTCAAAATCAAAATCAAAATTAATTTATATTTTTTCTAAAATTAAAATGAAAAAAAAACACACCATTTGCGACATTTTACTATAATAATTATGATTTTTTAAAGTATTTTTAAGTTTTTACATATTTTTTACAATTTATGAGTGAACAAGAGACCAATCGGTCCCGAAACGTTTCATTTTTATAAAAATATTTTTGAAAAATAATATTTTAATATCAGGAACCTAAAACCCAAAACAAAGAAGAACATTTAACAACATAAATATTACAATATAGTACAATAATTAATGTCGGTTGGTTTTTGCTATTTTGAGTATTTGCAGGCCCAATAAAAATAATTGAAATAAGTATAATGTTATAGATGTATTATCTTTTAGGTCAATTACCGAAATTCTTTTCAAAAAAAATAAGTTCAAAGTGTTCCAAACTGTTCAAAGTTCGAAATAAAAAAATTACATTTTGCAATTTTACCAGCATATTAATAAAATTAGCTAAATTTGGGATAATTTTGTATTATTTTCTAAAAATAAAAAAAAATGCCAAGACAAATTGAAAATGTAATAATTTCTTTCCAGTACATGCACCTATCGTATAGCAATATTTCGTAATATTTTCATAAACTCTTAGCTACTTTATTCTGGTGCGGGTATCAAAAGTACAAAATTTGTAATTTCTTAAATACTGAATAACTCGAAAGCTATGACATATTGGAAAAAATTACAACACACTTTTCTTTTAAGAAATCACTCAAGTTTCTTTTCTTCTAATCAGTGTTTTTTTTATATATCCAACGATTAACGATTTATTAGCAAAAAAGACTTTTTCACTAAATGGGTGATTTTTTTTTTTGGTGGGGGGGGGGGGTCGCGCTGTACCTCCAGAACTGAATTTTATGTATCTATTTTCTATAATCTTTTCACTAACAAGTCACTAACAATGATTATTGAAGGAAAATCTTGGATAATATTTTTTATGAACTTTGGGTACCTAAATTTTTTACTTTTTACCGACTGTACTATACATATAGGTATACGCGTATACGCTACTGGCAGTGGTCCTAACAAGATATTAAAAAATAAGATCTACCGTTAGTTTGAGATTTTAAGGTTCGACATTTGGAACTTTCAGAAATTCCAAATTTGTAAGAATACTATAAATTATTAATCGACAAAATCTCTCTTTTAAAACTACTTATTCCAATTATTTTTAGAAGAACCCACCGAAATTATTTTTTAAGAGACCTTTCTTCGTTCAAATCTTGATAAATTGGTTTTAAGGCTGAAATATTTAACTAATAATAAGTAAGAAGTTATTAACTATGAAGTAATTAATTATTACTTAACTGAAAAACAAGTTTGAAATAATTGTAATAAATGTTTTATTAAAGTTTTATGAGGGCGCTAGAAGATTGTTCAAAAACGGTAGGGGGTTGTGAAGAAATGAAAGCAGAAATATAAAAATTGAGACATTTTATTAAGCTACTTTTGTTATGTATGTACAACAGCCAACATATAATAAATTATTAGGAAATATGATTTTATTATTTTTAACATGAATAGAATGAAATTTTACAATTTTATCACAAATAGTTTTTTTATCATTTAAACATTTACTTTTCGTTACATATATATAAATATATGTATGTTTGTATATAAATATCCTAAGTCAACAATGCGTACTCAATATGAACGATAATTCAATAATAATAATTAATAACTTTTTATTATTGTTGACCCAAGATATTAATTATTTACTTCTTACTTTCGTAGATACATAAAATAACATAATAATAATAATAATAATAATAATAATAATAATAATATAAATTAATTTTATAACAGAGGGTAATAATATTTTTCTAAAATATTTTCACTTATTGTTAAAATTTACAAAATTATAGTCTTATTCATTTATTTATTTATTAACATAGTGCTATATAACTATTTTGCAGTTATTACGTATATTGTGTTCTTGATATCGTCGTCAAAAACAATCGTATCACCAAAAAAACCCAAACTTATAATACAAAAGTGTAAAAAATAATTGAAATAATATTTACAATAATAACCAGCTTGAATTAATAATAATAATAACCAGAATTACCATTCTCTCCTTTTGGACCTATATTAGCAGAGACCTGTAATAGAGAAAAGAAACACATTAGCAAATAATAATAATAATTAATAAGTTAGGTGCATTGTTACGCGAGAATAAAATGAGCAATTCAGATGCATATTTTGTTAAACTGAGCGACCTTGTATGTATCGTGTTAATTAAACAGGCAACTTCTAATGGATATTTCACTTAACAAATTCAAGCCCCACTATTCGTAATAATTAAAATCTCTATTTGTGTAGGTTAGGTAGGTAGATAGGGGGCACGAGAGGAGTATAGGTACCAGGAATTTAATAATATTCTCCCGAATGACTCCGTAGAGACCCTGCGAATGCGGGTTGCTTCATTTTAGTTTTACTTGGTGGATTTTCCTGGTAAACCGGATCCAGACGAACGGGATTAAAAGTTGCAGGTAGTTCCTGTTTCACTTTACATTCCCTTTAATCAAAAGAATTAATTTTATAATTAAAACGCTGGGGGATATCGTAACAGAGAGGTAAAGTGATAAGTAGCAAACTTATTGGAGTTGGAGATTCGTTAGAACAATGACAATAATTATTGTTATTTTGTTTGAATTTTACAAATCAAAGAAATTATTCCTTAAATCGGTCTTGAATCGTCTTTGAATTTGATAACGGTTATAATAATTCATTGCCTTCTTTTTTTTATTTTTACCTTCTGAAGAGAACGTATGACAAATCCAGAAACAGCTTCATTCGTTAAAAATGAAAAATTAAATTTAACAATAATTTAAAAAAGTGCGGCTCTTCAAATAAGCGGTCTAAAAGTGAAACGCATATTAAAGAGGAGTCGTAATACAATTCTTGTATTATTGAATATTATAAATAAAAATTAGTTGTTTACTCTTGTTCAAATAAATCATAAAAAGTAATGTTAAGTGTAAGTCTAAATAAATAATTAGTCGAGACTGAATGAAATACCTTTCTTTAATGAAGATTTTATCGCGTCCGAATTTACTTTTATGGACGAAATTTTAAATTGTATTTTGAAAATCTTATACATCATAATAGGGACTCCTTTATTTGTAAAAACAGCAAGAACCTATGCTTGAATCTCAATTTTGGTGATAAGGTTGTGAAACTTAGAATCTTCCAAATCAGATAATAACAGTTCTATTGCATAATAAAGTTATGTTCCCAAGTAGTTACATCCTCAACATAAGTGTTTAGTGCGAACAAATTAAATTCGGGAGCAAATAGTAACAGAATAGAACGCGAGATATTATAATGGAATTTATATCTGAGAGTCAACAATGGTCCAGATCGATTTAGGAATCCGTGTACACATCCACAATAATAATAGTAGTAGGTACGATATCATGGTGAAGCAAGATGCCGAGAGGTTTTGAGATAATGAAGGACTTTATTTGCGATCTCTCACCGGAGCGGCGGCGGCAGCGGCGGCGGTAATGGTAACGAGTCCGCCGAGAGGCGGTCTGAACTGTTTACAGCGACTTCATAACTTGGGAGGGTTGGAGTTGGAGTTGAAGTTGGCGGAGAGAAGAGCGCCTTGCTCGACGGACCGAACGACCTACAACACCAACACAGTCGACTCGAGGATGGCGAAAAGAGAGCCCAGCCGGCCCGAATGATATTGTATTTCATGTATTTATAATGAAGCGGGAATACCTTTATATCTTACAAGGCGGGGCCGCGCAGAAAGTCGCACTTAAGAACGATGTGAAAAATTTACATGGGAAACTTTTTCTAATTGGAGCAATTTGTATGCCGCGGAAAGAATTATAAAGTTTTAATCTGCGAAAACTCAGGTGGCGACAAGAAGCCAGAAAGCAGAAGAAGCGGCAGCGACAAGAGAATTATACACTTCGTCTGTTGTACCTGCTTGTTGTTCGCAACCGGCTTACCTGCCGACTCTGCTGCTGCTGCTTCTACATAGTGATCGAGCACTTGCTTTGATTAAAATGTCAAAGTTACACATTAATATCATGTCACATGAGTTTTAACCTTGTTTACCTTGTTTCCCTAGCTGGATGCTAAACGGCACCCATTTACTCGCTAATTTCTCTTTTGCCCCAGTGATTTATTATTCACTCCAATTCCACGCAAGAACGAGCATTTTCACGACTAAATTACTATTATAAGTACTGTTACCGTTGGTAATACACCATAATACATCCCGAATCTATATCTGATGTGGGTAGGTAGGTACTTAAATTAGTCCGTAAGTAATCGAAACGCACTGACTTCTATTAACGGATTAATATTGTGAAGCACCAATAAATCTTTCAAGATTACAAACCTCTATTATACTAATGATAATCTTATAATTATTATTATGACACTCAAATAAAGTTGCTTCTTCTTCTTCTTATACGAGTACCTTTAGTTGAAATTAAAAACGTCGAATATTTTCGATATTTTTTTGATTCGCAGAAAAGTTCTAGAGGTAATTTTTGGTTATCATGAATGATGGTCGAATATTATCCGGGAGGCCCTTGAAGAATTCAAGAAGTTTGGTTGCCTTGTAAAGAGGCAAATTAAAACTTCTTACAGGCAGTAGGTATATTGATGAAATTCAAAGCTCCGTTTTGTCTTACCCAAAAAAAGTTATTTTCCTTTATAAATTCATGAAATGCTTTTAGAGGATTCCAGGTATAATGCATTGATGGGAGCCGCACTATTATAGATAGTGCTCGCTCAGGTTATTGTTGATGTCCTTGCTAAATTTTTTCAGTTAAATTTTCAGAAGACTGAGACTCTGTTGGTATAAATATGAAAATATGACCATGCACTCTGAATATTCGCTATTTCACTGGAAGTTGATTTCTTCGAGGCCCTAGGAAAACTAAACTAACCGTAACCTCTGGGTTTACTGCGAAGCTAAATTCCAGAATTCGGTGTTGGTAGAACCTCTGCTTCTTATTTTTGACTTATGCATGAAAAATAATATTTTGCTCAGTAGATGGAAGAGTGCAAGAGTTAGTCCTGTTTTTAAGAACGGGGATAAGGCTGATGTTGCTAATTACAGACGATTATCGATATTGTCATTAGTCTCAAATAATTTCGAAATTATCGTCTATAAATATTTTTGCAAATTACAACCATGACAAATGCTTCATTTCTTCATTTAAATATGGATTTTTTGTGTGTAGATTTACTGATGTCATTTTACACAATTCATCCAATCTATTAGTGTATTTTTTAATAAAAAAATACACTATTGAGGACGACACCACTTTTCGAAAATCACCCAAACTCATCGAATGTCCACCGATCATGACCCCCAGATCACGAAAAAGTGGTTTTCCAAAATTCACCTGCCCACTATATACAGGGTGTCCCAGACTTAATTGACCAGGCCATATCTCATATACAGGTTGAGATAATCGAGCCGAATAAAAGGCATATTATTATAATTTTTCAAGCTGTATAACATGACAGCATGAAAACAACCCCCACTCCAACATCCCCTAAGTTGCAGCCCCCACCCTTAAAAAAATGAATAGCACCCTGTATATATTTTTGTATATTCAAAACCAGTATTCGATTCTCTATTCAGATGATTTTTCAGATTCAAAATTGGTTCAGAAATAATCAAGAAAAAGTTCATCAAGGTGGTCATGACTTTTTATCTTAACTTTACCTGAATGACTTTAGCTGCCAAAATTTATCAATATTTTGGTCATAGTTTTTAATTAGCAGGTCACAGTCATCATTAAGGTTCATGATAAAGTGCTTTATCTCTTGTTTTATTTTTTAAAATTTCCCAACAAATCAGAATTATCAAATAAATTGTTTGGACTTTAATTATAATAATAACTATGACCTGCCTGTTAAAAACTATGAATAAATTTTGACAGCAAAAGTCATCCAGAGAAAGTTAAGATAAAAAGTCATGACCACCTTGATGATCTTTTTCTTGGTTATTTCTAAACCAATTTTGAATCTGAAAAATCATCTGAATAGAGAATCGAATACTGGTTTTGAATATACAAAAATATATACAGGGTGCTATTCATTTTTTTAAGGGTGGGGGCTGTAACTTAGGGGATGTTGGAGTGGGGGTTGTTTTCATGCTGTCATGTTATACAGCTTGAAAAATTATAATAATATGCCTTTTATTCGGCTCGATTATCTCAACCTGTATATGAGATATGGCCTGGTCAATTAAGTCTGGGACACCCTGTATATAATTATATTTATATACAGGGTGTACCAGCTCGATTTAGACAACGGTGAGGGCCGTGTAGGTCTCGTCAAGACGAAACGTTTTTTTATTTGAAGTTTTTGGATTTGGACCTTCGTTGCGGAAATATGGCCGACTTCCGGTTTTTAGTTTTTTGGCTCCAGTTTCGGCAATTTTAGGTTCTCGGCCAAACTGAAACTAGTTTTGGAAACTCCTTAGCTTCAGTTACAACTTTCATATTGAAGTCAAGGTTCTATCTCTGTTGGATTCAAAATGGCGACATGCCCAAGACTTTAAATTTTAAGTCTTTGAATCAATTCAAATTGAATCAAATTGAAAAATTAGGATTTTGAATCCAACAGAGATGGAACCTTGACTTCAATATGAAAGTTGTAATTGAAGCTAAGGAGTTTCCAAAACTAGTTTCAGTTTGGGCGAGAACCTAAAAATGCCGAAACTGGAGCCAAAAAACTAAAAACCGGAAGTCGGCCATATTTCCGCAACGAAGGTCCAAATCCAAAAACTTCAAATAAAAAAACGTTTCGTCTTGACGAGACCTACACGGCCCTTACCGTTGTCTAAATCGAGCTGGTACACTCTGTATATATTTATATATTTCTTCAAAAACGCGAAATTTCAATTTTCAAAACGCTCCTGTAGCTTTATCTTTGAAGATTAGTCAACGAAATTTTGAATCCTTATAAAACTTTGGAATGACGTTAGATTTTCGTTGAAAAAATTTCCAAAAGTCGAGTCACTTCTACAGGGTGTCCCTTCAAAATTCCAGAAATCCGGTTCTTGTGGTATCATTTCAGGTCGCAGTTTTCAATCTAGGAGGCTGAAATTTTGGTGGGAGTAAGATATCTACAAGGAGTGGTCTGGTATTGTACTTGACCCAAATCGGCCAAGCCGTTTCAAAATGGCAGCCATTTGAATTTTTGGAAAATTTGCTATTTTTTGAGTCGCTGTATGAGCAAGATGACAATAAAACTTTGAAATAAAATTAACAAGATTGGAAGAAAACTATTTGAAATTTGAATTAAAGCAATAAAATTGTCATTATTTATATTAATAAGCCAGTGGCGTGGGTAGGAAAAGGGTAAAAATGTCTAAATTTCTATAACCGTTTATGAGTTCATTTGTAAAGAAATTTAACTGAAATTTTCACAGTAGACAAGTACACTAATATCCTTTAACCCTTAAAAGTTTCAAGAAGTAAATAAGAAAATTGGCGGAGATATTAATATTTTTTTCATATGATGTTTATTTCTCTAAAATTTTAAAACCGCCGCTGTAGCTTCATATTTAAGGATTAGTGGACGAAATTTTTTACCCTTGTGAAACTTCGAAATGACATTTGATTTTCGTAAAAAAAAATTTACTTCTACAGGGTGTCCCTCCAAATTAAAAACAAAAACCGTCTATGAGGCACGGTTTCTGGTCGCAGTTTTCAATCTAGGGGGCTGAAATTTTTTTATGAGTAAGATAGCCGCAAGGAGTCGTCTGGTACTGTATTTGAGTAAAATCGAGCCGTTTCAAAATGGCGGCCTTTTCAATTTTAGAATAAATTGCCAGATTTTGAACCCCTATAGGTACCTACCTACCTATAAGCAAGTTAGAAAAACAAATTTAAACCTAATTAACACGATTGGAAGAAAATTATTTTAAATTTGAGTTAATGCAGTAAAATTTGCATATTTTTCATTAATAAGCCAGTGGCGTGAGTAGGAAAAGGGTAAAAATGGCTAAATTTCTATAACCGTTTATGAGCCTTTTTTGAAGGAATTGAGCTGAAGTTTTTCCAGTAGACAACTATACGAATAGCCCCTAACTCTGAAAAATTTCAAGAAGCAAATAAGAAAAATGGCGGAGATATTCGAATATTTTTACATGATGTTTATTCCTCTAACATTTCAATTTTGGGTTTTCAAAATTCCCCTTTCACTTTTTGCGAATTTATTAAAAGTAGTGTAAAGAATAGTATTTTTTAAGTAAAGTTAGCCAGTGGCGGACACAGGAAAAGAAAAAATTTTAAAAATTTGCCAATTTTTTTTTATTTTGTTAAATTTAAAAATCCATTCTAAGGCACGTTTTCAAACTAAATGAAATGAAATTTTCTCAGTAAACCACTACGCTAATATGACCTGACTATAGAAAATTTCAGAAATCCAATTTAAAAAGCGGTGAAAATATTCATAATTGAATCGCATAAAAATACACTATTTCTGCGATTGATGCGCATGAAGGTTTTTTTTTATCCAAAGCATTTGATCGCATTAGTCATATACGTTCTTAACCAGTTGAAAAAATTTGGTTTTCCAGAAAGCATACTAGCATTGGTTGAATCATATTTTTTGCTCGATATTCGCATAACCTATGTTTCTTACAACGGTTTCTGCTCCCATTCATATACGCCATATGAACGGAATATAACTTAAGGAGTACCCCAGGCGTCAAACCTGGGTCCATTGATCTTTATTTTGTTCATCAATGATTTACCTACGGGCACAGATTGCGCTATTTTAATGTTTGCGGATGACGTTTAATTATTTCGGCTTTATAACAACATTGTTGTTGTTGTCTCTGCCGAAAGACTTGATGGAAATATTTAACAATTGATGTCATGGGAAAGCTCAGATCTCAAATTGAGGATCTTGATGTTCATGCTTGCTTGACCCTTAGTTTTAACAATCAAATTGAAGCAACATCAGCCTCTGCTCTCAAAATGCTGGGCTTTTTATTGAAAAATACTGAACATTCGGCAATGTTCACTGCTTGATTACTCTGTTTAATGCGTTTGTTCATTGACCCTTGGAGTATGCATCTTTAATTGGGTATCCTTTATACAATTGCTATACAGGATGTTTTTGAAGGTGGTACTTTTTATATGTACCTATACTATGTATAGAATTCATGAAGGCAAATAACTTTTTAAAATAACTTGAAACTTTTTAGTTGTTTGGAAAAGTTGCTTGGTCAAAAAAATATATCATCCTAAAAAAAGCCATATAAACATATTGGATGCCGTTCAAAGAATGTTTCTGATGCCACTATGGTTAAGACTCTATCCCGAAGAAAATTTTCCACATGAAACCTTGCTGTCATTGTTTGAGTTTAGGCCATTACAAGACAATTACAAGACAGACATCGAGTGTTTGATGTTTTTATACAAGCTGCTGAATGCTCACCTTAATTCAGTTTTTTTTACTATACATTTGTGTTTGTCTACCTGCCAATCGATCTCCAGTAACATTTCATTTACCAGTTCCAAGAACTAACATCGAACGGGCTAGAGTGCATTCTACTAAGCCGCTGAGACTGCCAAAGCCTGGGTTCGAGTCCCAGTCTCGCCATGGATGTTTGTGTTGGTACATTCAACTATTTAAATGGTAAACTTGTGTCTAGGTAGGATGAGCTTGGTCTCGAAGACAATAATTACAAGAGTGGAGTGACTTAGTCTACCAGACCTTAAAAATGTAGTGTAGAATAATATGTATTACGATCCATAAATTCATAAATTTTTCATTCATTTTCACTCCAGGAACATAATTAACAAGAGGCAAAGTTTTTGCATGTAAATCCCTATGTTGCATGAAAAAAAAACTCACTGTGTACTACGGTATAAGATATTTAAGGCGGCGAAACGAGAACTGTAAGCGCGAGAAGATGTCATCACATTACCCCAGGTTGATCCAAGTGTGTTGTTGCTCTCGGTCGCAATGTTTTGTTCTGCCGAGCCCTTCACTCGGGCAAGCGCTAGCAAAAATGATTCACGCATATTCACTGATAAAACACGTGCTCTTATATTTTAATTTTATTAATATTCAAATGTTGGTATGCCAATCGATGGTAGTTTCATCGCATCAACTTCTACAATTAGGCACAACACACTTTCTATCCGTTTTTGCTGATCACTTATTCAGAAAAAAATAGAGTAGCATGATATCCTGATAGTGACAATTTGCATGTGTAAGAGCAAGAGGTCAGAGCCCAGCTGGCGTTACTCTCTCATATCGACGTTGAAGTTTTCATCCCTTCGCTTACTGTTAAAATACATATTTCGTTCACTCATCTTATACATATATCTTATACCGTGGTATACACAGACAATGCTATTTCATCTTCATCCGACGACATGATGTATTGTAGATGTGCGATGTAAAAATTTTTGTTAAACATTTTGAATCTCGTGACGTGTCTGTAAAATGTCGCCGACATGTCGGAGACAAAAAATGTCGCATAAGTATATGCGATCGGTCTTAGGTTTTTGGTGTATCTTGCATATGCGTGCATTTGAAACTTATTTTTAATTTATTTGGGGATATTGTCCTGTAAATAGAAAGATATCTGTTGGGCAATAAACGATTTATTATTATTACTATTATTAGGTATCCAGGTTGTGTCGTGACCGTAAGAATTAGTCGTTATTTATCGCTATTGTGCCATCGAATTTTTGTTTTCCATGATTATGAGAGACCGGTAATTAATTAAAGCTGAATAATACATTACGGTAAAATGACGATGATTTTTGATTATCATTAAGCTAATTATCTTGATTCTTGGAGTGTATAATCAAGGCAAGAAGAAAGTGGAGCTCAACAAGAAGAAGCCTGGAATAAGAGCCTCGACTTCAGACACTGAGAGAGGCTACTGCTCTCATATTCATTAAAAAACCACCGTAGGTAGCTGGTCCTTCTAGCCTTTTGTTTTTTTTTTATTATTATTCTATCAAACAATTACGGGGCATCGCCCCGTCTCTATTCGAGAGGGCAAACATATTTAATAATTTGGTATACAGGGTTGTCAGCTAAACGCGAATCCGTCCTAAAACAACGAGGTTATAGGAACTTCGTTCATAAGTCAATCCATACTATTTATGAGAGTCTATTTTAGGAAAATATTTTCGAGTGTACAGGCTGGCCCAAATAAGTATGACGATTTGAAAGTCATTTTTATTATTAAGACCCCGAATTTCTTTTACATATTTCAGTTCACCCTCTGGGAGAAATAAATTAAAAATGGAAAAACAAAAAATTCGGACTAATAGTAAAAAAAAAAAAAATTTTTGGTCTCACAGTTGTATATGGAGTGAGGCGAGAAAGGTCTCAAGTTACTGATAGGCCATTTAAATTTAAATTCGTTGGCTTTTCTCTTTCTGGCTCAGCTTCCGAAAAATAAGCAAAGTTTGGAGTACTTACAGGATTTTTGGTGGAACACCGGCGTATGTATTAGGTTACCTTCTTCCTTAAGCCGATTCATAGATTGTAATAATTATTTGTTAGAAATGGACAGTTTGCTTCTTCCAAAGTGGTGGTATAACAGGCCCAGTTTTTATTTATTCCTCGTGTCCATTTCAATAACGACTAAGTCCTGGTACATAGGTAAGTACTTATTTAGGTCACAATCAGTTATTATTATTATTATTAGTTATAAACAGCTGCTGTCTATGTTTAAAATAATATGAACCGCTTTAATTTAAGAGGCGTTTCACTTACGGTAGTTATCGTCGTAAAATGCGGAGTGTTCACAGGTGTAGATAGAGAAATAAAAAATGGCCGATGTCGCGATCTTTATAGTTCGTATATTTATTGAACACGGGTTTTCGCTTTCTTCTATGTGGCGTTAAAGAGATAGTTCGGGCTTACTTGAAAGCACCTAAAGAGGTAAGGCAAAATCTCTATTTCTCGAGAAATTCGCCGAAGACCCGATCGAAACTTGTCTTCTCGCCCGCGGTTTTCGCTGTTTTTTTCAGCAATTAGCCTTTCCCTTTCACCTCAGGTGATTTTTAATTGACCTGAGGTGAATTAACCAATTAATTGAACCAATTAATTGATCAGAAATTGACGTCACGCTCTATCTTTTTCATCATAATAGAATCTCTTATTTGCACATGACCCTTCTCTAAACATCTACACACGTTTTAGGTCACTATTCGCTTCTAACCGGGATCTACTGATTATGGAATCGTAAACATGACTCGATATTCTAAGTACGGTCACTGGAAAAGAGAGGTTTTTCAATCTAGTAAAATAATAAGAGTGCAATCTACTTTCGCTAACTGCTTTAACACGGATAGGTCGTTACAGTCGAATCATGATAAATTTCAAGCAAATTTTTCTCACTTTTTTCAAATGGAACTCCCTTTATATTTTTTCACCACTAGATGCAGAATTGAAAAAAATAATTTTTTCGTAACTACAACTGTACTCAAATTTCCGACAGTTTTTTAGATAATTACGAAAAAATAGTTTACTTTCCACAGTATATTTTTATTAACAGACTATCTAGGCAGCTATGGAAAAAAGCTGCTCGTTGGCATGATAATGTTATCAAGTCCATATTTTATTTTATTTTGCAATAAAAATGAAGTATACGATATAAGAATCAATTGGCATAATGTCTTCGAAGAATGCTTAAGGAATAATTGTCTTCTAGCATCCAGCGTGCACAAAGAGAGGTTTCCTCATAAAAGGGACCCAGATCCAAGATAATTTGAAAAATTGATGGATAGATTTGACACAAAATTCACAGTTAAATATGAAAAGCAAGACGGAGTAAAGCAAAACCCGCATTAAATGAAGAAAATGAATTTAAAGTGTTGTTGAAGACCAACATAGAACTTCAGCAGACTTAGTAATAGGTCAAACTTCTGTAAAACACATTTTGAAGAAACAGAAGTTCCATCTCTATCATGTACTCAAATAACTGAATCAAGCACTTCATAAAGCAAGATTTTGAAAACAGGATTTATTTCTGTAATTGGTGTCTAGCTCCAATAATTGGAGAAGATGACCGGTTTTTTAAAACTGTATTGTTTACCGATGAGGCAACCTTCCACAATAATGGACATGTTAACAGACATAATTTACATTACTACGCCAATGTGAACCCAAAATTGACGAGGGTAGTTGACCGGCTACACAGGGTGAGAGTGGAAACGTCAATAAGGAGGCCTAGTATTGGAGACCGCGTAATAGGACCCCATTTTTTTGATGGCCATCTCAATGAGGGTATTTTTCAAATATTTTTAGACGAAGACCTTGATAATCTTCTTGAAAATATACAATTCGGGTTATTGGTAAGAATGTGGTTACAGCCTGCTCATTTTAATATCTGACCAAACTTGACTATTTCCTATGGGGATACATTAAAGATTTGGTCTACCGAATACATCCAACTACCCCAAAAAACATTCGGTAGAAAGAATAAGAGAAGTTTAATACAGTTACTCCTTTAATGTTAGAAAATGTAAATAGGACTTTAACAAACAGGTTAAGTCTGTGTTTACCACAAAATGGTGGAGGGTTTGAGTGTTTAATCTAATTATATTCATAACTGTCTAACTTTCTAACTGAAATTCCTAACTTCATTATTTTAGGAGCTTTAAGCCGACGCACTGTTAGTTGGCAACATTGTATTATTATAAATAAAGAAATGCAAACAAATTATTGTGATGTGACGGTGCTCTAGCACGTTTGCCATCAACCGCTTGATACAAAAGCAGGTGAATTACTATCCACTGAAAGAAGAACAATCAAGAATGAATTAAGAATCAAGATGTAAGAAGTATCGATCATGACCAATAAATTTTACTAAAGTGTTATCGTTCTATTGCATTTGAGACCGCTCTCACCGATTATGACGATTATTATTGTTCACGCTCTCCCTCGATTAGGTGTGTAGGTTCATGATCATGGATGAATATTATTTATTAATGAGAGATAATTGAATCAAATTTGGTTATCGTAGAATTACTTAAAAGGCTGCTCGAGTATGTACGCGATTATGATTACTAATAGTAATTTGATACCGTATGATTTATTTATAATTAGGTGGCATGCATCCGCACAAATATTTCACCTGCGCCGGTATAACACAGGAGCTGCTATTGTGATGTGATTCCTGCGAGCGTAATCGATAACATTAAAGCACTAACTAAATTGAAAGCTCTCATGCAATCAATTATTTTATGCGAAGTTCCCTCTGCTTATAAGACCGGATAATTAATCGTAATTATTCCAGAATTGATTAGCTTCGAAAAGAAAATGTTTCAACAAAATGGATGATAATATTAATAATATTTCATATCTACCTATTGTTGTTGTACATCTAGAGCTCAGTCGGATCAGGAACAACGCGACGCACGACGATACGGCCAGCCACCGGTTTGGGAAAATTCCGCTTCCTTTGTTCCCTGGAACAAAAACGTTTCAATTAAAAAACAATGCATGTGCTCCCGATGAGAATCATTTTATTAACTTTCATTTCAGCTACGTGACAGTCCCTCAAAGGATCATTTACAATTTCCCCCTGAAATAACACGTTTTTACAACTTTCTCGTCAAGAATAATAATGTTGGGTGTTTAGTTTTTTTTTTAAATAATTCGTTTAAATAATTGTTTTGAAACCTGACACCGTTAACTCTTCTTGTATTTTTGTCAGGCATATTTAATTTGGAATGCGACAGTCTTTACCTTAATGAGCTTTCAAATTTGTTCGCAGAAAAAACTTTCATCATAATGTGATAAACTTTGGTCCTCAGGATCGCTAGAAAAGATCTAATCTCGTTGTAAAACGGGAAGTACTTGGTTTAGAGGTATTCGTGAGTTTAAAAACTTGGGACTCTAATGGTTTATTAAAACAACACAATAATATAACACTACTTGTATTATAAATAACGTAACATGATATGTTTGAACTTGAACTACATTTTTTGTCGCTCGAACTACATTTACACATTCATGGCGCAAGAGCGGTTGGCTCGCTAGAGCTATCATATTCGAGATAGCTTGGAATAACATAGGTTGTTATCTCAATACCTCTGTCTACTTTTCTAAATAAAAATGTTTAAATTAACTTGGTCAGTTTTATTGAAAGAAATATTCCTCTAAATTTACCAAGCCCTTACCATAAAAATAAGAAATTCAACTTTACCTCTGATAAAGAGGCGATAACACTGATGACTCAAACTTCAACTAATATACACTGAAAGGTAACGAGACCTCTGATTTACTCGGCATCAGAAAATTATGCAATTAAATCGATAGTTATAGTAGGATTAACTTTAAAAAGTCAGATGTGACGTCACACAAACCGCCCGAATTAATATTTTTAATTTCACCAGAAAATGTCAAACAGTTAATTGTCAAGTTGTGAACGAGCGTAAATTATTGAAGGAAATCATTCAAATATGAATTGAAGCGCTTACGTCAGTTTGAGAGCCACTGACAACTACATAAAATTTATTCACGTAATGACATTCTATCCTCTGTGTTGTGCATTTAATTCTCATTCAAAACCAATGTTGACGTATACTTATTTATGCGGGATGGAGTGTTTAGACAAACTGGACGGTTACTATAAAAACCACGTATATGAAACAAAATAAATCGAACTATCAAAAGGATGTGTATTCTTAATCGATACGTATGACTTTTTAGACTTTATTGGACTATAGGAACTGATTTTGTAACTCGCATCAATAATCCAGAGAGCAATCCATTGCTTTCTCTCCTTTATGTCAGTGCTGTCGATCAGCTGGCTCAGTCAAGGTTTTTATTTTTACATGAACGTTCCAGACGCAACGTTGCCAGTCTACTATACAGCATTTAATTCCACAAAATCCTTTGCGAGGTATGAAACTTCTCCGAATTACCTAAGAAGTCTAGAAATCCGATGAAGACTGGCAACAGGCGTCTCGATTATATCGCGAAATAAAACTTTTGATTTGTATCATCACCGCACCGAATGCAACGCAAATATTTTATGACACAGACCAAATCTAGAAGCTCACAACAATCTTTGATGACTGAAGCAGAATAATTCAATAAATATCGTTTTTATCACAAAGGGTCGATGTTCAGTAATGAACTTATGAATTGTTTTTATTTTACTCCTATTGTATTTTGACTTGAGCAGTTATTGTTAGTAACGTGTTAGAGTTAAGAATTAGTCAAAGCGATACGAAGACGCGAACCTGATTTGAGTCTGAGTTTAACAAAACTGAATTGCTCACTTATCCTGATTTGATAGAATTTCTGGGCAATCATTTCAAAGCTTTGGGCACTGTAGAATTTGCTCAGAATTCTTCGGCTTCACAGAAATTATTATTTGCAGCATCCATTTCTTCTAAGCCACATAGTATAAAGTCCTGTCGTCGTTCGTCGTTGCATGTTAGCGGTGACGCAGTTCTGTAAGGACCATAATATGCTCAGATTGACAAAGCAATCATCACGTCAGCAAATATCCTTCCTTCGTCGCCAAAGCAGCTTAAGCTAGATATTTATTTTCTAAACAGCACCGTTTGTACTTAGGTTGCTTGAGTGACTCTCATCATCTCGATGAAATCATCACGAATTGCTGAATTTTGAGAAGAGTGATAAAGAACGTCCAAGGTCTGCGGTCATTTTATCCTAAAAAGCTGATAGGGTTTTGGTAAATGATGCCCTGAGCAAGAGGGCGCAGCCGGTTAAGGTTCCGCCATAAGTGCTGTAGACTCGTCATATTCTACGGTGTTGTTGTCGAAAGTTGGAGTGAATGTTTCGGACGCATTTGGTAGTCTTCAAAAGGTGCCTTGATCGATAATGACAGTCAAGCTTCATTTATTACCGAGCAATGTGGCAATCGCTTAGGTTTCAAGTACCTACTCGACAATGGCGTAGTCAGTGCATGGTATCAGGAATTCGTCGATGGTTCACTCGAAGGGCACGTTATCATGCGTTATTCGACCTGTTCATTCACAAAATCCTCAGCTGAATGTAGAATTCTTCGTTTCTCCCCGAATTTGAGCTAACATGCCAAGTAAGTCGTTTGTAAACAAGGATTGGTCACATCTTTCGAATTTGCAGATTGCTGATCCAGTGTAACGGTAGGATAGAGTGTGAGCCAAATGAGCCTATTGTGCTTAACCTTTAACTACTCGCGCTGGTGTATTTTGTACACCACTATAACTATGGTGGGGGCCATTTTTGTTTAATACTTCATGCGCACTCGGGGTGGCTATCTAACCTATTGGTGAAGTGTTGTTTACACGCACTGTCAGTGCCAGTGTGAAGAACCACCAACAAAAATACGAAAAAGGTGCTTTTGTTGCGGAAGACATCAGAAAAATAGGGTGACGACCATGTCGTGTCATACATGTGGGAGACTTGTATGCAAAGAACATGCAACTACTGTCAGTACTTGTTCGAAGTGCACTATCAAAGATGATGAAACAATGAGTGAAAGCGAGTAGTCACTTAAAAAAACGTTGTTTTTTTTGGTGCAATTTTCTGCTTTTTTAAGATTTTTTTTTGTTTCATACTTTTGCATTTAAGTTTTTTGTTCAATATTTGTATGGCAAATAATTCTTAATAAACATTATTTACGTTATTTGTTTTCCTTATATTAAAAGTGGTTGTTTTATGGTTGTTTTTAGGCCTGGTGTACAAAATACACCACGCGAATAGTTATGTTGTATTTCAGGGCGCGCGTAGTTAAGGGTTAATAAGAGTATCGGTTGCATTGTGAGCGCGGTCGCATCCAACACCAGTCATTAATATCTTCTAAGCTTAATTCGTTTGTCACCTCCTAGCTGGTGACGTCCCCCATTGATGAATCACTGGAAGTCACTTTGAAGAAGTTTTGGGAACTTGAATCCGTTCCCTGTAAAGTCGTGTCGTCCCCGGACGACATTTAATGCGAGGAACTCTTTAAGCGGTTGATCACTAGAAATTACGAAAGTCGCTACATAGTATCACTCCAGTTTCGCGCAGGAGTAAATCCTTCATTAGGGAATTCTCAGGACAGAGCTTTTCGTAGATTTTATTAACTTGAGACTCGTCTTTTGAAAAACGAGAATCTTCGTAGTCTATATGTACGACGTGTACCTTTCGTCTCCACTCAGAGACCCTTCATTGGGTATTACATTCCACGTCATTCTGTTATTAAGTCGGATTCCTTGACTTCTACGTTTCAAGTTGTCTTTGACGCATCCTCAAAGACATGTGATGGATTATCGTTAAATGAAACCTTGTTGTGTGGAAAAAACGTCAAGCAGATATTTTAACACTTCTTCTTCATTTCCGAACACACCAAGTGACCTTTACCACTGATATTCGGCAGATGTACGGTCAGATTCTCAAACCTTTTCCTCAAAGTGATTACCAAAGAATTATTTGGAGATTCTCTCCAAAGCCACCTCTAGAAGAGTACCTACGTCTTGAAAACTGTAACGTACGGTGTATCGTCGTCACCATTCTTCTTAGAACTCTGAGACAATTAGCACTTGATGAAGGCAATCGTCATCCTTTGGCTGCGAAAATAATTTTGGAGGATGAGATTCATATGGATGACATAGACTGTCTCGTTGTCATTCCGTGGCAGAAGGCAAAGCTGGTTATACAGCAGCTCATCGCCCTAATCCGCTGCGGTGGTTTTGAACTTCGCAAGTGGGCAAGAAATTGTTCACAACTTTTGGAAGAGATTCCCGATGAGTTCAAAGAAAGTACCATTCGAATTTGATGAAGATTCCGTTATTAAAATTTTGGGACTTCGCTGGAATTCTTCAAGAGATGCGTTTTCATACTCGGCGAACGTGTTGTCAAGGTCATGTACGAAATGGAGCATTATGTCTGAATTAGCTCGTATTTTCGACCCGTTGGGATTTTTAAGTCCATTCACGGTTTTTTCAAAATATCTGATATAATGAAAATATTTTTTGTTACAACTACTATTCAGATAGTTACCTAACATTCGATTTTGATAGTTGGAAGAATTTTAATATAATCATGTATCAAGTCGTTGTTAGGTTTGGCTATAAAATTGCTAAGCAAAGTGATCAGGAAATTGATAAACCACCCCGCCTATCGCGGCTGATGATTTTTCTGATACGTAAGCGTATTCGATTGAATAATATCGCGAGTCATGACGTGAGTGTTGTCTAAACGGCTCAAACGAGGTTTAGTAAGGCATCAGCCTCGGGCTCGGATCAACATTTGAAGCCGCACGTTGCTCCCCATCTCTCGTCGATTAATTACATCAATCAAACCTATCGATGCTCGACGCCTCTAACCATGCGAGTAATTAAATTTTTGACAGGAAAGAATCAGCCATCCACCCAATGAGACATTTAACCGAACAATTAACTTTAATTAAAACCATATTCACCTCGATTAATCTTCTCAGATCGATTAGGTATTTAAAACACCCTCTACTGATCCCATCAATTATGGTCGTTCGTGATGGTGGGTAATTTTTTTTTCTATTTATTTTTTGTTATTTCGCCTGCATCCGGAATCTATAAATAGACTAACTAATACCATAACAACAATGAAACGAAGTCACGAGAATCTTTTTAAGTGCAACAAGGAAACGCTTCTTCACATTTACAATTTAACCGAAAGAGGTTTCCTCTCTGCATGTGTTTCCATCCGTGACTCTCTCTATATTTTCCCTAAAATACTCGTACCAGCTTCCTTTATATTCAGGAATAAATTCAGGGATTTGAGGAGCGTGAAGTGTTTCATACTCATATGCAATAATACATATACTTACGAAGCAGGTCTACTCTCATACCACAACCAACCCTCAGAAATAATTCCGGATCCGGTGGGAGTGTGTGTGAGTACTGTGCAGTCCGGGCTTGGTCAGAGTTTGCGCCGAAAGTCCCTTCTACAACCAGAACCAGAACCATGATACTCCCTTCAGTGTTTGCGATGTTAGGATTGTTGGGCGGCGAGTCGGCGACCGCACTTGAGCGGCGGCAGCAGCGGTGAGCGGCGGCGGCGGCGGATTTATGATTTCCTACGATAAGACCTCCCCGCATATTCCGCGTATTCAAGCGCACCAACCAACTCGAGCGTGTTCCTACATTCTATACACCGCCGGTTGCCGCCGCCGGTGTACATTCCCGCCTCTCCTTCTGCCAAAATCACAATATCCAGCCCGCTAGGTGTGCATATTGTTTCTAAATCAAATATGAAAATTTCAAACTCACATTGAGCGGAAAAATGAGGACGAGATGCCGATGCGACCCGGCGCTGCTCTGGCTTGAGTATGGAAACGTATTCTATTTCATGAAGAGAAGAGATCGATCTCTCTTCCTTCACTGTAAGCGAGTCGATTGTGGTAAAAAGTTTCAAAAAAGTCATGAGAGATGAGAATAGGAATCGAATATTCTTGTAGGTTTGGATAAAAATGCAGCTATTTTGATCAAAGGATGTTTAAGAGGACTGTTATTAGAGATATCACCTACCTTAGTAGGTACCTACCAAGTACCTATTACACACAAAGGGAGGTTATAGTTATGGGTATAGGGACAGTGACCGTCATATATTAAGAAGATCGCTATTCCGGACATTCCAGTCGTGAACATACTGGAAACAGGAAATCATGACGAGCGGGTAATTCAAAAACTAGATGGAAGAATTCTCGATGAAACTGCATCAAAAGCTACCAAAATTAATTGTATAAATAGCATGAAACGATTGGTATATAAAAACTTAATTCTTAGAAAAACTTGTGGACAAAGTTTATAGAAAGGTTCAGACCTTATTACATATTTTTGGAGATTATTCATTCATGAAACTTTTGCAGCTAGCACCCAATTTTTTTCTATTGGCTGTAAAAAGTTTAAAGCTTTTCTGCTCACAAGAAAATCATCAAAAATTCTCGATACATACCAAATTCTCCGCTGTCATCACGTAAGTTTAATAATCCATTATGTATAAAGCCCACTCGCTCAATAACTAACACTTCGACTATCTCAACACCACCAAGTTTGATAGCCTATAAACCGAATCTGACAACTTCGCTCGCCTAACTCTCCCGCAAGTACATTACCTATTCTACACAGGGTGTTTCACAAACAATTGACTGATACTCCCCTTGCCTCCCCTAACCACCAACACAACATCAGAAAGACTAATCAAGTCACCCGTGCATTATAATAATCCGACAGTGTTTGAGTTTCGAGGCCTCTCTCTAGAAATAGTGAAATGCTGTTACGCGTAAAGTCCTGCGATATTCTCATTCCATCATCGGGTCAGAATATTCAATAATTCAGGGACAGCCTACGCTCCGGGATATTTGATTTATGCATTCTAATTAATGGTTTAGGGAGTGGCGTGACCCTGCAGACACAATTTAGTCACCCTTCAAATGTTTATCAAGACATCAGCCGGCTAACAAAGGGCCGGGAACATTATCGGGAATTAATCGTGTCATAGTTTGAAACTTGTGGTGTTATCATCATGTTGCTTGGGTTTTTTTTTACAAATTTTTTATACAGTTAAAGCAAATTCAGAAATTACAAATTTTCAGAGTTTTGTGGTTTTTAGGGTTTTTAAAATTAGTTAACTATTTTTCATTTACTTTTGATTTAACTATTTTTCAAGAAACAAGAATCTGATGCTGGTTTAGTTTTTCTCCAGCCAAGGGAGGTGTAATACGTGGAGGTTCAGTACATAAACATGACACCGCAATAGGTTCATTCAGGAAATTATATGCTGATGAGTTTATAATTATAACGAAACGGTACCGTTCATGTCTTCAGTCTGATCCCCGCATGCTGTGCGAAAGTTTCTGATTTGTTTTGCAAAGAACCTATAGTGGCAAATTTAAATTAGAACCTAAAATCCCAAGAAAGCGCATCTCAAATATAATATAGAGACGTATAAAGATTCACCTTCTCATTATCAAGATGCAGTCTTTATCTATACAAGGTGTCCAGGTATGAGTGTAAGAGCTACACGTGGCGACCTTCCTTGGACTATTTTGAGTAAAAAATCTTCATACAATAATGCTCCAAACCTCTTCACGGTGCCACACGAGGTCATCAAAGTTAGAAATTCTGGGTCACAAATATGCATATTATTGAACTTCTATTTACTTTTGCAGTTACGGTTAACATTTTCAAGGTCTTTTGCAAAGTCTTATTTCATTTAATTTTCGTAACAGTGCAATTATTAACTTTTTTAACATTTCTAAAAAAAAAAATTTAGGAAGTGATAAAAAAGTTAATAATTGCACTGTTATGAAAATTAAATGAAATAAGACTTTGCAAAAGTCTTTAAAAATGTTAACCGTAACTGCAAAAGGAAACAGAAGTTCAATAATATGCATATTTGTGACCCAGAATTTCTAACTTTGATGACCTCCTGTGGCACCGTGAAGAGGTTTAGAGCATTATTGTATTAAGATTTTTTACTCAAAATAGTCCAAGGAAGGTCGCCACGTGTAGCTCTTACACTCATACCTGGACACCCTGTATATTCACCATAGATTATCATCATCACGATTATCGTTATGATGTTGTAACGCATTTACAGCGTTAAAGTTTATTTACGCATACCTATACAGGGTGTTCTACAAGCTCTATGAAAAACTTTGACAGATGGTAGGTTGCTTGATTTTAAACATATTTTTTTTAATAAATATGGGTCCGATTCGTTTTTGTTTAGAAGTTACAAGCATTTAAAAAATCGTAATTTTTCAAGTTCAAGGCCCTATAAAAGGAAAACGGTTCAAGATAGAGAAAAACGGCTTACATGTTTCTATTTTAACTTTTTATGGACTATCCTATGGTATAGAAACATTTGTACTTTCTTTGATTTTTTTAAATGTGGAGAAATCTCAGATTTTTTCAAATTTTTTATCACCCTGTATAAACATTTCATCTACATCATTGGATAGTACATGAAAAGTTAAAATAGGGACATGTAAGCCGTTTTTCTCTATCTTGAACCGTTTTCCTTTTACAGGGCCTTGAACTTGAAAAATTACGATTTTTTAAATGCTTGTAACTTCTAAACAAAAACGAATCGGACCCATGTTTATTAAAAAAAAATATGTTTAAAATCAAGCAACCTACCATCTGTCAAAGTTTGTCATAGAGCTTGTAGAACACCCTGTATTTACATCGTTTACATAAAATTGTTTTCTCTGGCTAAAATTCTTAGCGACCTTTTCCCTAAAAGTATCACATGCAAATTCACGGACCTTTGACGGATGACAACAGGCATATTGATACGTGCGTCGCCCTCAAGAAAAGCGTCGACGTGGAGGTTGCGTGAGGTGCTTCCTTATTCTCATATTCCAAAAACTGGTAAAATTAATGCAAATATCCCACTATTTCCACCGTTTAGCAACACTATCTCCAAGCATCACTTTGTTTAATTTAGGAAAATATATAAAAAGAATAATAACTCCAGCGATTTCAACTAGTTGTAAGTAAAGCTTCCTTTTGATTCCCGAAGAGCTCTTGGTAAAAAGGGTGAACTGAGACACACCAAGTAAATTAGTGCCAACCTCCAGTATCCTATTTACAAGAACCGAGTTGTTGGTAGTTTAAACACAGTAATGAAAGTGAGAAAGTGATCAATATTTCATGTTTTATTGTAAACATCTGAAAGGTAAAAGCTCGATAGATCTAGCTAAAGCTCGCTAATATTTCTGTTAATTAAAGTATTGTTATTTTGGGTTTCTAAAGGTTTCTAAATGATAGGGACAACTTCAGTTTAGAATTCTCACAGTGGAAAAAAATAAAATAAGATCGTTTTTGTTGCTTTTTAGATCTTGGCCTTTTACCTTCATAAATTAAATAAAAAAATATATATATATTTAAAATTAAAAAGTTAACTGGCATCCCATAACTTTCCTTTCCTTTTTTTAAAAAAGGGGAGAAGGTGTCACGTTAGTGCATGTAGAAAAATCTGACTCTCAACTTGATTTAAACAACTCTTTGAGGGAAATTATCTACCAAAAATTGCTACCTTTATCTCCTTTTTCTCTCAACTCACACAATTGGATCTACAGTTTTTTTTTCACCCTCACCACCCCCACAATGTAGATCTGATTATTTTAAAGCCTGCAATATCTTTAATCAAAATTCCTGTCGAAGCTTCAACCAATATGTACATGCAAGAATACCCTTTATGCAGATAAAAAACTAGGGTAGGCCCAGCGCCGTACCTACAGTATTACAGGACATGTGGTTAATATGGCGATTAGCCCAATAAAAAAAAACCTGAACCACGATACGAGTTTATCACCGGAGACATTAAATAGCAGAATTTAATTAATTTACACTCATTTTTCAAAAATATTATCAATTTATTTATCTTTAATATTACATCTTACATCAGGCAGTATTTCACTCCAAACCGCCTATTAGCTGCGCAGAAAATCGCACAACAATCCGCCCCACGAAATAGAGGGAATGTTATCACCAGCACCACAAGACCATCAACTTCTTTCCTCACGTGTCGACTGTTCTTTCCTTCCCCGTTTTTGACTCGTATACTTTTTCATTCCGTATAGCCTAGCCTCGCGAGCTGTATAATAATACATATGATAATGTGGAAAGGCAGCGGCGGCGTAATAATAAAACGGTATCTGTATGACGGGATTGAATTAATAATAATTCCGTGCGTGGTTATGTCAGCTCGACACGCATCGGGTCGCCAATCTAACGGCCCCGTCGCTTATGCTGTATGGATGCATGAGAAATCGGGGGCGCCGGGGGATGTCCCCGATAACCTAACAAGCGGCCTGGGGGTGTCGACTGCGAGGAGAACTGTTATTTGCTCGCACGTAACTGATCACGACTGGGAGGGAAAAAATCTACGGGGACGTAACACGAATACGGCTTCAGAACAGGACTTGGGTACAGAAATAATTGATTCTAATTGGGTGTTACTGGCAATTTCAAGTCAAAACTTTTATGAAAACTATTAATCATTGATCTACATTTGAAGAGTTCCGAATTGTGTCGCCTAATTTGTTTAAATATTTTAAAATTAACTTAAATATTTCAAAAAAGTTCATCGATGGATTCTTTGGATAAAACACATGAGAAGCGTTAGAAATAAAGAGTCTCTAGAGATTTATTAAAAATTTGAGCGCATTTTTTATACACAAATAGCAAATTGATACAAGTTTTCAGACTTTAGTGGGTTTAATCAAAGCTCTAATTTGTTGTTTAAGGAACAATTCAGGCATTTCTTGTGCTACTTTAAATGTTAATATAATAATAAGAATAATAGCGAGACAGGAAATAATGAACAAAAGTTACATTAGAACTGGAATCCGTCCAGTCTGAAAGGAAAGCGCACAGGCCATTAGTGCGATCATTCCACAAAGAGAGTCGAGTCAGCGTACACGTAAAGCAATAAACCCATTTACAAATTGTGTATGTATTTACATACCATGCAGTGTGCTCACATTATTATTAACTCAATTTCGCCCTCTTATCCTTAATTAAATGCTCGGAGAAAACTACAACCCTAACTAACATTTTATTAAGACCAATTTATCAGCTTTGAAGTTTTTCAGAATAGATTCCCTTTATTATCATAAACAATGCATTCGATGATATATTATTATAAATTAGATGCGAGGGATGTTTGTCACATCGCTGCCACTGCCATCGACCTTCGATGTTCGATAACCGCCAATCCAGCTTCGATCTAATGATCTAATGATAACCTATACCAAGCGACCTGTTCCTTTCCCTTTTAGATTTTGTTGATCTCAGATCATCTCAGACTAGATACGCTGGAAACGTACATCAAAAGCAGCGTGTTAAACAGTTACCCACTAAATGTGAATCAGTATGCCTACCAGACTGGAAAATCAACCGACCTTGGTCTCGACAATCTTATGAGCCAGATCATCAGGTCTCTTGACAAAAAATAGACCTTCGTCGACATACCACCAGAATCTCTCTATGAGGCAGCCGCCTTGAGAGCCTTATGGACCCGCGAGGGGGTATCGGCAGGGAGAACTCCTCTCCCCTTTGCTCGAGTCCCTTTTCGTCGATGACCTTCTGGCCGTTCTCTCAATATGGTGATTAATTGGTCATTCTGCTCAAAGGAAGATCTGAGATGACCATTTTTAGGGCCCTTCAGGAAATACTCGAGGTAACTTATCAATGATGCGAGAGGAAATACAAGTCAGTGGACCCTGCAAAACTGTCATAGTACATTTTCTAGAAAAAGTTGGTGGTCAAAATGCCCGCAGGTCATTGTCAAAGCAAAGCTCTCTAGTCTACAGAGACAAGCTTGTTTGGCGATCTGTGATGCTGTAATAGATATCACACCGTCGGCAGCTATGGAAATTCTACTGGATTCACAACTTCTCCATATTTATTTAGAGAGAGAGAGGCATGATGGACTACATATAGAATGCTGCAGAAGGAAAGAAGCTTGTCAAAGCTTATAACTTGGAGCGAACCAGGTTACTGGATGACATAGAGTGTCACAGTCTACTGGGCATGCCCTCGGACATAATGCCTGAGACCAACATGACCCGCTCTTCTCCCGGGACAAGACGCGTGGGAGGACAACAGAATTGAAATCCTGACAGTAGAATTCAGATGATTCATTGATAGATCCAAGACGTCCATAATAACTGGAGCAGGAGTATGTAGTGTTGGCTTGAAGAGAGCTTCTCGAGCCTGGGCCTTTACGCGACAACTTTCCAGATCGAAATCTAAGCCATAGAGCTCTGTGCGCAGATGAAGGAAAAAATTCACCGCCAAAGCAGATCCATAAAAATATATTTAGATAGCCAAGCTGCTCGAAAAGCCCTTAGGTCTAGCCACTGCAAGTCCAAGTTGGTTTGGAACTGTCAATTAACTCCGAATGCCCGAGCAAGGAGCCACGAAGTGACTCTGATCTGGATTCCGGGTCATGCTGGATATGGAGAGAACGAACTGGCTGACTCTCTGTCTAGGAAAGATGTCGAATCCAAATTTTTCGGACAAGAACCAGCAGTTGGCCTACTACCGAATATTGCCAAAAAAAAACAATATACAACTGGGCTGAAAGTGAAGTCCTCCAGCACTGCCAAAGATTGGACTACTTGAACGTCTTTAAACAGGGAACCTCGAAATAAGGACCAAAGGACTATAGGAGCTTAACTTGAAAGAAATAAAAGCTTCATTCGGCCCATAGACTGGGCACTGAAAGCTGAATATCATCTGCATAGGATGGGCTTAGCGATCAACGGTGAATGTCGCCTATGCTTGGAGGATGACGAATCAGCAAAACATATCGTATGCGAGTGTCCCGCTCTGGGAAGATCTGTCAGACTACAAACTTTCGGGTGACACTATCTCACACTAGAGACATGGATTATAGCCAAGATAGCTAGGTTCCTCAAGGAGGCTGACCTTATGGGGTTAATGTAGCACGATCAGATGAGTCACAATAGATCTACAGTCGTAGTGGGGGTGTCACAATGACCCACTCACAAAAATGATAAATCTAATCTGACCTAAATCATTTCAGGCTACTTCAAGGAAAATATATGGGATGCCAGAAGTTTTATTTTTGCTTTGAAAAGGTCTAAATTATTCTCTCAAAAAAATAAAAATAAAGACTAGATTAGCTAAAATCTGACCGAAAGGGTAATTAAACAAAGGTAAATGACAATTTGATGATATTTATAGACAAATTGGCACAATGAGAGAGGAAAAACGTGACCTCTAATAATTACATTGCATAATTATAACGAATATCGAGGAAAACATATTATTTTTTTGTTCGAAAATTGAATATTTTCAATCCTGGATTTAAATTACGAAACGGAAGATAAGCACGTAGCTGCACCTCTGTAGGTAACGAGTTTTTTCGCAATATATCACGAACCGATTCGAATGTAGTATTTTTGTTTTTTATTTGTAAATATATCGACGCGATGCCATTGAGTACGTATGAATTTATCAAAATTCTGAACGTAGGTATTTAGAGATTAATTTGTGAAATAGTGCTGTTTATTCATTTGTCTGAATTTAATATACGTACGTTGAGCATCAAATGTAATAAAACAGGATCAAACAGGGATTGAAATGAATATTGTTACTTTGACGATATTCATATTATGTATTATGAACACATTTTTTGTTGATTAAATCTATTCGTGAAAATTATTATACCGGTCGATTTGATATACAATTAATTTATAAAATTACTGACTAAAATTGTAGTAGCAATGCGATAGTCAACCTCTATTGTAAGTGCAGAGGAAAAAAACAGTAAAAAAAGAAAGAAAAAAGAAATTAAGAAAATAATTGTGAAGAAAACAAGTCAAGAAAAAACAGTGCAACACGTAAATTTTACAACTTTCATTAAGTTATAATATAACCTTAATAACGAACAAGAAATAGCAAGTTTGAGACGAAGTAGCAAGTTTCCTAATTGAAAAATTGAAAACTTATTTAATAAATGTCTACTCACTTACAACTTACTACTAGTAACTGGCATACTTACTAGTCTTTAGTCTCTCTAATAACTTCACTGGAAACTACTCAACGAAATTGAATCGTTTAATTAGAGAGCTCTTCCGCATATTTTCATTCAAACTTTTTTACTATTATTGTTATTATTATGCACTCAGATAGAGAGACACGATAAAAATAATCATTACCCTAATGATCAACTTCTTCAAGCTATAATAACGGTTAAAAACGAGCAAGGACTCGGAGTACACAAGTTGAAGACTATAAAATAAGTGGTTGCTTTCAGTTTAAAAAGAAAGGCTCGTAGAGCTTTCCTTTCAGAGGTGAAGCTTAGCTGCCGCTGCCTGAGCCATTGTTTGTCTCGTCTCGTGTTAATAGTGAGCACATCACTCTTAATTTAGACGCCCATAATGGATTCGAGAGCGGAAAGAAATTGGATTCGATTCGGTGCACAATCGGCCGGGGAGAGGGCTTCTAAAAATGCATCGACTATCGACGAAAAAACAACCAATTCCGTCACTTCGCCTCGCCCGATCTCGCCGGTGACATCCCATTTCAGTTTCATGATTACAGATTACAGCACTTAACTACTCGTGTTGATGGTGCTCGAAAATCACAGCTACTGCTTCTTACACGAGGGCCCCGTTTCTGTTTTTCAAATTCAATAATCTTCTTCGAGAAATTTATGCAATAAATTAAGCTTTGCCTTAACTTTTAATGTAATTTTTAGGTTTCTTTTTGAAAAAAACAAAATGGACAAGTTGACGCTGTAACATCACGAATTCGTATAAAATCAGACTTTTCTTGAAGGATTCAAAAAGAGTCATTGCGATGATGAAACCTTCTTACGGGTTAAACTTATGTTTAGGAGACGGTGGTTAAGTGGCAACGTAGGAAACGACAATAATAACTCAGGGATGATCAAGGCCACAGCAGGAATATGAATGTACCATTAAATGACTTATTGATCATGGAGATAGTCTGTGTGAATGCCTTAGCTTGTGATTCTGAGTGGAAGCCTGTGTGATGATAAGGTGTAGGAGCCCAACCGCTGCGTTGGAAGTAATCCTGGATCTGACACCACTACATTTGGTGATAGAAAGAAGAGCTGGAGAAGCTCTACTCAGGATGTCAAGAGTAGGAATCAGGAGTGTACAGCGAGCCACTGAGGATCGATCCTTGGGTGGCTGTGAGGGACTCCTAACACTACCAAAAGACAGAACTGTTAAGAAATTCAGTTTCGAGAGAAACTTCATCACGGAACTGTCTACGAAAGAGGAATGGAACAACACCTCCAACTGCACCTCAAAGAAGGTACGATCAAATGGTACACAGACGGCTCTAAAACTGTCGAGGGAACCGGGGCAGGAATCTATGGGCCACGCACCATGTACTCCAAACCAATGGGAAAATCCCCAACCATACTTCAAACGGAATTACACGTAATAGAAGTATGTACCCAAATAAACCTCGACAGAAACTACAAAAACAAAGAAATAGAAATATTGACGGATAGTCAAGCAGCCATAAAAACGCTGAGCTCTCCGACCATCAGCTCCAATATGGCTTGGGAATGCCTAGGAAAACTTAACGAATTAGGCAAGAAAAATAAAATTCACCTCAAGTGGATACCAAGCCATTCCGGAATCGAGGGAAACGAACGTGCCCACTCATTGGCAAGAAAAGGAGCATCGACACCCTTCATAGGACCAGAACCATTCTGTGGCTTCGAAGATACTTTCTTCAAAGCAGAACTCCAAAAGGAAGAAGAAAAACTGAGAGAAACCCACTGGAGGAACCTCTCAGGGTTGAGACAAGCCAAAGAACTTCTCGGGAATTTTAACCGAGAAAGGTCGAAGATAATATTCAACCTCAACATGGAACGTCTCAGGACACTGACGGGATTCCTAACGGGACATAGCTCAAGGAACACTTGAGGAAGTTAGGCATAGAAGAGAATGGCGTCTGCAGATTCTGCGGGAAAGGAGACGAGACACCACGTCACCTACTGCTCAACTGCGATGCGTTAGAACTTAAAAGAAGTAATGTTCTGGGCCATCACCAGCTAGAGGCCGGGAACTTACCCGACCTTGATCCTCTCAAAATCCTGAAGTTTCTCAAGGAAACGGACCTGGAGAGGGTGCTTCACTAAAGGGACTACACACCAGGCGAAGCACAGTAGAGGGGATACAATAGATCTTTTAGATCGCAGTAACTACATCACCCTCAGTATACAAATACAAAAATACAAATAAGGTGTAGGAGGAGTAAGACCTCTTAAGCTGTTTTTATTCCATTGCGGGTAGTGACCGGAGACGAAGCAAGGCAAGGGTAAAGGTGAGTGACTAGAAATGTGACGGATGACGGCACTGACGAAATAAAGTAGGAAGTGGAACTCGTAGGAAGAGGTGTTCTCGAAGAATATGTAATGCCAGAGAGAAGGAGGTGTTTTTGTTGGAGATGAAATGCCTGATAGGAGGAGGGTGTTCTCTGAGGGGATGTAATGCCTGAGAGGAGGAGGGGTGTTCTATGAGGAGAATTATGCCTGAGAGGAGGAAGGGTGTTCTCTGAGGAGATGAAATACCTGAGAGGATGGGGTGTGCAGGCGTCTTCGAACTGGGATGGAATGCCAGGAGGAATGAGAAGTCGACATCTTCAAACTGGTACAAATGATTTTGGCCGCCAGGCTTAATGGAAAGCAGGCGATTCCCAGCCGAGACGATCAAGTTTGCTGTCAGGTTGGATAGGAAGCAGACGACTTCTAGCCGGAGTGAACCAGCCTTGGCTGCCAGGATCGATGGGAAGCAAGCGACTGCCATACTGAGAACCAACCAGTCTGCGGGTTCAACTGCTAGACTCTAGAAGACCATCGTGCCTTCCTTTGTAGGATTCGAGGACAGACGAGCTGGCGACGAGCTAGGAGACGTGGCAACATGGGAAACGAGAATAATAACTCTTCAATGATCAAGGCCAAAGCAGGAATGTTAATGGACCATTATATGACTTGTACAATTATTGTGTAAAGTACCGATGTGTTTGAACTATATAGTCATTGGTAGTAGAAAATCGAGTTTGGTTGACGATTTTAGAATGATCGAGTCGAATAATAAATGTTATTGATTTCTTTCGTGATCTTTATTGTATATTTAAAATAAATAATAAAGTTCCTAATATTTACTTATACTAATCTTTAAGTCATTGTCGGAACTGAGAAATTGAACTAGGAAATTTGTCATAAAGCTGATCATATTGAATCTGGGCGTTTTCAGCGCTGGGCTCGTTATATACTTACGAGTAGGTTTTAATACAATTCTAATATGCAGGCAAAGGAAGGAAACTTACTTACTCAATAAAGTCTTTAGGGTCTCTTTTCCTTCCTGCTCGAGCTAGTTTATTAACTAATGTGTTCTTCAGAAAGTTTGATGAAACGTAATAACGTAAACACAGACTGCTTTCAATATCATTTTATATTTAAGTTCGCCGTCAAGCTCAGGTCTACAAAATGCGCCGACACTGCAGTTGTTTGTGAAAAACGGAAATAAAGAACAGCGTTGAATAGGTGCATGTTTGTGTTCTTTGATTTATAAATTAATTTCCCAACAGTTTCTATTAGCTGCACGTAACGGAACTGTCAGTCGAATCAATGCGTTATTGTATTGTATACTCGATACCTGAGTGTGTCATTTACCAATAGGGCTTTATATTATTCATTAATAATTGTAATAGCAAAGCTCGTAGAAACTTATTATCGTCATATTATACGCACACAAAGCTCTAGGTGGCTGTAATGTACATGAATGAATGTCACTGATGATGAATATTATAATACCAACTCCGCATACGTTGGTAGTATTACTGTACTGACAATGACAACCTAATTCGAGCCAGTTTGTTAATAATTAAGTTTCATTTAATATTTTTGAGAAATTCTAAGTAAAAGGTAATATTTCTGGGAAGCTCTCTTTGATGCCTTCATTCATTCAATTACTATATTCTTCACAAAAAAAACTCGAAAGTTATAAACTGTTAATAAAGAACCGGCTTACCGAAAATTCACAAATCGGTAAACAAAAAATATAGACCAATAATAATTTCAAACAAAAATTCTTCTAAAAGTAAATCAAAATAGCTAGTTGAACAGTTGTAAAAAATGTCATTAAATAAAAACATGACAATAAAAAGAGTGAAAAATGTCAGCCTATTTTCCAACAACCCATTAGCTGAAACAGCTCTAATGTTTCATAAGCTTTTGAAACTCATCAATTGTACTTTAATTAATTAGAAAGAGGAAGGATAATGTACTTTTCTCATTTTTATCGTTCAATGGAACGAAGTGAATTGTTGTACGAGTAGGTAGATGGGAGCTGCTTTTGACTCAATCGCAGCGTTGTCCTTTTATAATCGTCCCTTAAGAAGGATATTTGTGACAATTTAATTCACCGTCACCATCACCATCACAATTCAACCCCCCGGAATAATCAAAACTTTGATTAAGTTTAATCCTTAGTAAAGTCGAGTTAAAACATTTCTAATGAATCGAAGTAATGCAAATATAAGAGGAGAGAGATTAATTATTTAAAATGACACCAGAATCTCGATAATTCCTAGGAAAGATAACGGGGTCTTAGCGAGTTTTCAATTAAACTTGGAGTTATTTAGAGGAAAATGCCGTGATCTTCATTTGAATGTCATTGTTTGAATGAACTAATTTAGAAGTTAGATTTTTCATCTGCACGCGCTGCTACTGCTTTTTAATTAACTTTATTATCACTACCGCGTCATCAAATTTGCAAGCCCTCTCCTCCAATATAACACCTGGTATCCCAAAAAGAAATGCTGCCGGGTAAACTCGTTGTCGGTACGAAATTAATAACAACGCTCGTTTCTCTCATTATCCTGATGACCGGTGCTGGCGCTGGTGCTGGCGTTTGAGAGACGGGCAATAAGTTACGAATAGAAGAGGATGCACGATGACTGTATATATACACATAATGGCGAAGCAGCGTGTTCATATTCGGGCATTATGCAGGAATCAATCAGGAGGCAATTCGAATGACAGCGCCGTTTTTCACCCAGGATGCGTCGTTGTTTATGTAAATACGGTTCAATTCGCTCAGACGCCGGCAGCTCTCTGAGTTATGGCCCAATTATTCATCACATTGCATATGGGATCTACTCTATATGTGAATTTCTGGGAGGGTGGGGGCCACTCGGCAACAATGATGCCCATCTGATCACGTATATGTCCTCCAATTTCGGGAATAATGTATATCTTCAGATCCTCCGATTGATTTGCATTGAAACGTCAAAAAAATATTTCTCATTCATCAAAGCTGCATGTGAGAAAAAATTAATTTCTGCCTACACGTCTACATAATAACATGACACTTCTGGTCTTATTGTGGAAACTTTTGAGAGTTTAATAAAATTTTAGTATTAGAAAACTATTGAAATGTCAATTTTTACTGCAGAGAAATAGCAGAGATGAGCTTTTTTGGGTCTTTGATCAAACGTTACCTAATAATTAATAATCTTTTAACAAGCGCTTCAAATTCATATTAATGCAACGTAAAATAAGCCGAGCTTAAATTTAGATGCTCTTTTAATCCTCGCATTCTATGGTTTCTTCAGTAAAGAATTCAGTTTCTTTGTACCTGATAAGATCCAACTATAGTGCTAGTGCTTCAGGCAAAGTAAGCTCTAGATACTTCAAAGAAAAGTTACGAAATTAACGCAGGAAGTATCTTTATTTTTAAGTTATTTAATCTCAAATTGAAGGACTTCTGTTCTAGAAAGGTATCGCTACTAATCTTTCTATATGCATATTGAGGGTTAATTAACTAAATGTCAACATGGTTAAAAATGTAAGAGAAAATAGAAAAGTGTTCCATCGTCGTCAATATTCGTTAAAAGGCTTCATATAAAAAAGACGAAGAAGATCCTTTCAATAACCATAAGATTCTTCCTTCTGACATTTCTAACATATTTACCTATATCTGCCATTTTACAACCGAAACGTGCAATCTATATAAAAAGATAACGTCACAGCTTGAAAAATAAGAGCATAAAACATCCCCCGCATAGATTTGTGGCTCGCCGTATTGAATGGTCCGTACAGTGTCCCCATATAAGGAACCTCCTCGGGCGATGCCATACATAACTCCGGTGCACATAGATTACCGATTCCGGGCGCCTGACAAGCATATGTGTCACATGACGCCATTGCCAGGACTCCGGGACTCCGGGGCAGTCTGCTCGTCGAGCTAATAACCGCCGGAATTTATAGGCATTACCAGACACCGCCAACGTCGCCTTATCGGAATTTATTCACTCCATATAGGTCAATACATCTCCATAATGCAGCCGGTGTATACCTAGAGGACGACGGGAGGCGCCTTTACTCAAACCGCAGCCCTGCCGCTCCTCGTATATCTGGCTCGGGGGAGACGACGACCGGCCACACTCGGTACGATGCTTCTGCTAAGGGATGTCCTCGTTAATTATTATCGGGGAGCATATTCGCGGCCGTTAATCACGATCAGGGATACGTTAGCGTCGCTTTAAGTATGTTTTATAAATGTATAATACCGTAATAGATTGCTATTCTATACCATTAATAACCGCTTTTATAAATAGAACTCCATCTGTATCACTATGGGATCGTTTTCTTAGATCGCTGACTGCTTTTCGTATCCCACTTGGTATCAAACTGCATTAGCAAAGGCTGCTGACATTGCTTTTATGAAATCTTAGCGTCTCTGGAATGAACTTCGAGAAAAAGTTTGTTTTTTAATTTTCGCTTTCCATTACAGGAACATTCGGGGCAGTTATGTTATAACTTTTAGTACCAGGATCTCATTACACGATCGAGGTGGTACTCGCCCAGATACGTACCCAATACGCGGCTTCCATTCCAGCAGAGCTCCTTACGTAAGAGCTCGTATTAATATCAAACTATTAACACGTTACTCGCAGCTTTCGAATAAGCCATTATTCCTGAATTTATGAAAGATCGGAACTACTTCTGGTGTTCCGTCGTTGTAATTAGTTTTCTAATTAATTAATCGTTTGGGATAATTATTGATACTTACCACCCAATACTTTGATGTGGTAAGTACCAATAATTATCGATACGCTGATTTCGTTTATAGTCGCTTCAATGGATACGTAAAACAGACAATAGATGGAAGTCCTCAGGAACAGCACCGATTTTGATGATTCTGCTTTAAAAGAATTTATTTTTATAATATTTGGTGAAAGGGATCGCACCTAGGTAAGATGATAAGGAAAATATTTCCATCTCCCTCATTAAATCAGTCCGAATCGAAAAAGCAAACAGTGCAAGCATTAGGTACGTAAATACCTAAAGGTAAAATTGTTAGGAAATTAAATATAGCTACGCGCCGTTACATCAAGTAAACGATCCCCGTCAGCTCATTAAATATTCATAAAATAGAAGCGCTCTAGCTAGTGGAGTTCCAGCGCTTTAAAAAGACATCCGAAGACCAGCAGAGCTAGGATGGAGGCGAGCCAGATGTTAGGGCCAGGCATTGTGTCGAGACGCTCTCGAAACGCGTGACGGAGAAAAGGATGACCTAGATACAGACCGGGTGAAAGAATGTGAAATCAGAATCAAACAATAACTCCATGCAAAGACAAAAGTAACTCGTTAGGTATCACACACACGGTAATGAAACTTTAATCAAACGATAGAGCGAATTAATAAATTAATAGCTAGGCACAATGGAAAGGTACAGAAAGCGTCGGCCGATTTTAAGGAAAATTTAGGTAGTTCAGGTTTAGGACAATTCAGTAAGATAGCCGCGAGGTCAACTCGTCAAGTCTTAAGATAAGGGAAATATGACAAGAAATAAATCACGGTATAGGGCAGTGCCAATAAGGTGCATTGTTGCGTGGTGTTTAGAAAGCGGACCACCGCTTCTATAAAAGCCGACGTCCTACCGAAGCTCAAGGCAGATGAGATCAGCTTTCGAGCAGGTCAAGTCTGACTTCCTAACCTTTTGGACGTAAACCCGGGAGACGTCTTTCTTTAGCGAACTCTCGGTCGCCCAATTCAATCCTTCGGACGTAAACCCGGGAGACGGCTTTCTTTAGCGAACTCTCGGTCGCCCAATTCAACCCTTCGGACGTAAACCCGGGAGACGGCTTTCTTTAGCGAACTCTCGGTCGCCCAATTCAACCCTTCGGACGTAAACCCGGGAGACGGCTTTTTTTAGTGAACTCTCGGTCGCCCAATCCTCATCTAAGCTACCTTTGGACGTAAACCCGGGAGACGGCTTTCTTTAGTGAACTCTCGGTCGCCCAATCCTTATCGAAACTTAACCCTTTGGACGTAAACCCGGGAGATGGCATCTAAGTGAACTCTCGGTCGCCCAATCCTTATCCAAACTTTATAATTCAGCTAGCGACGATGCTATAAGCGTACTCCGGTTTGAAATTCCGTTATCTGCCTTAGAAAAACTCCCATGGAAATCCAATAAGTTTGCATCTCTTCTCGAAACAACGCAATACTCGCAGTTGGCAAATTCTCCTCGAACCAATTCACTAGTAGATGGCAAAGCGCCTATTCTGAAGGAATTTACTTCACAAATTAGAAAAAATCCGTTGAGAAAATAGTTAGGGAAGATCTTTCTTCGAAACAAAATCCACATCAATAAATAATTAAACAGATTCGCCCAATCCATAAGCGAAGGTCCCATTTTAAATCTGGCACAAGAATCAGCTAGGTATTAGGCGGCACCTCAGTAGGTACCTACGCAATTACGTCAATAAATAGAACGACCCCGGCAGGAAAGAAATACTTCGACAAATAATTACACATTCACGTATAGGAAATCGGGATAGAGCTAGGAGCGAAAATAGACCCAGATCAGGAATTAATAATCTGTGAATAAAACAACCCATTATCAGAAATGATTCAATTAGGGAATTGACCGCGAAGATAAACACAGGCCATCCGACTTGTAAACAAGTTCGAGTTTCTTTAGTGCAGACGGAGGCAAGCATCTGCTGTCCCTTTAAATTATATGACTTAGAGAGTGCAAGTGAGAACTGAGAAATACTTCCCATTGTATGGCGCTATATGACAGGAACTCGCAACAGTAGGTTGAACCCTCAAACATAGCAGGGCAAGCTTAGGCAGCGTTGTCAGATGTAGCACCGGCTACTTCGCAAACATATCAGGAAATACTAATTCCATTACAACACACAATTAGGAGTTATAATAGGTACTCGATTATTCCACGTTGGGGGAGGCATTCACCTCGATGTCCAGGTGAAGACCTCCGTTGTACTAGTACAAGAGCATGACTCTTTAAAGTGGAAATCGTGGAGTGCAACAGGGCAAAAAGCACCCTCAGAGCAGGACAGAGTAACGCAAACCAAAGCAAGGTTGTCAGGTGTAATAACAGTCCTCATATATCAGGAAATCCAATAACCAAAATAAAGTTAGGATCATGAATTGCAATTCACAAATAAAAATCCAAAGCAAATCAAAATCAATCTCGAGTATGGGAAAGCCAAGCAAGAAAGTCAAGAAACCAAAGTATCATTATAAGGTCGTTTTTCCGAAGCTAAAATCTGGTTAGAAGGATTTTATACATACCTGAATCTTATGTGACAAACTCTATTATTATGTTTCTCATCATACTATCTACGCTCTTTGGGTTGATAGGCCGACGTACTCGTGTTACTGGCGGACCGGTGGCTGGTACCGATACAAAAGATTAAGTAATTTGTCTGTAAACAAGCCTAAACACGAATGATAAACAAAAGTCCAGCATTTTCAATCATTAACTAGATTAATGGTTAAAGAGTCGTGGTCTGTAGTATGGTCAGTTAATAATCACGTTGAGGAACAAAGATTTTCGAGAGAAGAACGGAGCCAACATGCTGTGGGCAATAAATCAAGGTGTGTAGAAAAATCCACAATAATACAGTTGATTAAGGTTTCAATCTGAAAAGCACTCGAATGACGAGTAAGGTAAATCACAAGGTAAAACAGTGACAAATGCCTAAGGGCAAGGTAACATAATTATGTGACATAAAGGTCGCCTGACGAGGCAGCATCGACGGATGCAATAAAAGGTAGAACAAGACAAATAACAACAAGGTATACAAAGTGATAACTAAATACAGTATCACCCGGGTTATGAATTAAATAAACGGAGGTGAAATAATTCACACTCCTAGGTAAATTAACTGTGAAAATAAAATCATTAAATAAAGGAGAATCGGAAGGAACGATTTTATAAAAGATACGAATCAACATTCAGGAGAATGGCAACCCCGTACTCGAATAACCCGAGATCCCGGATCGTCTGTAACCAAGATGGTTGTATTCTTTAATTAATTCAAGCTGTTGCTTGAAATGAAATCAAAGAAACTAGAAAAAGGAAATTAGGCAAGGAAAATCGTTGAATAGGTGAATCACACAGACATTTCCGTAATATACCGGATAGTCTGTAACCGAAATAAAAGCGAAACGAAATATTAAGACATTCCCGCAATATACCGGGTCGTCTGTAAACCAAACAAAAGCAAAAAGAAATAATGAGAAAGCACAGGTGTGCAAAAGAGTGGAATCCGAAATGGATTAGAGTTTGAAAAATGCATGAAAGGGATCTCTCTTCGCTTTCCATTTTTTTTGTACTCTCTATGCAAAATCACAGCCCCTCTCGCACTTCACCATTTTACGCCCTTAAAAACGAATTCTCTCGCTCTTCATTCGCTTTTAAACTCCCTGACAGGAAGTCCACAGTCAACAACAAGTCTTAGTAAATTTATCCGCTTTTCCGAAAGAAATCCTAATCAGCCGACATACCACGAGTCATGGTAGGTTCTTTTGCGCATCCGTTTCGGCCATAGTAATCCTGGCATACCTCAATCAAAGAACAGGGGCGACTACGGTAAAAACTACGGTAAACACAACGATGAAAACACAGCGGTCCTATTAGGAGAAATTCGGAAAACTAGACGATCACACAGTGGCTTTTCGCCACAGACAATGAGGCCTGGGTCTTTATCGTTACATTAGAATCAGAAACCTCTTGGAGCGGGTACGACATTATATACCTACAGGCTGGTCACTTTCAACTGATTCACTATTGGGATCTCCTAAACCATTCGAGCTACACGAGTCCTATGAATCAGCGAAAACTTGCACAATTTTATGCTTAATAAGAATCTGAAAAATTTTTAGGATAACTTCAGGTTTTGCTGAAAAATCCTGAAAAACTGGAAAATCGAAATTTCTTATTTTTGACATATCTTTATTATTATTGAAAAGTAACTAATTATTTTTTCTAGGTTCACATAAGTCTATAAAATCTTCAAAAGTCATCCATTTAACACAACAAAATTTTTTTTACTTTAGAACCTTAGAACATTAACTAACGATTTTACACCTCGTTAATTACTCGTCGTCGGGAATCGTCAGATATTCTGAAAATCGTGCCGTAACAATTAACCATTGAAAAGTGAACATTAAACTTTCTCACAACTTCGTTAGTCAAACATTCAACTCGTCGGGACAGCTTTATAATCAGCAAGGTCAGTACATATTTATGTGACTTTTATTGTATGCTCCTGTTCTAATCTTAAACATAAACCCTGGCATTTTACCCTATGATAATCTCTATTAATTAATCCACGTTAAAGCATAACGCCCTTTCAACAATTATTTCAATCGTCGAACACCAGTCCAAGCATTTGTTCCCTTAGAATTTGGATTTGTTTATGACATTATAATATTATATGCAGGAATTTTCAAAATAGAGAGGCTATAGTATATTTGCAAACCAATTAATTGTATGTAATCCAAAAATAATCATTCATAAATCTCGTTAGTACTGAGAGAGACTGGATTTAAAAGGGGCGAGATTCCAATCCACTTTACATGTAGAGGTTGTTGCAGGTACCGGTAACAATCCGTGTTTATTGTTGAGTAAAATAAAACCAGACAGCATGACATTGAATAAACAACATGCAGGTGTTGTATGCAGAGTATTTATTTAGTCTGTTTACCTAAAGTCACTGAACTACAGACTCGTGTCAATATCAACGAATGAAGCACACGTCAATCTTTTCGATTGTTAATTCTCTCAACCTGCCCTCGCCAACGTTTTAGTAAACATTTCATCCCGTTGTTGAACGATAATGCGAGCGAGGCATCCGTCAGAGCCGCAGCTGCGACCCCGCAACTCCGCAAAAACCGTTAAAGTTGAACCCAAATTAAAGTTTAAAGTTAACGGCGTGCACACTTGACAGCGCGATGCATTTTCTCCCTTCTATAAAACTTCCGCATCTCATATCTCTAAATTCCGTTATGCAAGGGGGACACGCTTATGACAGGAACAGCCGGGAACGTTTGATGGCTTCAGTCGAAAGTTTCCCAAACATAAAAGGCCAACATTGAAATAATAACAACTGCAGAATTCCACATTCCGCGAGAAGTTCTGGCAAGTTTCAGTCACGTCTCAGATCCAGCTTGCTAACAAGGCCGGGGCAAGTTTTACAATGTCTTCATTTGTAAGATTCGGGCGAAATAGGGTGATGATATCGATCGATCCGTATGCTAAACGTCATAAATCCTGGACCTTTCTCGCTGGTTGTTTACAGGACAAACTTTCTTCGAGATAAAAAAAAGAAAAATTTATTTCTCTTTCTATTTATCCCCTTATCTGATAAAATCATCTGGTCGTAACAAAAATTAAAAGAGCTGCTGCAGCTCTTCATATCAATCTATATGATGGACGAGGGATAGAAATTCATTTAAAGATTAATTTACGAACGTGGAAATAGTGCGCTGTGGCATTATTAAAATCGGGATAATGCAAATACACTGTCAATTGTCAATATAACGTTTTTGATGGGCTGCATTACAATGAACATGAGCCTATCAGGCTGCTATGAAACAAGTTTTAATTTAATTCCAGAGTGGACACGTCAGTTGGAAGTGGCGCACACAGGATAAGCCTTCCATCGATGCGATACGTATACGTACATACATATATGCACAAGCCGGAGCATCAGAGTTGAGCCCTTGATTTAATTTCAAATTCCACTATGAATAATACAAGTGAGTGGCGGTGCCGGGCGATTCGTTGCAATCAATGGGAAACGCTAACGCTAACGTTTCCATTCAACCACTCAAGATGCAAATGACGTTTGCCGAGCCCTGACAGAGCGAATAAAGTGATAATTCCGATAGGTCGCATTAGCGTTATTGCAATCGCCGGGGTTATCTCACACACTAGCAGGTGTTATTGTCTTATCGAATTGCTTGTGATAAACTCTATAATAGTAATAATTTTTATAATTCGGCCGGGTTCCTTTAATTGGTCAGAATCGCCGTAAGGTGACGTTGAAGCTCTTGCAGTTACCGAAATCTTTTCTTGTACTGAATCCGTGATCGGATCGCAATTCAGTCACATTATTTTTAAACCTTCTGAAATCAAGACGACGGACGAGTCCAAGTTGGGTGGTGACGGCCGAACCGAGGGGTGGTGCCGAGGGTTTTTGAACTCTCCGCAAGCAAGTTAATTTAAAAAGAAAAAAAGAGAGGCGATTGGAAGATAGTAATGTTGATTCTATATTTAATTCAGAGTTCTCATTATGGTTTTATTAGAGGATACAGTTACGATTTTTTTAAGGAGTATCGGTCTCATCTTTGTAGGTAAGACATAGTCCCTCCACTCTGGTAATTCCTGGCATCGAGATCTAGCTCACATCGCCACACGCAATTTTTTGATCGCTTGTTTTACTTTTCTCAGACATTCGAAAATGAATCTAAAAAGTAATGCAGGCCGAGCTGAGTTTCGAGCCCGCCATCTATGGCTCCATAGCCAGCGGAGGTGACCACTAAGCCACGCCAGTCACTAGCTCCGATTTTATAATCAGTGTAAATCTTTTAATATTCAAAGTGTTAAATTAAAAGTGAAATAATTGAATATCAGTGACGCAGCAATTAAATGTGTAGATATATCACCGTTACTACCCGAGTAAAGGATTTCCATAGCAGGAGCAGGTCAGCACTGAGCCATTGCAGGAGTGACTTTACAGCGTTGCCGCCTTGTATGATACTTACCCAGGAACCAGGTTTTCGAATCATGACAATCTTTACTGGTTAATCATACTTTGCTTGACGGAGGAAAGGAAAACGATTTGTGCTTTGGTTTCGGCCAACTTTTGTTGATAAACATCGATTGTTAACTATTTTAACAAGTTGATTTATTGGACTCTAAGATTTAATTACTGAAATTATAATACTAGGTGGTAAATCGCAAAATATCCATCAATTGAAAAACTCGAGTAAATTGTTACCATTTCGAGGAAGTATAGCAAATTTCAAAAGCGCCCGTTTAATCCTTAATCCAACTCTGACCTGCCCGGACTAACTCCGGTAAATTTAATTAATCCTGTCAGTGAACACAATTCCGCACTCGAAAATGAATTTGGCTAATAAAAGCTAGTGTTATGCAATTAAACGTTGTCAGGTATTTTGTTTTCTGTTTTTAGGGGCTCACAAAATGGGCAGGTTACCAAGTTACCATCAGCGTTTGAATAGAAGAAACTCGACATTTTATACATTATCCGTCTTGCGTTACACTTAATCGCGTTATAATTGTGATGGATTACACTTTAAAGTTCATAAGGTTAAACTGCGTAAACTGGATTATTCCCCGTTCGTTACCAGATATAGGACTCGATTTTTATGGATTATCCTCGAGTTCCTTGAACAAACTTTCCTATAACTCTAACATAATAAACTTCGTGTCTTTGTTAGTCCACATTGTTGACATTTAGCTGCTCCTCAATTCAATATATACTTACCTACGTGGGCTCCGCTAGTAAATAAAATCTAACTCGGAAAGTAAACTTTTTCTGTATGCGCTCTAGAAACCAGAGAAAGTAATTCATTTCAGTTTGTATGCGATAAATGAGCGATGAGTGTTTCTTCTCGTAAAATAAATCGCTTCAAGAGGTGCAAGAAAAATTAATTACTGTGAGAATAGACGAGGAGGCAAAAAGAGAAGTTTATGCAAGTAAACGGGCTCGAAGAGTTAATTATAAAACTAATTGCGGGGATTGATTTAAGCTAGCTGAAATTTATTAAACTTGGCTAGAAAAAGAAAATGTATTTATAAAAAGGTAATAATAAAATTCTGATACCATTCTGAGCGAAAGGCGATAGTATTATTAGCGATCAATAATAAACAAGATAAAAAGTAACGGCCCAAGATTTGATCTCTGAGGCACCCCAGAGATCTCCATACATTCTGGTATAAATCACACAGCACTCTCTGTTAAATAGAAAGATCCAACCAACGCAATCAAGCCTTCAGAAAACCGAAACTATCTCAGCTTTTTGAGGCGTCTATAACACTTTCATCTTCTTTAATAACTAGAGTTCAGTTTGGAACTTTTAGAACACGTTAAACTTTAATAAGGCCGATCGCATACTAATACGACATTATTTTCGACATATCAACGACATGTTGCAGACACGTCATGACATTCAAAATGTCATAACAAAAACTTACTTCGCACATCTATAATAATATACGAGTATCATGTCGTCGGATAAAAATGCAGTAGTGTTGTCGAAATTTCCCTTGAGAGCAAGCAGTGTCGTGAAACATTTGTGGGCGACAAGTCTATTTATGTCTGGAGCGTGTGTGATTGGTGTGTGAATCGTTATTGTTTTCGTTATGTTGTAAATAGAGCGACAAGTCGTCGACATGTCGAAGACAAGTATGCGACCGGCCTAAAAATAAAAAATAAACATTTCGTGGTATCTCAGTTTGACGTTCGTCTCTTTTGGAAACCAATCAAACAACGTCAGTATGAATGATAGAAAACGGACGACACACACCAAACGGGATCGTTACCCGAAACGGATATATCGGTAATCGTCATACACACGATAAACCGTAGCGATTACATTATTATAGATTAGAACTTCAGAACGAGATACGAAACGACAAGTGACAAGTAACACCATAAACGACAGATTACAGTAGATGACAGTGATAGATAACATAAGAAAAGTTTCTCTAGAGACGGGCGAGCAGAAACTGTGCCAAGAAAGTAAGCAATAACAGTAACCGTAACGTCTGAATATTACAAACTGGTGTCGGTGTGTCAAGCTTCATAAAGAATATCGAGTGCATCGCAAACACGACATCTGACAGTTTTGTACAGTCTGCACATTACATTAAGCAATGGCGAAGTACGCAGCAAGATTATTCCGGAATTGAATTTCCCAGTCACGAGAACAAACACTGGCGTTTCTGTTCCGGGCAAAGCGCTAAACGGATTTAGGCGAGCCGCTCCCTCTCAGAGAGTTTATATTACATAGCACAAGGCAAACAGACTGCCTAGCTGCGAATAATATTCGCACATAAACTCAACTCTGTATAACGATGCAGAAATGGCCTGAAGAAATTGAATACCTAATAACACCACCACATACCCATACCAGTCGTTGCGTACCCGCACTCTCCTAACTCCAGCCAGACTCTATCAACACTCTGTTACTTTACTATTATAATAGTTACTATAGTTACTTACTCGTAATACACCCATACCACTACCACCATCAGTGGCAAGCGAGCAAGCTACACTCCCGGAAGTCCCGGATCACACTCCCCCACCCCCACCCCCCAGATTCCACCAGTTAAGTCGCTGTTTATTCCACGATAGGCTCTGGCACTGGCGCCGGCACTAGTCATGTGTTAACTTCTACGCAGTTTAGCATTGAAAAGGTCCCTGTCTATTATAATACATCGCTGAGCTATTATCTGCCAGCTTTTGATCTAACCAAGTTGTTGGTGTTGATGATTTTAAGCGCACTGTTCCGTGTTTCGTAAGCAGGTCGCCTTCTGGAACGGATGAGAAGTGTCTTTAGTTACGGGTCAAATTGTAACCATTGCCGCAATATTCGATTACATACTCACTTATTAAAATTTTTCTCACAATTCCACAATCTTAGAAACTTCTCATCTTACAGGACTGAAGAATAAATATAAACAAGTAACTTTGATGCAAAACTTGCTCAGGATCTTGAGAAATCAATAATTCTCTAAAATCTAGCAAGCATAATGACGTTTTAAAGCGATGGCTGTGATTTTTTGATTTAATTTTCGAAGGTCGACGTTGCTGCACAGGTTGGAAATGACCAGAGCGATGTTTCTCGAGTTGGGAGAAAACACCAGAAGACGAAAAGTCTCTCTCGGGGATCGTCCAAAAAGTGGTAGGCTTGGAACTACTGCCGTTGTCCAAAAATGTTATACCGCACTGATTGCACGAAGAGACCCCACCATGAATACGCTAGATATTAGGAGAAACCTCCAGCAGGCTCACGACATTGTTAGATATCTGAAATAAAATGATTAGGGACTCAATAAGACTTGTCTTGTAAAAAAAACGCCTGGAATGGGCTGTAGAAAGTTTGTAATGGAATGAAGACAAATCGAGGAGTTGCCAATCGCAGACGAGATCAAAAGGACTCGTATTCCATAAAAGAAAAATCGACAAAAGACACTTAAATAAAAGCTGTTCATTGTGTTACACACCAATTATTATGTTTCGCAGTGGTGTCATGACAAATATACTACTGCAAAAAATTAGGAGAATGCTTTTTGGAGTTCCCTCGTTGACTAGATTTTTGCGAAATTTTACAACAAGGAAGCAGCAAGGGTAAACTCGAAATTCTTCAACTCCCAGGTTTGAGTACGGTTGCATTATGAAGTTACTTGCAATGAACCATGTACCAAAATCGACTTCACACGATTTTCAGTTGATATTTTGAGCCTGCATATCCTATAACCATCTGAAGTTCAATGACTATTTAACAGGCTTGGATGATCGATTCAAACTCCCTGCAGACTTCCTGTACCAAATTTTTCCCGATATTCGTTGTGAGGAGACAGTTCCTTCTTCGAAATTCTGAAAATGAGTCCATAAAATAATATGTTCAAAGATAGTTGAAAACTGGGGTAAATTGATTTTTTTATCACAAAAGAGGTTCATTTAATTGTTCAAAGCATTTCCAAGTTTTTGTAACCTCCTCATCTGGTAGGGGATTGTATTTACCACTTCTTTTTTGACCATTAGATGTTATTTAAAAACTTTTACTCGCACATTCGAATATGTTGGAATCTCTGGTACCCGTTGTCACCATGCTTTGAGCCCTAGCCCCCTGTTAAAACTCCTCCTACCTCTTTTCACCTTCTGCAAGAATGGGAAGAATAGCAAGGAAAAGGTTGTTGCATGAAAACAGGTTAACTTACACATGGAGATGTGAAGTTGATCACGTCGATGTGAATTTTAGTGATATTTTTGGCAAGTAAAAGAGTTGATCTTCGAACTTGCGACAACAAAAAAAATTTCAAAATTTTGAAAGTTACATGGGTCTGAAATAATGTGTGCTGTGAAAATTGGAAAGATTTGACTTTTCAGTTACATGAAATGGTCTTTTAGGTCTTTAACAGTGTAAATGAAACATTTTAGACCTTCGCAAGTGTAAGCTAAACTGTTTTCACACAACAGCTCTTTTTTAACATTCTTTCAGGAGAAGGTAAAAATAGGTTCCGGGGGCTAGAGCTCACAGAATGAAGACAACGGGTACCAGATGATTCCAGATCATTCCAATGAACCTGAAGGTACCAGTAAAAGCGTTTTCAAAATCACGGAAAAAAGAAGAGGTAAGGATAATGTTCTACCAGATGAAGAGGTTGCAAACACTTTGGAAATCTTTGAGCAATTCACAATTAGGTGACCTCTTTTGTGGTGAGAAATTAAATTGGCCCCAAACTTGAGCAATTTTTGAACAACTTGTGGACGCTTTTTCAGGATATCGAAGAGGGAACTGTCTCTTCATAACAAATGAAAATATCGGCCAAAATTTGGTACAGAGAGTCTGCAGGGAATTTGATTCAATCATTTAAGCCTGTTAAAGGGTCAATCAACTTCTGGGGATTATAGGGCAGATTAAAAATTTCCATGTGCGAGTTTGGTGCATGTTTCATTCTAAGTGACGTCATTCGATAATGCAGACAAACCTAAGAGTTAAAAAATTTCGAGAATGTCCTTGATGCTTGCTTCATGTAAAATGTTGGGAAAATCATCGTTGGTAACATGAATTGCCAACTTTACACTGATGCTATTCTTGGATATGTGGTGTGCCTGCGGCGAGGTGCGAAAATTTGGTTTTATGGACGACAATCCGCTCCCTTATCGAACAAGACAAACAAAATTTCTTGCAAAGCGGAAATATCGCCAGAATGTATTGACCTTCAGGTTATCCTTATCTTAATGCAGATGAGTATTGATAGGATATTAAGCTGGAAAGAAAAAAATTGACTCGGCAACAACATCCACAAATATTACGTCAAAATGCTGGTTAGCTATTGACGTCGACGTCAGTGGCAGAGCTTAGTCAAGCCAAAGTGTAAAGGATAAATTTCTCCAATCCCACTGGCTATCAACACCCCAATCGATCGCATATTAATTTTTTCATAAACGTAAGAAAATAGTGCGGACCGAGCCAGGATCAAACCACGATCTTGAGCTCCTCCGCCAGAGGTCTTCACCACTGAACAATGACACCTGAGTCGTCACACATGTTTAAAAAACACAACGTAGGGTCTTGTAACGTTAATTACGATATTTCCATAACCATTCGATAATTAATCTGAAAAATAGTTCGGGCTGAGCTAGAATAGAACCCACGATCTTAGGCTGCTTCTCCAAAGGTCTTCACTATACAGATGTAGCCCCCCGAGTCGCCAGGTTGGTTAAAGATTTTTTTATTATTATTAATAAACATGTTGTTGAACTTGTATCTTAAAAAAAACAACGTGGCCATGTAAGAGTCAATTTTAGTCAAGCCATCTCAAGTCTTGACACTCCAATTTTCATACAAAAAAAAACTTTGAATTATGTACACAAAACGTCAAGGAATAAATCAAAATTAATTTAATTGATTGATTTAATTGATTAAAGTTATTCAAAGAACATAAGTTACTGTTGTGCAAATGCAGTTTTTCTATTTTATCCGGCAGCGAAATTTTTATATCTGACAATGATGTTTGGATCCGAATGAGTCCTGAACGTCAGTGACCTCCCTGAAATAAAAAATATACACTTCTTTAAATGGTTCTTGACACTACATTATCTCAATAAAAGCCTTATGGTGCCAAGTAAAGTAAAAGGGAATAAACATACTGACTACAAAATGTCGTAAGCAGATCTGTTTTTTGAAAGAACACTGCGAAAAAATCGATTATAACTATTTTAAACCTTCGGAAATGAAATTCTTAGAACCGTTAGTCTGGAAGGAGTGACTTGATGTTACATTTAAGCAACATCGGTCGAGCTGTTTCCTGTTTCTAAATGACGACCGTTTAAATTTTTGTAGAAATTGCTATTTTTGAACGCAAGTGCAGGGTGGTCCATCACTTATGTCCATCCCCTAAATAGAAGTTAATTTCAAAGATCAAAAATTGAAAGTTTGAGAATTTTTAGGCAGTAAGTATCATAAATTCTTGAGTAAACTGGTTAGTAAAAACTCCATTAAATCCCAGCCTTCAATGGCACCCCCCTGTGAATTTGCATTACACTACTATCTACTCAGTTTACTCAATAATTTATGATACCTACCTGTTAAAGCCCCACAAATTATAAATATTGTAAATAGTTATTCTTTTTCCTTTTTGTTTTTGCGGGTTTTTCACTATCACAGAGGTGCCTTTATTTGTTGATAATTTAATTTTTAATTTGAATCGGGAGTAATTATTGCCTGATAACCCCACTCGCCGGATCGGAGCGAGGGCAGATCGAGCGCCCACTTGGCAATCGTCGGTATTAGGAGTCAGATTCGCTGACCAAAAGAAATGTGGTGTGCCGCGACAAAATTATTGTTTTTGCATTCAGTGGTGCCTTTCAAGTCTTTTTTCACACTGTTATTCGTTGGAGACCACATCGGAGCCAGACTCATCACCCATCACCTAGGCCTAGGATAGGAAGCCCACTCTTCAGTTCGAGAAGGTAGGTGGATTTTCAGGCAATATCGTAAATAAATACAGTCCATTAATTTAATTTGAAAATCGGTACAGTATTTGAGGCTGTACTTAACATTTGGTACATTTCAGATTAAATTTATCACTTTATTATTTCTGTGGTCTTCTATCAAATTAGCAGGTCGTTGAAGACTATATTATTATGATGATCTTTGTGATGTGTGCTGCGCAGTTGGTCATTCGATCGAGTAGTGCCTATCTTGTGTTCACTTTTGTTACAACTATAGATTTTGACCACCCCAAAGGCAATAGTCACGTTGAGTGAGGTCTGGTAACATTTGTAGTGAATTTAGAAACTCCCCTTGGAATCACTTTTGAGTAAAAACTATATTATTAACAATTTATTAGATTTTTTTAATCCCTTGAAGATAAGGTCCAAATTTGAGGGATTCTTTAGGTGGTTATACACAATTATTATAATAATTATACTATTACACTATTTAACGATATTTATTACTGGACAGTAAACAGAAAAATAACGTACCATGATTCAAATAGGATTTAACATCTAGTTCTGCTAGATGATCTGCGGCTTTATCAGCAAGCGCTGCATCGAAATTTAAGATGTTTAAAGTGAAAACAAAGACAAGAGCTAACGACAAAGATAGAAATTTCATGATGTTGAAGCTGCGCATATAAATTGTACTGTAACTTCACGAATGTAATCAAAAAGTCGCTTCCAGTTTCGCGGTATTTATACTTGGAAGAAAAATTAATATTTTTTCTTTTTAAACATTTCTTTAATTATGTGCAAGCTTATCTTTTTTTTTAATGAAGTAATTAATAGTATATTATTAAACGAGCATATAATGGGGGCTATTTAGCGAGTGACATATTTAACCTGAGTGGATAATAGCTCATTATACAGGGTGGGCCACGGTATACGAAACGGTTCCTTATAGGAAAACGGTTGGATATTTTTCCAAGATTTTTTACAGGTATATACAGGTTGATCAGAGGAACAATTTAAAAATATTTTACATTATACAGGATGTCCCCACAAAAAGATACATATCAAAGTTATGATTTTTCTTATGGAACGCCTGTATTTTAGATCATTTTTAGACTCTATGGGTAAAATAAAGGTAAGTTACTGTTATGTTACCTATACCTAATATGGATACTTTTTCAAATATTTCAATATTTCTAAATTTACAGCATAATTTAAAAAAAATATATTCTGTCCTAAAGAAACAGACTTCCAGCTAGACATTAAGCTCAATCCTAAGAGTAAAAGTCCAATTTCAGATTAAACACTTTTATATTACAAAAAAATTATACAGGGTGATAATTAATTAGCAAAACATCATGTCAATATTCACGGTCAGATTACTTCGCTATTTTAAATAGCACGCCCTGTACGTATAACGACAGAATACGATTCAAAATTTTATTCTCTTTTGATCTGCATTGATCAAATCGAGACATATCTAGCAAGCCGAAAAGAATAGAATAATATAACAAACGAGTGTTGTCAAGGAATAACAATTAACATTTAATATGACATCAAAATCACAGAAGCAATTATTATTATTAACGCCTATACCAGTAACACCGGTATTACTAGTTAAGGTGGTTGGAGGAAACATTAACAAAAAAACAAGCAATTGCAACTCCTTGACAACCCTCGTTTGTTTTGATATTATATTGTTTTCGGCGTCCTAGTTATGTCTCGATTTAAAAAAATCGTATGACATTGTATTCAGAAAGAAATCAACAATCCTGTCGAGCAAAAAAAATATGGGGGTGTCATTTGGAAAAAAAAGTAGGGGATGATTACTTAGGGGTGGAAAGGCGTAAAGCGGCATTGAGGGTGCAGCTGCAAAGCCTTAGGGGTGTGGTTGAAATTTCCCGATTTTCATTTGTTTATTTTTTGAAATAACGCGGATATCCCTTGATAAAGAAATCTTGGGACACCCTGTATGTATTGATAGACATCGAACCATATTGTCTGGAAGAATTTATTAGTCATAGAAGAAATATTATGGGCGATAGTATCTAAAATGTAGCTTTAAGTATAAAATTTGTTTTTTTTTGTTTTTCTTGTAATGAATTTATTTGATTATTATTGTTCGTGAAGCTAATTAGAGTGCTTCTCAAATAGAATGACTGACGTATTTCGACCCACTATTTTGTAATTGTGGCTGTTTGAAGTAAATAAATTATTATTATTATTATTATTATTTCTTCTGCATATATGTAGCATCTCGGGTCTCATCTCCAGGCGGCAAGCAACCATGTCGGGCTATCACCAAGCCAAGGTCGCCATAGAAGTTCTACTACATGTGTTTAGTTTGTGTGTTGTGTCAATTCTGTTAAATGTGTCGGATGTTCATCTATTTGTATGTCTGCGTACAGAAATTTTCTAACGATGTGACATGTACTTATTATTGTGGCTTTCTGTAGTTCTATGTACGTATTTTTGTGCATTTTGAGTGTCTGTAAGCTTTTATGTAGTGTATATGGTACAACCCCTGTAGAGGACAAGACTATCGGTACGATGACTACCCTGTCCATCCTCCAGAGGCGCCGCACCTCCTGTGCTAGATCTATGTATTTTGTATGTTTTTCGGTGTCTGTTTTCTGCAAGTTGTGTGTATTGGGTATCGCTATATCTATTATATATGTATTTTTGTTTTCTTTGTCTATTAATGTGATGTCTGGTCTGTTATGATGAATTGTTTTGTCTGTGATGATGGCTCTGTCATAGTATAATTTGTGAGTGCTATTTTCTAATACTGTTTGCGGGTTGTATTTGTAATATGGTGTATACATGTCGATGAGTTTGTACTGAGCTGCGAGTTTTTGATGTATAATGTTCGCCACCTGGTTGTGTCTATGTAGATAGTCGGTTTGTGTAAGTATTCTGCATCCAGCTGTAATGTGTTGTATTGTTTCCTGTGATAAATGACATTTTCTGCATGTATCGTCTGTGATTGTGGTGTCCTTGAGTATATGTTTTCTGTAGTTTTTAGTATTTATTGTTTGATCCTGTATAGCAATCATGAACCCTTCGGTCTCCCCAAAAAGGTTCCCACAACTAAGCCACTTGTTCGACGCCTGTTTGTCGACATGGTTCTGGCTCAGCTCATGGGGGTGTCTCCCATGGAGTTCCTTCTGGGCCCACGACTGCTGTTTTGTATTATTATCTGTTATGTGTAGCTCCAAGTGTTTGTTATGTAGGTTTAAAGGTGTGTTGTTTCTGTCTGCGATATTTACGGCTTTGTGTAGTTTGGACGTGGTTTGTTTTGCGTGAAAGAACTCTCGATGATTATTTATCTGTTTGTGGTGCAGATTGGGTATGTCAATAAGGCCTCTTCCCCCCATCTCTCTAGGTAGAGTCAGCCTTTCTGTGGCTGATTTAGGATGATGTTGTTTGTGTCTTGTGAGTGTTGTTCGGGTTTTCCTCTGGAGGTCTTCTAAGTCTGTCTGTGTCCATTGTATGACTCCAAACGAGTATGTCAGTGTCGGCACAGCGTATGTGTTTATTGCTTTTATTGTGTTTTTGGCATTCAGTTTTGTTTTTAATATTTGGTTTAGTCTGTTTATGTACGTTTTTCTTAGTGTTTGTTTTATTTGTGTATGTTCTGTGAGCTTGGCCTGCTGGAAACCAAGATATTTATAGACCTCGCCCCCTTCCATGGATTCAATCTTGTCGCCATTTTCAAGAGCGAATTCACCTGCCACCAGGGTTCCTTTTTCGATGTTGAGAGTTTTACATTTCTCCAACCCAAACTCCATATGTATGTCCTGTGAGAATGTGTGTGTAATTTTCAGCAGATGTTGCAGCTGTGTTTGTGTGGATGCGTATAATTTTATATCATCCATGTATAGCAGATGCGACAGAGTATAGTGTGTTGTTTTGTTGTCTCTGATGTTGAATCCATAATTTGAATTATTCAGCATGTTTGAGAGTGGATTCAAGGCAAGGCAAAACCACAGTGGACTCAATGAGTCCCCCTGGAATATGCCTCGACGTATAGGTATTTCTTCTGTAGTTATAGTTGTTTTATTGAGCGTAAGACGTAGTGTAGTTCTCCAGTGTGTCATAATGTTCTCGAGGAAGGCGATGAGCGTGGGGTGAATTTTGTAAATGTTTAATATGTGTATCAGCCAAGTATGTGGTGTGCTGTCAAATGCTTTTTTGTAATCTATGTATGCCATGTTTAATTGTCTATGTTGTCTATGTGCCTGACGCAGAACCACTGAGTCGATAAGGAGTTGTTCCTTACATCCCATGTGGTTTTTGCGGCATCCCTTCTGCTGTTCTGTGAGTGCGTTATTGTTTTCCAGATGAGAGTATATTTTGTTTGTTATGTTTGAAGTCAGAATTTTGTAAATTGTTGGGAGACATGTTATTGGTCTGTATTGTGTAGGGTTTTCTGTATTATTGTTTTTTGGCATCATATATGTGATGCCCTGTGTAAAGAATGCAGGCGTGTTCTGCGGATTATTGAGGATATCTGTAAAATGTGCGGCCAGTTTCGGATGTAGGCATGTGAACTTCTTGTACCAGAAGTTATGGATGTTGTCTATCCCGGGTGCCTTCCAGTTATGAATGTTTTTGATTGTATCGCTTATGTCTCGTGGTGTAATCTCGCTGAATTGCATGTCTGTGATGTTTTGTGTATGTTTTTCCTCCTCTCTGATCCAACTCGCGTCCTTGCTATGCTGGACCGGATTGGACCAAAGGGACGACCAGTATCGTGTGAGTTCTTCTCTTGTGGGTGTTTCATAGTTATTTTTCTGTGAACTATTTTGATTCATGTTTCTATAGAATATTTTTACGTTTTTTAATTATTATTATTATTATTATTATTATTATTATTATTATTATTATTATTATATCAAAAATAGTAGACCTATTGGACGCGTTATTCATTTATATTATTTATACGTTTTTTTGCATATGTATTACAATAATAATTATTGTGATTGGATGGGTGTGGGTGTAGATGTGCACGCATCTGTATTTCAAGGAAAATGTAGGTAAGTACCCAGTTGACAAGGAGAACAAAAACACGATTCTTATGATAACTTGAAAGTTATTTATGAACAATAATAAATTTGTGTATTTTTATTTATAAATTGGTGCATCTATGAATATTAAAATAAATGCTCTTCTCGATTTTTATCCAATACAACATTTACTAATTTTGCAATTAAATTAAGGAAAAAATAACATGCAGTTCTGAAAGTATAACATGCAATTCAGAGAGTATAGCCGAAATTGAATTGAGAAATTTGAAGCTGACCCTGATCCTGGACTAACAATTCTAACTCCAAAATTTAAGCGAGCATACTCTGAATGACGAGTCTTACATAACGCAGCAAAATTTAACTGACGGTATTGTAAAGAGATTTTTTTCTCTTATTTATTTATCCGTCAAGGATTCAGATATGAATAATTAATAATTTGAGATTATTATTATTTAAAGACGTTAAAGCGGCCGACGAAATTTCACGGCACGTAATTTCGGCAATACTCCCGTCTCCATTGGCTGGCTTTCCCTGGAAATTTCTTTGTTCTTTCATTTAGCAGCGTTATTCCGGAGCAAAAAATATTTAAATATTAGATACTAATGAAAACAGATGGAAGTATTAGAGAAACCGACTGCGGAGCCTCTTGAATGGAATTAGTACAAATATCTAGAATTTCTCTCACAACTCCCAGCAGAATTTTTCCCAGCTAAAAGCCGAAACGAAATAATAATAATTATTAATAACTTCGCCGAGCAAGCTCTGCTTTATTCTAAATGAAGAAAAAAATCTGAGCAAGCATTATTATTCTTGAATGAATGAATGAATAATTGAATCCTTTCGAGCGATCGAGGAAGACAAGAATGACTACAACTGCAACTACAACTACTTACAGTCTGTAAGCTGTAGTAGTATTGTGTAATCAAATAAGTAGTAAAGCTGAATTGAAAGGATCCACCACCGCTTCCTAATTGAATAGCGAGCAGCGCTGGTTTGGTCGTTGTAGGTGGGTACTCACTCGGATAGTTGGAGCGTGTAACATGGAGAGAAATTTCTCCAGTTACCCCCTGCTAAGTTTGGCTGGCTGCAGAGGCGATATCTCGTCAGTAATGGCAAATTACGAAGCTGCCATCTGTGCAGCTGCAACAACCTCACCCAGAACATATTTGACAGGATTTCCGTGAATGTTCCCACCGGTTCACAGATTTATTTCAATGACTGAAATTGCTGCATATTCGGCGTGTCCCTGTTACTTGTTCTCCATCCCGTCTCCTTTATCCAGTTCCGATACAACTAAATTGCTCGGCTCGTTCTACATGAGCACATACTCGGTGTATATAAATGTATGTATGTTATGGTATGTTTGCATGTAATATGTTCATATTAGCATCAACAATTCCCTTTTTGTTTCCATGATTAGAACATTGTATTAGGAAATTGAACCTCTAGATATTTTGTACTTGATCTCTGAATACCGTTGCCTTATTGCTACCAATGGCAACAAAACAAGGAAATCGAAATTTCAGATATTTGTACAGTATTGCTTAGCACGTCTAATATTTAATTCAAAAATGCTTTTCCAAACGTACAAAGAGAAACATTAATTGGGTTGCTCCAACAAGTTCAAGTTGGTTCAAATCCAAGGCGATTCCGACTATACGGTGAAAAAGTCAACATTATGTCCGAAAGCGTGTGGACTGAGGTCAACGTGGTGCTGTAGTGTTGGTACCATCTGTGAGCACCACCACGATTAATAAGAGCATGTCAAAACGTAGCACTAACACCAACTGTGCCTCAAGCGGAATAACGACCCCTGATGTAGTGACGTCATGGGCCCGGGACTTAACCCTTTGAAAACGTGGATGAGATACAGGTACAATATAACACTTACACGGTGATGCTTTTATTAATATTAATAAACGGGATCAATTGAATCGTTCGTTGATAGACGAAATTGCATTTTGGGCATTAAAAAAGAATATGGTTTTCCTAAGGTTATTTTTCTCAGATTTTTACCTGGCTTCGTCCTTAGAAAATAAAATTTTAAATTCTGCATTCAGCTCTTTACTATTTTTTTTTTGTCTCAATCTTCAATGAATATTTGCATGCCTGTCTTCTTATTTAGGTATACTGTTACATCTACACATTACATCTGACGACAACAGTTGGCTATTTGATGGAGGAATGGAGGGATGGAGGTATTAACGTGAGTTCCATATACCTCCTCTCTAATTCTACCCTCCTATTAACAGGCGCCACGTTTAAGAGAAATTCTCCGCCACAAGAGGGAAAGCTAGAGAACTAAATTCCACAATTAATCCGTCAGAACGTCTGGGAGGTGCCCCTGACTGGAATATTCCAGAAAAATAACATTAGGGCTCTGTACATTCGGCGGACGTAGGGAACATAGTATATTGTCCCTGTATTATAGTAGTTTTCATTTACTTGTTGGTGTGACGTATTTGGCGCTCCTACTTGGATCGCACCAATTGCGCGTTTGACCACATGGTGTGTTTGACCTTCCTGCTGAATTTGGCTGGCACTACTAGTTTGGCATTCCTTTGGTGACGTAATTATCATCACTCGTACTTGTTTGGGTGTTAGTCCTTTCAATATAGGTCCTTTCTTCTGAGATTTGTTTTGGTTTTCGCTTTTCAATGTAATAGCGACCTAGTTTCTATTTTTGGAGTTGGCATTTAATTTGCATGCTGGATGTGACAAAATTTCTATTGTGGCCTGCTTTTCCTTGCCTGCTTCCACTCGCGACCTTTCCAGATGACCTACTTTCACTGGTGACCTCAAGAAAAACACCACCGGACTGGTCCAGAAATCCTTTCTTCTCATGTTGCATTTCGTTAAATTTCGTCACAATACATATATTTCCAGATGTATTATTAGAGGATTATAGGCAGTTCAACGTAAAATGTGAATTTTTTTTTTTAATTTTTAACCGAAGCCTGATCTTGAAAAAATAATTGGAATATGTTTTTATACATGACGTTTGATTTTAGTTTACCATATCACGCTAAAAAATTAAATTGTTATATTTTTTCATAGCGTAGCCTTAGTTTTACATTTTTCGAAATATTTCCTAAGGGAGACCTGATCCTGATCTCCTTTTCTTCCTTACGATTTAAATAAGAAGATTTATGAAATTTATTTTTATGTTTAAAATACGATTTTAGACACGACGTTTAATTTTTTCTGTCCAGCTACGTGCCAAACATCCGGTATAAGTACACAATATAACGAAAAACAGTGATGATGAAAAAAAACATAGGTAGTGGTATCGTTGACAAGAAATTTTTATTCATTGCATGTGCGTGCGATTTATGAAATTCCCAAAAAAGAACGAACGAGAGTCCCGTATTCGGAGTGTATGATTAAGCAGGAGGGTAGAAGAAGCAGGGGCGCGCGAAATCAGTGGATGCGTTACGGGAGGAGCGGGATAAGAGAGTCGAACTGGAACTGGAAACCTGCTGGAGCTGGAGGTTGGAGGCCAGGGAGCGAAGGAACGGCTCCTGTCTAGATATTGATGTCTTCCTCTTCCAGACACGCCGGAATTTACTCGCACAAATGATACCTACTCGGAGCCGAAGCCCGCGCCCCCTTAATAGATTCAACAGGCTCTAAAAAACTTTATGGGTTTGTTTTACAATGTTTCAAATATCGATTATGCAAATGCCAGTCGAACTTCACCTGAATTTTTATTGAAGGGCCCAATGAAATCGTAGTTTGTAAGAACACTCGACGGAATTCCGACGGGCTTCCTTTAATCTTACCCTAGAGCCACTCGAGATGTCTAGATTTTCGTTCGTGACCCGCCGATGAAACTTCAGTTCGATTAATTATTTATTTGCTACATCAAAAATGCATCTGATTCATAATTATTAGGCACTAGCACTTGAAAATGAGAATTTTTCTGAATACTTGAAATAATTATTATTAAACGTGTTTGGGAACTTTATTGTTTCCGGCGGCGGTTAGAATTTTGGTTTGTACACAAAATACACCTCCTGCCATTGAAATGATCTCAACGTTTAAACTGAAATTTTTACGTCAAATGGCAACATTACTTCTAGGGTCGTTGTCTTTTTTGTTATTTATTTAACTTAACGAGTTCTAAAAATTCGAAAATGAACTCTAGTTATTATTACGATAAAAATTAGAAAAAATACAATGAACTTATTACAACTTATTCTCTCCGTATCCCTCTTCTCGTCCTTGTTGTCATGTATTATCTATTACATTAACCCACAATGCCTGAGACGCAATCAAACCTCACGAAATAATGAAGGTACTGGCTGATTGTCGCGTAGATTTAGATACTCAGCTCTCATTAAATATACATACCGAAATGTAACGACTAGGACTAGGACTGGGAGTAGGACTAGGGGAGCCTGAGGAAATAGAAAGGTTCAAGTTCGATCGATTTCCTAAAATAATTTCGCGTATACACTTTCAGTATTTGAAATAAATATGCGCTCTCTCTTTTCGAATAACGATTTTCGGGATTACGTAATTAAGACTGAAATGTTAAATCAAGAGTCGTATCAATCGTGACAATTCCTCGGCGAACATGATGAACTACATCCAGTGTAGACGATTCTCAGCCTGGGAAACTTTTCAGCCTGAAACTTCAGGCTAGGATCTCGTTTTTTTCAGGGAAAAATAGATAATAAAGGACGTAAACGGGCGAAAAGACTTCGCTCTTCTTTTCTCTCTTTTATCCTTCAAACCGTGCTAAGCTTGAGTCAACTTCCGGTTTCATCATTGTTGCAGATCAGTGTCTGAGTTGTCGTCGGTCTGCGAGATTCTGTTTAATATAATCTCAAGAATTTATCTTCTTTAATGTTGTCAATAATTATTTTGCAATTTTTCCTTAGCTAAATACAAATTGTTTGGGACTGGATCACGTGCCAACTCCAACTCCTTTTCAATTAGTTTTATTTGTTTCATCGGCCTTTTATCTCCCTCACCACTGTGTCTTAAAGCCTGACAGCGTCTCCACCAAAATTCGAGTCGTTTTTAACGCCGGTGCAAGGGGATCGAAGGGCCTAAGCCTCAACGATACGCTCTTTTCAGGGCCCAAACTTCAACATGATTTGCCTACCATTCTATTACAATTCCGAACGTTTCCTATTGTATTTATATGCGACATAAGACAAATGTACTGTCAAATACTAATTAAACCTGAACACCGTAAATATCAGAGATTTCTTTGGCGTTTCTCTACCACGGAGGCAGTCAAAGAATATGAACTTAAGACTGTGACTTTCGGAGTCTCTTCCGCTCCTTATCTTGCCCTCAGAACTCTCAAAGAACTAGCAGTTGCCGAACAGGATAATCACCCTTTAGCTTCAGAGGTTTTACAAAATTCAGTCTATATGGATGATTGTGTAGCCGGGGCAGATTCTGTAGGGGCAGCACTTCATCTTCAGTCAGAATTAATCGCTCTCTTGAAAAAAGGCGGTTTCGAGTTACGGAAATGGGCGAGCAATCATCCCGCGATTCTCTCCGCAGTCCCTTCCGAATACTCTCAAATGCCTCTAAGTTTTGATACAGAACTGCCTAGTTTTATAAAAGTTCTTGGACTTCAATGGAATCCTAACTCAGATACTTTCTCGTATTCTGTCACTCCCATTGAATCGGACTGCACGAAACGTAGCGTGCTATCTTAAATAGCACGGATCTTCGATCCCTTAGGCTTCTTAGCTCCCATGATTTTTCTTGCAAAGCACATGTTACAACAGTTTTGGCGTTCAAAGACTGGTTGGGATGACCCACCTCCAGATATTATTGTACAGGAATGGAATCGTTTCAGACTGGAACTTCCAGAAGTAGCCAAAGTTCAACTACCAAGGCTGATAGTTTCAGAGTTGATCTCGCGTTTAGAGTTTCACGGTTTCTGTGACGCCAGTACCAAAGGTTATGGGGCAGTGATCTACTTCCGTGTTATTACGTCTAGCGGGCAAATCAAATTGATCCTGATCATGGAAAAATCTCGAGTCGCTCCTCTTAAAATTATATCCTTACCTCGACTAGAACTTTGTGCTGCCTATCTTCTGTCGGACTTAATTACTTTTGTCAAAAAAGCCTATTCGCAAAAATTTACATTCGATACTGTCTATGCGTGGTCCGACTCACAAGTAACTTTAGCTTGGCTTCTCAGCCTCTCCACACCGCTGGAAAACGTTCATAGCTAACCGAGTCGCTCATATTCAGGAAATAGTTCCTCCATTGTCATGGAAGTATGTTCCTACAAAAGACAACCCTGCTGACTGTGTTTCGAGAGGTCTCAGTCCTAGACCTTTGACAGAACACAAACTCTGGTGGCAAGGTCCAGATTTCCTTTATAAGCAACCTACAGACTGGCCTGAGCAGCCATCGATTCTATTGGAAAAATTCCCTGAAGCTTCGCAAGAAGAAAAAACTTTAGCTTTGCACGCTGCAGTGGAAATCTCTTCAGGAGTTATTCCGAATTTACTCGCCAAATTCTAATCCCTACGGAAAATTCAGCGAATTCTAGCTTATGTCTTACGTCTTTGCCCGCGCCTCCGCAGACAGAAGAAGCCCGATTCTCCTGCTCCGACCTACGCCGAAAATCATCGAGCTTTACAGCTAATTATAAGGCAGGTACAAGCAGAGTGCTTCTCAGATATTGTGGATTCCTGTCAGAAAAAGAGTTCGCTTCCTAAACCTTTCAGAAAATTAGCACCTTTCATTGACGAAGCAGGTATTCTCAGGGTGGGTGGAAGGTTAAGACACTCATCCCTTTCATTGGATGCTAAACATCCCGTTTTATTATCAAAAAAGCATAAATTCACGTTTCTTATCATAGAACAAGTCCACAAGGAAAACTTTCATCCTGGTCTTAAATCTCTACACAACTTGATCTTGCAAAACTTTTGGATAATTTCCCCACGTAGCTCGATTTACAGTTGTCTTTCTAAATGCCATAAGTGTTTTAAATGTCGACCTCAATCGTATTTCCCCGTTATGGCTGATCTACCTAGATTCAGAATCAATCAAGTCAAGGCATTTTCGCAAGTGTCCCTAGATTATGCCGGGCCATTCACAATCACATCGGGAAAACATCGAGGTGCGAAGACGTCGAAATCCTATATTTGTCTTTTCGTATGCTGTGCTACGAAAGCCCTCCATCTAGAATTATCATCGGATCTGACCTCCGACGCATTTCTCGCGAGTTTTCGTCGGTTCATCTCTCGTCGAGGCAGAGTTTCTGATATTTATTCTGATCAAGGCACTAACTTCAAAGGCGCTTACAACCAACTTCAAATTTTTTCTAATGCTGCAGCTGTTGATCTGGGAATCAATTGGCATTTTAACCCGCCAGGGGCGCCACATTTCAATGGTTTGAGCGAAGCTGGAGTGAAGTCTGTCAAGGCCCATCTTTATCGCGTCGTCGGTCAACAACTCATGACCTATGAAGAATTTTATACTCTGCTTACGCAAATTGAGTCTCTCTTAAACTCACGTCCTCTTTCTTCCATCAGTGAAGATCCGAACGATCTAAGTCCTTTAACACCAGGACATTTCCTTACCCTAGAACCACTTACCAGTTTCCCAGAACCTAATCTTGAACATTTAACCCTAAATAGGCTAAGCCGCTGGCAGCTTTTGCAGCGAATGCACGCCAGTTTTTGGAAGCGTTGGAGTCAAGAATACTTGCACACCCTGCAACAGCGGGTCAAGTGGACCACGCCCTATCCCAATATCAAACTTGATATGCTTGTCCTCATCAAAGATGAGCTAAAGCCTCCACTCGAGTGGGCTCTCGGACGTGTGGTCAAGCTGCATCCAGGAAAAGACGGGGTAGTGCGCGTCGTCTCGTTAAAAACCCAAAAAGGGATTTTACAACGTCCTGTGGTAAAAATTTGTCCACTGCCAGGACAATAATTTCTTTTTTTTTAATTTTAATTTTAGGTAATTTTTGAATTTTTTTGTTAATTTTTCATGCATCTCACGTGCATATGTGTATAGTTGGGAAAAACCAAGGCGTTTTTGGTGGATGGAATGTTTGGGACTGGATCACGTGCCGACTCCAACCCATTTTCAATTAGTTTTATTTGTTTGTAATTTTATTGGCACTTCGGATGACTGGTTGCTAGGTTGATATCTTTTTATTTAAATTTGAGTATTTTCGCGGAACAACGCATATTGCTGTGTGCACAAACCCGCCCCACTCCCTGGTCAAGCAATACAAGAAGACACGCGGGCGAGAAAAGAGAAGCGACGACCAGAAACCGGTGATACGGCCCATTCAGGCTCCATTCTGAACAGTTGTTTAATTAAAGTGCCTTTCTCTAAAATTTGTGAGATTTGTGATCCTGCTTCCCGAAAACAACCGAACAACCTTTGAGAGCTCTCAACGACGGGACCAACAACGGCAAAAGGTGAGTGCCTCTTCAATGTGCGTTCGTTTTTTGGTATACAGCATAATTTACCACAATTTTACAATTTTTCAAAATAAATAAAATACAGTCCACTATAACCAACGTTTGTAGACAACACAAATATTTATACTGTGCGAGTACTGACACTCTATAGATAGGCGAATTGCAATTGATAGTTTCTATGGTAAATTGTTTCAATGGAATTGTTTGTAACAATATCAGCAGTAAAGTAGGCATATTGAAATAGAGCCTAACAATTTCCATATGTATAATCGTTCAGTATTCACCGTAATCGTATTGGAGAATTATTTGTCACATTATACAGACCCTGAACTCGCACGATATAAGCAAAACAATGGCCTAGCTCCAGCAGGTTCGTCAATAAACATGACAACGACCGTTATAGATATAAGAAGAAAACTATTATTTTATGGAATCAATTGTAATGAGATATTAGAACTCTATCGAGAAAATTACGATATCTATTGAAATCGTAATTGATTACGGGCTGTTGCGTCGTGGTCCATGAAAAAATAATCCGAACGTTTCGTGTACAACTACGACAGACATGCATCATCAGCGGTTGCGTACGAGCAGACGATAAGCGATGCTCTCACTACTCGTGTTTATGACGTTAGATTAACGTCGCGACGCTATAAATAACATAATGTCGCCAAATTAGCAAAAAATCATTTAAAAATTATTAAAATTTGAAATAGTGAATTCAAGTAAATAAATGCAAGAAGCCGAAAACAAACAAGATAAGAAAGTTGTTTTTCATGTTAATTATCAGTTGTTGTTTACGTCGAGTACCTATATAAAAAAATAGAAATTCACAACATAAAAACAGCAGATGCTTGCCGGCTGTTGTGGGGAATTGACCTAGAATAGCCAGTCAGCCATCTATAGCTCATCGACCTTTTTTTGCAGAGGTTCCGAGTATTGCTCGGGATTTCTCCTCAAACGAAAAAGAGCAATTGACTCTTCATTGTATTTATCTTATCCTCCCCAATACGAAACCCGGGTATTGACCAGGATTCAGATTCGAATATAGTGAAAGAGCGGTGTTGATGTTCTTTTGCCGCCCCTTTTTGCTGGCCGCTAGTCGGATTTGAACGAGGACTCAGGTGGTGTGAAGAATTGATTCGCATCCCTGATCAAATTATTCTGACTTAGTAGTATAGCACCCCCCCTTGGCCGCCTAATACACTAGAACTAGAAGTATTGACTCAGTCGATTAGATGGGCGAACAAAAGTTGGCATCCGGTATTTCGAACGAGAATTGATCGCTCGTAATACGGAGACGATTTCCATCCAGCCCACTTACGCTATCCGCACCCCGCCGTCTAACCCACTGTAGGTATTGAATTGGGTTGTTAGTCGAACAAACAAAAATCGATTTCCAGTATTTCAAACGAGTAGTGATCGTTCGAAATACGGTGACGATTTCCGTCTAGTTCGAATGCGGGGGCAATTAAATCGATCTTTTGATAGGAAATCTCGCGTCATTTCACGCGAGTAGAATTTTCTCCCTTGATTAAATTTATTAGAACAAATCCCCCGCGTGTGAATAGAACAGCTTTTCCTTTTCCAGGGCTTTTACTCCATGTTGCCAAATGACGAAGTTGTCATCTACGTAGCAATTACCAACAAGTTTGTGGTGGAGTTCAAGGCCGTGGTTCAAAGAATCCCATGTTGAAGTTGGCAACAAAAGTTCTCAGGGACTACACATAGCAACTCCATTAAGTTGTTCATAGAAGTCAGAATTACACTGAAAATAACTTGTGGTGGAAGAGAGAGGTGATGTCCCTATGATAGAAGTGCTGAATGTGTTGAAGAAAGCTGAATCAGTTAAAAAAGAAGTAACTTAAATCGAATCCAGATAGAATTCATTGCACTGCAAGCAGATTAAAAATTGTTAACTGTTATCTCATGTCAAACTTTAATCATATCGATACCTTTCAGGTTTGTCCCACCAACAGGACGGAGATCAATATGAGTGAACACAGAGGATTATTAAATTCATTATGATACACAGATGGTTTATACAGTTTCGAGGTTTACAGTGACCCGATCAGAGCGCACTGAGCGCAGATAAATAGGACCAGAATCACCGGCACCAATAATCAAGCTTTGTTGATCAGTCCGAAACAAAAGCATGAGGCGGTGTATACAATTATATATGTATATATGTACGTATGTATATTGTATACGTATCTGTAACCGACGATAAACTACATAGGTACTACATGCAAATGGAACAGCGGAGCTGAACTCTATTGATAAAATGCAACATGATATTTTCACTCCGGCAATGTCAGTCGTTATTTTCCCCCTTCGTTAACATGCTAACGAACAACTTCAAGTAACCTTTGCTGATTTAATCTGGTCGTTACTTGTGTGGGTAGGTAGGTGTACAACTACCTATCCGATAATACTTCAACCTTGATGATGACATATTATTTAGTAATTATTTCTTGTAATAATTATACACTCACTTATTCAAAGTTTTCAAAAGTACCTCAAGAAGCTCACGCATTCATGCAATTTTAAAACCTTCTTGCGCGTCGATCGTATAAACAGTTATATTTTGTGTTCATTCAATTATGAATCATTCACTGGCTTCTTCTAATAAGTTCGTACCTAATTTTTAAGGGGAAAAGGTATAAAGTGACTTAGATACAGCAAGCACAACAGTTCTCTACGGAGATATACTAATACTAATTCAATTTCAAAAGGGAAGAGCTAAGAAATCAGCGAAGGCGCCAACAGGTGCTGCGGGGAAAACTTTACGGAAATGGGAATCTCTTCAGGGTGTAGAGAAATATCTTCAGGAAACTGTAATTTTATAATTTTCACTTTGAAATGGAGAGACGATAGTTGTAACGAGATAATTTTTATGATATTTTGCAGACCACATGGACACAGGTTAAGTTGGTTAAGGCATAGGTAAAGTTGGTTAAGGTATTGATTTTAAGATAATCTTTTTGAATTCAGGAATAATTATTGAGGCAGCCGCAAATACCAGAACAATTATGAAATCGAGTTAGGACCTTTTAATTATTTATTAGGGAAATAATTATCTCACCCAGATTATTTAACTGGTTATCGAGGAAGGGAAGTATCTCGAGTATGAAACGTCCTTTTCTTCAAGATCAAATGAAAATGAATCATGAAAAATTTAGCCTTATGTAAAATGGTATTTGCGCATCTAGTACGATTCACTGGTAGGTATAGACTTTTAAGATTTTACTGCAAAATAGGTATCTGTAATGATGATAATATTGCAGGATTGTAAAAAAAGTCATTTTATCATTTCCTCTACTTAGGAAGCTAGAGATAAATATCATTGACAAAAGATGACATTAGCGGTACCATAAAGTATTACTTATTATACAAGCTTTAACGTATAACGTTGCAGGATATTGAAATTTAGCAATTTTGAACTATTTGTCCCTACCTTTACGTAAACTAATAACAAAAATGCTAATTTTTTGCCACAGGAGAATATTTTGGGATATACGTTCTTCTCATTCTATTAATTCGATAAAAAATTTTTGCGCAGTTTTGCATACATACAAGGTGTTATGAAGGCTCATTAAGTTAACGGGCAGATTTCTGTGACCATTTCTGAAGAAGGTATCGAGTCCAAGTGGAAATTTTTTAATTTTATCAATTCTTGACATGAAAGTAATTACAAAAATGTTAATAAAAGTCATTTGACGTCGATATGAGCTTCAAAATCGAGCACAGAAATCTGCCCGTTAGCCTAATGAGCCTTTATAATATTGGCTGTATATTAGCTAATTTGTTGTTTGTTTTATTAATTTAAAAATTCGTCGTATTCTTATCTGGCCATGGTGTGAACCCAGGACCTTGTGCGTGTGAAGCAAAAAATGATCTACCCACCCACATAGGTGGGTGGGTTATAAATTTCAGGATAAATCACTTACGCGGTGACGTGTTAAATCCCGGCACAACTTGCGTCGCGGTGACTAGAAGCAAGGGAGCGCGGGGGAGGGTTAAGGCATTGTAAAATTTGTAATTTTTCGCAGAGTACAAGCATATGCTTTTAGCGGTATAAGATATTCATTATTAAACGTGAATAATTCATTGCTTTAGGCAACTCAAGTAATTACCATTAAGGAAGTCTCCGAGAAGTGAGGTAAAAAAGGCATCAGTTGCCGCCTCGACATAATAAGAAATAACGCCGGTTCGCTGGCGCGGCGAGGTATTTTTCGCGATAAACGAACGAGTGATACAATCGGAGAATAAGAGACAGGAAAGCGGATCTCTGTCACTTTAATAATGTAGATTTTCCCCCGAAACTAGGTGAATTTTTCCCCGAGTGACGACTTTCACTCGCTAAGAAAATACAGAGAATCAAAGCCGGCGAGATTTGCTAGCCTTCAGCATTGGAACACGGAGGACTGCAGGAGGAGGAGATGGCGGAGGAGGAGGCATTCATGCCAGGTAGGTAGGTATATACAAGCTGGCTGAGGCTGCCGGGATTTATTCTCTAGATTGAAAGTAAACCTCCGGCCAAAGTTCTCGTATTTTTGGGAAATGATTATACCGGGCTATATTGCTCAGAGGCTCTGTGTGCATGTGGTATTCTCGATTCTCTTCCGACCTTGTTTACCCTCTTTGATTACTTTCTATTTACACGACTTTCTTATAAGTCTATCGTCAATCAAGAGCTTACCCGAGTTTGCTGCGCGTTATGTTCCATCATCCAACATCCACCGATGCACGTCCCGAGAACGAACTGTTTGCGGTAATATTATTATTGAGTGCTTTATCCATTATGTCAAACTTCGTGCAATATTAATTCTCATGAAATCTATTTAATCTGCTCAAAAATGAAAAATATGTTGTTGCGTCCCGCTTTTCATTCTTTACTTTTCATTTGCATATAAATTCTGAATTTCCATTCAATCCTGCACTTATTCTCATCCTGTCTTGTTGCCAGTAAACTACCATTCGATATGTCGGTTGGGTCCATCCGCAAGAGTCGTAGGAGCTCACACCTGTCTCTGAAAGATTCAAAATTCGACTCATCATTTCATTCGCAGTCATAATTTTCGCAGTGAATCTACAAAGACAAAATAGCTAATTCAAGCATCACACACTCAAGTGGTCGAACAAGTCAATCGTTGTTACTGATATCAATGTAAGTACACGAATTATTTTTCCTATTTTCCGCACTTCCTCGATCATCATTCATTCATTGGCCATTAAGACCAAATTCGCAATTACCGCATTACTGCCATGGTTATCCATATGTATGTGAACTTAATTCGCTCCGCAGTGCTGAAAGCCTCTGAACTTCATGCAGTAACAGTAAATAAGTATTAGGTATAAGTAATAATTTAACATCGAATTTTTTATATTTAAATTCCGTTTTCATAACTCCCCTCTCCACGTGCGTGCACGCTTTCATTACACACGCACACACGCTTACACAGCCCCGTAATCCTGGAATTTCAAGCGAACATTTTTCCCTGTGAATATTCTATTATTATTGGATCCTTAATACTAGCCGGATTTAAACCATCAAAAGACTTTCCCAATTCGAACGGTAAAAGATGCATAGCTACACACCGAACACGTAAAAAGCCGCTTACATATGCCGGCATTAAAATTTGATGTATCAAACATGTTTCCAAAGGATTGAAAGACACGAGCTTTGAAAGCGCCGTTTCCATTGAAAACGCGAACTTCGCCGAACAGGGGCATTATCCGCATGCATCATCATACAGACACAGCACGGGGAAGCCGACGCTCCGGTTATTTGAAAGGAAAAGGATCACGGGATAATTGATTGGGCTCGCGCCCTTCATTATTCCTGATGGTGCCATTAAAAGTCACTCATACATGGATGCCTACATACATACAAAGCTAAAGCTAACTCCAACAACTGCTTCGGAATTTAACCGATCGCTGCCGTAATGTATGCATGCCAGCAACAAACTGAACGCGCTCTCTTTAAAATACATTATTATAGGAAAACAAACATAAATCGCCCGCCCTTCCTCCGCCATCCCACCCCCAGTCCCTACCTGACCAAATAGCAGTTACGCGATCTGAATTACATCAACGTTGTTACGTTACAAAATATTAATCACCCGCCCGTGCCGGATTCTCATCGATTATTCATTAAATCAACATTTACTATTCAAGCGAGTTTTACGTCTCATTTGTCCAATTAATTGCTAACCACGCGCTTAAGATCGCCTCAAGTGAGAGTGAGTTAGTGGGTCGTCGCTTTATTTTCTGCGTCTTGCTGCACGGGCCGCCTGAATCGCGACGTGGTCTACTCAAATCTCCCTTTGAGATTTCCCGTTCGCATTCTATCGCATCTACTACCGACTTTTCTCAGTTCTAAGTCTTTTTATCTTGTTTTTAGCTCTATTTTAAGGCTAATTCCACAAAAAATATATTTCCTTGAAATTTTTTATACACTCACACAGATTTGTTTACCTGTAAAAAGGAACTGGAAAACTGGTTTAATTTATTCAAAATCGGAATGCGATAAAGATAAAAGAACTGAATTTGAGAATGATCAATTCTGCAAAACATGTTGGAAGGTTATCTTTTCTTATTATTGTAGGTATTCTAAAACGTTGAGCAATAATTTTTACTAAAGAAATTATAGCAATTAAACTTGTGCTGAAATAAGCTTGGATTTTTTTTGCAAGGTCCGGTCAGTTCGAATTTGGAAAGTCCAGTTAGCGCTTCTGACGTCTGGGGAAATGGCTACCGCATATCTAGGGTATATTGGGCCACAAGTCCACGAACAACATAAGTGATGAACAGCCACGAAAATAGTTGAATTGCTCTTCCCAGCGAGAGAGATGGAGGTCTTCGAGAGGCTGGAGAGGTGTCCACGCGAATCATTAAAACAACCTCCTGGAGTCGGTACACTTCCCGACGAAAAAAGTCCCCCTGATTCTGATCAGGAACCGTGACAAGCCGGGGGTGACTCCAAGTCACAAGGTCCTATATGTCTGTTAAATCTCGTTGGCCAAGGTATTCGAAACAATTATCAACAGAAGACTTTGCGAAAAGATAGAAGTGCATGGCGCCTTCGCACAGGACCAATTTTGGTTCAGGAAGGGTATTTCGACGATCCAGGCTCTCAGCCAGGTGATGAGAGACGCACCTGTGGCCAACAAAGGGCTCCGAAAGACAAGTAAGATAGTTGAACTGTTGAACTAATTACTTTATCTAATGTGCAGAACTCAGCCAACTGGACTAATATAATGGAGAACTGAGAGAAAGAGGGGTAGCCCCATATCTGAGAAGAGTAGTGGGGAACTATCTGACTATAAAAGGGTACTAGTGGCAGAGTCGAGCAGCGGCGAATATGGAGACGTGAAGGATGATGTGCGGTGTTCCGCAGAGGTGAAGGACAGAGCGACTGACGGACGAAGCCTGCCTTGTCGGCTTTGCCGACGATCTGAGATTGGTTGCGAGGGCTGGTTACAGTACTATCACTCATATTGCAAATGGATCCCTCCGGATGATCAGAAGCATCCAGACTTGAGACTGGCACCAAGTAAAACCAAGGTCATACTTATGGTGGACACACGAAGGACCCCCGACATTAGTTTCATACTGTACGCGACAGAAGTGAAGACCACGAAACATCTTAGATGCTTGGGAGTGACCTTAGACCGAACAATGAAATTCACTGATCATGAAAAGGCAATGATCCCAAGGGCTTTAAAGAGAGCGGAGACGCTATCCAGACTGGTGCCTAATGTGGCAGGTCAAAGAGAGATAGAGAGAGAATATAGAGAGAGCAGAGAAGAACTCTGGAGTCGATGGTAAACTCCATCTTGCTCCATGGAGTAGAGATATGGCGACACGCGCTGAGGTTAAAATGGTTGACCGAATGCCTAACCAGCATAGAGGGGAGTAGCGCTCAGAGTGACCTGTGCCAAAGAGAAACTCATGAGAGACTTGCAGGAGAGATGCAACCAAGGAGTGAGTGGCACATTAACGGCGAAGCTGATCCCGAATATGAGGATTTGTCTGGGGAGAGGCCATGGCGAGATGATATGTTGGCTGACACAGGCGTTTACGGGTCCTTGCTGCTTCAACAGTTTCCAGAGAGGATAGGAAAGAGCAACACCGGAACCTGCAGACATTGTAAGGATGGAATGGAGGACACCCCGATCATACTATGTTCACATGCAGCAAATGGCGGGAAGCCAAAGCACCCACGGAGAGACATTTTGGAGGCGTTATCCTAGAGGCTGGAAATTTGACGGAAGAGGTGGTAGGTTCTTGAGAGGGCTGGATCATAACCGAGAAATATCTAACCGAGATTTTGAAGTGCAAATAAAGTGAAGAGAGAAGAAGGGAGTCAGAATAGACAAAGGGTCCTAATCCGAGGTAATGTTTAAGTCGGTTCCGGGGTGGACGATTAGATCAGGTGGACGGATTTAGTCGGTGGGCGCTTCATGAAGTGAATCCGGCACTTCCCGAGCGGGATTTCTCCCGCGGATCGTTCAAATGATCTCAATGAAAAAAAGTCAGCTTAATTTTTTTGCAAGATCCTGTTTTTAGATTTTTTATGTTGTAAGGTCCGCTTTGACGAGGTTCGGTCGGTTAACTCGAATTATTCTGCAGGGTCCGGTCAGCTCAAAATTTTTTTTTTTTGATAGTCAGGTCAGCTTTAAAATTCGAGCTTTGTCAAATCTTAACCTTGTAAAATTGGACCTAACGAAAAAAATAAAATCGATCTGACCTGGACTGTGACAAACCGGATCTAAAAAAATAAATAAATTGGAGCTGATCGGACCTTCAAAAGAAAGCTGGAGGTGACTGACCTTATCAATCGGACCTTATAAAAAGAAAAAAAATCCGACTGTAAATTATGAAAAACAACATTGGAAAATTATTTATTACTAAGGAGATAACCCAGGACCGGTATTTCGTAAACAGACCGGGGAAATCTATTTATTTATTTTTTCAGTCGATGGAGTCGGACCTTCCCTGTCTTTTGACATGTGTCTTAAGTTGGATCGGGGTGGGGGAGAGGGGGGGGGGGCACGCTTTTAAAATTTACCTGTAAATGAATTTTATCGGACAAACGGGTATATCTGAGCCGGATTTGATCTGACAAAAAAATTATGGTATCGAAAATTGAAGAGCTTGACTAAACACGGAAGTTCGTTTTGACCTGATGAACCCTTTAGCTCAACTGGTTCGCGAAATATTGCGATATTAAGGGTGCAAAAATAAATAAAAATTCAACTGACTTTTTCTCGACAGGTGGTAGAGTTAGGGCGTCAATTTTTTGCAAGAGAAAGAATGCCACCGAGTAATTTAACGGTCCGGAGGAAGGGGGTGGTGGGCCAATTAGGAGGGGAGATATGGGGGTGAGAAAAAAAATACGGAAACGCTCGTAAAAGATTTATTTATTGACCTACAGAGACCAGGCACCGCTCATTTTCTTCGATTTTTTATTTACTACCCGGTAGTCATGGCAAAAAAAAATTATTTTCGCAAACGCGCTCCGCGCTCTTGGCGCGCAATTAAAGAAAAAGTCATTTTTTTTCTCGCGTTTTTGGGGGTAAAGGAAGGCACATGTCTAAAGACAGGGAAGGTCCGACTCCATTTCCCCGGTCTGTTTACGAGCTGTTTATTTTACCGGTCCTGCTTGGTTAAGAGAAACTTAAATCAAGATTTTTTCAATTTTATAATGCATCATCTGTTTAGCAGTCAGCACTTCTAGTTTGATCCAGGTGGTAAAATCGTGGCATCCCTGATGCACTAAAACATTTGTCGAGAAGTAGTGTGGAAGTTAGCAAACCGATCAAAGGATCTCGTTCGAATCGGTTCTTTATCTCGAGCACTAGAAGTAATAATAATGCTTTCCTGTTAATTACAAATATGCAAATGATGATCCTTTTTAAACCTGACTCTCCTTGCAGTCTGCTGCTCCTTACGTCTCTATTTTAGCACGGGGCATTCATTAAAATGCATAAATCATCCCAACGGGCTTTTAAAGAGAAAGAGAGATCCAAGTTGCGCTAAAAAGCGAAATGGAATCAAACGTGGACTTTATATTTATTCTTTTTGTGGTTAATTTAAATTCGCTTTGTATTCATACCGGTGCAGTGCAGTTGCTTTGGTGGCTTCCGTGATACGAGATGGAAAGTTTAATTAAACAGAGATTAGATTTATATAATTAACGTTTAGCGAATTGTGAATTCTGAGCTTGCTTCCTCTTCGTACGAATTTTTTCAGGGGATGAAAAATTACTGTCGTGCATTTTACAGCAACTCTGAGAGAGATAATTATTTAAATCAACCCTTACATTCCCCAATAACGGACAATCTTATAGTTATGCGGTTTACATGAAATGAGAGAAACCATTACAATGCACTTTTATTGTTACCCTGGATAAGGTTGCGGGATAAGTGCGACTCAGGTATGTACTGAGAGACGGGATGGGAAAACGTGGTTCTAATAAAGGCTGGATTATCCAGACCGTGTCAAGACCTGAATTATTATTGCATTCTCGTGTGGCTTCTAGCTCTGAGAAATTGAAATTTGTAGAGGAAGTTCGTTTGTTTCATAGTTTTTATTAATTTTAGATTCTAATCAAGTACCTACGTGACGTTAGGTCAGACAAGCGTAATAAATGAATTTGATTATTGCATTTATTTGAATTCGTAATCTGAGGAAATGACTGGGATTGAATTCCCCTGTAGTATAAATCAATGGATAAGAAGTCTAAATTTTATTTACTGTTATTGTAATTTGTAATTCAGACTCGCCTTAATACTTTTTTTCGGTAGATTCGTTTGAAACTTACCGCTTCGAGTTATATCCTTTAGCTTAAATTATAATTTCTTGCGTGCAGTCTGGAATCAGGAGTTTCAGGTTTCAGATAAGTTTGACGTCTATTGCATGAAGTTGATCTTTTATAATGTTAATGTTTGAGGAGTTTTAGTTTTTTTGACGGAATAACTTTCATAATCTTCTGAATAAATTAGAGTTATTTGAATCAACAAAATAATTAAAACGTTTCGTTCAAATTGTATTCATCTAATTCTTCGTAGTTTATGGTATTAATTAATATTGATTGATATCTGGATAAATCTGGATAAGGTTATACCTTTCAATAGAATATACAAGCAGGACCTCGTTTAATGTTCATGGATGAGGGGGGGGGGGTTGATGATTACAAAGACTGGATTAATCGTTGTAAGTAAACATAGTAATCCTTAGCGAGTTTGCATAGTCAAGCCTCGAACCTGTGATAGAATAATAAAGGATAAGGGCCATTTATGTGTAGCTCCCTCGATAATTTCTTCTTCGCATGACCGTGTAAAATGCAACGTTTTTAATGCTCGAGATATTAACGAGTTTTACATACGAGCACTTACGACGGATATGAAGTAATTTGGCGTAAACCTGCAACGTTTTCTAGGGCGGAGTTCGCCCATTTATGCAAAAAATGATTACGTGAAGTTTAATATTGTCAAGATATGAGGAAAGGGCAATGATTTATTTCCTACTTAGAAAGTCTGGGAAAAAATCAACCGCGATAACACTGCTCTTTGCGTCCTGCTCAGTAATAATAATTATTGAATATACGATTCTGATCCTCGTTGTTAGGTGGGTGTCCTATATTAAGGACCGATAAATTAGAGATGGAGGATATGTTTGATGAAATGGAAAATGGTTGACCTTATCTTCCAGTATACGATGATTGCCTGCCTGATGATGACATCATTAACCACGATTGATTAACACTAATAATTGTTGTAGACAAATTTAAACGTAAACTGTACGTCGAGTGTGTATTCTACCCTTATCCGGACGCTGGAGCAGGATGACGTGACGTAAGGCTCTCTTGAAGGGATGTCTTCTTGAGCTCTCAGAACAGACTTTTATACTCGGTTACAGATCAATCGACATAACGCACTCTGTCTCTCCCATGTTAGATGAGAAGTTCTTTCGCGAGACGGTCAACCAGGAGAAAATGATGCAAAATAAGGATAGGCGGAAGAATTAAAATGAAGACGAAACACCCATTAAGTTTGGAAAATAATTCATTATTATTCGGTCATACTCCTGATCAATGCAAGTATGTATAGCGTTTGACCTAATGGGAGTTATCACAATATGAGGTTAACTATTGTGCATCATTGGACTATTTTATGATAATCCAGAGTTAATAAAAAGTTTAGTCAAACTGGCATGAGAACCTGGGATCACATTATGGAGACAACCAAAGATCACACGGAGAGAACGAACGGTGTTTTTGCAGATCCGCCATAGAAGCATTTTTCCTCGAGGCTGTCGTGTCCTAGGCGTTGATCTTTAAAGAACTGGCTTTCGCATTCCGAATGTTGAATGGATATCCTGCACCCTCATTCCTATCAGGCAAGCTGAGCCGATATGAATCGTGCTTCCTTGGTGGATGTGCTGAATCCCCGAAAGTCCACTTCAGGAGCGAGTAGGTACTGAAGGTGCCTGCTTACTCGTGGATCGACGATCCGAGCGCCAGCCGGTCGCATCTCCACCCTAGAAGAAGATGAATTCCGCGGTAGCGCTAGTGACGATCTGCCTTATCTAAGCGTTAGAAAAACTACCGGCGACGAAGTTGTTTTGGGTTTATTTTTTCTTATTATTGGATACCTTTTCGTTTATTTCTTACAGAGTGTAAATATTGTTTTTAATAAATTATTGTTTAGGACTTTTGGGTTACAAACCACCCGCTTCACTCGAGAAAAACCCCTCATACACACAAAGCTTGGAATTAAAACACACCTTGCAAAATGGGTAGTAAAATCTACTAAAAAGAGCTTTTACAGGAAGACATTTATAAAGTGAGTGCAGTGAATTGGTTCGAATGATAAAGGTAAAATTCTATCAAATTTCCTCGTCTAGCATCAGTATCTATGCATAGGCACGACTAGGTGATAAATTCAGCCCTTTAGCGAATCAATTATGCCTTCATTTTACCACGGGAAAGTTCTTTAATAAATCCAGAAGGGACTGTACAAAAAGGAGAGGATATATGAGAAATAATAATTTATTTATAATGACTGCAAGAAGATGAAGCGGTGTCTGGAATAAGGGCCGTTATAGGTCATAGCTTAATTCAACCCCCCGGTATTAATCACCCGTAGTCTGCCGGAGTCACTCCCGAGGGAGCGAGGCAAAAAATCCGCAAAAAGGGGACGTCACGGACGGCGTCCAGCCTTATACCACCAGGTCCTGATTTCCCGAGCACACAGTTTTCAATGTTTACATTTTCCCCGTTTTATTTCGCCCACAATTTAAGTTGAACTCTCTTTGTAATCTGGAACAGGAGTGGGATCTCGTGAATTTCCCGCGAATCGCTACGGGATTTGTCTAAAAACGAGGAATAATGTCCTCGGCGCAAAGGGGGATACGGGCCGGGATAATATATTTCCGTCAGGAACACTTCTCTAAACAGGACTGCAAATTATGTGTCATATATCTGCTGTTAACTCCTGATATTTTTACTCGACTCCGGAGATTTATTCTTCTTATTCCGAGAGAGATATTTGAGACGACGGTCTCTCCTTCAATTTTATTCTTTTATTTATGCTCGACGTGCGCGCCGATGCCGACATTGCACAGTGGTGGTCCCCGAGTAATCATTCAAGACCCAAATCTCAAATCAATCTCACCGGCACCACCGTGAATTCGTTACTCTGCGAGACAAGACGTACTCTAATAAATCCGCGAGTCACATAGTTATGCTTTCACACATTCACACTTTCACAAACTTTAAAACAGTTATTTGCTTTACTTAATGAAGCCAGATCGATACGTCAGAAAGTCTGAGATTGGGCTCTTATCTAGAGTTCCAGGAAAAACTTATAGCACTCAATAGTAATACGAACTTATACAAATAACTAAGTCGAATTGCGGTCGGCAAGGCAAAAAGCTCCGCTCCAAAGACTATAAGACTATTTCTGTCGGGGATATATGACCGGGGATGTCCCTTTTTCGCTCGTCTCTCCGATTCGACGTCATATTATTTCTATACACTTTCGACGAGTTTATGTTTGCCGAGAAGCAAAAAATCCCATATCGTTCTGCCACAGTTGAGCGTGCGGACAAACTTTGTTCCATAGATGTATATATATATATATATATGAGTATAATATTAAGTTTACATAATTCCCCCGGGATCTGACCAAGTTGTCGGGTTAATACTTTCAGAAAGTTGAGTCACCTTGGGCAGGGGAAATCCATACTGCAAAGATAAGGTGTGTAATATATTGTGAAAGCCCTTGTGTAAAGGTGGGGATTGTGTTTTCATTATCTTTAAAACGCCGCCGCAATGCATCATCCATGCGTCTCTCCCTTTACTGTCGTACTGTAAAAAGGGGGAATATGTAAGTATTTATTTACTCCGGGGAGGCCTAACTGCATGGCACTCACTCACTCATTCATTCACACACACCCTCACACGTTCGCCTTCTACCTGACATCTCTTTGTTGTGCTATTCACGGGATTGCGATTAAGGGATAAGTATAATCTTTTTGTAATTGCCGGGAAACAAATGTTTACAATTATCGTGGAAATATCTCAATGAATCATTTTGACTTTATTATTGCCGTTTTGTGCTAATAAAAACAAGACTCGCAGAAACTCGCCCATCCACTCCATGAACGACTCACTCGTTAAAGTTGCGATAATTTCTTTTCCTTTGTTTCTCGCGATGCATTTAGAAAAATGAAATATATTTTAACAGGCGATTACGGTTATGATTACTATGGGACTTCTCCAGCCTTTCTCTTCCGTAGAAACTCCTATCTGCAATTCTGTAAGTAGGTACTAATGTCGTATTTTTCTATACAAAAATTCACGACACACTTTCGGGCATTTATTCAGTACTTTTTCTACTTTCATTATAAAAAGCCAGTCAAAGATTTATCACGTAAACTTGTAACAATTTTTTAAAATTCCGCATGGATAACTGTTCCGATTTAATTTTTTTACCTTTTTTCATTTCCCGTAGTACCTACTTTCGAATGTATTTTTCAGGGAAATAGTAGTCGTTATTGGCAACCAGTATTACAAGCAGGTATAGTATGTGAAAAGTATGATCCAACGTCAATGGGTGAACCTTATCTGGCTCCTGTACAATATTATTTTAAACTTTATTTCCAATGTACGGCTAGACAAAGTCCGGTCAGTTCGAAAATTCGATTTTTGCGAAAATCCGGTCAGTTCGATTTTTTTTACAAAGTGCGGTCAACTGTCCGGTCAGCTAGACTGGGAACTTCAATGTGTTATGAGCAAGTAATGAAATTATAGCTCGTTTGTGTGGATGTGGGTGTACGTGTGGTGGAATGGTTATCAGTGGAAAGAGATCAGTCTCAAGAAAACTTGTTTTAGATTGTGTTGAGTTTGTGTAGTTCTGGAGATAAAATTGTATGCCAAGTGGGAGCGGCGTATGTAAAGTGATGGTCTTACGACTTGTTTGTAGATGTGCAGTTTTTTTTTTTATGTTAAAGTGGACTCTTTTTGTTCAGCAATGGATAGAGTTTGCCCAATGCGCTTCTAGCTTGACAAACTTTGCTTACGGTGTGATCTATCCACACAGTTTCTTGTAGGTCAGTTTCAAGTATTTAAATATGGGCGACCATGGCAGCATTCTTCCATGAAACTCCACCCTCTACCAAACAGGATAAAAATCAACCCTTGATTTTTAAAGGGTTGATCTGGATCTTCCACTTCTGAGCCCACTGTGTGATGTCGTGTAGATGTTTATTTATGTGATTTGTTATGTGTGTTGTTACATGTCTTATGCAAGTGATTTCAGTGTCATCTGCGTACATGTATAAATTTGTGTTTATGTTTGTTGAAATGTCTGCGTGTGAATGTTGAACAGGAGAAAGGGGGAAACCTTGAGGAACCCCCGCCTTTGCGACAGGTTCTGTGGAGAGGTTTTTTATGCGTGTTTGGAATGTTCTGTTTGTGAAAAAGGAGTGAGTGAGTTTGATCAGGGTTGACGTTTGGTCTTGAGACCTTATGTCATCTGTGTAGTGAGGCGTATTGCTTGGTTTGTGGTGGAGTGTCCCTCCCGGAAGCCGAATTGTTCCGGAGGGATGATGTTGGGTCTATTTATAGCTCTCGGCCTGGTATGAGGGTTTTCCCAGTTTGTGTATGAGAATGACGATTGACTTTTTCCACCGCTGTGGAAAAAAGTGTTGTGTATTGCATGCGTTGAATATGTCTTTGATTCTGTGTATGTATTCGCCAGGGAGGAGTTTGATCTGAAAGTTGGAGATCTCGTCTCCCCTAACGCTTTTTTGTTTTTGAGCTGTTTGATGAAGTCTTTGACTTATCTTGTCTGTGAGTGCTAGATGATCGTTGGTGGATGTGAGCGTGGAGGCTTCTACGACCGTGTGTGATGATGTCTTGTATTTAGGTGTTTGGGGAGTGGTTTACTGTGAATTGTTCTTGAAGACAGCGCCGAAGAGTTCGTCTTACACTTCGAGTGTATGTGCTGTTTTGTGATTATGTGTGAATGGTGGAAGGTTTGTTTTTTTTTCTTTCGCGAGAGCCTTTACCATTTTCCAAAGACTATTGTCTTGGATGTTGATGGCTTCGAGGACTTTTTGCCATTTCTCGTTTCCGTGTTGTTTTATGTGATGTTTGACTTGGTTCGTGTGTTGTGTGGCTGTGGCAGTGTTGTGGATCTCGTATTTGTCTTGGTTTCCTGTTGACTTGACTGCCCTGTTTTTGTCTGTAATTAATTGTTGTAATTTGTAGATTTCTGATTGTTGATGTATGATGGTTGCTTTTACTCTTGCTGATTGTATTTTTGCGGTGAGTGTGTCAATGACAGCTTCTATCTCCTGTGGAATGTCGAGGCTGCTATTGATTGATGGCAAGTTTTCGAGTGTTCATTTCATTTTGTAGTTGTTTATTTTCGTTGTTTCAGTGTTTTTGTATGAGGCGTTCAAACCAATCGCTTCCAGTAATACCGGGAGGTGGTCTGAAGTAAGTTCGTGTATTACTTGCATGTTTTGTATGTGTAAAATGTTTTGTGTGAGGTAGAAATCGATGGTTGAGGGGTTTGAGTATGGACTGTAGTGTGTGGGTTCGTCAGGAATCAGTATGTTGAAGTGTATTCGCTGGGACAGGTACTGTAGACAATTGCCTCGGTTGTCAGAAGTTTTACCTGTCCAGCTGTAGTATTTGGCATTGCAGTCTCCACCTAGGATGACTCGGTTGTAAAAAGTTAAATGTAGGAGCTCTTATTTATCACGGTCAGTTCGAAAATTCGATTTTTGCAAAAATCCGGTTAGTTCGCTTTTTTTTTTGGAAAAGTTCAGTAAGCTTGATTTTTTTTTCTTTTTAAAAGTTAAGACAGTCCGGTCAAGTCGCAGATTCGATTTTTTGCAAAGTCCGGCCAGCTCGAAACTACTGTTGAAAATCTCCAATCTAATAGTGACAAAATTATTTTTAAGCTTCTCCCTTGAGATTTCTCTTGAGACTCTCTCTTGGGATTTCTTTTTTGAAGTTCTCTACCATAGCAGTTTCGGTCTAATGTAACTACATCTTTTAGGTACAATAAGAAGGAAGGTATACATCCCTGAAGCACCCTGAAGCTTTCAACACCTGTTTTTTTTTTATACTTCAGATCCCAACCTAAGTAGCAATCAAAGAACTCATGGCAATCTCAAGCCTCAATTATTCATAGCTAGGTACTATTTAATTTCTCAATTAAACCACCCTACCTTTACTCATTTTATATTTAACTTTTCTAAAATGTTTAAATCCTACAGGTAGTATAGAATGGAACAAACAACTGGAAAGATTAATTAATTCTGTTAGAGATATAACACTCTCTGATTCGATAGTTTTCGTATTCGTTTTATTATCTCAAACTATAATTGATTAATTAAAACTTTCAGACAATAGGATTAGATTGACCGAGCCTTGTCCAGAATACTCGTCAGTAATTCAGAAGAGCTATTTGTTCTTTTGCTAGGCGGCTCCATTTATTTATATGTTTACTAAATTGATTAATTCAGTCTGATCGTATAGGATAACAAGCGAGTTTCTTTATATAATTTAAACACAGCGAAGAGTAACTTATCACCCTCTCCCGCACAGACAACAGAAGAACCATAAATCAACAAGCAGACCGATTTATGTAAAAAAAAAGAATGATTCCGGCATATTTACTTAGGAGATGTAAAAGAACACAGCGCGAGCACATAACCAATAAAATACCTGGCGAGATAGTGGATAAATGTTTTTATAGCCCCATTTCCGGGGTTCCATATTACATTAAGATCCGGGATAACCCTTCCCTCGCCCCGCGGCATTCCTTCGCTCGGAGAAGCGGCGAGGAGGGAGACGACGTCTCGCGCGCCCGGAATGCTAAACAAAGATGACCCGAATTTTTGTTTCCCTCGCAAAATATTTATCTTTGGAGAGTTTCAATGTTTCCCCGGGGCCCCAAATAAGCTTTACATACTTAAAAATGTTTTCCTAGTGCGGGGACGTTCCCTCCGTTACGCACTCCTCTCCTAAATCTCTCTGGCTGTGTAGTGATGGGGGATTTTTTTCTACTCCGAATGTTCCCCCGGTTTAAATCACTACTATAACATTACAACTTCAGGATGTAATAAATTTTTTATAATTCAGTGAATTTTATACTTTACTAGTTTTATTTCTCTTCATGTCATAATCCGAAAGATATGTTTCTTGGAAGATAAAATTTTTTTTTCCACGAGTTTTAGATCGAGACGAATTTTGTCTCTATTACATATATTACGGATTTAGCCTGTATGTTATGTTTAGAGTACAACACATGACGTACGACAAAGTTTCATGTTATGTATAACCCGAAAAATCGGAACATTCTTCAAAGATTTCATTATTTAAAGGCCTCATTAGAGAGTCCAGCGAGGCAGGTTGTATAAAGGCATATTAGAGACTTATTTGACCTTGAGGTACTCACTCACTCCTGGACATTTTTCATCGGCGTACGGTTGAGGTCCATTCCAGATCCAAAATTATATACAAACGAAGAAATGAATTTATTTTTTATTTATTTTTTTTATTAGTAAAATAAAGGAATATTTCATTCAAAAAATTTAATGTAACTAAAGTAAAAAAATTAATTTGAAGTAATTCAGACGAACATTAAGTAAAATATATGTCTGCTCGAAAACGATAGTCTACTGAGAAGTTTCACTTTGACTTTTTTTTTCGAGACGGTTTGGGTGTGCCGTTCAAATTGAGGAATAATTTCCATAGAGTTTTTTCTTAACTTTTCAACTTCAATGACAGTTTTTCAGTAGCATGGTCAGAAAATTTACTTTTTCAACAAAGACCATGGGGGCAAAAATTTTCAAGTCCGGTCCTGGATTTTTAAAACTCAGAAGGCGGTTTTGATAAGTTTCCTGAATAGAACATTCCTAGTAAATTTCGACCAAATATCTTCAACCGTTTCATAAATATCGCCTATCAAAGTTTTGTACTTGAGACATAAAACACCCTGTAACTTCGTAACCAATCACAAAAAAATTTTCTTTTGTGCTTTTCGACCCGTCTTGAAGTCCTCTTATCACCATTGGTCTATGTAAGGTCACTCATGAATCACCCTGTGTAAAGTAAGAGTGTTAGATAAGATAATTACAGAAGTAAGTCGGAGGAGTATTCCTTCGTATTACTTAAGTCATGTAATAAGTTGTTAAATCATTTATCGATAGCTAGTAAGCAAACTGCTCTGCTTACGCAATGTATCTAGTTCAAGTTCAAGTAGTGCTACCAGTGTTATTTTTCAAATAAACGATAAAACCAACCACGCCTTTGAACTGAGTAATTATACCTCCGCGATTACCATGAGATTTGATATCTCTGGCGATCTTATGAAGGACCATAAGTTTACCATATGTAAATCCAGCCTGTTGACTAAGTTATTACATGGTGATCCCGCGCAGGCCAAAGATTATCACACCTCGATTATAAGGAGTCAAAATTAAATCACTATAGTTCTTATTGAATCAGAAGCAAATAAATTATCATGCAGACAAGCAGAAAGACAAATGGCAAACTAATAAAGTCTCCCTTAATGGGAGTCGAATTACTCGAATTGCAGCTGTATGCAGCTTCTAATAATTCAATTAATGAGAATATCTTGGGAACTGAATATTCGAGAAACTCTAACCCTAACACAATTGCACAAGCAACTAAGTAATTAATGGTGTTATGCAATCACGAAACTGCTGTCCTGTACAACTTAACATATCACGTAGACATGTGAAGACTGAAATCTTACGATTCAACTTGACTCTGAGGACAAGTTTTCTAAGCATAAAATTAATCAGCAGATCGTTACTACCCCGCACGTGTCCGCTTCGTGAAATTAATTGATTCCAGCGCACTCGTGATTTCTCCAGTATGTTTAATACCCCCTTGACAGAGGGTCCTGTTCGGCAAGCGAGTCCCGCGAGAGCAGAGTCAGGAGACATTAACTCACCGGGATAAAAGACGGTCTCCCGACGCGTAGTGTAGTTGGCTTGAGGGATACGCAGCTCGCAGGCGAACTCCTCCGGATCTGGCAGCGCGATCAGCGTCACCGTGGAGGAGATCTCGAACAGCTGGTTCCTAACGGGCCGGATGCTCACCTCCTCCTCGGAGATCTCCCTGGAACATCGAAATTTAAATCAATCGCTGACGCGAGAACCTCCCTGTATATGATATTCTTCCCCCCCCCCCTACATCCCCCGTCGTCCCGCGGGAGCGTTCCAGCGGAAGCATAACAGTGAATATAAAAGTTAACTCGGGACAGCTTGACGGAACTGCGTAATATTTCTCCGGCGACGTCCGCTAACTGAATCGACGCTGTTTCGGGCTGATAGTGTTAGATCTTTCATTTTTCATTCTGCCCGAGACGATGGAAAATATTATAGAATGAAGGGTCTTTATCTCCTAACCTTCAATAATGCTCCCTCGCTGATTCCCTAACGCGCACACACACATACACACACACAGTCGCGCTAAAGATAGATAACGGGACCCAAATTTCTAAAGAAAAATTACACAAAAAATCTATTACTAGTATCTATTGTGAAGTACGGGATGACGATCTATTACACAGACATTCTTAGCCCACTGAGCTAATAGACTAGAAAGCGGGGCACAATTGAAAAATTGGGACGGCACACAAAAGCGGTTTTAATTCGACCAAAACATGCTAATTCCCAATTACGGGGCAGTGGCTGACTGCCGCTGTTTCTACTGTTTCCAGGGCTTCCGCAGCTTAGACGCAGGTAAAAAGGGTCAAACAAACATTCAAGGCGAATCTTGAGAGCTTCCATTGTTCCTTGCGGGATCGAAGACGGGGATGAATGGTGCCGGTCACGTGACATTTGGCTCTTGTTCTCCTTGAAGCTTGTCACTTATCATAGCTTGATGCAGCGTAAGGATCTCTTTGCTATTCCATTATCGCATTATTATGAATAAGATTTGTGATTTACGACAACCTGTTAGTGATATAGTGGTGGTGATTCTAGACATAAAGGCAATGCTGCGGAAACTATGCTGATTTAAATATGAAAAGAAGCCATCCCACCAGAAAAATGAATCGGGACGAGTGGCTACTGTTAGTTCGAGTAGAGAACTTCTAGAGTCGTAAATTTTGACATATTCCAGGAGTTAGATGAGTAGTTAAATCGATTTTATTTATATGAGATATGTTACTCTGCGTCCTGGAAGAAGTGGATTGAACATACCTGATAGTTTTTATGATAAGTTTGATAAAATTTGGATGGTCCAACGTCTAACAGAAACGACTTTTTTATCTTTTTAGCTGTTCGATTCCATCTTGATTTTTTGCTCGGTTCGCTCATGTCATAACGGCTCAAAAAATGCGATACTTTCAACACTAGACAGTTTGTATGACCACAGGAGGGCAAGGCGAAGGAAAACATTTAATTAAATCTCACGGAAGCACGACGACCCCAGTGGCGAGAATAGCTTTGACGCTGATTAAAAAATGAAGGAGCACATTCTTACTTTTTATTGAAATAGCTCAGCTTCAGTTCCTGTCCAATAATGATCTGCGCAGGTATAACATGGGCAAATAAAATTAAAATTACCTCTCATTCCGAGTTCCTTCTCAAGTATGTGACCACGGAACCTTAACTTCACTTGACATATTCCATTACATAGTGGAATTAAAAGTGATTTCAAAGACATGTGAGACTTAATTTCAGCAAAAATAACGGCATTCGTGGTTGCGAGACGGTTTCGTGGTTTCGTGGTTACCAGGCTGAGAGAAATAATAATAAAATAAAATAAATACTACCTGCATGAGGGTTGAACGACGTCTCAGATATGTTTTTGTTGTTGTTTTTTTTTGATAATAATATCTTGCAAGAGAGGATTTATAAGTTGCTAAAAGTACCCGAAGTCCACATGAGATTAATAAATAACCATAGATTCACTTTAGAGTCGTTTGGAGGAGCAGAAAAAAATATGTAGGCTTTTTGAAATGTACATGATGAGCTAGAGGAGGCAAGTAAATACCAGAAAGTACAATCTTTAGAGGGAGAATCGTTAACAAAAGAGTTTTTCGAGTTATACCACACTTAATACATACATGAGATTCCAGCAGAAATTCTGAACATTCAAAGATTTCATTACCTTCGGGCTTCATTAGAGGGTTCAGCAAGGCATTAGAAACTTACGTCCAATCTAAGAGGCAATCCCAAGTTCTTGGGATACTCATGCACTCCTGGACATGTTCTCATCGGCTAACGGTTGAGCTCCATGCCAGATTCAAATGTTAGAGATATTACTATGAATCGCCTTAATGGTCAGAGATAGTCAAGAGAGTATTTAAATGAACTTCAAGTGTCCACCACAGTAAAAGCCAATTGATCCCTGCAATGGAAGATTCTCATACGGAATGAATAAATAGACCAGAAAATTACTCATTTATGAGCGAGTGTGTTCAAAACTTGCACAGGACTGAACGATCCCCGACTATGTTTCAACATGAGAAGATTGATTAGGGATTTATTTTCACAAGAATCTCCATCGGCAGCACGGGAAGAGAACTGTTGTCGATGCATTTTCTAACAAAAATTTCAATTCAACTCGGGAACATTCTATCTATTCTCCTGGGCGAAGTAGAATTCCTCTGGTTTTATGAAAGGCGTAGCCAGTGATGTGTGAAAACGATAAGCGTGGACCGCGGTCATCCGAAATAGAATAAAGCGTCCGTTCATATGACAGGGACACGCTCGGCCTACCTATAAACTACCAACTTAACTTTTATTACTCTCCTGGATCTTTGATCGTGAATCTTCTTACCTACTGCTTGAGCTTTACCGCTTGATGAATCTGATCTCTTCAATTATTCTCAAAGGTTACTTTCTGTCATTGTTATTCTACTATAAGTCGTCCAAATCCAAGTTATGAACGAAGTTCTCTCCACATTCGTAAAGTTGTACTTTGATCAAGTTACATAACATTCTTGTATGTACAAATGGTGCGAAATTCCATGTTGATTAGGCTGCTAGAAATTAATTGAAATTAAAGAGATTTTTTCTGGTCTAGTTTTGGTGGTAGATAGTTTCCTGTTGAACGTTTCAATTTAACACGAAACGCTGAGTTGAAAAAGAGTGTCACTTTCATATTTCCACGAGTGTTCAACAAAAACCATTCCGACAGCATGCAACTGCTTGATTTATCGCATCCAACATCAAAATGCAGAGTTTTGATGGGGGACGCCGTGCGTCGCCCGCTCGCATAAACAGTGATTACCGTCATTTAGTACTCGGCGGTTGCGAATTTCAATTGACGCTGGCATGGCGTCGAGAGTCGTAAAACGACATTCAGCTCCGAGGGATGACGTTTATTGAGTCGCTCTCGGGAAGTATACACATACAGAGAGGTAATTGTCAGAAGAGGGATGCGGCAAATATTCCGACTGTGGATCTGCGAGTCCTCTTATCAGTTTGACTTGTCCTTCGTGTGTATGTACAGTGGCAGCTGCAGCTGGGAATATCTTTGACGGTTATCTATTTATGACAATTTTTTTTTATTAAAGTACTTGTTCTTTCACCATCCAGTGATTTATCCCTCGGAGACTTCCCAGTATAGTTTTCAATCTTGTTTCAATTGGATTTTTCACGATGCATTACAACAGTTCAGGACACGGCGAATCCGTCGAATGTTTAGACATTTCTAGAGAGATGCGTTATTGCTAATGTAGCAGAATCGGTGAGCCTGATAGAATGATGGAAAAACATATATATTAGGTACATCAAATGACAAAAGCAAGTATTGTTATGGAAGAGAATAATCAGAGTGTTCCTAATAAAAACAATGATATATGGTGTTCATAGTGACTGGTTGTTTTAAGTCGAGAAGCTTTTCCAACGATATATCTTGCCCAATCTCGAGGGAATCTTAAGTTACGTAATAATATATTCAAAAGACAAATATTAATCACGGTTGCAACGACGACCGCATGAAAGCATGATCTTGAAAGGGCTTAATTGCACCGGGGTTTACTCGAAGCAACGACGCGGGCGGCGATGTTACGCGAGACCGATTTATCGCCCCCGGAATTAATATCAAGAGCATGCAGGTAAGAGAGAAGCGAGCGTCCGGTTACCTCTTGCGGGAGCGCAGCGTCATGGAGGGTTTCGGGAAGACACCCTCGGCCAGGCACTGGACCCGCATCACTCCTTCCGGCGCGCTCAGTCGTCGCATCACCAATCGCTTTTCCGGCACTGCAACAAAAAGAAATCGTGTCACATGTGTGTGGATATTTTTAAAAGTCCTACGAGTAGCATCACCCTGTGTGGGAGAGAGTCGAGCCTTGTGTCGTGTGAGGGCACCTGAAAGGTTAATGGAAGGGCGTCGCCGCCGTCGCTGCTCTACAAGCCGCTCTCCGATTGCAGAGTGGGCCCCATTATGTGACAAGGGGGTAATTTACGGTAAAGCACCCGGCAATATGATGTGGATGCGAGATTGTGCCAGCCGAAGTGATATCAAAGCGGAGAGTAGTTCGGTCGGATGTGCCTGCCTGCACTGGTGACCCAGTAGTCACTAGTCACTCTAGAAGTAATTGCGTTTTAAATTGTTCGTCGTTATCTGCATTTATGATTTCTAAAGTTAAATTGTCAAAATTATTAATTTATCACAAATGCACCTGTTTTTAAGGTAATAAAACATCATCAGAGCTAAAAAATTAATAATTTTAAAGTCGTTTTGTCATAGGTCCAATTAATATGGCTAACCAGTAGAATGACAAAGAGATTAACGCGCTTTTTTGACTTTTAAAGTCTAACATCCACTATTATAAAGTCTCATTAAGCTAACGGGCAGATTTCTATGCTCGTTTTTGAAGCTAATATCGACGTCAAATGACTTTTATTAACATTTTTGAAATTCCTTTCATATCAAGAATAGATAAATTTAAAAAATTTCCACTTAGACTCGATACCTTCTTCAGAAATGGCCACAGAAATCTGCCCGTTAACTTAATGAGCCTTTATAATACCCGCTATTAGAGATTTTTGCACAAGTTACATTATTACCTCTGTTCAGAATCCAGTTAATATGGCTGCTTAGAATACCTTCTGTTTAAATACCTTCTTGAAAAAGTTTACTTTTCTGTTTTAAAAGTAAATATTGCAACATTTTTTTTTTATTATTACAAACTTTAAATTGTAGCCAACATGATTTCATTTTTAATTAATATTAGCTGCAGCGGATCGATCTCCTTGACAACTTCAATTAATTAAATGTTAATTCTTAAGGACTTGCTCGATTTTACCTTACATAAGAAGTGTAGTTAAATATGCTAGCGAGAAAAATCTAGAGATCGACCTAATGCTGAAAATCGTCAACGTAATAGTCGCTAGACTGTGCTGCTGTTTCTGTTACTTGAAATTACTGAAAATTCGTAGAAAATCAACATCTCATTTTATCGTCAAATCATCGTGCAAATTTAATGTTTAGCTTAATTTCTGGTCGAAACGTGATCATCTGTAAACAACCTGAAATGACACGGAAATGACCGGACAGCTCTGCTATGTGCCGGCAAAAAATCCTAAGCCTAAATATATCCTAATCCTAATCCTAATCCTAAATCTGACAGTTGAAATCAATTAAATTATCTGTGACGTCATATCTAATAAAATCACAGAAATGAACAACAGAACTATAAAACTCTCACGCTCTGTTGGGAACGCGAGCTTAAATCGGCTGACAGAAAGTGGCATGCCGTCGCTATAGACAAATATAGACTGCCCCATCCGAGCATCGTGCTCTTTCTAACGAGGAGAATCACTTTTACAACTGCCAGCGCAGGAGTTCTTCTGTTCATTTCATGAATAATAGTATATTATGCAACGAGCTTATAATGAAGGCTATTAATACGCGAGTATGATGGTTAAGATACGAGCCGTAGGCGAGTGTCTTAACCATCATAAGAGCGTATTAATAGCCATTATCTGCGAGTTCCATACACTATTTTTTCTACGACCCTTTTTTATTTCATAGAAAAGATTAAAAAATTATATATTTTAACAATGACCCGTGTACAATTGAGGATCATTGAGGTTAAGATAGGTTGCTATTTGTTTACGCATATTACCAAATTTTCTCTTCGTCGCTAAGATTATTCTGCTGAGACATGTTTTAGTATCAAGTATAAAGGGCACTACTCACAACTGCGTAATTTCTATTATGCGAAGTTCGAATTCCGAATTTTACGCTTTGATTTTAAGATTAATAATAATTTTACTTTAATAACATTGACACAGCCATTAATTAGGATATTGTTTACCTGCGCAACGCGACGGTCGCAGCGTTGCCGCTTTGAATACTATCACGGAGCGCTACGAATGATATAATACTTTATCTTTCTATCTTTTACACGATATACCTACCTATCAAATTAATTAAGGTAACATAAAAACTTGATAAATTTTCTTTGAATGTTGCTTATGTTCTAAATTAAATAAACGTTCAGAATTTTTTTTCAGAAATACAGAACTTATATCACAAGGCAATTTTTGTCGTGAGTATGACAACTCTGTGACTTCGGTTGGTTTGGACCGACCCGATTGTGAGCGAAAAGGAACCGATTCGATTGCAAATGCTCGTCTGCCAATGGATAGCTTGACCAGTGCTTTAATGAAAATTTGTATCTTAATGAGACCCATTAAAGCACTGGTGATTCATATTTAATATGCATATTAAAGGTTAGGAGTAGAAAAAATAAATTTTAAATCAAACACCGGTTCAAATTTTCTTGAATTTTTTTTTGAGTTGTTTTGAGTTGTTTTACTGTTAGGAAGTAACTACGAGTATCTTTCCACTCCGCTCGATTTCTTTTGTGTTTACTTTGTTTACTTTCGATCCGTACTAACACTCAAGACGAACGGTACACCCGTTCTTTATTTTCATTAACGTCAAAATGTATAACAGCTACGCACATCGTCATCCACTCAGCAAGGAGTTCGCCCCTTTCTCCTGGATACATTTTTCCAGGATTCTACCCTACTCTAATTGACATGAAGCATCCACGAGCTAACACCAGCACCAGCACTAGCAATGAGTTAGCACCAGCAACGTCCTCGAGCTGCACCAGCACCAATCATGAGAGTACCGTTCACTGGCAATGATCCAGGCAGATTCACGCGAAGCTTTATTGAACCCGTTTTTTGAGACAGGGATCATCACCACCTGCTTCACGAAGTTAAGTAATTCCATCCTTCATTTGGTGCTTTAATTGCTTATACTATTCATTCTCACTGCTCGATTTTCATTATTTATTATAAAATTTTATTATTATTGACTTCCATTATTTTCACAATCTCACCATTTAGCCAATTTTCCAATATCTGTTTATTACATGAAAATGATTTATTCTATTTAATATTTAATAATAAAAACTGTTAAAATTAACCTGTGAATTTTCTTTGGCCTGTAATGTTCATGTGTGTGCATTTGCTGAAGTAATAAGTCAGTTTCATTGTTGAGCTACAGTTGGCTGCTAAATGACGTTCTTTATCTCCCCTAAATTTGCTCGGGGATGGAATTGAACGTTATAATTTTACGTAATTTATGTTATGGAAAAATAATTTTTGACCTAATCGTCGTCAAATTAAGGTAAATTTAACTTTGAATGCTTCTTAGGAAGTAAAGTCACAAGATATTTGCATCGAATAGAGCGAGGAGTAGAGTTTTATCTCATAGATAATTATTAGAGAAAGTTTTTTTTTATCCATTTGAAAAGTGTTTTTATAGAAACTATTTGTAGATTCGCGAGTGCATTTTTAACTCCATTCTCATTATATAGTCGCCATTGTCAGCACTTGGTAGTAGTAAGTACCGGGTTATTCTATATAGCAAAGGAAAAGCTGTATGAATTCAGAGTCTGGTTTAGCGCAGAACAAAAGCGACTACAAGTCATTACTTTTAATAAGATCGCTCTTTGAATTTGCTGCTGCAACGACAATTCGCTTCGTGCGGAAAATCAAAAACGAGTCTAATTACTTATAAACTCGATACTAGAGCGGGATTTTTAAGCCTTTTAAAGGGAATATAACTGGCTTTTTGCCAGTAATTTCCCGTGGCCCGGCAGAGAGTGTGCATGTATAAGTAATGGAACTGTTGGATTGTGCTGGTTTGTCTTTGCTTCTGCCCTCATATTCTACCCGTTCAGACAGGTTACAGTAGAAACCTATTAAACCGACTTGTGAATATTTCACAAAGGTTTTATCTATTCTCGTATGCTGCTGCTGCTAGCTGCTGGTGGATACCGACGAATCGACCAATGAGAAACATTGTAATCATTTACCGGACTTGAAATTTATACAATTATTTATTTATTATTTATTTTGTCGGTTGATTGAGTCCATGATTGCGCAAGTTGACGATGTCGTCTAGACTAAACTTTTTAACAAATTGGTTATAAATCAAGTGTTAACCAGAAGAGAATTATGGAATCGGCATTCCTCGGCGCTCGGTCACGACTTACAACGTCGGCGATTCCGATAATTTAGTTATTTAAAGGGAATGCCGCCTTCCCGATAAGGGTAATAACGTTGAAACATAGAGGCCGGGCTAAATTGATCGGATTATCTCGTGCGTGCGAGACTGAGACCGGGGGCCAGCGTTTCTCTAAATGCCATTGCAATGTATACACGCCACGTTTCATTTTTCCCCTTTATTACATAAAATATTTACCGGCGCGACGGTACGGCTCTGTTTGTTGGCCGCATGCGAGCCGCCCGCTGTCGTTCTTCGTTCTACTTCACTACTAATTAGTCGTTGCCGAGCCGGTGGCCCTTTGTCGCTGAAACGGGGCCGTTCAAACCGTGTATGTACCTACGCTATCGCGACCCGACGTTTGACGTCCCCGACCAGCGCCACCTCGTTCAAGCGGGCTCCGTCTGGATGAAACGACTCTCTCATGCACTCCCTACCACGTCCTCGCCTCTAATTGAGTCTTTAAAACTCTTTTAAAACTTCATCACTAATTAACTTAATAAATAATTAACGCTCTCCGGGAAATTTTTGCTACAAAGTGTAAAGTTAAGGGCTCTTCTTAGAATCAAAACTTTTTTTTTTCTAACGTGCACTCTTCTTATTGTCATATTCATTTCGCTTTGTTTATTGTAAAGAAAAACGAAACACGTGTAGTGCATTTTTGTCTAAACCCTTCGTCGAATAGGCTGCTAGTAACAAGTCTGTCGATAATCTATTGAGACCAATAATTAAACAGCCAATGGGTAGGACTTCACGAATTACCTTTAGGCAGGCAGCCTCCTTTTTAGGACCTCGCTACCTTTTTTGAAAAGGCACATGCACTGTAGGGAAATCACTATGAAGCTTTGGGAGCGATGCATGAGCAGAAATATCGTCTTACGTTAACTTTGAACCGTTGCAAGTTGTATTCCTCAGGAACCCCCCCTTCTCTTCAATTCTCAACAATTTTTATTAGTTTAAAATGATTCGCGTGAATGATTGGGGGGGGGGGGGGGTGGTGGTTTGTTAGGTTCTTTCAGAAGTAATCGGGATAGTAAGACGATTTCAGCAACGATTCAATGTCAACGTTTGGGGTGTCATCATCATTTTCAACAATAATCTATTTCCTGTGCATGTTTTAAATGATTGTTTAAATGCAGATGTTTATGGACATTTCTTAGGACGCGACCTTCTAGAGTTAATAATTGATGACGTCTAACTTAATATTATTCAAAATATGTGGTATCAGCACGACGGTGCACCACCACATATAGGAAGACAAGTTGTTGCTTGGTTAAATGATCATTTCCCGAATAAATGGATAGGTCAAGGAGGTCCAATATCATGGCCACCTCGTTCTCCCGATCTGAATCTTCTAGATTTTTATTTATGGGGACACATGAAGCAGCTGGTCTACCATGTTGAAATCGCTACCCATCAGCAGTTACTTGAAAGAATTCAAGATGCAGCTAACCAAATAAGAAAGATCCAAATTCCATTCTTAGAGTGACCGCGAATGTATAGTTCGTCGATGTGAGGCTTGCATTCAAGCTGAGGGTGGACATTTCCTACCATTTTTATAGTCTTAAGTTTTGTGATTATTATTTAATTTAAATTTTTATTGTGAATTGTTAATAAAGGTTAATTGCTTGTAATTTCTAAACAAAAGCTAATCGAACCCATGTTTACTGAAAAAATATGTTTAAATCAAGCAACCTACAGCCCTACAGCCTGTTCCGCATCCCGCATTTCGATCGCCATTTGTCCCCATCCTTCCAGTCATCGTCCTTATAAGAGCTCGATCTCTCATACATTTTTCGGTTCCTCCTCTCCATTGTTTTGCCAGTCTTCCTTTTCTTCTCTTTTGTGGTGTGTACATCAATTCTCATCTCTTTGGCCATCTCGTCTCGTCCATCCTCATTACATGACCATACTATATAAGTTGTCTGGATTCTACTGTTTCTGCTGTTGTGAATATATGCCCAGTTTTTCTTCTTTTATCTTTGTTTCTAATGTGCTGCATTCTAGAAATATTACACAATCTCCTTAAGTTGATAAGTTCATCTTTACAGTTTCGATCATCTTTTTCTCTTTTTCTGGAAGTTGCCAACATTCGCGTCCTCAAGTTAAAATAGGTTCTACAATGGTTGTGTAGATTGTAATTTTAGTTTGGACTTTCATCTTGTTTGACCAGAGTAATGAGTTTAGTAAACGAATAACCTTCCTCCCTTGCTGTGCCCTATTTTTGATATCACTTTGTAGCACCCCTTTTTGGGGACACCTACATTTGATTTGTCTTTTTGATTAATTCTCAGGGAGGTTCTTTTGAGGATTACTTTGCATATATTAAGGGAAGAGTTAATTAATAATACTTCGCTATAATATTATATTATGACATAAAAAGAAAACAATTACAAATTTGTCACCAACAAATTATAACTTAAATTCTAGAATGAAATCAATAAAGCTCAATACGGTTAAAGACTCACGGTACCATCCTGGGTTGGGGCTCTTGACTGCCACGTTATAATTATTATTAAACTGAAGAATATATATGCTGCTTTACAATTCTTGATAACTGACGATGAGGACTGTAGATTCGGCACGAAGTATACCTAATTATACTGCTTGGTACACTTATCAATTATTATCAATATTAACACTCTGTATATTTATTATCAAAATTAACACCGATCTGCCTGTCTTGCAGGAAATTGTCTACACACCGTCGTCGAGCATCGCTAGTACCCGACTCCTTCACAATAGTGGAAATTCGCACTTCCCTTACATCATCCAGCTTTGTGATGGTCCTTTTCTTAGTTTCACCCCTCACCTCACATAATTCACTCTTAGTCTATAGGTACAATATCCGTGTCCAAATCATTGGCGTGCTTCAACTTCTTGTTGCTCCGTGCTCTGAAAGAATACTTCCCAGGTATTTAAACTCGCTACATTTCTTGAGTTTATGCATTTGCAAGTCTTAGACCTTCTCCTTGTGTGTCTTCTATTTTCCGATATTCTGTTTTATCGATGTTTATATTTAGACCCCATGTCTTTCTAATTTCCAAAACATATAGTCCGCATCGTGTTCTTCACACGCCATGATTACCTGGTCGTCGGAAAACAGCACAGTTGTCAATCACTGTTTATCCATTTGTATCCCCATTCCTGATGTTTTCCTTCTCCAGTTTTGATGGCTTCTTGAATAAATGTATATTTTGAATATTGTAGGTGATAAGGCTGCATACTTGTCGAAATTTAGTTTTTACCTTACTAATAATTTAGGATATTCATAAAGAAACGTTACCGCACTTATGCGTTACAAGTACACCTGGACTTGTTCTTTTTCTCGGTACGTTCCAGGTCGAGTAAGTTCCAGGTTAAATTATGTAGTTAATTTTGTTCAGTTTCGAAATTTTCAAATATTCAAACTTTCAACGAGATACAGAGCGGGAGAATTCTAATATCAAATCTAGATGTCTGTGATGACAGGTTGACATTCCAAATGTCAGAGAGGTCTTTATTTTCAAACATTTAAGTGAGACGTTTTATCGCACTCTATTATTGTTAAATTAAAAAAGGGTCGTTACATTATAATAACACCAAAATGCAAGGTAAATAGCAGGTCAACATGGAAAGAGAGAACTCCGCTGACAAGTGATAGGAAATCGATATTGTGTAGGTTGGAAAACTCAGGCAGGAAGTCAAGTTCAGGTTTCAAATCGAAATCGTTTTGTAGCCCAAGATAATAAAAAGTAGGTAGGTACCTAATGAACACCCGAAGATATAGATACGTATATATTCTCCCCGTCCGCATTAACAATAAATTTTAGAACCAACCCGTTATATCAGAACTGTATTTAATTAATCGTTCAATCGAGTCAGCTCCAATAATAAACTTTAAATTTGTTTAAGCTGCAATAAAACTAACATGAAACATTTTCCCTAAAATCAAACAGAGCGGAGGCAGTAATCGAATTAGTGGTTTGATTCCCTTGTTTTCCCGAACAGAGATGATTTTAAGCATTCAGTTCACCCTCTTAAAAGTCAATTTTCAGCATTCGCTAATTAACCGGATTATGCACGAGATCTCAGTTCAAAATACATAAGAGCCATAACATTCACCTGGCAATTTCCTAATTACCATTCTGTTTATCTGCGTTAGACTCGGTCGGGTCGGGAGTTAATCTTGTTAATAATAGTTCTGAAAATACTCGATTTTCCTGCTGGATAGACGGGATAGAGGCTTCTTCGTCTCGGAAACTGGCTTATATTAGTACTTATATACTATAGCCGGATAAAACCAGGTAATATCACGTCGCCCTAAAGACCACTCATAACATTATATGGTATGAATATTTTCTGTTTAAATTGCATACAGGGTGTCCCAAGATTTCTTTATCAAGGGATATCCGCGTTATTTAAAAAAATAAACAAATGAAATTCGGGAATTTTCAACCATACCCCTAAGGCTTTGCAGCTGCACCCTCAATGACGCTTTACGCCTTTCCACCCCTAAGTAATCATCCCCTACTTTTTTTTTTCAAATGACACCCCCATATTTTTTTTGCTCGACAGGATTGTTGACTTCTTTCTGAATACAATGTCACACGATTTTTTTAAATCGAGACATATCTAGCACGCCGAAAACAATATAATATCATAACAACGAGGGTCGTCAAGGAGTAATAATTAACATTTAATATGACATTAAAACCACAGAAGCAATTATTATTATTAACGCCTATACCAGTAACACCGGTATTACTAGTTAAGGTGGTTGGAGGCAACATTAACACAAAAAACAAGCAATTGCAACTCCTTGACAACCCTCGTTTGTTATGATATTATATTGTTTTCGGCGTGCTAGATATGTCTGGATTAAAAAAAATCTTGTGACATTGTATTCAGAAAGAAGTCAACAATCCTGTCGAGCAAAAAAAATATGGGGGTGTCATTTGAAAAAAAAAAGTAGGGGATGATTACTTAGGGGTGGAAAGTCATAAAGCAGCATTGAGGGTGCAGCTGCAAAGCCTTAGGGGTATGGTTGAAATTTCCCGAATTTCATTTGTTTATTTTTTTAAATAACGCGGATATCCTTTGATAAATAAATCTTGGGACACCCTGTATAAGAAAAAAAAATAGAACAGAAAGATGATATTTCTAGCAAGTAAAAAAGCGAGATAAGTATAGTGGAACAAAACCAGCAGGTTGACAAAGTCATTCCAGTTTACCTGGGGGCGAGTTTCCTTACAGTGAAATTTCTTCGTACTCCCGGCGCGAGTTCATATTCGAGAGTCTTCTCTCGGTAAATAAAACGAAGTTATCACAAGGACTAGGGAATTTCAGTTTCGGTTTTAGTTACACACTCCGCCACTTCTTCGAACGACGCCGCCTTTGCTGCTGCCGCGGTAAAAATTTTAATCAACTCGGACGAAAATTCAATAAGAAAGTTAAACACATTGCGGGCTTCTCATCTTTGTCTGATATCAGACGGGCATTAAAGGCAAAGCTCCATTAATTACCCGAGTACTTACTTTCCTGTTGAAAGTAAACAGACGTTCCTGAGAACAACAATGCTGGTGCGCTGGTGATGGTGATGGTGCTGGTGCTGGTGCTTTGAGGGAGCTCGAGAAAGCCTTCTCTCCTCTTTCTGGATCTTGAACGTCTCGCATTGATGCCTGGGCGTATATTATGTAGAAAATTATAGTAATCTTAGAGCATTAGCTCGTTGCCAGTATTATTATCATTGCAATAATAAGTGTCTGCAATATTTAATTGAGTAGGTATTGTGTTTAATTATCATTATTAAACTTGGGCGGAAAATCATGTATAATCGGCGGGTATTGTTGAAGAGAACGGGAAACTTCTGATGTCGACAAATGCAGCAGTTTCACAATGAAGAGAACTCGATTTTCGGTGTTTGCAACGATTGACTGGTTTTCTATAGAAATTGAAAACTTAAATCATTTGCAAACTTTCGTACACAATGCTGAATGCCATTCTTTCGTTTTTCTTGTTATTAGTTTTGAAAGGTCGACGAAATTGTCACTCATTCTTACCGTCTCTCGAAATACCCGCTCTCGCGGGCAATATTACGTCCCTTGTATAAATTGCAATTTACAGAGTTAAACTTCCGAACTCATCAAGATGTCGAGAATCAATAATATAAACTTTCTTACCGCGGGGGCGACATTCGGGAGGAAATCTTTCCCCCGGACGCTTCTTAACTTTTCATCGAAATTAAAAAAAACATTAAAGAAACATTCCAGCTCATTTTCATAACGAATCTAATTATTATCAAACTTTTAAGTATTCAATAATTGAATTGAATAAACTTGTCTGGCTTCTTATTACGCGAATAATGTAATTATTTATTATTATTTTACTTATATTTAACGAAATATCTATCTACATATTATAGTCTAAGATCCAATAATAGAAATATAAATTGAGTCCAAGATAAGAACGAACAGTATGCGATCACAGAAACCGTGGGAGATACAGGATCGGTTAAATTAGGAAAGAGTTGAGCATCCAGAAGTACAATGCAACGGCAGAAAGAAATTTCGAAAATTATTTTGGATTTTCTAATTATTTTGAAAAAAACAAATTTAAAAATTTTGGTTTGTCTTATTTAGTGACGTTATTATGAAGATTAGAAAAAAACTGAAGCCACACTTGCAGTTATTGACCAGTTTTATTTTTGCCATGTCAGTTTTTCTCTATGACGATTCATATTTGCAGGGCCTTACTGAACTTCACTTTTTTAAATACGGTCCTGAATTTTTATTGCAATAATGAAAGATTTTAATTCTGCTTCTAATCATAATTATGCTTGTATTTTTTTTGTATTTGTATTTTTTGAGGGTAATTAAGTTACTGCGACCTAAAAGATCTATTGTATCCCCTCTACTGTGCTTCGCCTGGTGTGGAATCCCTTTAGTGAATAACCATCTCCAAGTCCGTTTCCTTGAGAAACTTCAGGATTTTGAGAGGATCAAGGTCGGGTAAATTCCCTGCCTCTAGCTGGTGGTGGCCCAGAACATTACTTCTTTTGAGTTCTATCGCACCGCAGTTGAGCAGCAGGTGACGTGGTGTTACGTCTCCTTTCCCGCAGAATCTGCAGACGCCATTTTCTTCTATGTCTAACTTCCTCAGGTGTTCCTTGAGCTCGCAATGTTAGGAATTCCATCAGTGTTCTGAGACGTTCCTTGAAGGTCGACGATACTCTTCAACCTCTCTCGGTTAAAATTCCCGAGAAGTTCTTTGGCTTGTCTCAACCCCGAGAGGTTCCTCCAATGGGTTTCTCTCAGTTTTCTTCTTCCTTTTGGAATCCTGCCTTGAAGAAAGTATCTTCGAAGCCACAGAATGGTTCTGGTCCTATGAAGGGTGTCGATGCTACTTTTCTTGCCAATGCGTGGGCATTCTTCTTGCGTTCGAGGTGGTTTCGAGCACAAGGATTCTTTAGATTGCCGACTGTCTTGACGGGTGACAAGCCCCGCTCGGTCAGCAGTCTGTTTTGCGTTGATGTCCCGCGATTTCTTGGTTTTTTGTTTCTTACCATGGTTGATCCCACGAGTAGCTAGGGAAGGGTGTTCCACCTATGCAGAGCCCCGCATGCAAAGGCGAGGGGATTGATACAGTGAGGTGCCCCCTGGTGCCCCAAGGTTGAATCCAGTAGGACTGGTCTTCTATCCAGTCACGCATCCCATCAGCCTGGACCCCCGCCTTAGGATTTAGGTTTTTTTAGTGAGGTTGTCTCCTCTTGGTTCCGGCGATTAAGCACATACCCCCGCATTTCTCTGTGCGCGGAACGTGACCACGACAACAGATGATACGGTATATCAGATAGTCCACAGTCGGACATCTCTGGCGCCGTTTCCCCTAGTGCAGACCTTTAGTCACGACACGACAACTAGGTTAAGGGAGGTTCAAACTTGTTGGACTATAGTTATTGACATCATCAGTTTAATTTCCCCTTAATTCGGATCTGTGCTCTTATTTAACTTCTTGGATTTGTATTACTCATCCTCGTCACAGTCCGGACGAGTCCAAAATTAATTTCATAAAACAAGTTTAATGAGAGCACAGATCGGTATTAAGGTGAAATTAAACTGATGATGGCAATAGCTATAATCTGAAACACTTTTGAACCACTATTATTATGTGTGCCATATCATTAAATTCCGAATTAAAATATCTTTCAATTCTTGAAATTAAAAATTCAGGGGGGTAATTAAAAATCAAAGTTCAGTCCGGCCCTGCAAATATGAATCGTCAAAATGAAAAAACTAACATCGCAGAAATTACTTGGTCGATAACTGAAATTAAATTGTGGTTTTATTTTTTACAAATCTTCAATAATAACGTCAATAAATAAGAAAAACTATAATTGAAAATTTTGTTTTTTTTTCCAAAATAATTCGAAAATCAAAAATAGTTTTGGATTTTGAGATGGTTTCCGAGATTCCCATGCTGTTCATTCTTATCTTGGCACAGTGTATACTCTCATCCTTAGATTATATTAATAAATGGACCAAGACATAAACACTGAAAAAGTGTTCCGACATCCCTCTCTCTCCAAACAAGACTGTTCAAAATAATGAATGCCAGATCAATAATGAAACTGGCACTTACGATGAAAGAGCGCAACCTCTCAGTGTTATTGGTGGGCAATAAACATCGATGGATCCCTTATACCCGTTTTACTTTGCTACATCTGGCAACATGAATGTTTACATCCTGTCAGACCGTTTGTTTACATAAATACCATAATAAGAGTTCGTGTTTTTCAAACAGTTGTAAGTTCCTTGTTATTTATATTTTCAGCTCTAGCTTTCACTCGTTTTAAGCTTTAATGATTAATTTTTCAATTAAGTTAAAAAAAAGTGGCGAAAACGTGTTCTGTTTTTGAGAAAACTTCGAAAGAAGGTAAGTCTATCAGTTTCCTACGTAAGCAACGCAAAGCCGTCAATCAAAACAAAGCATACATGGTCATGAGCGTAGCGTAGTGTAAGTGTTTTATCTTTTAATTTGTGAAAACAATTATTGTTTGACAGTTTTTTTTTTTTCATTTTCGAAAGCATACTGAATACTTACTGAATACTTTGAAAAATGCAACTTGGAAAAATTATTCCATTTAAATAAATAAAAAATACTGACTTTTTGAAAGTATATTACCTATTATTATTGTCAACCTCTAATTTAAGATAATCAGAATATGGAGAGGGGGAATAATATTCAAACAATATCATCAAAGAATATGAAATAGAAGACTTTGACCCGGTTGCACGAACGTTAAAAAAATTTCAGATTCTTACTAATTTTAAGTTGCAAATTTTTAAAATGTGGTGAACTTTTTCCATGATCTTTCATTTTTTGTCGGCAATTAATAATTCTTCTAAAATTGAGACGAATTCACTCCCAGCAATATCAGAACAAAACTTTAGTAATACAGGGCATTTTAAAATTAGTGATTAGGTATCTGACATATTTTCAATTAGGTTCGTTTAATTTATTTTTAGAATAAAATCAACTAAATATTATGTAAGAAATTGAAAAAATATTTTAGGTACCTACTGATGTATATTGCTTTCCGACTTTCCTATCGATTTTTTATTTGCTAAATTGTTATTACCTTTTTGTACCTTTTATTTTGTATAGGTAGGTATAAGTATATATTTTCTTAATTTAATATCTATTAGTATTCCCATAATTTATGTTTTTTGTAACAAAAACTGCAAATAAAATAATAATATTATGAATATTATGATCATTATTATAATTTATGTAATTATTACATTTCCTATAACTGAACTCGAGCGCGCCACTGCCGTTGCGTTCTGTTTGTTTACGTTTTACGTCGTTCCCCTTACCCCGCCAGAAGCAGCATATGAGTGCGAGAGAGAATATCAACAAACCAAAACTGACTTCAAGCTAAGATAGGGAAGGCGCGGTCCATATTTATTAATATAGTCTAAACTCTCATCAGTTATTTGATAATGTCATAGATTATATTCCAGATAATACATGGATTGATAAATCGCAAATGGGTTGCCTAGCTAAATCGCATACCGAAGATGTTAAATAAAAGAAATTAGAACTTTTTTGGATCAAGATTTCTTACTTTTGTTATATCTTTTATTACAAAAAAACAAAAATTAATAAGATTAAAGAAAATATTTCTTTAATGATCACTATACATTTCATTTCCCGATATTCATATTATGCATATTAAATTTCAACTTTTATATTTAATTTTCAAATCAATAATATGCCTACCATACTCCTTCGTTGTACAAGTTGCCCGTTCTAACAATCGTAATCGTTTTTGCTTTGGACCAATGAAAAGCTTCCACGTACAGTTGTGTTTAAATAAAACTGGGACAACTCTTTTAATGCAACTCTCAATTCAATTTGTTCATATTAAACTGGGACAACTTTTTTGTTGTGTTGTGTTTGTGGCTTCCAGCATGTTAGTGTAACTTGATTTCATTAAATCTTTTGGGCGATAATCAACAAAAGTAAATTTATTATAATTGATTGACGTAACAAGAGGTAAGAGTAATTTAATCATAAAAAATCAACTTAAAATGAGATATGATTTTTTTATTTAAAAAAATTTATTGCCATAATTTTTGACAGCATGGACACCGGATGGAAACAATGTTCAATTTAAGAGTCATATTCAAACTGGAATATTGAAACGGTCCCAGTTTTATTAGAACAGAGCTGTACCATGCTATACAGGGAGATTCTAGTCAATTCACGAGTGGAACCTTTCTTTCTTCGCTATCGCTTAAACCGAACAGAATATTTTGTTGGTCTCGTAATTATTGTCGATTTGATTGTTATTAGAATATAACTTCGTATATGATCCGGTAAGTTACTGTTATTTCACTTACGCTGTTGTAATTAATGTAGATAATGTTTTTGCTATTTATTGTCATTTGAATTAAGTTTAATAATTTATAACAATAACTGAGATCGATATTATATTTGCTGCTAGTAATTAGCTTGTAATTTTTGCTATAGTATGTAGATTCTGTCTATAATATGTAGTTTGTGTCACGTTTTTGACACGTTTTTTTGCTTTAACAGCCGTTTCTCAATCCGAGCTACGTCTCTATGAACATCAGCATTTCGATTACCAATCCAGCTGCAAGTCTAGAAACCATCATCCCTTAAGATGTTCTAGCAAACGTGGAATTTTAAGTTTAATTCGCCGCTTCAAGATAGCGTCCTAGCGTCGCTTGATGGACCCTTCGAATTTTTTTATATACAGTGTGACCCATTTGTTCTTGAAACACCCTGTAGAATCTTAATTTATGGTGCGATTTTAAAGAAATTTCTTTTAAATCATAGAGCTTGATAAACTATATTTTGGGAGCAAAAAGCGTCTCATTCCTACAAAATCCAAGGCCTACTAGATCAGTGTTTACTTGTAAAATCTCAAAAATTTATATTAGCGATTTTTTTAGAAAAAAAACTGTGCACGCTACTGGATTTACCAGCCCTCAAAACGGTACTGTACTAAATTTTATTGGAAATGTCAGAGTAATAAGGATCTTGCAGTTATTTTAAAAATTCATAATTAATACTCCGAATTTTCATAAATTAATTTGAAAAAGGTCAAGAGAGACAAAATAGAAATTGTACGTCTAGTTGGTGATAATGTAGGTACTTTAATTTTTTAATTATAATTTTTTATTTTTTTTTATTTTTTTTTATTTTTTATTTTTCACTTTTTTTTACTTTTTTAATTTTAATTTTTACTTATGATAGCTTTTAACCTTTTTCAAATTAATTTATGAAAATTCGGAGTATTATTATGAATTTTTAAAATAACTGCAAGATCCTTATTACTCTGACATTTCCAATAAAATTTAATACAGTACCGTTTTGAGGGCTGGTAAATCCAGTAGCGTGCACAGTTTTTTTCTAAAAAAATCGCTAATATGAATTTTTGAGATTTTACAAGTAAACATTGATCTAGTAGGCCTTGGATTTTGTAGGAATGAGACGCTTTTTGCTCCCAAAATATAGTTTATCAAGCTCTATGATTTAAAAGATTTTTTTTTTAAATCGCACCATAAATTAAGATTCTACAGGGTGTTTCAATAACAAATGGGTCACACTGTAGAAGCCAGATAAGTAAACCTTATCTACATTATCTTATTTGTCATTGCAGTCTAAGTACAATATAATGAGTTTATTAATTTTGAAATTTAATTTTACCATCTCTAATCCTGTTACGAATACACCGCCCTGATTAACACCAACGAACAAATTCGCACCTTTGGTCCAGCCAGATTTATCGGCAGTCTGTGGAAAATTGGTGCATTCTGTTCGACGCAGAGATACGTTCTGACTAGCCGAATTATTTCGTGGGAGCGATCCGCGTACGGTGCGTTCGAAGTAAAATATTCAAATACAATTATTGTGTTTCACAATTTATCAAATTTTGGTAGGTGATTTGAAACATATGGAATTTGTGAAAGACTACAGACTGTGAGCCACATTCCTTAGGTTGGTACTCTTGCATGAAAACAAGCAGCGATGTAGAATGCCGGATGTAAAAGTGGAGGAAGAATTTAAAAGGTGTTAGAAACCTTGTAGCGAATCTCAAACTTGATTATCGGACAGAAAAAGCGCAGCTGAGTAAAAAGGGCGACTAGAGAGTGCGCTATGTTTACGAATTAAATGGAAAGAGTAGCGCGCCGGCGACACTTTCAAAGATATTGTTTCCTGAAACTAATATATTATTCATAAGAGTAACAGCTTTTAATGCCGAGGATTTAATTTCAAGTTGAAACGCAGCAACGGATTTCATTAAAGTTCACTTCGAATCTCAATTCAGAAATAGCAACTTTACATGCCATTAATCCTTCTGTAGACAATTCCACGCCTTCAACTGTTAATTCTGCATAATTAGTCACTTTTCTCTTTCCTCTTGCCATCGATTTTTGCATACGCTCCGTCTTTTCCGCTCAACTTCGGAGCGAGTATCCGGGCTTTAATAATTAATTTGCTCGTAAGTGCTTGTTTAATAAAATCGACTTATTACGTAAGACCTAGCGTGACAAACATGTCCACGTTTTTATCAACGCAACTGCACCCCAACATCACGAAGGAGTAATAGTTCCAAATTATCGAAATTACTCGCTCCCCCCATCCCTTTAATAGGAGCGTGTTTATCTAATAATGTTAACATTGTTTGATTGATTTTTTAAAATTTCTCTATAATTTTACCTGAATGATAAAACGATAATAGGTCATGGATACAATTGTTTTCCTATTACTAACTCCTCGTATTGACGCACTTACTTGCATTGCAACAAAATAGCAGTGTTAGTATCTATCTGATCGAACGAAAGAAGGAAAGATAGTTTCCCAGTCCAGGTGCCGTGATGGTGATAGCAGTGACCTGAATCTTCTTCATCATTCTCATACTAAATAAAATTCACGCTTCCCTCGTTTGTTTGCAACTTGTAATAACTACTGAAAAAGCATCCGCGTTATGATTTCAAATAAAGAGAACTTTGCCGTTGAGTGCTGAATAGCTTGCAACCGAATGCAAGCGGTGTTAATAATTAAGGAGAACTCCTTTCTAGTAGAGACGTCTGTTTTATTGTTCCAAGGAAATTTTCTTGATAAATAATTCACTCATTCCGATGTTACAATGTTGATCGTTTCGACAACTGCTTTCTAATAACAAAAGTTTTATTTATCTTGCCGGGACCGTAATTAGATGCAAAGTTACTTCTGGTGTTGGCGTAATTTACGAATACAACCGACCACGCGTCCGCGCTTTTCGACTGACGTTCGTTTTAAGCCGCGATTCATTTCACTGTCACTAATTCCGAGCGAAAATATTTTTATTGAACGAAGGAAGTGCTCACAGTGGAAGCTGAAATGAATATTTCAACCAGGTGTCTTAATAATTAACCAGCAATCGTCTTTATCTTATCCCGAGAAATTATTCATCAGTCTCAAGTTAAATTACGTTTGTGTAGACGTCCTTCAAACCACCAGTTATTGTAGGCTCTCGATTTGGGTATCAATGCTCGTGACCAGGGATCATTTAAGTGAACCGGCGCCTGTACTTGGTCTGACCAAAGGTTTTTTTGTAATCGATTTAATCGAGACTTTAGAGTATCGACAGTTTGAACTCGACACTGTCAATCAAGCTTCGATCTGTAAGAGCTTAGAAAAATTTAATGGAAGATTTCCTTGAAGAAATTTCCCAAAAAAAGTTTTTGAACTCATGAATATCTAAAGTAGGTACTTCACTTCCCGTTCAACAACAAGATAACCTAGAGTCTCTCTGTCGATGCTGAAGACCAAGGGTTATCACCTTCACCTGGTGTTCCGGATAGTTCTGCAAGGTTTATCACATGGCAATCCAGCCGTTCTTCCTAGTTTTTCACAAAAAGAGCAGTAAATACAGAATCTTAAATAATGGTCTCCCACAAGGTTCTGTTTTATCTCCACTGCTATTCAATATTTACATTAGTGATTTGCCTGCAACCAAATCTAGAAAATTCATATATGCCGATGACATTATTTTAACTTACCAAAACAGCGAATTTAATTTATTAGAAGAAACGCTGTGCTCTGATTTGAAAATCATGAATGATTACTTTAAGAAATGGTGTCTTTGCTTAAACTCTTCAAAAACAGAAGTTACATGTTTCCATCTCAATAACCACCAAAAATCTAAAAAGCTAAATATAACTTTCAACGGATCGTCACTGAATCATAATTTCAATCCAAAATATCTTGGTGTGACTTTGGATATATCTTTAACCTATAATCAACACTTAGAAAAAGTGAAACAAAAATTAAAAACAAGAAATAATATTCTATACAAACTTGCTGGAACAACTTGGGGAGCCAATGCAAAAACAATTCGCACATCAGCTCTTGCACTTGTTTATTCAACAGCGGAATATTGTGCACCCGTATGGCTCAACAGTGTACATCAATCAAAAGTGGATATTCAACTGAACCAAACATTACGAATTATTACTGGAACAATTTCCTCAACTCCGATCCCTTGGTTACCTGTTTTGTCAAATATTGCTCCATCTAATCTCCGAAGACAACAAGCAACACATAAAATCATGAATAAATACCGAACATTTCCAGATGATTTTTCAATAACATCGGACCTGAATAATCTTCCAACAACGAGATTAAAATCAAGAAGACCTGTGTGGCTAGAAACATACCTGGATCGACCATTTAAAATTGAAGATGAATGGAGAAATGATTGGCGAAATAAAAGTGTTTCTTTATTCAACAACACTTTAATCGAAGATTCTTCATAATTAGTCAACGGTTTTGAAATCAGAAGGAAAGTCTGGGTACAAGTAAATCGCTTAAGAACAGGACACGGTAGATGTAATTCAATGTTACATAAATGGAATTTAATACCAAGCGCTTCCTGTATTTGCGGACATCCTGAAGAATCCATCAATCACATTGTCAATGAATGTCCTTTAACCAAATTTTCTGGAGGTTTTCAAGCAATTCATGAAATTTCCACAGAAACAATAGACTGGTTACATAATTTGAAGCTCTTGTAAACAAAATCTACATTAACAGCCAGATAACCTCAGACGGATGCTAGTGATTGGAATACTTCAAATCAATCTCAACAGGATGGTGTGTCTAGGTTTTTTAATGGGGTTTTCCCTAGACTATTTCCCGTATTCACAAACGATAATTTCCTAAATAATTACGTAATTATTTAAATGAGTGAGATGGAGATATGCAGTTTTTTTGCAATAGAATGAGATGGGGATAATTGATTACGTAATTATTTAGGAAATTATCGTTTGTGAATACGGGCGTATATCTCTCAAAGCAAATGCTTCACCATGATGTCAACATCACATCAGAATATCCTACAGATCGTTCTTTTCCCCATGATCGACGAAACCAATCATATGTAATTTAATAAACTAAACAACATGTTAATCGTAAGACTGCAATTTGTAATTTCAAACGAATATATAGGTATATATACAACCTGTTTCTAAGCGTACGGGTTCATTAGCTTCTTCGTTTGAAGTGTGAACGGTAACCTATTACCTGGCTCCTGTAATATTGCTAACTCTCTTCATATTTGTGAAATCCTCTTAGTTTAGGCAAGATCCGGTCAGCTCGAAAATTCGGTTTTGGGCAAAGTCCGGTCAGCTCCAAATTATTTTTTTTTTTTACAAAGTCCGGTTAGATCGTATTTGAAATTTTTAGTACCCGAAAATTCGATTTTTGCAGAAAGTTTTTGAGCCTGTCAAACTTGACTTTGCCAAAAAAAATCGAGCTGACCGGGCTTTGGCCAACCGAACATTTCAAAAACATTCGAGCTGATCGGATCTCGTTGGACTCCACTTCACTAACTTCGCAATCCACGAGCCGCCACTGACCTATCTCTTCTTTCCAGCTGCAATTCTGCCACTATTGACTCCAGGATGGAAAGCAAGACGAGACTTCCGCCGATTTTAGACCAAAAAATACTTCTTCAATAGCTAGACATGAGCAAAATTGGGTATAAAAAACAAACGACCAATCATAAATTTAAATACAGTAATAAACAGCCTGGCTGATTTTTCCGCTGTGACTTACCACGTCCCCATTTTTATATATTCACTTGAGATTTCGAATCAAACAGATTCTGTTGATAAGAAAGAATTATTAAGCCTGCATGAGAGTAATAATTATTATCGTAGGCCGAAACATTAAAATTGTGTAAGAAAAGTAGCGAGCGATAAAAGGAACGGACCAGTTGTTTGCTTTGTCGTATCGTATCAAGTCAACTAATAAGCCCCTTCAAAAATGAGTCACAACAAAATTTCTCATAATTATTTTTCAAATTTGCGTGAAAATTGACCAGTTTACGCTTCCATAATTACAAGGTAAAATCAAGTCAAGGTCTGCGCCCTGCAGCCCGAATCAAGCTCGTTCTATAATTTTATAATTTAGACCTCGTTAGCTGATAGAAATCCAGCTGAAGGAAATAAAGTTGAATCTGATAAAAACAAAGTTCTTAGGTATATAAAAAGGCATGCCGTTGTTAGTTACCGACCGACCAACCGACCAGTTCGCGTTAGCATAATCAAGTTACTTACTGTACGTATGAATTTGAAATCGGTTACTTTGTAGGGACCGCGTTTCTATTTGTTAATGAGAACGTTTCGGGGAGGGAGGGAGTGAGCGAGCGGGCCGAACGAAGTTAATCCTGGAAGGATTTCGAGGGTCGAATAACGAAAGTCCGCCTCACATCAGTGTTTGTTATCTCTTCCGCTCGAGGAATTCTTTAAAAGAGGGGGTTTTTATTTTAACGCGAAATTTCCAGCGAATACTTACATTCTCCCGTGTAACGATACATTTAATTTCGAATGGAAAAGCTACAGGCAATATAACACCAAACGACAGAACAATGGTTTATTGATTGGGCGAGCTTTCAGTCGAGATAAAATGCTCCGCAGCCACTCTTTTGTACTTCAAACGAACGTAAACAAGATGCAAGGACGACACTCTCTTTGCCTCAATTATTTTCACAGTTTTCATCCATAATGCCTTTCAACTCGATCAACTCGACAAAAACCTCCCCCTCCGCCGATCTCTTTTATATTATGTATTATTCTGTATCTTTACAGGGTGTTGGACAGCCAAAATGAAACTTTTTGAATAAAATCATATTTTAAGAATAAAATAAAGAATAACTTTTTTCAAGATGCGATCTGGTTTAGGAAATATTTCCAAAAATGTAAAACTAAGGCTGCTAAAAAAATAAATATTTTTTAGTAACTGGACAGTCAAACTCGAATTATATAATAATTATAAAATTCAATTAGAAAAAAAGAATATTTATGAAAAATGTTTCAATTTTTACCAGAGCAACGTTCTAGATGGGATCAGACGAGCTTAGTCTTTTGAATAGGTACTTCCGATAGAAATATCTGTAAAAAAGGCTCAGCCCCACTATCTTTCTTATGTAGTCAAGACTATCTAAATGTTTAGTCAAAGTCGGGTCCCCGATCAAGTGGATGGCTCTTTTCTGGATAGAGTCAAATAATCTCAGCGTATGTTCCGGAGCTAATCTGCAAACTTGTGGACAGCACTCCAAGGATGATTATTTGCGCCTTGTATAAGAGGAGATGATTAGGCTGGACCTGCAACATGGTCATACCAAGACCTGTTTGCTCCGATGCTCACGCCAAGTAAACGAAGTAAACGAATGGAAAAAGAGACCGCCATCACCATATCTGGCTTCAAATCGTTGACCTTTTTGGAGAAGATGACTGCCTGGGTTTTCTCAGAATTAAATTGAGCTTGATTTCTGTCGCCCCAAACTAAAATGTCTTTTAGGTAATTGTTGAGTATTGAACATCCTTGCTCTCTGCGCGAACGTTCGTCGATAGCAGATGTATAAAAGGTCTCAGAAAGAACTCCATTGGCGGCCACGCAAGGAGCGATCTCCGAGATACCTCGCAAGCCTAAGCAGAACTTCTCGGAGATGACATAAGCCCGTAGTTTTTCCAACAATCCAGCATGCCAGACACGGTCGAAAGCTTCATAAATATCAAGCGCAACCCCTCGAAACTCTTCTCAATAATCTTGGATATTACTGAAAGGAATGCTACCGATCGATAGTTATTTGGCATGGTCTCTTTGGATTTGTTTGGAGTAGACTGGACCCGTCCACATTTCCAGCAAGAGGGAAATATTCCCTTTTTATAAGACATGTTAAAAACTGACCGCTCATTGACGCATTTTTTGAGTACGATGACAGGTACGTCATCGTGACCAGAAGCTTTGTTTAGGTCCAAGGCTAAGATAATGCGCTTTATGGCACGCTGCCGGAAAACTATATCTGGCATTTCGCCTTTTTGGATTTACCAAAGGGATAGTTGGTGAGGTTCTTTCCTGAAAATTGGCGGAAGAGTACTCCCGCCAACAGGTTCTCAGTAGCCGTGGGTGCGATAGTCTCTCCGTGTAAGTGGTGGAATCGTGGACCTGGTGAAATTATGACTGACTGCCTTGGTCTGACGGGCCGCAGCAAGCGACAAAAATGTGCAAGAGTTTTGGAAAGGCTGATACTTTCAGATCAGACTGCATTTTGGCCATAGGAAGCTACTGCACTAAGCACTAAAGCACGCCATGAGAAGATAGGGGAATGCTTTCAAAGGAATATAAAACATATAATTATTATCTGAAAAAATATTTGTATTATTGTGAATTATTGCAATGACAGTTTTTGTCATAAACAATGAATTTGAAGCGATTTTCAGATCTTTTTTTCGAAAACTTTGAAATGCGCCCCCCTGCCTTGTGTCCCAATACATGGCGTGCTGACTATACAAGAGCTATTTCTGTATATACATTTCTATGGCCAAAATACAGTCTAGCGTGAAAGTATTAGACTTTCCAAAGTTTGCACTTTATTGTCGCTAGATCGTGGACTATTATTATCATAATGATGGCTACCACTAAAAGAACCCGAACAACCAAGTTGATTACAATATTACAAAATAAAATTTCCTATCAAACTGTTTTCATTAATAATTATTCTACGACCCCGACAATAATAATAATAACATAATATCTAACATTTTTCGCGGATGAGAAAAATACCTAAATAAGTGGCAGGGGCAAAGTGTTGCAAGTATTATGACGTCGAGGTCAAAACGCGTTACCTACGAACGAATGTCACATTTACGGCCCGGCTAATGGCCTTAGTTAAACACGGCTCGTAAAAAGGCTTTTCATACTAAAAACTAAGTTATAGCTTTCGTCCTGTCAGCTGTATTGTTCGGCAATCGCTTTCACGCTGCATAATTCTCTAATCACTCAGATACACAAATCTTATCTCACGTGAATCGCACGATTCTTATTATGGCTCTTAATTGATTTGACACGGTATTCAAATTACAAACCGCCTCCACCCGGTTAGGTATTGACAAACACAAAAACATGAAAACTCGATTAAATTTACGGTTGGTATTTATAGAAGAATGAATGATTATATATGTATAATTAATTACCTATAATAATCACTCCTCGAAGGGCTCTAAATTAATATAGGTAGGTACAAAAACAGCCTCATACAAATATGTTTTTAAATTATTGTAGCCGTCTAAATTATAACAATTTAGTCAAATTTTCAATGATAACGTTGGATTTTTTTTAGTCTAGAAATACATCGCCATTATGAGTTTGTCTGAAAAAATTGGTTTATTCAGCATGTTCACTGATTTTTTTGTACTGTTGAATAATAACTCACTGCTAATCACTTCTGAAGCAGAGATTGCCGGAACTTGAGCTGATCAAATATATGAGAACTCGTCAAACTCCAACTCCGACAGTGACAAACTCCTTACACACAAAAAAACGAAGAGTTAGCAAGAACGTATGTCGAGGCTGGTAATCATGATCACCCTGTTAAGCTACCCCTGACACTCGAGGAACTCGTGATGGCTCTCGCTTCTACTAAAGACAAATGTGGTGGACCCGATGATATTCCCTATAGCTTCCTCAAACATTTTTCTGTTAAGGCCAAGAAAACATTACTCTGTTTCTATAATCAAATTTGGCACAAACATGAGTTCCCTATTGCTTGGTCTGAATCGCACATTGTTCCGATTCCTAAGCCCAATAAACCAACCGCCCAAATATCGTAACATTTCTTTAGCATGTACAATGTGTAAACTTCTTTAAAAAAATCATCAACAACCTACTTTCCTGGCACCTTGAGGAGTTCAACCTGCTGCATCCTGCCCAAAACGACCTTAGGTGAAACCGATTTACGAATGATTGCATTATACAGCTAGAGTCTTAGGTTGACAAGGCATTCGCCAACAAAGAAGACATTATTGCGTGTTTTTTTTTGATATAGAAAAGGCACACGATATGACCTAGATCCACCATATTCTTGTACAGCTACAGAAGTGGGGTCTATTTAGCACCCTTTGACATAATTTCCTAAGAAATAGAACCGTCAGAGTTAAAATCAACAATAAGTTATTTCAAAGCAGAACTCTTGATAATGGCATCCCTCAGAGCTTAACTATTAGCAACACCCTGTTTCTTATCGCTATCAACAACTCGGTCGATAGTCTGAAGACTCCGGTTCGATGTTGCCTGAATCTCCTCATTTACATTAAAAGCACAAATCTTAAACTCATGCAAAAAACTCTCCAGTCCTCAATCTTCAATCTCCAGCAGTGGAGCAAACTCTCGGGTTTCAAGTTGTACTTTGTACTCCCTATTGATATTGATATTGATATTGAGGGTGTCAGATGCGCTGCGACCTATTACAGATCTATTGTGCCCCCTCTTCTCTGCTCCTTTGGAGTATATTCCCTTCATTGAAGCAGCCTCTCCAACTCCGCTTCCCTTAGGAATTTCAGGATTTGAAGGGGATCAAGGCCGGGCAAAGCCCCCCGGTTGAGCTGGTGTTGGCCCAGAACATCGTTTCTTTCACGTTCTAGGGCTTCGCAGTTCATCAATAGGTGAGGAGGCGTCTCGTTTTCTTCCCTGCAGAGTCTGCAAACGCCATCTTTTTCTATACCAAGTTTCCTCAGGTGTTCATTGAGCTTGCAATAACCTGTTAGGAATCCTGTTAGCATTCTGAGACTTCCTTTGTTGAGGGTCAGGAGTTTCCTTGACCTTTCTCGGTTAAAGTTCCCGAGGAGCTCCTTGGATTGTCTCAATCCTGAGAGGTTATTCCAATGGATTTCTCTCAGTTTTTCTTCTTCCTTCCGAAGTTCTGCCTTGAAAAACGTGTCTTCAAGTACTCCCTAAAAACATGTTATATATATTTTTTAGCAAGGGAAGGGTTACAAAGTTCCCGCTTCTCAAGCTCCTAGTCAAAAGAATTGAATTTACTAACCATATCAAATACCTGAGCGTCGTCTTTGACAGAAAACTCAATTCGAAGCAGCATATCGATCAGATCAAGAAAGGGTGCATTAGCAGCTTCAACCTTATTAGAGCTTCGTCGGGGACTGATACCAACACGCTTCTTTTAATCTACATTGCTTACTTTTCCTCCTCTTATCTTGCAACAGTTATGAAACCCTCTTTGATTTAAATCCACACATCATCCCTTCTTTCTACCAATGTATACGTAGAATTGAATCTGAGACAAATTCTCCCATTTAAGGAAACACTCCATATCTCCATCTCTTCAACCCTTCCAGCACCCTGGGCCTCACCACGAATCCCCCTTAATCTATCACTCTCAAGGTTTGACAAGTCCACAACCAGCAACCAGGTATTCACGCAGCACTTCAGAGAAGTAATTTCCCGGTACTATAATTACAAAAATATCTATACAGATGGATCTAAGCTCGATGACAAAGTCTCCTGCTCCGTAATTACCCCTACTAACCAACTGGCTGTTCGCCTCCTTAGTCCTTTCAGAATTTTCTCAGCCGAGTCCTTCTTGCTATTGAACATATTATCTCCACTTCCGAGAACCAATTCATTATCTGTTCCGATTCCCTTAGTGCTCTCCAAACCATCAACCTTATCTTCCTAAAAAAATCTTTTTTAGACAGATTATGTCTAAACTTAGGAATGCCCAAATAGAATCGTCCTTTTATATACCCCCTGTCATGCTGGCATCGAAGGTAATGAACGAGCATACACGTTGGCAAGGGCAGCTGCCTCATCCGGGTCTCTCCGCAACACAACGTTTTATTTCTCCAGTGACCTGAAAGCTCGCAAATCAGGCAGGAAAATTGAAGCCTCAATCAATCTTTTCTTAAATCTCTTATGCCCTCTGTGTCAACCAGAGTCTCTTTCCCTACCAATAGACGCGAACACCTGTCCATCATGCGACACTAGACTCACTATTCATCATATCATCAGCTCATGCCCAAAGTCTACAGTCCTCAGGATCCAAACACAAAATCCAACTTGCAGTGTCATCCTTGCTGACCCATACCAATATGATCGCAAATTCCATTTCCCTAGGGAAACTGGTTTCTACGATGCCATCTAGATCATAAATAAGCTGCTAATAATCATCAGAGTTTATTTTTATTATTATTTTTTGTGGAGATTTTTGCTTGATTCTTGAAGTGATATGACTTGTGATGATGCGGAAATAGACTTGTCTAAAAATAGTGTACTTACACGAGTTTTTTTTAATATTTTAATGTAATTTATAGATAGAAAACTAACAAATATTTTAATTTTTCATTTATTTTACATATAATTTTGTATCATTTTTAAATCTTATCCTCACTTCTTTCGTTTTTTTTTCTTTACACAATTTTTTTTTTGTTTAACTTCGCTTTTTTCTGTTTTCCTTTTTTACCTTTTTTTTTCTTTCCTTTTACAGTTTTCGTATAATTTTTTGCAAGTACTTTTTCTTTCATAGCGTTATGTCTGGTTTTTATCTATTTCCCTTTTTTTTTAATTTTTCATTTATTGTGCAAAATACAAGGTGTTGCACATATAGGAACCGACATCAGATTTCTAAATTCCTAAATTCCTAAAGCAAACATTCCCTAAGATTGTAACATTATCTCATTTACCTAGGTAATATCTGGAAATTTCCCAACTTACTTGTAACAAATAATAGAACAAAAATTAATGAAACACGCACTTAATAACCGAGAAAATAATTCAAATATGCATCAAAACATTGCAGGAAGAGCGAAACATTTATTAAAAAAAAAAGAAAATTTTCATCTGCATTTTGCAAGCATGCGAAACATGCAAAACGTCCAGAGCTGTTTTGTTCTGACTTGACCGGAACTAACAACAAATGTATGAAAAGAGTCTCTGAAAAGACTGAAACGCAAAAATATTCCGATAGTTGGACATTCCCGTTAATTAGAAAGTCCGGTTTCAGTTTTAATAAGCTGCACCGTGACAATACATTAGACTACGCTAGGGGGCATCCTTGCCTATTTGAATTTCAAATTGAATTTGTATTATTTCGCGCAGTCAAAGTACTTCATTCGATGCTAAATATTTCATATCACGAATAAGAGAATACGTTCCTTAAAACTTTTACGTCTATAAAAGAAGCCGCCGGGTAGCGGGAAAGGCAGGAAAAATTGCGGTACGAATGCATAATGAACAGTTCAATCGAGTTGATGCCGATGCGGTCCTTGTAAATATTCCCCCTTGACTTTATTAAAGGGCTGAAACGAGAAAGGTGTCATTGCGACACGAACCATGTGTATCCCTTTTGTTATACGAGTACGTCCGCAACTTAAGGACTTTTCGATCCTCGCTCGCTAACAAATTAAGGAAACTTCGTCGTCCTGAAGTTGTTTGTTTCGATTTTAGTGCGTGAATATAAATCATAACTTCCGCCCTTAAGTATGCCAGCAGTAGTTCGGTCTAGGTATCTTCCATAGTATATAGGGTGCTCATTTTATCTAAGAACAATAAAATACTAGGCATCTCAAAAAAAGTGAGATACAAAATTAATTCGCCTGGAAGGAGGACATCCAATGATATCAAACTCGATCAATCTACCCCAACCCGTTAAGGGGTAGGTTAGTGATTCCCATCAAACCATTAGCATGTGTCCAAATTAACAAATGCACTGCTTCTGAGATAGAGGGTGTCAGATAAGTTTGTTCTTTAAGTTTTTTGAACATAGGTATCTCGGGAACCGTTTTAGATGCAGAACTCCATTTTTGTGTGGCATTGGCCGATATTTTAAGATTGGGCGAACTTTTTTTCCGTCTTTTTCCGACACTTTCAAACATCCAAAGCTTTTTTTATCGTAGATATAAAGGTTATTAGTTCTGCTGTATTACCTAAAGAAGGTAAGAATCTAATGATGCATATTTTGATACTATTTTATCATTTTTAGTACCCCTTTGAGGACGCGAGCCCTCTTGAAACCAGGTATTTGTTGAGTCACTCTTCCTTGTGGCTGTCAAGTGGGCTTGGAGGTAGAGGATTGCCAAAGATCTTGGTCAGAGTTGACTAGGAGGTGTGTGATGCACTTACCTCTGGAGATGCCTGGCTCTGAGCCTGAGCTCTAGCTGCTACTGCTATAGGAACTCGGTAGCTTCTTCCTCTTTAACACAAAATCACCAATTCGAATAACCCGTTACTTATGCTCACGGAAACCGCTGAGCCCTAACCGTCTCTGTTCGGTCCCAGAAGCAAAATAATTTTGGTTTCTTAAGTTTTTCGCAAATCAACTCCACTTGATGCTCGGATGGTTGCCACTTTGACTGTTATTTCGCAGTCACATCTATAAGGTGTGTTTAAGGAGTTAAGAAATTCCTGCACGCGTTAACCAAAAATACTCCGCGCTAGCTATTTCCTGCCCTAATTACGTAGTTGTCTCTGCTTTTCTATAATAGCAACATAATTTTTTACTTAATTTGGCAAATAATTTTATTGAGTCTATTTGGCTGGGAACGACAGACCATTTTTCTTTGTGACTAAATTAAAAGTGTTACTGTTAAATAATTTTTCTGCGCTATAGGTTTGCTTTAAAATATAAACGTACTCCAGCTAATAATTTTTGAAAAAATCAAAGATAAAGGTAGTTTTTGCCACTTTGACACTTTCTTCCTGATAATTCAGACATGCGACTAGCATCGTAAGATAGGTTGTCGGTTAAGTAATTTTTCTGCGCTATTTGGTTTGCTGGAAGATATAAACGTACGCCAGCTAAGAATTTTTGAAAAAATCAAAGATAAAGGTAGTTTTTGCCACTTTGACACCCTCTTCCTGATAATTCAGACATGCGACTAGCATCGTAAGATAGGTTGTCGGTTAAGTAATTTTTCTGCGCTATTTGGTTTGCTGGAAGATATAAACGTACGCCAGCTAAGAATTTTTGAAAAAATCAAAGATAAAGGTAGTTTTTGCCACTTTGACACCCTCTTCCTGATAATTCAGACATGCGACTAGTGTCGTAAGATAGGTGGTCGGTTGGGTAATTTTTCTGCGCTAGGTTTGCTGGAAAATATAAACGTACGCCAGCTACGATTTTTTGAAAAAATCGAAAATGGGGGTAGTTTTTGCCACTTTGCAACCCTCTTTCTGATAATTCAGACATGCGACTATAGTATCGTAAGATAGGTGGTCGGTTAAAATGAATTTGCTTTAAAAAGTCACTCAACTGGCCTGGCTTCGCTATACCCTGGCGGTCTCTCTGTTGTAATTTTTTTCATTTATCTTCGGTTTCCACTGAGTCAGTGAGGGTTAGTCCTGTATACAGGAAATAAGAGATATTTTTATTTTAAGGAACCATCACCCACAAACACGGACGCAATAAAATGAAAAGAACACTCGCATCGTCGTCGGTCCCGGCAATGAATTCGTAATAAACGTAAAGATCTCCGAGTCTTCCCGTGATGATGGAGAGGAAAGAGGGCACGATGTAGCAGTAAGTATAGTTAGGTTATATGTACCGTCATTCCGGCGATGATCTGAGTAATGTATATCGAAATGCTTCAGTCAGCAAGACGACGTGACAACGGTCGGGTAACGGCCCCGTTCCGCTCCCGGTTCCCGTCTGGCTGCCGGGACGCGTTCCCGATAGAATCAATCTGATTACGACGAGGTCGGGCTGCCGGCGGAATGACACCGTCCTGTCCTACCCTGCCTCGGCCACGACCGCCCCCTCTCATGTCGAACTACATGCTAAGCTCCCGGGTCCCGGGGGTTTCCGGCTATTGTGTCAGGAATTTTGCCTTCTTCCGCGTTCACGGTTTTCTCGTGTTACGAAAACATGTCGTTTGTTTCGAGCTCAGCTTTAAAATGGTTACCTGCACAACTACTTGAGCCTCGCAGGGTTTTTTTATGAATATAAAATAACGTGAAAACTGGAAACGAAGCGTCCTATAAATAAATATTGGAACGCCAAAATGGCTTTTAGGATGCAAGGAAAATAAATGGCAGCTGAAATACTTTTCCTTGTTCTATAGCGATTTTCCAATAATTATTTTCTGTATCCTACGCATATATATTTTTGGTTTTGATTTGTGATAAATATATTTCTTTAAATATATTCTAGGCATTCAGAGAATATACCTATGGATTTAGAGAATACTCGAGAATCCCCAGAATAACCGAGAATCCTGAGAATACCTAACCTGGTTTAAATTAACATTTCAGAGCTAACCTGTCCGCCGTCCTAAATTTATAAAATTCACTACTACCCAGACATCCTAACAACTCATTTATTTTAGCAAACCGGACTCAAAAAAACACATTTTTTTAAGCTAACCGGGCTTGGTAAAAGAAGGCCAGTTAACCCAACAAAAGCCCGGTTTGTACAAAATAAACTGTTTCTTCAACCAATCCGATAAAATGAGAAACTTAAAATTTTTGGCAAGTCGTGTCAGGTATTCTCAGATTTCTGAGCTTTTAATTTCAGATTTCTCGCGATTTTAAGGTGTTCTCTTGAATTCTTGGGTATTACCGAGATTTTATGAATTTCTCTAGAATTTTCTGTTGTTCTGGGGATTGTAGGGCCCTATCTGAATTCTGGGCTATTTTCGGGGTCCTCGGATATTCGCTGGATACTTGCGTGTTCTCTAAATGCTCGGATATTCCCGGGATTCTTTCATGGATTCTCTGGCATTCTCGGGTAGTCTCTATCTGAATTCTCGGCTACTACCGTAATTTTCGTGATTTCTCGAGAAAGCGGCTTTTCTAGGAATGGTTGGCCATTCTTTGAATTTAGGGTATTCTTGAAATTCTAGAGAATTTGCTGGATCCTTGAGTAGTCTCTGGTATTCACCGGATTCAAATTTTTAGCCTAGAAGTTTGACGAGTTGCAAGAAACTGAGCTCTTAACAGGTCCGGTTAAGAGAATTTAAAATTTTGGACGAGTCAGGTCTGGTCTAAGGATTAATTAAATTTTCAACAAGTTACTGAAGTTAAGTTAGCTCAAAAAATGGTGTTTTTCTTCGGTAATGTAAAAAAATCAGGGTTTCTTATAGTCGTCTCACTTTTATACGGGATCTAAGCGCTAAGAAATTAAAGGAGCTGTTGAAAAGGCTTTTAAACCGAAAACAATCAATATTATCTGGGTAGATACCCTTAAATCAAAAACTGGGGTAGATTTATTGAGTTTTCTTCGGCTGTTATTTGTTTCCTCATCCGTTCTCTTCTTGTCTTCTTAAATTGAACAAATAACATATCTGCGCTGTCTGTGTGAACTAAAAGCTTTCGTACAATCGTTAGAAAAAAACTCAATCAAAATGGTTTAGGGTCAATGGACTGGCTGTTACTGTTATTTTCCGATATTAGGGAGTCTTATCTTTGCATTATAAATGATCTTCGAACGATAAAAGTTTTATTGCGAAGGACAATCTACCGACGAAGAAGTAAGTAAACATCATTGATTTGAGGATTTCAAATAAATTCGTTCGCTTGTGTACTCGTAAAAGAAATATCTTACAATAATAATAGTTAGAACTTCTTGAACGAAACGAACTCCTTGGTGAAATTGCCGAATGGGTCATCTATTACTATTTATAATCCTCCAATGGGACCTCATAGTTTTGCAGCATTTTTCAACGGGTATATTAAGGAAATTGTTTTCGCTATCCGAATTGGCCGTAAATATGACCAGATTTATACCATTCGACATAACTATTATAACTGTCATGTGTAATAGATCGGCGTTTTGGCCATCTCTTCATGATTTACCTGCTCTTGTTAATGCAGAGTGCGCTTTTAAAGATTAATTCGACTCTCTATGTTGCCTTCTGAATTCTTGCGCATGGATGACTAATGAATGCATAATTATTACTCCAAGGGAGTAATGCGGTAATTGCGAGCTCGTTCTTAATGACCAATGATTCAGAAGAAATAGGAATTATTGCGGAAAATAACAAAGGATGCGTGTACTTACATTTATATTAATGGCGACGATTAACTTATTCCAGAACTGTAGTGAGTGATGCTTGGTGAGATGTGAATTCCTACTATCTATACTCCTGCGGATGAAGGGCAGAATTTTCAGTTGTTGTCCTTTTCTTGTTCCCGTACCAGTTGCAGGTGTTGCGAGTAGACAACCCAACGGACATTCGACGCGTTTCGATGGTTTACACGCAATAGGACAGGACTGAGAATAATAAGGGCAGGATTGAACGGAAATTGAGAAGTTAAAAGTAAAAAATGAAGAGCGAAAAAAAATTGTTGGATTAGATTTGTATCCTGTCTTCGGTTCTCGGTCACGGTACTCTCATCATAAATTTATTCTATTTACATAGGCGAAATACTTTCAGGACAAAATCCTTCTTAGCAATGCTTTTCGTCGTCCAAACTCACGGGAGCGTTAAAAAGTAAAGTTTCGCATTTCTCAAATGTGGATTCAGTGGCCGTAAGACGTGCGCCGTACAGCGCTGGCCAGCCAGCTCGGGGAGGAGAATGTAAGAATGTGTTTGTCGAAGGATAAATTAGGAGTAACTTCTGAAGCGATAGTTTATCGTGATTGTGATGATTTTCCGGTCCAGGACCGGACATTCACCGATGAACAGATCGAGAGCCTCCGGTCACGTCACAAACCTGCAAACTTCATCAGAGATGTTCCTCGAATCGGCGAGCGAGTCCTTTAATTGAAGACCGACTTCGTGTCGGGTTAGTTCTCTTGATTACATTTTAAATGTTTAAGGCCCCGAGGAGTGAAGCGAGGGGTCTCTTGCTAATTGTGTTTTACTTTTACTCCAAGAAACTCCAATCTATCCGATTCAGTCCCTTTTGTTCTTTCGTGTTTCTTTTGGATTTCTTGCCTCCCATATCTCTCTATATCTCTCTCTCTCTCTCTTTCTCTCTCTCGTTCTTTCTGGTTAAACTGTTGACGAAATATTAGATTACTTATTGACTTGACGACTCGGGATAATCTTGGATTGACTTCGATTCAATCAAATTTTCTTTTGTCGCGAGATCACATAATGAAATTATAGAGTAAGAATTATGATGATGCTTCATTTTTATTCCAATAACTTATCCGCGAGACTACTCAAATAGGTACATAGTAAAAACTATACCTAATGCTTCGTGTTTAAGGAATTAATGTAGCTTGATTTAAGCTAAAAAGGCGAGCTCTTATCTTCTCTCTTACAGAGCTTCTTCTGATGCTCTGGTGTCGGTGGTAAAATTTTTACGGCTTAATCTCAACTCATTAAACAGTCATAAAAACCCCGAGAACTTCTTGCCCGTCTTAAACGCCTGCCAGTGTTGCTGCATGGAAGAGTTGCCAAGTTTGTTGTTTTATTATTAGTCTTCTCGCAAGCAGTGACATCTTTTCAGATGGAGTGAGCGAGTCAATTCAACTATTTCTAAAAAAATAATAGTTTTTTTTTAAATTCAGCTCCATTTTTTGCAACCCGACCAGGTCCAATTTTATTTAGAAGGCTCGATTTGACACGGTCCTGTCAGTTCTAAATATTTTTTTCAGGGTTCAGTACAGTGCCAAATTTTTTTTTGCAGAGTATATGTTTTGACAAGGTAGGTAAGGTAAAAAAATGAATTTTTTGCAGTCCAAGTTTGACAAAGTCCGGTGTGAACTAGGATTTTTTTTTCAATTTGCAAGGTCCAGTTTGAACGGTCCTGTCAGCTCAAATAAAAAAAAATGCGGTCAGCTCGGCAATTCGATTTTTGCAAAGTCCGGTCAGCTCGATTTTTGCAAGGCCCAGTTTACCATAGTTCGGTCAGCTAGTTCTTTTTTAGCAAAATTCGGTTGTTTTTTTTTGCGAGGCGAGGTCTCACAAGGTCCGGTGAACTCGAAATATTTTTTTAAGGTCCGGTGAAACTGGAAAAAGAAATTTTTATTGATCTGGTCCAATTAATTTTCCAAGCCTCGTTTTGAAATGTAAGCTCGAAGGATGTTTTTTTGCAATCCAGGTTTGACAAGGTGGTGAGCTAGATTGTTATTGTTATTTTTTGACAAGGTTCAGTTTGAAACAACCTGCGTCATATCGAGTTTTTAAAATTTCGATCAATTCGATTTATTTTCGAGCATTTTCAAACTTCATCTAGGTACTTTTTTTTAAAATTGGTTCGATAAGGTCACCTCAGTTCCATTTTTTTTCTCAGTCCGGGTCAGCTCGAAATATGTTTTTCAAGGTTCGGTATTAAAACTGGAAAAATTTTTTTCTCTGACTCGGTTCTATTTTTTAAAAACGCCCGTCTTGAGAAGGACTTGTCGGCTTGAAGAATTTTTTTTGCAATCCAAGTTTGACAAGGTTCGGTGAGTTGGGAATTTTTTTAAAGGTCCTGTCAGCTTGAAAATTCGAGCTTTTTTCAAGTATTTTGCAAAAGCACCTTAAAAATATTGTTTTTGCATAGTTGGTTTAGTTTTCCTTAGGACAAGATCGGTTTTGACACGGTCCCGTGAGCTAAAAGGATTTTTTTTTAAATCCAGGCTTAACAAGGGCCGGTGGGCAAGAATTTTTTGTTTTTACATGGTCCAGTTTAAAAGGTCCTGTCAGCTCGATAATTCGAACTTTTTTTGAGCCTTTTCAAACCGGATTAAAAAAAAAATTCAAGGTCGATATGACAAGGTCCGGCCAGAGGGGATTTTTTTTGCAAGGTACGATTTGACGAAGTCCGGTCAGCTCTATAGATTTAACGAGATCTGGAGAGCAAAAAAATGTTTTCTTTTTGGCAATACCCAGTCAGTTCGATTTTTTTTTGTAGGGTTTGGTCAACCAAGATTATTTTCTTTCGCAAGGTCCTGTCAATTCTAATCCTGTTTTGCAAGGTGAGGTTTGACAGGATCCGGTCAGCTCGAAATATTTTTTTCAAGGTCCCCTAAAGCTCGTTTTAAAGCTAATTTTGTTTTAGCGAGGGCAAGGTCTATGTTGACAAGGTCCCGTCGGCTCGATAGATTTTTTTTGCAATCGAGGTCTTAGAAAGTCTGATGAGTTTTTTTTTTTTTTTTGCAAGCACCAGCTTGAAAAATCCTGCTAGATCGAACTAATGTGTTCAGGTTCGGTCTCAGCACGATTATTCGAGCTTTTTTTCGAGCATTATCAAACCGGTTTGCTTTCCGGTTTGCAAGGTCACGGACAGCACGGATTTTATGGTTGCTTTTGACAAGGCCCGGTCAGTCGAAAATTAGGTTTTTTTCGAGCATTGTCAAACCGTTCCTAATTTTTTTTTGCAAGGTCGGTTTGACAAGGTCCGATCAGGTCGCCCAAAAAAATATTTTTTGCTAGGTCCGGTTTATCCGGTCTCGATTTTTTTTTTCTGCAAATGTGGCGGAGCCAGGATGGTGACGAGACTTGGTATTTTTATTTAAATCTGAAATCAATTTGAAATCAATACAGAAAAACTGCTATTTATTTGATGATAAAGAGAAATGGCCAATAATCCTTAAGCAATACACTTGTATTATAGAAAAGCAAGCAACTTGCCGGCGAATAGCTAACGCGGCAACTTTTTGTTTAACACCTGCTGGAATTGTCACTATCGCGCTGACTGCGGAAGATGGGCACACACTCGAATAAACCACACATAGTTGCCATTTTCTTTGTGATATACCTACCTAACTTTTATTTACCTACTACGTAAAGTAAATTTACGACCGGAAAATCAAAATTCAAGCAGCAACACTCCGAGAAAAAGTTCAATTTCAAAACCAGAGCAAGAAGAGTAGTAGTGATGTCTCGGGGACCGAATAGAAACGGTGGGGGTTCAGCGGTTAGCGCGGGCACAAGTGAGCAATAAGGGGGCCATTCGAGTGAGTGACTTGAATGTTTTTAAGAAGAAAAGGCTGCCGAGCAGCAGTCAGAGCTAGAGCGAGGAAGTAAGTCGATCAAACTACCACCTAGCTTTATCGCTTTTTGTTCGTAAGGTTTACACAAATAGGTTTGCTTGGATAATTTCCGGTGATAAACGTTTAGCGAGGTGGATTTGACAAGGTCCTGTCAGCTTGAAATTCGGACTTTTTTCCCGACCTTATCAAAGCTGACCTTACAAAAAATATATATAAATTGTAGCTAACCGGGTTTTGTCCTGTATAGAATCTCGCCTCACTAAGTTTGCAATCCACAATCCATCACGGCTCGTGAAGCATTATTATCGTTGCCAAACTGAAAATGTAAAATTTTTCGCTGGTAGGCACCCACTACTGAATCGTCGATATCATGACGATATCTGGTATATTAGGTAGGTACCTATAGATAAATGCGTTTAGAATTTCCATTGCCTTGTCACTGTTCGTGATAGATCATCTACATTGTAAATAGGGAATTCTTTCCGATATAAATCTTTCTTATCGGAAAATATCACGTGCTCCTGCAGATGAAATATGAATTTAACGTTGAAAGACCTTTTATTCGGCTTTTATACTCTCCTGGAACTGGAAACCCCCGATATAAAGTTGGGAAAGACGATTGAATTCGGGTCAACTTCCAGTCGTTGGCCAACTTTTTATATTTATTGCGCGACACGATCTCATATCGACCGAACAAACCGTCACTCGGGAGGTTATTTCTCCATATAATGATTCGATAATAATAATTTGAAAATCAAGAGATGATTATTATTATTAACGCAACGACGAGAATTTTTCCCGAAGCCGAATACATTTTAACTTAATAGAATTATTTCAATTAAGGAATTCTTGCTGCGCACTTCCCACCCAGCTATTGTAACCTATTCGTTAAATGACTCGCATTCCAACAGCTTTAATGAGTCCGGAAAATGCGAAGTATGTTAATCCAGAGCGAAATTTCTTGAACGACCAACTAAATGAATAAAAGCCCATCGTCTGATTTTCCCCTTTATAAATTTAATAGTTCGCTGCCGCTACTTTTTACTCAAACTAATTTTGATACTTCAACTTTGGAACTCGAGCACGCGGGCGAAATTTGAGGAGGATTTATTACGAACTAGCTGAACTGTTAAATTATTACAGATACAAGAAAGTGTACCTACTTGCTATCAAAGTTACGCTCAAAACTACAATAAAGTGTTTGGAAAATTTTTAATGAGATAGAGGACAAAGTTGCTTTAAGGATGTACTATGGGAGGGAGGGATAAAGATTGTGAGAGATCTTTGGTATCCAATTTACTTGACAGGACGTGATCTGGTGTATAGAAACACTCAAGGGCTCTGATACACTCGCCTGGAGTTACTTTCAGGCTACATTGTTGAATATAACAAAACATTCAATATCTTCATCATTATTGTTTATTCCAATAATTAATAATAACTTTATTTAATTTCAGCATCCAGACGCCATTTTTGTTGTAAAATTTATTAATATGACTGATCAGATAATATTACTTTACATAATATGTCTAGTTCAATGCTTTGTTTGAAAAATCTAAAGATCAATCTACTATTGAAAATCACCAATCCTTTTCTTTTATGGCCTTTCGTTTGGGGTTATCAATCATCACAGACTAAAAAAGAAGAAATAAATTTAAACCGATAAGATTTGAAACGAAAAACGTAGTGCGCATGCGCATACAATCGATAATAGCAAGGTGTGTAGAGAGAGTAAAGTCAATTTCACCTAGGAAGTCCTTAAATACAATGCGATCGTTTTTCACATTCTGCAAGTATTTTCATTATTTTATACTTTTCCGCTTTATACTTAAATGCTTACGTGTGTCAAGTTTTTGCAATCGATTTTAACCCATACACTGTAACCGACAATAAGCAAATCATGTTTGAATTTTGAATGCATTAAACGATTTAATCCGAAGTGTCGCATAGAGACAGACAGACAACCCAGTGATAATTAAAAAAAAGTTTTATTACGTTGATTGTATCATTATATTTGCAGCATAAACTGTTTGAAAGTTGAATAGTGAGCTCCAGGAATAGAACGTCCTTTCCTGGAGTGAGTCGATGTTACGTACAGGAAGTTACGTGGAGCTGACGTGACTCTCACAATGAAATCGGAGGGACAAATCCTACTTTCTCACAAATTACCGAATAAAATTTTAGTGCTCCAACTTCGGGACATAAGTATTTTGGAAAACTTGCTTGTACAGCAGTATCTTTTCATGTGAACTCTGCAGTAATGCGAAAACTTTAATAAAATCATTCGTCTTGTTTTCGTCCACTCCAGTTACTCTTGCCGTCGCTTCTGATCGCAAGTGATCCGGCGAAAACAACTTTAACTTCACCGACATTGTCCTTTAAACTTTACAGGGCTCTCTCTCGCTCTATAGATAGACACACAATTTATGACGGAATTGATCATGTTCGAGAAGCAATATTAAGTAGAAACGGGCTCGGTTTTACTTCTTGTTCCGGCAAAAAAGTTCTCTCGGTTTCGCTAAGTGCTTACTTACAGTGTCGCGGCTGTCGAAATGAGGGAAAGTGGAAAGAATATAGTCGACGAGATGAATAATAATCGTATTAATCTCTTTCTGACAGAAATTCTATAAGGGAATATGTGAAATGACACTTTATTATATTGCCATAAAGTTGCAACAACACAAAATTTAACCCTATATACGCTTCTATTTGAGGCAAAGAGTCATCGGGGAGTCCCCTGTGGGAACCCGAGACCGCGTTGCCAATCTAACAATAACAAAGACCAAATTTGTTATTTTAGTCTGGTTCTTGATGCGATTGTTTCTATTAATTATTCTATTATTATAAAATCTACTTTTATAGAATAATATTTGAAATGCGGGCCTTCAAGGTCTTCTTAAGAAAATCTTGTTATATACAAAAATTACATAATCCTGAATTGAAAATCAGGAATTTTAAAATTGTCATCAGCATACCTACTTATACTCTAAAGGTTGCATTGATCGGGTTGGAATTTCGCAGGTCACCCCAAAATTCGACCTATTGGAAAGGGGCTCTATCGGGGAGTTTTAAGGCCCTCGTTTAGGGTCGTATTTTTTTACACGGTACCACATTTCTAGATATTTCTTGGTAAAGGGATGACACAACGAGATTCTGCCAGGCCTCAGGTGTCAATTCATTGAGTACTGTGAATATTTGCTCAACTCTTTAAAACTCCTATTTAACTCAAGAACTTACAAATCTATTTAAAAAAATATGTTATCATTAACTTGACGATGTTACCCAAGTCAAGATGTTAGCCACGCTTCGGCCAGCCACGCTTTCGTCCACTGTCGAAAAAATCATGTTTGCTGAAATTTTGTTAAGAAAAGTCCGAATATTGCCGGCCAGACTTTCGGCCGCGGCCTTATTGAGAAACTGAAAAAATCCTTTTTGCTGAAATTTATTAAAAATAAAATTAAAAAATTAAAAAAATCATATTAATGGCCAGCCGAGTTTTTGGCCATGGACTGAATAAACTGAAAAAAATCATGTGTGCTGAAATTTGACTCGAAAAAGTCAAAAAATTAATAACCAGCCACGGACATAATAATCTAAGAAAATCATTTAAGCTGAAATTTTCTTAAAAAAGTACGGCATTTTATAATATTGGCCAACCACACTTTCGGTCACGACTTAATAAACTGAAAAATGTAATTTTGGTTGTAATTTTGCTCAAAACAGTCAAAAAATTCATAATAAGTGCCAGCCACGCTTTCGGCCAAGACTTAATAAACTGAAAAATATAATTTTTGCTGTAATTTTGCTCAAAAAAAAATCATAACAATGGCCAGTTATGCTTTAGGTCATGGACTTCTGAAACTGAAAAAAATTCTGTCAGAAATTTTGCTGAAAGAATGCCCAAAATTTTAAAATATTGGCCAGCTACGCTTTCGTCCACTACTTTATAAACTGTCATTTATGCTGTAACTTTCCTCAAAAAGTCCATAAATTCATAATAATGGCCAGTCACGCTTTCGGTCACGGACTTTATAAACTGAAAAAACAATTTTTTTACTGAAAATTTGCTGAAAAAGTTCCGAAATGTTATAATAATATTTATTATTATCAAGAAAAAAAAAACAAATATTTTTCATTCAAGCCGTCAATAATGAACAAAAAAAAAATTTGCTGGACATTAAACAAAGTTCCTCTTCCTGGCCGAAAATGTGGCTGGCCGAAGTGTGGCTAACTTGACTTGGGTGACGATGTTATCTACGCTCCCTTATCATGCGTCAAATTTCTGAACCATGGTGAGGGGATACGGCTGGTTATCCGCTTAAAGCTACGTCAACATTACAGCGGCTCCAGAATAGGTATACAAATTCTCCAGCACTTATTACATCTGCGTAATAACCTAAGGTAGTGTGGTCTGTAGCACGATCAGAGGTGATCACATTTTAAACAAATGGAACTCAACAAACAAATGGAAAATGTGACCAAAACAAACAAATTAGTTAACCGAAATTGCAAATAAATGAGTATCAACGTACAAATAAAAACGAAAAATCCAAAATCCTCACCTAAGAAAATTTGAACAAAAATAAACAGAACAAAATGAAAAAGAGTCAAAAACGAACAGGTAAAATCGCTTGATATCAAAATGAGCTGCACTTCCTGATAGATGGAAGTTGTGTGCGCAAGCTGGTTAACCAGTATGAAATATGAATGAAACGTAACCTTCTTATGCTACATTTTCTATAACCTTCTTACGCTAAATTTTCCATAACCCTCTTTCGCGAAACTTTTCACTGGTTTTCTTCGTTTTGAAGGAATTAGAACATTCACGAAAATAGAATACAAAACTAGAGACTTAAATCTACCGCGGTCAGGTCAGGTCAGGTACTATACATACCCTAATCAACGAATCTCAGAAACTACATCACAACGATCGGTCCTCCATTAAAATTCTAGACGATCACAATAGATGAGTTTCCCCGGAAATCTATACGCCAGAGGGGCTAAACGTTACAGTAGGTGTACAGAGAAGGTACATGAAGTAGCTCCTTAAGAATTTTATCTTCTCTTAAGAGAATAACACGCGATATTATTCAGAGTGACGTTTAGTATACGGCCCCTGACTCGCATATCTACTCCAAGGGGTATTAAAAATTTAAGACACCTAATTCCAAGCATAAGACACATCTCTTTCTCAGATAATAAGTCAGTTGCTAAGGGATGGGGGGAGAAGAACAGAATCGTTGAAGCGAAGCTTTGTAGTTGTCCGCGGGGAATCGGCTCGCATCAGCAGGACAGCCAGAAGGACCGGTGATACGGGAGAGTCAGACCAGCGGGCGACATCCGAAGACGACCGTCCTCCCGTCCGTCCTCCCCCCGTTCCCGGGGGCGGCAATATTGGTGGAAATGCGCCATCGATATGGATGGGACTCACGTGCTGTATCGGGTGTATGGATGGGATTGTGTTAGTGTGTGTGGGTTCGAATCATATATTCCGATCAAAGTTCGCGATCTATGCGCCTGGAACACGGACGGCATCGCGATTTGTTAGGCCGCCGTGCATTAGTTCAGTTCTTCTTCTTTGCCTTCTCCCGAATATTTCCCTCCTCTGCATACGAATATTGTACATTAGGCGGCCCCGGGATCCCAGACCGATGAATTCTCCATCGGGATATGATCCTAACGGGAATATGAATAAGCTTGTGGCTATTCATCATAAAGTTCGGTGCTGGTTTTAAGATTGTTTCAATTTATCTACAAGATTTATTTCAATATGATCGAGTTATGTGTAGATATCTATATATTTTGCATATAAGACACGTGGAACAAGAAAAGTATGACCTATTTTCTATTGTACCTAAATGTTCTACTGTTGAAATGTTAATCGGACGCGATGATTCATCAAGCAGTCAAAAGGTAGGTGATAAACTGCGAGAGTTGGCTGGATCGCCATCATGTGATAAACTTGGAATGGTGGAGGGTTTCAAACGCAATCAAACAATAACACTTAACTTTAACAGTGTTATTTCGAATACTGTTCCTTCTTATATCTACAGCGGTCAATGTCATGTTTATTGCCGAACGTACCAGAGCTCGGCCATTGTTTTGCTTACATAATATTTTTATTATCATTAAACATCTATTTTTTATTATACACAAGTTACCTAAGGTTAATTAGCAAAACAATTATCAATTATAATTTAATAAAATCGTAATGATTTTGGTTATTCCGATTTATTTGATTCGTCAGGATCGTCATACTAACCACCGGTCCTCTAATACTACACTGCTGGTCCCGTCCTAGATTTTTAATCTGCATAAAGGGTATTCTTTCATGTATTGGTTAAAGCTTTGGCGTTGATTAAAAGTAGTTTATGGTTTACTTCGTTTTATTAATAACTATTATAAAATATTGAAAAATGAATACTTCGCACTGGTCCATCACACCTCGCACCTTCCTTGGCTGGGAAAAGAAAATTGATTCCTTCTTAGGTCACGGACAACTCTTTTATGATAAACATTTTAAGTGCTTATTATTGTGTCTATCAACTTCCGTTTCCTTTCTAAATGGCGTTGTTTACGTGTTAAACTTTTAAATATTTGATGTATTCGACTGTAAGCTTTCATTACTGAAATCCTATCCTTTACTGCTCCATCAGAAAAATTTAAAAGATAAATTCTTCAGGTTCTATCACAGAGAATTTCTCTAGGCCTTATACAGGCAGATGTAATGATAAAGTGTTTCCAGAAGAAAGTTGTATTCAGGCATCTTAATAGTTTAATTAATTATCACTTGTATTGGTCCTGCACACCTGCGCTAGAGATATAATTAATACCGAAATAAGTTAAAGTAATATCGTTAATAAAGGTGCGATCGAAAATAAACGAGGGGCATATTTTAATTCTTGAACTATTCAAGAGGAACCCCTTCGAAATGCACTCAGGCAGATGAGCGAAACATTTATTATCGGAGGTGTTGCTGTTGGGGGACTTCTTCGCTTGATGGAAAGCTCAATCTAGGCTAATTCTCCCTGATTTAGGGACTATAGGCAGCGATATTTATACCTGACAAATAATTTCGCAGCCACGGAAGAAGGATGTACTTTCATCAGTCAAGCGAAATAAACGGGAAGGAACGCAGATGAAATGAGAATTTCATTTGGTCCTAAATAGTGCCGGTGTTTGCGTTTGTGTATGTGCTTGCCCTCGGCTCTGATGGTGGAATTGATCCCGATTTGCGGTATCATTAACTTTGGTAAATCCGCTAACGTATTTATTTACATAATCATGTAAATAATGCGAATCATGTGTTGTATAATTTTAGAGACCGAGAGCCGGAATATCTCGATTCGATTAGATTTTAACAACGGGGACTAATAAAGAGGGCACCGCGCGTGTAATTTGCGTTAATGAACTGCTCCCCGATAAGTCTCAAAAGCGCGATTATACGGAAGGTTTTTAATTAATTTAATTTTTATGATTTAATCATCGTTATAATTCCCGATCTGGAAATCTCTAGTGTTTATCGTGAGTTTTTGTTGATACTGTCACCGCCAATGATACGTTTCAAAATATGAATTTTTTTAATCAATGTAGCAAATCAAGATATTAAAATATTCATATGGGTGAGTAATTTTTTCCGCAGATATTTATTATTAACAAAGGTACGTCGGTAAAACAATAGCAGAAAAGTATGTCGTGTCGTGTCGGGAACGAGTATTGGATATCCGCCAAATTGCCGGGGAATCACAAGAGAGTTATTAACGACCGAATGACAAAGCCTTCATTATCTCAACTCTTAATACGTTTGACAGTCGACAACGCCATAAAAGCCCCCGTGTCCGGCTATCTATATCGACTGCGCCATCATAATAATTAATATCATCAGCAGGCGCATTGTCCCGGCGAGTCCCGCCAGGACGTCCATCCAGGAATAATAATAAAAGATTCCCCTTAATCAGAACCGCAACGGGCTCGACCGGAACTATCTACCAGCTCTTGCATTGACCTGTTGCGATTTATATATATATATATAAAACAATAAAACGAGCCGGTCTTCTAATCGAGACGGACGTGCTCGACCGTACCGTACCCTCTTGTCTTGTTCGAATTACGTGTCAGTGTCGGCGGTAATTGTTGTTTTAGTTTAGTTCGGATAGCGGAGCCCGAAGTTCGTTCGTGTCACTTTGTCAAGGGGAAACTAAGAGGGAAGTTCGCAAGGAGTTAATCGGTATCGACAATTAATCCATTTTTCTCAAGTCAATGAAGCTGTCGGATATGTCCCTTCCCTTGAGACGACCACAACAAGTTCTTAGTCGATATTTATTATCATCGCCGCTAGAGGTCTCTGATTATCATCACTTAAATTAAAGAATATACAACAGAACCGACTCGAGAAGACAATTCACAAGTATTTGTAAAATGAGTACTTTTTTTGCAATCGAGGCGACGAAGTGAGAATTGCACGTGCGAAAGCGTGACAAAAGCCGACATAGGTGCACAATCCAGTGAGGACGAATCAAGGCAACAGCAAAGTAGGCTCCTTCATCATCCACCTGCCACAGACTGGCCCATACTGCCACACCATACACAGATTCTTGTACAGGTCAGGGAAAAACTGAGGGAAAAACTAAGACAGCCCAACAAATACAAAAAAAAAACGAGACCCTGATGAGGCCGAGGTAAAAAACCCAAAAAAAACGACCAGAAAATACACTTCAAAAAACATTAGACCAGCAAAAATTAACAATTCTTGCACAACTCATTCACAGATCTAACTGACACAGAAATGACAGAAGTAATCGCACCCCAACAAAACTCAACGCAAATTTCCCACAGAAACCAACCAAAAAAACCAATAGTAATCAGAGAGCTCCAAAAATTGACACAGCAAGCCAGCCAAATTGACAATCGAAACATCAAATTCACTAAAGCCATTCACTAAAGACTATAATTTAACAAGTTCCTGGAAGACACAAACACACAAAATCATACCAACCGATTGAGAATCAACGAGATCAAAGAAGACTTGACAGGCAAAAACCACCCACCTAAGGCTGGCTCCCAAATGAAGGAAGAGACGGCAATGACCTTCAAAAGGTACTCGTGGAGATGCCAAGAGTACAAATCTTCCCACACTGACTGAACTCTGCGGACTGACAATCAAAAAAGAATCTTACAAATCTATAAAAAAAAACGACAATGTCACAGCGGATGCCAATGATAGGGACACGCAGAAATAAATTGCAAAGCCGACTACAAGGTACCTCAAGTGAGCGGGGGACCACTCCACGCACATGTGCATAAAGCGAAGAACGGCCGCCGTCAAATGCGTCAACTGCGCAGGCAAACATCCACCATATTGGAGAAAGTGCCCAAAAAAACTCGATAACTTAACTGAAAACACTAGAAAAACGACAAAAACAACCAACTGTAACGCAGAAAAGAGGGAGAGAATTACTCACATGTAAATACACAAATTTATTTCGTCAGGGCCGTCGTTTTTCTAGTCACTCACCGTTTCTCTTGCCTTGCGACGTCTCAGCTCACTCCTTAAAGATATTAAAACTTGCATAAGTGTCTTATTCCTCCTAAAGCTTGCTTAAGCTTATCATTAACTACTGCTTAGCCTTCTTGGTAACCTCTCTCTAGTGTTTTGACATCACCTTGCTGAAGATACGTAAATCACTGTTCAAGGTCATTGCTGAAGTTACTCGACTCAAGACTCTACTTGAGACATCTTGCTCTTAAGCCGTTGATCGTAGCCTTGCCAAGGTTTCCGGCGCCAAGGCAGGATCCTCTCGATCCTTCACTCCCGGTTAGAGACCACTAGGCGTTCTGCAGGATCATCCTCTCGATCCTTCACGCCCAGTTACAGAAACCACTCACAGGCGATCGGCAGGATCATCCTCTCGATCCTTCACGCCCGGAACAAAGTCAGGCCACACTGGCCTCCACTTTGACCTACACATGCAGGTCACTCGGGCCACATGGGCCGCTCTCAGGTCTCTCGGGTCGACACCCGTTCTCAGCCTCACAGGCTACTGACCTTCTCTCGCCGCTCTCAGGTCTCTCTCGGGTCTACACATGCAGACCACACAGGCATCACTTGCCTTCGGCCACCAAGCCGCTCTCAGCCTCACAGGCTACAGACCTTCTCTCAAGGACTCAAACTAACGCATGCACAGGCCACACAGGCCCACTAGAACTCTACGATCAACGCTCATTTCTACTTTACGCTTCAGCAATTTAGACATCTTCAGCACTCATTAACCTTTGTCTCTCAAGTACTTATCATGATTCTGTCTTTCACTGATTTACCTCTATGCCTATTCATGCTTTATTCATGCTTCATGCTTACATGCAGTTTCCCCTTCTGACTCTAAATAGATCTGAGCTCATTACCTTCTCAATTCTTAAGACAGGCTAATAATTATTATTATCTTTATCAATTATATTTCAATTAATAATCATGATTACTTAACTCTTTGTTGCTTATCCTAACTCTATTTATCTTAGGAATAGGACACTTAGTGAGTACATCAACTCACCTGTTATCTATTACAAAAGAACGCCAGAATGCACCAAACACAAACACACACAAGTAATTCACCAACTCTCATGCGGCGACGTTCAAAGCACAACTGGTCGAGAGTAGGTACTTCCCGCGTCTTATGGTCAAGTAGGGTCATATGGATATTCCATTTCTTTCACGCAACGGACGTTAACTCTTCAGCATCCGGATGTTTATATTAACAAAGCGACCGGTTGAGTTACATATCTACTGGATTTTATATATCGATACCAAATATGTAATGAAAGAGAATGAATCAGACTTACGTTCTTTTACACAACGTTCCAATTACTCTCCCAACTGTCCCAATTAGTTACAGAGAAGCAGCACTACGTAACAACCCCGCACAGACAGAATCAACAGAACCACAAACCCTACACAAACAACAAACAAAGGACAAGTCATGCAAAACATAGCCAATAACGCGGCAGTTTCTTCATATAACACACTGAACTATACCCAACGCCTGATCAAACCAAAAAATTAATGGAGACGAGACAAAAAAATAAAAAACACAATGACCGGATAAACCAACCCAATCAATAACCTGATTATTAAAAAAAAAAAACACCCATGCCGACACGCACACACGCCGGAACAAAAAAAGCAAAATACACAACTACACGATCAATGAGCAAAGAACCCTCGGGATCTTATCACCCAATCGACCACGACCGTCGATGCAGTGCCCTCTGGGTGTTGACTATGAAACAACTCTCTCTAGTAGCGCCAGTGACACCAGTTCCATTTAAAAAAAACTTTACAAGTGTTATCGTTCTACTATGGTTGAAACTCTTCATCCTTTCAAGTTCAATGGCGATCCCGACCAAGTAACCAAGTTTATCAGATAAACTTTAAGTAGTGAACGGTATAACAGGAGCCAATTCTTTCAAGTTTTATTAGGTATATGGATGGATAGGAGATAGATCGAGAGAACGATATGGAACGAAATATATTCGTCCTTTAGAAGAAAATTGTGGAAATTAGTCAACCGAGTCTCGTTTCTATTTATCATTCGGACATGACGAGCGCGGGCACTAATTGTATGCGCGTAAATGAGTTAAATAATTAGAGGAAATTTATTTTGTTTTGTATAGTGTCGCTTAGCTTCTCATGGTTGCGTTAATTGGAGAAGGAGTTTCCTGGATTCCATAATATATGGATTCCTTCCTCCTCCTTGACATTTGCAGGGGCGAAGAGGTTTTGTTTTAAATTAATTAAAAGCACGGAGGAATCGCACGGAGGTGGAACTTCACTAGGAAAGTCTTCCCTGTGCACCACGTCTTCCTCCCTTGATTCAGAAACTTGGTATAATTAGGAAAAGGCTGAAATAAAAATTTATGTCTTTGGTTTTGTTTTAATTAAGCTTAAGCGGAAAATATTTCAGCGGGTTACGTTTAATTTTCAGCCCTAAAACAATAAACAAGTTGCCCCTATACTCTGCGCTGAATTTTAACGTTTCGTTTTCTTCCTTGCATTCATTATGCCGTCTGAGTCGCTTCAAATAATTAATTATTACAAGCAGCTTACTCTGGGCACCCGATACGATTAACGATCTTCGCATTTTTTCCCCGGCATAGAATTTATTTCCGAGTCGGCCCTTCTCCGTAATGAATATTCATTTCGGCCGGCAACATTGTAACATGTCTGCTTTCGGAAAAAGAGCGAATGTGTTTTAACATAATGAATATAATTTGCATTTTGTTTCGATGATGAGTGAGTTAGCTGTACGACCTTATTCTTACAGGAGAGACGGTGCCCTCTGTGCCGGTGGTTGCCCCGTGCCGGTGCCACGCCATCCCGTCCGTCCGTCCGTTCGTCCGTTCTTGATTAATATGTATTAGGACACGATCCAGATGGAATCACTCTCCTCCCACCCCATAAACACCGCCGCCGCAACATAAAATTAACGCAGGAAAATAGAAAGGAAAGAAAATCCTCCCGTTAACTCGGCGAGAACGAGAATAAAACATTTTTGCATCCAGTTTCAACGAACCATCAGCTACACGAACGAACCAGGAAGATATTGAAAATTAAATTTAGCCCCAATTCAATTACCCCGAATATAACAATCCGACTGGAGAAGACCGCGTTGAGTTGAAATAGCAATTAATTTTACATGATTTAATTATCTCGAGAATAATTCATTTCTTAAGTCTTTCGCTGGTGGTTGGAACTCTACTATTATACTCCTCGCTAATAAATCAACTAAAGGTATCATTATTTTTTATTCTTCAATTCAATAATATACAAATACTTTATGTGAAAGGAAAATGAACCGGCAAAATACTAAGATTTCAATAATGAACTCTTACAGTCCAATAAATCAAATATTTGAAAGTTTAACATGTAAACAACCTAGTCATTTAGAAAACAAACGGTTGTTGATAAAGGCGACATTTAATTAACATTATCAATAATAGTTTGCCGTGATAAGAGCACGAATCATTTTTCTTTCCCCCATCCAGGGAGGTGTGAGGAACCAATGAAGGATTAAGACTTCGGTAATTTTTCAACTATTACCTTAAGGCGATCCTAACCAATTATTAAAGAAACCTAAATAACCAAAATCATTACTAGTTTATTACAACAACTATAATCACACTTAGACCAAGACTGCTACAGGTTGCCTCCTTCAGTGGAAAAAAGAAATAAAAATGTACACCGGGGACCAAGTAAAATTAGTTCCAATGCGATGAGGTAGTCGAGTTCCAATTTGCGACGTTTATAAACGATTATGGAGGCTGTCAGTGAAGGAAATAGATGATAAACGTCAGACTGGCAGGCGTCAAGGAGAAGAGGTGAATGTGATATACCCCTACCGACTGACTGATGACTCGGTCTCCATCGTTCGCGCTTCCAAGACCCCGCATCAAAGACTGTATGTAACAAGCACTCGAATTCTTGCTCTAAATAAGGGAAGGTGTTCGTAATTAGCTGGAATTTCCTAATTGCTTTCTCATACGTGGAGCAATATGAGAGAGGTTTGGCTTTAGAAAGCACTTTGGAAATTTCTCGCTTGAAAAGGAAAGAGTCTTATATGGTTTTATCGGCGCTCCAGATCTTACTGTAATTTTAAACGTGATGTGATTGGCTGTTGGGTTAGAATTTGATTTCTGATTAAAGTGGGAAGCTTACTGCTTGCTTCTGATTGGAAGAGATTCACGAGGCGGAATGAGGCGTCATAAAATTTTGATAAATCCAAGTCTCCCGGACAATTCGTTCGGTGTTTTCATATTTACCATAAGTTCTTTGTCTATCAAGTTACGAATATATTCTAAGAAATCAGATTAAAGAAAAATTCACCTTCTTCCAGAACATTTCTATTAAATAAAAGGTTTCTTGGGCGTTAGAATGTTTTTGTAATAATCGGATGAGTTAATTACACCTCCTCATTATAGGAATAAATACTCTTTCATGCAATAAGAAAATACACTTCTTTCAGGGTAGCTTCAGTGGAGAAAATTGGGAGGTTTTCCACGGTTTTCTTGACGGTACTAACAATGACTGGACTACTTTATGTTCGCCAGGCTTACACAGATACGTTTTGCTTAGATAACTTTCAGGAAATATTTTGGAGAACGAGGGGCAGATTAACACTGTCAATAATAATTATTAAAATGGCAATTTAAAAAAGCCAATTATTATTAAAGTGCTAAAATTCAAGTTGAAGCTCATTAGCAAGTAATTAGGAGAAACAGAAAATTGACAGAAAGTTTTGAGTAAAGCAAGGACGCAGCACAGGAACCGATGAATGTTGACTGAAAAAGACCACCTCTTCATTAATTTACCAAATATTGATTTGGAGAAGACTCGCGTACGGGAGGGTAACAACACAAGTCCCTCATTAGCGGTAGCAATGAGTCGATTGAATGAGCGGGAGCCGGTGTGCATGTCAAGCTGTGTTTCGCGTTAAGCATAATTAACTTCATCCCACACTCTAATTCCTGTCCGGTGACCTAATGGCCCGATCGGTGACGGCCATTGGCTGAGCAGGTGTCGGGGGCGACGCTAGACGATCCTCTGTGACGTGGAACTTCCTGATCGATACACCCTGCTGGATCCCGAATGTCGAACTGTCAATGAGGACACGGAATTCCGTTTCTCCATACAATTCAAGCCAGGTAACTGGACTCTGGTGCTGATGAGCGGACTCGACACAACCATGCAACGACACTAAATCGGGTTTAGTGAAATCTAAAATTTCATTTCTATGAAATTGTATACAAATTGTTGATAATAGTGAAAAGAGATATAGTAAGAATTTCCTACTACCTACATGAAAATAAGGAATTGCGATTTCGCCGAGCTTAAGGGATGCTCCTGCCCCTATTATTGTACGAGCAGATACATATCCATGCAGCAGAGCCCCCACACATAAAAAGCAGGCAATCTGGAAATCCCAGAATGGATATGGCATGTAATTTGAGTCCAACGGACCGCATTGTAGCTTGATTGAAACCATAATTTACCTTTCCCGGCGGGATCATGGCCAGCCAGAGCAGTTTTAATTTGTCTTTCTTAATCCATACAGTCCTGGCCGGCGCGATTACGGCCGGGATTACATATTGGGCAATCAATTGGTCTGTTAATCAACAGTCTCTTCTTTATCCTGCGGCGTGGAGCCGCTCACTCCATCACGAATTCCGCGCCCATCGCGAAAGCCTCCTCTGCCCTTATCGACGTAATCCTTGGCAGGAGGAAAGATTTCAATTATTTAAGACTGGGGAATTATCTAGACTTTCGCAGTTATTTTACAGTGTAAACTTTGTCGAATGACTGGATGGCATGGCATGGCAGTCTGTTTGTTATTTAAGAGCAAGGAAATCATTGTTTAGAACTTCGATCGTCACTTAACTTTGGTGAATTTAATATACTTTGGCGATTTAGAGGAGAAAAAGCTGAAACGTGGGGAAGGCACTTCAATTATTATTACTGACTTATTTGCTTACTTGTAATATTGTCTAAGATAGAGACGGAGAATTACAATTCGTGGACGTATTATTAAGACAAGAACTAGATTTACGTTAATCACGATGTAGTTATGATTCTTGTTATGGTCCTTATTAAGACCAAGTAATCATGAACTACCTTTAATTGAGCAAAATAAGAGATTCAACTATAACCTTATGGCGATCCTGACCAAATAAAGAAACCACAATAACTAAGATTGTTACAAGTTTATTACAATAAAATGGATCAATCAATAGTAAGTAAGTAAGTCGTTAAATTTTTACACAGTAGAAAACAGTAATTTGTAAAATGTAATTATAATTAAATAAGTATAATATTTTTTTTCAATCCAATCTCAATTATCCGAACAACATGAATGACCTAAAAAGAGTTCCAGAAGTTTATAAATTATAAAGAGACAAAACTAAATCAATAATAGTTAGTTTGTTTCTAAAGTGGCATTAAATATTCACCTCAATATCACTTAAGTCTCCAATTAGACAGACGGTACATAGGTACAATACTTATTATAATTACTAGTCCGAATCAGACCAGTCATCAATCTCATTAGGGATTCCATCAATTATTAAAACACGATTGCTGTGATTTATCGACATTATTCTCTTTCAACTGTTCCCAATATTCATCAATAATAATTTGACACACTTTTTCGCCGCATGCAGTCGAGACTTACCGAAAACGAGCATGCTCTTGGTCTTCATGTCCTCACTCTGTATGGTCGAGACGAAGCAAGTGTAATCGCCAGACAAGTCGGGCCCAGCTTTCAGGATGTGAAGCGCTCTGTGGATACTGTTTGCATCTTTGCTCGCGGCGTACTCCAGATTGAGGCGATCTTTCAGGATGCCCAGTCCTTTGGGACTCGAATTGGACGCTGGAAAGTAAATAAGACGTAATATAGTTTAAGAGTATGAAAAAATTAGCCTAGGTATAGTGCAAAATTAATTATATCGTGGTGGAGCAAAATTGCACCATCGCTATGGAAGAAATTCCGCAGATTCTTCCGCGTTGAAACGCAAGCAGGTTGTCAAGATGACCAAATTAGAAAAGATTGGAATGAGTGAAATAACAATGCTTTCGGCAGGAGTTTAGCCTTAACAGACCAGATTCTCCAAAGAAGTAAGCAGTCCGCGCGCAGAGTCAATGTGCGCTTGATGCTGTCATAATTCATCATGAAACTTGATGGTGGTGGCAACACAATGGAGAGCGAGAGAAAGGGAAAGAGAGATACTTTCTAGAACAACTAAAAAATAGAGATGGGGATGTTTTTAGTCGGTATGGTTCTCCTAGAGTTCGATCTTGTGCTTGGCCATGTTTCGGAACATCGTCTTGGTCTTGATAATGTTCGTTTTTCTTAATTTTCCTGAAATCTTCTGCAAAACTGCAGCCATGACTATAAGACCAAGGCCGATTCTGCTCAAGATTATGACGTAGTACATACATATCAGATGCGGCTCGTGAATTGCAAAATTACTGAAATGTAGATTTTACACAGACTACAGTCTATGTAAGTCATGAAGAAGAATAGAAGTAGTAGATGAGACAGCAAAAATAGGCTCGGAGAGACAACAACCAGCCAAGAAGAAAAAACTACCTCAGACAAAGGCACGCCGGCGGAGTAAGTCTCAATATGACATAAGTCCCGCCAGCATGTAGAGCCCAGAAGAGGTTTTACGGCGTATGAGTCCGCCACCAACGTGGTGGGATAGAACCATGCCAGGTGTCATGGACAAAAAAATATGGATAAAGTCCGGTCAAGTGGAAAAGTTGATTTTTGCAAAGTCCGGTTAGCTCGGATTTTCTTTTTGCTAAGTCTAGTTCGGCAAGGTCCGGTCATTTTGACAAAGTTCGTTCAAATATTGTTTCAAAGTCCGGTTCTTTTTAAAGTTAAAAAGTCGAGCTGTTACGAACCGGACCTTGAGAAAATTTAAGTTTCAAGCTGAGCGGGCTTTGTCTAACCGGAAATTGCAAAAAAAATCAAACTGACCGGACTTATTTGCAAGGGTCGAATTTTCGAGCTAACCGAACTTTGTTCAACCGGACCTTGCGAAAAAATAAGTCCCTTCGTATAAAAAGCCGCTACTGTTATAAAAAAAGAAGCGATTGCAACTGAACACGATTGAAGGTATCTCTGAACCGAGACAGTCCGCATTTTGACATCGCGTGTAGAAGCGACAATCTTATGATGAACGAATTCATGGGTAACAGTTTGTTAATCATTTGGAAGCGCGAGATCGAAGTCAAGTCTTCATCATCAATGTCGATCGCAGCTCGGCGGCCGTTGTCAGAAAACAATTTAGAGCCTGCTTAAATTTGAAGTGAACTTCATGAACTTCAATTCTTTTTGAGTGCAGTTCCCAGGAACAGGTTCGATTCCCAAAGGCCAAAATAAAATGGAGATCTATAAAGATGCTTGAATCGAGGTAGTTCAGAACAGAATATTAGCGTTACTCAAGTAAAGTCTATATGACCAAATACCGAGCAAAGTTTTTCTGCCGTTACTCCAGAAACTACTCCAGAAAACAGCAGATGGCGCCCAACGTAAAACTCAATTTTCTCCACCGGATTTAATAGTGTTACAAAAAAACATTGTTCAAAGACTTATTTTAGAAGATCTAATATCAAAAGGTGGGGGGTAAGGTAACAATAATTATCCTTGCAACTCCGTCAATGCAATTATAATTACTGAATGATAGGATTTATGGCATTTACTGACGTGATATATTCGTACAGCTGGCGATCCTAGTGCCGTCATAGTTCCCGGACTCTCTAATGACGACGCTTAATGGTCTTTCCATGATACCATCAAAGACTCGTTACGTAGGTAATTATGCGCAAGCAACTTCGGGCGAGTGCATGTCGTTAATATGAATCGACACGGTGATATGTTATCGCGTCATAGCTAAAAGGGACAAATAGTTAGTCGAATTAATCTTACCGGGGATCCATTGGTAGACGAGAGTCCTGTTTTTGTTGAAGAACCACTTCACCACAAGCTCCTCGTCGTAATCTTCTAAACTAAAGTCACAGTCTAAGACAACGTTAGCTCCATGTCTGATTACATCGGGGACACTCAGATTGTTTATTCTCACGCCTAGCCCAAAATGGAAAGTCACTGAAAAAGAATTACGTCAATTAGTAGAATAAATAAAATATAAATTGACAAAAATTAGAAAAATTGAAGTGAATCCGAATCCGTGCATAATTCACCTGACGGTTAAATCTCCTCGGGGGATGGTGGAATTCATAATCGTGCGGCTTGCTGCTGGGAACGTGCATAACGTTGGAGGTGGTGGAGGTGGAGGACGAAGAGGAGAAGAGGCGGCGGCGGCGGCGGCGTATAGCGCATTACTGGCCGTCATATTTCACATTTAGGGTCTAAAAGGATTAACTTTACGTTGTTAATGTACTTTCCTGCTGGAAATTTATAATTGAAACGCTGTAAACTAATTTAAATGAACCGCACGAGTATTTCTTTCCGGCAAGTCGTATACGGGATTCAACCGCACACATGTGGACATGATGCGAAGAAATTTAATTTAGACCTTCCCAGATCCATTTCGGTGTTTATTTTATGTGTCAGCTGAATTATAAAACAAGAGTTGTTGCAGGGCCGGTCTCGCCCGCGTGGCTTTCCGCCGCCAGTGTTTGCATCTAGGACCGGAGAGCTAATAAAGTGGAGGAAGAGAAGGAGAGGCGGCAGACGGGGGAAGCTTGCAGGGGCTGGTATTGTTTACTAAATCATCTTTTCATTATTGGGGATAATTTCGATGTCGAAAATTTAATATTTGCCTCAACGCAAACGACTGAAAATTGCTGTTGAGAAGGTAAATTATTTGATAGGGAAATTGTTTCACTATTACGGATGATGAAGGGAAAATCTGGGACGGATATAAGCTGCTCGGCAGCAATTTAAAATACTCATTACATTGTTATAAGATAAATATTTTTTCTCTCTCATTTTTTTATTAGCGTTGCTATAAATACCATGGAATTGGCTTCGAATACTTTTCTGAGTCGGCAATAACAAGCAATTACCGCAACAAAATTTGAATCCGAGCAAAATGAACGAGCCATATTAATTAACCCAATTATACAATTATTCTTATTCGTTATTACTGTCTTGAATAAATCCACAGATCCATTTTAATGTTTTTTTTCATTTAGTATCGATTCAATTTTTTTAGAATTTATGCTAATTACTCACGTTCTGGCGAATCGTGGTAGTACGCAGTTCGCATCATATATATACGCCCCTTTAGAAATGTATGAGAAACTTGGTGTAGTCTGAAGGTGCAGGTTACTCTCTTTTTTTTTCTACTTATAAGCATCGCAGGGTTAATGTTGTTCGAATAGTTAGAGCTCAGTCAGTATCCCTATTGGCACATCAGTACTAAGCTCATTCAGGCAATATGGCATCCTATTTCTTCAGTTTCTGTTGTTCGATCAGACTAGCGTTCGGATCGTTGATTCAAGAGCATGGTCATCTTCTAATAACCTTCACCACTCGACCCACCGCGCGATGTTCTGTCATTAGGCGGCTCACTCAATCCTGGCCTTCGTGATGTTTCTTTTCTGGGATGTTGGCGTCGAGTGGCGCCCGTCTTCTGGTCGATCACCGTCTGGTCAATCGTCGTGCTTCTGATCTCGGCGGGATTGACGCTTTCTAACGGGATGGGGTGATACTCTCGGGGTTCAGCTCACCCCGGATTAACACGCATGATTAGTCGCGACTCAACACGTTGCAAAGATAAATTCCTCAGAGGTTCACCGTAATTTTTGACTGCTTAGCTCGATCGGAGATCGCGGATCAGGTCACCATCGACGAAGAGTGGCGGATACAGCACACTCAGCAGAAGACAGGCCTCGTACGGCTACTTTTGGAATTCAGCATATCCACCAAGGAGAGACCGTTTCTATCGATTCAGCTCACCTGATCAGAAGGAGTGGGCAGTAGCTCCAAAATCAACACTCGAAAAGGGGGAGCGAGTTGTTCCAGGGTCAAAATCCGGGGTATGACTGCGTTACAAGAAAAATACCCCTAATCGGATCTAAAAGACACCGTTTGTTCTTTCCGTCTCATCTTTGCATGTTTTTGTAATGTGATCTTAGAATCTCTTCATACCATGAACTCGGTTTTTATTCGAGTGACCGCAACAAAGAGAACGAAAGAAAAATTGTGGGACTTCACTGTATTATTGTTAGTTAGCTGTGATGAAATGTCAAATGTCATGAAACTTCCTAGAAGAGTAACAAGGAATCGTATCTTTCCCGGTGTGTGATATGATGATACCCGAGAGGAATTCATCAGAGCGTTCGTTGACATTTAATCAACTCTACACAAATATAGAAAATGCGACGCGTTTAGCCTCCCGAATGCCTACCTGAAGTTCCCTTTACATACAACAATAATATAGGTCAAAGCGAGAGAAGAGGAGACCGGCTGCTCTTGCCCCAATGTGACACATAATAAAGATGCCGCCAGTATTGTGTGCGTGTTTGGCGATGGTGAATGCGCCCGCTATGGTATATAATTTATTTCCCGGTCGAGACTCGTGAATCATTTAAACGTGTGTCGCAACTCTTCTTACAAACTGGAAGCAATTCTCGTTGCTGTGCTGATGGGGGAAAGTTTTTAATAAAACGGCGGACGGAAAAGAAATAGACGTGTTCGTGTGACGAAACTTGGCGTACATGAATAAGTAATACGCGGGGGAGGTCGTAACAGAGAACTGCTTGCTTGATGAAAATGCTTCAACGCGTTGCTCCGGAGACTGGTGGCAGATATTTCGGCAGGGACTTCGACTTCCCTGGTTGGCATCACGGCGTTGCGGAAAACTCCCCGCAAATGCATTCCTGATGCATTCACACTGGAATCAGAGACGAAATACTCGTCTTGACTTGACTTGCATTTTAAATAATGTCACTCGAAAATAAAACTCATTTCATTTTATCCTCTTACGGTATAGATTTGTATGATCGCATTGCACTTCGACGAGAGAGAATCAGTTGTGGTCAATACTTTTTCATGTAATATTAACAGCAACCAACCTCCAGAATCTGAGCAAAGATTGCAAGAAAAAAAAACAAGTGATAAAATTCGTTCTTGGAATTAATTTTATTTCTTAAAATCCCTCACAAAAGATGTATTAAAGGAACGTGCCTTCATGTTATTATTATATTGACAGAAATGACACTTTTATTAAGATATAGATATCTTCTGCTTCGCTTCTTCTAATGCGTCTACAGCTTTCTCGAATGGGATCTTCAGCTGACGTTTATAATTATTATTATTACCGATGACATTATCCTCGATATATCCCGTCTCTTCCGTTCTCATGTTGATGATGGCCAATCTAAGTGCTTCGGTTGTGTCGGTTATTTCTTTCTGGAGCGCTTGAATTACTTCGACAATTTTATCCATTTTTCTTGTATTTATGTCACTAACAGAATTTTACATGTCTCAATAAGAAAAATTGTGGAATGCTTTGACAGTTAGAAACTGAGATGACAGTAGTAGTAGTTGTATTAGTACAGCCGTTTTGGATTTTCAATAAAAAAATACCTGCTGCTATGTGCTGCAGTTGAAAAAAATTATTCTTAGGATATGTTTTTACGAAGTTAAAAGCGCCTTTTTTATGTTCTTAAAAACGCCGTAATGAGATCCTGTTGTGCTTCCATGAGCTGTAGAGAAAATTTATTGTGAATTAGCGATTTTTATGAACAAAAAAACGTCGGCATGCCAAGATCTTCGTTAAGAAAATGATGTCACTTACGAAAATCCAACTTCTAGAATGAAACGAAGAAAAATGGAAAACTTTTTTCGCCTAATAATTTGTTTCTTCAAAACGCGAGCTGTAACGTAATGTGCTCCTTTTGTGCTGTCATATGCAGTGAAGATAGTATGAGTTTTAAGAAAAAATTAAGCAACAGACACTTGTAAGGATTCACTTTTAAATTTTTTCCGTTTAAACAAAACGTTAGATTTTTTGTAAGTGACAAGATCATTTTACGAAGATATTGGCATGTCGACGGTTGTTCGTTCATAAAGATCGCGAATTCACAAAAAAATCTCCCTAAGGCACTCTGTAATATACCACCCCCAGGGTAAGCAGTTTTTCCTAAAAATAATCCTTCTCAGGAAAACTTAATGAGAAGTCCGGAAATAATTAAGAAAAACCAATTGCAAGTGAGATTTCTAGAATACTTTTTTACGCCGCTGCAGCAATGGATTGGACTTTCACCTACACGAGCGTTAAAGCTACGAGGGAATCTGTAGCACGCGCTGAAGGCTTAAAACTTAAAGGGAAGCACGAGCAATAATCAGTCGAGTTAAAGAGAGATGGATGGAACTACAATGGCAAGAAGACAGTTAGAAAAGGTTGCGTAGGTATAAAAAAAAGGCGATGCTGGGCTCCAAACACTTGACTCCGATTCTTCTTAACTCTTGGATGGACTGAGAATAGACTCTCCTCTCGTTTCCTTTTCAAACCAACGCTATTGGATTGAGAACTGACTCTCCTCTGGTTTTGCCTATCAATTATTAAGCCGAAGCCGATGGATTGAGAACATACTTTCCACTGGTTTTATTTACCTATCAATTGCAGCTTACTTTACGCCTAGCGTTAGCCAGTCTACGAGGACAAGCACTAGGTTCGAGCCACTGCTACTACCAACACCGCGCCGGCCCAACATTGCTGAAGACGTATCTCAAGGAAAGTCCAACAGGTTTTTATGAACAAATCGTATCATATCATTTACCTGAACCGACTAAAATCCCTTTAGTTAGAAATTATAATTATTAATTCCTTATATTTCAGAAGCGTAAGTATAAAAGTAAAAGTAAAACACGCATAATCTTGTTTCTTTACAACAAATGTATAAACCTGCAGCTGCATGAATGCGAGTGTGCCTTCCGTGTTTTTATTATTGTATAGGTCGCGTAAAATCGATGTTCACTTGAACAGAGTGGCCTGAGGAAGAAGGTCATTGAGATGCTACCTCCGTCTCTTGTAGGTTCTGGTAATTTCTCTTGTTAAAGCTTACCTGCGAATTGATCACTTACTCAAATTTGTAAATATGAAAAAACTAAAACCACAAACATGAAATTGAAGTAAAATTGATCAAACTGGCAACCCTGAAAGCCCCCCGATTGTAACCCAAATACCCAAACGGAAGTGAAACCACCAAAGGGTATTATTCATTATCATTCAGGAATTTTTACAACCCTTACAAATAATAAGGCAACAAAGATTATTGAAATGACTCAAGCAGGTCTTTTTAAACAGCTTAACTGATCAAATTGAAGTCAAATTAACTGATTAACTGATAAATTGATTAAAGATTTCATTTGTAAGGAATGAAATTGCAGTTTGAAATATAGATGAAATAGTAATACCATTTGATTCTATAATCTCAAAGGAAGAAAGGTTGATCACTTAGGTATTTCTTGACTTCTGAGCTTTTGCATACCCTAGCTGCATTTTCGAGACAATCATCAGGCCAAGGGGGTGTTTGTTACAGGACATGACGTTTCATTTTGACTGTCCAGTTTCCAAACACTCTGTATGCCGGGAATTAATTTGAGGGAAACTATTTTTTCTAGGCTATTCAGAACTCTTTTCGCCATTCTCGCACCATGGTGTAATTTCTACATTATACTTAAACATATCCAACTTCTTCTTTAGCGTTTATATAGGCCAGATATTTCCTTTAGCTCAAGCATTAGAAACGTGACCAGCGCCAGAAACACATTCAGGGCGATTGACGGGGTAGTTCTCGTTGCGCTGTTTATTGACAGATTTGTTTCACCATTTCGAGTATTATTTTCAGGAAAACTAGGAAACAGCTTTAAAGAATCGACGTTTATTGTGTTGTGTCAAGTCGAGAGTTATTTATTTGATTTGAAATAAAACTTTACAATAAATGTGAAAACTCATCAGATTCCCGCTGTCGGTCGTTAAAAATATATTTGTTTTCAATCTGACTGAATAATTTGAGAGCGCACGAATTGAACAAGTGTGTACACATTATAGGAAATCGGGCTGTTTTGTATTTTTCATTGTATGAATTATCAGCCATATATCCCTTATCGACAATTACCCTGACAGTTCTAGCAATCATTTATTGTCCTGACGTGTGCGGGCCCGTGTTTACAATACACTGTCTGTCGTAGCGAAAGCGCCGACGAATATTTGTCACAGATTTTCCCCCCGTGAAATAATCAATTACCGGCGCCTTTATACAGCCGGGAATAAAACAGTGCGAGTGCCAGTTTATCCGTAATTAAATGTTGAACGACATGCTAAACAAAATTCTACTAGAAAGCGATTAGATTAGGGTCTTTTTACTTTAATTACTGGGCTGGATGTTTCATTAATTAAACTGTAATCCTTAAATAAGGTTGAATAAGTCGGAGAACTCTCCGAAGTGTCAACCGTTCACTCTAAGCTGCTGGCTGCTATTGGAGTATATAAAATAAGTCATTAAATATATTTAAATAAGATTAAATACACAACTCCAAGTCCTAATTAGACTTTACATGAGAAATTGTCGTGATGGGAGGCAAGTTGATACGCTACTGACTTTCACTGATACGCTATCGTTACTGGCATTCTGTAATAAACTTAAACGGTCCTGAATTATTTCTTACACCGAAAACTATAAGGTAGAGTTCAAGCGTTTTATGTTCTCGTTTGAACTAAAACCATCTGAGTTTTTTTTTTCTTTTTTTTTTTTAATTTGAGTTATTTGAGAACAAATTGGTTGGAAAACTTATGCCACATATTGACAACCCCAATTATTTGGAATCACATAGTCAGAATTTGTACGTTTTAATGAAACAGTCCTATTTGGATATGACAAGGATAAAAAAAAGTCCAAGGTCACTCGAGCCGATAATTATACAGGGTGGTTCATGACTAATTGCGACGTAGTTAAATGCCAGGTAGGAGACACGGTGTTTTCTGTGTTTGGGCTTAAATTTTGAACGGCTATATTTTTGCAAAGGTTTGATGCAATCCAACAAAATTAACCTGAAACACTTTTCTATTGAGGCACTTCAAAATGAGCTATGGATAAATTGGAAATCCAGGACCGTACTTGAAAATAAATGTCTAGCATCCCCTTTTAGGGACACCTACATTTGATTTTTTTAGATTAATTAAATTTCTCAGTGTAAGTTCTTTTGAGTGGCTTTGTATAAATAAAGAGTACAATTACTTAATTACTGTTTCTATTGAAGAAATTAATTAATTCATTTTACAATAAACAAATTATAATTTAAATTCTGACATTCAACCCCGAGAGCTCAAAATACCGTTAGGTATAAGAAAACTAGCATCTAGAGTTGGGGCTCTTCACTGACGCTTTGGGTTGATTACTGGATCACTATTTATTAATTAATTGAAGGTTATTTATAAATTAACCGAAGTTCGACGACTGGGAAGTATTATTATTTGTTATTTATCAATTGGAGAATACTCGCTGGCGTTACGCGAAGTAGTTGCTGGATTAATTATTATTTTATTATAATAAGAAACACAACTTCCTGCAACTTTGATTTGTTGACCCGAGCTGATGAATGCAAAAGTAATACACTCGTAGATGGGACCCGACCTGACCTGCCTTACTTTTAGTGAAGGGCCATCTTCGTCCGAGCACTGCTAGTACTCTACCCCTCTAACAATAGTGGAAATTCGCATTTTCATGATTAAACAAACCAACTTCCTGGTGGTCCTTAGTTTCGCAACATTCCTTCTCCCAACACATCACCCTTAGTCTACATAATACAAATATTCCAACCATTGGCGTGCTTCAAATAGTTTTACCTTTTTTGACAGAAAAGCTCATTTTTCGATCGGCTTAGAACTCGCACCTGCCAAAAGTTAAATTTTTTATTTTTCCGCACGATTTGGTCCTAAAGTTCCTACAAATTCATTTGAAATCATTTCAAAAGCTGAAGTACTGCGAATTTACGGGATAACCTTTTGCCAGACTTTTAAATCTAGCAACCGGGGCCAGCGCCGTACTTGAAGAAAAATTAATTGTTCTCATTTTTTTTACAGAAAAACACATTTTCCGATCGTCTTTCGGAAAAATCGGAATCTGTTTCTGAAAACACAGAAATGTTATGAAATAAGCTCCTTAAATCAAACGACACACTTCGACGAGTTTCACAAAATAAGATTAAAACAGGTAAGAACTTGTACCTGCCTATATATACTTAATTTAAAATTTTTCTGCAAAATGTGTTTCTAAGTTGCCCCAAATTTATTTGAAATCATTTCAAAAGCTGAGGTACTGTGAATTTACGGGGTGGCCATATGCCAGAATTTTATATCTAGGAACCATCAGGGTCGTACGTGAAGAAAAATTAATCTCTTTTTTTGACAGAAAATTACATTTTCCGATCGGACTTTCGAAAAAAGCGTCATCGGATTCGGAAAGTACAGGAAAAATACTATTAAATGAGCTTTTAAGTCGCACAGCACACTTCGACCAGCTTCACAAAAATCGATTGTAAAATGCATTATCAAGTTCTTACTTTGATCTTATTTTGTGAAACTGATCAAAGTGTGCCGTTCGATTTAAGAAGCTTATTTAATAGCATTTTCTCTGTATTTTCCGAATACGATGCCGTTTTTTTCCGAAAGCCGATCGGAAAATTCGCTTTTCCGTCAAAAAAGAACAAACTATTTCATTTCGGGTACGGTCCTGGATTCTCAATTTATCAAGTCATCTTGAAGTGCCTCAGTAGAAGAAGCCTCTGTTTCTGGTAAATTTTATTGGACTTCATCAAACCGTTGCAAAGACATCGCCGTTTAAAATTTAACTCCAAACATATAAAACATCCTGTATCTTCGGACCTTTTGGATTGTCATAAGTTTAGACTTGCGTCGATGTCTCCTACCAGGCATTTAATTACGTCGCATTAATAATGAATCACTCCGTATTTATTTTATCATAATGGATCAGACCATACCGTTTAATATTTATTTATTGTCTTCAATTAATTTTGAGGAAGATTTTTATTTCGGAGAGTATGATGGGCACGTGTCCTATTTATTTAGGTCTCAATATTGGGGCCTCATTGAATTGAAACGTTTTTCTGTACTATAAAGTTAAGTGCTGCTCCGATCTGATAAATCAGATATTCGTAAAAAAAACAAAGTAATTGTACTTACGTTCTTTGAATTGGTGAAAATGTTACCCAATCTGCAATTGCGGAAGAAAACGAAATATCTTCGAACTGGAGGCTTGAATTTACGTGACTCTTTGTGTATAATAAGCAGAGGCTCATATTACAAAATGTCAACATCTGCACGAACCCCACGGAAACCTCCTAGATCTTTACGAGGGGGTCTCCAGCTTATTCATAAAACAGCCAGGGGCGTCACGTCCCGGCTCCTTGAAGAGCTTAGACGGTCATAATGCGATGAAGAATTTATTTATGTTTGGCCCTTTACGTTTCACGGGCATACATATTTATACAAGTCTGGAGACCCGTGGAGGCGGGTCGTGTGTGCCCCGTTTCAGCGGCGATTCTATCCTCCGTCGACCTCCTTTGTCCGCCAGGTCACGTCGACAATCTTGTAACACTTTGTAGCGGCCGGCGAAAAGATGGAAACTAATAATGCCTCTCTCTTCTATTTCTGGGACGACTTTTCCATCCCTTATGCCAGCTCAAGTGTCCAATATATACTGAATGGAGGAATTGAGATGTGAAAATTGCCGGCTCCTCGCCACGACGTTCTAAATCTTTATTATAACTGTTGTGTAACGTGCAGCCTCTCGGCTATATGGATAGATGCTCTACTCTCTACACTCTACAGATTGGAATTTTCTTATATATTTTCTCTTATTGGTAGACTACCGCCGTAATGTCTTGTAAAAGAATCGGGTGGCGAAGAAGCGTGCATCTCCCTCGGTCAATTCATTTAGAACCACTCTTATAGTGTTTATTATTTAGTGTTGTGTTCTGTTTAGTATTTATAATGAAGATAGCACGAGATAAAGAGAGAGAGAGGGAAGAGGGGGCAGCTTGTTATTATTAATATTAAATGAAAATATATTACAGGTTGATCCTATTATTCAAGTAAACCGCGCACCATTTGGCCAGCCTCAGGTTCTGAGAGTCATATTTCAAAAGGAAGGGTCAGACGAAACCGAATCCTTGTACGGAGGGCCGGTTAATAATAATTCAGATCGGCGCAGTGTGCCGCCCTTCATTTTGTCGCCAGGCAGGTTTTATATAATTGTCGGAGTTCTTTCAAAGGGATCCCCGGCTGGGGTGTGGGGGTGGCTCGGGGAAAGTCTCCTTGAAAAGTACAAACAAAAGACCGCCACAGAGACCGTAATTGGGTAAACTCTGGTTATTCTTCGGCCGGAAGGAGTCTGCGTCTGTTTGGGTTCCACAAACACGAAAGAAGGGAGGTTATTAATTAAAAATGCCAGAAACAGAGCAGCCACAACAACCGCGATGAAATTAATCGTGTGTATATTTTATCATCTCTTATAATTTTAAAACCGTTAACTGCCATCAGCCTTTTTCGCTTTAAATTACCGGATGGAAATACAACAGCGAGCACGACGACGGAGAATTATCCTCCCTTATTACAACCCGAGGCGTTTACCTACCGTCCTCCTTTATATTCATTCGATATTTCCACAATCAAAATAACTCCGATACTTCCTTAAGGAGTATAAAAGATTATATCCAGAGGCACAACAATTTCATTACTCCACGAAATATAGCTCTCTCTTTCTCTCTTTCTCTCTCTTACTCGAAATGGTTCGATTTAGTTGTTTTTTCCAAAAGTAGTTTATTTATTATGGTACTTAGATCGGCAGAGAATCGATGGCTGGAAAATGAATGGTCTCCCAGAGAGAGTGCAAAAAATTAAAATATATGGGAGCTGACGATTGGGCACTAACCTATGACCTGGAGAATTGAAACATGCTCGTGAAAAATAACCCCAATCTGTCGGAATTCAATTCCGTTCTCCAACTCTGGATGCAGCGTTTCGTTTCTATGCCGCGCGCTCTCTTTATTGTTATACAAGTCTTTTGTCATTACTCCTTCTCTTCTTATTTTTGTAAAGTTGATGATCTAGTTAACTCTTCCGAGTAGAAAAATAATACACAAAGACGACTAAAATGTTACGAAATTGCTTAGTGCGCTATTACAGATAACTCTAACAAGAGAGAAATTGGATATAATCCACTCGTAGCGCTGCTGCTATTGTCTTATAAATTGCGCATTCTGGACCGATTCTTCGGTTACTCAGTCTTGCAGTTGAGAAAATTACATAATAATCAAGTCCATACGTATGAATTATTCAAGAAAAATCAGATTGGGTAACAGAGAAAAATGAGTAATTTTCTCTTTGTTTTAGAATTAGCACGCGATGGTTTTTTGTACCTAAAATTAGTTTTATTAAAATAATCAATTAATTTATATCCTGGAGTAAATTATGTGAATCTTGGAGAGCTTGTAGAGAATAAAATTATGTTAACAGAGAATTCAGTAAAAACTCAGTTGGATATTTATTTTATTTTATTGTATTATTTATTTGATTCAATTATTATTATTGTTTCAATTATTTCTGCTGTATTGCAGGTCTTTTTCAATGTTTAATTAATTTTTATTGCAGTATAAATTCAATAACGAATTCTTCTCAAATTTACTCTTATGGCTCCATCACAGTCTCAGAGAGAGTACAGGGTGTTTGGTGACTGGACAGCCAGAATGAAACGTCACGTCTAAGATCGTATAGAATAACTTTTCAAAATCAAGCATTTAGGAAATATCTCCAAAAATGTAAAACTGAAAAGGCCGAAGGACATCAACATTTGTAACGGTTCTTTTGATACCGTTACATTAATTATTAAATAAATTAAGTTTATTCATTTTCCCTGTAGGTGGTACTAGATATTTCGAGAGCACACTGTAGGTACGTTGCCTTCATAGGTTGCGTTAACACTGAGCGAGGGCGACACTACCGCTCGTAGTTCCCGAGTCGCGCTTCTTTTCATTTCGTGGTACCTGCAGGGAGGGGTATAATGAATATAAGGTACAACACAGTAATGGATCGTTGATTCCTGTTAAGTATTCTAAAACAAACACCTTTTATTTTAATTGTTCCAAATCAATAAAATGTCTCGCAGATAAAAGCAACCCCTCACCCACTCGGCAGGTAAGTGTGGAGCATTCTCTGTAATATTGCTTTTTATCCTGCAATACCGCGATGAAGGTTGAGTGGCAAGTCAAGATAGCCAATCTAATTTCTTTCCATTAATTTCATTAATTATTTATTACTTTTAATATTATCGTTGTTGCTATTATTTTATATTGCTTTATATTTTATTATTGACGGTGAGTTCTCGAGAGTTTTGGAGGTTACTTTTTATTAACCTCAATTTCTATCATGTGAAGGGTTGAACTATTTAAGTTCAACACGTTCTAATTACTCTCGAGGATTCGCGCCGATCATTATTATGCTGAGTCTGAAATCTTCTGATCTGCTGTAGGGAGTTCGCCCCTTTTCATGGATGCCTTTCTCCAAACCAAGCACCATTAAGACCGATAACAGCTAGAGGATGACCGGCTAGCGCTAGCAACGGTACCAGCACCAGCACCAGGAAGATTCCCCGGCAGCGCCGTATCATACACCCACGGCATGATCAGCACTACCACCATGCAGCACTTTCACTATCCATGGCACATCCCCGGGAAGTCGTGTTGAACACTTTTGAGGCAGGCACCATCACCACCTGCTATACAAAGATAAGTGGTTCAGGTCTTCACTGGTATACCTAGCCTGGTTGCTGTTTTCATTTTTCAATTCATTGCTTTTTAATTTCACCTCCAGGGCTCTAGTGCCTCATTAGGTCATAATTTTTGCAGTTTGTAATTTTTCATCATTTAATAAAGCAATTTTTCTTCCTATTATTAATATCGCCCCCACACGTCATCGTGTGGGTTTCAATATAATCTTTTTGTGCTTTGCCATTTTATTCTTCTCATTTAATGCCTATTTAATTATTGTAATCATTTCATAATTTCTGTGAATTTGATATTTCATTATTTGATATATTTTACTGTTAACTATGTACCTACCTGTGATACCATCATTTATAATTCACCGATAATTGCAATTTCTCCCTTTTGTGATATTTAATTGTTATTTTTTGTGATATTTAAATTTATTAATTATTATCTATTTTACTGTTCATTTACATTTATTACTTTACTTTAATAAAAACTGTTAAAATTTGCTTGTGAATTTTCTTCTGCCTGTGACGTTGTTCATTTGTGTGCATTGCCATAACAACAGTGAATTTTTCATTTTGAGCTAGCTGGCTGCTAAATAGCATTCCTAACCTCCCCGAAAATTGCTCGGGGTGGAAAGGAAGGTTATACATTGCAGGCATCTCTTAAATAAACTGGAGAGACAATGGCCACTTCCAAACCTCAAATGGAAACCTGGTAGTACGCTCCAGCAACTCAAAATTAATCAGATAAAGGTGTTGTCATAAATCTTGGTAAAACCATCAAAGGCACCTATGAAACTATCAATGATAGGATTATCACTGTCAAACTAAAAACATCTCCAACTAACATCAATCTTATCTAGGCACACATTCCCTCAGCGCTTGCCTTACAAAATACCACTGAGGCGTTCTATGGAAAACTAAGCAATACGATTACCAGGGGAGATAGCAACTATAGAGAGACAGTTGGCCGATATGGCTTGGGAACGAGGAACGAGCGGAGCTGAACGCTTATGACATTCTGCGCAGAGCTGGACGCTTATCTCGTTCTGCGCAGAGTACAGCCTTTTCATTGCAAACACCATTTTTGAACACCATCCACGACGACTGTATACGTGACTGTCCCCAGACTGTAGAACCCCTAACCAGATCGACTACGTTTTTGTGAGACCTATAATAGGTGGCTGACATCAATAAGGGACGTAAAAACGTATCATGGCTTAGACTGCAGAATCGATCACAATTCACTGGTGACCGAAATATACCTTATACTACGAAGACCACAAAAGACCCAAAAGAGCCTAAGCAGGTGGGACCTAAAAACCAATTCCTAATACATCATTATCGCAAAAGAAGGGCTGACTAAATTATCGCAGAAGTAATACACCGCTTTTTGAAGGTAGTAAGAACCATGACGGTCATGGAGATGCTACTCGCCACAGAGGAGATCGCTATTAAAATCCTACACTAGATATGCAAGAAAATCTTAGAGCCAGTGATTTGGCCGATGGTCAGAAGAAATTTACATTTATCCACAAAAAAGAAGCACGAAATTAGTGTGAAAACTATAGAACGATCGCAGTGATCTCACACGTTAGCAAAATAATGTTATCCGATTTGCAGGAGCGATTGAAGCCATATCTCCTTCCAGAAATTGGATGCGAACAAGCAGCTTTCATGCCTGGGCGTGGCACAAGGGAATAGCTCATGAATATAAGAAAGTTAATAGAGAAATGCTACACGAATGAAATGTCCCGGCGCTTTTCTGCTTCCTCGACTGCACGAAGGCTTTCGACACTGTCAGATGGAACAACCTCCGGCAAATACTACACGAAATGGCAGTTCCAAAACATCTCGTATGGCTGATTAAAAGCCTGTATACACAGAACACCGCATACGACAGGGTCGACGAACAGATGTCTGCAGTTTTTGGTCCGCAAGAGAGTGAGGCAAGGATGAGTTGTCTCCCCAATACTCTTTAACATCTACTGGGAATGGATCAGAGAGGCAACGGAGAGTTGAAGCGGAGGCGTATCCATAGCCGGAAAGTAAATATTATTCAACTTACGAGATGCAGACGACACCACGATTCTAACATCAACTGAAGAAGGATTGGTAGACATAATATACCGGATAAAGACGACACCAGGCAAGGCTGTAGACAAGGCAAAGTAGACAAGGCAGGCCTCTTGCTACCAAACCTAAACCTGATTTGGGATATTCAGATCACAACAGAGATTATCTACATCGGTGCTTCAGGTTCAAACAACGGAAACTGCAAGAGGGGAAGTAAGGAGACGAATGGGAAAGGCAAAATTATCGCTCGCCAAACTTGGTATAATCCGGAAGGATCACCAGATATCGAAACTCACAAGGTTAAGGCAGGGGACGAAGAGCCAGGTCGCCGAACAGGTTTACAACCAGGTTTCGAGATAATAACTTTTTTCAAAGTCTCGTTTAGAAAATATTTTCAAACATGTAAAATTTTACGGGACGTTCAATTTTAGCGACCAGATACTAAAAGAAAAATGTTTATACTTTTTCAGAGCATCCTTAGTTTCACATTTTTGGAAATATTTCCTAAGCGAGACCTGATTTTGAAAAAAGTTATTTTCTATTTTCTGTGTAAAATACAATTTTATGCATGACGTTCGATTTTAGCTGACCACATACAAAACAGCCCAGCATAGCACCTAAAACTATTTGGTCTAGAAAGACGATAAGTTGACAAGATAAAAAATTTAAAAAGAAATTACAACTATACCGGGTGGTCCATCACTTATGTCCACCCCCGAAATAGAGGTTAATTTTAAAGATAAAAAATTGAAACTTTGAGGATTTGTGTAATTAATATATGACCACAAAATGGCATAATCAGATTAATTTTTTTTTTAGTTGAGCCATCAGCGATAAAAAACTGTAATTTGGTGTTAATGTGACCAAAATAAATTCGATTTTTCTTCAATACACCGTTAGAAATCGATTAATAAACTCAAAATCGATGAAAATAAATATCAAAAACCTAATTACAAGTCTTTAATTAAATAAAATACTTGAAATATGGAAATGACAGGTAAAATGATTAATATATGGTAGAGCAATAAAACTGACAAATCTAACGAGGGTAGGTACCTACCATAAATAATCTTCAAAGCAGTCAGAAGAATGTGAAAATTGAACTCGAATGGGGCTTCTTTTATGAATGTTTACTTAGGATGTGTTTACTTAACATTTGTGCTATACCAGCCCTTCAAAATCCTGATAGTTTTATTGCTTCCATAAATCAATCATTCTAGCTGTCATTTCCATATTTTGACTATTTTATTTAATTAAAGGCTTGTAATTAGTTTTTTGATATTTCTTTTAAGCAATTTTGATTTTCTTAATCGATTTCTATCGATGTATTAAAGAAAAATCGAATTTATTTTGGTCAGATTAACACCAAATTACAGTTTTTATTCGCTGATGGCTCAACTAAAAAAAAAAATAATGAATCTGATTATGCCATTATGTGGTCATATATTAATTACACAAATCCTCAAAGTTTCAATTTTTTATCTTTAAAATTAACCTCTATTTCGGGGGTGGACATAAGTGATGAACCACCCGGTATAAGCATGTTGGTTACGATTCTGTGGTGCAAGGAAATATTACGATTTTTTATTTTGACAATTTTTGTCAAAATATTCAGTTTTAATTCAAACTAGTTTCAAAAATTATTTGTAGGAAAGGTATTGCAAAAATGGAGAATAAAATCAAAAAAGGAAAAACCAAGAAGTCAAAGAAGGATAGTATTTCTTCTGGAGGTACAAGCAAATCAAGCAAGAATTCAGCTAACGAAGAGCAGAACCAGAAGAAATGTATCAAAGATATCGATGGTACCATAAGTGCTGAGACCCTCGAAAGCTGCAAAGACGCCCAGAAAACGTGTGGTTGTGAGAATGCCCAAATGAATAAATAATTATGAAAAAAAGTCATCCTCTATTTCTATTTCCTCTATTAATAATTATGAACCTATAATAGTCACACGGAACATTCACAGATCAATAATAATAATGATTATTCATACTGCTGCAGCAGTAAAGATTGTATCGAGTAGATTGGTGCCATTAAGATCAAAAACTCGATCCACCACTGCAGCTGAATGCATGCATTTACCTAAAGGTAATATATGTATAAGAGCTTTCTCTTCATGATTGCGCAATTAATAAAGAGAGTGGGGCTGAAATGGAAGTTCGACGGGGTAGCTCGCTGGCATAATAAAACTGATAGTATACCTTTTCATGGCGGTTCTTTACGGTCGCAGGCAGGGCCCACCCGCCCTTATCGCGACTCGTGACAGGCAACCTTGGCATTGCTCGAGGCGAAAGGGTGTCCCGGTCAAGGACTGCAAGTCAGCCCTCGTCAGCGAAAAATCCTGGAATCTGTGCCAACTTTCTTTATCGCTCTCTCTCTCTTTCTCTCTCTGGATTTATTGTTATCATTATTATTATTATTATTATTTCAGCAACACGCCAATTCAATTGGCCCGATCGATCGATACACGACAAGAATTAATCCCTTTGTGTCGGAACTGCATGGGGAAATATTCCAATATAAATACATCATACACTCAAGAGAGTTTTATTTGATGTTTTTAGGAGAGATTTTTCGATGGCAAAGGAATGCTAATGCTAAAGTAACGTGTTTCGCAGTTCGATAACGCCAACTTTATTCCTTTGTTTGGCCCTTTTATTTCGCGAGATTTATTCCTGCGTTTTCTCTTGATGTTGGGCTTTCTGGTGGAAAATTCTAAAGCGAGGCAGGCGTTAAGACGATCACTTCCTCCTGATCTTAAACTTGTTATTACAGGCTCCGCTGTCACCGTGCTCAGATGCTAAATTGAACTGAACAAAATAATATCGCTGCCGTTTCAAAAATGAAGCTTTTTTATTGAATAATAATTCACTTTCTTGTAGCAGGTATACAACTCGTGTAAGGCGCGTACTTTCAAGCTGAGCGAGAAAGCCTTTGAAGGTAAAAGACAATGGCATACTCTTTTATATGAAAGAAGATTCTGAAACACCTTCATATTAGTATATTGGAGGTGGCGACTTTTTGAATTAAGTGAGTGAAGTGCCTTAAGGTCGTTTATTTTTGCAAGATCCGGTCAGATCTTTTTTTGGCAAGATCCAATTTGACCAGGTTCAGTTAGCTCGAAAATACAATTTTTGCAAAGTCCGGTCAGCTCAAATTTGTTTTTTGTTAGGTCCATTTTGATAAGGCTTGAAAAAAGCGTCAAATTTCAAGCTGACTAGACCATGGAAGAAAATTTGGACTAGAACCGGGCATTGCAAAAAGCTTCGGGCTGACTGGACCTTGTAAAAAAAATTCACACTAACCGTGCCTTGTAAAAATTAAAAAAAAATACGTTTTCTAGGTGTCCAGATCATGTTAAGCCGGAGATTGCAAAAGTCGCATTTTTGAGCTGATAGGACGACCTTGTCAAAAACGAATTTTCGAGCTGATCGGATTTTCCCTAACCGGTTCTTGCAGAAAAAAATTCAAGCTGACCGGACCTTGTCAAACTTCTGAAATGGCAAAAATCGGACTTTTGAGCTGACCTAACTTTGTCTAACCGGACTTTATCCTTTGTTGAATCTACAATTACATATTCATAAATTTTACAAAGCACGATCCGCCGCTGATTTGGAGGGAAGAATATATTTCTCCAGATTAAAAGGTTAGCAGAGGCTATACGTGAATGATAAAAAGATGCCAATGGCTGAGAATAACTAATTAAAATCTTCGGGTTTTTTGCCACATTTTCATCAACCTTATAGCCTCTACCCTTCGAGGAACTAATGTTAAGGTATCGTCGTGATCTCTGCTGATAGTGGTGGTTATCTGTAATCGAATTCGATCAAATTTTCAAGTCAATAACTTCTTGTAGACGTTCGATTTATTTTGAGCGCTTATAATAAATAGGTACCTAATTTATGGACGGAAGATTTGTTCGAGATCGGTTACTAATAACTTAATTCCTGCCAGTACAAAGAATTAATCCTTCGATTAATTATAGTAAAAGCAAAATTTTCTTCACGTGGTAAAGACGAAAATCTAAAGCGTGTATGAAATAAATAAAATCATTCTCATGTCGGGATAGACACAAACCGATATTGATTCTTTTTATATCCCGTCCTAAATCTCAGGTCGATTTGACACAATAGAGGCCCCCACGACACGTCACAGACCATACGCCTCGTGAATCTCGACTTGAGATCCGAGGCTCGAGAGACACGAGACACGACAATCGATAAGCTAACGGTGGGATCGAGGTACCGGCAAGCAGCAGTCAGTGGAGTCCGTCTCCGTCGTCCCCTAGTCCGGCCCTATTCCTCCGGGCATCGGTAATGCGGGGCCAGGAAACTCTCCCGGGCATTCCGGCCCTGATTTATTATCCGCCGTCCATTTCCCGGATCACTCAGCCTTATTTACTTTGTATGTATAGGTACGTACGTACGCGCCGGGAAAACCCCACCGCCATATTTCTTAGAGGTGCATGGTGTTGTTCTTCGCTTAAATAATGACCTTAATAAAGTAATTAATTGTGTTACTCGAGACCCTGTTTTCAACGGTGTGATGAACTGCGGTTAACTCGTGCTCGGGATGCTGTTATTCGAGGGTCGTTCAGATTAACTCTCTCCCGGCCGCTGTTGGCTGTTGTTGTTCCTCCTCCTCTCCGGAGGTGAGATTTTCAAAGTGATACTATAATACGAGTAGGTACCTTATACCACCTAACCTACTAATACTCTGGTGAAATTATTCTAATGCGCGCCAGCTAGAAAGACTAACTAACTAACTAATTAACTTAGCTAAGTATAACTAACATTCAAAGACGCTCAAGTTAATTTTACTTCCTCTTTGATATTATTATTATTATTATAAGAGAGTATTATTGCTGCACGTTTCCGACCACCTTGATGTTTACTTAGACTTAGATGTGTACTTAGTTGATAGTCGTCTGTTGTAGACGCCAATCTCGGGCATCTGTCTGGTGGCATCACGTGGCATAGCCGGATCCAGTCTCACAATTAGCATCAATGACGGGCCTCGGAGCAGAATAGACCCAATCAGGGATGCCTGGAGACCTCTAATTGAGCCGGGAGGGTTCTCAGGTGGCTAGACGCCCTAAACTGCACGGATTTACATAGCCAATTATGCAAATAGTCGCGCTAATAAGCGCGGCTCGATTCTCATTCTGAGCTTGTAGCGTTCAGTTCTCTTGGTCGCCGCTCGACCACCCTTTGTCTCGATGGGGCTGATTAGGGCACGGATGGTGGGCTCATTCGATGCTCGCCGCCCTCCTCCCCTATATCCGGTATACGTATAGAATCTGAAGCAGGAAGAGGAAGCGCGTCGTCTCATCTCCTCATCTCCTCCTCTCGCCAGGTACACACCACTTTGATGCCTGCCTGCTTTATATGCAGGGACGGGCCGAACACTATCTCCTAGAGCGAGCAGGTATCCTCCTTGTCTTCCAGCCTCTGGCAAGATATGCCGCCGCTGCGTTAAGATTAGTGCACGCGTGTAAATGTCGGTAAACATTTACACTTCCCCCGGATCACGTCAGATGCATTGCAAAATAGGCTTTGCGGTGATTGTGATGGTTTCTTCATGCACGCACGAACCAGGAGGGGTTGAAAGTTCTGCTACGTCGTTCTAAAATATTTTTAGATTTCTGACACTCCCGGTTATATGTATATCGGAAATGGCTGCCATTTTTTTTATGAAATAACCTAATTATTGGATTTTTTGAATTGTCTAAAACAATCCATTGAGACTTGTTTTATATTAAATTTTTATACAGGGTGATGAAAATCTGAGGTCCTGGCATGCCACTAAAAATTCAACTCGATTTTTTTTTGTACGCTAGGTATGAAGCTAGAAACATGCAAGCCTGTTCTGCTATTAGGTTAGATATAGAGCCGTTATCGTTGTACAATGCGTTGAACAAGTGAAAATCGCAAAGTCAAGGCAGGATAGAATGAAAACGGTTCAAAATTGAGGAAAACGACTCACATGTTTCTATTTTAACGTTTCACGTACTTTCCCATGGTGCGGATGCAGTGTTTTTATGCAAGGGGATTAAAAATCTGAGGTTGCTAGCATCCCCATCTAAGGGCGTGTTGCCATATACAATAGAGCTGTTTTCATTGTACAATGCTTTGAAGTTGTAAAATTGCGATTTTCGCTTCTTTATAATAACTCAAATTATTCATTTTGAATTGTAATGGTGGAAACAAGCCCCTTTTCCTGAAAAAAATGTAGTTTGAAGAAAAGAAAAAACCTGCACTGCCTGCTTTGAAGAAGTTGGTTTTCCGAACTTCTGACTTATATTTTTTTTTCAATTTAACGTCTTTATATCGCTTCGTTACTTTTCTGATTCGTCTAAATTATTTCGAAAAAAAAATCATATTTCTAATAAAAAATTTAAGGAAAAATTGCAATTATTTAAATTTTAACCGAAAGGTATATGTTTACTTGTTATTGATTAATCCGCCCCATTTGCAGTTATTGTTCGTATTATCAAAAATAAGGTGCTCCCTTGCCATATTTCAGCCACATCAGTGCAATTTTCAGTTACTATGAGTGGCTCTTCCTCAGTCAAGTAAAGTTAGCCACACTTTGTGCCAGGGAGCAAAATATGTTTTCACTTATTTACGGTTGAAATTGCAAATATTTGATTTGTGTTTATTGTAAAAAATCGTAATAATTATCTTGAAACGTCATGGCCAGCCGCTCTTTGCATTTTTAGAGAAAAAAAATTATCAAAAATTATTGTTATGATTTTGATGTTTAAAAATTTATTAATGAGACCAAGAGCAAGGCAGTATCATATTGCAATTACCTTGGAGAAATGTGCCAGTCGCTTGAATTCGCTGCTTAGCTGCTACTGCATTCTATGATGGCTAATCACTCTAATTACCGGTTAATGAGATAAGAGTCGAGAGATTCAGTTTGAGCTGAGTAATATTCATGAAGTGCCGTAATGGACACCGACTTGAATGAGCGAGATTTCACTACCGATCTTGACTTCTTCGTGAAAACGGGGGCGAGGGTGGTAGGACAAGAAAGGGTAAATTCACCTGCTGTCCTTGCGTATATAGTTTTACATTTTACGCAAATATTATGCTTGTTGTATGCAACCAACTTTTCTTGTACGAGTTTGGAACAAACCGACCCGAACTCTGACCCGGCAGATTTTCGTCATCATAATAATTACAATTTTTCTTAAATTTTCAATAAGACGTAGCTGATCTAAACGTGGCTTAGACCCGTTTAAATGCACTGGGCGTCGGCACTGATTGTCAGCGCCGATGTCCATTAATTCTTTCAGACGTACTCCGTATGATCGGCACATAGAGTTTCATACGTGGGGCATCAGTCAAGCCCGAGCTGACAGCGTAATGTAAGCGCAGTAGTAAAAGCCATTGCAGCAGTGGCGTGCTTACACGTGGCATTGATGCTGAACTGTCAGTCCTTCATTAGTACTCGTACTTATACAGTGTTGTGAATTTCATTGAATGTTACATTTATATCCATTGTTGTTCTAACTTCTGAGTTTGAAATAGTTGTTAATATTAATAATAATAATTATTATTGTCAATGGCAGCTATAATTGTAATCTTGGATTGATGCTGCTGCATGCCCTCTCCTGCCATGATCATGAACCATCGGCACGGATCGTGAGCGCTGACAACCAAAATATGATTGAATTATTATTTTTAGGTAGATAATTCTCGTAAGCTGCCTTCAACCCAATGAGGAACTTTGTGTATGAGAAGAGAAAAGCAGTCTTCCCGCGGAGTTAATAGTGATTAAAAATCCGATCTCTCTGCGATATTTCTGGAGAGATATTTATTTGAATAGACTTCGCGGTAAATAAAAGAGTGAGTCGTTCGTATCTTGCTGCAGTAAGAAAATCCAATCTCGTTTCTTATCGATTTTTCTTTGCCAGCAGATACCTACCAAATTGATATTAAGGTCAGTGTGTAATAAAGAGCATGTGTTCGTCTCTTCTTCAGCACGTCCGGCGGTAATTTCCGTCAAGGTAGTCTTGAAAGGGGATGATCTAGGACGGTCATCAGCTGCCGCCCAACCCGCAATCCTGATCACGTGGTCAACAGGCGGCGCCGCAACCTTTCGCAGTCCTCAGTCCTCCCCGAGCAGTCTCCTTTCACAATACTTCTCAGAGCAAGTTTTTTCTGGAGGGAGAGAGAGCTTAATAACAATAAAATCTGGCGAGCGCTGATTAATTTGACTGTGCATAGAGGAGTGTTTCGTAGGTAAATAAAACTTTCACGAATAACCTGAAAGGGTTCCATAATAGGGCCGTGCCCGTCCTGACTGCGCGCGAGCTTTATTCCGGGGGCTAATCAGTTTAGCTTTTCGGGAACAAAAACCAGTGCGATGGACCTCTCTATTTACCGTGATGGGCCGTGCATTTTTTATGGGGCACGGAGATAAGCGATAGGTTGGGTTACGCGGACGTTTAATGCAATTACGAGGGTGAAATGTAACATCTATTTCAAGGTAGGAGTCCGGCGGTAGCGGCGGTGGAAACGTAGCGGCAAAATAATTACTTCCGGTGCCTTGTTTCGACCCATGCCGGTGTGGAAAATCCTCGACTCGCCTGCTACTTCTGTATTCATGAGGGCAGAGGAACCGTCCCGATAACTGAACAGGTTTATTCGTAAAAGCGTCTGATTTAAGATTCAACTTACAGACAATAAAATGTGATCAGCAAGTTGATCAGGAACGGGGAACTTTACCGCTCTGTTTTAAATATCCTTCCGTAGATAGACAGATATGTACTAGTTTTACGTTAAAAATAAATAAATGTTTTCATTGATAAGTTTTTTTTTTTTTTTGGATCCCGATCCTATCGTCATTACGTGAATGTTACCAGTTTTTTTTTTTTTTTTGTTATTAATACCTAAGGAGCACTTTTTAATACCCGTTGAAATAATTCTAGAGCCCTTATTTCGGTTCGGTGTCACTGGTTTAGTCGACAGGTAGGACACTAATGGAAATATCTATACACACCTTTGGAAATATTTGTCAATACTTCGCCATATTTGGAATATTTAGCAATATTCGGCAGTATTTGGAGATATTTGTCAACATTCGGCAGTAATACTATTATTACTAATTTGGCAAATATTCGGCAGTAATATTACCTTGATACAAAGGCACCTGGATTACGATTCATTGCAAGCAGTAAAATCAAGAATCAATTAAGAATCAATTAATTAAATCAATTAAGAATCAATTAATAAATTGAAAAATTGAATGTGAGAACAATCAATCATGACAAATACAGTGTTACCGTTCTGCTGCGTTTGAAACCCTTCACCCCTTCCTAGTTTATCACATGGCGATCCTTGCCAATTAACCAGATTATTACACGTGACTTCATTGACGAAGGAATACCTAAGGTGCAACTCTTCCTGCATTTTCTTCTGGGAGTAAATTGTTGAGAAAACTGATAAAAGGATGAACGTTAACACAGTTGTCCTGCCGGAAAATCCTGAAAAGCTTGAAAATCTGGAAAAGTTGTGGAACAGCACCACCGGTTCTAAAAATTATTTTTCCCAGGATTCCTTAGATCTTCAGGACCACCATCACCACTAATCCCTGCAATACCTCGAAAAATGAGGAAATTAGGGTAATTTCCTCCCTTCCAAAGCACCCCAAACAGTAACAGTGATAAAAAAAGTTGGAAATTCAAAACTTCAAGAAGTGGCAGTAAACATACCGAGGAGTAACCATGAACTTATGAAGATATAAACAGCACATACAAGATTTTTGCGTTGGTCATGACCAAGTCTTGCTGGTAAACATTAGTTGTTTAGTATTGCGGTGTCATGTTTATCAACAACCCTTTCTTTATAAACATATGAGTTCACACGTTAAACTTTCAAATTGATCCTACAAACTGCCACAGAACAAATGATTAGATAAATATAACGAAAGAGAGTACCATATTATAAAAGTCTTCATGTCTCTTGTTATTTTTGTTGAAGATCCACGAATATAGATAACAGTTGTAATCTATAATAATTATTATTCAACAATATCTAAGTATGTAATCACGTGACGTATTCAAATAAGTAGATAGAGCATTATGACATAATATTGTAATAGCTGTGAGCATGTATTTAATAGGTCCATATAGGCGTACTTAACGTCCGTACCTACTCATACAATGCGACGAAGGAAACGTTTCGCGTGTTGTGAGGGGCTCCTGCTGCCCACCACACGTTTATTATAGAAACAAAGCGTTCATCGTAACTGACAAATTGGCTACATTACTATTGACAGCGCAGCAATAAGGCTCTCTCAAACGGAGAGGCTAAAAATACTAACAGCATTTTCGTATTTGTGTTCATTTTCCTCGTTTCTCCCCTCGCATATTAGTCCTGACAGGAACAAATGAAAAGCATTAAATTTAAGAAACAATGGACACGCAAATTGCCGCGTAGAAAAATTCATAACAATGTCGGCGGCTCGGTGATCAAGCTGTTCATTATCGAGTCTTCAGCGAGCAACTTGAGGCTTTTTACCAGCAGAGCGGAATGGTTTTATGATTTCATTATCGGGCACAAATTGCTTCGCAGTCTACGACTTCCCTCTATTCAAATCGCTTTCTAGGTTGGAACGATTTTCAGATATAGAGCAGCAGTTGATGGTTGTTTGTTGCTTTATTTTACCACTCCGAACTAAACTGGAGCGGTTTTTTTTATAACGGTTATGCGAAAAATTTAAGAGATCTATTATTATGGCCAATTATTATGCAAATCGAAATGTTGGGGAACTATTTCTTGTCACGTCCTGTCGTCGATGTCGTCTCGGTTTCTTGGAAAAGTTTCCCGATCCTAGTTGTAGTGTTCTCGGAAGTAGATCGAGCTTTTTCTGAAGTTTTCTCGAACGATTTCTCGACATCTTCCTTGATTTCTTTCAGCATCTTTATATTATCTTGCTTGGCATTTTCGATCGCTTTGTTAGCGTCCACAAACGATTTACGTAGCTCTTCTCTAACTTTCTGTTTTTGTTCATCGACTTCTTCAGTTTTATCTTTGACAGCTTCTTGAATTTTCTTCTTTATTTCAGACATGACAACTGATGTAGTATGTGTTAATTGATCGACTGTACCTGCAATAGGTGGCTGTTTGATTCGGTGTTGGAGTAGTTTTTAATTTCGAAATTCGAATCGCTGTCGTCCAATTCTGACCGATTTGACCACATTACACATGCAGAGAATTTAATGACAGAGAAATTGACAATACGTTTCAATTAGCGCGGTGGTGGAGTTCTTGATGCATGCGGTCGAGTTAACATTTTTCATTGTTTGAACGGAACACATGTCAAATTGGAAGGTTCGCAAATTAGAACTATTTAGATATCTGACGGGAAAAATTGGTCGAATCGGAATTCGGCCATTAAGTCTATACGGCGGGATCAATCATGCATATGCTCGAGCCTAAATTGCTCGTGTGTGTCCGTCCGTCCATCCGTCCGTTCGTCCAGCCAGGCGTTATTTACGTTCCAGCGCACTTACGCTCGCATCTGAATTCCCGGATTTCGCTAGTTTCCCAATTAACCAAGTCGCGTCGCATCAATTAGTGTCGTCCGTATTCAAAATCCTACATCGCCACACGACTTTTATGCAAATTTCTAAAGGTGGACTCTTAGAGCAAACTAGGATCAATGGGGACCGAATCGGGACAATGGTTTTTCAGCTGCGGGAAGGATTGAACGCTTGAAAGCGCGTTTTCCAGGAAAATCGAGTGGTTTGTTTATTATTGTCTTAGGAGGATTTCGAACAGCGCACCGACACCGACACCACAAACATTTGAGCTGGATTACTGAAAAAATCGAATTTTTAGTGGTGTTTTCGTTTTAATCCCCCAGTCATCATTATTAGCCAAAATAGCTCTAGCTAACGATATGTTATTGAGATAGAGCGCCGCCTCATTATTATTTATTTCAGCAACGTATGTTTTCAAAGAGAAATTTTAATTAGGATATTTTTTCACATCCTGGCTTAATGGGATGTCTATCCTCTATACAGGGAAGTTGCCCTGGAGTGATTATAATTATCATGATCTCATCCCGTTTGATGTTTCTTTTAAGGTACAGGCCATAGAGAAAAAACTATATTAAGTTGTCTCTGGTACAGGCATTGAGAATGAAACAAAATTATCAAGAAAATTGTTCAAAAAACGTCTTCTAGAACTGAAATTATGCTGCGTCTTCTGTGAATCAGTTCCCAAATGATGTGAAATGTGCATTGAAGATTTTCATACTCTTATAAAAAAATAATACCATGAAAATTAATTACGTCAAATAACAGAAAAAGGGCTGAAGCTACGATAATTACAAGTTTCAAGATCGGATTCACTGGGATTCCGCAAAGGGGGAGCCACCCTGTACTGGCTGGGGCAAAACAGATACCTGCTCATTGCACGCTTAAAGGACTATTGAAAGAACCGACGCAATTTATAGAAATGCGTTTTTTTTTCTTTCAGTACATCATGCCGTTTTATGCATTAAGTCTTGAAGACGTATCAGAAAGATGATGGGTCTCAGCAGCGACGATACACTGATGAAGGCTACTTCTGAAGTTTTCTGATACATTTTGGCATATCTCGACGGTTAAGGCGGCGATTTTCTCCCGAATTCAATTCCTGGCTTCTTTCAATGTGTGAGGTTCTTACACGTTGCCCCAAATAAAGGAGAACGCAAATGTTCAAATCAGTCGAGCGCGCGGGAACTCCACGTCACCCCTCAGAGAAACGAGGCACGCAGAGAACATCTGTAACAGTTTTGTCATTGAAACTCGAGCAGTATGGGCTGTAGCCTGAAACTATTTGTCCTCCAAATCTGTTTCCTCTCTTGCTTCATCCAACTGATGATTAAGAGAAATTTACACCATGGAAACATAACGATGAGTGTTGACAGTCACAGTTCGTGGATCCTCCTCACAAAGAAGGCCCAATTGCCCCAAATTTGGAAATCGCACACCGAACGGTCAGTTTTGGGAAGTGAAGAGGTCTCTCGTTAAGCTTCCTTGGGTCATTTCCCGGAAATTTTGCTTCACCGCGTGGTCCTCATCACTACTGAAAAAAGTTGACCTCGCGCGGATATGGTTCAACATTTCTTGTGAGCGATTCATGCGGTTTCATAGTCACGAGGCTTTAACTCTTGGACAATCATAATCTTGTCGGAGTGAAATTATAATCTGTATGTATGAGCGGTTAGGAAGCTTGACCAATGCAATTGCATGCTTCCGAGCAGAGCGCCTAGGCGACTGTTCGACAGTTTCTCTCACTCTTACTAAATTCACAAATCTTCCTAAAAACCTAAGTCTTAGTGTGGAACCAGTTTCTTGCAATGTACGCACCAAACTCGCGATTAAATTATGGTGAGGGCCGGGATTACCATGTACAAGATGGAAGTGCAGCCGAAAGACCTGCTGGGTTGGCCGGAAGAACGGCCATTTTCACGAAATGGCAGACGGCGAAGCCCCGGTCTTCTCCACAGCAAACCATGTCAATGACTGAAAATGACACAACACTGCCGATACAGTGAGACCCGTGACAGTTTTTTTTCCCCACCACACGTGCTGTACCGTCCCCTTCAAAGCTGCACTGCCTGTTTTGCCCTAGCTTGTATCGACGGTTTTATCGATTTCCCAAGAAACTATCAATCTGGGTTGAAAATCGGTCATTGCAAAAGTTATACCTTTTGAGTTTTTCTGCAACACACTGTCTCCAACATTTTTAAATTTTTTTGAACTTTGCGCATAACGTTTTCACCAAATACAGGATTTTGTGGTTTCCGGGGACGTTGCATTGTTAAAAATTCCATATCCGCGTTTCAAAGAACAATATATGGCGAGCATCTTTAATTTAAAATCAAACAAAATTTGTTTGATAAATCCTCCTTAGCAATTTTTGTTGACCGGCCGGTAGCTCAGCGGATTAGAAGAGCAGTCTACTAATACCTTGGCTCTGTCACCGCCTGGGTTGAAACCCCACTCGTGGGTGTTGTGTTCGTCTATTCAACTGTTTATTAATTTACAAATGTGTCTGTAGCTGTATCTCGAAGCCAAATTACCAGAGTGGAGCGAGTGTGTCTTACCTACAACCTACATATAGTTAGGACCGATGTTCCCTCTAAAAAAAAAATTATTTCTCAGCTATATACAAGAAATATTTCCCGAGATATATGACGGGCGTCCCTTGCGGAATCCGAGAGAAGAATTTTGATTGGATTGTTTTAATGACACCCCCTCCTCCTACCGATTATTAAAATTTCATTAAACTTCTAAAACGCAACTTGCTCTTTTTTGATTTTTTTACTCTTCCACCTACACCGAGGTAAAAAGATCATCTTTTATCTTAATACGAATTGCATTTTAATGCAATTAAAAGTGTAGGATTACAGCATCAGGTCTCTAAACACATCTCGACATTGTAATTATTGTCGAGATAACTTTTATCCTTTACGTAAAAAAATTATAGTTTTTGATTATGAAAAAGTTCCATTAAAATAAACAGTCGAAAAATAATATTACAGGACTCAGTCACTGAAATATGTATGTTTAACGAGAGCGCTTTGGTTTTTAGTTTCCAACTTTCATAATTTTTATTAAAATAGCGAACAGTTTTATTTTTGATCGTCATTTGAAAGTAATCAGCGGCTGTTAAAAGGGAAACGAAACTACCGTAGGTAGTTCCGCTGCTTTTTCGTCAAAAATTACAAATTCAAGCGACTTCTCATGGATTTGATACAGGCTTTTCAGCCACCAACGGCAATGTTTGCCCTCTTCCTAACTCTCCATTCAAACAAGCATTAAACTGAACGAGTTCATGAAATTCGTATATAAATTTATGTACACGATGAAAGTTTACGTAAACATTTATTTTTTTATTCACGTGAATGTTTTGTAATTTATATTAAATCGTCCATGATATTTGATATGAGTCCGAAAAAATCGTTAAATGTTTTTACCAAATAAAAATGAAACTCTGGGATGTTTTTTATTGATAACTTAGTAACAACTGAACTAACTATTTGGCTTTTCTAGTAGCATCTTTGATAGTTTTCTTCGCCGACTCAGCAGCTGCTTCTATGGACTTCTGACTGCGCTTTTTGATATCATCAAGATACGCGATTCCTTTCTTCTCAGCATCAGGAATCTTCTTCTCTTTCAATTCCTTCAGAATTCGATCAGCTTCTTCGTTGATTGCAGACTTTAGAATCTTAGTGCATTTCTCGATTTTTTCATTCAGAGTTGAATCCGAACTCAAGTCAATTTTGGTAGCACCGGCGCCTGAATCAGGTGGCGTTGTTGGTTTCTTGTCCATTCTCTTCTGGTACTCTTCAGCGATCTTCTGGGTTAATTGCTTCGGTTTTCCGCCCAATAACTGATCTACTTTTACGCTTATATTTCTAAGAATATCTCCAAGTTGACCGTTTAGTAGACCATTTATACCTTTCCGGACCACCACTGACTTCTCTGATATCGTTTTGGAGACATCTTTGAGGTGCTTATTTCTGAAGTCTTCCGCTTGAGCTTGAACAGCTGGAGCCTTTTCTTTTATTACTTTGGTAATATCCTCCAAGGTTTTTTTCCATGACATGAAGGAAGGATTTACTTTATCGTAGGTATACGAATTAGGTAAAATTACTAATTTTGATTTGTATTGAATCGAAAGTGTCAGAATGACTTGCGGTATTTAAATAAATGACACCCCTGTCATTTCTATTATAATTTTAATTTTTTTTTACTCCCACATTAAGGTCGCCAAAAACGCAAGAAAAATTACACAAATGTTGTGAAGAGATGCAAAATGGGTCGAAAAAGTAAGGACAGCTGTTCATTTAAAAACGCAAAAAGCTCTCAGTAAAAAGTACAACACATTCTAAGAAGCGGCCAGAAGTGTCAATGGGTTATTAAGCTCGTTCGAGAAGAGTTTTGGTTACCAGGAATTACGGAAAATCGGAGAAAAATTCAACAAATGTATCAGCGGTTTGAAAAAAGATTTAGAAACGGAAGCTTCTAAGAGTCTGACAAAAGTCCAGAAACTGTAGGTCGTATCCTGGAACAGGCCAGGTCTGATATGGATAATGCCCTTAAAGAGACAACTAATGAAGTTGAAAAATTTATGGATAACGCTTCTAAGTAAGTCAAAGAGTTCTTGAAGCAAGCTCTGAAGAATAGACAATGGACATAATTCTTATTACATTTTTATCGTTAACACTTTAGGTATACCTACCAATAAAATCGATTATTTCTCGCACGACTCAAAAGATGCGTTAGAATGTCAAAGCAATAATTACGTCCTCGATTCCCTGCGCATCTTCCCCACCTCAAGCTTTTCGAGCCAAATTGAGGATATTCGAACTCTCAGCTGCCGCGTAATAAATGGTGGCTCGACAAAAGGCTGTGACGACAGTCTCATGAATGAAATTAGAGAACAGAGGAGGAAGGCGAGTATCGCTGTATAGGTAAAAATAACGAAGGCAGTTTAGTCTTTTGTCCGGCTTCCCATCCTATTGAAATATGGCCGCTGGGTCGCAGATCATAATCTTTTTAATCATTTCACCTCGTTAATGTAATGAGAAGGACGAATTCTCGCGACGCTTCAATTCATCCAGCTTTTGTGACTTCTTCTTACTTTAATAACCGTGCATTACCTACCTACCGTCAGCTAACGAAACCATCAACGTTCCTCTTATTTTTAAAATAAACAGAGTGGTTTTTTCGAACGAGGATGACATTTATTATTATAATTATTATTATTATCACAATAACCGTTTACGTACCACTCATTAACTTCCTCGAATTTATAATAATTTTAATATATTATAACGAGACATCACTCGCGAAAAATTCTAGTTTCATATTTCTTGTTTGTTTATATTCTCACTGATGACTCAGCCATTCATGGAAATGTCATCTTCGCGACAGTTCAAGTCACATGACAGGAGAGACACACCGCCAGACCAGTGAAAGAGAGTCTACTAAATACCAGAATGGTTCCGCATTCTATGCGTGGTTGAGATTGAACATTACTTTCCGTTAACTATATAACATTTCTAGACTCCACGGCCAACGGATATAAAAGAGAAACCGTCGGAACTCTAAAGTTAATCGTATCTTGAATGTGAATGAGAGAGCTGAAGTATCACAGAGTGAGGAAGACACACAGTAATCAGTTGTAGCCAGTTGTATTGTTTAGTGAATTGTGAAGTGTGAAGTAGAAGATATAGAAGGCAGAGTGAAGTATAGGGGGGAAAGGAATTGGTTGTGTAATATCTGTGTGGAAATAAAAGGACAGCTGACTATAAGTTCCATAATAATATAAAACCATAAGAATTGACAATAGAGGCATTCAGGAAAGAACAAGAGAAAGATGAAGACATTGGAGATATTTTAAAACGGAAAGAAGAAAATGGGCCGACACCAACTTTGGCAGACGTTTCTCCACGTAGCCCTTAATTTTAAACTTTATGGTCATAATGGGAGTCCCTGCAAATCTAAAATCGTCTGCTGAAGAGAGCCTGGGAGAGTGCCGACGGTAAGAAGATCATCATTCAGTTGGTGTTTCCAAGGAGTAAAGCTCCGAAGATTCACGAAGTGATCCATGGCGGTACATCAAGAGCTCACTACGGAGTGAAAAAGACCTAGCAAAAATTTGAGAGAGGTTCTACTGGTAAACTGCAAGGACGATGTCGAAGAATGTAAATCGAAGATACACCGTAATTGCGAGAAATGTGCTGCAAGCAGGGGCCGAAGCAGAAAACTGACAGGTGCTATGAAGCAGTAAACAAAGATTTTACAGGCAACTCAAGAACAAATTGGTCACGCTGTATATCAAGACTACCAATCTATAAGCAGTTAAATCAATTTATGTATCTGAGACTTGTGCAAAGACTAAACTGAACTATATTATAAAATCACTCGCCTCTGTTTCAGACACGAGTGGGAATACTAAACAGAAACAAAGTTCTGCGGCGGATGGACAGGTAATTGATTCAAAACCGCGTTTGTTTGGAGAGGTCCGGGAAGACAAACATGCCCCCCCCCCCATCCTCCTCTTCCGGTCAAGTCTCTAATGCAATTTCTAGATGGTGTGTTAATTTCATGCCCAAGATGTGTTATTTACAATGTTACAATGTGGTAACAGAGGAAGATTTTTAAATCTTAGATTTTTTTAAAATGGCGTCGTTTTTTCTTTTAAACAACGACAAAAGCTAGATTTAGTTTAATATTTGATATCCATAGAGTTCCTCACAAAGTTTCTACATAATTGACGTAACTTTAAATGTTATAGTTCATCAATTCCTGTTTTAACCTTTATCTGACCATTTAATTCAAGTCTATCATATTAATTTATAGTTCCAAATTTTTTCTAAGACTTCCACTTCCACAAAAACTAAGACTCGTTTTCCACCCCGACCACTTCTGAACTGATGGTGGTAAGTTCTGTAAGCTTGGCAAAAGCTACTGTTTGTGCACTTCACTCCGGCATCTGCGATAGCTTGGTAGATTAGATTAAATAGATTAGATAGACTAAATTAGGTTGGAGGAACACTTCAGCTGTGGTGATGAGTTCAACATTTTTTCTGAATTGCGCTCCACAATTCCCATTATTTTATTATTATTATTCCCATGCCAGCAAAAGGCAGAGGTGGTGTCGCACCCAGTGAAGGCGTGGAGAAACAGCTCGAATCCTGGGGGGACTTCAATCTCCACGATTGAATCAGGTTAAGGAATATTGTAAGGAGCCAGAGTCACCTCTGCCGCTTTTCTGGAAATAAACATTCTTCACAGCCGATCCCAAACCATTGAGAAGCACAAGGAGGTCCATATTCTGACAAATGATTAGCACTGATTGAATGCTCTTATCAAGTACCACCGTGACGATGTAGTGGTCAGTATTCTCGACTGCCTACTTTTTCACAATTTCCTGGCTTTGGAAGGCGGAGCAAATCAGAGCAAGCATTTTTATTATGGTTGACTCTTCAAAAATGACTTCGTTACACTGCAGAAAATCATAACGCCGTACGCGTTCGGCGGTTCTGGTGTTCTTTTTTGCCCCATCCTCAGGATATTCATCAAAGACCACAGCAAGGTTCCGTCCGAAACGATTGAAAGCGTAGCTTACCACAACAAACGTGTTGGCTACTACTGAGATGTTTTGAGGCCTGAAAACTGAGTAGAACGTTGATTTCGTTCACTTGAGCATACCCTCTTCTGTGAATAATGCCATGGGGTATGGAGCCAACTCTTTCAACTCTTTGTTTGACTGCTTGATGATACACAAACGCTAGAATATTGTCAGTGGCTCTATATTCACACGTTTGTATCTTACTTCGATGGAAGTGCTCATTGATGCTAAAGTTTACACTTTTCTTTTCGCTTAAAAGAAAAATTTCCAAATGAGTTTCCCGTGATTTTTTTGGTTCCTTCTTTTGGTTCAGGGGCCCCAACAATGCCACAACTGATGGATACCAGTTTGTTAGTGGAAATGGAGGATGGATATCAAAGTAGTGCTTCAGTTTCTCCATATCACCAGTGTCTCTTTCAATCTGTGCTGCCCTCATATCAACATGCTGCTCACTGATGGTACACGAAATGTGATATGTCCCAAAATGTCTTTAGGCTCTCAAAAGAAACGGTAGTGGATATTCCCCGATCATATGGGTCAACCTCAGTGGCTTTTCATTGAATACCTACTTGTTCTGTGGTTAAATCTGACCATAGTCCCGACCAGAATTCTTTTGAAATCGTAACTCTGTTAGTGAAGATGTTCCATTCTTTTGGGTTCTTCCTCTCTTTTAAATCTTACCTGTCTTGTAAGTATAGCCTATCACTTTTTGCGTAAAAAAGTGACCTGATGCATAGGAAAAAAATTAAGCATTTTTCCAACTACTGTGGTTTAGAGCTGACAATCGTTTCCGCTTCGGTGAATTGCTTCATTAGCGCGCTCATCCGAAAATACTTCACCCAGATTTTTGAGGTTGGCCCATTTGAATTCTATTTTATCCAGGGCAGTTTTGATTCCGCAATTTAAATTTGAAAAATGTCATGGTCTTTGATGAGTGGGATTGATGACCTGTCACTGTCACTGAGATGTATCAATTTCAGATTGTTCTTCAATTATGTTACTCAATTATTATGTTACTCGATTATGTTACTCAACCAGATTAAATTCACTGAATGGATTTACATATCGATTGCTAGTTATTAAACTTAAATTTGAAAAAATGCAGTTTTTTTTATTTTTTATTTTAAAGCTAATTATATTTGCTTCAGCATTTTCATCTATGATTTTACCATAAAACAGTTTCTCTGAGATCAACTACGACAGTCTTCCCAGCAGAGGTGTACCCCCTTTTACAAACAGTAGAATAGAAGAGATAAATGAGGGAAGATCGTATGGATTTCTGGATCGAAGAACAGACAAGACCTGGTCTTTTAATCAAGGCAATTAAGGAGTGAACCCAAAAAAATGGGGAAGAATTGGGAGGCAACATAAGGCTGCAGACAGACCAGACTATTATCGCCTGTTGAAGTGCCCATACCGGTCAGAATCGTTTAAGGACTTAGTCTGTCTCAATTTCCAAATGTGGAATAGACGATTAGATTAGATTAGATTAGAGTTTATTTGCATATATGACACTAAAGTGTCGTGGCATCGTCAATACAATATAATGTAACAGGTACATGAAAAACAAACACAGTAAAAATACATAAACACAGCAAAAGTAAACAACAACAAAATGTAAAGATATAAAAACGCAAACAGTCAAATATACAGTGCTTCCCAAAAGTAACGGATAAATTCGATAAAACGGAGAGGGCTGTTTTTTTGAAAAAATAAAAAAACAGGTCGATTTTGTTTTTGAGTTGTTCAACTTTTGACATAATATTTGGGTATACAGGGTGATGCACGAAAAAGTGGTGACGTCATCGGCATTTTTTTAAATGGCAACCCTTATTTTTTATTAAATTTTTTGATACTTCATCCAATTGCCAATACGGTAATGTCATCATTTTGTAACGTTTATAAAGGAAATTTCGGAGAAAATAACTTAATTTCCACAGATTTAATAGATTTAATTTAATTTAATTTAACAGATTCAATTTGATAGACTTAATTTAATAGACAGATCTTATAAAATTACCATGGAAACAGTAATTTTTATTTGATATTTTTTTATTTTTATCGCTAATGTTCCGATTTTCACATCAGTAAAAAGTGCACAATTTCGACTCACAAGCTGTTTCTCAGAAATTTCCTTATTTAAGGTTACAAATTGATTACATTACCATACTGGCAATTAAATTAAGTATCAAAAAATGGAATAAAAAATAAGGGTTGCCATTTAAAAAAATGCCGATGACGTCACCACTTTTTCGCGCATCACCCTGTATACCCAAATATTATGTCAAAAGTTGAACAACTCAAAAACAAAATCGACCTGTTTTTTTATTTTTTCAAAAAAACAGCCCTCTCCGTTTTATCGAATTTATCCGTTACTTTTGGGAAGCACTGTATATTAATATACCTAACACAGAAAAGTTCAAAAATACAAACAATAAATCAAAGTTTAATACGTGATCCGTCAAAATCACCTGCATCGTAGAGCGGTGTCTGAAGTAAGTAAGCTTTAAGACTTAACGACGAAGAATACCACCACGTGTATGTGAGGTGTACTTACAATAGCCTCAGACTCTACAAGGCACTACAAGAGGAAGAAACGGAACTATCATTTTCCTATCATGGAAAAACTTTCTGGACGTTATTAAAAGGTCAGGAAGGTTCGAGTGGGACTTGGAGGCTTCACCCTGGGGTGGGAAATAAGCGCCCTTGGTGGCTTAGTCGCGTGGGTGGTTTGATTCTTGGTTCACTAGTTACGATCCTAAAATTTTGCTTCACGTTATGAGGCTGGGTTTTGGTTGATCTGAAGGTTTTTCAGACATCTCGTTCCTTAGTAATTATTGTCATGTTTCTTACTCATTAATTTTTACTGCTTTATATCAAATGGGATAGGAAGGGTGCCATTAAATTTGTAAAATAACTCTAAATTGAATAAATTTCTCTTTCCGAAACATTTACTAATATTTATAATAATTTCTATAAGTAGGTATCATAGTACAAAGGTTATTCTGATTTGTTAATAAATAAACAGCTACTTAGGATAACAAGAACTAGGGGGTTAGGGGTATTTATTATTTATTAGAGTATTAAATTAAGAACGACATGAGAAGGATGTACGGTGTGTGCATGTTGAATAATTGTTAGCTTCACAGGATCTCCATTTCGCTCTAAATTTAAAATTATTGTACAACTCGCTTCGCTCTCACATCATAAAACCTTCAGAGTGTTTCATCTTTCAATGTTAAGCTGTAAAGCTGCAAATAGCGACTCCGAAATGAAACTCTCGTAATGTTGATATGAACTTAAATGCACGCACGTTAACGGGGCTGAATTTTCTATTTTTTTGTTGGGGGGGGAGGGAAGGGGATGGAGATTGAAAGCCAAGTTACTACCTAGGCTTAAAAATATTTTATAAAAGTACCTAATAAAATGTGAGCATAATTATATTGTATTCATAATAATAGTGTGCATAATAGTTGGCGTTATGTGACTATACTTTTTCTACGATTAGTAGAGTTTTTCTATTTCAAACTTCTTATTTTATTTTTCATAATAATTGTACTTTTTATTTAGGTAGGCACCTATTAAAGTAGATACGGAAAAGCAGCATTAAGTATTATCGATTACAACAAGAGAAAAATGTAGTAAAGAGGTTGTGTAATTATTCTTAACTATTGCTTTGATGATGCATGGTGTCGGTATCTAAAAAGTGATCATAATTGTATAAATAAAAGAAATCGTACTTATTTGTAAACGACTTATCGCTATATTCATCGACTCATCGTATTTTTAATCCATAATACGATAATAAATTTCTAACTATAGCTAAGAACGTAGGAATGAAACTTACCGCATATTAGGACGAAAAGAAAGAAGCAATCACTCATTATAAAATAGAATTTGAATGTAAGCATCACTTAATAAATAAACCTCACGATCTTGATACACCTAATTATTATACTAACTATTATGATGGTGGTGAATTTAAAATTTAAATTTGAAATTATTTCTCCTAGCCATTTTGACGATAATTGTCGGGACGATTAAGTGGGAGTTGATTTTCCGATTTGTCGACGTACAGGACGCACGTGTCCGGGAGGCAGGAGTGACGACACGACCGACGCCGGCGTCGCTTTTGACGGAACTGACGGAACGAAGGAACGAACGAACGGGAGGAAAACTGGAAGTTTGTTGGACGCTTGACATGCGCTAGGACCTCCTCTTTTAAACAACTCCCTTTGATGCTCCTCAATTTTGTGCAATTAAAACCCCTCATTTAATCCTAATTCGATTATCCGCGGAGTGATAAAGCGTTATTCGATTAAAAATTTATGGGGCCACGTGACCGATAATGAATTATCCGGGAATTAAATAATTTTAATTGACTTTTCCTTTAATTAGCCGCCTCGAAGCAGCGATAAAGAAGAAAGTACGTGCCACTACAACGAAAGTTGTCGAAACAGTGTGCATTGAGTAAGGCCGTTTTTTGGTATGAAAATATCAGAAATTTCAAACTCCATCACCCTAACTAACTCGATTTCGCCGCCCATTTAATTACAAAAAGCGTCAAAAGGGCGTTCTGTTCTTCGTGAAATTATTGGATTCATTAAGGTCCATAATTTTAATTAAATTATTGACCCGTCTCTCCCTGCTCTATCAGCGTCAACTTTTATGCACACGCAGAGATTTTGTCTTTTCTTCACAGCCACCGCCACCGCCACCATGGCACGCCAACGCGAGCGCCACTTCTTCCTCCGCTCTTTTGCTCCGGCCGGGATGTTAATTCGCTTGTTTGACTTGCAGCCTGATCAATAAGCCGCTTCACGTCAAGAAGTGGATGAGTGCTAGTACGAAGAGCCAGTCAATTACATACCTTGGATAATTTATCAAGATCTCACGTAAACAACACGCTTCGGCTGTTCTATATTTCAAGCAATTCATTATTGCTGGTAGTAGTACAGCGATTTAGCATTCCGCTGAGAATCACCGGCGGAATTAAATTGATTGCAATTCACAGCCAATAATCTACCTACTTCTATTATTATTGTTGGTAAAGATTGATTGCTTACTATTGCGGTGTCGTGTTTATCAATTACCTTTTGTTTTGTAAATATTGAACTGTAAGGTCTCCCTTATTGAAATCTTAATCTTTTACCTGTCCATCACACCTCCCTTGGTGGGGTAGAGAAAAATGTTTCGTGCTCATCTGATGGTCACGGCTAACTCTTGTTGATAAAAATTGATTGCTTACTATTGCGGTTTCGTTTTTATCAACTATACCGCTTGTTTTATAAATAGATAAGTTTACATGTTAAACTTTTAAATATTTGATTTATTGAACTGTAATATTTCATTACTGAAATCCGTTACTGATCTCCCACATTCTTGAAAAATTTCATAGAAATAAAAACGAGAGGATAATAATATGTACTTTTTACGTAGGTATGTGTATCAAAGAGAAAGTAATAGGAAAAAATGTTTCAATCATATTTCTCTCATAAATATAAAAAGAGCTATGTGCTTATACGTTTAAAGAGCAAAAACGATTCAAAACGGAAAGTAAAGAAAGCACCGAATTTTTCTCCCTGTAACAATTCCAAACGAGAGAGAAAAAACTATTTTTTCTCGCGAGTACTTTCTCAGGATCAATATTTGCAAAGCAGGCTTCCGTGTAGGTGGTTTTTTTTATGTTACTCTCAGCGCTCGTCTGCGGAACTATCCGTGTTTGGGAGAGCAGGAAGAAGAAGTTGCCGGGAAGTGGATATTATATAACTCATTTCAGGCACGTCTCGAGTAATGGGACAATTTGATATGCTCTCTTCCCACCTTAACTTCGACTCTTTGTTGCTCGTGCTTGCTTAAGGGGAAAGTGTGTATTTCCATTGGTGACGGTTGCCAAACAATTCTATTTTCATGAGATGAAAAAGGGTCCTCCTTATCCTCGCTGGATAAGTGACATTTGATATTTTCTACACGATACTATAACTTTACTTTTACGGAATATTATTAATATTACTAATCAGCAAATTCAATTTATTGGACACTTCTTTATGTTTGATCCTTGTATGACATAATTATCATTAGTATCCTGTCGTAATGTCTAACATTAAGTCACGTATGACGTATGACGTGACATTCTGCTTCTATCTGCGAATAATGCGAACTTCCGAACGGAAATTAATTGGGAGTAGTCAGCTTTGCATTGCTGGACACTTAACAACTCATTCCCCTCTCTCAAAATTTTGTCTTTCATTTTTTCTGGAAGTTTTTTTGTTTATCAATTTCTTTCAAAAATGATCTACTAGTGAAGTTACGATTTATTATTGAGATAATTTTAGGTCAATTAAAAAAAAATCTAGGAAAAAATATTTTTGAAGACTTTTTCGAAAAAAAGAGAGATTCTTATAATAAGCAATAACGAAAGCGTTATTGCTTATTATGCTCGAAAATTATAAATAAATAGGGTATTAAAGGGGGGCGAGCAATGAACCCAGGTAGCAGAGACACGTTATTATAAGGTCATATATTGGTGATAATTGGTCGCTGACGTCAGCAATTCCTGATATATCACGTAATTAAAGAAAACCAATAAGAGACGTTAAAAAGACGTCATCTGATCACAATTCACGCCCCTGTAAGTATCGTATTTTTGAAGTTACATAATAATTGTTAAAATTTTCCTTCTTTATCCACATCGGTCGTCTTATAACGGATGAGCTTTACTTAGAATTACGAATTTTTTTTCATATTTTGAGAGTTTTATATTTAATACTTTGTCAAGTTTTTTTTTTATACAGGGTGTATCTAAATAACACCGAAAAAACATAAGGGGTGATTCTGTGATGAAAATTAAGGGTGGTATTTGGTATAGAATTTTTCGAAAAAACTCTCCCCGAAAAAGTTACACCCCTCCGAAGAATTAAGAAAAAATGGTTTTTATTTTTTATTTTCCCTGTATATTAAGCTAAAGACACGAAAATTGGTAAATATTAATTGTCAATGAAACTACATATAGTCCAATAAAGTCTAAAAAGTCATACGTATCGATTAAGAATACACATCCTTTTGATAGTTCGATTTACTTTGTTTCATATACTGGTTCTCATAGATACCGTCAAGTTTGTCTAAACACTCCATCCCGCATAAATAAGTATACGTCAACATTGGTTTTGAATGAGAATTAAATGCACAACACAGAGGATAGAATGTCATTACGTGAATAAATTTTATGTAGTTGTCAGTGGCTCTCAAACTGACGTAAGCGCTTCAATTCATTGTTTGAATGATTCCTTCAATAATTTACGCTCGTTCATAACTTGACAATTAACTGTTTGACATTTTCTGGTGAAATTCAAAATATTAATTCGGACGGTTAGTGTGACGTCACATCTGACTTTTTAAAGTTAATCCTACTATATTTTGAATTTTTTCAACCCTGAAGTATGCTTAGAGGGGATTGAAATAGTCAACCCCTAAGATATTTTACCATACAATTTTTTTTTTTAGATTAAAAATTTTCTCTAAAAAAACACGGCTGACTAGCTCAATGAATCTACAAACTTTTTTATCTCCACAAGTTGTTTCGAAAACTTAAGCATTTACGAGAAAAAAAATAAATGAAATGCATTTTCACAAAGATGCAAGCTAACGCGAGGATATTTTGCCTTAAGGTCTAGTGGTCTGTGCTTTGCAGTGACATTCATAAAAACAATAATACTGATAGCATTATTATTGTATTGTTGACCTTCGACAGTTTCTTTTTTCATTCTTTGTTTACTATTGTTTTAGTTGTAAGAAACTTTGCCTAATTTTTTGGTTGGCTATTATGGTTCAATAAAACACTATTTATAACATGAGCTTGCAATACATTTATTTTTTTCTCTCAAGTGCGCAAGTTTCAGAAAAAACTTATGGACATAAAAAAGTTTGTAGATTAATTGAGCTATTCAGCCGTGTTTTTTTTCAAAGAAAAATTTTAATCTAAAAAAAATTGTAAGGTAAAATATCTTAGGGGTTGACTATTTCAATCCCTTCTAAGCATACTTCAGGGTTGAAAAAAATTCAAAATATGTAGTTTCATTGACAATTAATATTTAACAATTTTCGTGTCTTTAGCTCAATATACAGGGAAAATAAAAAATAAAAACCATTTTTTTTAATTCTTTGGAGGGGTGTAACTTTTTCGGGGAGAGTTTTTTCGAAAAATTCAATACCAAATTAAATACCCCCCTTAATTTTCATCACAGAATCACCCCCTAATTTTTTTCGGTGTTATTTAGATACACTCTGTATAATAACTATGAAGACTATTTTACTTATTAATACACTGTTGTCTTAATTCACAAAGCGTTCAGCCCCTGCAATGTCTGCAAAATATTGGGATGGAAATATACGGTTTATATGCATTAGAACGAGATGGAAGTATATGATTACGTAGTTATTTAGGAAAATAGGTATAGTTTGTTAATATGGGCGTTTGTATTTTTCCACAAAAACCATGCAAGTTTGAAAATTTTTGTTAAAATGATCGTAATTTTGATGACCTAGAGTACGTGTATTTCACGTCATTTCAGGTCTTCAATTTAGTAGTTTTCACGTCATTTTTACGCGAAAAAATGACGTCCATATCGTCTAAGAACACCAAAAATACGTCATATTGATGTGGTCTGATCAGGTCTGATGGAAAAATATTTTTTCTGAACTTTCAGTTTCAATCCAAGTTTCCTCAAATTTCGGTGCGTTTTTCGCCTTACTCTTTCTATTCCTGTAAATCTGTTTCAGAAATAGCAAAAAAAGTCTCTATTGCGAAAATGGTAGAAAATTATAGAAAATATTTACACTTGAGGAATCCTTGTGGTCGATTTACTATAAGATGAAATTTTCGGAAAAATCTGCGAATAATTTTTTTCCGAAATTATTCTGAGCCCCTTAAAATCAATCAATGTAGAAAAAATAAGTTCTCATTCAGAATATATGCGATTTTGATGGATTTTAAATTTTCACAAAACTTCATCAGAACTGGGAAAGAAAGACAAATTTACGAACCAAATAAATCAGCTCTTAAATCAAATTAAATAAAATCCTAAAGCCACTTTCTCGTTGCGCTTGTAAACTAGAAAGGTTTTGTCACGACTTGTAACGCGACATCACCGTTTCCAGATTTTTGTTACGGTTGATTTGTAATTGAAGCTCAAATCCTTTGTACAATTTCGCTTGAAGACTGACTGATTATTTCTGCATGACCAGTCACATATGATCTCTATTCCTTCATAAGTTGGGCGCCTTCTAAACTCCGTAGGAACTTGAAGCGTGCACACGGTTTTGACTATAAAGCACCTCCAGACAGAGCTATAGAGCATCAATTTTCATGCAAGAATATCTCTTGTTAGTCAAAGTTATTACCAAGTTAAAGATAATACTGTCGAAAGAAGTATGTATCTTACTGGTATACTAGAGGAATATGAATATAGGGAGGGGGAGTCGATATAATATACTGCTCTCAAAGAATTGTCTGAAACTACGTACCGTAACGACGAACCTCGATCCAACGAGATATAAGATTACATTAAACTCCTGTTCGTTCGCCTATGTAATCGAATAGCCATATTTGTTCAATGTAAAATGTATGAAGGTGAAGAAGAGAAATGGTGCAGCAGTCGAAGGATAACGTACAGAGCCGTCGAGGAGTTTCCGGGAGCGGGGGGAAGGCCGTTTAACTTGGAAATGGAATGAGCGAGCCGAATGTCGGTGCCTGCTCGGAGCGGCCGCGATAATGTGAATAAAACCCTGCTCAATCGTTGTCACTCTCCAGTCTCTGTCAACTTGATTTCTGTGGGGAATTCCGGATGCGCATGTAAATATACATCATTATGTGCATCGCCCGGATTGACGGCTTAAGAAAGTAAAAAGACTTCCCCAATCTCTCTCCTTCGGTTTCTCTCTCGTCTCCTCTTTCTAGTTTAATATTGTATTGAGAAAAAATTGAAAAATGGAGAGGAATCTTTATCTGTTTACCAGAATAAAAAATTTTGTCAGTAGTTCAATCGGACTGGCAATAGCACTAGCCACTACTACCGTTTCATGATTGATCTTTTATTGGTTGGATTGGATTATACCAATAAGGGGCTTCTAAAAAACGTTGAGATATGGTGTGAAAATCATATACTGGGTAAAAGTCCCTTTACTGCAGAGCCAGCGTGCACAATTTATAGACACATACATGGTGCTGTGGTGATGTTGTGGTCAAATTTTAAAGACTTGGGAACGTTCACCTAAACATCGAGCTTGTAAGGCAAAGTGTTGCAGATAACCCAAAAACAGCAACACAACGACGCTCAGCACAGATGGTTCAGCTACGTAGATAGCACATTTCGTGAGATTTTGATAAATATTTACACCTGCTCCCTTACAATATCAATTTGGTCCAACAGCTCCATCTTGATGACTTAGCGTTGCGTTTGGATTACCGCAGCTGTCTGAAATCTTGTTGAAAATGATGAATATTTCGAAAAAAAATTGACGTGACTGAAAAATAAAGCCAAAATCTCCACCAACGTTTACTAAAAGACTCCTATCAGTTTATTTGAGGACAATTTCGGGCCCTTTTTTTTTGTACTTTTTTTTTTAATTTTTTTAATTTTTTGATTGTACGAGAAGTTGATCTGCATAAAGTCAATGGAAATAAAGTATACCTAGCTCTTGTTTGGGTATCAGGACACAAAGGTGTATAAGTCAACGAAGAAGCCGACAAGCTGGGAAAGCGAGAAGCAAGAACGCCACTCATTGGGTCAGAATTTTTTGCGGACCAGATAAAACCGCTGGAAAGACTTATTAGGATTAAGACAGGCCAAATTATTGCTCGGGAAATACAACCAAAAAATATTTGACGCCTGCATCAAACGAAACAAAGTGGTTTGATATGTTGACAGGTTTCCTAACGGGCATTGTACCAATGTCAAAAAAAATTACCAATCCTTTAGATTCTGTATAACGGGGGATGAAACCCCAATACATCTCCTGGTCGACTGTCATGCAGCACAACAAAAAAGACTTCGCTGCCTATGTCTTTACCAACCAGCGGAAAAAAACTTATCATCTTCAGAACCACGGCAGCTCCTAAATCTCCTTCCAGAACTGGAACTGGATATGGTGCTATAATCGATTAGTCGTAGAAGGAGAAACACAAAAGTTTTTCTAGGTCGTAATGTGGATACATAAATATCCCCATAAAATATAATACAATAAAATAGATCTGCCTAAAGGATAAAAGTAGTTATTGGTTTAGTGACAACATTAATTATTAGTCGAGTCGTATAAAAAAGTTCGTTTGGATTTATTTTGTCTGACGTTGTCTCTGTGCATAAAATTCCAGTTCCAGTGGGTATGTTGGCATTACGGTGTCGTAAGTAAGGAAGCACGCAGAGTGCAGGAGCTTCAGGAATTCATCTTGTTGAATTTTCGAGGCGCAAATCCGTTCCAGCGTATATCCGTGGGACATAAACAAGGAGAGCAGGGAACAGGGAGCAGGTCGCGGCCGGGACGGGCGAGCATGCTAAAACATCGCTAACTGGAGGCAACGTTATCTATTTATCGCTTGTCCCGACGACCGGAAACTGGTTGGGGAGCTTCCTCAGCAGAACTGTCACGTGCCCGCCTCTCCCGCTCTCCTTCGCGTACCCGATAATGAGCATCGAGCAAGTGGCTGGTACCGCTCGTCACCTGCTTCGTTACTACCCCGTAATTCAATTATTCCACTTTTCACTGCCCTTCATTTCGGCGTGCTCGCCTCTTTCTCTTTCGCTCTCTCTCGTGCCCTTAATAAAATATGACGATTATTATCGCGATAACAATCAAACACAGCACGCGAAACATCAACATCGAAATTGGATCCGGTCTCAAGAACGAACCCGAATTGCCATACTCTGATGCTCTTGTGCCTGTAATTCGTTTTAAATTGCCTCCTCTCTGCTTGCGACTCTTCTTACCTTTACTCGACTTTTTATTCGCGCGTCTCTTTTATGATCTGTTAAAATTTTATCCGCTAATAATAATAAAACAAGAGGATGCAAACAACTTCCATATAAGTAGTTGTCTGTGGATGGACCAAGTAAATTATTAAGATTTCGGTAAGAAAATCTTACAGCGCAGTAAGTCAATATATAAAAAGGTATAACATCTAAACTTACCTATCTATTTTTTATAAAAAAATTGTAGTTGTTAAACATAACACCGCAATACTTAAACCACCTTGAATGGGTAACATATCTAGAGACTAGAACCTGCACATTCATATTCTCGATATTCACGATCATATTCAGATCCCGATCTTTAACATCAAGATGTAGTCATTAATACATAATAGATAATTAATGATCACTAGATCATTATCAATACATTATCGTTTAGATGTATAGCAATTGTTATTGCTATTGTTAAAAAGCCAAGTGAAATCCGAAATATTATCAATCTATCATATTCATATGAAAGCTTCAAATTTCACCCTATGGCGATCCTGACCAATTAAATGAACCCAAAATCCCTTATTACGAGTTTATTACATCTGGATTGTCATTTAAGAGTTAAGGTTAATGTAGATGGTAGTAGGGATTGTAGGTTTTAGTTTTAATATCGTATAAGGGTTCGGGAAAGGCGGTTTAACGGAGAGGAAGCGTGTCGTAGTAAATAACTCAAACAGGTGGCCGTGTGTCTCTGTGACAGAGAGAAATTGCCGGGTTGAAAGAAACAAACTACCTCACATCGCATACATATCGGGACAGTTCTCCTTTCAAGATAAATAAACCTGCACGAGTTGATTTTCAATCAGACGTTAATCCGATAACGTGCGGGATACGCTCGTGTATCACATCGCACCTTTCACGTTTACGTTACGCACGTGCCCATCTCCCTAAAATGTTTTCATTACACGCTCACACTGGCACTACTTCTTGACGTCGATGTTTTTAATAATCGAAAAAAAATTATGTCTTCGTTATGCCAACGCGAGCTGCAATTGCACAATTCTTTAAGTGATACCTCACATAGTAAACTGTTAAAAATGCATTGTTGGAAATTTCACCCGATATAATGCCGGGGCAGCAATCAATAGGTGAATTGCTTCAATAATCCGTTACATTTTCATTTAACACAACCAATTTAGCTTTAAATGGCTTATAGCCTTCCCATACCTGCCTGCATGCAGTCGATAATGTATGTAAATAGGGACGCAGTAACTGGAATCGATGATATTAAAATAATTGTTGGCCAATATCAGATGCGGATATTCCCTGGTTTTCGTTGAAATTTACATGAAAATGAGGTGAAAGCCCTGACGGGATAACGTAGTTGATAGGTGGGCGGGTAGCAGCCAGCATAAAATGCAGCTCAGCAGCGCTGAATAATTCAACGCAGAGGACATCTGCTAAGAGTATTCGTACAATAGGAGACGTATCTAATAAACAATTGGAACAAATGCGAAAAACGTGTAACCCGGCGGTTGTTCTTGCTTTCTCCAGGCTCTCCCGTCTCATAACATTCACTCCGCAGAGCGTGTAAGGATTAAGAGGGGACACCGCTCGCCGGCTGCCGTTTCAAGAGGAGAGCAGTGAAAAAAATCGTGTTCTCCTCACCCTCACCTCGTACGTATCCTCGGTCGGTCGCGGTGGTCGGGAAGGAGCGGAAGAGAGGAGAGCGCGGCGGGAGGTTCGGGGGGGCAGGAGTGGCAGATCGATTGACTGACAGGATTTGTTTGGTGTAAGTGGTACACACACACATAATAAGACGAATGACACTGTAACACAGCAGCGGAGCGAGCGGAAGCGGGAGCGAGTCGCTCGACTTCCATCTCTCCTATTCCGGCCACGTAGCGAATGTTTTCCAATAAAACCGCCCGTATTGACCGCAGATAAATTAGAAAGGAATCCGGCAGACTTCATTTATAAGTACCCCACGGAATTCTACTTAAACTTTCATGAAGCCACTTGGCTCGCTAGAATTTTTCAATTACGCCGAACCGCATTTAATTGTGTATTGGAATCGAATTTAGAAGAAATAAAGGAAATCTATAGTAGCCCCTTCGAGGGAGATTCTACACTCAATGAAGGGGAGAAATTCATTTGATCTGATTCACGCGAGACGCGTCTTTAATTTTCCAATTGTCGTTTGTTGTATTTCTGCGCTATTCTTTATAATTATGACTTTTAATGATAAACAATTATTGTAGTAAGATAACTGAAATCTTTTTTTTTACTCGCTCGTTAAGTTTTTTTTTTTTTTAAGACTTATTCTAATCGAAAAATTCTTTTCTTCAACAACTTCCGTCGCTGTACCCCTGACGGCTTTTTTTCTCTAGATTATGAGAGGTAATACCTTGAAGGCTTTCCATCTCCACTGAACTGATTCCACCAAACTGAAGTTTATTATTTTGGAAATCTTCCGCTACCTTGTTTTTGATTTTTTCGGTTTCTAGCTTGATTTCTTAAGGGTGTGAGAAAACAAATTTACTACACCACAATTTCCTATGAGGCGTTAGGCTACATATACAACGGGACGCTAGCTGCGCTGTTGAGCACACGCTTGACCATGCACATTCATCAAAAGCACAATACCTTGGATTGAGAACCTTTTGTGCGAATAATTGGTGCTATTTGGGAATACAATCATTAGTGTTAGGCATAAGTTGTTGGTCGGCTGTTTTTCTGACGTCCACGTTGGGTTGAAACGACTTGCGCAAGCCACAATGATACAATGCAGCTTATAAAGTTAAAGCCGCTTCCAAATTACATCCTCGTATTGGGCTGGTAGTCATGACGGAGAAACATGGATCGGATGACAGTTCGGTTTGTAAAAATGCAAAATCAAAATACTTTTGATACGCCTGATATTTCTGTTATATTTGTGACTACTGTTAAAAATCGTGATAATAATGTTCCAGGCTATTCTTCAGGTTAATGCAGAGGCCTATAAACGAGCTCTAAAGTATGGTTTTGTTTGGGTATGACTCCTGCTTGGTGTAATGGTGTATGATCCGTTGGAGGTGATACGTTGTTTTAACTGCAACAGTTTCCATCATACTGCAGACAAGTGTAAGAAAACCTGTATGTACTAAATGTGCCGGTGGTTATGCTCTTGGAGATTACAGCTCTAATTATCAAAAATGCAATAATTGTTGTGGTTTAATGAGATGAGAAGTTTGCCAGATAGAGATGTCAAACATGTAGCCTGGGATCGCAGCAGTGTCATATTGGTGAAAAAGCTTCGTGACTTTAGATCGGATATTCTAGGTCAAGATTAACAACAACAAACTGTGTCACGGTGCTCCATTTTCTAATGTCAATTCATTTTCCCGGAAATCAGGCGTTGAAATATTTTATTAAAATGTTAGAGGTCTTAATGTTAAGACTGCGACATTCTACAACTTCGTTGCTTCCTCTAATATCAAAGCTTATGCTCAAACAGAGACGTGGCTAAATGAATCTGTCACAAATTCCGAAATATCCTCTTCAAACTATTACGTCTTCAGGAGTGACCGATCGTACACGGCCACGGGCAGATCTTGTGGAGGTGGTGTTTAGCTTGTAGTTGAGACTACAATCCGAGTGCGCGGTGTTGTACTTTTTGACACTTGTTATCTTTTTCAGTGTGTTACTTCCATCGAAATAGTTTGTGTGAGTGTATCTCTGAGTAGTATTCGTCCCGTTGTTATTTATATCCCTCCATTTACATGACAGAAGGAGATTGACACAGTTTTTGAAGCCCTTGAATTTGCTTATTCTGCTTTTGGCTCTGACATTTTAATCGTTGTGGATTTTAGCATGACTAATATTCGGATTTTCTGCCGGGAGATAAAAGTGGACATCTCACTACTCTAAAGAACTTTTGCGATTCACTCGACGTAACCCAGTACAATTTGATGCCAAATTACCACGGACGAATTTTGGATCTGGTGTTTTGTTCCAAGCCCTGTGATGTAACGCGGTCACAGCACTTCCCTGTTCGAGAGGATGATTATCATCCATTTCTTGTCATTGTTGTTCCATTTGGTCACAGATCGGTTGTTGGTAAGCTTGGGGGTAATGTCGAACAAGAAACGTATAACTTCAGAAGGGGTGACTACGGTTCTCTCAACGGATCCTTAACGTCTGTGGATTGCTCGATAGTAACCAATGAACGGGATCCTGAGATTTGTTTGGATGCCTTTCATTCCGTGATTTTGGAAACGTTTGATAAACACATCCCTCTTAGCTCTTCCTCGCCAGGTGATGGGCGCAGATATCCCCCTTGGTTTTCGAGAGATATTATCTCGAACATTAGGCGAAAGTATTCATGCTGGAAGTGCTATAAAATGTCTGAAGACAATAATTGTCACCTGAGATCAAACATAAAAAAAATACATGACTGGCACTTGTTAGTTTTTTCAGAAAACTAGAATATAATATACAGCGTGATTTCAGAAGACTTTGGTCTTCCGTCAATGGACGGAGGGGCTGTGGTGGTGTTCCGTCCGAGGTATACCTCGATGATGATGTTGCTACGTCACAACAGGGTGTTGTCGATGTCTTCGCTATTTACTTCAGGAGCTGTTACAATGCATGCGTTCCTTCAGATGGTGGTTTTGACTCAAGTATGTCTCCGACCTTGCAACCGATTACATTTTCATTCCCACATTTTATTGATGATTCCACTTTTATAACAGCTTCAAGGATACAGAAACCCTCTCTTTAAGTGGGCGCTGATCGAATACCTTCAATTTTAATAAGGGATTGCCTGCCTGTTCTTCAAGTTCCAGTGCTTCATATCTATAATGCAGTACTGGCAACATTACGTTTTCTGAGAATTGGAAAACATCTCGCGTCGTGTCTGTTCAAGTCTGGGGATAAAGCAGATGTGGCTAGGCAGGTGTGCAGAACAACCAACTTAGCAGATATTTCTCAATATATAACTGAGTCTTTGGACATTGAAGCATAGGTTTATATCATTGATTGTCATTGATTGTCCAAGTTTTCTTAGTAGGCTTCAATTTTCTGTTTCACGACAGGATGCCAGCTACACGGACACTTTTACTCTCCGAACCCCACGCATCCACATCTTGCACGACTCCCCTATATACCAATCTTGCAGAAATTATGCGCTTATTTAACTCTTTACTAGTATATTTTACAGTTATAGTAAAGATCTAAAAAGAGGGTCTGACATGTCTCGCTGTTCAATTCGTTCAATTATAGATTTATAAGATTAAGAAAGCGTCAAACAACGGCCAGTAGTAAGGTTTAAAAAGCAAACTTCTGATTGGTTAAATAATATTAAATCATATTCTCAAATAAAATCTGCATAAATATTTAATTGTAGCTTCATTGAAGGTAGTTCTTTCAGTTTTCTCGAGTTCGGCGACTTCAGGCCCGGCTCTTATACACAGAAGCTACTATGTGGACGTTTACCTTTAAAGTCTTTGAAATCATCGAAGTATGCTGTATACTTAATTAATAAGATACTTTGAAGAGAGAAAACGATCGGTAAATAAATAAACGGGATCGGCAAGAATGAATGAGAGAGGAGCGCGGTTTAGATTGAATTTGGAAAAATAAACGAAAGCAGGGTAAACAGAGCGGGTAGCGATCAACTTTCCTGGTTAGATTGTGTACCCACTGGCGGGGTCGCGAAAGCTATCAGAGTAATGAATAAAATAAATCATAATTTGCTTTCTGTGTTTCATTATGGGAATTAAAAAGGGAAAATATAAATCATTCTTTAATAAGTTAGCAGAGCTTAAGACGTTAAAGTTATTTCATCGCCCAGATGAGTAATTGCTTCCAGCAACTTTAATTGAAAACAGTTCTTGTTTCGCCTTTACTGTGTCGTTTAGGCGAATTAATTATCTCGATGTACTAAATTTTCCTACTGCCTAATTCCGGTGTCTCTGTTTGCTCCGACTGTCCCCCCCCCCTCCCCGTTTCCCGACAACCGCATGCACACGACTTTTATAATATTACGTTGCCCCTTTTTCAGTAGCCAAGATACAAGAAAGAACGTCATTTACTGCCACCAGACTGCCTTGGTGACAAATGCGAGGATTCTGCTTGAGCAAGACGTTCAAGTTAAAAATTAAAACTCCACTTGGTCCGAAAATTAAACCGATTTCTTGCTCTTAAGACCCTGCTTCCCTTCTTTTATTATCATTTCCACTAAAAGTGATATTTATGCTATTAATAACAGCAGCTACAACCAGCAAAATGGTTGCTGTGGCGAGATTTTTTTTTCAACCTCGGTATTCGTACGACTATAATGATTTTTTTTATTCAGGTGATTTAAAATTAAATAATTAATTTTCAATCGCTATAGGTTCTGGTGAAATTTATCTCGCCCTCGTACGTAGTAAAGTAGATGACGCACTTATTATTTCCTTGTGGTACATTCTCTTCGCGTTAAGTATAATGCGTTCCATTAGCTGAAAGGTACCAACACATCAGAGAGCGAGAGATCCATGCACGACGCGTTTCCATTAGAATAATTCCTGTTGAAGGGTTATCCACAGTTCCACAGACAGGCACTAGCAATAATAATCATTCATTACCTATTGTACGTCCACATTGCATCGAGATTGCGACGTGTCGTAACCAATAGAATACGTTATGGGTAGATTTAGATTGTGTGTGTGTGGGTGTGTAGACTCGGTACCTATTAGTGACACCCTGTGTGTTATTAATGAAGTCGTGTTTGTAGGTAATAGTGTAAAAGGAGGAGGGCTGCGGCATCGTGCATGGAGCAGCCGCTCTTTCGAGACCGGAGTTGGAGCCCGCGACAATCGGAAGTGGAAATCGATGTCTGGCTCGGGCTGGCTGGATCATTACAAGCAGCGACATGAAAGCTGGCTTTTTTCAGTATTCAATTTCATCGAATTAATTCAAATCAGTCACGCGAGGCATTACCAAACCAAAACCAATACGAATGACAGTGACTGGGTCGCGGCGGGTCGGTTCGTGCGCTAGGCCGCCCGCCTGATGACTTCCTCCTTGATGGGTTGCCGGGATTCCGTGGCGGGCGGACGATCGAGAGTTGACTCAACCACCCACCGTCGGGCCGGGTCGGGTCGGACTGGGCCGGGAGGACTCGATACAAGGAGAACGGCTGTTATTCCAACCTGAAGAACACCCCTCCACCGCCACCCACTCGCCGAACGGAAACAGTTGTTAAGCTTTCACTTAAAAGCTTTCTTCCGACGAATCGAATTGCTTATTGATGAAACTGGAGCTTGGTGCTTCTGCTGCTGATGCTGATTCTCATTCTCATTCTAATTATGTTGCGGAAACGGATGAATAATTTATACACAGCGCCCTTTTACTGCTACCCAATTACTTATGATTATTGTTACGACGTTATCAGAAAAAGCTCCATTTCCATATTTAGATAACAATAACAACCCCTACCTTAATACGCGATTATCATTCAATTTTAATTAAAGAATTTTAGATATAAATTTGTATGACCTTAATATAATAATTGTTTTTCCGGTGAAATAGATAACTAAAATCTTGTACACATAATTTTATTAGAACTTTATTTTCAAGTTCTAATTTAACTTGCCGCTATAGGTTCTTTACAGAACAAATTTGAAATCTCTCGCACAGTATAATATGAGGTGAAAACTGAAGACATGGGCGGTACTGTTTCGTTCTTTTTATGAACTTATCAGTCATATTAACCAGATACACAACACATTGTCGATAATTCCTTTAAAAATTATTGCGGTTACAGTGTTGTTCTTTAAAGTCCGTGATGTATTGTCAAACCTTTAAATCCAAGGTGTTTCTACACTGAAGATAAATAATATTGAGTGTTTATTTGTTTGAGTACTCACCTACCAATAATTAATTTGAGATTAAAATTCACTAACACCAGGAATTACTCATTAACACAAGTATTACTTCCAATATTTCCTATGGGGTGCGTTGTGTATCTGATTGACGTGACATGCTGATGAGTCCTGCAAAGTATACCTATAGCGGCAAGCTCAATTAGAACTTAAAAATCAAAATATCAAAAATCTAGTTTCGAGTTAACGATCTCTTCGTACTATTTTTATTTGATTGTATTATGTTCGTAATTCTAATCTAACTGAATTCACAATTGACTCAGTAAATTTCACATGTGGATATCTTATTGGCCTAAAATAATCAGCTCTGGTATGTCCCTTCAACTTTTGAATTTAAAATTGTGAATTATGAATTTATATGCAATTTTGTTTTTAAGGGATAAAATCTATCTCGGTAAATAGGTACTGCTTGTACGTGGAAAATTATTATTACAAATTATTCAAATGCTACTGGTTTTCCAAAATGACTTTACTTGGGGGGCGGAAACGTATTTTTTTTCTAATAAATAACAAAACAGTCAGTCGTGGACGAAAATCGGTTAGGAAAAAACTTATAAAGTCTTCCTACCGCACATATGCCCTAAAAAAATCATGCTATGCACGAATGCAACTCAAAAACTTGACCGGCCGCTAGTATTTTTTGAAATTTTTGAATTTTGCTCACAACTAAATAATTCAAATCGTAACGTTTTCATCAAATGCATGATTTTGGGTTTTTCGGGGCTGCTGATTAAAAATCCCAGATCAAGATTTTTGGCCAATCAACCGTTTTGACATAAAATCGAAAAGCTCGTTTCCACCCTCTAAGAGTGTAATATTTGAAAATGTGTAACTTTTGAACAATAAGAAATTCCAAAAAAAGTCCAAATAAAAATTTGTTGGATACATCCTTCTTAACAATTTTTGTAATATGTGCTTAATAATTTTTGACGCACAAGCAATATTTACCGAGATAATACCGAGGGGCGGCCGCCCCTTGCGGAATTCGCTGAGAGAGACTTGGATGGAGTATTTTAGTGTCACCCCTACTCACCATTAAAATTTCATCAACGTTCCAATCAACGCAATTTAAAAATAGTCGTATTTGAATCGACTAATAATAGGCCTATGACAATAATACGACTAAGTCTCTGGGTCTTGAGCGTATTTCTTATGTCTTCCTGAGTCATAGTATATCCTACTTCCTCATTATAAAAACTTTCAGAGTTGATGCATGAATTTATATAAATCCTGTGTTATTAGAGCGGTTGGCGTATACACTAATATAATACCAGGAGTGCATTTATTTTCCTTCAGCAAGAGTTGCCATGAAGAGTCACGCAATATTTGGTGCTTTAGTCAAATCCATTAGAGTCTCCATAGAATTTTTAATTGGGACGAGCAGGGCTAGACCGAAATGAGAGTTTGGAATGTATAAATGCAAATACACTGCCGCGTAGGATGTTTTATTATTTATCACGTCTGCACGTATGCAGCACCAGAAACACCCCCAGCACCACCACCACCATCGCCACCAACACGAGCGCATCGAATTTCTGTCCCGGTGTTAGGGGATGGTGAACTTAAGTACATCATGTTTGTATTATAGTCGTACACGTCGTACCTACGTGATGCGGTCCTAAGTATTTTTCGCACGGTTTCGTTGCATATTTATTTAGATCGGCGTTTTGAGTACCTCTACACCATGCATCTACAACTGCTACGCCATTGTTATATAATATATATATATGTATATAGATTCATTGAATTATTATTCCATCTACGCCGTTTCTCGATTCATAAGGACCGGGACCATACCTTCGGACACGTGATCGCCCTCGTAATCACGTTGCCTCCAAATGTTCAATTTAATCGGAAGTCGCGATGACGCTGTCGTATCCCCGGTAACTAACTTACTGTTCAATAAGGAGTATTATTGTGCTCCTCCCGGACTTTTGTTATCAAAAATACACATAGGTAATAACGTTATAGCACTACCTATGTATATGTATATTACCTATGTAGATACGAATATCTGACGTTTCGTTTCATTCCATAATATCCTCATCCGTTGTATAGTAGCAGTATTAAAATATGAAAAGTTTAATATGTCTGCGAAAAGAGGAAATCTAATATGTAGCAACATAATACGATTTATGTCGTTTATTTGGAGGTCGTCGAGAATAGGGGTAGTTCTAGTCCCATAGTGTTGGTACTGGTGCTAGATAATGACGTCCCAGCCCCTTATACTCTGCTGGTTATACAATAGTAGATAGGTAGGTTGGTATATATCTGAAGGAGAAGATTTTCAATATTCCAAGCGTTGGAAGCTGAAATTTGATTAAGATGTCAAGGGTCCAATAGGTAACGACAGATGACGCTAACAGAGTTAACATAACAATACCTACTATCCTTAGATATTTGAAATTCTCAGTCGGATCAATACCCACTCACTATCACTCACTCTCTCCATACATAAATATATTATAAATATAGCACCTCTAGTTCACTCTCCTTCTTCGTTACTCCCTCCCCCTCTACTGCTAATTCAATACTAAGACGTAAGCCTTATTCATCTATAATGTAACAAACAATGATACGCAGTACGCAGCTGAAATCACACCGGTATTCTAATTAATGATCATCGCGCGGCAGCATTACATCAACGAAGGGTAAACAGACTGAAGGTGAGAATATCATCAAGGATGGACACGAGAAGCGCCAAGCTAAGACCTCAACACTAAAGAGAACTAGACGGAAAAAATTGACGATGTTTTTTATTGTAAATATTTAGGTAGGTACTTGCATTTAGAAAACTTCTAAAAATATTACGCTTCCGACACGGTTGCCTAGAATGGACTAAAAACACCATTTATTTGTCACCATTTCAGTTTTATTTGCATTTATTATAATCTCTGTTATTATTTTATTATTTAATTTCAATAATCAACCACTGAAGTCCGTTGATAAATATGATTGTTAACATCTATTTCAACATTGAGCACGGTAATCTCTGTATTTCTAATGTGACCTACTTAATTTCCTTTTAAATTATTCTTGGGTAGCTATACATGCACCACGCGACGGTTCACGTGGCTTTGTATCTTCAGTATTAATCACCATGTAAATTCACAATCGGTAAAGTCCGTGTAGACTTCAGCGTGTTGAAAAAAAAAATTCAGTGATTGTTTTACGCTTTTATAACCTTCGCCCTCTGTCTTCGCCCGTATTGCTTCGCACATCTTTCCTGCGCCTATCTTGCTGTTCAACAACTGTGTTGCTTCGCTTGGTGGATGGTTTAATTTTTCTGGAGACACGATTTCTCGTCCCTTGGAACCTGATTCGCTGTGACCAAGCTCAACCAGACCCAATGAACTGTCAGCCTTATTCCGGTAATCCAGAAAAAAAGCCACCAGCACTAATAACACATTTCACGTTTATTTTATACCATCAGTACCCATCAATTTTTATATCATCAACACCCAAAGATAAGTACCTACCCGAAGTCAGAAATTCTTTTAAATTAATTCAATTAATTTAAATTTCCATCCATTCAGATCTGTGAGTTTTGTTGTCAAGATCTATTAAACCGTATATCTTTAATGTCATTGTTTCATTTTGTCTGTGTCTGTCTAGAGTAACAACGCCACTACCCTTAAGAGTAGTTGTAATTTCCCTCTGTAATACTAGCCTGGGTAATATTTCATGTTTTTTTTAATGTAAAGTAACGAAATATATCGTTACATTTTCAAATATACAAAAAATATATGTTTAGTAAGCAGGCTATTAGATATTTACTCAAATTAGTGTACACTGCACTGCAAAATGTAATGGTAATACGAGGTAAATATGATGCCATATCATAAAAATAGAAAATTTACCACCATCAAAAAACTCAATTTTTAGTTAACTGGACTTCTGGAAACTCAGTATATTATTACCCGCAAGAGTTATCGAGAGTGTCTGTTATACGAGCTGTCAAAGATCAACTTCAAAGAACCCCGAATTAACTACTGTTGAGATAATCGACTCTATAAAAAAAAACAGATTATTTATTTTGTGACAAGAAAAACATTATTTTTTACCCTTTTGCTGGTAAAATTTTAGTCCCCTAGGGGAATTAAGGAATAATTTGTTATTACTCATTTCAAATTCCCTCGTTTCTTTCCATCGTTTTCCTGAGGGATTTCGTGGTTATCGTCTCTAAAAAACAGGTCGTTTTTTCAACAACTGGATAGACTCAAAAAGAACAGAAACGAACACCCAGTCTTGATTATCCCGATTTTTATAGTACATTTCCCTCTCTCGATTAAAATGCGAGAATATGTGCCGGATTTGCATTGCGACAGGACTCGTTATCCTGAAACGGGCGAGACGCTTCACGTTTAGCCCGGACTTGACCGCCCGGCGGCCTTAGTTCGGAGCTGAAGTGGTAGCGGTTACATCGTTCGTTGGCTATGATTCCTGTCAAACAATTTATTAATTACCCACTTGATAATGTGATAATATGGAGAAGATAACAATTCATGCAAGTTAATAAAGAACATTGTATATCAAGGGCGGAAGGAAGCCCATTTCAGCGAGTATGACGTCACATCAGCTTAAGCGGGGGACGATGTCATATATATTGTGTCCTAGAGTGGCAATATTTATTACTTTTATTTTACAGAAACACAGCCAGTGTTGAGTCTAATAAAATGAACTGTCATATTTGGGGAATGTCAATTACAATTTAATAATTTTGTTACGAACATCATTACCAATATTAGTTATACTTTTTCGTTATTATAAAGCCGTTAATTTATTCTTCTGTGTGTTTAATTTACCTACAAGAGCTGAGCATACGACAATACATAACAGTGGCGACGAGGATAATGGAATTGGATTAATAAAAGAAGAAAATTAAATACATAATATTCAGGTTAGTTCAAGGCCTACTTACAGTAACAAGCTTAACCATAGTAACATAAAGAAAAGAAAGTATTATTAAAAAAAAAAAACTTTCAAAAAAAATTTTACGATTCAATAAAAAATGCCTAAACCGAAAGAAACGAAACAACAAGAAGCAGCTCAAGAGCAGCCTGTCCAACAAGTACAGCATACAGTACATACAACTTTCAATATCGAAAATTTTGAATCGACGAAGACAATATTTTCAAGATGGCTCAGAAGATTAGAATCAGCATTCCAAGTTTTCAATGTACCACAGTCCAATTACGTAGCATATCTTTTACATTACATGGGACCTGAAGCGTATGATTTATTATGCGATAAGATTGCACCAGTCGATCCTGCTCAAAAATCATATGAGGACTTAGTACAAGAAATTAAAGGATACTATAATCCAGAACCTTCAGAAATTGCGGAAAACTTTCGTTTCAATCAACGTAAACAACATGAGGGAGAGAGTATTCAGGATTTCCTTACAGCGTTACAACGCTTATCAATAAACTGTAAGTTCGGGGAGCATTTGAAGAAAGCTCTTCGCAATCAATTTGTATTTGGACTTAGGTCAGAGTCAATACAAAGCAGACTTCTAGAATACAAGGACTTAACTTTGGAAAAAGCTGTAGAAGTAGCAAACAATATTGATGTTTCTTCTAAAAATGCTGCAAAACTACATACAAGAACAATACAAGACAACCAGGTAAACCAAGTGAAACAGAAGAATTACAAGTACAAACAGAATAATAAACCTCATTCACAATATAATAATTCTAATTATAATGGAAAAAAAATCAATACAAACTACAACATGGCAACAAATTCAAATACAACTTACAATGTACCATCAACTACAAACAAGGTGGTATGCTTTCGGTGTGGAAACAACAAAACTATACAAATGGAAATAAATGGAATTTCGGTTACGTTTTTAAGAAACTAGGAAAACTTCATTATCTAGTTAAATTGGACATTGGTCCAACGCAAAAGAAACATGTTAATCAAATGCGAGCATTAGGAGAGCATACTAATTTACCAAATTTTAATCCTAATACAGCTGTTGCAAATATTAACCACCCTATCAAAAATAATGGTGAATCAAATACAGATGACTTTACAGATCAAAGTCAATTCAATTCTAACGATCAGTCGAGAAATTCCTACCAAAGTAATTCTCGATTTGTGAAACGTTCAAATCGGGCAAGGAAGCCTGTACAAAAACTTAATTTGTAAAAAACTTTACTTACGATTAATATTAATTACATTTTAGTTTTAATTTGTTAGTATATTAATTTTAAGTTACAAGTTACATGTTACATCTACGTATTTATTTACTTATGTTACCATTTATGACAATTTATTGACTAACTATCTAAGTTATTTTATGTACCTACTTACGTTACGTCTTCTCTGATAGGAAGAAATGAATTCCCGACAGGGAAGGAAATATTGTGTCCTAGAGTGGCAATATTTATTACTTTTATTTTACAGAAACACAGCCAGTGTTGAGTCTAATAAAATGAACTGTCATATTTGGGGAATGTCAATTACAATTTAATAATTTTGTTACGAACATCATTACCAATATTAGTTATACTTTTTCGTTATTATAAAGCCGTTAATTTATTCTTCTGTGTGTTTAATTTACCTACAAGAGCTGAGCATACGACAATACATAACAATATACGAGCTTAAATAATGAGCATCGGTACGGCCGAGATATACACGGTCTTTTCAGCGCGACAGCTTGAATGTATTTACCTACCTAGGTTAGGTACCTATTAAGACTAAGAAAATTATACAGAATCAAATCGATATATTTATTATTGTTTTAGCGCGCTTCGACTTGCTTGAAACATATGCGTGTCAACTGCGGAGCTCTCATCGGCCATTAGCAACCAATACCAACTGCTGATGTTGAAATTTGTCCAAGGGCTAGAAAGTATTCGTTAGCGGCTGGAAACATTTCTACACTTTGAAGCGAGCCGCTAAAGTATACAACGGGTTGCAATATGCATCATTCGGTCGGCTGTTTCCTATATTTCAGAGACTGTAATTTTTTAATAATTTTTTTAATTAAATTTAAAAGACTCGCTGCGGGCGTTTATTACTGTATACCTACTGGAATGGGGAAACTGATCATACAAGTAGTGGTGGCCTTATGAAGTCTCGTGCCAGCTAAATACGTAATAATTTATACGCGGGCTTATTATAAGTTTGGTAAATTTCCGCGTAACCGACAAAAAAAAAACTAGGCGACCATATTATACAATATGCAGAGAAGTTTGAATTTTTTATTGATTTTTTATTGACTTTTGAATGCTGATAATAATTCTATTCTTGTATCCTGTCCGAATATATATGCTGAAATAAATAGATAAATGAAAAATAAATAAATAAACGGATAAATAATTCATGACTGGTATGTTGTATAAATACAAAGACAATTACTCAACTAACGTGATTTCGATTGTCGAGGAGAGTTCTCGTTATACATTCATGGCGAGGTATTTTTCCCGGCCGGACGATATGACACTTCATGAGAAAACGTTGCGAACTCGCAACCGCTGTGTTCATTTGAATACACACAACAAAGCCAAATTTCAATTATGGTCGGATATAATAGTCCAGGGTCGCCTCCGGGACTCGCCTTCCCAATTTTTAATATGTATTGAAATTTGAATTTTATATTTTCATTCCATGCACAATGGCATACTTAATTTATATATGTACCGGATTCTGTTTCCTGCATATCAAGCTGGGGCCTGTTTCACAAAAATATGAGTTATTAATAATAGTCATATAAAATTTTGTAAAACACTTACCGACTAATATAATTGAAATATACTATTATTAATAGTTAATTAAACTATTACTTAGTACATTATTACAATTATCTTGAGAAACACTATTTAAAATCACTCATATTATGAACTTTTATTATTTAACTTCACTATTAATAATAGTTAATAGTGTTTTGTGAAACAGGCCCCTGATGTTATTAAATTTTATCGGATTATATTGTCCAAAATAATATGATAATATTTTATTTTATTTTTCTCAACTTTGCGCTCGTTTCATTTCTATCTTCCTTGTTAGTATAAGTTACGTGTTACGATCGAGGAGCAATGACTTCATATCAAATTAGTACGCGCAAATCCCGCAGGTTTTCTTATAGGATTGGATTCAGCCATAATAACTTATATATTAGAGACAAATTGCTTTTCTCCGGAAAAATGGGCATATAAAAGCGAAACCCCGGAAACAATCACGGCAACTTTCTCAAATATTTAATAGGGTGTATATCGATAAAAGTTCATTTCATTCCTTCCTCATCTAGCCATACTATAAATAACTTAGCAACATACTTATAGTACAGGACTCGATATACGATTGTAATTTAGCAATGCAGGACATGAAATGGATGTGCGTGGGAGGTGATATAGTGATTTGGGAGTGAGTGACATGCCGTATTCATAGTCATGGGAAGGAAGGGTCGTTCTGTCCTACCTGTCTCTGTCCCCCTTGCCCTTACTTTCAGAGTTCAGACCTGCTCCTGTCGGTTGGTTTCGGGCCACGGAAGCCGCAATGAGTGCGGGTCGACGAATATGAAGTGCCCGAAAGATCCGGGTCACCCGGAAACGAGACCGCCAGAACAACTGACTAACATCCTTATAATTATTATTATTATTATTATCGTTTTCCTGAAGGGAGATTAGGGAGATACCAATTTTGTTCCTTAATTTTTGAATTTCGATCGTTATTAATTTATTCTTAATATTATTTTAGCTTGCAAGCATACCAGACACTACTTATTATTGAGTCATAAGTAAACCGTCACATTTACTTGAGGACTGATTGAAGTAAAAATGTGGCTGGTTTATTTATTGATGATTTCAAACCGTGGTGCCAGAATCAAAGTGCTCCGAATAATTCATTTGAATAAAATATCGCAAAGTGCAGATGTCTACTGCACTGCACTGAGTGACCGAGCTAAATCATTTATTAATGTTTTTCATCAAAAGTCTAATCAATTCAAACCTTAAATTCATATGCCAAATTCATTAGAATGTAATTGATTGATTAGGTGTATGTAAGTATCGATTATATTATTGACTAGCTGGGATCCGCTACTTCGTTCATGAATAATAATATAATGATATGAGCTTAGTATTTTCTGTTCCTGGATGGTTAAAGGTTCTTGCAGCAAGCGATGTCCCCATCCACAGCATTATAAATAAAAAATCCCAAACAGAACACGAAGAAAAAGTTTTATAGTCACAAAAGATCTCGATATAAATTTGAGCCGGAACATTCAAGAAAAATTCTCTAGTTAATCGGGGCTTCTAAAAAAAAATTCTCGAGCTTACAACAAAAGATTCCCGAGCTAACCGGAGCTTGCAAAAAAAACATAACAAGCTAACCGGTACTTGCAAAAAAATTCTCGAGCTAACCGGAGCTTCTACTCAAAAATTTTCGATCTAACGGGAGTTTCTAAAAAAATTCGCCAGCTTGCAAAAAAAAAAATTTTGAGCCTAATCGGAGCTTTCAAGAAAAATTAACGACCTTACCGGAACTTGGAAAAATTACGACTCAACCGAAACTTCTAACAAAAAATTTAAGAGCTAACCGGGGCTTCTAAAAAAATTCACGAGCGTGCAAAAAAGATACCCGAGCTTTCGAAAAAAGCATACCGAGCTAACCGGCGCTTCTAAAAAAGATACCCGATCTTTCGAAAAACAAATACCGAGCTAACCGGGGCTTCTAAAATATAGTGCCCGAGCTTGCAAAAAAAATAGAGCCTAGCATGAGCTTAAAAAAAAAAAAATCCGAGCTACCCGGAGGTTCTAAAAAAAATTTCCAAGGTAACCGGAACTTGCAAAAAATTTCTGAACTAACCGCTGCATGCTTGCAAAACTAATTCTCGAACTAACCGGGGCTTATTCTAACGAAAATTTCATGAACTGACCGAAGCCTGCAAAAAAAACAAATAATTCGGAGCTAACCGGGAATCCTAAAGAAAAGTCCCCAAGCTTGCGAAAAAAAATGGAGCATAGTCGGATCTTAAAAAAAACAAGTTACGAGCTAACCGGAGCTTGGAAAAAATTACGACCCAATTGCAGCTTTTATAACAAAAAATTTCATAGCTGACCGGGGCTAATAAAAAGCATCACGAGTTTGCGAAAAGAAATACCTGAGCTAACCGGAGTTTCTACAAAATTGTGCTCGAGTATGGTAAAAACTTTTGAGCCTGACGTGAGCTTTCAAGAAAAAAAAAAACAAGCTAACCGGAGCTTGTAACAAAAATACCGGAACCAACCGGGGCTTCTAAAAAAAAATCCCGAGCTTACAAAAAAAAAATAATGAGGATCGTTAGATCTTTAAAAAAAAAAAATTTCGAGCTAACCGGAGCTTCTAAAAAAAAATTCCTGAGCCTGCAACACAAAATTCTCGAGCTAACCGGTGCTTGCAAAAAAAATTTCAAGCTAACCGGAGCTTCTACCTAAAAATTTTCGAGCTAACCGGAGCTTCTCCCAAAAATTTTCTAGCTAACCGGAGCTTCTAAAAATATTTCCGGGCTTACAAATTTTTTTTTTAGCATAATCAAAGCTTAAAAAAAAAAATTAATGAGCTAACCGGAGCTTTGAAAAAATTTCCGAGCTAACCGTAACTTCTAAAAAAAATCAATTTCCCAAGGTAACCGAAGCTTACAAAAAAAACTTGAACTAACCGGTGCTTGCAAAAATAATTCTCGAGCTACCCGGGACTTTACTCTACAAAAATTTCCAGATCTGACCGAAGCCTGCACAAAAATTTCCGTGCTAATCCCGATGAGTTTCTATCTAGAAATTTTCGAGTTAGCCGGAGCTTCTAAAAATATTCTCGAACTTGCAAAATAAATTTTTTGAGCTTAATCGGAACTAAAAAAAAAAAATTACGTGCTATCCTAAGCTTGGAAAAAATTATGACCCAACGCGAGTTTCTAACAAAAATTTTTAGAGCTAACCTGAGCTACTAACAAAAAATTTCCGACTCAACTGGGGCTTCTAGAAAAAATCTTGATTTTACAAAAAAAATCGAGTTAATCGGAGCTTCAAGCAAAAAAAATTGAGCAAATTGAGCTTATTCTAACAAAAAATCTTGAGCTAACTGGAGCTTGCAAAAAAACAACTTCTGAGCTGGTCGGGGCATGCAAAACAATTCCGGGCTGACCGGACCTCATAAAAAAATTATTCCGAGCTTATCGGATTTCGTAAAAAAAATATTCGAGCTGACCGGACACAGCGCGGCAAAAATAAAATCGAGCTGACCGGACCTTGTCATGTGTAGAATCTACACTTAAATATAACTTTCTAACCAACGGTTTTATATTAATTTAATATAGATAATCCGTTTTTTTTTTTTGGAACAAAGAACTATTTGATGATACAAAGAAAATTTAAGGTAAATAGATAAATACAAATAAAAACTGCATTAGCGAAAAAGATAGTCCAACAAATTGATGAAACCGACACCCCCAAACAAATATTTGTTGAGTCAAAAACAGAAGGACCGCGTGTGTGTAACTAATCGCCTCATCCGTCAAATTGTCTCCCGAAGAGATCCCCGGAGATATGAATAATAGGTTTTTTATAACTCTTGACTTGAATTATACCTTTTGAGTGGGATAGTAGGGGGGGAAGAGATAATATATCCCTTCCGAGCGGCTCTTATTAACCCAGATAATAAGTCGAAGTCGACAACGTCCTCCGCCCCGGTAACCTGTGCGAAATGCGAATCAATCCACCGATCCTCGGAGATCGTCTCCGACTTAAACATCTTACCTCTTCTGCACGGAGTTATAAAGAATTGCATTTACTCTGACTGAACTTCTCTCGGTGCTGACAATTCGTTTCGTTGTTAGATTGAAATGGAAATTGTAATTTGAAAGAGATGCTGGATGGGGTGTTGGTGTTAGTGTTGGTGTTTGTAGAGTCGACGACGACAACTTTGTTTTGTTTTGTTAACGCAAGCGTCCCTGAAGTTTCCATACGTCTTGCGGTATCGATTCTTAGTAAATATCAAGAGACTCGACCGCGTTCTTTAACGCCCTCCCTATAATATTTCAAGGGAGATCGTTCGAGTAAACCTACTTCCAGTCACTTTTCTCCGCATACGTTTTGTTTATTGTTGTCTTTCTACTAAATTCTTAGAACGGGCTGCGTTTATTCCTCTTGAGATGCGGGAGAACATCTTTATAATGCCGCAACAAAAGATTAATAGGGTCAGTAAAGTGGCTGTTGCAATAAATAGGTATAACAACTGGTTATTCGGGGTTCGTTAATTGGTCAGGATCGCCATAAGGAGATGGTTGAAGCTCTTTCAGGAATTGCATGGTTGATTAAAAGTTGTTCAGGTTTCACTTGGGTTTCATTGACAACTAACATTAATAGTCTTTACTGGTCCTTTACTTGGCGGGGAAAAGAAAAATGCTTCGTGCTTATTGAATAACACTGATTGTTTACTATTGCGGTGTAGGGTTTATCAAATACCGCTTGTTTTATAAATACATAAGTTTACATTGGAGACTGTAAGAATCCTTTACCGTTTCATCACTATAAATTATAGTTGACAAACGAATGGATTAGACTAGATTTTTCGCTAAAGCGAATATGAAAGAGAGATAAAGGTGCTCACACACAGACGCGTCGATCCGTGAATAACATAAACCAATGGCCGGGCATATAAATATTGCCGGCCGAACGGACGGGCATTGTTCTACCCGTGGGCACATTACCGCCCAATTAAGCATTTCACAGTAGTTACGTCTAATGAAAACATTTTATTGCCGTTGATTAATGTGGCCGAGGCACGAGTCCCATCAAGCAGGCCGGGGTGCACTGCCACAAATCACCCTTATCGCCGCCGGAATATAATATAAACATGTCGCTCGCGCATTTGAATATAAACCTACCTACCTACTACTGTGAGTGTGAGTGTCGGTATGTAAACAAGCTACGCTCTGCGGAGAAGAGCTGGATTATTATTACGCCCAAGAGTGGGTGATGGTGTTTCGTTACCGCTGGTTAATCCAGTTTAACTGAATTTTAACCAAATCGAGCCACATCTCGCCTATCATATAGGTCACCTATAGGTACTACAACAACTGCCTAATAATATATCTCCCTATATCGCTCCATGACCACAGTAGCTTTTATTATCGGACATAAATATTTGTTACCCGTATCATATTTACGACGGAATTAATTCAAGCCCGAAGCCTGAATTATTCATTCATCTGGAGGAATAACAACCCTCTTGTCATATACACAGACACGAATTTTTATTAAAATTCAAATTTGGTACCTATACTCGATCAGATCTCAAGATCCGAAATGACGGAAAGTAGCGAAGTGTAAATGTCAAAACAATAAAGCCACTTTAAAGAATAACGTTTGAAAGCAGACTGCGAACTTTTTAATTAATCGTTTTTCTGGGAACATTTTTTTATCATTGCATGTCGCGAACAAGTTCAAGGAGGTTGAACGAACGCTCGGTTTCGTGCATCGGCACCGGCTGACTTTTTCTCGCATGCAACTATCGGAGCAAAACACACAACCAAAACGGTGCCTTTACAAACTAGGGGTTATTATAATCATTAAATGCAATATCTCCCTCTGACGTTCTAATTCGAGTGTATTATAAGCAATGGCTGAAATCAACGCAATCTCTGCTTTTGAACACTGATGTAGGTACGAAGTTGACATGGGAATTACTGCGGCATGAGCCTGATTTTTGTCGGAAACCCCATAGATTTAATATACGTTTTCAAACCGTCAATTTAATTCTTTATGTGTCGGTTTCGTTCATGCTGGAAAATTGATCTCAAATCAGGTCAGTACTGCTATAATCTTGCCAAATTTTCAAGCAGAGTAAGGTGTGCCATCAGATTTCCAAAAGTTTTCAAACACACCCTTATTGGATCGTCCAACTTTACATTAGATTTTATTGATACAGTAGAATAGTGCAGCAGAGCTTATTTATCATGATAACACATTTGTCCCAAAATCCTCTCCAAGACACAGTTGTAGATATCCATCCTGGTTTTCTAGGACGATTATTTCTGATATTAAAAAGAAATTTGCATCGTGGAAGCATTACAAGACACATCTCGATCAGGAATCTCTATCTCAGTTTCAATATCTTCGCCGTAAACTTAAAAATGACCTTAGAGTGGCTCACACTGCTTTTGCTAGAGACTCGGAGCAGAGGATCAGATCATCACCCAAGAGGTTCTGGTCATACGTCAACCGTACGAGAGGTGAGTCTTCTGTTCCCTCTCGGGTGTCATATGGTGATGATCTGACCGCCCCTTGGAAGTTGTCAGCCTCTTCGGGACCTTCTTTAATAGTTGCTTTAGGGATGCCAACATTACTACATCCTCATACTCTTCAGATCCCCTCCCCGACGCTGATAATAGCACGACATTCTTGCCACGTGCTTTCGATGAATCTGATATTCTACTATCGGTCAAAAAGTTTAGTTCTGCACTAACCGCTGGAGTTGATCTGATTCCAGGTTTTTTTGTGAGGGACTGTGCTCATGTTCTAATGGCTCCATTGCTTCATATTTTCAACTTGATTCTAAAAAAACAAACTTTTCCGGATGAATGGAAAGTGGCCAGGACGGTCCCTGTTTTCAAGTCGGGTGACAGGTCTTCTGTAACAGCTTACCGACCAATCGCGCTTCTATGTAACTTCTCCAAGCTCTTCGAATTCTGTCTCTATAGAAGGATAATAACTGACATCAGTCGGAAACTTTCGACCTATCAACATGGTTTCGTTAAAGGGAGATCCACGGTAACGAATTTGGCAGTGATTTAGGAGGTAATCGCTGGGAATCTGGACCTGGGTCTGCAGGTTGATGTCGTATATACGGATTTCAGCAAGGCCTTCGATCGTTTGGATCATTGCACACTCTTGTCCAAGCTGCGTGGCTTTGGTTGTTCCGGAGATCTTGTTACGTTGCTCGAGAGCTATATCACTGGCAGAAGTCAGTTTGTTGAATTATCTGGATTTAGGTCCGATGTGTTCGATGTGCCTTCTGGTGTTCCTCAGGGATCTGTTCTGGGCCCGCTTCTTTTCAACATCTTTGTAAATGACGTGGTGATCATTTTCAAGAACTGCTGTCTTTTATATGCGGATGATCTGAAGATCTACACGGTTGTTAGGTCCATTGAGGACGCGGTGCTTATGCAGGAAAGATTGGATTTGTTTGGGAAATGGTGTGTGAAAAATCATATGAACCTGAATCTTACTAAATGTGCTGTGGTTTCTTACTCACGTAGTAGAGATCCTGTCCTGTATGACTATGTCTTGTCTGGGGTTCCTTTGACTAGATCTAATAGTATCAAAGACCTGGGTGTGGTATTTGACTCTGGTTTATCGTTTAGACAGCATATTCATAGGATCTCCTCCTCTGCCTACAGGATGTTGGGTTTCGTTATACGTAACTCTAGACATTTTGAGTGTGCGGACACGATGTTAACTTTGTTTAAATCCTTAGTAAGATGCCATCTGGAATATGCCTCCCTAATCTGGTATTCCTCTTATCTCTCTTACATCAATTCCCTAGAAACTGTCCAACGCAAATTCCTAAAATATTTGTGCTTTCATTTAGATTCAGCATATCCGCATAGGGGCTTCCCACAGGACGCTCTCTTGGCGAGATTTGGGCTTCATAGTCTACGAAAACGTTGTGCTACTAACTTCGTTTTATTTCTATTTAAACTGCTCCACAATATCATTGATTGTCCGCAACTAGTTAGACGATTAAATTTCGTTGTCCCTCGATTAGGTGCCAGATTTCCTAGCACTTTTTATCTTCCAACGCCTCGTACGCGCCTGCTGGAGTCATCACCGATTTACACAATGTGCCGAAATTATATGCGTCTCGAGAACTCTCTCGATCTGTTCATCAACTTCTGAGATAAAAACGTTGTTTGATTCTGAGCCCTGATTTACTGATTTACTTGTATATACATATTGCAACACACTTTATTATATGTTCATTTTTATTCTCATATATGTGCTTTTGAACTTAATACCTGCAGATACTTTTACTCTTTTTTGTTTTTTTGCTGCGATTTGTTTTAAGCTAGTTTTTTGTAGTTCATATTGTTTGGTATCTCTTTTCTTTTCTTCTTGTTATATTGCTGCTGTGTTTATTTTCTGTATGTTACCTATTTACACTTTGTATTCCCCGCCGGTAATTGGCTTCGGCTGTAGGTGGCTGTACTAAATAAATAAATAAATAAATAAATAAATAAATGATAGAGAGATGAAAACGGTTTGTCTGAACCCTTGGACACTCCAGAATGGCTACAAAAGATAAAGGAAGTTTAAAGAAACTCCCAAAGTGGTATGTGTTTATCCTTCATAAGTTTTATTCAAAAATAACTTTTTTTATAACTGGCTGCAATTTTGCGATCGGCTTCTTTAATATGCTCTCGGGAAAGGCACTCAAGAAATTATAAGTCTAAAGAAACTTACAACATTGTCTAAATCCGTCATAAGGAAACATAAGAATTAATAATGTTTTATAACTTGCCGCATTTTTGAGAACAGATAAATCATTATGCTCTTTGGGATGGTATCCAAGAAAAGATAAACCTAAAGAAACTCCAAAAGTGGTGTGAATCCTTCAATGAAAATGTCAGTTAGAATTTCTTATTCTTGACATAATAATGGCAGAACTTGCTGTAATTTTAAGAATAGTTTCTTCGTAATGCCCTCTGGAATGGTATCCAAGAAAGCAGTAGCCAAAAGAAACTGCCTAAGTGGTGTAAATCCTTAAAACGAATATGTCAAAAATAACAATTTTTTGAAATTTTTTCTTCAATTTTGAGATCAGCTTTTTTATTATGCTCTCTAGAATGGCATTCAAGAAAAGAAGCCCAAAGAAACTCTAAAAGTGGTGTGAATCTTTCTATAAATATGTCGAAATTAAGAATTTATTCTAATTTGGTGCAATTTTGAGAGAACTTCTTCGTAATGGTCTCGGAAACAGCATCGGAGAAAATTGAAGCCTAAAGTAACTCCCAAAGAGGTGTAAATTCTTTATAATAGTATGTCGAAAATTATATTAATTTTTATCACCAGCTGCAATTTTGGGGGCAGATCCTTCTTTATGCTCTCCGTAATTGCACTCAAGAAAAGAGAACGTTAAATATATTAAGTTTATATAATATATTTGATGAATTTTATTGGGATTTAGGTTCTAATCTAAATTTGCCACTAAAGATTCTTTACAGAACAAATTAGAAAACCTTTCGTACAGCATGCGAGGAGAAGACTGAAGACATGGACGGTACCGTTTCGTCCTTATTATGGACTCATCAGCATATCATATCAGTCAGCTCTAAACCGCACATGCTATACGAAGTTTGGAAGTTCTATGTATTCTAACTGGTGTTTTCGTTTTGTAGTGGCTTTTAATTTCAAATGAGTGAGTAGGTAACCAGAGAAACGTGCGTGTCTTTTATATAGTATTATCCTCGCTATAATAGTAGATTTGTCATGGATTTATGAACTTTACACTACTAATGCAGAGGTTTCTATTAATTCAAGAACTACATGCACATTGATTCCCATAAGTATACATATACCTACCTACATTCATTTTCAAGCTAAATTTTTATTGAATTTTTACTGTGTATTTATAAATTAATTTTAATTTGTTCTGTAAAGAATCTTTAGTGGCAAATTTAAATTAGAACCTAAATCCCAATAAAATTCATCAAATATATTATACATATAATCAAATAAGTGGTTCAATAAAAATAATTATAAAAGAAATTAAGCAACTACCAAAGTATATACTTCATAAGGATATTATGTCAAAAATAATAATATTTTGTAGCTTGCTGCAATTTTGTGAGCAGTTTCTTCGTAACACTCTCTAGAATCGCAATAAAGAGAATTCTAAAGACCATTCCAAAGTGGCGTTATCATTCATAAGAATGTGTCAAAAACCAGACTCCATTATAAGTTGCTGCAATTTTGAGTACAACTTTGTCAATATGCTCGCTGAAATGATGAACCCTTTCACTACCATACAGATTTTTGTAGCAGAGATCTTTTCATCGTCATTATAGTCTTCAAAAGAACTATGATATTTCTTTACTAAATAATCAATTAATTATAAGTCTGGAGTTGCTTTATTGACGAACCTTTCAACGGAAATCCTTTACAATAGCATCAGAAATTAGCTCAAACATATTATAGTCACAGGAAGTACTGATTCAAGTAACAGTGAAGTAATTGCAATAAAGAATTTACAATGTTTAATATTTCCGCGGAGCTCCGTTTAAACCTTCTGAATAATTTAACTTTTGCCAACATTAACGTAACAAAGTTGGAGCCGCAGCTCAAGATAAAAATCCAACAGACATGCAGTCTTTTTACGTCTAAAAAATTTTGATAACTTTAGAAAAACGTGAGTGTCGTGATGTAATAATGCATGTGCTTCGTCTGTTGAAAGATTTTATCGCGGACTTGCGTTACAGTGCTAGTTAGTGTTACTGTTAGTTGCACACAATTACATGCATGCCACTCTACTCCTGCCAATGACAGCACCAATCGCCTTTGAAATATAAAATGCTCTATTTAATTCTAAAGGTAATATTTCAAACGATTTCAAAGGAAAATAATTCCAGTTTCTGTTGAACAAACAAGAGTAAGCACATCAGTGTAAGCTGTTTTATTACTTTGCCGAGCTGAGGGTGCTAGTGACAAGACGATAAAGAAGCTCGCTGAAATAACTCGACAGAAACTGCTGAAATTGAAATAATAACAACGTCTGTTACTGTTTCTATATTTGATCTCGTTTACTGCGGGATTATACCCCCGATATTTATCTTTGGTGGTGGATAAGTAAGTACGAGTATAAGCAACGACGCTTATACAATGTATACCTACACTATTCGCGTCCTAAGTCTTAAACCGTTGAATAAGCCAGGTTAAATAACAACGGCAGCGCTATGTTCAACACCGATAGAAGTTCTGTGTTATTTTTCTGAACTAAAAACATGTCGCAAGCAAGCTGTGAATTTTAAAATTTGAAAAGTAGGTACTCGATGTGTCTATTAAAAATAAAACTTAATAATAATATGTTGTTTAAATTATGTTTTGTTATTGAAAGCGGACAAGCTGTTTAAAACAACATGGGATTTAATATACAATATCGTTACTTACATACATACAAATTGTTGCGTCCCGCTTCTCATTTTTCACTTTCATTTTTAATCCTGTCCTTTCCGCGCCCTTCCTTGTGTGAACTTTTACAATGGTGTTTTACTGGTAATCTACCCACAACTGCAAAGTTGGATTAAACAACCCACAACAAGGACAGTTGCAGGACCTTTCGTCTTTACCAGGAAGAAAGACAGGATCAACGCATATATTCGCAATTCGTCTTCCGTATAGAGAACGCATAGTTTTTGACTCGTCCGGATCTCACCGGGAGTGTCTACATATTTACGTGGCTTTCCGCGTCTCCGCAATTGTTTATAGGTATATATACCTACGCATTTATAATATCCGCAATATTCGCAGTTAAACGCAAATACAATTAATAGTTAATACGTGCATCACCTCATCCACTCAGCTATCAAGAAGTTCAAGAAATTCGACAACTTACTTCAAAACGTAAGTTTACACGCTTTCCTTTATTTCTCCGCATTTCCTAATTTATCTAATTATTCAATGGTCATCAGACCCATTATGCTCACTACCGCGTTTTCTTAATTACACGCAACACAAATAAATCTTGAAATTCTTAATAAGATTATACTTTTGTTTCAAACTAAATCGTCCTAAATTTATAAATTTAATTATTGTTAGTATCTAAAAGTTTCTTGTTTAGGGATAGTTTAAAAAGAATTATTTTCCCACTGGGAATAGGTCCGTAATACTGGCTTATGTCAAAATAACTTAACAATATTTAATTGATGGGTTAAAAGTTCTTTGTCGTAATAGAATAAGCGGAAGATGAAAAGAACTTCAATTTAATATTTCATAATCCTAATTGGATAAAAAAAGTTGCGTGTCATTTCGAGGATAATGTGACTTTTCTAGGACTAGTAGAGGAAGATCAAAGGGGGCACGTCACATGTAATATTTCCCGCATTGTCGTTTATAAAGGAGTGCTAAGGAAGGAAGACGGTAGTTCGTAGGTATTGTAGAATATGTAATTGTAGAACGCTCGCTTTGAAATGTATTTGCTTTGAAACGGTGAAATGAGAGATTTTTTAAATTATTTTTAATAAACATCGTCCTTTGTGTGCAAGAGGTAATCATTAGGTGCACATGACGTGGATGAATATGTTACTGTTGTATTCAGTGAATTTTTTAATTAAACTTGTATACTTCACTTTATTACGCTCTAGATAATAGTAATTATAATACTTTTGTATTTATATATGTAGAGATTTAGGGCTAAATATTACATAGTATGTATGATTGTATAAATGTATGTAGATATTATACAGGGTTGCTACCACTTTCAAACTCGCGGTAGGGTTAGTGCATTTGAAACAACAAATTTGGAGATTTTTGTTTCCAAACGGGAAGGTATAAGAGCGATCCAAGGAGGCTGCAGTGTGGAACGCCTGAGCTTATAAACTGATAATCAGAGAGAGAATCTTCCACTTTCACCTGAAAGAATCTATCGCTGAGGTATGATTCGAGTGTGAGATATATGCTGTCTGGAAATGTTTTCTTTATCTTGTATTATAGGAGTCCTCTTTGCCATACCTTATCGAAGGCTTGTTGTATTATATCTAGGAATACCGAGGCGCACATTTCTTTTCGCTCTAGATTTTCCCTAACATGATTAACTATCCAGTGACACTGCTCAATGATGGAATGTCTTTCTCTAAACCCAAACTGATAATCGGGGATTAGCTAATTTTTGGGTATAATTTCATCCAGTCTTTGTAACAGGAGCCTCTCCAGAATTTTGGATAACATGGGTAGCAGACTAATTGGCCTATAAGAGCTAGTTTCCTGTGGAGGTTTGCCGGGTTTTGCAGGAATTATAATTTGTGCATATTTCCATTGGAGTGGGAAGTGGTTGAAGCTGATAATTCTATTGTAGATGACTGTCAAGAGTATAAATGCCTTTCTCGGTCATTCTTTTAGAAGTTTTCCAACTATAAGGTCATATCCCGGTACTTTAAATGCATTCAAACGTTTAATCTCTCGCCATACCTCTGCTGTAGTGACTTGTCTAGGTGGTAGGGATAGCTGTCCAGGAGTGTTAAGATATTCCTCTATTTCATCATCTGCTAACGGGTTACTAGACGGCAAGGGAGAAAATACTTGAGCTAGATATTCTGCAAAGATGTTTGCTTTTTCTTCGTTAGTTCGTTTCCAAGCTCTGTCTATTTTTCGAAGTGGTGGAGTTGGGTCATAAGGTTGCTTAAACTTTATATATCACATCTTAATACTAAGTAGATTGTCCACCATTATTCGTCACATTTTCATTGATATTTATTTTACGCTGGAACTTCTGCAATTTCTAAGATGCACAAGAACAGGTAGGTAGAATATAACGTTACTTCAGTAACTTTTTCATTATTACTTTGCACCAAATGACACGAAAAAATAATAAGGAATCCATAAAGAAAACTAAAATTGACTCAGGAAACTCGTGAGATCTAGTCTAGTTTGAAATTTTTATAGGTAATTCTTAACGACTTATTAGCTATACCTATAGTCTACCAAAAAATTTAATTTATTTTCGATTTAGCCATCAAAGTTGTTTCGAATTTATTATTTCAGCCATACATTACTCCTGTCGTGAATTTGAGAACCAATTCGGTAACAAAATGGTAATGTTCCGGTCAGGTCGCGGTCGGACCAATTAGGGACGATTAACAGAGTCGCACCACCCGACGTCGGGAAAATGCATGCATCGATTGTCGCCCAAATGTTTTACTAATTCTGCTTGCACCTAGTCAGGTGACATTTCACAGATCGTAAAACGCAACCGCACAAACCGCCGTGATCCTTGATTAATTGCGCGACTGTCGGCCGGGCGGGGAAAAATCGGTATCCTCAATTATTCATTTTCGACCGACTGCGAACTAAATTTTTCAGTTTAAAGTTTCTGCTTATTAAAAATAAAACTACTGCATCATGAATATTATGCATGTATGTATGTATGTACATATGAATATTCTTTGATAACTAGACTTTATGCTGTATATGTATGTAGTAGTAGGTAGGCACACGCACATTTTCATTTTTACATGATTCATATACATAATACACAAACCAAACCGGCACGCGGATGTGAATTTAAATATATTATGTACCTACCTATTTGGGTAATTTTACCTTCAATCACGTCAATTCTATTTTCCATTCATCCATCATTTATTATTGTTCGAAGCCCATTTTGTATAAAGTTAAATAAAAACAATAACTGCTCAACCGAGAGTTTATAAAGTTTCGTCTGTTGTGTTGATTTCACAAAAACCTTTTGTTCCGGTGTAGATGGGTGGGTGGGTACTTGCGTCCTATTTTTCTGTCCGCTATCTAACTGGAACTGGAAATAAATACAATTAACATAATAGAACAGACAATACAATTAAAGCCGACAAGAGAATCGAGAACAATTACCGACGATACAGGTAGCATGATGTTTAACAAAAGGCACCCTGCGCGATGATGTTCTCCTCTTCCTCCTCGCCCTCCTCCTGTCCCTCCTCCTTCCTCTGGTTGTTAATAATGTTTCAGCGCTCCGATATAATAACGGAAAAATAATATCGTGACTGGTTACTGAGTTGTCACCTGTCCTAATTCCACGAGCACGCACGAGTTAGATCGGGACTGATTAGGGAGGCCAATCGGTCACTAACGTCCTTGCCTGGTGTTGGATACACTTGACGGTGATTGTCAACATTCGTTGCCTTTATGAAATATGGACGCTGGAAACGCTCCAACTACCAGGACTCGTGCGGTAGTCCTTGAAGATCTGAATCGTTATTCACGTTCTGTTGGTACCTTGGGAATGAATCCTGATGAAAACGTTTTCGTCCAGTCTACTTTCTGAATAATTTTAAGCAAGAACAAGAGCGAATTTATATCTTAAGATGGGAGTTTTATTCTTAGAATACCCGACACACATTCTGAAGTCCACAGGAACGACAAATTGGACAGAAAACTTAGAGGGAAACGGAGAAAAAACGGAAATTAGGACAACACTATATCACTGTATTGTAAGGGGTTTTTGTCTAGTAAAACATGTGGTTTGTAGCCCAAACATTTCAATCATTACAAAGAATAAAGAGGAAAAGATAATATCTTTTCCTAATAATTATCTAATAATATAATATATAGAAAACAAAACTCAGGACACTTTCATCATCGTTTTTATTGTGCTCTTACGTCTTGATCTTCACGAGAGGCTTTCGAGGACTGGTTGCAGGTTCCTTCTGCGGGTTCATGGCACCCATCAGAGTACAGGTCTGTTACGTTTACTTCGGCGATTCATACCAGCAAGACAAAGACTTTTACTATCAGCTCAACCCGCTTGATAGGAAGGAGGAATCGGGTACTTCGATCAACATTCGGCATAAGAGATAGAGTTGTTTCCTGATCATCACCAAAACCTCACCTCGACGTTGAACGTTAGACTTCTTCTATTTTGCAGCCAGTAGTTTTCCTTTTCCTGCGCAGTCTTTGGTAGTTGTCCGTCTTGTTTGCTTGATCCTGCCGTCCTAGCAGCGACTGCGTGCAGTCTTGCGAGACCGCGCCTCCTGTCTTGGGTCTTCTGCTGTATTTGTGTAGCATCCCAGAACTAGCTCACTGCTTTGAAATCAACCGGAGAAGTTACTCAGTTCGCCTTTCTGATGAGCAAAGAGGCACGGGTCTTTCGTCAGCGCTTTGCGGTGATTTGTCTTTCGACGACGACATCTTGATTGTTTCTGGGATGGCCCCTTGCCCCTTGTGTCTTCTGCTGGTGTTCGCGAGGGTTCCTACCCCTCTTGAACGTCCGGTGGTCTGCCTTGAACTTCTCCGCGTAGGATCGTCTTCAGTCTTCAGTATCTTCTCTGCGTCTCCTCATCATAGTGGCAGGTGGCTTTAATTAGGGGGTTTGCATGTTTGCTGGTGCCGTCAGAATGCCTTTTTTTGCTTCTCTCTTAATGACATTTTTATTAAGTCACGGGATCTTCAATGCGCGATGATCAGCGCGGGATCAGCAAGCTGACAAACCACGGCGCGCCCGCTGCCTGCCGGAGACACTTGTTCTGAACGACTTGAAGTCGTTTCAGACGGTGTTCCCGCGGCTTAGTCCTAGACAGATGATCGACCTGTAACAAAGAAGTTTTTGGACAGCGAATCTTGCTGCGCTGACAGAGAAAAGGGTTTAGCGAGCCCGCTATCCGCTTTGCTCATTTAGCTGCCTCTGATGTGTGGTGACTCCAGATGAGTTTAACGGCAAGCGTCACCCCGAAATACCCCACCGTGTTTGTCCACGGGATGGGTCTGTCAAAGATTTAGACTAAGCCAGTCGTTTCTCTGACAGCGCTATTGTCGGCGTTCACCTAAATTCTGCTCCATTTGGCAAACCAGTTTTCCCACTGGAGTCTAGGGGTGGCTACTGGTACCACGATCTTGTGATTATCGCGATATCGTTGGCGTGAAGACCCAGGACCGTATTTGGAGTGACCGGCATATCAGTAGACTTCCCTGTGGAACTGCGGCAGAGAGAGTTTTTTCAGACTAGCGCACTCCGTCAAGTTTCGACCTTATTTTGCGTTATCGCAGGTAAGAGTGCAGGAGTTGCGCCATCGATACCGCCAGTTCAGCTTTCAGGATCTTGTGAATAAGACCCTTGTGATAATCCTTGTCGAAAGATTTCGCCACGTCCAGGACACAGCGTCAGTAACCTGATTGCGGTTAAAAAGCCATTTGTTCCCGTCCCTTGCATGTGCCCCCGCTCTCTCTTCTTGGCCTGGCGTCTTCTTGTTACGCATCCGCGCAGAGAGAACGGGGAACCACACAATATTGTATCTTAAAAGGATGCAGGAACTTCCAAATTACAGTTAAAAGTTACAAAGAAATTATCTAAATTTGAATAAATTTTGTACTATTCCAGTAAAACTTGATACTTGACACGATCACCCGATAATTTTATAGAATCCAAGCGTCATGTTTGAACGAGTTTCTTGGTGTATCCCTGTATAATGTTATCCCTTTGCCACATTCGGTCGTATCAGCCTCAATCCGAAATACGCACTAAATAAACTATGATTGATGACTCTGATTATCTGCAGCTGAATTCAGATGTATATCGTGTCATATCGACTACATTTAGGGTTCTGGCCGTGCGGCGCTATGTTTGTACGAAATGGACGTTGCTGTTAAGTGCTATTGAAATATATAAACATGCCTCCGACACGAGCTCTAATACACTGACTGCTATGAATGTATAATGGATCAGCAGATACCCTGATTTATTGGGTCGATCTAACGAGACTTCCAAACCTCCCACACCATTAAAAGGCCCCGCTTTTGTGTCATCTGTCATCCAAGAAATGAGCACAATGGAACGGGGACTTTGCGCTTATCCAGCTCGTGCGAGTGAAAAGAATTTGCTCGATTTATTATTTCTGCAGGTATTTAAGTAGGTGATGGCGGGTATGAGACATTTAATAATAATTAAAGTCGATGGAGAGGTTTTCAATTAAGCATTCTCGATTGGGAATAAATTAGAGCTGAAGTTTTTTCAGGCGAACACCTCAAGCTTCCCCTGCTGAACTCGAGCGGCAGGGGGAATTTAAATATGTTCAACAATAATTTTGTCTTCTTAAACTTGTTATGAATTTAATTATTTGTTCCACGATTCATTAGATCGTCTCGTCCAACCGTGAGATTATACAATATAATAATAAATGCGAGGGGCGGCGCATGCAATTTGAAACTTAATATTTTCGGCTCAACGAGCTCTCGACGGGGAATATTTGCAGACAAGGCAAGCAGGAAGGTATTGATTTTCAAATCACATTATTAAAATAATTGAATTGTTTAGGCGTCCAAAAAATACATCGCAGCCTCTTCCGTGAAACAAATTGCTGTCAAAAAGATTAATGATTACCTACCACGGCCCCTTTTGTCGTCGTATCATTCTTGATATAAAACTTCTGCTTTAAAATTACGCGGCGGTTAGTAATTGAAATCGGAGCCATTTATTGTTAACATGGTTGGCAGTAGTCGATCAGCAGGACGGAAATTCGGGGACGCAATTTAAAATTCCCGAAGAAAAAGGCAGACCCGAATCTTGTGACAGCTTCTAGATGAAAACAGCTTTTATGAAAATCCCGGGTGGTTTTTATACTTTTTTTATGAAAATTAACGACATAATTTTCAAGGATTTGTGCCTAGGCTTTCATTGTACCAATTCAGTAACGAGGAACGAAACGAAACTTGAAAAATAAATTATAAATTTCAGAGCTTTCACTCTTAACTTGCGCTGGAATATCAAGATCATGCAAATTCGATTGAAGCTCGACTAATATATTTATTGTTATTGTTATTAGTCATGACAAACGATTCAATAATTCGCAAAATATCGTGGCACTGATCGTGACTCTTGGTTATTATCATTCTTACCTCAATCCTCGATCGTAAAATAATGTAATAATGGAGCAGCAAAAGGATTAAGGTATCCGTAATGAAATCATACGATCCAATAAATGAAATATTTAAAAGTTTACCATGCATATGTATTTATGTATTTATAAAGCAAAACGGTAGTTTAAAAAAACGACACTGCAATAGTAAGCAATGTTTATCAATATTTATCGATAAGACTATTATAGACCATGACCAGCCGCTCGTGTAAACAATACACTGGCATTGGTCGTCACTTTGGACAGATATTATTATACAGGGTGATTCATAATATGTGCACAAGACTTCAAGATGTGATTCAAGCTTGTTCAAAAATATGAAAAAAAGTTCCTATTAACATGGGTCCGCAAAACGAACTGCGCACATATCCTTCATCACCCTGTATCTAGGTATTATTACACAGGGCGAGTCATCTCAATCTTCGGACCCGGATGTCTCCGTTAGTAAGCCAGTAAAATCCAGTAAGAATGGTTTTTGCAGTTTCAGTCTAAAATGAGTAGGTTAAGAGTTATAAACAACTGAAAATCGCAGTTTCTCATTTTAAAAGCAGTGTACATCGGAAACGCATCAAGATATGGGAAAACGGGGCTTACATGTCCCTATCCTAATTTTTCATGTAGGTAGTATCCTATTGTGTGGATGAAATTTTTATACAGGGTGTATATATATGAATATGGATACTACATGAAAAATTAGGATAGGTGAACAACTTTTGTGTGCACAATTTTTTTGCATCTGGCTTACCAACAGAGATATCCGGGTCCGAGATTGAAATGACTCACCCTGTATAAGCCTGTTAAGCAGAGAACGACACTACAGACGCTACAAATTTTTCAATTATTCGCAGTTTTCTATACTTCTATAATTTCTCTGGATTTTTTCTAAAAAAATTCATCGGCTTTTTGTACGATTATTTTATCAATGGATGGCAGCGTTAATTACGACTAAAAGCTTTTTTTTAATTCTCATATAATCAAAGCAAAACAACTTAAATGACCGGAATTGTGTACCATCTCTTTGGAGACATTCCCCGCTTAAGATGAATAAAACCAAGTGAAACCTGGAATACTTTTTAATCAACCAATTCCTACAAGCGCTTAAACCATCACGTCAATTGGCGATCCTGACCAATTTAAAAATACCGAATATTCAGTTATTACGAGTTTATTACAATAGGACTGGCGAAAAAAATTCATTCGAACTGAAGAAGACAAAATAATCGAATTAAAGAGTCTTTTAATTCTACTGATGTATTTTTATACCTACTTAATATCGACCGTGGAAAACTCACGGGGGGAATATCTGGAATGTTTTTCCACTGCCAAGGACCCTAATCATAACAAATATCCCGATATGGAATTTAGACAGACAGAGGATATATCATCATCAGAAAAGTTTATATCAGGCGTTATTTAATAAAGTCAACGTCTCGGAAAAAGAGAAGGGCAGGTGGAAGCCCTTTAATTTACGATCAGATTGATTGAACTACAGTTATGATAAAAGTTTTCCGGATGTTATTGATTAGTAAATACAGGGTGATCAGTTATCAGATCAAACATGTTTTCCGTACCGGGCTATTTGAAAAAAATATTAATGCTCAGACTATTTATTATTTATTTATGTTGCTTCACGTATAGCAGAAGCCCACGACCTGGAACGAAACGCGGTAAAGTTCTGAAAGTTTTTCGTCGTCAGTGACGTGATAATTCCAGGTGCGGATTAATTTGTTACCATTTTCAATTTGAGTTGATTGATTGATAAAAAATAATGTTCACCCGTAATTTACGAATATTAAGGATTTTTTTCTTTTTATCACATTAATTCTAGAGAGAATCAACACATTTTATACATTTCTGGACGAAGAAAATTGATAAGTCCTAATTTTTAATATAGAGGGTGACAACAATCTACCCTCGTTGTATGGTAACTTTGTTATTTCAAGAGTTACAGATTAGGTTGAATACGCAAAGTTGGGCAGAATTTGATGCTTATTAAGAATCGGAAATTAATTTTTGAAAAATTCAGACATTACTGAAATATGCTGAAAAAACTAAACAATCAATTTTTTTTTATTTTAGTCATACCTATCTTTTTTATTTTTTGAAATAAATAAATAATTTCTTGTACACCGAAAAAAATGTATGTAATTTTACATAAAATTACAACATACTTGCTGTAAATTTCACAGTAAGGTAACAGTAAACTTAGGTTTTAAATGTTATTTTTCAATTAATTGGTAAAAATTCATTTTTGGATGCATTTTTACTGAAAATAGGTAACTTTACTATATGTTTTTGTGAAATTACAATGCACTTTTAAAATAATGTAATGATTTCACGTTATTTTTCTTAAATATACTTGTATGGTGTAAAATCACATTCAGATTGTAATTTTACAATAAAACTGTAATTCTTTGTCAATCTTCATGTGTAAAATCACAGGCAGATTGTAATTTTACATCAAAATAGGAATCTTCAGCCAATTGTATTCACTTGTGTTGTCACAACGCATGAGCCGAATTTGACACTAGCAAAAGTCTCATTTATCGGCGTCTGGAGAAGAAATTGCGTGCCAAATATTCCATTGAAAGTTACCAGGATTTACATTCACACAGTAAATTTACCTGCTACTTGTGAATTTACAATTTTCCTGCAAATTTACGGTGACTATCACTGGTTACCAGTGGCCAGTGATACTGTAATTTTACAAAATACTTTTATCAGTGTAGGTTAGCATAAGTCGTCAAGAGCCATCAATTGTTTTTCTTCTGGCCGCCATATTGAATTTTCATGTTATTCTGTATTAAAAGAATCGAGGAGCTTATTCTTCACAATTTCCTTCTTTTTTTCGAAAACAAAAAGAAAATGTTATCACCGAACGACGTCATGTGACGGGCAATATGAAGTGAAATTGCTTGACTTATGGTTATTTATGACATTTGGTTGAAGAAAGCTTTTTTTGTTTTCTAAAAAAGAAAAAGAAAATTTTGAAGAATTTTTTTGAATGTGATAGATTTTTGGTTTCCTTGATTCATTTAATAAATTCAATAAAATAAATGACATGAAAATCCAATATGGCGTCCATAAGAAAAACAAAAGTTGGCTGTGATTACTCCGGGATCTAGTTGACTTTGAAAATTTCTGAAGTGTCGATTTGATGGCTCTTGACGACTTATGCTAACCTACAGGAAATTATTTATTTATTTCAAAAAATTAAAAAAGATAGGTATGCCTAAAATGAAAATAAAATGATTGTTCAGTTTTTTCAGCATATTTCAGTAATGGTTGAATTTTTCGAAAATTTAATTTTCGATTCTTAATGAGCAACAAATTCTCCGCAACGTTTGCTAATTCAACTTAATCTGTAACTCTTGAAATAACAAAGTTAGCCATACAACGAGGGTAGATTGTTATTACCCTGTATAATATGTCTCATTTCTATGAATTGCTTTTAAAGCAAAAATGGCCCATTGATACAAAATCCAGGATCTGCTAGATCAGTGTTTAGTAGTAAATTTCAAGAATTCATATTATTAACGATTTTTTTTATAAAAAGTCTGAGCACGCCACTGGATTTGGCATCTATCAAAACATTGCGCCACTAAATTTGATCGAAATCTGTCAAGTAGGTACTAATGATTTTTTAGCCCAATAAAAATTTCATGAATTCATTTTTTTTTTCTGGGCACGGCACTGGATTCACCATCCCTCAAAGGTATTATAAGAAATTTTACGGAAATTTCTCCTTCACGATTTCATAGACAAATTAAAACTTATCGTTAATACTTGAGAAGTTTGGACAAAATTGCGTGTAGTCTCATTTTTGAGAGATGGTGACTCCAGTGGCGTTCCAAGATTAATTTGTCTATATTAAATTGTAATAACTCGACGGGTTTCGATAAAATTTCGTAGTGAATCGTTTTGAAAGATCACCATCTCTCAAAACGATCTAATCCAGTGGCGTACCAAGATTAAGAAAAAATAGGTATATTCGAATTTCTTGAATTTTTTTTGGATGTTATAACGAAGTGTTTCGCAATAAAGATTAATCTAATAAGTAATTAAGTTAACAAAAGTAAACTCGTACTAGTCTCCGTAAATAAAGTATACATTTCAATATATCTTGAGCGGTATACAGATAAAATAAATAGATAAAGAAATGCAAGTAATCTTATTAGAATGGGAACAGAATAAGGGTAATTTTGAGATTAAACGCCATAATTAACGGATGTAAAGTAAAATTTTAATTGTAAAAAAATAATTAGATTCACGGAAATAATATAGCATTTATGCAGTGCTATATATAGCCTTAAACACTGTACCTATTTTCAAAAATAAATTTAAATGAATGAATAAAAAAAAATCAATAAAAATAAATAAATTGACTGTATGTACGAAATTGCCTGAAAACTTTCCACCTACCTTCTCCATCTGAAGAGTGGGCTTCCTGTCCTAGGCCTAGGTGTTGTGTCTGGTTCCGATGAACACCCTCGAACGAAAAACAGTGTGAAAACTGATAAAAGCACCAATGAAGGAAAAACAATAATTTTAATTCACGGCGCACTGAATTTTAAGGTCAGCGAATCTGACTCCTCTAACGACAATTGCCAAGTGGGCGCTCGATCCACGCTCGCTCCGATACGGCGAGTGGTGTTATCAGGCAATTATATTCCCGATTCAAATTAAATAAATTAAATTAACAACAAATAAATGTGACCTCTGTGACAGTGTAAAACCCGCAAAAAAAAAGGAAAAATAATAACTATTTACAATAATTACAAATTGTGGGGCTTTAATAACAGGTAGGCATGCTTTTTTTGGTGTTGTTCCAAGCGTAATCGAGATTACGGATAAAGATAAGAATATAAAAACGCTATCAGTAGATAGATTATTAATAATTAAGAAAGAGAACGAACCTGGATAGCAAAATAATAAGTTTTACTTTTAATGACATTTTAGGCCTGTACCTAATTAGGCATATTGTAAACGAGAATTAACAAAAAATCAACCGAGCCATACAAAAACAATAGAAAAAAACTGAATGGCACCTACCTGGGGTCCGGGTCGTGTGGATCTTGACTGAATTAAACGTTTTCTGGATTCACTATAGTATTCTGGCGGGCTGATTTCATAGGCACGAATTTCGGAATAGGTAATCTAAAGACACTTTGACTAACGATAGACGAGAGATTTTTCCGAATGTTCGATACCGTGCCGGGTTATGTCTCCACCGAGTGGCCTTCTTCCTCTTCTCTTTGTATGAGGAGCGGGGATATCTCCTCTTATCTTCTCGGCGCCATTCGGAGATCGAATCTGTATGGCTTTTGCGTTACCGCGAATTTACGAATTAAATTCAAAGAACCAAACAATATTAATTGCCTGTAGAAAGTCATAAATATTTAGAATCAATTCATGTAAATTAGCGTAAGGGCCTACACAGAACGTAACATTAACAGGAGTTGATAACACAGCCTAGACGCGATGTAGAAAAATCAAAACTACCAATGCCGAGGCGGCTCCGGAGCGCGTACCCGATCGCCTATACAGGGTGGGCCATCAAAAAGGTAACAAGCCTAATACCTAGTTTGGAAAGTGAAGATGTATGCGAAAAACGCCGAAACAGGTCGATTTTGTTATCGAGGGGCACATATTTTCGTGACAAATTTAACTACTCACGTTCACCCCCTTGGCAGGGGTAGCTACTAGCTACCCCATTGCTTATCATCATAGGGAACAGATATCGAGTGATACATCATTTGAAAGCTACTTGAATTCTCTTCACGACGATATCCAACATTTTGGGTTTCGCTTACATACAGAGTGGCCTACATACAAGTGATTAAGGCGAGTAACGTTTTCGTTGGGCCAGCCTGTATGTAAGCAAAACCCAAAATGTTGAATATCGTTGTAAAGAGAATTCAAGTAGCTTTCAAATTATATATCACTCGATAGCTGTTCCCTATGATGATAAACAAAGGGGTAGCTACCCCTGCCAAGAGGGTGAACTTAGGTAGTTAAATTTGTCATAAAAATATGTCCCCCCCCCCCCCCCCCCCGATAACAAAATCGACCTGTTTTGACGTTTTTCGCATACATCTTCACTTTCCAAATTATTAGGCTTGTTACCTTTTCGATGGCCCCACCCTGTATAATCATTCACAGTGAGTTCTAAAGACTATAGCTCGCTAGCTCAAACAAGCAAGGGCTTGTCGTGTAGCAGACTATCCGTCTGGCCGCAGAAAGAGATGCATAGTCATTTTTTTACTTTCCGCCTTCATCCCGGCGCTTCACAGATCGGGTCTCGTTTTATAGTGAGTGTTATTGTTCTGAATAAAGAAGATTGGTGCATGAAGAGTGAAGTAAAGGAATCAAAGGCGGCGGAAAGTACAGTAAACACGACCGCGTTCCTCTATCTTTCTCGTCGTTACGCAAATGTCACCTGGCGGAGTGTTGTTCCCGAGGTCGTAAATGTGTTACAGGGGAAAACCTGTATAAGGTATCCAGTGATTACTTTGCATTAATTAAAATCTCTAGGGATATTATCAGGCTGCATCCAAGAAAAAATAGATATCGAGAGAATTTCTTGAGTTTTAATTTGGTTGTAAAATTATTTCACAAGCTCTCAAACAAAATGATTCTAATCCAGTGGCGTGCCAAAATTAAGAAAAAAAGGTAGGTATAACAGAATTTATTGACTATTAATTTGGCTGTAAAATCGGTAATACTTTATAGGTACCGGTAAATATTCGTATAGTACCGTTTTGAGATATGGTGGATCCAGTGGCGAGCTCCAATATTTTCTAAAAAAAAAATCGCTAATACGAATTCTAAAATTTTTTATTTGGTCATAAAATTGGTAATACTCAACAGGTTTCGATAAAATTTAGTATTGCGCCGTTTTGAGCAATGATTAATATAGTGGCATGCTCCTATTTTCATAATAAAATCTCGAATATGATTTATTATTCAAAATTTTACTTAACTAATCTACTAGGTATTGGATTTTATATAGGTATTAGACGCTTTTTGATCTAAAAATCTAGTTTATTAAGCTCTACGATTATAAAAATTCCGAGAGCGACACGACACAAAATGGGTCACGCTGTACTAGGAATTAAATAATTAGGAACCTCGAGGAAAACGTAGCAATACAGAACGATTAGGAAAACACAGGATGAGTAATAATATTACTCCATCCTGCATGTTTAGCATATTACTTCCGCAGATAGGTACAAAGTGAGAAGATTATTGTGCAACAAAAGCGAACATCCAGTACACGATATGTCATGTCTACGGATAGAGAGTAATCAGCTAAGCTAAGCAAAACTTGCCCCTTAATAATTTCCCATTTCCTTCCGTTGCGATTTAAGAGAAGGTAGAGCCCATGCAGTCAAAGTTAGGAAGTGAGTCCCGCACTCCCGCCCCGCCTCCTACTAACACATGCATATGCTTACACCGCCGCTCCCCGGGGAACTCCTAATTGACAACGTCAGCCAACCGGGAGTGACGTCATTGTATAATTAAAACAATTTGCGATAAAACAGCGAGCTGGGAATAAATTGACAGGGGTTGAATATCATCTGCCAATTACTTGCCCCTCGGGCCGTTCTACGGTTACCGAGGAATACAAATTTAGCACGGCTTAAGATTGCGTTACATTATTATTTCAGAGGGCCTACGCCGATATTTGAGGTAATATTTCAGGTAATATTTAGGGATGCAACTGAATGGGAAGCGTGGGAGGGGTGTTTAATGGCAGCTCAACTGGGATGAGGTCAGAATTATCCCTTTTATCGATTGGTCAGGGTAGGGGTTATCATGATCTTTTTACGTGCATTGCTACTGTATAAGTTGGTGTAGCCTGTAGCCTCTGTAGCTCTGGAATTATATAAATGTGGAAATTGCTACAATAATTTACTTATTTATGTAGATATGTAATTTTATGCTTTGGTAGGTACTTGGAAATTACACTTCTTTTCGTCAATTATGATTACTTATTGATCTTTTTGTGAAACTGTAATGAACTCATGGTATTGTTTGAAGCGGTGGCCCAGCTCTGGCTCATTCGTTAATAAAAATGAGATTGACCGCTTGGTACAAAATCAGGTGAATTATGATTCACTGAAAGAAGAAATCGAGAATCAATTAAGACTCAAGATGTAAGAACAGCCGATCATGACTAACCAAGTTTAAGTATTATTGTTAAACTGCGCTTGAATTGAAACACTTCACCCACCCTAGTTCTTCATAATATGGCGATCCTGATGACTAGTGGCCAGCTTCAAATTTAGCTCCTGCTGTGACTGTTCACTAACTAACCCTAATATAACTAAAAATGGGTCATGCACCCTATTTACTATCTACGCCAGTGATGAATTTTTTCACCTGTGGTTTTCTTCTTTTTGTGTACTCTAAATTAAAATAAATAACAAATTATACCAGTACCGACCGACAAACTTACCAAATACCGTCTGAAACTACCCCGACCAACACTCAAACATCTCCATACGTTGGGAATAAACTCTGACCCACTATGCAAGGAATACCGCGAAGAATAAGAGACTGTGGAACATATCCTGTGTAGCTTTCCTTCACTCTACAACCTCCGTGAATCTATGCTTGGTTCACATCAGCCAAGCTTCAACGACCTCTCTGGTGCCCCTCCAAGCGCCCTGGTCCAGTTCTTTCTGAGCCTGAGAAGGCTTAAGGAGAGAGGCCACTAGGGAAACGAAGAAGCACAATGGGCCATCTGAACCCTCAGTGCAGCGGACTTGTTCTGCCCTCCCAGCAATCCAGAATCCAGAACATCAACGGTTGAAGAAATCGAATTGATCAGAATTTGAAAAATAAAATTAATTTCACTCAATTAAATATAATATCTGGTCATCGTCAGGTAGGAATTTATGCGACAATGTATAGTTTCAGAAAATTTTGTTTGTCTCCAATTTCAAGATTTGGGATTACACAAAACAGAGTCAATTTGGAGTGATTTTATGGATAAGGAGGGGGATGGATAGGGGTACCTATAAATTCGAAGCAGAGTATATTTGATGAGGTAAAGTATCCATTAAGGGCTGCGGTTGGAACATCGTGATGTGTTACACGGTTACAATGTTTATCTCTTGATCTCTATTTAGAGATTGCCAGGGTCATTTGTAGAAATTACCATATTATATTCCCGGATAAATGGACCTGGCGTTTGGGTAAACTCCATTAACACTAACGCTGCATAGGACCCGCGTCATCGATTCTATGGAGTGTCCTTAGAGCTAGATCGTCCTTGTAATCGTCCTAGTAACTATAGCTACCTGCATAGACGTAGGTAACTAACTATTGTAGAAACAGATATTAGGCATGATGGTACCTCTTGAATCATCTTCAAGAAAAGGGCATTCGGATTTTGATACACCAGCTCATATTGTGATTAAATAATAATAAGTACTTAATAATAATTTTTATGAATTAAAAAAAAAACCTTAGTCAAATTAACCGACTCTATTTTGTAGAGTCGGTTTATCATTTAACAGGTTTTGTTAAGAAACGTATTTTTTGAGAAAAGGAATAATTTTCCCAGAAAGTGTTTCCTGAGTTCCAAGGTGATAATCTTGTGCGTGGATGAGGATGACACACGGGTGTAATATGCTAATAATTGCGAGTTGGATCTAAACGATCAATGAATAGATTGAGATGAAATTAGGAATTGTGCATAAAAAAAGGAGGCGTGTGGTGCTTGCTTACAATTATTAAATCATTAACGACGATTGACTTGTTCTATAGCTGAAGTGTGTGATACTTGAATTAATTATTATTGACTTTGCGGACCCGTCGCGATATTAATTATGACTGCGGATGAGTTAATGAGTCGAATAAATCTTGAGTCTCTCTCTGCATGAAAGTGTGGACTCCTACAAACTCTTGCGGATGAAGGACAGAAGGTTCTCTTGTTGTCATTTTCTTGCCTCCCGGCCCAATTGCAGGTGTTGCGAGCAGACAACCCAACTGACATCCGATGAGTTTCGCTGGTAGTTTACACGCAACAGGTCCTTTCCTCTTGGGTCCACCGCAACCGTCTTCCAGGCGGAGATTTACGCTATCCTGCAAGCAGCTGGATTGGAGCAGATAACAGAAGCCAGGGAACGGACGATATACATATGCACGGATAGTCAGGCCGCCGCGAAAGCGCTGGGCACACACGGAACCAGCTCCCCACTGGTCCAGGAGTGTGTCGAGGCGCTGAACAGACTGGCGGACAGAAAATCGGTGCATATCGTGTGGGTTCCTGCACACTCAGGCGTACCAGCGCGAAGCTCGGGACCAGGGAAACCTTTTGTGGGCCGAAGCCCGTCCTGGATCTGACCAAAAATCTTCTCAAAGAATCTATAAAAGAATGGACTCGCAAGGGTTTAGACAACCACTGGGAAACAGCACCAGGCTGCAGACAGGCCAGGCTGTTTCTGGCCGGTCCGATTGAAAACAGATGGACCAGCATGTCCAGAATGAAACCGAAGGAACTCAGACTACTAGTCGGGGTTCTCACCGGTCACAGCAGTCTGAACAGACACCTGCAAGTGATGGGGGTCACTCGGGACCCGGTCTGCCCTAAATGCGGAATGGATGACGAGGACTCCCACCATTATGTAGGCGTATGCGAGGTATACAGCAACCTCAGGCTCAACATATTTGGGTCTGAGGAGCTACAAGAGGAAGAAATGAAACTCCTCTCATACAACAACCTTCTGGCCTTTATTAAAAGGTCGGGGAGGTTCGAGTAGGAGTTTCACCATGGTTCGGGTACGGCGAAAAGGGCCCTCGGTGGCCTAGTCGCTTGGGGTGTACCACCCCAACCCACCATACTACTAACTACTACTTACACGCAACAGGACAGGATTGGGCATATAAGAGCAGAATTCAACGGAAATTGAGAATGCAAATATAAAAGTTAAAGGTAAAAAGTGAAAAGTGGGACGCAATACCGTTTTAATTACATAATTATCAAGTAAAAGATTTTAAAACCGTCAATTAAAAAAACTCGTAAAATAAATAACATTACTAATGAAACGTTTAAAGAGTTGTCAAAATTATATTAAATTGAATGAACATCAATTCCGCGATTTACGAGCACATCAAACAAACATCGCGACTATCCGAACCGTTAAGAGGGCCCTTGCACGACATTAGAGTAAATCCTTGCGTAAGGTCGGCCGCCTGCCAGTTGAAACGTCCGTAAACCTTCGGCCATTAAATTTTTAACGAGGACGGTTCTGAATCCGGATTGTAAAATTCACTGCTACTTGCTACTACTACGCACCCCTTTACCTACTTCGTTCCTGCGTTAAAGCCTACCCTCCCGTCTCCCGTGTTAGCTTTCATTTAACCCCGTTTCTTTTTAACGACTATCTATACATACTACCGTCAGTTGTCGGTTTGCAATAAAATATGGTTATGATCGATTAACTTCGTTTTAATTTTTTATGTATGCTGCGTGACCCCGATGGGATAGAATTAAATGGAAAGATTGCTAGTTTGTATTATTGTATTGGGGTATTTTAGTGTCCTTGCTTCATGAAAAAAGAACTTCTTCATTGTGTTTTAAATTTTGGGAAAAAATAATTTGTCTCTTAAAATATGAACTCTTGAATCTTTCCAGAATATAGCCTGTGGCAGGTTCCTACAGAAACATCAATTTGCTGAACCAGATGACAAACTGATGACGTGTGAGGATCATTTTACATAATATTGAGAGCAATTTCCACATTTTCTTAGTACGTCTCTTCGGCCTGTCGCTTACTTACACTGTTTTAAGTGTTTTGACAACATTTTGGCAGCAAACAACAAATTGAACGACGTTGAAATGAAATATTTGAAATCAGTTGTTTTCAAACGACGCTTACATCAGTGAGGTCATAATGAGCTGGAACCGAGTTAAGAAGATAGATCGACTCATTACTCAAGATACCCGTTTGTGAAAAACATTGTTTCGTACTATTTGTCGCATATCTACTGAAGTCTTTAGTGTTATGGATGAAATCCCGATGATTTGAGACTAACAACTGGCAGTAAAATTACAGCTACTTTGAAATAACCTATCAATGAATAACAGTTACAATAAGTAACCGTGACTACGTACTGTCTCTATCTTGCGGTTATTTTATTCGCTTCTCAAAGATGCCGGAATTGTTCATGTTGTTGTTGGTTGCAGGATTGAAGACCACCAGGACAGTGGTGAAATGTCAAATGGTTGTCAGACTCAGACATGATTCAGATTCCCTAACACTGTTGTCCAGAGAGGGTAGCAATTTATTATTTATTATTTATCATATTATTTATTATATGGTAGGTATCGTTGCCTGTCTAGTCAGTTTTTTTTTTCAATAATTGCTCAAGATGTAACTTTTTAAGTAAGTACTTATTCAGTTAAATAAAAATTGTTGTTTGTGAAAGAATATACATTCAACTTTGTTCATATAGTTGAACAAATAACATGCGCGTCTCTAAACGATCTGGCTATCGGAATTAAAATCTCTAAAAATTTATTTAAGAAATCGTTTAAAAAATTTCTGTTAAGTCATAAAAGCACAAATTAAAAAAAGTACATACCTACTTCATATGAGATGTAGCATGGAACAAATCCTTTGATGTAAATCATAAAAGATCTGTAAAAAATTACTTTTTATTTACATAAAAAGAATAATTACGGGAATAAGGGTAATTTCAACATCAAATTGACTTGTATGTACAGGCTGTAAGAGAACTAAGAAATTTCTAAAAAAAAAAGTAAACTCGCCCTAGCAGCAGTAGCAGCATCTGTTGAGTGGCAGGGAAACTTCTCTCAGGAAAATTACCATTTACGTTTCTCGCCTGTTTCAGAATAAATATAGTCGAAATAAAGGGAGCGTTGTTATTGGTTAGAGGGATTTCTACTCCTACCAAATAATATCCCGTTCAGTTCTCCATTTTTTAGCAGTTACCTAGATAGGTATTACATAGTTCAGAAAATTATTAGGAACAGGGAGCAAACCAACAATAATTGCATTTAAACATTTTTTATGCTTATTGCATTATACGCTAAAATTAGCATTTCTCGCTCATTAGAAACAACCTTCTATGGAATTTATTTTGACAGGTCATAATTTTATAATAGGTACCTACATACCTAGGTAGTTTTTTCTCAAACAATTTTTTTTTAATGAATAAAAAAATTAATGTACGAATTCATAATAACTTTGTGTCCCACCTAACGTACAGAGGCTACCACAACCTTTGCTGTGGTAGCTTTTGAAAGCTTTTAAATAAAAAAAATATTTGGATGGGATGTACATATTATGTAACTATACTAATCAATTGATAGAGCAGCATCTGTCGAGTAATAGCGCAAGCAGAAAGTATTGATTTTCCTCCCTTCTAAGTAAACCATCAGTACAGAACCCTCTATAATAAATTATTCGCAGATTCGTTGATGCTGGCGCCACTCGTCGTACTATCTCGTATACTATTTTGAATTCCCGAAATAGCGTCGAAACAGTTATCTAGACTAATTATTAGGATTAAATTTGAAGCAGCAAGAGCAGATTTGCAATAATCAATTTTATTTCCAGCTCTGATTGATAATTTCGTTTTAAGGTGTACTTACTAAACAAAATTGCATTTTTTCGTGATGGTGGTGAAATGAGTATGGGGCTTAATCGACCAACATTAGTCAGACTTTTATAATGCCAAATGCAACAATGTCACAGAGATTGTATAAGTTAACATATCAATGAATATACAGGTGTCCCCTATTTCAAAGCTCACTATGATGGGTATCTCGTTAACGAAAAGATATACTGGGTCGGTTAAATTAGAGAAAATAAGATACGCTATTTTGTATGGTCATCTCGAATCCATGAAGACATACAATAAAAAAAAACGGATATACTAAAGGAGATAGAGGTGAGGTGCATATTTTTTCACTAATATTAATAAGCAAACTTGGAGTACTTATTCCAACAATAGTCCGGCATATACCTCAAAAATCCCCACCGTTTATCCTATTTATATTTTGTATACCGTATTAGGTCAAGCTTAAAAAATGAAACCGTACATAAATATTGGAAAAACTCAATAATTTATTTTTCAGATTAATATAAAATTCGTATATGAAAATATAAAGCTCAATTCCAATTTCCAATGCAAGTGACGATTGGCGGCACCCTGCACTCACATTTCACAGCTGCGGTGTTGCTGAAAAGATCGAAAGAGCTCTCAAATCCTTCTCCCTTTTTCAGAGTTTTCGACCCGAATTGACACTCCAAACCTAAAAATTTGAAACTTTAATTTTTATATCATTAATCATTAGAAATTACAATAAATAATAATTTAATGTTGATATGCACACGAACCTTCATCTTCAACTTTCGTATTTACTTTTTTTATCACTTCATCTCCGGTGGCTGAAAAATAAATACATCAAGTTAGATAAATCTTCATCGTATCAATAATGTCTTAATTTATTTTTTAGTGCATTGCCTCTGAAAGTTGACTTTATGTCGACGACATGTCGGAAACCTCCCATTTAAAAAAAATCCTCCCATTTACAACATAACGATTACAATGACGATTCACACGCCAAGCAGACACTCTGACATAAAGAGACTTGTCGCCTACAAATGTTTCCCGATTCTGCTTGCTCCCATGTGACATTTCGACGGATGCAAAGTGTATAGGTCGTATGTAGGTATTGTTATAAAAAGCTCATTACGCTTATTTACCTAGTAATAGTTTTTTTTTTCTTTCATGAAAAATAATCTTTAGTTTTTGAGAAGTTCTATTGGAACAGAATATTTAGATTTGTTTGGGAGAGTAGAATAGTAAATATTGTAATAATAATAAGGTGAAATGTCATAAAATAATTTTTGTAAAATAATTAGAATAATTAGAATAAGTTAGCTAGAGTGTATGGGGAAATGTCAAGCATAAAATTATAAAAAGTCACAATTTGGAAGAAATGAACAGCAACTCTAGTAGCATGGACCTTGGCTGTTAGAAGGGGGAAAACATAACATGTCCAAAGAGGATTTTGTATGTTGTACTCCAGAAGAGAAATGAATTTCATAGATGTTGATTGGAAGGAAAATACAAAAATTATCCGCTGTCATAGTGAGAAATAATATGTTGTCAAGCAGATAACAATCGAATTTACATAGTTACAAGAAAAACTATAAATAGAAAAACAACGATTATCGAAGAGGATTCCTAAAACACAAGTTAATCAGTGTAGACCACGAAATCATAACCAAACATCGTAAACATCGTGAACATCGTGAACATTTAGAAAATTTTCGAACATCAAGAATTTGGAAAAGAACAGAGGCCGTAGCTGACTGCAAGAAGAAACATATAGGTTAGAAGGAGAGATTTGGTTAGCTGGTAGCTGACAACTGCAATTTGATTTGGATACAGCCGTGCAGAGATTTGGCTAGGAGGTAGCTGACAATTGCAGTTTGATTTGGGTACAGCCGTGCAGCGATTTGGATTCTGCGATTTTGACATTGAAGATAGAAAAACGTAGCAGCGAATTGGATATATCCGTGCAGAGATCTACATTGAAATTGCTGACACACTAACAGCAAGGCTACTAGAGTTGACTTCAAGCTTTGTTCAATAGCTGATTCCGTGGGTTATTCCTTTCGTTAACCTACGAGGGACTTCTGTCAAAAATTAATGACAGAAAGTCGGTGACGAAGAAGATTCATTAAGGGAACAAACTGTGAGTAATTTTAAGTTATTTTTAAGTTAGTTGTTGTAAGTGTTATTGTTTGGAAAATTTTTTATTGTAATAAAACCCAAACAAATTTAAATTGAGTTTCAATAGTGGTTTATAGGTTATAAAAATTTAAAAAAAAATTATAAAAAAAAATACTTGAACTCACTCTGAGTCATAGAGGTCTCATACAGACATAATTTTTATTAGTTTTAAAAAAAGAAAGGCCCCCTAAATAAATAAATTGTTTATGGTAAGAGGGAATCAAAGAAGAAAATAAATTTTCAAAAAAGAGTAGAGAAAGCACAGTCCCTGCGAACCATAACAGTATATACCGTGTTTTATATTAAGTCGGCACTATTGCTAACTTCGTTATTATTTGAGCTAGGAAGTCGGTTAAATTAGCAAACTAGTAGTATTTTTTCTCCTGAATATAATGGCGAAAGCAGAAAAACAATTGAACATCGCGATTTCGAGATATTTAAAATAAATGTAATTTTTTTAATGGAACACCCTGTATATTTTTAGATAGATGGGTTGCAAATTTTTTTTAAAGAAAAAAGTCTCTATGCACTATGATCCTAAAATAATAAATTCATTAATTATTCATTATTTTATTACTCCCAAAGTAGTCTGCGACAATTATTGTAATTTAGTGTACCTACGTAATTTAAGGTAAAAAAATTATATCGTCCTCAATAGTGTATTTTTCAATAAAAAAATACACAAAAAAAGTGGTTGTTATATTGAAAGAAAAGGATTTAATTTTAAATAAACAAATAACGGAACTTGTCCGTGTTTTAAATTAAGTCAGCACTATTGCTAACTTCGTTATTATTTGAGCTAGAAAGTCGGTTAAATTAGCAAACTAGTAGTATTTTTTCTCCTGAATAAAATAAAACAGGAAAACAATTGAACATCGCGTTTTCGAGATATTTAAAAAATGAATATGTTTTAATGGTATATTTTTAGATGGATCGGTTGCAATTGTTTTTTAAAGAAAAAAGTCTCTAAAGTATGCACTATGATACTAAAATAATAAAATTTTACAACACAAACAAGTTCTTGAGCAAGTTCTGTTATTTGTTTATGTAAAATTAAATCCTTTTCAAGGTAATAATTTCAATTTTTAGTGTATTTTTTATTAAAAAATACACTATTCAGGACGACATAATTTTTTTACCTTACATTACGTAGGTACACTAAATTACAATAATTGTCGCAGCCTACTTTGCGAGTAATAAAATAATGAATAATTATTGAATTTATTATTTTAGGATCATAGTGCATAGAGACTTTTTTCTTGAAAAAAAAATTTGCAACCGATCCATCTAAAAATATACAGGTTGTTCCATTAAAAAATTTAAATTTGTTCAAATATCTCGAAATCGCGATGTTCAATTGTTTTTCTGCTTTCGCCATTTTATTCAGGAGAAAAAATGCTACTAGTTTGCTAATTTAACCGACTTTCTAGCTTAAATAATAACGAAGTTAGCAATAGTGCCGACTTAATATAAAACACGGTGTATACAGTCAATACTACTCATCTTCAATCGATGACATGATGTATTGTAGATGTGCGAAATAAAAAATTTTATTATGACATTTTGAATGTCATGTCTGCAGCATGTCTCGATGTGTCGAAAACAAAAACCTTCTTGCGCATCAATCGCAGAAATAGTGTATTTTTATGCGATTCAATAATAAATATTTTCTTCCTATTTTTTTTTATAATGAATTTAATGAAAAATAATCCGATTTTTTTTTTGGGAAAACTCCACCTACCTACAAAAAAAAAAAAGAATGATCCTCTCGTGGATGCGAACCCGCTCCAACAGTTAGCAAGTCAAGGATGTAACAAACTGAGCCACACGGTGCGTTTCGAATTTGTAGTGATGATGGGGTAGATATATGTAGTACGTCAGGTACCTACATCTACTCATTTTATTTTTTAAACTGGTCATATCTTAGTTATTAAAAAACCAATTTGAATAATTTTTTCACCTGCATGTAGGTGATTTAATTTTCGTTGCGATTGCTCTTCTAATTTTCAGAACCATTCATAATTGAATGTGAAAAAAAATAAAAAAGAAATTGCGAACCATTTCATCGATTTAATAATTTTATATAAGTGTAAGCTAATTTTGCACAAGCGAAAAACTTTTTTATCTTTCGTTTAAAGTGCTACATTAATCGAGGCGAATTGAAGCTAAGACATCAAATTATATGTTAAAGCAAAAAAAAATGGAAAATTTCGGTTCAACTTCTTCAAAAATGGACTCATAAACGGTTATAGAATTGACACATTTTCACCCTTTTTCCTACCCACGACACTGGCTTATTAATGGAAAATATGCTAATTTTATTGCATTAACTCAAATTTCCAATAATTTTCTTCAAATCCTGTTAATTTGATTTCAAAGTTTTTTTGCCATCTTGCTCATACAATGGTTCAAAAAATTGTCAATTTTCCGTTAATGTTCAAAAAATTCAAATGGCCGCCATTTTGAAACGGCTCGGCCGATTTGGCTCAAGTGCAATACCAGACCACTCCTTGTGGACATCTTACTCTCACAAAAGTTTCAGCCCCCTAGATTGAAAACTGCGGCCAGAAACCGTGCCTCAAGGACCGCATTTGGGGAACTTTGAAAGGACACCCTGTAGAAGTAACGTGACTTTTGGATTTTTTTTCAACGAAAATCTAAAGTCATTCCCAAGCTTTACAAGAATCCAAAATTTCGTTCACTAATCTTGAAAGATAAAGCTACAGGAGCGTTTTTAAAATCGAAAAATCGTGATTTTGGAGAAATAAATAAATATATATATAAATATATCGTCGCCTTAATCAGAAAAACCCGTAAGTCACAAAATGAAAATTATTCAAGAGGCCCAAAAAAGAGTTTATAAAATAAAACGAGAAATTCCCGTATCTCCTTAGCATCATGATGTCTGAGCAAATTTAGTATTTTAGAAAAACCCGTAAGTCCAAGACAAAATGCAAAATGTAAATTGAGGGTGTAAAACCATTAATTTCTAGTAAATAATTGTGTTAAACATGTTTGCATGTACTTACGGTCCATATTTATACACTTTCATCAAATCTAACTCGCAAAATCGCACAGTATCGGGAGGTAAAGACAGAGCAAGTCACCACACGTCTCTATTGTTTACATTCAAATGGCGGGTTTATTGTGGACATACGGGCTTTACGTTTATATTTGACACCAGTGAGGACTTATGGGAAATTCTTTTCTAGGAATAATAAATTACAGAAACATCTTGGAGATACGATATTTTCTTCAACTGTAGGTTTATTTATTATTTCATAGATGGCATAAAAAGGTCGATTTTGATAAAATGTGGACTTACGGGTTTTTCTGATTAAGGCGACGATATATATAAATATATATATATATATATCGTGGGCAGGTGAATTTTGGAAAACCACTTTTTCGTGATCTGGGGGTCATGATCGGTGGACATTTGATGAGTTTGGGTGATTTTCGAAAAGTGATGTCGTCCTCAATAGTGTATTTTTTTGTTAAAAAATACACTAAAAGTCGTATAAGTATGCGATCGGCCATAGGCAACAGCCCGCCGAACGACATCTATTCCAGCCCGACGTCTTACAGCGGCTCGCTTCACAGGGTACATAATTTTCCAGCCCGCTAACGAATACTTTCAACCCCTATAGGGCTGTCAAATTTTCGCAGTTGTTGTTATCATAACGACAGTGGCAGATGAGAGCTATACACAGCTCTAAAGAAAGCAAGCAGTTAAGAGCTCCCGAGATTAATACTACGATACACGGATGTTTCAAACAAGTCGATTCGCGCTAAAGCAATGATACTGTGTACCTACTTGCTTAATTAACGATTGATGGCGGTTGATAGTTTTATACATTCAAGATTTTAGTATTCTAACGCGATCGCGTTAAAAAATAGCGTGCATATATCTCGCTACGCTCTGGCTGATAACTTTATAATCGCTGAAATCCGCTTCTTTTCGCCCTTTATATATGTACAATGTACTATTAATCCTTCATTTTTAGTTTAATAATTATTATATTGATTTTTTTATATCACTGTTCTTATATCGAGTGCATGAGATAATTTATTTGTTTATTATAATACAGTGTGTTACTTAATGATAAACCATAATATCAACGTGCGTTGCTGAATCAATTCCAAGTAGAAAAGTTTACATTAACATGTGTCCAGAAGAGATATAAAGTCAAGATATAAAGTTTTAGGAGTTAAAAAAATTATATTTTGTTATAAATTTATCAAAGGTAATTTTTTCCGATTTTTGTTGCAATTTGGCAGTGTTGTTCCTTGTAATATGATATTAAGTTTTCACTAACTAAATGATAAGTTATATGAGTTCCAATGGCATCCCCGGAGGCAGTCTCATGAATAATATTTAGAAAAAAAAGTAACTTGGTTAAAAATTTGATATGTTTTTTGTGGGTTAAATCAGCTAAAAATTCAGAATTTTTATTTTCTAATATTTTTTGAGATATAAAAAAACGCATGTATAAAAATTAATAGAATATTAATACTTATCATTAATATAATTTTATTTTTTCAATTTCATTTCATTTCATTCTTTATTTTTTCCAGAAAACAAAAGCCTTGCATTTTTAGGGGCTTTATCTGAAAAAATTTAAAATTTGTAAACAAGTCAGTTGTGTAATTTATTTTTTTGTTCATATTCGTGAGATTGCCTCATGGAACGCCACTGGAACTCATAATTATCAACTAGTTGATGCTAACTAAGCGTTTTATCACAACGAACTACACTACCAAATTTCATCAATTATCTTCACCATTAATATTTTTAAGAATTTTTCTAATTAATAAAAAAAAACTTTTTTTACTCGCACACCCTGTATCTTGAAAACCAGACTCTGTATTACACGTTTGTATGGACTTATATTTCAATTTGATTCAGGAATACACCCTTGGAATAACGGCCTATCGTTAAACAACATAGTATGTCGGTTAAAGAAAAAATCACACATTGATATTTCTTCCTGATACTTACGACATAACCAATTGCTAGGGCAGCACAAAGGATCTCCTTCTTTTGATATAAAATAAATAGCAGCGCATTTATTTTCTAGTTTTTTCGAGTTCCGTATTTCAACATTACACTTTGGTTTTTCGCAAAACTCTTCCGTCAATTCTCCAGCGAAACCTTCCTTGCAGACGCATCTCAAACATGTACCTTCTACATCGAATCGTTCTCCTTCTTTGTAATTGTTTTCCCCGACAGTACAATTTTTCGAGTTATCAGGGGAGACAGAGTAGCCGCCCGTGGCGTTGAAAGTGATCTCCTCTAAAAAAAATACAAAAAAAACTCGATAATTCTTATAAAATGAATTCAAAGAATAATCACTTACGACATATCTCCCCGGTTGTGCAACACTTCCCAACATCGTAAGTCCTCCTACAGCCTGGTTTCGCTGTAACACCCAGCCATTCTGGACAGTCCAAAACGGCACAAATCATTTCGCTCCTGAAAAATATACGACATGTTATGAAAGATAAAAAAAAAGAATAAAGTTAAAGAAGTGTATAATCCAGGCACATACGGTCCGTTGCATACACATCCGACATCGCATCCTGAATAGATTTCATCATTTTCTAAAGATTCTCCAACAGCAAGAGTCCTGCCGCGGAAGTGACAAGAGCCTTCCTGGGATTTAAATTCAGGACACTCGTATTTGTAGGGACACTTTTCACCATCTTTAATGACACCCTTACAGCCAATATCTTCGTATAATATATCTGAATTGCAGTGATTCTTCTCTGAAAGATAAAATTATAATCAGAAGTTATTATTAAGAGACGAATAAAAATAATTATCGACTTCTCTTACCGGCAGCAAGAGATGCTGCGAGGAACAATAGTAAGAAAATTGATGAGGTTGATTTAATGATCATCATTGCTGCTGCCGTAAGACTGGCCAGCTTCAAGGTTGATTGACTATTTATATTTTACGGTCTTGTCTTAAAGTACGGTGTGTAAAAGATCTCTCAGTGTCTGTTTTATAAATAACAATCAAGGTAGTGTGTTCCTGTGCATTGATTTTTTATATCCAAATAAAGTTGCATAATTTTTAAAGGTGACTTTGTACTCTGAAGGCAGACTTGTTTTCCTTTTCCTGTTTTCTCGATAATTAGTTTCTTAAAAATTTATCAACAGAATTTATGAATCTTATAAATGAATTCGTTAAGGAGTTATTAATTTTTTACGTAGGTATAGAAAAAGCAAAGATAATAAGATAGGTAGGTACCTACTTTGATTACAGAATCAAATCCTGGGAATTCTTATGCAAAAATTAAAACAGAACTTACTAGTAATTTATTTTGACTGACCATCAGTTATACAGGATAGCTAGAAAATCTGACAAACAGTCCAATAAATTTTTCAGTTTTGAGTTTAGAAAAAAAATGCAAAACCAGGTCAATTTTATAATCAAATTTTCTTTTTTTTATATACAGGGTATGAAAATTATTAGATTTTTCATCACCCTGTTATATAAAAATTTCTTCTGCTTCATAGGGTAGTATATAAAAAGTTAAATAGATAGAGTTTCTACTAATAAGTCTAATATGCCATATTAATAGAAAATCAAGTTAAAACATCTCCAGGGCCAACTCGGGACGTATTAATTAATTATTTATTAATTTTTTTCTACTCCCAACTTTTAATATGCATATTAAATATGAATCACCAGTGCTTTAATGGGTCTCATTAAGATACAAATTTTCATTAAAGCACTGGTCAAGCTATCCAATGGCAGAGGAGCATTTGCAATCGAATCGGTTCCTTTTCGCTCACGATCGGGTCGGCAAGCCAACCGAAGTCACAGAGTTGTCATACTCACGACAAAAATTGCCTTGTGATATAAGTTCTGTATTTCTGAAAAAAAATTCTGAACGTTTATTTAATTTAGAACATAAGTAACATTCAAAGAAAATTTATCAAGATTTTATGTTACCCTAATTAATTTGATAAGTAGGTATATCGTGTAAAAGATGGGAAGATAAAGTATTATATCATTCGTAGCGCTCCGTGATATAATATTCAAAGCGGCAACGCTGCGACCCGCGTTGCGCAGGAAAGAATATCGTAATTAATGGCTGTCAGTTATTAAAATTATTAATTAATCTCAAAATCGAAGCGTAAAATTCGGAATTCGAACTTCGCATAATAAAAATTACGCAGTAGTGAGTAGCGCCCTTTAAACTTGATACTAAAACATGTCTCAGCAGAATAACCTTAGCGACAAAAAGAAAATTTGGTACCTAATCTTAACCTAAATGATCCGCAATTGTACACGGGTCATTGTTAAAATATATAATTTTTTAATCTTTTCTATGAAATAAAAAAGGGTCGTAGAAAAAATAGTGTATGGAACTCGCAGATAATGGCTATTAATACGCTCTTATGATGGTTAAGACACGAGCCGTTGCATAATATACTAATTATTGGTTAAATATTAGAATACAACATACTTATTATAGTTGAATATGAAGTAAAAAAAATAGTTGCAAAATAAACTAAATTTTAGTTTCAAATGTTCAAAGAGAGCGATTTTCTGAACTTTTTGCTGAAAAAGCATCTTTTGAAAACGATTCAAATATCTGAGTACCTTATATGCGAGACGTCAATGAATTTGAGCTGAATAATTATGTATTTTGTAACGCATTAAGCTTAAAAAATAAATCTATAATCTAAAACGAAACAATTTATTGTTCAGATATAAATATAATAAATATTTCAGATATAAAATAATAATAAATTCAATTTATAATGCAAGTGACGATTGGCGGCACCCTGCACTCGCATTTTACCTCGATGGTTTCGCCAGTTGGATTGAAAGAGGTCTCAAATCCTTCTCCCAATTTCAGAGTTTTCGAACCGAATTGACACTCCAAACCTAAAAATTCAATTTTTTTATATCATCAATCATAGGAAATTACAATAAAACATAATTTAATGCGATAAATAAGTAGGTAATTTATTAAAATCAGAAATATGATGTACACGAACCTTCATCTTTAACTTCCGTATTTACTTTTTTTATATCTTCATCTCCCGTGGCTGCAAAATAATTTTGCTTCAAGTTAGATAATCATTTCTTAATTACTATTTAATTTAATTTAATATTACTAAAATCATTTAATTATTTAAATTTATTTGTTTAATACTTGTATTCTTATACTGAGTGAGACAATTTAATTGTTTACTTTTTTTTATTATTTTAATTTTATTTTATTTTATACTTAAAATGATAGACCGTAATTCCAAGGGCGTATTCCTGAACGAAATTCAAGTAGAAAAGTTTATACAAACATGTATTCCAAAGAGTCCTGTTTTCAAGATATACCTAAAGTGTGAAACTTATAAAAAAATCTTTTTTTTTTTTTTGTTACTAATGTATAGGTATATTTTTTGCCGATTTTGATGAATTGGCAATGTTATTCGCTGTGATAAGATCATTATAAGTTGCCACTAACTAGATGATAACTATGAGTTCCAGTGGCGTCCCGGGAGATTATAGTCTTGCGAATAATATTGACAAAAAGCAATGAACGCCACTGACCCGTTTAAAAAATATATATTTTTTCGTGTTAAACAGCTGAAAATACAAATTTTTATGTTTGTCGATATTTTTCGTATCCTTCTGTTTGCGAGAATGAAATTAAAGCCACTTCAATGCATGTCGAAAAATTGATTTTAATTTTAATGATTCTATTTTTTTGCAAACAAAAGAATACGAAAAAATATCGAGAAACAAAAAATTTGTATTTTTAGCTGTTTAATCTGAATATAAAATTTTTGAAAAAGTCAGTAGATTGCTTTTTGTCAATATTATTCGTGAGACTGCCCCCCAGAATTTCATGAAAATCGGCAAAAGGATCTCTGAGACATTAATAATCTTCTTTCGGATCAATCGCAGAAATAGTGTATTTGTATGCGTTCATACAATTTTGATATTTTCACCGTTTTTTAAATTGACTTTTTGAAATTCCATTTCAATTCCTTTGAAAACGTACCATACACGCCTATGCCTATGCCATATAGATAGCCTATGCAGGTCGCTGGTTATCTTATTTTTCAATTCAGATTTTTACACTACCTTGCAATTCTAAAAAAGTTACATGTGAGTTTTGAAAATAAAAAAAAATTAATTTTATAGATATTAACATCATATAAATGTGACTTGCGTGGTCTAGTGGTTCTCCACTGGCCCACGGAGCCATAGATTGCGGGTTCGAAACTCAGCTCCGTCCTCATTACTTTTCAGATTAATTTTCGAATGTCTGTGAAAAGTAAAACAAGTGATCGAAGGTTTTAAAGGCAAATATATCGGGTGATCCACAAAATGTTTCATCTACTATAGTGCTTTGGGAAGAATGAAGCATGTCTGCCGCAGTCTGTCAAATAAAATCCAAACTATTGGTAGGTGTGCTCAGGTGCAATGAGCTCAGACATGACTGCAATAGCTATCTCTTTCTTCTAAGACACTAGTTGGTGAAAAATTTTGTGGATCACACGATATAATTTAAAGTGTGTGTGGATGTATGAGTTCGTTTTCGAAGCCAAATCACCAGAGTGAAGCGACTTTGTTTTACCTACATAGTTAAGACCGATGCTCCCTCTTTTTTATTAAAAAAAAACATCATATAGAAAAAATCGAATATTTTCGCCATTGAGCTTATTTGCTTCTTGAAATTTTTGATGGTTAAGTTACTAGTATGGCTGTCTAGTGAATGGCTACTCTAAAAAATTTGGTTCAATCCCTCTAAAGATGTGCTCATGCATTTTATTTTATTTCATTTATTTTTTTTATTATTTTCAATCAATCCTCTCACTAAGGTTGATCGAAATTATTGTGTAACTAAGATTACACTGACGACAATAAAGCGTAAAACTATGGTACCGAAATAACAATAACCAAGTCGAAAATGTCGCGTTTCGGGTTGAAACAGAGATGTGTACACTAACAGCGGGTATTATACAGGCTCATTAGGTTAACGGTCAGATTTCTGTGGCCATTTCTGAAGAAGGTATCGAGTCTAAGTGGAATTTTTTAAAATTTATCTATATTCTTAAGATGACAGTAATTACAAAAATTTAATAAAAGTCATTTGACGTCGATATTAGCTTCAAAAACGAGCACAGAAATCTGCCCGTTAGCCTAATGAGCCTTTATAATATTGAATGTCAGACTATTAATGATGACGATTTGTCTACTCTGTACTCATGCCAAAAGTAAGGCATGTGGCGGCAATTTTCTCTGAGGGCAAAAATTTAGAGTCCCGTCGAATGATGTTAAATGCTTTTTTTTTTAATTTTTGTTCTCATACAAAATGGTGGCCGCTCGACTTTGAGGCTTCAAGTATTATATAGCGATCGGTTCATCATTTAATCACAGAATAAAAATCTCTGTATAAAATACGCAAGAATTATTTAGACACGAGACTGCAGGTCGATTGTAAACATAAGCGCCGATTTGAGCGCTTTAACTCGACGGTTGGTTCATCCCACAACCCCAGTTCTGCTTACCAAAAATGGCCCACGTATGGCACTCTGATCCTTATCTCGCGGCTTCATCGGTTCAATCAAGCCGGAGATCTCACCCATTTAAAGTTTGAGAATAGGTTGAGGCCGTTTCGGCCCCAATGCCTCTAATCATTATTGGCTTTACCGTATGAGAGTCGTGAAATGCGAGCGCCAGCTATCCTGAGGGAAACTACGGTGAGAACCAGCTAGTAGAGTTTCGATTAGTCTTTCGCCCCTATACCCAGTTCCGAAGATCGATTTGCACACCAGAATTGCTACGGACCTCCATCAGGGTTTCCCCTGACTTCGTCCTGACCAGGCAAAGTTCGGGTCCCAGCGTGTACGCTCTTGGTGCGCCTCTTCTCGCAATGATAACGAAACGCTCCGGGATGCAGGACGCGGCATTTGAAGACCGGCTTATATTTTCCACGATTTAATCACGGCATTGGAATTACGGCCCCTCATTAACAAACCCTGTATAGGTTAGAGAAAAAAATCAAAAACTGATTTTTTTTCTCGATATACTTACGACATAACCAGCGGCTAGGACAGCATAAAGGATCTCCTTCTCTTAATATATAAAGAGCAGCACATTTATTTTCTAATTTTTGCGAGTTTCCCAGTTCTACATTACACTTTGGTTTTTCGCAAAATTTTTCCGTAAATTTTCCCACGAAACCTTCCTTGCAGACGCATCTTAAGCATGTACCTTCCACATCGAATCGTTCTCCCTCTTTGAAAGTTTTTTCACCGACAGTACAATTTTCCGAGTCATCCCCTAAAAGAAAAATACAAAAAACTGATGATATCACTTACGACATATTTCACCTGCTTGGCAACACTTCCCAACCTCGTAGGCCCACCTACAGCCTGGTGTCGGTTTATAACCGAACACATCTTCTGGACATTCCAAAGTAGCACACCTTATTTTGCTCCTGGATTAGGAAATGTTTTAAAAAAAGAATTTTTTATTGACAAGAAATGAATAAATCGGAACTTACGATTCGCTGCATCTACATGTGGCTTTACATCCTACATCATTTCCCAGATATTCCCCAACAGCAAGAGTCCTGCCACGGAAGTCACAGAAGCCTTCCTGGGATTTAAATTCAGGACACTCGTATTTGTATGGACACTTTTCACCATCTTTAATGACTCCTTTGCAGCTAATGTCTTCGTATAATGCATCGAAATCGCAGTAAGTCGCCTCTCAAATATAAAATTACAATCATAAGTAAGATACGAATAATAATAATAAAAATATTTTAATAGTTTCTTTGGGTTTAGGTTCTCAAGCTTCTTAAGTTTTTTATATAAACTTTTCGGGACTGGTTAGTCCCTGGATCACTACTGTTCAGTAATGAATGTATGAATTAATTTTTATTTCTTTTTGTGACTTATAGTAGTTATTGTTAGCGATAGGATCGGATCGGTATAAATCCTGGTTAAGTTAATTTGTGCAACTAGGTCTATCGTGTTACTATTTCTGTGGTTATTTTTTTTGTTGTTGTTTGATTTGGCGCGCTCTGTTCACCATTTACTGACGAGGCGACTTATCGGCTGCGCCGTCGTGACGAGAGCATCGAAGAAGACCAACGAAGGCCGTCGTGATCGCAATCCAATCGGGATCGATACAATAATTATTTTCTTGAATTGTCGTGAATTTTCGTGCTATTATTATGGATGGATCATCTTATTGAAGTTGGTGTAGATCATATGTGAGGGCCCTCCGAGCAGCTGGATCTCCTAGAATCGGGGTAAGTCGATGCCGTCAATTCGTTGGTTTAAAAATGGTGAATTCGATCAATAAAAACCATTTATATTGAATTTTTAAAACTACTATTCGAGTAGTTTACATTGGTCCTTCGAGCCGAGGATAGTTGAACCTCAGAAATAGTCGTGTTCTACTTAAATTATTTGAAATTTAGTAGACAAAAATATTGTTAAAATAATTTCATTAATAACCATTGGAATTCGATTTTAGCTGGATAGCCGGCCTTCATACCGATAACGCCAATCTTATCGCTCGCTATAGGTGTACCTACCTTCTTAAAGTAGGTATTTATTTATTTAAATAAAATTATTGAATTTTTATTATTGTATTAAAGATAATAGTTATTTTGTTTATTAGTCTATTAAGCAATTGATTGAATAGATTGATCGAGCTATCGAGTCAAATTTGTATTTAAAGAACAAACTTATTTTTGTTAGATTTGTTCGTTCAAGAACAAAACTTTCTGTTTTCTTTTGATTTATAATGGCTAATTTGCAAAAGTTAACGCAAAATAGGGCCACCAGGGCTCATCATATTGATCGAATAAATGAAATGCTCGTGGTCGCTGAAACTGCGCTCAAGGATCAGGCAATGCATACAGAGTTCAAAATGCGATACGCTAGCTTAGAAACTACCTTTAAATCGGTTGAGGTTTTTAATGCAAAAATTATTAGTATGGTTAGCGTTTTAGAACAGAGGGATGAGGAACTTAATCAGGAAAAAATTGTTAGAGTAAACGTTGATAAAAATTATTTTAAAATTAAAACGATTTATCATGATCTTTTTTCGGCTCAGAATGTATTAAATCAATCGGTACGGCAGCCTGTCGCTAATAATGTCAAACTTCCAAGAATTGCACTACCGTCCTTTAATGGTCAGCTGAAGGATTGGTTGAATTTTGTCGATTTATTCACCACCTTAATTGATAGTAATGAAGATTTATCAGGAATTGAAAAGTATCAGTATTTGATTAGCTGTCTTTCGGGAGAACCTTTAGATATTGTTAAAGGAATTGCCTTATCCAATGATAATTATGCCATAGCATTTGACAACCTTAAAAAGAGGTACGACAATAAAAGACTGTTGGCAACGTCATTTTGGAATGAAATCGTTAATTCTCCAAGAATGGAGAAGGAGAGTCTAAGTGTTCTTCGTGATTTAATTAATAAATTCAAAGAAAACTTAGCCGCCCTGGATTCGCAAGGTTTTCCTGTTGATCAGTGGGACTTTCCTCTTTTCAATATATTATTAGGAAAAATTGATACGAAGACGCGTACCCGTTTTGAGTTAGAGTTTGGTAAAACTGAATTGCCCACTTATCCTGATTTGATAGAATTTCTGAGCAATCATTGCAAGGCTATGGGGACTGTGGAATTTGCCCAGAATTCTTCGGCTTCTCAGAAAGTATACTCAGCATCGATTTCTTCTAAGCAACATAATGTAAAGTCCTATCGTCGTTCGTCGTTGCATGTTAGTGGTGACGTTACGCATGTAAGAACCGTATGCTCGGATTGCAAAAGCTATCATCACATCAGCAAATGTCCTTCCTTCGTCGCCAAAGCACCTCATGCTAGATATGTATTTTCCAAAAAGCATCATTTGTGCTTAGGTTGCTTGAGTGACTCTCATAACTTGAAAGATTGTCGAGAGGCTTCAAGATGTCGAATCTGTCAAGGAAATCATCATGAATTGCTGCATTTCGAGAAGAGTGATAAAGAAAGGCCAAGGTCTGCGGTCGTCTCCTCCGAAAAAGCTGACAGGGTATTGGCCAGTGAATGTCTTGAGCTGGGGGGCGCAGCCGGTCAAGGTTCCGTCTTGAGTGCTGTGGCCAATTCTGACTCGTCATATTCTACGGTGTTGCTGTCGACAGTTGAAGTGAATGTTTTGGATGCATTTGGAAGTCTTCAAAAGGTTAGAGCCTTGATCGATAATGGTAGTCAAGCTTCATTTATTACCGAGTCATGTTGTAAACGTTTAGGTTTCAGGTACTCGACAATGGCGCAGTCAGTTCATGGTATCGGAAATTCGTCGATGGTTCATCCGAAGGGCAGGTTATCATGCATTATTCGGCCTGTTCATTCACAAACTCCTCAACTGAATGTAGAATTTTTCGTTTTGTCTCGAATTTGTGCTGACATGCCAAGTCAGTCGTTTGTAAACAAGGGCTGGTCACATCTTTCGAATTTGCAGATGGCTGATCCTTATTTTAATTGTTCAAAGCCCATAGATATGCTACTTTCAGCTGAAGTATTTGCACAGATCTTGTGTAACGGTAGAATAGAGGGTGGGCCAAATGAGCCTATCGCGCTTAACACGAGTTTTGGTTGGCTCGTGAGCGGTCGCATCCAATACCAATCATCAATATCTTCGAAAATTAATTCGTTTGTCACCTCCTTGCTGGTCACGTCCCTCACTGATCAATCACTGGAAGTCACTTTGAAAAAGTTTTGGGAACTTGAATCGGTTCCTTGTAAAGTCGTGTCGTCTCCGGATGACATTCAATGTGAGGAGCTCTATAAGCGGACGGTCACTAGAAATGACGAAGGTCGCTACATAGTATCGCTCCCGTTTCGCGAAGGAGAAAATCCTTCATTAGGGAATTCTCGGGATAGGGCTCTTCGTAGATTTTATTCACTTGAGAATCGTCTTTCGAAAAACGAGAGTCTTCGTAGTCTATACAATGATTTTATGCAGGACTATCTCAATTCGGGTCACATGCAACTTGCGTCTCTACTCAGGGACCCTTCATTGGGGTATTACATTCCACATCATTGTGTTATTAAGACGGACTCCCTGACTTCTAAACTTCGCGTTGTCTTTGACGCATCCTCAAAGACTTGTGATGGGTTATCATTAAATGATACCCTGTTATGTGGGAAGAAACTCCAAGCAGATATCGCTGCACTTCTCCTTCGTTTTCGAACACATAAAGTGACCTTCACAGCTGATATTCGGCAGATGTACCGTCAAATTCTCATTTCTCCCCTTCAAAGAGATTATCAAAGAATCATTTGGAGATTCTCTCCAAAGGAACCGCTAAAAGAGTACGTCTTGAAAACGGTAACGTACGGTGTCTCGTCATCACCATTCTTAGCTCTTAGAACTCTTAGACAATTAGCACTTGATGAAGGCAATCGGTATCCTTTAGCTGCGAGAATAATTTTGGAGGATGAGATTTATGTGGATGACATACTGTCTGGGTGTAATTCCGTGGAAGAAGCAAAGCTGGTTATCCAGCAGCTCATCGCCCTACTTCGTTGCGGCGGTTTTGAACTTCGCAAGTGGGCAAGCAATTGTCCACAACTTTTGAAAGATATTCCCGAAGAATTCAAACAAGTACCATTGGACTTTGATGAAGATTCCGTTATTAAAATTTTGGGACTTCGCTGGAATCCTTCAAGAGATACGTTTTCATACTCGGCGAACGTATTGTCAAAGTCATGTACGAAACGAAGCATTCTGTCTGAATTAGCTCGCATTTTCGACCCGTTGGGATTTCTAACTCCATTGACGTTTTTTGCAAAATATTTGATGCAGCATTTGTGGGCCTTGAGAGTCGATTGGGACCAGGAACCACCGGATGATGTCGTCAATGTTTGGAAAAAGTATAAATCTGAACTCCCCTGTTTATCGTCGCTAGAAATACCTCGTTCGTTTTCGACCACTGTTGGTTCGATTTGTGAACTTCATGGATTTGCAGATGCCAGTGAGCGCGGTTACGCTGCTGTCGTTTATTTTCAAGTCAAGACGGGTGAGCTCTCCAAAGTCTTTTTGATTTCGGCTAAATCCAAAGTAGCACCCATGAAAAGGATCTCGTTACCGCGGCTAGAGTTGTGTGCGGCAGTATTATTATCTGATCTATTATCCTTCGTCAAGTCCACATACCATAATCTATCTTTCACTAAGATCTCAGCTTGGTCAGACTCTACGATCGCTCTCCAATGGATCAAATCCTCTCCACATCAATGGAAAACGTTTGTGTCTGAGTCTGAGAAAACAGAGTCACTCACATTCAAGAAAGAGTTAGCCCCATAAATTGGCATCATGTCTCGGGTCGGGAGATTCCTGCGGATGTCGCTTCTCGAGGAGCTTTACCCGTTGAATTGTTGAACCATCCTTTATGGTGGGCGGGACCTCCATGGTTGTCGTCCCAGAATTCTACACCGATTCCGCCGCCATTGTTACAGTCCTGTGCGGAAGCCTTGGTTGAGGAACGCAAATTTGTGTTACACACTGCATTAGACCCTCATCCTGTTTTATCATTGTTTGATAGGTATTCGAGCCTAGAAAAGATCCAAAGAATCGTCGCAATCTGTCTGAGATTCATTTCGTCGGTTGTCAGGCGCATCAATGCAAAAAATCTTGCTTTTGCAATCAAAAACAGTTTTTCCGCATTCGATTCTAATAGCAGCTCCCTTAAGCCCGTTGAACTTGAGACTAGTCTATTGGTTATTTGTCGTTTGGTCCAACACGACATATTCTCGGAGGAAATTTTGTGTTTGAAAAGGGGCAAGTTGCTCTCAAAATCGTTTAGGCAACTCAGTCCTTTTCTAGATGATCTAAGTATAATCCGGGTAGGCGGTAGATTAGTGCATGCGAAATTAACTTATGATCAGAAATTTCCCATATTGTTACCGCGTCAACATCGATTGACGTATCTTATAATCGATCATTTTCAAAAGAAATACTCACACTGTGGACTAAGGACATTGCAGTTTCTTATCGCGCAACAGTTTTGGATTCTATCACCTAGACGAGCCATTCGTCATGTTTTATCGAAATGTTATAGATGTTTTAGGGTTAATCCCGTTCCTTGTCAGCCGACTATGGGAAACTTGCCAGTTTCACGGGTTTCGCAAATAAAACCCTTCTCGTGTGTAGGATGCGATTTTGGAGGACCATTTTCGGTTACCCTTGGTAAGTCTCGCGGGTCAAGGTCTCAAAAGGCATACCTCTGCTTATTTGTTTGCTTCGCCACGAAAGCTGTTCACCTCGAACTCGCTTCGGACCTTTCTGCCGAATGTTTTCTCGCAGCTTTTCGACGTTTCATTTCGCGGCGAGGCAGATGTTCAATGGTGTACAGCGATTGTGGCACAAATTTCGTAGGTGCTTATAAATATTTAAGGGACCTGATGAAGGGTGCTGTGGAATCTGAAAAAATTGAGTGGCACTTCAATCCTCCGTCTGCGCCTCATTTCGGAGGACTCTGGGAAGGCGGTATAAAATCCGTTAAATCGCATCTCTCGAAGGTCGTCGGGGAACAAATTCTCACGTTCGAAGAGTTATACACAGTACTGGTCAGTATTGAATCAATTTTGAATTCACGCCCCCTGGTTGAAATGAGTTCGGATCCTCATGACTTGTCGGTCTTGACACCAGGTCATTTTCTAACTTTGGAGCCGCTGACCGCAATTCCCGATCATGACCTCACTCATTTAAATATGTCTCGTTTGAATCGTTGGCAGCTGCTCCAAAGGCTCCAGCAAGATTTTTGGAAGCGATGGCATTCGGAATACCTGCATTCGTTAATGCAACGTTCAAAATGGACGAAGCCTGGCAAAGGCCTTATTAAGGGAGATTTGGTCGTTATTAAGGACGAACAATCCCCACCTTTACGTTGGCGCTTAGGACGGGTAACCGATCTACAGGTGGGCCCAGATGGAGTACCTCGCGTCGCTAGCGTGAAGACTGCCACCGGAGTTCTGTTGCGTCCGTTGGTCAAATTATGCCCTTTACCGGGCACTGCCGAATAATTACTATTTTTCGATAATCATTTTAAATTGAGAGTTTTGTTTTTTGTTAGTGTATAGCTCGATCAACTAGATAATAATTAATTTTTTTTTCTTTAAAAATCGCGGTGTATTTTTGGTGGGCGGAATGTTCAGTAATGAATGTATGAATTAATTTTTATTTCTTTTTGTGACTTATAGTAGTTATTGTTAGCGATAGGATCGGATCGGTATAAATCCTGGTTAAGTTAATTTGTGCAACTAGGTCTATCGTGTTACTATTTCTGTGGTTATTTTTTTTGTTGTTGTTTGATTTGGCGCGCTCTGTTCACCATTTACTGACGAGGCGACTTATCGGCTGCGCCGTCGTGACGAGAGCATCGAAGAAGACCAACGAAGGCCGTCGTGATCGCAATCCAATCGGGATCGATACAATAATTATTTTCTTGAATTGTCGTGAATTTTCGTGCTATTATTATGGATGGATCTTATTGAAGTTGGTGTAGATCATATGTGAGGGCCCTCCGAGCAGCTGGATCTCCTAGAATCGGGGTAAGTCGATGCCGTCAATTCGTTGGTTTAAAAATGGTGAATTCGATCAATAAAAACCATTTATATTGAATTTTTAAAACTACTATTCGAGTAGTTTACAACTACATTTATTGATATTTATTGAAAAACTATTAATTAATTATTATTTAACCCAAAGAAGGTATAAAATGTTGTAATTTTAATAAAGAATTTCTTCTGGGAATAACTAATTGCTTATAGACTTATTTGCATCTAAAAACATATTATCTTTATTAACACAATTTAAAACAGTATAAAAAACTAACTAAAAACAAATCGGTTTTTATAATCAATTATTACTCTCTTTTTTGACTTAAGCTGCGTACTCACTAGAGCACGAGCCCCGAACGAGCGTCCCGAATAGAGCTGAACCGCTCAGATGTGGACGGGCATCCGGTTGTTCGGCGAACGTGCTCAGACCGATCCGAGCTCTGTCGGTACATCAAAAGCTGCGTACTCACTAGAGCACGAGCCCCGAACGAGCTCCCCGAACAGAGCTGAGCCGCTCAGATGTGGACGGGCATCAGAAGAGAGCCGAGCACGCTCAGGTTGTTCGGCGAACGTGCTCAGACCGATCCGAGCTCTGTCGGTACATCAAAGGATGTTCGCGTTCAGTCTGGACGGGATTAACCAGCTCTACTGCCGAACTATGTACCTACGAACAACTGGATCAGTGCCGAACCGAATGCTCGTTCGGGGCTCGGGTGAAAAATATAAACGCCCCGAATGCTTGGCTCTGCTCTGTTCGGCGCGCTCGTTCGGGGCAAATGCTCTAATGAGTACGCAGCTTTAGGCAGTAGAACTGGTTAATCCTGTCCAGACTGAACGCGAACATCCTTTGATGTACCGACAGAGCTCGGATCCGTCTGAGCACGTTCGCCGAACAACCTGAGCGTGCTCAGCTCTGTTCGAATGCCCGTCCACATCTGAGCGGCTCAGCTCTGTTCGGGGCGCTCGTTCGTGGCTCGTGCTCTAGTGAGTACGCAGCTAAAGGATGTTCGCGTTCAGTCTGGACGGGATTAACCAGCTCTACTGCCGAACTAAGTACCTACGAACAACTGGATCAGTGCCGAACCGAATGCTCGTTCGAGGCTCGGGTGAAAAACATAATCGCTCCGAATGCTCGGCTCTGCTCTGTTCGGCGTGCTCGTTCGGAGCAAATGCTCTAATGAGTACGCAGCTTTACTCTTAATAAAAACAATCATAATTTAAAACATTAGTGTTTTATTTATCATCCATCAAAATCAGTCAATTTTGTCGTAACGATAAATACAAAGGGTAACCAAACAAAACTACAAACTATAAAAACAAAAAGGGAACATTGTAATGAAATATAATTTACGACCCAATTATTATAATTTATCAGCAATTGGTTCAATAAATTCAGTTTCATAATAATAATTAATAACGTAACTTACCGTCAGCAAGAGATGCTGCGAGGAACAATAATAAGAAAACTGAAAAAGTTGATTTGATGATCATCATTGCTGCTGCTGCATGACAAAAACCGACTAGTTTCAAGGTTCATTTGGTAATTATATGTACAATTTCGGTCTTATCTTTTTAAAGTATGTTATGTCTCATGGACAAAATTGTCGCATATTTTAAAAATTAGCGCTATTTTCCAACCCAAAAATCGTAGAGTTAAAAATAACTGATATCGGTTGTTAGGTGCTAGTTGCATGTTGATAACAAGGTTAAATTTCTCAAATGCAAATAAATAGCATCAATGATATGTAGCCTCTTTTATTTTTTGGAAATAAAGCTACTTTCACAAAATATGCAATAATTTTTTCCGAGTGTTTATTTATAAGATCTCGCAGTATGTCTGTTTTATAAGCAACAATCAATATAGTGTTGCTGAGAAGTGATTTTTTTTATCTCAAAATAAAGTTACACAATATTTAAAGGTGACTTTGTACTCTGAGGGCAGACTTGCTTTTCTTCTCTCATTTTATCAATAATCATTTTCTCAAAAGGTATTCAATAGAAATTATGAAATTTTTGAATGAATTCATTTAAGAAAGTCAAGGTTTTTACGTAGGTAGGTATAGAAAATATGGTCAGAAAAAAGATGGATGACAGAATTAAATCCTAGGAAATATTATTCATAAATGTTGAAAAATTAACTATGTAGATATTATACAGGGTGTCCGGTAAGTACCTCCTAATCTCTCAGAAGCATACAGGAGAGGTCAAAAAAACCCTAGTTTGTCATAAAAAAACTTTTCGTAAAGTGTCCCCAAACGGAGATATGGAGCCCTAAAAGGGTGCCCCGCAATTTACTATTTTGACTCTAACTTTTAAACCGACCTGTATAATTGGATGGAATTTAAACACTTTATAGAGGCTACAGAGAGCCATCAGGCCATATTAAAGTCGATGTTTGACGTCGTCAGGGAAGTCAGGAACGGACTTACCATCATACTCGTTGAGTCAAAATTTTGACAAGTGTCACTTTACAGAGCTAAAAACTATTTTTTTCAATAGTCTAATAGGTACTTCATCTTAAAAAAAGGTGCTCTTAATTTATTTCGGTAAAACTGAAGGTTTTCGAGATAAATCGGTTTTTAGGAATGCGAAACACTCAAAAGTTACTAACGCTAACCCGTGCGGTTGAGTACCCATCGGGCGCGTCCCCAGGTGGCGGATAGGGGGAAGGCCTTACAATGAGCGTAAGTGAGTAAGGTTAGCAGTGGTGATAAAGCTTGTCGGAGGTAAAATTCCAGACTGGTAGCTCAAAGCCCTGCCGCGGACCACCTCCCCCAACCTAGTTGTCGTGTCGTGACTAAAGGTCTGCACAGGGGTTATAACGATGCCGGAGAACGTCCGAACGTGGACTCTCCGAAAGACCGTAAAACTCTGTTGTCGAGGTTATATCTCGCGAACAGAGGAATACGGGGGTCTAGGCTTTACCGCCTGGACCAAAAGGAGACAACCTTTAAAAACCTAAATCCTACGGCGGGAACCTAGGCTAAAAGGATGCGTGGCTGAATAGTAGATCAGTCCCTTCTGGATTCAACCTCGAAGAAGTGGCGCACCTTCGAAAATAAATGCCTACCATACGTATGGAGCTCTGCATATGGTATTTCTTTAATAGCTCCATTACTCGTGGGCCATATGGACCAAGACACACCTAATTCAATGCAGACCTTACCTAAACCTAACTGGGTTGCTGTTCAAGCGACTAGGTGGGTAAAGGGCAGAGGGAGCAGAGAAGATGTAACTGAAAAAGCTGAGTAAACACCGGCTGAGATGGGCAGTTGGACTTCTAAGAGGACACTGCCCACTAATAAAACGTGGATCCTTTTGGACAGAAAACCTGACACAAAAGGCCAATAACCAATTTTCCTCATGGGAGAAAACCTAAGGGAGAAAATAGAGCAACTTCAATGCAGACCTCACCTATAGGCTAGGCCTAACTGGGGCGCTGTTAAGCGACTAGGTGGGTAAAGGACAGAGGGAGCAGAGAAGATGTAACTGAAAAAGCTGAGTAAACACCGGCTGAGATGGGCAGTTGGACTTCTAAGAGGACACTGCCCACTAATAAAACGTGGATCCTTTTGGACAGAAAACCTGACACAAAAGGCCAATAACCAATTTTCCCCATGGGAGAAAACCTAAGGGAGAAAATAGAGCAACTTCAATGCAGACCTTACCTAGGCCTAACTGGGGCGCTGTTAAGCGACTAGGTGGGTAAAGAACAGAGGGAGCAGAGAAGATGTAACTGAAAAAGCTGAGTAAATACCGGCAGAGATGGGCAGTTGGACTTCTAAGAGGACACTGCCCACTAATAAAACGTGGATCCTTTTGGACAGAAAACCTGACACAAAAGGCCAATAACTAATTTTCCTCATGGGAAAAAAACCTAAGGGAGAAAATAGTGCAACTTCAATGCAGACCTTACCTAGGCCTAACTGGGTTGCTGTTCAAGCGACTAGGTGGGTAAAGGGCAGAGGGAGCAGAGAAGATGTAAATGAGCAACTTCAATGCAGACCTTGCCTAGGTCTAACTGGGGAGCTGTTCAAGCGACTAGGTGGGGAAAGGGAAGAGGGAGCAGAGAAGATGTAACTGAAAAAGCTGAGTAAGCACCAGCTGAGATGGGCAATTGGACTTCTAACAGGACACTGCCCACTAATTACACCTCTCAATAGTAGGAGTGAAAAATATCCCGGATTACAGGAGATGCGGGGAGGGGGAGGAAACCCCATACCACCTAACAAGCACCCATTGGACTCATACTGAAATACTTTCGGGAGATGGGACCGATGAGATAATTATCCAAAGGGGTACAATAAGCGCAAGCTTCAGTACAAGGGCTTTGAACCTACCCTAGAAGTAATAATAATAATAATAATACTAATGCTAAACACAAACAGATAAAAATCAGGTTCTTGTTGATAAACCTACCTACATAATGGATTGCTATTGACGGAACTTGATCAAAATTCGCATAAAAGTCGATTTATCTTGAGGACCGCTAGTTTTATCGAAATAAATTAAAAGTACCTTTTGTGAAGATGAATGACCAGCGTATTTACAAAATAAGTTTTCAGTCTGTAAAATAACGCCTGTCAAAACTTTGACACAATGAGTGTGGTGATAAGTCCGTTCCTGACTTCCTTTAGGACGTCAAACATCCACTCTGATATGGCTTAATGAGTCTTTATGGCCTCTATGAAAAAATTAAAATTTCATCAAATTATACAGGTCGGTTCAAAAGTTAGAGACAAAAAAGTAAATCTTAGGGTATACCATTTTGGGGCTCTGTATCTCCGTTTAGGGACACTTTAGGAATGTTTTTTTTTTATGACAGACTAGGTTTATTTTGACCTCCCCTGTATGCTCCCGAGAGATTAGGAGGTACTTACCGGACAGCCTGTATAGAGTCGATAAAGTGTAATCGAAAAAGAAACGCGTACGAGCCCAGCCTATTCCCAAGGAAGGCAAAAATAACATACCAAGCTACCGGCCAGTGGCACTGCTCTCAGTAATTTCCAAGATCATAGAGAAAGCCATTAACCAACACCTTTTAAGGTACTTGGAAGGAGCTAATGTAATCAGTGACCGCCAATGCGGCCTCCGCAAACAGAGCTCCACTGCAGACCTGCTCACCCACGTAATGGAACTGTGGAATAGCGCAGTCAAACACAATGGGGAATCTCGAGGAGTTGCATGGTTTTCGACCGTATCCGGCATGGGGATTGTTGCTAGAACTCAAGGCCTGAGAAGTTTTGCTTGTAGCTTGCGAGTAACCTCGGGGAGTGCTCTTTGCGGGTGGCCATCAATGAAGTTTTTTCTGAGACATTTTCTATCAATGCCGGCGTACCTCGGGGATCCGGGGATCTTATCTCCGACTCTCTTCTTTCTTATATACATTAAGGATCTGTTTTGACCATGACATTGTATCGTACCCATATCTTCTTATGATGGAGACTTCGCCCAGAGAGCAAGAAGTCTCAATATTTAACAAAGATCTACAAAAAAATTGATCTTGGGAGGCTAGAAATAAAGTGCTGTTCAATACTGAAAAAAGCAGCTTTTTAATTTTAATAAAACAAACGCGGGATGCTCTCTTCTTTCATCGTCATCTCTCCGTTTGCTTGGCATGAGTCTCGGGGCGAACATGTTCTTGGCATGATCATGTTACCGACTTGGCGAAGAGTGCTTCTCAAAACTTGCAAAACTCTTCCAAACAAAGAAAGTTCCTCCAAATCAACCATCTAACTGAGAAATTGAAGGGAACGTACAAATATCGGGAGAGGTGAAGTATCTCGGAGTAATCTTGGACTCAAAACTCACCTGGAACCAACAGGTAGACGGTATTAAGAAGAGAGTGGAGACCACATTTATGATGGTCAGACGAGCTTATGGGGAAACATTGGGACTAAAACCATAGATGGTGCACTAGGCATACACAACAGTGATAAGACCAATGTTGTTGTATGCATCTTTGATATAGTGGATAAAGATGCAACAAAGTCCCGCGATAAACAAGCTCTGCAAGGTGCAAAGTCTTGCATGCCTTGGAATAACGGGGCAATAAAAACAACTCCAAATGCAGCAATGGAAGTCCTTCTAAACCTCCCTCCACTTCATTTAATGATAATGGGTGAGCCAAGAATGGACGCCTAAGGCTGCAAGAAGAACCAAGCAACAAATACGCAGAACTTGGACATAATAAAATAAAAAGCCATGTAGTAGTGGACCTACTAGATGCAAACACAGACCACATGACTCGAAAATTCAAATTCCAAAAGAACGTTGAAGTAAGAATCATGAATCAGGAGGCATGGAATAAAGCAACAGACGGCAACAGGCTGGTTGGAACAACCTGGTATAAAGACAGGTCAAAGACCGATCAAGTAACTGGAGCGAGCATGTACAATGAGGTGGACAATACTCAACACAGCATATCTCTTGGGCAGTTGGCAACTGTATACCAATTGAATAGTTTCGGCTTGTCTGATGATCTAATGTTATTGTTTAAATCTTATCTTTTCAATAGACAGCTTTACGTTTCCTATATTGGACTTAATTCACTTATTTAAGTTGCAACGTCTAGTGTGCCAGAGGGATCAAATCTTTGCCCTCTTCTATTCATCATATTTATTATTGATTTACCTAATAATATAAGCAGTAACATCCATGCTTGGATTCATTGTTCGCAACACTATAGGTCGTTTCAGAATATTCAATGTTTGGCGACACTATTATTATTACTCTTTCTGTCAAATCCAAATTCGAATATGCAATGATGGTTTGGTTCCCATTGTATAATAATAAAATTTCTATGCTCGAAACTGCACAGAAGAAGTTCCTCAAATTTTTGTGGTTCAGGAGATTTCGTCGATACCCATATCGAAAAAGGCTTTTTTTGAACCCTTCTATAATTAAGATAGGAAAAAAAATTTACTCAAATTTAAAACATTGGTAAAAGGGTAAAAATTGTTAAATTTCTATAACCGTTTGAGAATATTTTTGAAGAAATTGAACTGAAATTTCAACAAATTGACAACAAATACAATATTTATGCGGTTGATGCACGACAAGGTTTTTATTAAAAAATATTAAATAAAATAAAATAAAAATAAAATTTAATAAAAAATAAAATATTTTTTGCAATTATTTATGAGTGAACAAGAAACCAATCGGTCCCGAAACGTTTCATTTTTATGAAAATATTTTTGAAAAATAATACTTTAATATCGAACCTAAAACCCAAAACAAAGAAGAACATTTAACAACTAATAAGAAGCAAGGTTCAATAAAAATAATCAAATTTATTAAAAAAATACACTAAAAGTAGCGGACTTGATTCTTTTCTACAGACATTTTTATGAGAAGTGCTCGAGCTCGAAAGATGTGCATGGCCCGTTTGATCCCACCTAGAACGGAGAAGGGCAGAGATACACGTCGAGCTGCAGTAGCTCATCCGTATCAGATTCATCTAGTTACACCTCGTACCACCCTATTTCAGACTACTTCTATGTAAAGAACCTCATCCTTTTGGAACAGCATTCCAAGAGGAGTGTTTCCTCGTGAATACAACCTGCAAAAGAAAAATACCCCTAACAAATTTTTATTTTATGTCTGCAAACCGTAATAATTTTTATTATTACAAGCAGAAAACAAGCACAAATTATTTAAAGATTTATTTATTATTCTACCTCCGTTAATATGCTTTTCTGAAAAATATTTTGCGATAAAAGTACACGTATTTTGCAATTCTTTATCACCTCCTAAAATGACACTGCATGGTAAAAAGAAAACTCTGTATACATCGATGAATGTGAATTTTATGTGTATTTCGTAACGTAATGGGTTCAGCTTAAAATAAATAAACCTACACTTACGAAAAATTCAATAATTTATTTTTAGATGAATAAAAAATTGACGATGTATTTTATGAAAATGGCAAGAAAGTTCAATTAATTCCAATGCAAGTGACGATTGGCGGCAGCCTGCATTCGCATTTTATCTCGTTGGTTTCGCCAGCCGAAATGACAGAGCTCTCAAATCCTTCTCCCAATTTCAGAGTTTTCGACCCGAATTGACACTCCAAACCTAAAAATTTAAAACTTGTTTACTTTCATCATTAATCATAGGAAAAACATTAAAACATAATTTAAGGAGAAAAATATGTAGGTAATTGATTAAAATCAGAAATATGCACACGAACCTTCATCTTCAACTTCCGTATTTACTTTTTTTATTTCTTCATCTCCGGTCGCTACAAAATAATTGCTAATCAAGTTAGATAATAATTTCTTATCAATAATGTCGTAATTAATTTTTTAGCGCATCGCCTCTGAAAGACGATTTTTCAGTAGCTTAATAACCCGCGGAATGACGCATATTGAAGCCCTACATGTAATAGCGGCTCGTTTCCAAGCGTACAAAATATTCCAGCCCTCAACGAACGTTTTTTCTGGCCCTTGGGTGGACAGATTTAGTCGTTACAACTTTTTCAAGCACACAGTTGACAATTACCGAGACCACGATACACGCATATTTCAATCAAGTGTAAACGAGCTGGAAATATAATAATAACAGGTAGGTACCTATCTAATTATAACGCTTAACGGGGGTTACTAGTTTCTGAGGTTTCGTCAATAAAGCAACAAAATGAACGCTAGACAGGAAAATTACACTGACCGCGAATTAATTTGTACGCCACCACATATTCGCCAACAAGCTAACAAGCCAAAGTATTCAGTGTTCTAACGCGATGCGCTAAAAAATACCGTCTATATCTCGGCCGGACCCGAAGTCCATTTAAGCTCGTATTCAATCGACCCTCGCTCCGCTACGCTCCGCTCGGTTCGATAACTTCATACTCGCCGAAATGAACTTCTTTCCGCCCTTGATATAGAATATACTATTAATCCTTGTATTGTTATATTTATTGGGGGAATTTAACTTATATACATAGTAGGTTAAAAGAGATAAAATCCAAAATTGATATTTCTTTCCGATACTTACGACAGAACCAATCGTGAGGACAGCATAAAGGATCTCCTTCTTTTATTACATAGTAAAGAGCAGCGCATTTCTTTTTCAATTTTTCTGATTCTCGTAATTCAATATTACACGTTGGTTTTTCGCAAAACTCTTTCGTGAATTCTCCAGCGAAACCTACCTTGCAGGCGCATCTCAAGCAAGTACCTTCCACATAGAATATTTCTCCCTCTTTATAAGTTTCTTCACCAACTGTACAATTTTTCGAGTTATCCAGGGAGGTAAAGTAACCTCCCGTGGGGTTGAAAATGATCTCCTCTAAAAATAAAAATACAACAAAACTTAATAACGATTGAGGGATGCTTAGTGTTTTATTTGTCAGAGATTCTACGAGGTAAGGGTAGAAAACATAAATTTTATCAATAATAATTATAAAATGGATCCAATGAGCGATCACTTACGACATATTTGACCGGTTGAGCAGCACTTCCTTACATCGTAGGTTCTCCTACAGCCTGGTCTCGTTGGACCGCCCAGCCATTCTGGACAATCCAAAATAGCGCAAGTCATTTGGCTCCTGTTATATGAAATAATAAAAAAAAAGATGAAAAGAAATTAATAAATCGTAGCTTACGATCCGGTACATCTACATCCGCTATTGCATCCTGAAGAGATTCCATAACTTTCTAAAGATTCTCCAACAGCAAGAGTCCTGCCACGGAAGTGACAAGAGCCTTCCTGGGATTTAAATTCGGGACACTCGTATTTGTAGGGACACTTTTCACCATCTTTAATGACACCCTTACAGCCAATATCCTCGTAGAATAAATCCAAATTGCAGTGATTCTTCTCTGAAAGACAATATTTACTACCAGAAGTTATTATTATGAGAGGATCGAAATAACTTACCGGCAACAAGAGATGCTACGAGGAAGAACAAGAAAACTGACGAGGTCGATTTGATGATCATCATTGCGATTACTCTAAGACTGGTCAGCTTCAAGGTTGTTTTAGTATTTATATTTTCGTTCTTATCTTAAAGTATGGTATGTAAGATTTCGCACCAGTGTCCGTTTTATTATAAATAGCAATCATCGTAGCGTTCCCGTGAATTGATTTTTTTTAGATTAAAATAAATTTGCATAATTTTTAAAGGTGACTGTACTTTGAAGGCAGACTTGTTTTTCTTCTCCTGTTTTATTAATAAATAAACAGTTTATTATTTAAAATTAGGTAAAAGAAATTAATAAGAAAATTACGAATTACAGAAAGTCAAGGTTTTTGCGCGTACCTATATAGAAAAAGTATATGAAACTCTGGAAAATGTTCTGCAGAAATGTTAAAAAATCAACTATGTTGATGTTATTGGAGCTGTTGAAGTGAAATCGGATGAAGAGCAAAATTATGAACCTATTTTCGGTCCGCTTTTCAACATGTCCCAAAAAAAAAGGAACATTTTCCTTCTACTGGAAAAGCGCCCGAGTCCAACATATTTCCAAGAAAAGCAAAAGACCATATTCAACTACTAATATCGACCACATGCACTGATTTCAGTAATTTCTAAAATTACAGAAAAAAATTATTAACTAACACCGTTAAAAGTACTTGCATGGAAGGAAGTATATAATCAGCGACCGCCAGTACGGCTTCCGCAAACAGAGATCAACATAACTGGATACCTTTCCTCGCATACTTAACAGAACTTTGGAACAGCGCAGTCGAAAACCATGAGGAGTGGTTATATAGCTTTCGATGGTGGGATTGCTGGCAAAACTGCGGACTTAGATGTCGAAGAAGTTCTCCTAATGGCTAGCGAGTCGCTCCATGCGGATGACCATTCTGGATATACCGTGTGTCCCTGGATAGGTGAAACGACTCTTATAAAAGACAAAACATTTTTGATTTTAATTTTAATTTTTTGAGGTTCAGCTCTGCTTGGTTAAAGAGTAATTTCTAACAAAATTTTAGTTTTGAAAAATCAAGCATGCCTTGGAAATTAAAAAAAAAACATTTTTTCTGTGGAGTAAAGTGCCTTTTATGTGGCAAATACGAAAAAATGTTATTTGAAAAAGTTGTTCAGAATAAACATTTAGGTCCTTATACCAAATTTCAAAATCATAGGCCAACTTTGATCTTTTACATTTACTTTTATGTTTATTTTACAAATCAAAGAATTTCATTTGTAACAAAGACTGATATTGACAGATTTCTATTGCTATGGATACAATTTGGTTTTTCTATAGCACTCTTTGTTACAAAAAGAAATTCTTTGATTTGTGAAATAAAACATAAAAATAAATGAAAAAAATCAAAGTTGACCTATGATTTTGAAATTTGGTATAGAGACCTGAATGTTGATTCTGAACAACTTTTTCAAATAACATTTTGTCGTATTTGCCACATAAAAGGCACTTTACTAAACAGAAAAACCAACTTCTTGGAAATTTCCAAGGCATGCTTAATTTTTCAAAACTAATATTTTGTTAGAAATTACTCTTTAGCCAAGCAGGGCTGAACCCCAAGAAATTAAAATTAAAATCAAAAAATGTTTGTCTTTTATAAGAGTCGTTTCACCTATCCGGGGACACACGGTATATCTGAGACCTTTTCTCTCAATGTCAATGCCCGCATACCTGCAAGGACCCATTTTATTTCCCCCTCGCTTTCTTATACAGGGTATTTCATTTTCTACCAGTGTTATTTTAGAAGGTGATAGAGAATCGCAAAATAGGGAAATGGAGGTAGAAGTCTTCAAAATTGAAATATGAAAATCGAATCTGAGAATAACTTTAGGGCTGCTAGAGCCATGTTGTTCAAATTTGGTATGCATAGTTCTGAGATAAATGCAAGTACTTATTTTCTCTTGTTAATAATTTTTTTCAAAAATGTCCGGTGGCGTAGATCTTGAATTGTTGTCCCAATGTTGCCCCCTATTCCACGCCTCTGGATATTTTTCATAAATGATCATATATTTAGATTATAAGCCCTAATTTGAAAAGAAAAATACTCATTTACAATACTCCGAGGTATTGTAGGATAAACACTTTCACTTCAACGTAATTAAGACTTCTATCTCCGTTATTATGCTTTTCTGAAAAATGTTTTGTGAGAGTAGTCCACTTATTTTGCGATTCTCTAATGTCACCTCCTAAAGTGACACTGGTAAAAAATGATACACCCTGTATACATTAATGAATGTGATATTTATGTGTATTTTGTAACGTATTGAGTACAGCTTAAAATAAATAAACCTACATATACGAAAAATAAAATAATTTATTTTTAGATGAATATAAAATTGACAATGTATTTTATGAAAATAGGAGGTAAGTTCAATTATTTCCAATGCAAGTAACGATTGGCGGCAGCCTGCATTCGCATTTTATATCGATGGTTCCACCGGCCGAAATGACAGAGCTCTCAAATCCTTCTCCCAATTTCAGAGTTTTCGAACCGAATTGACACTCCAAACCTAAAAATTTAAAACTTGTTTACTTTCATCATTAATCATAGGAAAAACATTTAAACATAATCTAATGCGATAAATAAGTAAGTAATTGATTAAAATCAGAAATATGCACACAAACCTTCATCTTCAACTTCCGTATTTACTTTTTTTATCTCTTCATCTCCGGCCGCTACAAAATAATTGCATCAAGTTAGATAATAATTTCTTATCAATAATGTCTTAATTAATTTTAATGATTGCGAGAATTTAATTTGCATACATATAGTAGGTTAAAGGAAAAAATAATCACAATTGTTTCTTTGAAAATTGATATTTCTTTCCGATACTTACGACAGAACCAATCGTGAGGACAGCATAAAGGATCTCCTTCTTTTCTTGGAAAGTAAAGAGCAGCGCAGATGTTTTCTAATTTTTTCGATCCTCGTAGTTCAACATTACACTTTGGTTTTTCGCAAAATTCTTCCGTGAGTTCTCCAGCGAAACCTGCCTTGCAGACGCATCTCAAGCATGTACCTTCCGCATAGAATCGTTCGCCCTCTTTGTAAGTGTTTTCGCCAACAGTGCAATTTTTAGTGTTATCCGGGGAGATGGAGTAGCCGCCCGTGGGATTGAAAGTGATCTCCTCTAAAACAATTCAAAGATAAACTCAATATAATAATTATAAAATGGATTCAAAAATTATCACTTACGACATATCTCCCCGGTTGAGCAACACTTCCCTACATCGTAAGTTCTCCGACAGCCTGGTCTCGTTAAACCGTTCAGCCATTCTGGACAGTCCAAAACGGCACAAGTCATTTCGCTCCTGGAATATACGACATGATATGAAAGATAAAAAAAAAAGTTAAAGAAATATATAATCCAGAACTTACGATCCTCTGCATCTACATCCGACATCGCATCCTGAATAGATTTCATCATTTTCTAAAGATTCCCCGACGGCAAGGGTCCTGCCACGGAAGTGACAGGAGTCTTCCTGGGATTTAAATTCAGGACACTCGTATTTGTAGGGACACTTTTCACCATCTTTAATGACACCCTTACAGCCAATATCTTCGTATAGTATATCCGAATCGCAGTGATTCTCCTCTGAAATTCAAAATTATCATCAGATAGATGAATAATAATAATAATCGACTTGACTTACCAGCAACAAGAGATGCTGCGAGGAACAACAAAAATAAAACTGATGAGGTGATCGTCATCGTTGTTACCGTGTAAGACTAAAGTTATAGGACTGGACAGCTTCAAGGTTGTTTTAGTATTTATATTTTCATTCTTATCTTATGATACGGTATGTATAAGATCTCTCAGTGTCTGTTTATAAATAACAATCAAGTGTTCCCCTGAATTAATTGTTTTTAGATCAAAATAACGTTACATAATTTTCAAACATGACTTTGTACTTTGTAGGTAGACTTGTTTTTCTTCTTCTGTTTTATCAAAAATCAGTTTCTTAAAAATAAGTTAACAGAAGTTATGAAACTAATGAAAGAATTCATGTATACCTCAGGGTCGAAATAATGTGCAGTAACCGTCATTACTAAAAAGTACCTAAATTCCGAGAAACGGCAAACACAAATATTTTTCCAAATGTAACTTTCTGCTTACCGTTTCTCCAAAATTTCTTTCTTATTAAAGTCATTTACTTCACTGTATTTCGGCCGTGAGGTTATTTATTAGCATTATTTAAGAAAATGTTTTTTTTTTCTGTTCGGCATACTCCTCTGGTGGTGATAATACCTATGTCAGACTGATAAGCTGGAAATAACCAGTGAACATCGATATATCTGTCTTTATCATGCCTTTAGGGTTGTGTAGTTCAGAAAACGTTATTGTTTTTTAATTGAAGAATCATAATCCCTTGTTGGTGAAGCATTGGGGGTAAATATGTAAGTGTATGTGTATATGTACCTAGGTATGTATATCTTGCTGAAAATGATTGAAACCATATAATGCAATTTTTTTATTTGCGTCTCGGGTGGCTCTGTTCGGGTGACATGTTCCAACATATCTGTTGCTGTCAACATTTAGGCTATGGCTATATTTTTAGAGGTTGAGATTACCATGTCAAGATGATGAGCGGTTTTGTTAGATTATGCTTCATTTACTTTCATGGATTTGTGTTTTGAGCTTATTGTATATGTATATGAGCTCAATAATATATAAGATAGGGTGTCATTCTGTCGATTTTGTGCTGTTTTGACCAATAAAGGAGATAACCTTAACGCACTTTCTGGTGAAAAAAAAAAGAAATGCATGAAGTCATTCTTCAAAAGGGGAGCCTCTAAGTGAAAGCCACCTAAGAAATGGTCGTATTTATTTGAGACATTTTATAACTGGTAAGTTCAAGTTATATTTTTACTGACAAAATAGCAATTAGCGAAGACTTTACATGAAAACCACAATTCTAGTCCAAAAGAAAAAAATGACATATACGTAAACAAACGGAAAGTGACCTATTTAACATTAGACATATGTATTTGGTATGCCCTCGAGAGAAAACGGCGGACCTCTCAAAGTCAGCTGTCCTGAAATGATCAATTCCAAATTTGTAAAAGTGATAGTGATAGTTATGGATTTTTAGTTTTGCCAAAATAAAAACAAAATTTTACATCAACCCGCGCGGTACACAAATATGAAAAAAATCGTAATACAGGCCCTAGAGAAATCAATATACACACAGTGCACTTATTATTTACGAATTAGTTGAAAATGAAAAGTTGACAATGAAAATTCTGGAATCTAGTTGGCGTTGAAAATTTTTACAATGTGAGATGGGTAGCTCTTAATAGCTTACGTAAGCCCACAAGAAATTATTCATTAATCTTCAATAATAATAAGAAAGATATGCGAAAAATAAGAAATCTTGATTTTTTAGTTTTTCAGGATATTTCAGGAACAGTCATAAACTGTATATCTTGTATGTCTTGATGGATTTGAGATGGTCACAAAATATAGGGCATATTTTTCCTAATTTAACCGACCCTGCATCTGTTAGCGTTTAGGAGATATCCATGGTGAGCTCTGAAATAATAAAAGACACCCTGTACAGTGAGTCCGTTTATAGTCTCACCCCGACCTTAAATTATTAACCAAATGGGATAAAACTTTTAAACAAAAAAACTAAAATAAAAATAAAAATAAATCAAATGTATGAACTTTACTACTTTTTGACCTAAAACCGATCTGTCAAATATCAAAGATGACGTTACAGTCTCTGTCGACTTAAAAATTTTAAGGAGGTGACACCTCATTTTAAAGGCATTTCAAATATTCGTTCAAAATTTATGTTGGTTGTCAATTTTGACCGTCTTTGTGTCAATGAGGACGTTTATACTGCATCTCTCCCCCTCAATTTTTAATTCCAATGAAAGAGAAGTTTGGTAAAAAAAAAATAGGCAAATATCATAGATTTTACTACTTTTTGACATAAAATAGTCTTTCAAATGTCAAAGGTGGCGTCGCAGTTTTATTTATGTCTACTTAAAAATTTTGCAATTTTCAACTTTGAAAACATGGGAAGGGTTGTGTGAGACCTCGTTTTAAAGATATTTCAATTATTATCTACATAAAAATTATGTTAGTTTTAAGTTTTGACTCGCCGGATAAGAGGGTGGGGGGACTATAAACGCCGTCGACAAAAAATCAAAATTGAAAACTAACATAATTTTTGTACGAATAATTGAAATACCTTTAAAAATTGCTCCCACGCGATCCTAAATCCCCCCCCCCCCTCCCGCATACTCCTAAAAAATTTTAAGTTGACAGTGACTGTAACGTCATCTTTGACATTTGACAAATCGGTTTTATGTCAAAAAGTAGTAAAATATCTGATTTGGTTTCAAAGTTATATCTCATTTGGTTAAAAATTTGGTACGGGGGACTATAATAAACCCCCTCACTGTATAAAACTTCTATTCTATCTTCAAAGCGAAAAAAATACACCTGTTAAGCTGTTTTTCAAAGTAGCAAACGGTTTTTGAGACAAAATTTATTTAATTTTTGGATAGCTGTTTCTACATATAATATCTTCGAATTTGAATTTTGGAGAATCTTCCTTATCGAAATAGTTTGAACTTGAGCTTGATAGCTGAGTCAGTTACCTAACGATTTAATATTATATTAGTATCCTTAATATTTCCAATTTCTTGATTCGATTATAAAAACTAATTTAATTTTAATTACATTAAAAAGAAACTATACATTCAGCACTAATATTAATTTTATTCTTTATTAACAAAGTTATTAACAATCAAAAGAACTGTAGATACTTTTTCACCTTTGAGTCCCTGATATTTATATAAATAATAATTTTAATAAATATATTTCTTATAGATAATTACAGAGTGTTCAAGTTAAGAGTGAACATCTCATTATTATACTTATTATTAAGGGGTGGTTTTTGGTATTTGAATAATTATTGCACATAACATTTTCGTTTCTGTTATTTTTCACGCTTTACTAAACACGCAAGAGATATCTCGACGATATAGCTAATTTATTCTTATCTTGAACACTTTATTGCATAATACTACTTGCATAAATAACTTATTTTGATTATTAGGTACTTATTATTAGCATAGTTATCAAAAATACACTAAGACACTATGTCATTTAAGATTACTTATTAGTATGTTTTGCATGTTAATAGGGGAGGTAGCGAACATTCGCAAACAATTCGATGAGTTGTTCTTCCATGGGTGATTTCCTTGTAAAATCCTTCTCCAATAAATAGCTCTTGACGTCCATACTGGCAACGAAGGTCTGCAAAATATTTTTGTTTAGATACGTTAGAAAAAAAGGGCGAATACTTACTGAAATCGATTGCTCTTGGATGATGAATTTGCATGATGTAATCTCCTTGAGAGGCTGTAGTCAAAATAATCAATTATTTGAACCCGATTTTTCTCTCATATTAAGTAGGTACTACTTACATTCTTATTATAAAAAAATAGGAAAAGAGAAGAAAAAAAATTCGTATAATATTTTAAAAATCATACATCTCTAGAATAAGCGGAAATGGATTTTAAAATATCCGCATCCAGATAAGTCTGCAAGCTTACGACTTCATAAATTTTTAGATAAAATAATTTTCCTTGAGACAATAATAACATCGAATTTTATCGGGTATCATAAGGAGCAATAAACGCACAAGCAAACCCTTGAACTTAATAATTCCTTTCCTTTAGAAGCAAAATCTTCCGATTAACTTTAAAGATAATAATTATTATTCACACCAAATTTTAATAATTAAAAAACTTTCCTATTCTCTAAGTAGGTTCAAAACAAGCCTGCGTAACTGATATGATATCCGCTAGGCAGGCATATTAGAATTCTAGAGGAAAGTTTTCCTGTTGTTTTGATTTTCTCACCCTTCATGATTTTTGGGTCGCTGAACACGAATTTTTTGTTTGGTGGTGTAACCGTTCCGCCGGTAGAAGGCGCCAAACAAAACACTCTCATTGCTATTTTTTCACCATCTATGTTTTTTGGATCTCTGAACACGAATTTGTAGTTTTTTGCTGACAAAAATTTGGCCCGCAATTTTGTATTTTGCACTTTTCGCCCAAATTTTGACACTTTTTACAATTTTTGAACTAAATCTGATAAATGAAACGTTTTTTCTACAAGTTCACTATACAGGGTGTTCCTGAATACCAGGTACATACGGAAGGAGATAATCTTTGACTTATTTTATGTCTAAAAGTTCATATAAACATAGGTCCGCAAACGCTTCGTTACCGATCCACAGGGTTTTGGAATTAAAAAAAAATTGTTTTTTCTTTATAGCTCCTACAGTTTTTGAGATTTTCAGCTCAAATTTAGAATATAGGCTACCGCTGTACGGCTTACATCATTGGGAATCATGTAGTATATATGATTGGGAATAGTTGCAAGAATCTAAAAGGAGATTTTTTCCAGAATTTCTACCGTTTCGTCCACATTTCTCCCCCTGAACGGTTTTGCGATGGCACCGCTGGTAATTTTTTGTTTTATTTCTAAACTTTTCGGCCTCCTATAGTTTTTTAACATATGTAACCGTTATCAAGAAAAAAAAATTCCTCTAATTCATTACACGAAATTCAAATTTTTTTAATGGTGAAAAAAGCTCTGGCATTTTTTTTTTACAATTTCTCATTTATAACAACTTTGACAGTTTAGGCGGCACTGCCTGTTAAAAATTCAAGCTGGGATGATCATGTGTGACTAACTATTTAACTAAAATTTGACTAACCTCAAGGAGCTACAAAGAAAAAACTTTGGGCCTAAAATAAGTCAACCAATTACCTCCTTTCGTATGTACCTGGTATTTAGGAACACTCTGTATATGTACATAATTAAAGTAAACACAAAATTTCCTAAATTTTTCAAAAATAACGGTTTTTTTGGAAGACTAGCCGTTCCGCCGGTAGAGCGTGCAAAAAAAACATATTCCCATTGAATGGGGTTTCAGAAAGTTTTTGCTATAGCTTTGATTTTCTCACTGTCTATGTTTTTTAGGTTTTTTGAACACGAATATGAAGTTTTCTGGAAAAAACGTTCCCTGTAACTTTGTTATTTTGCCCTTTTTGGTCCAAAGTTGGCACTTTTTTCAGTTTTTGGTCTAAATCTCAGTCTAGCAGCGTTTAAACCTGTTTATCATACAAAAGGTTTTTACTTTTTTGGAAAACCAACCGTTTCGCCTGTAGAGCGCTTAAAAAAACATATTCATTATATCTTATACGAATAGTGAATATAGGGTTTCAAAAAAATATTGGTATTTGAAAAAATTTAAACAAATGAGTTAAATGCAGCTATTACTAAAACGAATGCCGCTGCCCTTGGGGACAGCGAGGGTGAAACCATCAAAACTATAGCAAAACTTTCTTCTAAAGCTCCATTTTATTCCCAATATGCCTAGCCTAGAATATGATTTTCTCAACTCTGTTCAACTTAAAAGCGCATATTTTGAGAGATAATTATTTGAGGACAACTAAAATACACTTACGACAGATAAATGTATCTGGACAGCAGAACACCCCAGCCGGGCTATTCAGATAGACGGGGGCGCAGTTCCTGGCCAGCTCCTTGCCATGGCTCACCTGCACCGCGCAATTGGGGCGCCTGCAGAACGGATGCTCGTAAACCCCTGTAAAGTTTGCACCGCAACTGCAATGAAGACAAGTACCACTCGGGGTGAATAGTTGCCCTTCTGCTAATAGTCGTCCATCCACTTCGCATATCTTCCCCTCGCTCCATGAATTTTCATTTGTACCTTTATGCATAATAAATAGGTACCGTCTTTAATAAATGAAGATAAAGTTGTTCGTGGATACTCCACGTAAGTAATGCGGTAATTGCGGTAATTGGGTTTAATGACCAATGAGTAGATTAAGATGGGATAGGAATTACGGACATTAATTGTTTGACAGCTCGAGTGTGTTATTCTTTAATTAATTTTGTCTTTGCGGATTCAATGCGATATTAACTATGATTGCGGATGATTTGGTGAGTCTAATCTTGAATCTTTCTGCGTGAAGTGTAGACTGCTACTCCTACGAAAGGCACAAAATATTATCTCGCTGTTCTTTTTCTCGCCTTCCGGTCCAGTTGCAGGTGTTGCGATTAGACAATCTAACTGACATCCAATACGTTTCGATGGTAGTTTACACGCAACAGGACAGGATTGAGCATATAAGGGCCGGATTTGAAGGATATTGAGATTAAAAAAATGTAAATGATGAAAAGTAAAATATGAAAAACAGGACGCAAACAATGTTTCATTATTAGTTAAATAAATAAATAAATTATGAGTTATATGTACCTATACAATGTCGGGCAAAACAGACATTGCAGTTTTGAAGGGGCGATACATCACGTCAGCTGAGGGGAGGAAACTGGCAGGGACCTCAATGTATCGGTAATGTTGGGCTATTTTTAATGGTTGTAATGATTTGGTCTGGAGAACACTGGGGCTTCGCCGTCTGCACGTTTCTTGAAACTGGCCGTTCTTTCGCCGTCACCGAGCGGACCTTCCGGCTGCACTTCGATCTAGCGGGTGATGACCGTCCATCATCGTAATTTAATTGCGAGTACGTTGAAAGAAACTGGTTCCACTCTAAGACCTAGGGGTTTAGGAAGACCCAAAACGGTATGAACACCTGAAAAATTATGAGAGTAAGAGAAGCTGTCCAACAGTCATCTAGACGCTCTGCCCGGAAGCATTCAATTGCATTTGGTATTACTAACCGCTCACTATAAAAGGAACTTTGCATAAAGAACTTATCATTCTACCCCTACAAGATTATTATTGTCCAAGGGTTAGAGCCTCTCGACTAAGAAAACCACATGAATCGCTCCCAAGAAATGTGGAACCGAATCCACGCAAAGTCAACTTTTTTCAGTATAGTGACAAGGCCCACTTCCATATCTCTGGAGCGGTGAATAAGCAAAATTTCCGGCACTGGGCTGAAAATAACCCAAGGCAACTTCACGAGAGACCTCTTTCCTCCTAAAAAATAACCGTGTGGTGTGCGATCTTTAATTTTGGGGTAATTTGGCCTTTATGAGGAAGATGGACGAACTGTGACTGATCAACGCTCATCGTTATGTTTCCATGTTAGATTTTTTTGAGTCTCAGTTGCATGAACTAAGGGAGGAAACCGATTTGGGAGACATGATTTCAACAAGACGGGGCTGCAATCTATACTGCTCGAGTTTCAATGATGAAACTGCTACAGATATTCTCTGCGCGCCTCGTCCCTCTGAGAGGTGACGTGGAGTAACCCGCTCACCTGATTTGAGATATGCGACTTCTTTCTACTGGGCTAACTGAAAGATTCGCACATATTGGAAGAACTCAAGAATCGAAATTGGGAGCAGTTCGCCGCTATACTCGTCGAGATGTACCAAAATGTAGCAGAAAACTTTAGAAATCGCCTTCATCAATATATCACTGCTAAGGGCCATCATCTTTCTGATATACTCTTCAAGACTCAATGAATAAAACGGCATAATGTTCGGAATGAAATAACATAAACCCCATTTCTATAAGTTGCGCTTATTCAAGAGCCCCTCAATACTGCACTATCTGTTTTGTCCCACCCATGCACATGCAATAAAATAATATGTGAACCATAACATAAACCTAAAATACGATTAGACTTACGACATATTTTTTCAACAGGACAGCAACTATTGATGTCGTATTTCCAATAGCAACCATAATCCAGTGGTTTGTCCACTTCCGGGCAAGATTTCTTCGCGCAGTTGAAATTTGCCCTTCAAATTTCACTAATCAATAAATTATATATTTTATTTCATTTTTACTTACAGGCCATCTTTCCCTGATAGATCACAAGAACAATCCAAGAAGCAACTCCCCGAAAGCATATACCTTCTGGCAAACTTCCCTACATCTATGGATTTCGTCCTGAAGAGACAGCTATGGGAGCTTCGGCTGAAATCGTCGCAGATATATTCCACCGGACATTCTTCCCCCGTTCTTAAAACTGGCGTGCAACCGAGATCTTGATACAATGTCACACCCTTATAATCACATGTTTCTTCTCCTGGAATTTTTTATTTCTTCATAAATTTATATTATAATATTATTTTAACTATACATATTATTATTAATATTATAATGTGCAGGTAAAACATTAATAATATTAACACTAATAATAATTAACTATCGTGTAAGTGAATAAAAACGTAATTTAGGTAATTTAGGCTTTTGCGGAGCTTACCTAAATTAAGTTTTCATTTATTCTGCTCACAAGAAATTTAGCACCATATTACAGGGTGAGTTATTTTAACATCGAGTCCTGATATCTCTGTTGGTAAGCCACATACAAAAAAATTGTGCAGACAAAAGTTGTTCAGCATAATGGGGGTCATCTGACTGTACTACTGACTTTACTTCGTGAACCAATTTAAGGCGATTTGAGTGTCAAGATAATTTTTTAAATAGGACAAACAGAATATGATTGTTTTTTCATATTTCCTGAGAAAGTCTAATAAGAATGGTTTTTACAGTTGTAGTTTAAATAGAGAAGATTATGAGTTATAAACAAGTGAAATTAGCAATTTTTAATTTTGAAAACAATGAACAACGGAAACGGTCCCAAATATCGGAAAACGGCTTACATGTCTCTATTTTAACTTTTCAAGTGTTATCTCACAGTGTAGGTACTTGAAATTTTTTACAAGGTGATCAAAAATCTGATAATTTTCATCACCCTGTATAGAAATTTACACATAATAGGATTATGGGCTAATGGGCTAATAGGATATGAGTTATGGGCGATGGAGGAATGCTCCGAACCCACCTAACAGGCTAGTAATTGCACTTTATGTGCTTTATACTCATGAGACCTGCATTTTTCACTCTTTTATGCACTAATAGGATTAGTAGAGACGGTCTAACTTTCGAACCGCCTTGGACTCGAGAATTTTTTTGATTTTTTTTACATAAAGTTGGACCCCCTCTTCATTTTGGTGGCATTTTCAAAAATTTAATCGACGCCCTGGCGTGCATGCGAAGACATCGGCAATGAGTTTTTTGCACAGAACTCGCTTAATTCAACTCTGAGCATAGTAAATATCATATCGAAAAATGAAGAGCTCTCGAAGACGCGTAATTTGAACTTTGACTGGTGCAAATCGGTCAAACGGTTCTCGAGATATCGCATTTTCAATTTTAAGGCCCTTTCTTCAGGGTTCCGCCGCGGTGCGAATACACCGCCGTTCGTGTTCGCGTGTTTTGCATGGCAAAAATAGACTTAGGGACTTAATTTTTTTTTTATCGACAGACAGCAGTGTCCTCAATGATGCCTGAAATTTTGAAGTCGCTATCTCGATTAGAGGGGGAGGGGGAGGGGAAATCATAATTAAAATTCAAATTGCTATAACTTTCGCTAATATTGGGGCGTCGGGCCCAACCAATGGGAGATGACACTTTGGAATGCCTACTTTAAAATGTTTTTTTTTTTTCGATTCCGCCAATATTGGCAAGATGCCCGCAGAAAAACCGATTTCCCTCCCCCCTTTTTTTTTCTTAAAACTGGTTTTTACCATGAAAGAAGGGGGTGTGGGTAAAATTTTTTTCGTCATCAGACGGGATTTTTTTTATCTCTGATTTGAGCCCCAGTAGACCTCGATCGGACCATTATTAAGGTCACAGGGGGGGTCACCAACGCGTTTGGTCCTGTAGAATGGCAAGGATTAGGGTTAGCGGGTTCCGCTACCCGGCATTTTTTAGGGCTAAGTGTCCCCTTTCAAGATTTTCTTACCCCATGTCGCTATCTCAATTAGGGCCTGCACGCGGACATGATTAATCTAGCCGCGGAGCAGCGAGAGCCGGGGGCGGAGCCTAGCGCTCCCTCTTCTTTTTCTCTTCTCTCACAGACACACACGCTAGATTAATTGGTTTACATATCACGTCCGCGTGCAGGCCCTAATTGAGATAGCGACATGGGGTAAGAAAATCTTGAAAGGGGACACTTAGCCCTAAAAAATGCCGGGTAGCGAAACCCGCTAACCCTAATCCTTGCCATTCTACAGGACCAAACGCGTTTGGTGACCCTGTGACCTTAATAATGGTCCGATCGAGGTCTACTGGGGCTCAAATCAAAGATAAAAAAAAATCCCGTCTGATGACGAAAAAAAATTTACCCACACCCCCTTCTTTCATGGTAAAAAACCAGTTTTAAGAAAAAAAAAGGGGGGAGGGAAATCGGTTTTTCTGCGGGCATCTTGCCAATATTGGCGGAATCGAAAAAAAAAACCATTTTAAAGTAGGCATTCCAAAGTGTCATCTCCCATTGGTTGGGTCCGACGCCCCAATATTAGCGAAAGTTATAGCAATTTGAATTTTAATTATGATTTCCCCTCCCCCTCCCCCTCTAATCGAGATAGCGACTTCAAAATTTCAGGCATCATTGAGGACACTGCTGTCTGTCGATGAAAAAAAAAAATTAAGTCCCTAAGTCAATATTTGCCATGCAAAACACGCGAACACGGACGGCGGTGTATTCGCACCGCGGCGAAACCCTGAAGAAAAGGCCTTAAAATTGAAAATGCGATATCTCGAGAACCGTTTGACCGATTTGGACCAGTCAAAGTTCAAATTACGCGTCTTCGAGAGCTATTTACTATGCTCAGAGTTGAATTAAGCGAGTTATGTGCAAAAAACCCATTGCCGATGTCTTCGCATGCACATTTCTCCGCCAGGGCGTCGATTAAATTTTTGAAAATGCCACCAAAATGAAGAGGGGGTTCAACTTTATGTAAAAAAAAATAAAAAAAAATTCTCGAGTCCAAGGCGGATGGAGCCTTTTTTTTGACAGACCCTCTAGATAGTATACATAAAAAGTTAATATACGGACATGTAAGCTGTTCCGATATTTGGGGCCGTTTCCGATGCACACTGCTTTCAAAATGAAAAATTCAGTTGTTTATAACTCCGTTACCCACTGATTTTAGACTGCAGCTGTAAAAGCCATACTTATTGGTCTTTCACGGGAAATATTAACAAGAAAAATATACAGGGTGTCCTATTTAAAAATTAATCTTCTGCCTTCAATGGCCTTGGTTCCCAAGGTCAAAGTCATTGGTAAGTTCAGATGACCCCTATTGTCCTGAACAACTTTTTGTCTGCAAATTTTTTTTGTATCTGGCTTACCAACAGAGATATCTCGGTGCGAAGATTAAAATGACTCTGTACATACCTGTATGACTCTGTATAACCCTGTACATACATATATACGTATACAGGGTGCCCGTTTTTAGAGAAAATCCGTGGGGATCTCAGCTGTCTGAAGAGATATGATATTGGTTAGATGGGGGAAAAGTTGCGTATTTTTGTGATGGTTAGTAATCTGAAAAAAATCTGAGTTGTCATTATTAGTTGTCAAAATATTTCAAAAAAACTGAAATTTGGAATTTTTGTTTTATTTTTTTTTATTTAATGACCAATCAAGCTAAAGCTCAGATCCAAAATAGTAGTCACTAACTGACATTACTTAAAAAGCAATTTCAGAGAAGCGGAACGTAGAAACTGATGTTTTTAGAAGAAAATTTTCTGTTTGCCGCTAATCCAAAATAGTTTTTTTTAGTAATGTCAGTTAGTGACTACTATTTTGAATCTGAGCTATAGCCGTTTTTAACCGAAACATTATTAGGACACTTTTCAACAAGAAATCAAAAAATAATAATTTCAAATTGCTCTAGCTCTCTAGATGGAGAAGTACTACTTATTGATAGTCAACTTTCGATTTTATTATGGGCGTCATATTTGATTTTTCACTTTTTGAATTTAATTAATTTTTCTGATTTATCAAGATGTATAACACTTTGTGTTATGATATTTTGTGAAAATCCGATATGTCATCCATAAGAAAAAAAAAGATAAACATCGATTTTTCACTATCTTGAAGTGCTAGAGAAATTTGAAAATTTTTTTTGGATTCTTTGTTGAAAAGTGTCCTGATAATTAAGATGGCGAAAAATCGATATAGTAGGATTACTTTAAAAAGTCAGATGTGACGTCACACTAACCGTCCGAATTAATATTTTTAATTTCACCAGAAAATGTCAAACAGTTAATTGTCAAGTTGTAAAGGAGCGTAAATTATTGAAGAAATCATTCAAACAATGAATTGAATCGCTTACGTCAGTTTGAGAGCCACTGACAACTTCATAAAATTTATTCACGTAATGACATTCTATCCTCTGTGTTGTGCATTTAATTCTCATTCAAAACCAATGTTGACGTGTACTTATTTATGCGGGATGGAGTGTTTAGACAAACTGGACGGTTTCTACGAGAACCAGTGTATGAAACAAAATAAATCGAACTATCGAAAGGATGTGTATTCTTAATCGATACGTATGACTTTTTAGACTTTATTGGACTATAGTTATCTTTTTTCTTATGGACGCCATATTGAATTTTCACAAAATATCATAACACAAAGTGTTATACAGAATGTTATACAGAATGTGATAAATCAGAAAAAATAATTAAATTCAAAAATTACATAAAAAAATTGAGAGCTAGGAGTGATTGCAAAATTATTTTTGGATCCCTTATTGAAAATTGTTCTATAATAATGTTTCGGTTAAAAACGGTTAAATTGATTAATCATTTAATACAAAAACAAAAACAAAAATAGCAAATTTCGTATTTTTTTCCAATATTTTGACAACTAATAACGACAGCTCAGATTATTATTTCAGATTACTAATCAGCACAAAAATAGGCAACTTTGCCCCAATATAACCGACCACGTATCTCTTAAGATAACTGCATTTTCTGTAAAAGAGCATGATGGGCACCTGTATGCACCGTATGTAAAGCACTACACCCATGTACAATGGTAATTGTATTTTTGATCATATTTTATATATAACACTAATTAACTAATTGTCCAACTTACCTCTAACCACAAGCACAAGCGCAAATATGATGTTTAAACAGAAAATTAGCGCGGTCAACATTGTCGAAATTATGACGAATCGATGCGAAATTCGAGGTAATTGCAGGATGTGGACCGGTTAATTACTGATGCGCTTTTCTAGTGATTATTATTAATTATTGTAGGTTCTATACCAATATGAAACAATCCAATCGCAATAGGTTTGATGATAATAAAATTACTAATAAAGCGCAATTGGTGAGGTTTTTAAATAAATGGAAATCAAAATGCCAAAGGTGAGAGCGATATTTTAACGTTATGTACTTACGATCTGTTAATAACTATTATTACGCAACTTGATCGGTATTACATGTGCATGGGGTTATCGGGATGGAAAGAGGTTTATTTTGTGTTGATTTACGTTGAAAATAAATGGAAATGTATTCACGGTTTCAGGTTGTTTTCTAAGCAATCAAATTTATGTATAGAGCCGTGCAGGTGTAAATTCCCAAAAGTTTTCATCCTGTGAGCCTATAGCCATTTACTTGTTGGGTACATACCTACCTACCTATGCTTGTACAGGTATTTGGTACATTTATTTTACGTAACTCAAAAAGTTCTATATTCTAATTAGGTATCTTTCAAAAAAATACACTAACGACTAACGTCATAAAAACATAAATTAAATTATTAACTCTATTATGATTTTATAATTAATAATTTATACTCTCCGGAATAATTAAGATAAAGTCTACTGCAATAAACAGTTATATAAATCTTATTTAGAGACATCTTCCAGATCCAGTAGCGTCCTAAATAGGTAAACTTTCTGAATAATTCGGGTCATTCTTTTTCTCACAGAGCTTTGTTGTATCTAAACGAAACCTGAAAAGTAGATTCCTTACCCTTCGTAATAAGTACCCTTCCTGATAGTTTGGTACAGGTCACGGTGTAAAATATTATTCTAACACCGAGGAACAAAGGGAAGGGGGTAAAATGCGGAGGAGCTTCAGCTCCCCATTTATATTCTTGTAACGTCAATCCCCCAGTAAGGCATTAAGATTTTTGAATTACTGCGAAAATATTTTTCTGCTATTTTTTTTTTTTATTTAAGTTCTTGCAAATCAGTGACGGGTAAGTAATACAATTTAGAAAAATAAATAAGACAACTAGGTAGTCAGCTGTGTGTTTTCTTGCGAAGTATGAATATAATAACACATTTTATGCAAGTATTCAACAGTCAGCGGCGGGTATGAGAAAAAAATTAGAAAGATGAAACAGATAAATATTACCTAAATATAAATTATTCCTATTTTGTAATTTTCATAATATTCCATATAATAAAACTTTCTAAATAGAAATATGTATTATACCATCAGTGGCGGGTATTTGAACATATATTATAGATTAAAAAAAAATTATAATTACTTATATAATATACAGGGTGGGCCACGGTATACGAAACGGAAGATTATGGCCGTGTCTCTGGATTTTAGGATCTTTTTATTTTTGGAGTGGATAGAGACCCGGCAGAGGTACGTTTTAAAATTATATTCATAATGTACAGGTGTCCCAAAAGCATAAAAAATATCAAAGTTATGTTTTTTTAAATGGAATGCTCCTATGTTATTGCATTTTTAGATTGTCTGAAAAGAGAAAATAAGATTTGCTTTTACAGTTGGTGCTTAAATTCAGAAGTTTTTGAGTTATAAACAAGTGAAAATCGTCATTTTTCAAGTTCATGGCCCTGTACAACGAAAACGGCTGAAGATAGAGAAAAACGGCTTACATGTCCCTATTTTAACTGTTCATGTACTATCCTACGATGTAGATGAAATGTTTATACAGGGTGATAAAAAAATTGAAAAATTCTGAGATTTCTCCACGCGTCGCCAAATAAAAAAATCAAAGAAAGCACAAATGTTTCTATACCATAGGATAGTACATAAAAAGTTAAAATAGGGACATTTAAGCCGTTTTTCTCTATCTTCAGCCGTTTTCGTTGTACAGGGCCATGAACTTGAAAAATGACGATTTTCACTTGTTTATAACTCAAAAACTTCTGAATTTAAGCACCAACTGTAAAAGCAAATCTTATTTTCTCTTTTCAGACAATCTAAAAATGCAATAACATAGGAGCATTCCATTTAAAAAAACATAACTTTGATATTTTTTATGCTTTTGGGACACCTGTACATTATGAATATAATTTTAAAACGTACCCCTGCCGGGTCTCTATCCACTCCAAAAATAAAAAGATCCTAAAATCCAGAGACACGGCCATAATCTTCCGTTTCGTATACCGTGGCCCACCCTGTATAATTAAAATAAATCTTATGGTAGATTAATCGAACCAAAAAACTATATTTGATTATTGATTTCTTTTTTAAAATTGAATATTTATCTAAAATTTAACGAAAAATGTATTTAACAAAAGAATTAACACCAGAATAAGGTAACTATTTATTTTATTTGAAGTAAAAAAAAGTTGATTTCTCTTCAATAAAAATATATTATTATCATTAGAGCTTGGAATAAATATTATGCAAAATGTATATTTTTATAATATGACATGCATATTTTCAAAAATACGTACGCAAAATACTATTTTGCATATTTCAGGCCAAAGGAACCTGAAGCAAGTCCTGAATTCATAAGCAAGTTATTAATAGAAAAATTAGTCACCGCAATAAATGCCACAGCTGCAAATACAAAGAATATTACAATGGTGAACATTACAACAGTTGTTTATGTTCACTTGATGTCAGTTTGATAAAATGTAGGTTTTTGATTTCCTCAATTTATTGATATTTTTCATTACACCTAAAAAGAGCCTTTCTGGCAAATTTTAACTTTTTTTACTATTTGTCCAAAAAAATATCAAAGATTCAAAAAAATCGCTTTTTTGTTTTTTTTTTGTTCTTAACTTTTCTAATATTGGTCGAAATTAAAGTTTTTTTTGTTTAGTTTTTCTTTTCAGATGGCCTTTACAGAAAAAAAAACAAAAAAAATATTAAAAGTGTTTCTGATTACGATCTTCTTGAGTTTGGAATTTAAAATAGCGTTTTTAGTATTTTTATATTTCAAACTACTTTTCGTTTAACAACGTTTAGACCAATTCGGTCGTGGGCCCTCGATAATTAGTTATTTTCATTCTCCCCTTTACGAAAGTGTAACTTTCTGTCTTGATAAGGCAACCGAAAGAGAAAGTAAAACATCCTAGGTGATAGGTTGCTAGGTGGTTGCTAGCTATGAAAAACTTTCGTGCCCTGGACAAAAAAGTAGAAATGTCAGTTTGATTAACGTTTATTTAGATGGAAAATTAAATGTTAAACTACAATAAAAATTCCAGTAAATCTTTCTGGAACATACAAATAATTATTATTGTATGTTCCAGAAATATTTACTGGAATTTGCAGCAGCTTCTTGAATTAAATTAATTTTGAACTAATACGATCAAAGATTCTAAAATTATAGCGGTACAGAGTTTTAAACTTGACAGTGTCATAAATTAATAATTTAAAACTGTCGTTACTATGGTAATGTTAAAAACATGGCACCTTATAATAATAATAATAATAATAATAATAATAATAGTCTTTATTGAGACAGAATTACATCTCTATCCATAATCTATTTGAAGACTTGAAATAAAAACTGGGCTAAGTGCCAAAAATTCGAAAATTGTGTTAAAACTTAAAAACAGTGCTAAACTCCATCGCCAACAACCTATAAAGCGTGCTATGTGCCAGAATGATCAGAAATGATTTATTTATTTTATTTTTTTCATATCTGTGTAACAATAATATAATGTCATAAGTAAAAAAATCGATTATCTAAGAAATTAAATTTTGGCACTTAGCCCGGTTTTTATTTCAAGTCTTCATTTACATAAAGATATGCTGAGAGAAAAACGAAGACGCATCTAGTCTCAACCTCAGGGCGAAGTTCAGCATGCTACTGACATAATCAGCGGACACTGCTCTTCCACTTAAACCCTGGTTATATACACACTATAAACACGTTACAGCGCCCAGTGAGCATGTTTGTCAAGCAAAAGAGAAAGAAGCAAAGAAAAGAAAAGAGAGAATATAAAAAAATAATTTCATTGTTATCACTGAATCGTATTATTTTACTAATTTCTTCTTAATCCGTGGTTCAATATGGTAAGGGGAGAATGAAAAGTTTAATACATTACACGCAACGAAAGCTCTTTCAGGTGCTCGGAGTTTTTAAATACACCTCACACCTAAAAGTGAACTTTCGTAGCTTGTAATGTAATAGTTATTTACATATTATGATGTACTTTTACGAAGAAAATCGTTTTTGATCCAGATTTAATAAAAGTATTCAATGAAAATTTAGAAAAATTAAGCAAAACACACCTATTGAAACCCGACCAAAAATTGAACGTTATTAACCAATATGTCTTTCCAATGTTAAGTTATCCATTGCAATTTGCACCATTATCTGAAATTCCAAATTATTTAACTGAGAATATAGACATTTTGATAAGAAGAACTGTCAAAGCAATAATTGGACTTCCTGCTTCAACAAATTCAACAATGCTTTATTCGCCAAGAAATCTCCGAGGACTTGGTATTCTTAATATTAAATGGGAAACAAAATTACAGCATTTCTCTATTGCTCATAAATTAATGAACTATAGCAACGAATTATTTAGTCGCAGCTTTAACTGCTTAGCTGAGATATCGTCCTGTCGAAAATTTATAAGTGATCTACTAGATAAATCTGATATATCGCAGACGGCTAAAACATCAAAAATTTTACGTCAAGAACTTAGATTAATTGAATATAGAAAATGGTGTAATATGGCCTTTCAAGGTGTTGGCGTGACTCATTTTCAAACATATAAAAAATTGAATAACTTCATATAGGGTGGTCCAACTTAAAACGTCAGGACTTTACCAAACAATAGATAACGTTAAAATAATGCCAGTTTCTCTAATACACTTATAGCCGGGAAAGCTTCCTTTTCAAGATACAGGGTGTTGAAGTTTTGGGAAAAAAATAATGTTTTGTCAATATTGTCAAAACGGCTGCTTTAAAAAAATTGAAATTTGGCACGCAGCATGAGCTATAAGTATCTTTCATGATTTACGGCTTATGGTGATAAATTGCGAAAACCAGCGGCGGAGATATGGGTGTGTCATCGCCCCTTTAAAAAAAAAATTGACGCCACTGACTCTATGGTTACTGACAATTGTTACATTAGTTAGGTGTTGTTTATTTCTGTTATTTAATTATTTAAGTAAAAATTATTTGATTAGAATTTGTCTGTTATTCTTAAAATGGCTACGGATACTACCTAAGAAAACCTGGATTATCTCGAAAATGGTGCGCCTTGTGTAAAAATTAGAGAGTACTTTTTTGTTCTAAAAAGCATGATGGGGCATTGAATAGTATTATTAAATTTTCCACAGAGTCAGTGGAGTCAATTTTTTTTTTTGAAAAGGGGCGATGGCACACCCATATCTCCGCCGCTGGTTTTCGCAATTTATCACCATAAGCCGTAAATCATGAAAGATACTTAGCTCATGCTGCGTGCCAAATTTCAATTTTTTTAAAGCAGCCGTTTTGACAATATTGACAAATCATTATTTTTTTCCCAAAACTTCAACACCCTGTATCTTGAAAAGGAAGCTTTCCCGGCTATAAGTGTATTAGAAAAACTGGCATTATTTTACCGTTATCTATCGTCTGGTAAAGTCCTGACGTTTTAAGTTGGACCACCCTGTATAATAAAAATGCTTTTTCTTCATCGCAATGGACTGCTGCTATTAAACTTAATTGCAATTACGCAAATCTTCGTGGTGTTCCTGGAGTTACAACAGAATCGGACCTTTGCCGCAAATGCGGTAAGGAGAGAGAAACTCCCAGTCATGTTACCGGTTCCTGTACTTCAAACAACACGAAGATAATAGCAAGACATAATAGGCTAAAATTTAAAATTGCAGCTATTCTAAAAGAAAACAATTTTGATTGCTATGATGAAGTACATATGCATATGACAGCGACGGCACAAATCGTTTCGTGGATATTTTAGCTTTTGATAAGAACTCAAAAAAAGCTTTGATCGTAGACCCTACCATTCGATACGAAACAAATTCCAGTGAACAAGACAAGACAGTTCAACAAGAGAAAGAAAATATCTACAGCAAATGTATACCTTATTTTCAAGAAAAATATTTAGATCTTTACGGCGAAAGAGAATGTGGAGTGTTCGAGGTTTATGGTTTGGATCTCGTGGCACAATTAATTCCAGTGTTATTAAATTTTTCGAAGACTTCAAATTTGACAAAACTTTACTTGGTCACATAGCAGAATCCATTTACTTAGATGCTTTACATATTATTCATACACATATTTATACTTAATGTTACTTTATTTTCTTTACTTAATTTATTGTTACTCGTTAATTACTTTTCTACTATTGTTGTATTGATTGTTATGCTGTGTTTTTAGCAACCTGTGATACACAGGCAGCACAACTTTAATTAAAGTTTTTATATATATATGTGTGAGGAGTATTTGAATGGCTGAGGCGAAGCGTAGCGTAGCCGAGGGTATTTAAAAACTCCGAGCACCTGAAAGAGCTTTCGTTGCGTGTAATGTATTAAACTTTTCATTCTCCCCTTGCCATATTGAACCACGGATTAAGAAGAAATGAGTAAAATAATACGATTCAGTGATAACAATGGAATTATTATAAGGTGCCATGTTTTTAACATTACCATAGTAACGATAGTTTTAAGTTATTAATTTATGACACTGTCAAGTTTAAAACTCTGTACCTACCGCTATAATTTTAGAATCTTTGATCGTAGTTTAGTTCAAAATGAATTTCATTCAAGAAGCTGCAAATTCCAGTAAATCTTTCTGGAACATACAATAATACTTATTTGTATGTTCCAGAAAGATTTACTGGAATTTTTATTGTAGTTTTACATTTAATTTTCCATCTAAATAAACGTTAATCAAACTGACATTTCTACTTTTTTGTCCAGGGCACGAAAGTTTTTCATAGCTAGCAACCACCTAGCAACACCTATCACCTATGATGTTTTACTTTCGCTTTCGGTTGTCTTATCAAGACAGAAAGTTACACTTTCGTAAAGGGGAGAATGAAAAAGTATTTTTCCGACTTTTAAAAATTTAAAAAAAAAAATGTATTTCTCTATGAATCATTATAAGTAGATACCTACCTACCGATTTTTGTTACTTATACTCTTTTTTTACTAATTTTAAATTAAATTTATTACTTTTTAATTGCTTTCAAGTTTTAAAAGTTTGTAAACTTTAAATTCAAAAAGCAAACCTTGTCCATTTGATCGGTCCATTTATAGGACATTCCACGCCAAATCGGACTATTTAATAAAAAATTGATTTCCTCAATTTTTTTGAGTTTTTTTTTATTACTTGTTCATATCAAATTTTCAAGAAAATAGCACAAAGCTTATAATGATTGAGTTAAAGCTTCTTTGTTTTTAAATTGAATTAAATATAAATAGCTGCTATTATCGACTCAAATGTTCCAACACTCGCCTAATAAATCCTTCTCCGCTCGTTGAAGAACTGTTTTACTGTTTTTTTAATTTAACGACGAATAAACAATAAAATAAAAATGATAAAATAGAGTTGAGTCTATTTCTCTCATTAACCTGCTATTCATTTGTTCCAATTACAGTAGTGTTTAGTGTTTAATTATTAGGTCCATAAAATATTTACGAATCGGGAAATGATTCCCCAAATGATTCCCTAAAGGTAATTTTGTATGACAATTCAAATGATTTGCAGAATTGAATTCATAGCTAAACCTTATTTATAATACAACACAATATTACATAATGTCTCATGCATCTGTTCGCAATAATAATTATTATCCTTACGCTCGATTGCATTCCAATGAAAATGCATTTGTTTGCACTGAAAACAAAAACATAATTCACGCATTATCCAGTTCATGAAATTCATACATTAACGACAGACACACTTTAGGAAACATCAAAACGCAATTATTAGAGTATCTCTGGTACGAGTAGGTCTGGTAGAAATTAAGCGGTGGGATGATTTTGTGCAAATAACTTTATCCTGATAAAAGCAATAATATCAATATTATTATTATTATTTCCACATAATATAATAATCAAAATGTACACCACTTGAATTGCGTAATAATACGAATATGTATTAAAATGTTACGTCGTCGATGGAAAAATAACCAGAGGCTCTCCTCGTCTTTTATACCTCAAAATAATTCAATTAAGTACTCCGCCATGATGGAACCTTTTAGTTGCTCCCTTTGTGCATGTAAAACTTTCCATTCTCTTCAATTTAGTATCGAGTCGACCTTAAAGTTTACCTCTTAGAAAGCAATTATTATTACCTATTTATTGATTATAATCAATGATAAGTTCTTCTCACTTCACATGGACAATCATAATGACCGCAAATATAACAATACTTCCTCTCTCTTAGTTCAACTGGGTCAATATTGTCGCACTGGACTGAGACGGAAATTACTTCCTTTTCTGTTTCTTTAAGAAGGACTTCTTTCAGATTGATCAACATTTTCTGTGAAGAATCTTTCGGCTTCCTTGATTTATTGTAAATTGGAACCCCAGAACTGGACTGGTTTGGTTTTGGTTCCTCTCTGCCGATTCCTTCTAGGCACGCGTGATTATCAGTGCAGATACAATTATTCTCTGAACGGTGACAGTCACAGTTAATTTTTGATTTTTTGTTCCTGGTGCCGATGGAGTATCTCTTTTCCAGTTTGTAGATTTTGTTTTTGATTTCTTCGCCGTAATGGCAGGCGCAGGGTTTCCGACCGCAAGTGCAGAGACAACCGACGTTTCTGGAGGTATCCGGAAAATCACAATCGCAGTCGGAAAATCCGCAAGTACAGGTAAACTTTGCAGGGGTATAGAAGTTTAAATTTATATCCTCACAGTCTTCTGATGCGACGTTTGTCGATCCTTTCATTGCTGCAGTGAGTTGTTTTGATCCTATTGCAAGTGTTTTTTTATTCGTGTCTACTTCATCAGTAGGTTCAGTTTCCTGACGCGATACTGCTATCTTGGACGTTTCGTTAGCAGTTGCTCTTAGATTTAAATCGTTTTGGTCACTTGAAGTTGTCAATGTGGTAGTAGGGTCAATATTAGTATTATTATTTTCACTTGCTCCTGGTGAGGATTCCAAGGTCAAAAAATGACCATCTTTGCACACACAACCCTTCTTGCCACAACTACATGGTTTCACGCCTTGTCTATATAATATTTCCTGTAAGTCGTGTTTGCAAGTACACGCTTCAGCAGAACATGAACAATGTCTTATTACATTTTGGTCCGATGATATTTCTTGAGAAACTTTCCCTGATGGTTTAGAAAGGATTATTTGACTAGTCTGAGTGGCAATTTCGGGCGATCGTTCTTGAAGATGTACTTTAGTGGCCGTTTCTTTTACTCTCACCTCTGATCGTTTCTTGTAGACTTTTCCTGTTGATTTTGGTTTCCAAGTATCCAGCTCTTTCAAATCTTGCGGCTTATCATTACCTAAGGGGTAGTTTCCTTTATCGATAGAACTGAGAAGGTTGCATGTTTCGCAACGTGGGTTTATAACTTGAATCATTTTTTGAAGATTTTTCTTCGTTAATTCTTCAAATATCGCTTTTGCAGATGTATTTGTGTTTGAGTCGATAGAAGATTTATGATTTTTCTTACCTTTTTCGTTCTTTAATGGTTTTATTTCGCCCTGATTACTTCCGTTGCTGCAACAATGTTCTGGGATCGATTTAATTAAAGCGAATTTAATTGGGTTCAAATTTTTTTCCATTACTTTCTTCCAGAATTCAATACACTTGTTCGTGTCGGATTCATTGGGGCATTGCTCGAAAGTGAAATTCTTGAAGAGGGACTCCCCGGAATGGATACTATCACTGATTACTTCGGCGGCGTCGCTGACGTGCTCGAAATTTTCTGAAGGAACTTTGCTTCTCACGATTATCTCTTCAGTTTCAGTAGTGTAAGTTTTATTTCCTTTACGAATACATTTTGATTTGCGCTGGCTGGAGTTGCGGGATTGATTTTGCAATGGTCCATTCTCGGTCTTTGATGCGCCGTTGATGTTGGTGGATATTTCAGGTTGATCGAGATCCATAATAATAATTATAATTTTTGATACATTTAAGCAGCTAAATTTTTTTATTATAAAATAGGCAGGTTGATTCTAATTTTTATGTCACACGCATTGACATCCCTAAAAATTGTACAACTGTACCATAGATTACTGTCTTTTTTAGATTAAGACTCTAGAATAATTCTGTTTGGAACTATCGCGTTCCTTTTGACTCACCCTATAGGTATAGATAGTTGTAGGTAGTGGGAGTTGAGGAAGCTGAAATACTATTATGAGATAAATTTAAGCAGTTGAGATTTTTTCAAATAAGAAGACTACCCTAAAAATAGGCGATTTATGCAAAACTTATTGCGGATGATTTATAAATTTACAAAAACAAAATACTTTCGTACTCGATTTTTTTAATAGAATCGAAAATTTCCTAAAAGATCGACTATAATTATTATTCAAATAAAAATGGCAGTAGGCCGCTTAATTCACAAAAAAACAACACATTAAAGCTCCATTGTTTTAATAGGTAAGAATTTTGAAAAACAAACGATTCTCAAAAAAAATTTACAAAACATTGCAGATGGTTCATAACTTTGCCAAAAAAAAACACATTTTTCAGTTCGATTTTTTTTATTGAAAGAATGCCTCAAAAATCGACGATATGCAAAAAAAAATTCCGAACATTCACAAAAAATGTGTTTGCGAAAAAAAATTTTGAATTCCATTTTTTTTTAAAGTAACATGATTAGATATCTTAAAAAAAAGTCGATTAATGGAAAAAAAAAATTGCGAATGGTTCCTAGATTTACAAAAAAAAATAGACGATAAAGCTTTTTTTAATAGGAAGCAAGATCATAAATTTTCAAAAAAAAAACTACAACCTTCCGCGTGGGATTAATAGCCAATCAACCTTCTACCTTGGATTTATAATTCTTCCGCTTGGGATCTTACTACCTTTTCATTCTGCAACTCACATTCTTGATTTGGAAGAAAAACTGACACCACCTGTTTATTTTTCCGGAACAACAAGCTATATGCTTTTAAGAACCAGTGAAGAAAATAACTTTTTCCTTCAAATAAACTGTTCATGCAAACATTTCTCGAAAATTCGGGGTGAGTTATAATGCCATCGTACATCAAGTTGATTTTTGAAAATATGAAAAAACTGAATTACTACAACAAAAACGACACGAATATTTATCAATAATTATTATTATTGTTATTACCATTTAGTGGTAAACTGTAAAGGACAAGACATGCATTTAAAAATACGCCATATTATTAATGTTACATTATATTATAAGCTGATTTATTAGAGATTGTTCCATAATTGATAACAAATATTTATTTTTAGCACACTCCATAATCTGACGGCTGCGAAGATTGGTTACCGTTGAAGCTTCCACTTCTTTGACCACGACCACTCTGATCTGCGATCCCGTACCTTTTATTAACAATCGACTGCGAGGTGTTGAGCACGTCTCGCCTGGCTTGATGGAACGCCTTCAAGTTCTCCAAGAGGGCCTCCCGCTCCTTGGATTCGACTTGTTCCACATTCATACCAGCCGAAATATTAAACTCAATCGGAGTTTGCAGATCGTTGAAAGTTTTCTCCAAGTCTGCAACAGCGTTTCTTTTACGAGTATACCCTTCCGGTTCCGTGTCATAATACTGGTTGATGTCACCGGACACGAAGTTATCTTCGTTGGGGTATTGATACGCATGCATTTCTTTTGAAGGTTGCTGAAGAGGATATACGTTTGCATTTTTGGATTTACTCACTAGTCTATCGGTGTCGAAACTGCGAACAGCTGGGACTGGTTTAAGCTCCTCAGAGTTGCCAACTTCATAACTGGATTGATCGTTTTGCTGATGGTATTGGTTGTAATTTCCTTCATACATAACTTGCTGGTCGTTTAGGGTGTGAAGCATACTTAGTGCGGCGTAGTTCTTATACTTGTTGGGATCTTTAGCTCTTCTGGCGATTATCAGGGGGTGTTGTTTGAGGGTGTTAGGGATTTCGATGATTACTGTTTGATCCGGACGCACTGTTCCAGATGGTATTACAATTTTCTGGTACATATTGTCTCCTTGCATCGCTATTATAAGAATTTATTCACAGGAATTTTTCTTTACCTGGATTCAGTGACGTTTATTTTGATTGAAATGTCAGTGTGGTCGCCGTCTATTATTATTATTATTATTATTATTATAATTTTATTCTAATTTTAATTGTTGAATTCATATTACAATAATAATCAATTACATAAAGAGCGTTCCACACGAGCGAGAATAATTATTGTTATTATGGCAGTTATGGCTGTTTGAGTTGGTGCGAGGAGGAAGTAATTGGGTGAAGGATCTTCTCCAGCAGTGCAATTTCGAGTTCGAGTTGGAGTAGGAATTCGAGCGAGTTGAGGCAGAGATTGAATACCGCGGGTTGCCATCGTCATAGGTGGTGAAGGTGGTGGTAGTGGGAATCTGGGGATAATACTCCACAGGTAAATATATGAGGGTGGCACGCCATGACATTAACACTGGAAAACTCGCTTTGGCACCTCCTGCGGGACGTCCTCCAGGATACGACTGTACATAATTTAAACGGTTGCTAATTTAGCTGTTCGAGAGTCGCGCCGCTTACTAGGCTTCAGCGACTGACATTGTGCATAATTTACGATTTGCCGCTTATGCATACGTAAGTATACTGAGTGATGGATTTGATTTCAAATAATTTTTGAGTACCTAATTAGTTTTTTTTTATTAATGAAGATCGACGAAGAGATGACTCGTAATTTGACATTTGCTTAATTTCCATACGCTATAAAAACATGTGATTCCCAAAATGAAAAAATAAATAATTGAATCATGATCGGTGGAAATATTTATTCGGAAGAACATTTTCAGAAGAGGTTTTTTAGAGCGGAAAATGCAAATTTGTTTTCACCCTGTCTGTATGTTTCATGTTAACTAGAGAATTAACAATGAAATACGTTGGTCAAGTTTTAAACTCAAAATTGAATTAATCATACCGCATTAAATGTTGAAAGGGATTTTTCTATTTCTTATTTTATTTTACTTTTTTTAATTTAGAACTTTCTAAAGGTGGATATTGAGGCTGGAAGTTGATACTCAAAGCAAAGCTGCCTTTTCAATAATAGTTTTCTTCCAACATTGGAGGTATTTCAGAAGAAATGAATGGAGTGCCATTTCACGTTTTTCTAAATAAATAATATAATTTTAAATTGGAAAATTTTGTTACAATTTTCTCTTATTTGTAATCAATACTTTTTTCATATCGCATTGTATCCAAAATACATAATATAAGTACCTAAAATATAAAATGCGTAAGTCTATTTTTGTATTTTCATTTTTATTTTTTTGTTTTTTTTTTGTTTTCAAGGTTTGGTTTGACAACATTTGATCGCAGCTCACATTTTTCATCATTTTTTTTTCTTTTTCACAAGGTCCAGTCGACTGTAAAATTAGATTTTTTTGGAAAATCCGGTCAGCTTGAATATTTTTGTAAAATCAGGTTTGACAAGGCTCGATTAGCTCAAAAATGTGATGTTTGAAATCTTTGGTTTGACAAGATTCGGTCAGCTAGAAAATTCAATTTTTGCAAAGTCCGGTCAGCTCGATTTTCTTGCAAGTCCGGTTTGACATGACCCAGTCAGCTCAAAATTTCAAACTTTCAATTTTCGAGCCGAACGGTTCTTACCAGAAAAATGAAATTCGGACTGACTTGAGTTTGTGAAAAACGAACTTGCAAAAATTAATTTTTAAACTAACACGACTTTGAAAAAAAAGTTTTGGAGCTGACTGGACCTGGCAAGAAAAGGAAAATTCGGACTGATTGGAATTTGCAAAAATCGAATTTTCGAGCTGACCGTACTTTGTCGAACGAGAGCCCTGCTTAAAAAAGATTGTGCTGATCGAAAAAGGCAAATTTTCGAGGTGATCGGACTTTTTCAAACATGAACTTCCAAATAAAATCAAGCCAACCAAACGTTGCAAAAAAATGAATTTTCGACCTGACCGGACTTGTCAAACACAGGATTGTCAAACGGGACCTTAAAAAAAATAAAAAAAATAGAGCTAGCCGGACTTTGCAAAAACGAATTTTCGAGCTGACCGGTCTTGGTCAAAATGGATCTTGCAAAAACAAATTTTCGAGAAAACCGGACTTTGCAAAAAAATTAATTCTCGAGCTGAAAAATTGAGCTGACCGGATTTTACAAAATAGGAATTTTGGAGCTAACCGGACTATCCGAAAAACCGAATTTTCTGACTAAACGGACTTTACAAAAATTGAACTTTCAAGCTGAGCGGACATTGCAAGAAAAATTGAGCTGCCCGAACCTTGCTCTGTGTGTACAATCTCCACTACACTAACTTTGCAATCCACGAGCCGCCACTGTATTTCTTTATTCGTAAGCAGTATTTGGCAATAAATCATAGATCGGGACCAAGAAAACGTTCAACATTTTTTAAATAATTTATTTAACATTTCTAAGCAACAATTCACCTAAAATCAGCCAACGATCCTTCAGCAAAATCTAGAAAATTCTTCACCCTAGTGAAGACCGTCACCTTTTTATCCTTACTGAGACTCCTCCCGAATGAAACTAAACCGACTAATTCACCATCAATTACTAGAGGACTCCCAGAATCACCCTATAAAATTCACCATTTAATTGTAACTCCCATGCACACTATTATATACTTACGAAGCTCGTCCCTTTTCTTCCTGGCTTAATGCAAATCATATTGCTGGTGATCTCCGGGTGATTGTTCCTGGGGAAGTAATCCTGGCACTTCGAGTGTTTTTCGATGACCACATCCACAGCTCGGAGCGGCTCGGATGGTCTCTTAAACTCGGTGATCCCCCAGCCTGAGACCGAAGCTCTGGTCCCTCCGAGGATGTGCGACTTCGAGATCGGGATTTTCTGGACCCTGTTGCTGAACGCTACAGGTTTCTTTAACACGACGATCGAGAAATCGTTATCGAAACCGCTGAATGAGAAATCTGGATGCTTTATCACTTTGGAGATCTCGTGATATTTCCCTTTCGGGTCCTTAAGGGAATTCGCACCGACTAGGATGGATAAGTTGGGACGTTCTTCATCGTCGTCGATGTGAGTGCAATGAGCGGCCGTGAAGACGACCTACAGTTTAAGTTTAGTTATATAGGTGATGGGGTATTTTACAGATAAGGAGATAAAATCTTACTTTTGGTTTTACCAATGCTCCACCGCATACAATTCTGTCGTCAAAATTTTTGGTAACCAACGCTACTTGATAGGGATGGTCGCTTATATCCACGACTGATCCGTGTAATATTCTACTCATCGCCTTGATATTCGGGACAATAGTGTAACCTGTAATATTGATTTATGTTTTTTTTTTAATGAATAATCCATCTATAACTTGGTTAATCGTAGCATTAACTTTAGCATTACCGACAGGGTGCGTTAATTGACTAAAAGGAAACTTGAAGCTCCTACGTCCGCAACCTCTGTTTACCCATCAAGTAACGGCGAGAATTAGATTGTGTAAGGAGATTTAACTTCTAAGCCTATAATTGGGGTGCGCTCTCCTGTTCTTGCAAGTAAGTATTAGACGTAAGGGTGGGTTGATATTAAATCAAAAATTTTATCTTACCTATGTTAATAGAAAAACGTAAAAAAGCACTTACCTTCAACATTTAAGTGAAAGAACAAAACAGATGTTAAGAAAATGTATGCACTCATAACTATTTCTATTGTAACACTAACACTGACCGGTCCGAGCCATACATATCGAATAAGCTTCATGGTTCTTGGGTTCTCGGGTTCTGCTTTTTCTATTGCTAATCAGATTGCTGCCTAATTATTTGCTAAGATGCTCCAATTTTTGGTGCAGCAGCAGCACTAGACCGAATCATTCGGTGATGTAACGTTACAGCAACTTGTCATTTTTATTTCGTTTAGTGTGAAATAATTGCATTGTATTATATTTTTGAAATGTATTCATAAGCTTATTCCACTATCGGCAATAATTAGGATTTTATTAACTTGTACGTAATGGTTGTTTTACTTCATCGAATCGTAAGCTCCATTTGTTTCACGTGGCTTTGTATTGTTGTGGAGAATTTTATGCATCGTGATCGCTGTATAAGAGCATAAGATTTAAAAGAACTCTTATATAATCATTTTTATTGGTAACATTTATTTGTATCAATTAATATGTTTGTTTATCTAAAAACCTAATAAAATAAATGATGAAAAAACAACATAACAATAACTTTTTCTTAACCACACAACCCTAATGGTATGGTTAAGACAGAGACATAAAACTGGATATTTCCAGCTCATCAGTCTGACATAATCTCTGATGATGACATATTGAAAGTTGTATACTTTCAGTAGATGGCATTTGCCATGCAAGTCATCATGTTTCCAACAAATCAATCTACTTTTGTAGATTAGATTTCTTTCTGTTTGGCACACTCCTCTGATCGTAGGTAATATGTCAGACTGATGAGCTGGAAATAACATGTGAAACATCGATGTCTCTCTCTTTATCACATCATTAGGGTTGTGTTGTTCAGAAAACGTTTTTATTTTTCATTAAATGGATCGCTGTAATTGATTTGATTTACTATTGAATAAATTTGTTTCTTAATATTTATAAAAAAAAATCTAGTTGACATTTTTGCTTTTCTTTTTTTCGTAAAAAAATTTCGGCAAAAAGAAAATTCAAATACAACTTAAAAATTTTAAGAAACAAAATTTGGGAATAATGGAATCAAAAATGACAATAATCAGATCTGATGATGAGTTTTCAGGTTTAGAAACAGTCTACGATCTTGTCAAGGTGAAAATTGTCTCCCCCGCCCCTTCTCTTCATGCCAAAAAAAAACATTTTGAAAAAAATGCAGATTTTTGTTTCGCGTTCCAGCGGTGGTTTTGGTTTCGCTCTCCCTCTCCTCCAAATTGTCCCACCACCCCCTCCCAAAGGGCCCTTAAAATAAGAATACTAATAAGAATAAGAATAAAATAAGAATAACCATTTGAATTTTTTTTTCGCAACGAAAGTTCGCTATATTTCGCAAACAAGTAGCCCGACTATAAAATACCTTCTATAATAATACCTTCGGTCGCAGTGGAAGTGTCACAATGGCCCACTCACGATAAATCTAATCTATAGAACATTCAAGCTGCTTAAAAACAAAACTGATTTAGAAGAATTTTATAGAGATGTTTGACAATAAAAATTAGACTTATTATAAATTAATTAGACTTAGAATAAAGACTTTTTGAAGCATATAAAAATGTTTTTATAAAAATTACATTTCCACAGTAAATTATACGAAATTACCAAATACCAGCAGTTATCGTGTTCAACGTTGCCAAATTTATTGTTCAATATTTTGCTTCTATCTTTTAAAATATAGCTCTGGATTTTTAAAAATTATTATTCCCGTATTTTATTGAGTGTCCCCTCCACAATGTACTAAAGAGTTTATCCGTAATTTTCTTAACACCCTCTGTATAATCCTTGAAGAAAACAGAAATAATGTTGCATACATAATGTTTTGTAAATATTTCGGATGACACAAATCTATTGTGTAACGCAGAGGGCAGAGTTATCAATAAGCAAAGCAATTTTACGCCATTCTACTTTTATAAAAAATCAACTCTCATCCCCATTACGGTCCTTCTAAATGATTTGTTGGAGTTTTATAAAGCTCAACAATTCCACAAAAGTGTCATATAGTGCCTACCTACACAACAAAAAGGTTTAATAAGCAGGCCGCCATGCTTAACACGTACACTACTACCAACAATTACCATTACGATCATTGCAAAATAATATTAAAATTTATGAACATACCGTGTGTCCCCGGATAGGTGAAACGACTCTTATAAAAGACAAAATTTTTTTGATTTTAATTTTAATTTTTTGGGGTTCAGCCCTGCTTGGCTAAAGAGTAATTTCTAACAAAATATTAGTTTTGAAAAATCAAGCGCATGCCTTGGAAATTTCCAAGAAACCGGTTTTTCTGGTGAGTAAAGTGCCTTTTATGTGCCAAATACGACAAAATGTTATTTGAAAAAGTTGTTCAGAATCAACATTTAGGTCCCCATACCAAATTTCAAAATCATAGGTCAACTTTTATTTTTTCATTTATTTTTATGTTAATTTCACAAATCAAAGAATTTCATTTTGTAACAAAGAGTGCCATGGAAAAACCAAATTGTATTCATAGCAATAGCAATCTGTCAATATCAGTCTTTGTTACAAATGAAATTCTTTGATTTGTGAAATAAACATAAAAGTAAATGTAAAAGATCAAAGTTGGCCTATGATTTTGAAATTTGGTATACGGACTTAAATGTTGATTCTTAACAACTTTTTCAAATAACATTTTTTCGTATTTGCCACATAAAAGGCACTTTACTCCACAGAAAAAATGTTTTTTTTTTAATTTCCGCTTGATTTTTCAAAACTAAAATTTTGTTATAAGTTACTCTTCAACCAAGCAGAGCTGAACTCCAAAAAATGAAAATTAAAATCAAAAATTTTTTGTCTTTTATAAGAGTCGTTTCACCTATCCGGGGACACACGGTACGGTATACAGTAAGAAAAATAATTGATGAATTTATTCAAATTTTATGTGTCTACCTACTTCGAAGCTCCCTTGTATTCTAAAAAAGTTAAAATAAAGAACAATTTTTTTTTATAAATTTTACTCCTTCAATATTTATCAGTTTCGTGGGGCATTAAAACTTTCCATTATAAATGCTATATAATCGACAATAAATTTCTACACGGCTGTTAAGATTAGTAATGTAGGTATTTACCCATTCTATTATAATAAAAACGGTTCATAACATAATATACCTATATATTGGTTAAAATCTCCTTATAGGTATCAGATAGTGTAATAGGGTATGGCAATGGCAGCAGCAAGGCAAGTTTCAATAAATATTATTTTATAGATAGGTACCTTACTATAGAATCAGTACGTTTCATAAAATCCCCTAATATTGTAATTGCTTTTTATTGGTTTATTTTATTAGGTTGGCGTAAACGTTTAGAAAACTGTTACATAAGAGTGTTCCAGAACCTTTATATAATTATTATAAAATAGTAAGATGTATAAATTGTTCCCATTTTGCGTTTATAGCTTCTGTATAAGTGTTGCAGAAATATTTTTACAATAAAAGGTGTCTTATAAAGTATATTTTATAGACATTCTCAAAGCCGATATAAAACCCTAAATTGTAATTAGGGTAAATATTCACAAGGTGCACAAAAAAAAGTATTTTGTTGAGAAATATAATGGACATAAAATTTCTCTTATATTATATTTCTCTAATATTATAAAAAAAATATACCCTTTTTTGCCACTGTTAATGTTGTGATGGAAAACCATGAATTTTTGTAGAAAATTTTATTTTGATCTACGATTATTGCAGAGTGGAAAATTTCTCATAATTTTCACATGTAATACCACTAGAGGTCAAATTATTTCCGGAAATTTTTTCGAGCTCACGAATATTTTGAAAATTATCGCGAGCCGAAGGCGAGGGATAATTTTCTTAAAATATTCGTAAGCGAGAACAAAATTTCCTGGTATAATTTGATTTCAAGTGGTATTTGGAAAGAAAATTAGTTTTGAATAGAAAAATTACAATTTAATTGTTAAATAAAAATATGACATGGCGGCGTAACATAATCACGTGACAACGCCAAACTGACGTTTAATAACTGAGCCGCCATTATTAGCGCTGTCAAACACAAATTTTAGTTTCTAAACTTCACCAGCCGAGTGTGGTTTTTGGTAATGATAAGTCGACAATTGCGGTACAATAGTAATTATGATTAGTATTGATTAGATGCCATTCTTTCCAAAGCGCAAGGATTTGCCCAGCAGATGGATTCTACCAACAAAAAGTGCCATATAATTAATTATAAAGATAAAGTGGTCGAACCCCCATGAATTCGCCGTGAGTTAATCCGAAAAATTATGTAAGTACCTACCTATTTCACATAGAATTACTAAATTAGGTAAATTAGGTTTCTTCAGATCATTTTTTAGATAGTGAATCCGTGATATCATACGTGGTAATACGCGAAAACATCACTTTAATATTAAATTATAATAGAAACTTTAACAAAACGCATTGGTTGATTAATATTAATAACAGCAACAGTCAACAGTTTACATTTATAAAGATCCGGTTTGTCACTATTAAACGTCAGAAAAATTTCCACTATAATACTCTCCAGCTTAGCCCAGCAGGAGAATATTTCCGATATAATACACAAATAACCATGGCAACGGTAAGCAATGCTCGTACTTTATTGGCTGAAAATTGATGGCGTGAAATTTTCGTTGCAATTTTTTTTTAATTTCGCCTTTTTATAAATTTCGCCGCTCGAAGGTCCAGAAGCATATTTATATCTACATACTTTTGAGCCGTATACTTCCCCCCCCCCCCCCGACCACGAATAAATCCTTATCCTAGCACTGTAAGCTCAACGTTTTTTGCTTTTTTGTTTTTGTTTTCTAAAGTATGGAACACCAAGATGGAATAAATTCATTATTTCAGTTAATATTTGAAACATTGAAAAACCCGAAAATTGTCAATTTTTTATTTTAATTTAAGTTCTATTAACGTAATGTTTTTACACGGGTGTGTCTTAGCTCAGTAACGACAACATTGCCCTTTTTTATTAGACACTCGACACCCTGTATATTTTTGTATTTTCATATTTCCTGAGAAAATCCAGTAAGAATGGTTTTTACAGTTGCAGTTTGCATTGAGTAGTTTATGAGTTATAAACAAATAAAAATCGCAATTTTTCATTTTGAAAGCAGTGTATTGCGCACACGGCTCAAAATTTCGTAAAACGGCCTACATGTTTCTCTGTCTTAACTTTTCACATTGTATCCTACTTTTTTTTGGATAGGACATGAAAAGTTAAAATAGGAACATGCAAGCCATTTTCCGATATTTGTAGCCGTTTTCGATGTACACTGCTTTCAAAATTAAAAATTGCTTTTTTCACTTGTTTATAAGTCATATCATAACCTGCTCAATTTAAAGTGCAACTGTAAGACCTATTCTTACTGGAATTTCTTATGAAATACGGAAATACAAAAATTTACATCAGGATGACCAATTAAATAAATGGACAATGTCGCTATTACTGGGCCAAGCTGTATAAAAAAATTACGTCAATGGAACATAAATTATATTGAAATATTGATCTGTTTCGGCCTTTTTCAAAGCTGCAAATAAACTGAAATAATGAATTTATTCCATCTGGTTGTTCCACACTGATATGTAAATATTACTGAACTTTCACCTATTCAATTTATTATTGTTCATTCAAAAACTGTTGAGAATTTACCCACCTTTTCCGATTAGTTCTAATTTTATTTCGCAAGATCCGGTTTGACAAAGTCGGTCAGGTCCGCTCGAAAATTTTTTTTGCAAGGTCCGGTTTGTCCAAAAATTCTAGCATTTTTGAGCCTGTCAAACCAGACTTTGGAAAAAATTCGAGCTGACGGGACTTGTTTGCAAAAATAGAATTTTAGAGCTGACTAGACTTTACATTGCAAGCAAAAAATCAAATTTTCGACTTTGTCAAATCAGATCTTGCAAAAAATAAACAAAACAAAAATTCCGAACAAAAATTGATCGAATTTTTCAAAACGAAAATATCGACTGACCGATCTTTGCAAAAGACAAAATCGAGCTGACCGCACTTTGCAAAAATCTAGTTTTCCAAGTGACCTCTAGTCTAACGTTGCAAAAAGAATAAAAAATCGAGCTAACCAGACTATGCATTTTGAGGAAACATCGAATCTTCGAGCTAACCGGACTTTCCAAAAATCTAATTTTAGAGCTAACCAGACTTTGTCTAATCATGCTAGAAGGAAAATCAAGCTAACCAAACTTTGTTTAATCATGCAAAAAGGAAAATCAAGCTAACCAGACTTTGTCTAACCATGCAAGAAAAAAAAAATCGAGCTGACCTGACTTTGCAAGACTACAATTATTTTGAGCTGACCGGACTTTGCCAAAATTAATTTTTCCAGTTGGACCGGAAAAATGTGAAAATTGAAATATTCTACGGAATAACCACCACTTGGGAGACTCGATTTTCATATCAATAATATGAAAAAGGTAATGATTTTAGACTTTTTCAACATTTTAAACTTTGAGTTGCCCAGAAATTCGTCAATTCGGTTTCCATGGTTTCTGAAGACCAAAAAACTTAATACTCCTACTAAACTTAATAGAATGTCAAGTAAAGAAGACACACTTGCAGGGATTTTACCACTGTTAAATAAGATACTCTTCCAATTTCAAACTTTTTCTTATTTTGCAACTTCTTTTCAAGATAGCCAACCACTTTTTTAAGTTAGAAAAATATTTTTTAGTTAATGAAATGCTTATACTCAGTAAGTAAATTTATTTCTGATTATTTAGCCACTAGTTTTCGAATTGAAAACTTTTTAAAAATATTTTTGAGTCAGAAGTACTCCCAGTTAGCAGAAGTTTCTGTAGTTAACAACCAGTCTGTAGAAAATGTTCTATCAGAAAAGTCACTTAGGTCATCTCATCCTAATTACGAACATAAGAAAATCACTTGGAAATAAAAATAAGCAGTGGAAAATGAGAGAAGTAACTAATCAAAGGGACAGCGATTAAAAAGGAAAAACTTGTTCATAGCAATAATTCCACGATGGTAGTGTGATGCAGCACCCACACTATAGCTGCCGCTGCCCATCCAGAGCGCCGCGACGGTAGGCGTCTCTGATAGGTCGGTTAGGGTGCGCGGGCGGCGGGCCCTTCACCAGGCGCCGATTCTTGTATAAACCTCGACCATCCGCTCGTTCAGTGAGTTAGCTGGCCACAGTCGCAAGTCACAACTCCGTCGCCAACTCTTCTGCCTGCCGCCGCCTCCGAGCTCACGATTGCCACATCGCCCTCCGCCGAAGAGGCCCTCGACTTCTCAGCGACGATCAGACAATAAGCCGTTACTGTTGGGAGTTTCGAAGAGTTTAGGTGAGTCGGAAGTTTCGTACCTTGGGGCGAAAGTTGCTGTCGTGAAAGGTTTGGAGAGAAAGTTTCGAAGTTTTTTAGGGGTATGATGCTTGATGAGTATATATGGTTTATTTAAATATTTCTATAGAATTACGCTTTATTTTCGCTATATTTTAGAAACTTTGTTGTTTTTTTACTTCCTGTTAATTATTTTTGAATGGAGTCATTATTATGGTAATATTAAGTCGCAAAGAAAGTTTTATTTCATTAATAATTTTTTTTTCTATTTTTATTACTATTTTTTACATTGTTTCTCAGCAACCTCTGCACAATCTTACAGAAAATTATTGTTTTATTTTACTAAAATAGGAGATGGGGAAAAATTTTGGGAACGGTCCAATAATTCTTTAAATTTGGAGTATTGAAAAAATGCAATAACAGGTCAATTTTTTTATTTAATTTTATATTAACATACCATTTTTTATGTTGAGACTGTGAGAAAATTCGCTTTAAAATTCATTTGTTCTATAAATAATCGCTTATTTCCGACGTGACAGATGATTGAAAAAGGGTAGGTACCAATAAAAATAAGAACAACGGAGTATAATGGAATCGAATTGAATATTGGAATATAATACACGCGCATTATAGGTCCCAATAAGAAAATTGATATTTACAAAAATATCCCACAACAAATTGAATGATCAAAATACACGGAATTTTTCTAAACACATTCTCCATCTGTTTCGCCAAGCGACGAAGAAACGGATCTCGAGGGCATCTAAGGAGCGTGTCTCCCGTTTAATAAAAAGCTTCCCCGGATTTAATTCCTTGCGCTACCAAATTCTAATTATAAACCGCGTAAGTAATATTGCTCAGGTCAGTGCTGCTGCGGTGCTGGCAGGTTTACTCGTCAAAAGAAATACATAATGCTTTTCCCCTCCCCGATTTCTTAGTAAATTACCGCTAAAATGTATTATCTTCCCGATGTGCTCCTCGAAAGGAGCTCCTCTTTCCACTTCCACTTCCACTCTAAACGATGGTTTTTGAGACGATATTGCTAATTGAGTAAACTCTTGTCGTAAAGTCTCCTTCTCATCAGATTACCCCTAACATAACGGACTGAACCTTAAAGAAGTATTTCCTTAAATGAGCCCTAAATTATAAATCTCGTGCTCTTAAATTCTCTAGATCTTGAGTTGTTTAACAATGTTAAGGAACTTTACGAAAAAGTTAACTTTATAAAGACAGCGACTACATTTTTGGTAAGAAAAAATATAATAGTTAATTCCTATAAGTTGTATGAGTCTAAATACAGAGAGGGTAACCATTTCGCCTTTATTGAGACTCGTCAGTCTGCCATACCAAACATCATTTAAAATAATGAAATTTTACAATTTATTCATGATTTATTTTGGTCGAAAATCGTACAAACTATTTGTCATTTTTCCCTTCTTTAAATATGCATATTATATACCTAATATATTATATTTAACGTGTTGAATTTTGTATTCTGGTTACAGGGAAACTTGACGTAACTTAATAACTCCCCGGCAATTAATTTAAATACCAGAACACAAAATTTGTACATAATTTCTTCACGATTACGAGAGCTTCGTTTGTCATAAATTTTAATATTGTTGAGGTAGTTACTTACCGTGAAATAATGTTCAAAATTTCGGGTTTGCTGCAACTTTAATAAGACATTTTTCATTTCTCTTTCCAAAGTGTTGATTAATTACAAAGTGTTCATGTTTTACCAAACGCGAAAGTTTGAAATTTTCAGAATAAAAAAAAATAACTCCTAAGATAAGTCTCATATAATTTATACTTTTTTTTAAGGGTAGAAAATCAATAAATGAGAAATTAAAGAGTTTATCTTTTTTTTATTGATACGTCTCAAAGTATCGTAAAATATTTGTCTCGAAATAAAACGTTTTTCTAAAAAGATACCTACAGATATTAAAAAATGACATACAATTCAAAAAGCAATTTTGAGAACGACTGAGCTTTAATAATTTATCAAACAATTATTTGAAAAATATTAACAGACTCAACAAAGCGTCGGATGGATAATTTAGAAACGACGTCTTCTTATTGTTTGTGACTTGCGAGTTCTCGTCCGTTCTGTTATTTAGTATTTCACATTTATTATTTACAAACAACTATTATAGCTTTTTACACATTGTTAATTTAATTTAACTTCATTCAATTCTACTCCAGTTCGCTTTTTAAATAATAGTGAAAAAATTTATCTCTCCAAGCAATTATTTAACTCACTTCTAGTTCACTCAATAATAATGAGATCTAATTAATTTAAGAAACTGACAAACGGTAATTTTTTTTTGAAACAGCAGTGACTATCAGCTACTGGCTATATAAATAATCACACGACCTTTTATTTATTTTAAAATTAGATATTATCAAATTATAAATTAAAATTATACAAACTTTTAAAAAGTTTTAAAAACGTCCTGTAGCTTCATCTTTCAAGATTAGTGAAATATATTTTGCTTTTTTATACAGCTTCTGAAGGATTTTCGATTTTTTTATTAAAGTTTCCGAAAGTCGCGTTTCTTCTAGAACGTATCCCTTCAAAATTCGAGAAAAAAAAAGTTTGGAGGCATCATTGATGAGGTCAAAGTTTTCAATCTAGGTGACTGAAATTTTTGTGGCACTGATATATTCATAAAGAGTGGTGTCTGCTATTGTGTTTGAGAAAAATCGGTCGAGCTATTTCAAAATGTCGGTCATTATTTTTGGGGGAAAATGGCCATTTTTTGATCCCCTGTATAAAAAAGTTGGAGAAAAGATTTGAAAGTAAATTAACAGGATCGGAAAAAAATTTTTCGAACTTTACGTTGAAAACAATTGAGTTTTTTTCTATTAGTAAGCAATAATAATAAAACGGTAAAACTCTCTGAATTTCTATGATCATTTATGAGCGCATTTTTTATGCAATTGAACTAAAGTTTCCAGAGCAGACAGCTATGCTAACAAACATTAACCTCAAAAAAAATAAAGAAGACAATAATAAAAATGGCTAAGATATTCAAAATTTTTATATGATATTGCTTTTTCTAAAATAACAAAAATTTCAGTTTAAAAGTTATAGCATTTTTATTAAAAAATTTCAGAAAGTCACATGGTCTGTACTGGTTTACCTTTCAAAATTCTCAAAAAATCCAGTCTCGCCTACCTGATTCGGGTCGCAGTTTTGAGTCTATATAGGGAGCTAAAATTTTTGTAATAGATATCTGTATGGCGAATGGTATTGCGTATAAGTCATTTCAAAATGGAGTTTATTTCAATTTTCAAAAAAAAATAGTATTTTTAAATCCTCATAAGTATATGCAAAAATAAGCAAAACACTTTTCAATCAAATTATTCAAATGAGAGACGAAGATGAAGAACTATAATAATTTCGAACTATGCTCGTTCTTTTGTGAAAAACTTTGCGTTTTTATTATTGGTTTTATAGTGAAATTGATAGAAAATAGATCCAAATTTACAAATTTCAATATCCATTGTAAATATGAAGGCGTAGAAGCGCCATACCAGTTTTATTTTTTCCGAGTTTAAATTAAGAATTCCGATTTTAAACTCGGAATTCCAATTTTAAACTTCCGATGAGGAACACACTTCCTATTACTTCATGATGTCATAAAATAAAACAGCATATTTTTAGATCACTTCAAGAATAGGTACCTACCTTCAAAAATTTAATACCGTTCCGAAATTCCGAAAATAAAATGTTTTCGGTCGCTCTTACTTCAAGGCCGTTTCTCTGTCATTGGGGAGAAAACTTAACTTCTATATCATCACAATAAACGCGGCTGTGAAGCAAAAGCGGCCGTAAAGTAAAACCGACTTTAGAAATGTGAAAAAAAGTATTCAGAAAAAAAATTGTTTATTTACTAAGTAAAAAAAAAAGTTTACTAAGGCGACAGTCGCCTAAGAAACGTTGTGTGGATCTTGGCTGAAATATTTTTTTAGCCTCACCTGGAATTTGCCCAGCCTCGGCTTTACATTTTCGATTTGGCCGAAAACGCCACACAGGATGATTCTCATAACCTGAAATCTTCAAATATCTCGAAAAGAAAGAAAGAACTCTGCGGAAAAATGTTCTCAATAAAAGTGTTTCGTTCGGTAAGGGACATCGTGTGAACACAAAAACTACCCTGTATCCCTCACCTCTTGCGAGAGAATAGGGGTAAATCTTAAATTTTAAATAACAGCCCCTATTTTTTTATGCGAATTTGTATTCGCCGACAATGCGTATAATATATTTCTGACACATTTTTTACGATTAATTATAGATGGCGCTGCAATCGATGAAATTTGATTTTGTAGATTTTTCCAAAGATCTCGAAAAGTGAGCACTCTATGAAAAAATGTTTTTTGCAAAAGTGTTTTTCTTCGATGAGAGATATCGTTATAACGTCCAAAAACGTCTAGAACCACTTCCCCCTTGTAGGTGAGTGGGGAATTTTAAATACCAACCCATGTTTATTGGCGAATTCATATTCAGAAACAAAAAAATGCGTAAGATTTAACTGAAACCTTTTTTCATCAAAAAGGGGTGCAAGAGTCGTAATTTTTTAAACTTGAGACTTTTATTTAAACGTCCGCTTTTACGAATAAATTTTCGTTCAAAAGCAGATAATAAAAATGTATTGTAAGATTTATGACTACTTTATTTAGCGAATCTGTTTACTTTATACACGGTGACCCATTATAATTATGTGGGCAATCTCCCGGATTTGAGTAAATTGTAGTAAGATTGAATAAAATAATAGCTATAACGTTTATTCCTACGAAACACCCCGGGAACTTTATATTAAAGATATTACCCCTTAAAATGTATGGTTGAAAATCTATTTTTTTCAATAACTTTTTTTCATAATGGTCGATATTTTTTCAAATTTAGCAGTGTTATTTGTGATAATAAGGAGCCTTTAACTCCATGTAGATTAAAATTATTAAGTCCAGTGGTGACACATCACCGATATTATTGCAAATAAAAATGTACGCCACTGACTTTTTTTTTTACTTTTTCTATTTTTTCATATTATGAAATTAATATTACAATTTATTATCAAGGGGCTTCTTATTATCGCAAGTAACACTGCCAAATTCAATAAATATCCGCCAACCACTGAATATGTTATTGCAAAAAATAAATTTTCAACCCTTAAATTTAAGGGGAAATATCTTTCCAGGGGTATCTCGTAGGAATAAACGTTATAGCTATTTTTTTTTTACAAAATTTACCCAATTCCGGGAGATTGCCCACATATTATAGAATACCCTGTATTTACCTTGATATTTATAAAGGGGCACAACTTAGAAGCTTTCCCTGGGCACCATTTTTGAATGGTACTCGCAAGGCGTTTTTTTGTTCAAACGTTGTTTGCTACCGAACAAAATCTCTTGTAGAAAACATTTTTCCGCAAAGTGCTTACTTTTCGAGATATTGGGAGAAATGAATAAAATGAAATAATTTCCCCATTACTGCGCCATCTATGGTTAATCGCTAAAAATATTTCGAATAGATTTTAGGTTTTCTGCACTGACATACAAGCGGCGGTGAAGTAGATGCGGCCGTGAAGTAAAAGCGGTCTAGCATTTATTATTATTTTTTTTTTAGACGACAGTAGAAATTCTTTATGACCTCATGAAGTGATAAGAAGTGTGTTCCTCGTCGGAAATTGCAAAATGGAATTCCGAGTGTTAAGTCGGAATTAAAAAAAAAAAAAAAAAACTGATGTGAAAACCGCTTCTACGTTTTCGTAGTAGAGGGCATGTTTTCAAAGAGAACGGACTGAAATTTTCGCAGTGAACAATTTCAACAATGCAATTTCCAAAACCTAAAATATGTCAAATTGAATGAACTCATGAAAATACACTATTTCTTTATGCGCTTGATGCGCAAGAAGTTTTTTGAGTTATGAATCTTTGGTCTGGGAGGTGATGCAATTTTGAGCTTTCAAGGTTCTTGAGACATTTATTGTTGAGGAAAAATATAGGTGAAAAAATATACGTTATTGGAATTTGTATCTTCAATGCCTAATCCTGAAAACAACATCGCCATAAATCCCAAATCTTCTTCTTCGTACCAATTTCTTCAATTTCACAAGTATCCGTTTGCTCTTGCAGATTTGAGTTATTTTATTCAGAAATTTTTATAATTTTTCTTCGGACAGCTAACTTTACTTAATGATTTTTTAAACGCTCTGAAAAGTTATTAAAATTTAACATGAATTGATATTCAAATTTGCTCTAAAAATAAAGCCATGTCGACTTTTAGAAGAGGAATTATGAAATTCGATGCAGTCTCCAGAGGGAGACACGGTGCATTGTGCTGCATGAACAGAACAACGCTGATAAATTTAAAATAAACCTACCACGCTAATATTAAAAGGGGCATTAAAATTCCATAATTTTATCTCAAAACTTATGCAAAGATAATGTTTAACTACTCCTAAAATAGCTCATGCGTAATAAATGCAATTTTCCTTGTAGAATGTGTGTTATAAAACGAGGTAAGTTTCCTGTACAGATCTATACTTACTACACTGAAAGAGCGGCTATGTCATAACTGAATTACACAACGGTACATGAAAAAGATCATATCAATACGTTAATCGCTTTTTACACACATAGGAAGAGTTCACAATAATAATAATTACCATTCTCTTTCTTATCAATTTTATGAATGGCATGTTACTTACTTTTAATATTAGTGGCAGAGCACGATATTGAAATTATGGAACGATTGCCATTACGAGAAAAAGAGAAATAATATCGACAGATATTAACATAAAATGGAATCAATTTGCCAATGCCATCAAACTAATGTTACTTAATCTTCTGGGAATGGAAACAATTAAGAAGTGCGTCGCCTGGGGGCTTACTTGAGCTTCATCGCTGCATTTTTCTTTCAATATTCATCAGGGAAAAATTATAAAGTGTGGGAATTTTCTTTTTGTTTGTGTGTGTGTTTCTTTTGTAAATAATATTCAAAGCAATTTCCTGAATATTAGTCACAATTTTCTAAAGTCACAAGGTTTAATTAAGTCAACGCTACGACATGGTTCGTTCAAGAATTGGAATTTACGCGTCGTCGTTATTTGTTTATTATTTTGGTGATGATGGTCAGCTTAAATAAAAATTTGAAAAGTGTAGTGTTATTTGTGATTCAGAAATGTTATTACAACTGAGTTTCGATCAATATGAAACAGAAGTTTTTCATATTGTCACATGTAATACCACTAGAGGTCAAATTATTTCCGGAAATTTTTTCGAGCTCACGAATATTTTGAAAATTATCACGAGCCGAAGGCGAGGGATAATTTTCTTAAAATATTCGTAAGCGAGAACAAAATTTCCTGGTATAATTTGATTTCGAGTGGTATTTGGAAAGAAAATTTCACAACAAAATTAGTTTTGAATAGTAAAATTACAATTTAATTGTGAAATAAAAATATGACATGGCGGCGTAAAATAATCACGTGACAACGCCAAACTGACGTTTAAATTATTAGCGCTGTCAAACACAAATTTTAGTTTCTAAACTTCACCAGCCGAATGTGTTTTTTGATAATGATAAGTCGACAATTGCGATATAATAGTAATTATGATTAGTATTGATTAGATGCCATTCTTTCCAAAGCGCAAGGATTTGCCAGGCAGTTAGATTCATACCAACAAAAAGTGCCATATAATTAATTATAAAGATAAAGTGGTCGAACCCCCATGAATTCGCCGTGTGTTAATCCGAAAAATTATGTAAGTACCTACCTATTTCACATAGAATTACTAAATTAGGTAAATTAGGTTTCTTCAGATCATTTTTTCAATAGTGAATCCGTGATTTCATACGAGGTAATACGCGAAAACATCACTTTAATATTAAATTATAATAGAAACTTTAACAAAACGCATTGGTAGAATAATATTAATAACAGCAACAACAGTCAACAGTTGACGTTTATAAAGTTCCTAGTTGTCACTTTTAAACGTCAAAAAATTTCCACTATAATACTCTCCAGCTTACCCCTGGAGCAGAAAATTTCCGATATAATACACAAATAACCATGGCAACGGTAAGCAATGCTCGTACTTTATTGGCTGAAAATTGATGGCGTGAAATTTTCACTAAAACACTCTAGTCCAGCTTCCCCCCTTGGATTCCTCAAGGGACAGCTGTCATATATCTCGGTAAACATTTAATCGCTTGTACCTAAAGCGAAAAATTATTATTACTAAAATTGTTAAGAAGGGTATACATCCAACAACTTTTGTATGAAACTTATTTTGAAACTTCTGATTGTTCAAAAGTTACAAATTTTCTAAAAATGACACGTTTGGGAGTGGAAATGTTTTTTTTTTATTTTACAACAAAACTACCTATCAACCGGGAGGAGAAAGTAGACTTCGATGAACGTTAAGCTTTTCGGTTTTCCTACAACATAGTTTTCTCCAAATATTTTTGTTTGCTTGCCACAAACACAGAAGGGTCCAAGAATCGACCTTCTTCAACTTTTTTTTTAATTTTTGAATTTTGCAAATTAATTTTTGGGATTTCCGGGAAAGCTGGTTTAGAATTCAATATACGATAAACCTGATAAAATGTGGGGAAAACCTGAATCTTAATCAACGACCCCGAAAATTCCGTTGTACTGGATCCGTCATTTTTTATTTTTTTTTTTTTAATCTGATACCTGTTTCTATCAGCAATCCAGAAACAATGCAAATGATGAGTTTGGTGAAAATGCGATGACTTATTGAAATGGAAGACGCCCGCCGTATTGCATCCGCCATATTGTTTTTTGAAAATCTGATGCCTGATCTCTAGCAACCGATTCCGAAAACTGTCATGTATTTGGTGAAAACGCTAAAACTGGAATTGATTTTTTTGTTAGTGCAAAAATTTAAATTTTTCAAAAATATTTTAATCAATTTTTGATGCCCTTGTCAAGCAAAAATTTTTGAAAACGCGTATCTTGTAGGAAGATTCAAAAGCTTCCAGCCCCCCCGTTTTGACCGTTTCATTGTAAAATCTAAAAAACCGTTCCCAAAAGTGTCATTATTTTGAGAAATATAATTTTTGAAAAATTATTATTACAAAAATTATTTTTATAATCCAGCATCTTTTAAAAGATGTTTTTCATTATTGTTTTTCCAACATCTTTTGTTTGTATTTCTTTTTTGAATTTCTTATTGTTCAAAAGTTACAAATGTTCAAAAATTACACTTTTAGGGGTGCAAACAGTTTTCTCGATTTTACAACAAAACGGTCGAGTAATTCAAATTTTCATATTTTTTCGCATGTTTGGTACGACTTTGCAGTGGGCGCCGAAAGTTGACTGCCGCCAATATTAAATATTTCGAATTTTCCTAATCAGTGACCCCGAAAACTCCAAAATCACGAATTTGGTGAATACGACTTGAATTAATTCGTCATGTGAAAAAACTAAAAAAAAAAATTTCAAAAATTTTGAGGCCGGGAGAATTTTAGCGCTCTCTGTATTCGTACCAAGGTGCAAAAATAGTTTAAAGACATGTATGTTATACATATATAAAAACTCAAAAGCTTTTTTTCACAACAAATTTTCGTCTTTGATTGACCACGGTTGTAAACTTGAAAAAAACGTTTCCACCCCCAAAAGTGTCATTTTTGAAAATAGCAATTTTTGAGCAATAATAAATTTCAATAAAAGTTATAAAAAAATTTGTTGGATACATCCTCCTTAAGAATTTTTGCATTACTTAATAATTTTTCCCCACAAGCAATATTTACCAAGATATACATAATGGAATCCGACAGGTAAAAGTCGGATGAAAGTATTATGGTGCTGCCATCCCCTATCTATATCATAACATTTCATCAAACTTCCTATTAACGCAATATCAAGCTTTTTTTCCGAATGGACTATTATAATTTAGTGGAACTTTTTTATTTTCAGTAATTTCTAAAAAATGCTGCAGAATATTTTAAAATATTTTCCAAAATTTTTAGAACTGATGATGGTAGTAACAGCTTCATTCATTAATTCTGGTTCCATCTATATGTCATTTTTAATTTAATTTATTTCCCATCAATTTAGGCAGTAATACCAGCATTCCAATAAAGAGCCAATAAAGTTCTAATGATGGTTAACTACAATTATCCGAAATCTGTATAAGCAGATGATTCTCTACGCATCACAAATGAAAGTGTCGCACACCAAAATTAGACCTGAATTTGATTGGGGAGATAACTTTCGAAACTTTCGAAAATGGGGTTCGATTTTGTTTTCACATGTCAGCAGACCTATCCTTTATTATTATTATTTTTTTTTTGTATTAGATCTAAACTGTCAACAAATTTTCTACACGGTGATAAGTGAAGGCGTGCAGAATCACTCCGCGGTTTTGGTACCACCGTTTTCCAAATAAATTTTTTTTTGTAAGGTTTTAGAAGAAAATTTCGAAGCTTGATATCTCACTTCCGAACGGTTTTCAAATTTTTGATTTAACATCATTATTTTACATGGTGATATAACTTTTTTCCTCGCTATCCAGGAACGAAAATTGACTCAGGATAAAAATTAAAAACAAAAGATCGCATAAAAAATTACACAAATTTAAATTTCTTCTTGAAACAGCGGTTTTGAGAGAAAAACTGAATGAAAATTAACTTGTCTACGAAGCAGCTTTCACTTCTGAATAATTTAAGAATTTTCTGGCTGACACGAGACGAAAAATTTTGAAACAACAGCAAAATTACATCTGCACGTTTTCATAGGAAATAGTGATTGTTGAAATTTTCGTAACGATGGTTACACATCATTCTTATAGGTAGAAAGAGGCTGATTCCCTATGAAAACGTGCAGATGTAATTTTGCTGTTGTTATCAACATTCTTTATTTCATCTTAGCAATAAAATTCTTAAATTGTTCAGAAATGAAAGCTAGTTCGCGAAAACAAGTTGATTTTCATTAAGTTTTCCTCCCAAAACCTGTTTCCAGAAGAAATTTAAATTTTATTTATTTGATAAATTTAATAAATTTTCGTCCCTGGATTTTCTTGCCTAACGTTTTTGCTTCAATATGAGGATAAAATTTCCAAAATTGGTTATCGAGGCAAAAACTTATCCACTTCAAGGGCAAAAAACTGATATTTTTTGGGATCACCCTGTAAATATTTCCATTTTTTTTTAATCGAAAATTTGGAAAACTTTTTCAAGGTGAGACATCAAGATTCGAAATTTTCTCTTCAAAACTTGCAAGAAAAATGTATTTGAAAAACGGTATGATAATCGCGGAGTGATTCTGCACGCCTTTACTTATCACCCTGTATAAAATCAGTTGACATTTTTTTGAGTTGAGATATAATAAAGCAGAAAAATTGAGGATGGGAGACTGCTGATATGCGAAAACAAAATAAAAATCCATTGGGAGTTTCGAAAGTTATTTCAAATTCATCTTCATCCAATCAAATTCAGGCTTAATTATCAGAAGTGACACTTTCATTCGTGTAGTGTATTATTAGATCTTATAAAGATACTAATTATCTCTACTAGTCCGATAATTTTATTAAAACGTCTACAATTTTACGTGGACTTATTTTTGAAGTTACTTTTAAAATTTCTTAATAATTTTATGTGACGAAAAATGCAAATCTGAAAGATTGAATATACTGAGATCTACCTACTTCAAAAATCATTAAAATATTCTACAGTCACATAAAATGAAAATTTATTCAGTTATGGCTCATGTTTTTTATTTTTCTTCATTCTTTCCATTCTGGTAGAGGGGGGGAGAACGTCCTCTTGGCTTGAATTGAAAGGAACACTCCTCCTGGAAAATGACATTTAAAATTATTTGATATCTAACGCCGGCTCTGATTTCAAGGGTAACAAGCATACGCCCTTAGTCGCCCCGAGGGTTGAAGGTCCTTCGTCATTTTTTCACATCAGTTGCTTACTTTTCTTTTCCTGTTTGCTAAATCTAGACATAGGTAGGTAGGTATAGGTATATGCGAGCGTTCTCGGTTTATTCATGCAAATTTTTTTCTAGCAGGACTTACATAGGTACCTAAGTCGCTCAGTATACATAATTTCTTTAAAGTAAACATTCTGCTAGATCTACGTCCCTAGTTCTACATCTTCCTAGACTGTTTGGATTCAATATATAATTATCATTCAAGCGCCCTATATCTCTTTTCAAATTTGATATAAAATATAATGGGAACCATATTTTTTTAGTCAGGTAGGTAGGTACCAAAGTATCAACAATGATATGAACTTCTTGTTTCTGTTGACGAAAATTAATAAAGGCATTTGGTGTCTCAAATAATTTTATAATATACTTATCAAAGACAAAAAAAATTACAACCGTCGAGAAAACTCGCGTTAATTAAATCCGGCACAATGCATAATATTTGATACTTCTGAAGATTGCCTCTTGTAGGAAGCGCCGAATTGTTCATTGTTTCCTCATAATATAAGACATCCAAATTTTGACAAACTCGCTTCATTTGCAGACATTCCAGAATGACAGCCTTCTGCCTGGAGGAGGGAGTCACTTCAGTGCTCGAAATAAAGTATTGTGGCAGTTCAGTCGATGGTAAATTAAGATAGGCCGCTAAAATCTGAAACAAGAACAATGTACTTACTTGGAGTTTGCATTACGAGTAGGTTGAACTTCGCTTTGCTCTCAATTCACGCTTTGAATTATTATTGTCTAGTGTAATAATTTGATATAATTATCTACACTCTGTTGTGGCTTGGATCATCTAACGTTACTCGTAACAGTGTATTTATCGCTAGGAATGAGAGGCGACGAAAATGTATATAAATTAATTCATTACTAACAGGTTAATTTACCTAATATGTGCTCCTGATAGGGATGGACCGTAAGCAAAAGCTCACTGTGGAGAACTGATTAATTGATGTGATTGATCAGGATCGCCATGTGATAAACTTATTAATCGAAGGATGAAGGGTTGGAGGGTTTCAAAATCAGTCGAACAATACCACTTAGTTTATTATGAGTGACGACCTTGTCGAGATCGCATTTTACGCATAAAAAGTTTTTTCAAGATTCTCATTTAAGAAATCTTGCAAAAAAAATGTAAAAGTATTATTAGGGCTGCACTGAAAATGATTTTGTCCTGAAACGGGCAAGGTCATGTTTATTGTCGAACGTTCTTGCTAAAAGTAGACAGGATAAACATTACAACTCCAATATATTTTAATTAAATAATTATTTACATTAGAAAAGGAAACATAGGACATGTTAAAGTTTGTTTAAGCGGTGTTGAAACATAGATCGGGCTTATTTGTGGTAGACCGTGAATTGGAATACCTAATTCTGCATATTGTGTTTTAACTTAATGCACATGTCGTGTCCGGCGTCATAGCAATTATTTACGTTCAGACCGCATCAATGTGTCGTGTCTGGCTGCTGAAACCACCCATTTAGAGTTTTTTTCTTTCGCGTTTTAGAAGGGTTAGTCCTAGTCCTAGCGGTTTCGGCTTGGTTCTGTTATTATCAAACAAGCGAAGCTCTGGATAAGCATGGACTTCCTTCCTTTTGTATACACGTTACTCGTATAATAATAGTAATAATTTCGCATTTCGCTTCAGGACCTATTTAAACATCTTCTGACTAATTAGTCGTCCTGGCAGGGGCAGGGGAAGGGCAGGTGGAAACTTTGTCTACATCAGTTTTGTTTTACTTAATGCAGCAGCTAAGTTAGTTTCATAAGTAATGTAAACATTACGTCGCCTCTTCAGGCTCTTCATCATAGTATTTCCGTTGCGTATTTGTATTTTGCCGACACTCCACCGGAGGAAATCCAAACAAAGACAAGTAAAGGTCTAGGTTGCCCTGGCCCTCTCCTCTCGCCCTCGTCCCTGAATACGTAACGTAACGCTACACCTTTGCATATTTATCAGACAACTTTTCAGCCTTTGCTAGCCCTGCCCAGATGTCTCTCCATTCGGAATGTAGATCTATAATACCTGCCTGCCTGCTCACCTGCATATATCTATCCTAGATTCTTGTGAAAATAGAAGACGCTTGTTTCATTTCAGATTCCTTTCTCATACTTACTCATTGGAGCGTTATTATTATTGGAAATTAATATTATTTATAAATGTCTATCTATTTGTATTATCATATTTATTATCTTATATCTTGAGATTTCCTCTTTTAGGCGAGGGGTTGTATGATGACATGTCCAGACAAGTTTTCTACGAACTGGTTAGTAACCTGTTTTTAGTGTATGTAATTAACTTATGACTTCTTCTGATATTTAAGATAAAGATTTTCTTACCGAACTCTACAATTGAGTTCTTGGCCAGGGGGTATTTTTTCGTTGCATATAAATCAAAGCGGGGTCACGTGTAAATGGAGCACAATTGCGACTTTTTCCTCTGATTGCTTTGTAATACAAAAACTTTTCCGGAGTGTTTCAATATTCAGAATGAGAGAAAGAAATATTTTCAGTGGAACTTTTCAGAAACGTTTGAAGTTTTGGTGGGAGGCGCGGGAGAGCGAATAGAATATTTTATTGGTGCGCTGCTTGGAATTATTATTATTTTTATTTACAACGCGTTGCCGAGTACTTACTTGCTTCTTATACTTGATGTTTAATGGAGCTGCGTTACGCAACAATGTAAATTTAGGGTTGTATTAAATCAATTCTATATTAATAAGAGGTTTATTAATCTAATTATTATTACAAACCAATTTAGGGGATGTTAATAGCTTATTAATTCAATACACATAAAGTCTATTTGTTATTAAGTGGTTAATTATTTTGGGAAGCCTATCAATTCCTTATACTAATAGGTACATCAGAAGGTGTATATTTAGAACATTTCCAGAAAACATTATGTAAATTTCTCGCAACTCAACACTCGTCTTCCATCATCAATTTAAAGGCTGTCTCGTATAACTTTTCTCTGTAACTTAAAGAAAATTGTACGAAAAAATATTTCGATTAAACGTTGTTTCGGATAAAGAGATCGTTTTTCAAAAACCAATTTCAAAATGTCCAACGTTTTACATACAGAGCTATGACGCTATAAGCTACTTTTTTAGATACAATGGCCTATATATTTTAAAATTTTCTGAAGCTATACTGAGAATTACATTAGTGTGTGTCATATTATGGATTTCCGATCTCATGTTTCGAATTTATTGGCCCTCTTCAGCGATAAATAGCTCAAGTTTGAATAAAGCACCATGTATAGGTTGCTACTAAACATTTTTGAACACCGCTTTCACCAAAAAAGTTAACCCAAAAAGACCGATTAGAGTTGAACTTCTCAAAATTTATATTGATTGACAGGAGATTTTTATCAAAATCGCAGAGATAACATTTTTTTTAAGTATATTCTAAAATTTGCAAAATTTGAACGGTTCTATCGCGAGAACGTAGAGTTGCAGGGAAAAAAAGCTTTCAGCTTCGGAATTCTCATTGCCAAATTCGTCGTCGGGCAAACTTTCAAAGCCCCAACTGAGAAGTCGAATTTCGTCAAAATTCGTGTTATGCTATGGTGGATTTTTGTCATAAACAATAACCTCGTGTTCGAGGCATCGTCAGTTTGGTGACATTCGACACCGGAAGGGTAAAAAATATCGCAAAAGATTCCTCAAATTGACTACCGTGTCCGTGCAAAAATAGGCTCAAAAAACGTTCGATCAAAAAATGACTTTTCTCTTGTTTCTTGAAGACTGGGACATCTTCTTACAATTTACTTTGTTTGACTGAAGATTATTATCAAAATCGCAGAGAAAAACTTTTGCGAAAGTTCGAAATTTTGAGGAAAAAATCGATGTCTTGAGAATCGGATGTAACGTTGCGTGAGCACAGCTGGTTACAATAAGAGTCGGAATAACAATCCAGTTAGACTGTTAAGACGAGCTTAGTGTCTTAACAAAACACAAAACGCGAACAAAAATTTTTAACAGGCAAAAAATTGCAATTTCTTAAACTTTGAACCTCATCACGAAAATGCAGAGTCGCAGTAAAAAATGCTTTTAGTTCCGGAATCGTCATTGTCTAATGCGACCTCGGGCAAATTTTCGAAGTTTCAACTGAGAAACTGAATTTCGTCAAAATTCCTGTTTTGCTATTCTTTGCGTCGTCTGTTTGGTGGCATTCAAAAATACTGCAAAATAGGCTAAAAAACGATCGATCAAAAAATGATATTTCTGTTGTTTCTCGAAGACCGGGACAACTACAAAAGAACCGATTGCAGTTTTGATCTTCTCGTAATTTATGTCTGACAGGAAAGGTTTATAAAAATCGCAGAGATCCTAAATAGGCCAAACAAACTGAAATTACCATTATAATCGCAAATCTTGTTGTAGTTCTGGCCTATTAGTATGTTTTATGGAACAGTTAGAGTGGTGTGAATCCAAATTTGCAACCTAAAAAAAGTTGTCCTCGCTGCGCATCACCCGAAAAGCCGCGAAATTAATTTTTTGCTCTAAAAGACATAAACTATGCGTTTTTCGAACAACGCAATCCAATACTTTTTTAAATTATATTAAATTTGTAACAATTTAAGCCCAATTGCAGCTCTATAAACCCTACTAGAGACCCTTCTAAGCTGGTCTATTTTTCGGTGTACAAAATCTGTAGAACGGTCGAGACAATACTGCTTCTTCCAGCGAAATTGTTTTTGACTCCTCTACGATTATTACAATACCTCCTCGTTCAACATAATTATATGCTCTGCGTTCTCTCTTGAAGGGATTGCAATGAAGAACAGCGACGAAAGAGGCAGACCGCGATATCGTTCTGATGACATTGTAGAAAACCACGAGCTATGATCGTGTGATTGTAGCTGATGAGGACATGGACCTCCGTGTTCTTCTCTATGGGTTGGGTTCTACCATCCACAATACTTACGCTTTCAGAAACGTGGACGAGGCAAAAGTGAGGCATCCTGTCATTCAGTATACCACCAGTGCATTCAATCGAGGGGAAGTTGAAGTGCTTAGTGGGTTTGAACTGTTTTTTCACAATTTTACTGGATATGACACCAGCTCTGCCGTTTTCTGGTTGGAAAAAAGGAAATTGTGAGGTCAATTTCAGACGAGGCCGAGACTAGTATAGACCTGACTACCACCTTCCTCTTAACAGATGCAACGCAGGTTCAAGCTCTTCGTGAAGACAGAGAAAATACAAAGGTCAATCGGGTACATCTACCCCCAACCACCCAGGCTGCCTCTATCCATACGTTCCGCACCTACCACCAAGTGTAAAAGTGGCTGGGATTGGGAAATGAGCTCCTGCAGCTTATCCCACTAACAACTAACAAAGAGACAGCTCCACCACAGTTTCTCAAAATCATAGCCTGCAAATTTAAGAAGGGATGCAAGGGGGCGTGTACTTGCCTGACAGCTGTACTCAAATTTTCGGCTCTATGCTTGAGCTGCTTTGATTTCGACAGACGAAGACGAGGACGGTCCCGATGAAATTAAGGGAAAATTCGAACCTGAAGAACTCAACAAACCTGAGGAACTTAATTTTAATGACTCTTCTCATAGACCGAGGGATTCTGGCAATATTTTGCTCCGAAGGGATCCAAATTTAAAATTGTAAATTTCGAGAAAAATTAATAATCTTCGAGGGGTCATAGCTTGGTCTCTATTGGGTGCATAAAGCTGCGGTTGGATTTAAGTTGTTGTTACACATTTATATTTGTTATAATATAAAGTAGTTTATTACTTTTAGTCAGCAAATTATAAATTTGGGATCACACTACCCTAAACAAAAAAAAAAAAACTGAACTACATAAAGCTTTATGATTTTAGCATTTTTTAGTATCAATTTCTACTGGGATAAAAATACACAAAATCGTTCAGTTTTCAAAATATTCAATGTTTCATCCGACTAATGCCATAATAATATCTGCAAAGTCTTTGCAAAAACTTTGAACACCTTCAATTTCTCCTCACGGTATATTGATTTTTGGTACCATCTGATAAACTGAAGTTTTGTTAACATTTTATTCCATACAACACGTAGAGGCATTTCCGAAATTTTCGAAATTATTTCCGAAATAAGCTTTTTTGAGCGGTTGGTATGACATCCTGAATTTAAGCGGATATGGTGGATATGGCGGACACGAGTGGATAGAGAGAGAGAGCTATAGCGCAGAGACGGTTGTTGAACAAGGTGCAGTAGAGAATGAGAATGCTCTTGCTTATTTTTATATAGTCCTAAATTTTGTTTCAGATTCTCAATGAATATCTCGTTATCATATCTCTTTAATTAGGTCTCGTATCTCTTGCCGTTTCCGAGATCCCAATGATGAGCATCGAATTGTTAACCACCCTGTATAGATAAATTCGCCAAATATAAGCACGGAAAAATAATAGTGACGAAAGTTTTTTGTAATTTATCAGATGATGAAGACATAAATATTTAATTATTGTAACACGACCTGGCTCTACCGGCTCTGGAGATTCAATTTAGAATGCAGCATGTTTGTCAAGTAAATTCATTACCTACCTACATGCTTTTTAGCATTCATTATACATGACGCATGCCATAAAAAAGCAATGAGCTAGTGAAAAGTATACTTTTGTAGGCAGTTAAATAGCGTGGTGCTTAGAGGAAATGTTAATTATTTATGTAAAAAAATTGTTTCGATGAAACTATTTAAACAGTCATGCTTATTTCAGAAAATATAAACCACTGTTAAAGTTCAAAGTAAATTCTTTTAATCCTGACAGGAAAGGCACGTTTAAAAACCTCTAAAGTGTGTATATTTTCCAGGTTAATTATATTTAAATACATGCTCATTAATTGTCGAGTTGAGTTATGATGCTGTATACAATATTCCTGCTTTAAAATGTGTCTTTTCATCCCTGGGACAACTTCACAACCATAAAATATAATCACAGTCAATGTGAAATTAAATGTGAAAACATCCAAGACTTTTCTTCCTGCAAACAATTTCTGAAAGCCTGACTTTTGAGCAGTGGTAAATTTTTTTGTTACTGCTGTTCACTTTTTTAGAAATATAAAAATTTTCTTTTAATCAACAAAGTTGTAATAATTTGTAATAAACTGGGGATAATGGTTTATTCGGGTTTCTTTAATTGATCAGGGTCGCCAAGAGGTGACGGTTGAAGCTCCTGCATTACCGAAATCTTAATCCTTTACTGGTGCATCCTCCCTTGGCGGTGGAAAGAACGATGACACTTGTTGATAAACATTGATTGCTTACTATTACGGTGTCGACTTTTTCAACTACCGTTGTTAGATTTTTAACATGTTAATCTTTTAAATATTTGATTTATTGAACTGTAAGACCTCATCACTGAAATCATATAATACTTTACCGGTTATTCACAATTTTTTTTTGCCAATCACTCATTCACAAAAAATAAGATCGCTCCCGATTAATTAAAAATTTTTTGTTAGGTAATTGAAATTTTCTCGATTTTTCTGTGAATACGAAATGGGATAGATAATTCCTTACAATTGATTTTTATCAGTAGTGTTACCAACAACGAGAAAACTAATTTAGCTGCTGAAAATTAATACCCAGGAGATTTACTTTTTTTCATTGCACGGATTACGGTAATCAGTGATGGCACAATCAATCATTTACAAGTACATTTTAGTTATTAATTATTTACGCGTAATAACAATAGCTGTAACAAACATTAGAAGATAGACTACCGCTTTAATCACTGTCACTATAACACAGGAATCGGAGTTAATAAAAGGGTTCCTTTTAGCGTGAAAATAACGTGATCATTTATTCAGAGTGGTTTATTTTCAATGCATGCATGTGAGATTAAAAATTCTCTCCGACGAGGTAATTATTATTTTAAAAATGTACATTACACAGCGCGGACGATAATAAAGAAGTCCAAGTAAACGAGAGCATTCTGTTTTTTTTTTTTTAATCTGTTGATATTTATTACAAAATTGTTTCTCAAGGAGAAGAGTAATACGTAAATAAAAGTTTTCTTGGAAACATCTCCGAAATAAGAATGCGAGTTTTTTATTGTTCCTAGTTTCTTCATTATCTCGGTCGCGTTAATTCAATCTCTTCGTTAATTTTTAACGTCCACTGTTACTCCACCTCCTGCAGATCTAATGAAAGATGCATTTTCAGCTTGTCACTCCTTTTTCAGCTGAATAGTTAAAGCACCATTTAGAATTGCTGTTCTTTTTTTACATCTATTTCTATACTAAAAGTAATATAAAATCTTTGGGTGACTGACTCGCATATCAAGCTTCAGATCGAACCGCTTGAATGAAAAGCTGAATTTTGTCTTACTAGATTATGAAAAATTTTTCAAAATTCAAATTTCAAGTACCTAGAAGAAACAACTCCTCAAGAAAAACCGACAAGAGATGTGCAAATTTTTTCTCTTGTTAACTAGCAAGGAATTTTTATATCCTTGAGAGAGAAACTTGAAAAGAAAATTTTAGATCATTTTCCAATTTATACTTTCATAAGTTCAGATCATATCCACGCACAATTAATAAACTGCGGCAGAAAGGTGTATGCATGGTGAATCAACATGGCAGCTTTACTCAGTTTTATTCATGGCAGTTGTTCGAATCCCGCTAAGGACTCACTTTTCTTGTTCACCTGTTCTTGTCCGTGGCGGCTCGTGGATTGCAATGTTAGTGAAGTGGAGATTCAACACAGGACAAAATCCGGTCCTCTCGACTTTTCTTTTAGAGATCAATTTTTTTAATTATTATTTGTTTTACTGCAAGGTCAGGTCAGGTCGATAATTAATTTTTTTATGTTCGGTAAGCTCGAATGTTTTTATTTGCATGATCCCGTTTGACATGTAAGGTCCAGTCAGCTTAAAAATTCGATTTTTGTCCTGTAATCCAATCAAGGAAAGATGTTGAAACGAACTATTTAACCCCTAGAGGGGAAAAATAGTCGCTGAGAGCATGAGACAAGAAAAACAAGGGTCGTAGGTTGAGTCGCTAGTCTAAGAGGGCCAACAATAAGAAGCAGGTCAGCAGAACAACAGGTACTCTTTATTGAAAAATATAAAATATATCACAGTTATTAATTTAAAAAAAAAATCGCAGGTGTTAATATCACAGACTCTTGAGCACGGTTAACAAATAAATAAAGCAAGAGCGTGTAGTATATCCGAATGAACTGATCGATTAAACTGGGTAGGCAAAGGCACTTAGCTTCGCAGAGTCTCCGGTGTGAGGGTGGAAGTTTAGTTGGTGGTAAACTTCTCAGGTGTCTCAGGTAACACCAATGGGTTGCCTTCGTGTTTGAGAGAACTTGCTTCCAGGGAAAGAGTCGATTTCAGGTGAGGTTGATTACGGGGGAGAAGTTGCCTCCAGAAAAAAAAATCAATCCATAGGAGAAAATCCGCAGGTGAAAGAATTGCCTCCCAGAAAAAGCTGCAATTTCATAGGTATCAGAGACACTCTTGTATTAATAAACGGTCCGATCGAGTCTGCTTGCCAAGGGTACATAGAATTATGTCCCGTCCTCAAGATAGGTTGAGATCAAAAAAATGTGACTGACAAAATTTTACATGCGAAGCGAAACTCGATCAGATTTAAAAGTTGTAATTAAAAATAGCATATTGTATTAACAAAATATGATCTGTATAATTCCAACTCAATTAATAACATCATTTTTCGACACTCACCAAGCCAAAAACGTGGGCGATGTTTATAATAATTTAAGTGAAAGTTCACAACGCCATTTCGCTAAAAATTCCCTGTGTTTGCGGAAACGACCTTCCTCTAGCGAATTCCAGGAGAGAAAAGAAAGGTGAGAACGCAGGCACCTGCGTTCCAGGTTGGAACTCGACCGTCGATGTCGACGACACTCGAGGCCGCCAGCCGGCCGTGTTTGCGTTGCAATAAAAACCACCATCACTCACTTACTGCGCGCGCCCGCCGTTGTCTCCGTGTCGCTGGCATTTAGCCGGTACGTACAAAATGTACGTTACAATGTGTAGGAAAGAGTGAATGAGCACTCCAGAAAAAATTTCCTGATAATCAATTAAAGCCCACAAAATCATATACACCTTTTATTCTATACATGATTTTCGAATTTTCAACCTTTTTTGAGTTACGCGGTCCATAAAAGTAGATATAAAAAAAAAAAACAATATACCTCACATTTTCCATCACATTCCTACAATTCCGGTTAAATATTCATCAAAGAAAAGCGTGTAAGCCGGCTGGGAATTTGAAAATCGCGTATGGAATAAAAGTTGCAGAATTTTATGTGATTTCATTTAATATAAGGAAATTTTTCCTTATTAGGGATTAGACATTTTTTGAATTATAACTGGAAACCCCAAAAGTTGGACCTTCCCCCCTCTCCTCCTGCACTGTCTCGTCACCTAGACGTCAGGACTGGACTTTAAGTATGTTCACACCCTTAGAACCCTAAACAAGTCTCCGAAGGAATCGCTTATGTACTTGCTCACGCACTCTACACCCCCTTGGTATTGGTATTGGTATTGGTATATTGAGGGTGATCTAGTTACTGCGACCTAAAAGATCTATTGTATCCCCTCTACACCCCCTTTTGGGACATTCGTTGACTGGACTACTGATCCGGTTAGATAAGATCCGGTCAATTCGATTTTTTTTCAAAATCCGATCAGCTCGAATTAAAATTAATTAATTGTCAATCAGGACTTTGCAAAATAAAAAAAAATCGAATTGACCGCACTTTGTAAAAAAAAATAGAGATGACCGAATTTTTTCTAAATAAAAAAATAATGCAGAATGGACCTTAAAATCTCTAACCAGATTTTACAAAATAAAAATATTCGAAGTAACTGGACTTATCAAAAAAAAATCCAGCTGACCGCACTTTGTCAAGTTTTATCATGCAAAAATTTATTGCAGCTGACCGGACCTTACCAAAAAAAAATATTCTAGCTGACCCAACCATGGAACTTTCGAAAAATATATTCGGGCTGATACCCTTGCAAAAAAGATTTCGAACACCTTACAGAGAAAAGATAACATTTTTTCCTTGCCAGATTTTGTTAAATCTCACCTTGCATAAACAAAAAAACGGAAAAAAAGAGCTGACCGGACCCTGCAAAAAAAATGAGCTGACCGGATCTTACAGCAAAAAAAAAAAAATGGAGCTGACTGGACATCGTCAAACCGGACTCAAAAATATATTTACTGTTATGGCATCCCCTTCCCAATTTACTCTTATTCTATTATTATTATAAATGAAATTTTATCTTACATTAATGAGGCCACTCTCTTGCTCACTCGGGTTCAGTAAAATTCAAATTCTCAAATTTGACTATAAAAATAAAATGTGTTAAATCGTTTTAAATTTATAATTTTTCTAAATTATAAAATTTATTTTCAACAAAAAAAAAACAAAGAAACTCTACCTCTGAGCTCTCTTATTATTGAATATTAAGACTATACTATACAGGGTGTTTCATTAATCAGTACAGAAATTCAAGTGAAGATTCCTTGCTGAATTTTAAGGGGGGTTTGTCATAAAAAATAATTTTCTTTAAGCCTCCCCTAAGCAGTTACAGCCCCTTAAAGTAGGGTAAAAAATTCACATTTATCGATTTTTTTCTGAAATGATTTGAAATAAACAAAAGACGGCTAGGTATTCGAATACTACTACCATGAAGTCTCCATAATTACATAATTTTATGCACCCTTGTTCTCTGCAAGGCTGCAGAGAGTGAATCATACTAGTACCCCTAAAAGTTTTTTTTTCCAGAACTTTTTTCCTAATAATTTTTTTTATCTTTAAATTCACACTTACGAGGGCCAGTTTAATTGAAAGGAAATTTGTCTCTTAAAAATTGCCCGAAAACTCAATACTTTTCTACTAAAGAAATAAAATAAGGGCATGTATTCACGAAAATTGTGCCCATTTTGACCACTGTCTTGACAAAATTTTGTTAATTTAAATAAAATTGATTGTTTTTATTGTTAATTATGTTTTTTGGGTTATTTAATGTTTATTTATTTCTATAAATATTTTACATATTTTACATATTTTTATAAATTTGTATGTAAAATCACACTGCTATAATTTATGTAAGTCCGCTTATTTTATTTCTTTAGTGGAAAAGTATTGAGCTTCCGTGAAATTTTTGGAGACAAATTTTTTTCCAATTGAACTGGCCCTCCAAAATGTGAGCTTAAAAATAAAATAAAAATATTAAGAAAAAAGTTCTGAAAAAAAAACTTTTAGGGGTAGTATGATTGCAGAGAACAAGGGTGGATAAATTTATGTATGTAATTATAGAGGTTTCATGGTAGTACTATTCGAATTATAGCCGTCTTTTTTTATTTCAAGTCGTTTCAGAAAAAATCGATAAATGTGAATTTTTTACCCTACTTTAAGGGGCTGTAACTTCTTATAGGGGAGGCTTTAAGAAATTTTTTTTTATAACAAACCCCCCTTAAAATTCAGCAAGAAATCTCCAGTTGAATATTCTGCACTGATTAATGAAACACCCTGTATAATAATATTATTTAGAAGTTATTCTTGATATGCCAGAATCTTTTTTTTAAACTCTCTCTGGTCCTCTGATTCTCTCTCTCTCTCCGTCTCTTGCTGTTTCACTCGCGGAATTCCTTTTCCTGATCTTCTGATTCTCTCTCTCCGTCTCTCGTTGCTTCTCTTCACTCTTTCAAACATTTTTTTACCTTTTTCCACTTTTCTCTGACACCTTCTTTCAAATTCCTTTTCCTGAGTTTCTAATTCTCTCTCTCTTCGTCTCTCGCTGCTTCTCTTCTCTTTTACTAACAATTATCTAAATTCCTTAAGCCTTTTTTTGCAGCTTCTTCAAAATTCTTTTCCATATGTCCTCCTACACCGTATCTAGTTGCTCTTCGTCACCTTTACGATCAATTATTTATTTTTAAAATATTCTCTCTAATAGGTACCTTCCCAAAACCTCTCTCTGGTTCTCTTATTCTCTCTTTCTGCGACTCTCGTTGCTTCTCTTCCCTTTCATAAATAATTATTACACTCTTTAATAACTTTTTTCTTACAGACACTCTCAAAATTCCCTTCTAATTTCTTCTGATTTTCGTTGCTGTATAAACATTTTTCTTTATTTAACTTCTTTTTGTTTTATGGACTTTTTAAATAATCAAAAATTTTGTTTTATCTTGACACTTCGAATTTGGGCTTTCTGAATATACATTGTTTTAATAATTATTGACACTAATTATAAATTTGATGGGTAGATTTTAAATTTTATTCAAAGTTGGGATCATTATCTTTTTTCATAACATTACTCATTGTATATTAAAACTTATAAAACACTAAAACAAAAAATTCAAATAATAAAAATAATTATTACAAATAAAAAAAAATTATAATGAAAAGAAAAATTTATTAGAAAACATTTTTTTTTCGAAATTTATTTCTGAATAATATTTAGAAAAATTGAAGTGGCACTGTCCTTCCTTCATATGAAAAGCCTCAATAATTCTGGTAATACCAATGATTCTTGTAGTAGAATGTCAATGAAATTGTCAACCTAATAAATTCAATTTTTAATTCAACTAAATTATCGTGCATAAACTAATTTTAATCCCGAGTACCTAATAGCAATTTTCCAGAGTTACTAAAACAGGAAGAGAAGTAGGTAATCATTTACTTAGAATAAGAATTCATGCTTGTAAATTTCCCTTAGGTGCAGTTCCGACTGGCTCCTCGTAATGATTCCCGAGTTTATTTTCAAGACAGCTCAGCTCGCTTTATTAAAGAAAAAAAATAATGAAAAAAATACAATTCTTATTTTTTTATATATAAGTATATTTTATTATAACGAATTAAAATCGGAACACTGGTTACAATAAAAAAACATGGTTTGGTTTATGTACTTAAAAGAAAAAGTTTTTAAACGAAATTAGGTAGGCAGAGGTTAAACAAAATCGAATCGTGGTACGAGGTCAACGTTGTAAAAACTTCATAAATTTCAAAACTTTATTCATACGTTCCAGGGGAAATGATTTATTCCGTTGTAGGTAGATGTAGAAAAATTAGAAGTTCTCTTCTCTGCCTATCCTATATACGTATGTAATGTAGGTAGGTACCTATATACAACCAAGATATACTTACATATAAATTTGCGTATATATCAGAGAGTGCATATTCTAATACCAATATAACTCATGCAGAAATAATATTACATAATAAGGAGGGTCAGGGAGGGGTCGAGAGGTGGTGGTTATAAAGGCCTCCCTTATTCATAAAATATTTACACCTGAAATTGCGTGACTAGAATGTTTTTTAAAGATAGCGTGCATGATATTTAAATTAAAAGTATCTACATACTTACAGGACACATACATATACATATTACACATTCTTATATAAAAATGTACCTATATACTATTACGTAAATAATTAAACATCTATTAGAGCGAGTTAAATTATATTGTTATTTAATCAAAGGTCAAAAATCTATCAAAACTTTACACAATTTTGGTATCCATCAAAATATGACCACTAATAACGTGTCCCGGGATGCTTTGCACGTTGCTGCCGACCATGTTTTTGGCCTTAATTATTGCGTTTTTAATAATCAGTCGTTGCCGTCTGAGAATGACTAATTTTAACTGAGCGACATTCACAAATTTTGTTTTAATCAAGTTAGGAGATTTAAACGATATCAACCAGGTGTACCAGGATCATAAATGAAGCGAAGAACAAAAACTGTTATCAGCTCGGTAACAGTAATTTTAAAAGTATCACAATCTCGTGAACTTCATTATAGCCGATTTTTCCATTATGAACAAAGGGCTGACTTGATAATAAATGCAGATATACCTTTACAGGATAAGTTATCGCAAATATAATTAGAATTTACTAGTTATGGGCGCATCTGAATTAAAAATTGCTGAGAATCCGATTACTAAAAATATACGATTCTGCCCATCACTAAAATAGTGCTATAATGTGTTGTCCGAAATGTTTGATGAATAATGAAAGATTTAGATTAATCGTAAGTGGGCCATTGTGACACCTACACTGAGACCGAAGGTCTGTTGTGGCTCACATCTAGTCGTGCTGAATTAACCCTATCAGGTCAGCCTATTTAAGGATATTGACCATCTTGACTATTGTTAATTTACTGACCCGTAGGTTTGTAATCTGGTCCTTCCCAAGGCGGGACACTCACATAGGGTGTTTTTTGCTGTTTCGTCATCCTGCAAGCAAAGGCGGCATTGAGCTCTGATCGCTAAGCCTATCCTGTGGATAATGGAAGAGAACCCGCAAAGCTGGCGATTTTGAAAAGTGATAAGTCTGAGTGGGATTGAAAAGAGGAACTACTTTGGTTTGTACCTTCAGCGGCGAGACATGAGGTCGTTCTGGGCATCGGTTGGGAGTGGGGTGCGGAATGAGATTCCTGTTGATTTAAGGGGCCTAAATGTTTTGAAAGAATTCTACTTGGGCAGTTCCTAAGGGCTTGCACCTGATTGTTTGACTTTAGACTATTATTGGAGCAAAAGATATGCCGGTTTACCCGAGGATCACCAAGACTTCAAATTTCTTCTCTTTGCGCTATCAAAACTAATGCAAAGGGCTGGGATGGCATTGATCTTCGTATGTTATATAATAATAATAATAATAATAATAATAATAATAATAATATTTATTTCCATATGTTATTACAAAGTAAATAAAAATAAAAACTTTTCACAATGAGAGTACAATTTTTGGATTACAAAATACATTATGAATTTTAATTACATTAAATAAGTTAGTACTACTTTTCTTTTGTTGTTTAAATTTCTATGTTTTAAAGTTTTCCTTTTCTTTATTTTCACATTGGATCTCATATCTGCGTGGTGAGGTTATAGTTCCTTACGTAACACATTATAATAAATCCTTGTTACCAGAAATCGATCTTCCCTGATATCTGGAAGTCAGCTGTGGTCTTGCCTCTGTCTTAGTCTAGTTCCCCAAACCTGGGTGATCTGCTTTTCGATTCGAAAAATAATAGTCCATCAAAAGCCCATGTGACTACAAATGTGGATAATAATTCGGCGTTTGCCTTTGTCAGATTGCCCCCGAAGACCAGTTGACCAACCTTCCATAAATGTCTTTTTTGACTGAATATTTAAATGCTGCTAAACTGTTTCTTTTGTATTTTTTTTATACGCATTGATAAGCGTTCAGGTAAGTTTCATTCAAAAAATTTATATTGATAGGTTTTCTTAACTGTAGCCTTTGATTTCCTGTAGGTACCTGCGTCACCAATGAATAATTTCATCTCCATCAATGAGTTTTTGCGGTTTCTCTTACAAAATTTGAAATTTAAGTCTTGAGTCAATATTTGTCTTATCTTAGTTTTTCAATTTTATATCTTAATTTTTGGAATTTGGGCTTGTTCGTGGAAGAGCTACTATTATACCGTTTATTCGCTTCTCTTTAATAATTTAATAAATTATTGTGGTTTTACCTATTCCGGTCACTTTCGGAACTCTTTTCAACTGTGTCGGGTACATTTTGGTTTCCGTTACTCTTTCAACAGTCGAAGACGTTGAAAACTATTTATTTTTCTCCAACAGATATATTTTTCGTCAAAAGCAGTTCTTCTCATTTAAATCAGAGCTTCTCGCTATCCCTATCTCACTTGTACTCATAATGCCGAGCCCGATTACAAATTTAAGGTTTTAGTTAAATGCACCGCAAAGAACACAAGGAAAAAAGTAAAAAAAAATTAAATAATTAATTGCTCTGCTAAATAAAAACCCAATTCAAGCGATCTTCAAAAACGATTAAAATATCTACGAAATCCGCAGCCCTCTGTTGAACGGTTTTTGTTGCATCACTTCATTTACGATCCTGGTATAATAGGTACCTCCAGGTCCAGTAACGCCAACCACTGAGATTTGTCACGTCAGATTTTGATTTATAAATTCAGGCATCTGCCACTAAATAAATCAATGTGTGGTAGGTGTAATAATTTTTCCTTGTAATGCTCCTTACTTAGGTACGTTATAGGAGAAAGTATACACATGTATAACGTCCATAAAATTACATATTACATACATACATCAATATTTCAGTTCTGCAGAGAATTTTATTGCTAACCGAGCGGAATTTCCCTTTGATACAACTCTAGTTATAAATCAGGTTTACCAAGCCCGATATTAAAGTATTATTTTTTTGAACATTCGAGCAAATCTGGGATTAAAATTTGTTCCATGTATTATTATTTTCCTCTCATAATTCCACTAAACGTTATTTATTCTATTCCGACCGAATGAACTTTTATGCGTCGGCTCATTACGTGGACGAGCGATACGCGTTTCCTAGCTAGAACGATCCCCTAAAGCATGTTCCGAATCTGATATTAATCACTTTTATAAACATAAATTAGATTTCGATCGCCTGATTGGAGAATATTGAAATATTTAAATAGGACGGTTATATTTGATTCGGGATCGGTTGTAAATCTACGGCTGGTCATTAAAAATTGAACTCGCTCGCCCATCAATCGTTTTATTGAAATAATAAAGTCTACTAAATCCAAGGTCAATAATCCTTGAAATTTCCACTTTAGAATAAAATGACAGTCAATAACAAAAGTCGCCTTTTGGAAAAGTCTCTTTTCGTGGTCGACATTTTAAAAATTTTCTAAGCCGACTAAATCCCAGACTCTACATAGTCAGCTTTTGTTTTTCTTATGGCCACCATATTGTTTTTTAAGTCATTCAGGATTAAAAATCTTCTTTTTTTTTAATACCTAATCTGTAAAAATAAAAATGAAAATTTCAAAATTTTAATATTTTTATTCGAAAAAATTGGCAAAATGTTTTCTTGGAATGTCATATAAAACGTCATATTGTTTGCCTTATGGTTTTTCGGTGAATGGTTTGTGCTTATGACGTCATTCGGTGAACATAATTTCTTATTTTTCCGAAAAAAAGAAGAATTTTGAATACTTCTTGTAAAATTAACTCAACGTTCTATAGGTACACCACTAAAAATATACACTACACTTCTTTACTTTTTTATGTTCCTTTTTTTATGTTACTTTTCAATTTTGACAATCTGTGTGTCAGTAAGGGTATTTTTTATAGTCTACCCCCCTTCTTTAAATTCTGAGCTGAATTGGATGGAACTTTAGGTACAAAAACTAAATACAAATTTTTATTGCTTTTTGATGTAACACTAACAAATGACACATTTGATGACACAAAATGAATGTTCAAGTTCCAATGATCAGAAGACACAGGATGACGTTGCAGTCCTTGTCAATTTCAAAATTTTAAATGACAAAAAATATCATATGAACCTCTATAATTATGTGAGTGACAATAATTATTATTATTCAATTTTTAAAATCTGTGTGTCAGTTTATTGACGTTTCTAGCCCTCCCCCCTTTAAATTCTGTACCGAATGAGGTAGAACTTGGGGTACAAATACTCCAATTTTCATTGCTTTTTGACGTAAGATTGTCAAATAATGACACATTTGATGACACAAGGATGAATGCTGAAATTCGAATGATCAAATGACACGAGATGACGTCGCAGTCCCTGCCAACTTCAAAATTTTAAATAGCATTTGGTTTAATGTGAGCCCGAGTGTGAGCCTCAATATGAATGACAAAATTTATGTTAGTTGTTAATTTTGACTGTCTTTGTATATCATTGAGGACGTTTATGGTCTAAAATGACACCTCAACGTGGTTTTTGATGTTTCACAGATCAATATTTGTTAAAAATTAAAAAAAAACTTTGTCTCACATGCTACTCGGAATTTAAAGGGGGGGGGGGGGGGCTATAAGCATCCTCACTGATACACAGACTGCCAAAACTGAAAACTAACAGAGTTTTTGCGTTAATAATTAAATCTCCTTTAAAATAAGGTCTTACATGCTTAAAACTTTGTAGTTAACGCAACTGCAACGTCATTTTTTATATTTGACGCTATTTTTTGGAAAAACGTAGTAAATTTCAATCTATTTAATTTATTTTTTGTATCAAAGTTACCAAAATCAGAATCAAAAGAGGGGGGACTAAGAGCCCTTCGAGAACTAACTTATTCTTGATTTGTCGCTTTCCATTCCCGGAACATTCGAGGCAGTAATATGTCAAAGTTTCCTTTTTATTGCCGAGATTTCTCGACGAATATATTACAGAGATGACAGGCTCTCATGAGACGGTGGCTTTTACACCCACGACTGCATTTAAGTGCAGTGAAACAGGTAGGTGGGTAAAGGACCTACACATCTGAAGTGTCTCATTCTAATCGATTGAAACAATCTTCAGCGACATCAATTTTCTATAAGAGAAGGTCTCTACAGATCTTCAAACGTCTAAACTAACACGTAACAGTTGAATCATTATTTAATCACTCACCATTAAGTAGGTACCTACGGGGAGTGAACAAGATCACTCTAAATGACAATTCGGAGATTGACGACGTTTCTATACTATAAGTAAAGGAGTTTTTCTGTGTCTAAATATAAATTATTTTGCAATAATAGATTTGAATTCAATCCTACCTACTGAGAGGCAAGATGATTTAGTTTAGAAACACTAATACAAAACAAGGTTACCAGGTTCGTAATGTAAGAAGTATACCTAATACGAACTAAGCGGAACAATCTAATAGTTCATTCCAGTTCGGCAATAATTGATGAGGATTCTCAACGTGATTACCGATTTTCTGTGGAAAGGTGAATCATTGATGCCTGTTCCCATTACTCTTAGTGATTGTACCAGATGACATACGACATACGACAGTTTTGTTAAAGTCGTTGCTTGTTGACTGGAAGTTATTATTCAAATGTTTCGCAATCGACTAGAATAAAATCTAGGTATAAATGCAATTTTTATTAAATTAAATAATTAACAAATGTACCTACTGCGTTATTAATCATCCCCTACAACAAAAATGCCAGAGGATTGAGATCCCGGTGGAAAAAAAGTACCCTGACAAAACGAAATCCTCTGAAAATGTGGAACGATAATCCGGAATGGAATTAAATAATGAATGTACCTTTACCATTTTCATTATAAACAACCTTTAATAATTCACAAGCTCCTGTCAATCAAAAAACGGCACCTCCCTTCCAACTCTAAATGAATAATCCCGCAACCTTCAATGATCGAATTGCAAAACGGGATCATCTTTAATCCTTTAAAACGCGATCCTGTCATTCATTCATACAGGACAATAGTAATAATAATAATAGTAATCACGATATTAATGAGAGAGAAGAGTCGAACAAGTCTGATAAAATAAAGTGATGCAGATTTGGGATGATTTGAACCATGCTCTGGCATCAGAGAGATCAGATCGACTCGGAGATAGAGGATGATAAGCTTTGGGTGAAGGGATGGCTCACAATTAGCATTAACATTAGCACACGCCTCAATCTTGTAATAAATTATTTGGTTGAAGGTGTGAGTGATACTTATTGGCAGAGGGTTTGAATATATCCAAACATGACGATCATTAATCACGCTAAGAGTAAATCCTGCTTGATATCTCTTCTGATTGAAATGTGTTTATCTGCGAGCGATTTTTACAGGAATTATTATTAATCGTTTACGCAACGTCCTGCTGATAAATGATTACGCTCTTCTCGGTTACGATACTTCAATATGTTATGAGAATTGTTCCAGCAGGTTTTTTTATGATGATGCTTTCAGGAGCCTCATTATAGGACGACTTTTTTTAGGAGTTCAAATCTCAGCATGTTTATCATTTCACTTCAAAAGGAAAATATTATTTAATATTTTTTTCAATATGCGAAAGCGACTATCCTTAGTAGCAGTCCCCTGCTTGCATATTTTCGAAAAAAAATGGTTTTTGAGATATTTAGTGTCGATTTTTGACACCATCGTTAATCTTACACCTTTTGAGTTTTTTTTCGATTACCAAGACATCGGGAGGGGGATTGAATGGTTACAGTGAAGCAGGACTTTACTTGGCAGGACAAAGGAGATATCTTTCCATGGTATTTTGTGTTGGTTTATATTCCAGACATCATCATGTCTAATGATGTTTGAGCTGAGCTAGATTTGGGTTTGCCAAGCGATCAGGATAGCGACCGGCGCTGTAGTTCCAGAAGTTCAAGTGAGAAATTGGTTACTGGCCATGGAGATGTTGAAAGCCGAGGGTTTCTGGAAAATATGCTACCAGTGGGAGAACATTCAGGATAACAAAGGTCTACACGCGGAACGTGAGAGGATTGAATACAGATGGGAAACTGCTTATACTTAAAAAGGTGCTTAAAAACATCAAACATCAACATTTCAGGCATCTCCGAAACACACTGAAGTGACAGTGTGACAAACTTCCACACCTCAAATAGAAACCTGGTAGTATGCTCCGGCAACGAAAATCAATCAGCTAACGATGTTGCCATAAGTCTGCGTAAAACAATCAAAGACACCATGTTGACTTATGAAACTATCAATAATAAGATTGTCACTGTCAAACTAAAAGCATCTCCAACCAACATCAATCTTATCAGCACTTGTATCACAAGATACCATTGAGGTGTTCTATTTAAAACTAAACTATACTAAATAGGAATGGCAAAACGTCTCTCGCCAAAATGAGAGAATCAAGAAAGATAACCAGATATCTAAAAACATAAAGAGGAGGATGCTGCATTCTCCTCTTTAAGAGGAGGAAAATTCTACGGATACCATGGAGCGCCCATAGAATAATCTGCTACCATTCAGCGCAAAATCTGCGAGGCATGTCATTCGACGGGATGGCATGAAAAAGTTGACCATCCAAGGAAAGGTAGAAAGCAGTAGAAGAAGAAGCAGGTCACCGAACAGATTTATCGACCTGGTTTCGGATATTACGAACCAAACGGTGGCGGAAATAATGATGAATTCATAAGACAGGGAGCGTTGACGCTACATCACTGACACCGTGGGAGATACACGGTCGGTTAAATGGGGAAAAATTTGGGTAACCAGATGAACCCAGTTATGTATCCCAATGTAAAAAGATATTTCTAAAATTAATTTTGATTTTAGAGTTATTTTGAAAAAACAAAAATTTCAATTTTATTTTTCTTTATTTTTGACGGTATTATTGAAGATTGGGAAAAACGGAAACATCTCAGCTATTGACTTTATTTTTGCGATGTCAGTTTTTTTATATGACAATTCACATTTGCAGGGCCGGGCTGAAATTCGATTTTTTGAATACGTACGTAGTGGTTAAAACGTGTTTCGGACTCTAGCTATGACATCATCAGTTTAATTTCTCCTTAATACTGCTCTGTGCTTCTGTTAAACTTCTTATTGGACTTGCATTATTAATCATCATCACAATCAAACAAAAGTCCAAAAAGTTTAATAAGAGCACAGATCCGTATTATGGTGAAATTAAACTGATGGTATCAATAGCTATGATCCAAAACACGTTTGGTCGACTATGTGTGACATATCATTAAATTCAGAATTAAAATATCTTAAAATTCTCGCAATAAAAAAATCCAGGTCCGTAATAAAAAAATCAAAGTTCAGTCCGGGTCCTGCAAATTTGATCAGTCAAATAAATAAACCGACATTCCCAAAAATGAAGCTGGTCAATAACTGCAATGGAAATGTGGTTTCAGTTTTTCCAAATCTTCAACAGTAACTTCAATAAATAAGGAAAACCAGAATTGAAAACTTTGTTTTTTTTCAAAAAAATTCGAAAATAAAAAATAATTTTTAAATTTCTTTCTGCCATTGCATCGTCTTTCTGGTTGTCCAACTTTTCCCCCATTGAACCGATCCTGTATCTCGCACGGTTTTCGAGATCCCCATGCTGTTCATTCATATCTTGGACACCGTGTAGAAATTTACAAAAGTTTTAGGTTGTAGCTAACGATTTGAATTTCGTATGTTGAAAAAAACAAAGTTTTCAATTTTAGTTTTCCTTACTTATTGAAGTTATACTGTTGAAGATTTGGAAAAACTGAAACCACATTTCCGTTGCAGTTATTGACCAGCTTCATTTTTGGGAATGTCAGTTTATTTATTTGAATGATCAAATTTGCAGGACCCGGACTGAACTTGAATGAAAAAAAAAGGATAATAACCCGATTCACTTTGAAAATCGGAACTACTTGAGGAAAAACCTAATGAAAGCTAAATCAAGTTAAAGCAAAAGTCAGAAAAAGAATGTAGAATAGGTCAAATTTAAAAATTTCCAGATAAATTTAAATAAGAAATGATTCAAAAGCAAGTAGGAATATTATATAGGAAATAATATTGTATGTACACTTAATATTTAAAAAATTAAAAAAAATCACCTTAAATATTTAAGGTGTTGAAATTTTTATAAAGTTTCGAGAATTATTTAACTCTTTTCTTAAAGAAAAATGAACCTGATGCGGATTCATTTTTCTTTCCCCGGCAAGGGAGGTGAGATGGACCAGTAAAGTATTTAAGGAATACTTTTACCTCCAATATTATTATAAGTTTATTACAACATAATTTTGTTAAATTTTTACAGTAACTGGAAGCTTTCAGGAATATAGGTACAATGGAAAAAATTTGCGTAGGTGAACTTGAAGAGGGCATAATAAATCAATCTTGCCGGTTTACATTATAAAGTCGGTGGAGCGATAAATTCAGAAGCTGACCAAGAATGCTCTCAATCATTCATATTTAATATATTCATGACCAGAGTGTAGTATGAGGTACATCAAAGCCCGATTTTACCCAGATAAGTTCTGTGTCCGTCCATACATCAAACTATTACGAAACTTGCTTCAGCCAGTGAGTGCTGGCAGCTTTTGTTCGCTCAAGCTTGAATTTTACACTATGCAAGTAGAAATAATAGAAAGAACAAACGACTTACCTGAAGGATGTTCGTTCTTTATTATACGAGATGAGTCTTTTCCAAATATGAACACATTAGTATAACACATTTCCGGTGTGTCCGGGACTTCACAGTTGAAAGTAGCTACTTGAATTAGAAACAAATCCGCTCACGGCTTCTCCGATACATGCTGCCTCAGAACACGGCTTGTGTCCGCGTAATTGTTAATCACTAAAGGGGGAAAGACCGGGACGGGAGGGTTCGAAGTATTTGGAAAAGACTCATCTCGTATAATAAAGAACGAACATCCTTCAGGTAAGTCGTTTGTTCTTTCTATTATACATCGATCTCGTCTTTTCCAAATATGAACACATTAGTATTTGTTTAAAGAGCGGGTGATTAACAATCCGGAGATAAAGAACATTATTAAGAACAATTGAATAGGTATATTACCTATGAGTAGCATAAAGAATCGATAAACAATCGATAAGAGAAAACCAATATAAGTAACTAGAATTTTGATAATTGAGAATGAGTGACATAAGAAAGTAGGAACGTAATACTCGTAGAAACGGAAATAACCGAATAGTCATAGACTACTAGGGCCAGTAGGTACAGGTGATTATTTCCGAGGAAAAAAAGGGCACTGGCAATGCTTGGAACTGGTTTGGAAATTGGGCCTGTTAATACAGGACCTAGCCATGGTGGTTCGTCGCAGACCAACAAACAGGCTTCGGGATGGCATTGAGGACAACGCCAGCACGGCTTGCCGGTGAAGTCGCTGCATGGTAGCTATGGCTTTTGAAAAGTTCGCCACCAATGCCATTTAAACCAGCGACTGAGCGTTAAGTGTCAAGGCCACGCAGAATTTATTTATTTATTTTTTCTTCCTGATACTAATTGCGTTCCAGCAGCAGTTTCCCGAATGAGGGCCATCCACTCTGTGAACCCCAGTTGCAGTTGGTGTGAGTTGACTTAAGCGAAGTGTAATTCCTCCAAGCGAAGTGTCATTCCTCCGGTGTCAGACGTCCAACCTGGTGCTAGGCTCGGATGTGAGTTATAATACGAGCGAGGGAATTCATATCATGGGGGGAATTCTGCGGCGTGAAGGGGGCATTATGAAATGCGTTGTAGTGAGATGCTATTATGTGGACGGCGTTCTCTTGGCAGGATGAATGCCGTAGATAGTCCCAGAGTACCCCGAGCACTGTTCCAAGGTGTTTTTGCCGAGAGACACTAACATAACCGGGATGGCCGTTTGTGGGCACCTCTTTCCGTAGAAAGGGAAGCGACTAAGAGGGGAAATTTCCCACAGAGTGGATGACTTTCCAGGGAAGGAGACAAGAGCAGATTTTTCCGGAAAGTGGATAACCACTTACTGATAGGGGTACAATGGTTGGCAAGGCCAAGTAGGGACAATTCCCCTGTAAGAATTTTCAAGGATAAGCCTATGCACTTGCAGTCAGACTACTGCAAATAAATCGACTTCTGGTTTCTTATGTGGTTGAAAGCGGACGCGTAGGGGATATTCAGTTCCACCTTCAAACATCTGATCGATTCTCGGTTTGCGTTCATGCGTTCATGCTGTTAGTGGAGCTGATGTAAGAGGCTGTCAACATAAGTTGATTCCGTAGTACTGAAAGTCTCTGATAAGGTGAGATTTTTTTTTTTTTTTTTTTTTCCACTCCACCCATTTTGCCACCCATTTTGTTGATGTATGAAATGGCTAGTAGCAAGCCGTAAAGAATGTTAGAATTTGTTAGAGAGCATTTCAGTGAATAAACGACTGCCTGTTCCAGGTAAGTTATGTGAGTTGTTTGGTAGCCCTAGAAAACTATACAGTTTTGTAGGAGACTAGCTCTTTACTAGGATAAGAAGAAACCATAGAAAGTCTACCGCAAACGGGGCATCCTGTATACATTGGAATTCCTTTGATTAATAATTGGCAATAAAATCATAAGTGATTGACGCAACCGATGTCGAGAGAACATAACTGACCTAGAGCCGGTTTTCCAAGTGAAATATAATGCCCGGTGCAGAGACCGAAGTGTACGGCGTATGCTGCGTTTTGAAACTCGAAATTCGAGTATTTCCTGGATGACGCGAGACACGATTGTAATAAGCGTCCATGAGATCTATTAGTGTATTTCCGTTAGGAAACAATCAAAAGGAGGCAAATGTTTTATAGGTTTCTAGATTACAATGAGGCGATGCTGTTAGAAACTGGTTCTTAATTAGGCTTAAGATGGCGAGAAAAAATTCCCTTCGAGTTTGTTGATTTATTTTTTTTATTGTTTACGTGAGCTAAACTGAGTAGTGAATGGGATTCGTTTTTTTTAATGGGGTAGAAGTTGATTTTGTAACCCTTGATCCAAGTAAGTACCTCAACAGGATAGCTTGCCTTGCCAATCATATCTGAGCCAGTCAAGAATCATATCTGATCCAGAACAGTATTATTCTTGTATTATGATCCAGTCAAGTATAACAGTATTATTCTTGTATTATTTCTGTCGCCCCCCCCCCCCCCCCCCCTCTGATAAGGCAATGGAGCCCTGGCAGGGGGTGTTGAGAGTTTTAAGTCGACGTCGGTGGAGGGGAATGGTTGGCGGTGGATTGACACCATGTTGATGGTGTCGGCGAAAATTCTGCCGATGTCCATGGGGAGGAGCAAACGGCGAGAATTTTAACGGAAGGACCATGCCGAAGAAAGTGGTCCGCCAGGTGAGCCGTCGCATTGATGGCAACACTTATGCCCGGGTGCACGAACCTCGATTTTAAAACGCCCTGTATTATCAGAATATTGGTCTGATAGGGCTGGAACCAAACTCTACTCTCTTGTAGAAGAGTTAAACAAAAAGTAAAATATCCTTGAATATATTCACCAGAGTTCCAACATTTGAAAGTTAAAATCGGCAAAATGCAAATTTAAAATTAAATTTAAAATGCAGATAATTATGCATGCCAGGAAGGAATCTAGGTTGCGTGCGTGGAAAGCACCGAGAGATCTAGCCAAAACTTGGCTCAGGTGGTTGAAGTGCAAAAAATGGTTAAAACTTTTATCACTTTGCACAAAGACGGCTGGCTAAAACTAAGGCCTAAAAGTTATACCACTTGCACAGAGACGGCTGGCAAAAACTCATGTCATGCCGGGAAGGAATAGGTTACGTGCAAGGGAATAGCACCAAGACATCTGGCCAAAACGTGGCCCAGGAAAAAAATGTTAAAGTGCAAAAAAGGGTTAAAACGTGTACCATTTTGCACAAAGACGACTGGCCAAAACTAAGGGCTAAAACTTATACCACTTGCACAGAGACGGCTGGCAAAAACTATGTCATGCCGGGAAGGAATAAGTTACGTGCAAGGAATAGCACCAAGACATCTGGCCAAAACTTGGCCCAGGGAGAAATGGTTAAAGCGCAAAAATAGGTAAAACTTGTGCCACTTTGCACAAAGATGGCTGGCTAAAACTAAAGCCTATTTGTATTTGTATTGTATTTTTGAGGGTGATTAAGTTACTGCAACCTAAAAGATCTATTGTATCCCCTCTACTTTGCTTCGCCTGGTGTGGAATTCCTTTAGTGAAGCACCATCTCCAAGTCCGTTTCCTTGAGAAACTTCAGGATTTTGAGAGGATCAAGGTCGGGTAAGTTCCCTGCCTCTAGCTGGTGAACTAAAGCCTAAAACTTAGACCACTTGCATAGAGATGGCTGGCAAAAACTTATGTCATGCCGGGTTACGTGCAAGGGAATAGCACCAAGACATCTGGCCAAAACTTGGCCCAGGAAGAAATGTTAAAGTGCAAAAAAGGGTTAAAACGTGTACCATTTTGCACAAAGACGACTGGCCAAAACTAAGGGCTAAAACTTATACCACTTGCACAGAGACGGCTGGCAAAAACTATGTCATGCCGGGAAGGAATAAGTTATGTGCAAGGAATAGCACCGAGACAGCTGGTCAAAACTTGGCCCAGAAAGAAATTGTTGAAGTGCAAAAAATGATTATAACTTGTACGACTTGCGCAGAGACGGCTGGTTAAAACTTATGCCACGCCAGAAAGGAATAGTTAACAGACAAGGAATTGCCCCGAGACAGCTGGCTAAAACTTATGCCAGGAAAAAGGGCAAAACTTGCACCAAAGCGCCTGGCGGAAAAAGGGTAAAACTTGCACGACAGGCTGAGTGCAAGTACGTACCTGAAAGATCAGGAACCGATGTAGAACGGTCGTCAGCCGATAGGTGGTGTTTTTCCAGGTGGCACAGTTTCCGTTTGAGGCGTTCTAGTCTGGTCCGCTCCATGTTCGGTGGAAAGACTTATATCACTTGCAGGCTGGCTAAAACTTATGCCAGGAAAGAAGAATCCACGGGACATCTGGCTGAAACTTATGCCAGGAAAAAAGGTGGAAGTGCAGCAAAATGGGTAAAACTTACACCACTATGCACCGATGCCTGGCGGAAACTTTACCACTAAGCGCCTGGCTGAAACTTCTGCCAGGATCAGTTCAAGACATCTGGCTGAAACTTACGCCAGTGTGTGGAAGTGCAACAAAAAAGGTTAAAACTTACCACTATGCACCAAGGCGGCTGGCTAAAACTGATGCCAGGAACGAAGAATCCACGTGGCATCTGGCTGAAACTTATGCCAGGAAGGAAACGGTAGAGGTGCAACAACAGGGTTAAAACTTATACCACTATGCACCGCTGTCTGGCTGATACTTCTTCCAGGATGAGTTCGGGACATCTGGCTGAAACTTATGCCAGGGTGTGGTAGTGCACCAAAATGGTTAAAACTTGTACCACTACGCACCGATGCGTCTGGCTGAAACTTATGCCAGGAAGGAAGAATTCACGTCACAGCTGGCTGAAACTTATGCCAGGAAGAAAGAGTGGAGGTGCAACAAAAATGGTTAAAACTTGTACCACTATGCACCGAGGCTGAAACTTATGATGCCAGGAAGGAAGAATCCACGTCACAGCTGGCTGAAACTTATGCCAGAAAGAAAGAGTGGAGGTGCAACAAAAATGGTTAAAACTTGTACCACTATGCACCGAGGCTGAAACTTATGCCAGGAAGGAAGAATCCACGTCACAGCTGGCTGAAACTTATGCCAGGAAGAAAGAGTGGAGGTGCAACAAAAATGGTTAAAACTTGTACCACTATGCACCGAGGCTGAAACTTATGCCAGGAGGAGTTCGAGTGGTATCCGAATGGTCAGAATCCGATGTGGAACTATATCGTCAGCGGAGAGAAGGTCTTTTTCCATGGGGCACAGTTTCCATGGTCTCGCACACACTATTACGTCGTATTGCCGGAATACGTATTTACGGCGGGATTACGCACTGGCGAGAGCACGACCGTCGCGGACTACACAAGAAAGTGTTCTGAGGCAGCATGTATCGGAGAAGCCGTGAGCGGATTTGTTTCTAATTCAAGTAGCTACTTTCAACTGTGAAGTCCCGGACACACCGGAAATGTGTTATACTAATGTGTTCATATTTGGAAAAGACGAGATCGATGTATAATAGAATTTCGCCATTCGTCGTGATTTTGTTGGAGAACTCCTGGAAAAACATGCTTCTTGTATACTTAATATACGTTTCAATATACATAATGTGTGAAGTGTGTTTATTGAAACTTCCTTTTTCAATGAGTTTCGAGCAGGAAGCGGAAACCTTTTTTTTCTATATAAAATAGCACAATAACATACTACCTACCTACCAATATTAGGATAATATGAAACAAGGGTACTTTACAATAATAATATTAATGTAAATTTGAATATGAAAATTGCTGGCCAACGTCGTCAATTCTTCCTATTTACAATTTATTTAAAAAAAATTGTTAAAATATAAAGTAGGTACAGTAACTTATTATATTCGTATCATACAGCAGCAAATACCTAAGATAAAGCGAGGCCAGGACGTCATTAAGATATTGATCTATATTGAAAATGTTATATGATGAAGTGGTGAGGACGTTTTCCTTTAAAAGATAAAAGGCTGCTTGACTTTACGGTTTTTTAAAACCAATATCGATGATGTCAAATTATCTTTATTAATTTTTTTATAATGAGTTTCATGCCAAGAACAAACAAATGAGATGCTATATTTTTGCCCTAAAGTTGACGCGATCCGCCCCAGAAGCTACACATAATTTATTTTTTAGTAAAAGCACAAAACATGTAATAAATGTAGTTCAAGATTTTCAAAGGAATTCAAGATTCTTGAGAAGCAACGGATAGGGCGCTAAATTTCTATTAAATTTATAAGTTCGTAATGGAAAAAGATCTTATCAGTTGTGCTGGCTAGAGAGTTGCGGGGAATAAACTTAAGGGGGAAGCATATGTCAGTCATAGATTTTCCTGGGAATTCCATAAATCAAACGCGAGGTAAAGATACTTAGATATTTCACGGGATAAAATATTGATTAAAACTATTGTCCTATACAGGGTAATATACCGGGTGGTCCATCACTTATGTCCACACCCGAAATAGAGGTTAATTTTAAAGATAAAAAATTGAAACTTTGAGGATTTGTGTAATTAATATAGGACCATATAATGACATAATCAGATTAATTATTATTTTTTTTAGTTGAGCCATCAGCGATAAAAAACTGTAATTTGGTGTTAATGTGACCAAAATAAATTCGATTTTTCTTTAATACAACGATAGAAATCGATTAATAAACTCAAAATCCATGAAAATAAATATCAAAAACGTAATTACAAGCCTTTAATTAAATAAAATACTTAAAATATGGAAATGACAGGCGAAATGATTGATATATGGAAGCAATAAAACTATCAGGATTTTGAAGGGCTGGTATAGCACAAATGTTAAGTAAACATATCCTAAGTAAACATTCATAAAAGAAGCCCCATTCGAGTTCAATGGCACATTCTTCTGACTGCTTTGAAGATTATTTATGGTAGGTACCTACCCTCATTAGATTTGTCACTTTTATTACTCTACCATATATCAATCATTTTCCTGTCATTTCCATATTTTAAGTATTTTATTTAATTAAAGGCTTGTAATTAGGTTTTTGATATTTATTTTCATCGATTTTGAGTCTATTAATCGATTTCTATCGGTGTATTAAGGAAAAATCGAATTTATTTTGGTCACATTAACACCAAATTACAGTTTTTTATCGCTGATGGCTCAACTAAAAAAAAAATATTCTGATTATGTCATTTCGTGGTCCTATATCAAGTACACAAATCCTCAAAGTTTCAATTTTTTATCTTTAAAATTAACCTTTATTTCGGGGGTGGACATAAGTGATGGACCACCCGGTACAGTATAAGTATATCCGGCTATTCAGTAATTTATGTAATACTATCGCTGCACAAAACTTATTGGAACATGAAAAGAAGCAACTAGAGGACAATTCATGCGTTATGAAATTTTCATGTGTAATCACATTTCTCATTTTTTGCTGCTAAATGTTTGATTAAACGTCCAATTTCGAGCAAAAAAATGGTAAAGATAAGCGCGAAGCAGGTAAGAACACCGACTTTCGGGGGATTCCGATAAAACTATAAAAGTAAGTTAGTTCTGAACATAAAATCTTATCAGGTCTCTTCCGATTCCGAACTGAAGTAGGTATAGTGAGTTCCAACTGGTCGATATTTAATTTATTGCCAGTTTCGACAGAAGATATTATTCACCTAACGCACGAGCGTGAATATTTTAGCACACCAGTCCACTGAGATTTCATCATCCTGTGATCAAAATGGTTTCGAAAGTGGTTGAAAATATCGAATTATCTACTATTGAAAAATAAATTGAATTCAGAGGATATCGTTACGAGTAGTGCGGCCTCAGCGCGCCGACAATATATTTTATTTTAAATTAAAAATTTTAGGAGATAAACCTACTCATTCGATTGAAATTTTGAGTGAAATTTCTCATTTTTAATATAATATAATTTGAATGGAAACACTTTAATATTTTACTATAATTCATTGTTATATTTTGTATGTTTTAGAGTATTTTATTGAATCCAGTATTATTAATATTGTTAAAAATAACACCTCCGAAGAAGATAAGTACCCAGTTTAATAATATATAAAGGCCTATAACGTGAAGAAAAATAAATTCCGGGAGATCCTGTTAAAATTCTCAAGGATTCTCGCAAAGTGAACAAGCTTTTTGTGATCCCTCGAGGATTCCCTATATCCCTTTTGACATTCCGAATCTTTTCAATGGTCGATTTACACGATCCAACTGCATAATATACTGGATGTTCTTTATGTTTAATACTTTTTTTTTAAATTGACGCCTTAGAAATCACCTTCTTTATCATAGTAGTAAGAAAGTCTCTTATAATAACTTTGAATACTGGAGGAAAAGTGCGGGTATAGTCCAATACATATTTGAACTTTATTAAGTTTAATAAAAAATGCAAAACAGAAATAATTTTAATTTAATTAATTTTCCATTATCGTAACAATTTTTTTATACTGGGTGTTCCTAGGCTCAGTAATGACATTGTTTACTTTTTAATAGGACACCCTAAATATGGTTCCCAAAATCTATCTCCCAATTTGGGCAACTTTCTTATTTTGCCAGATACAGAGTCGGTTAAATGGTAAAAGTTGGGCACAATTTGATGCTTATTAAGAATCGGGAAGTAATTTTTGAAAACTGCAGCCATTTTCAAAGTCAACTAGATCCCAGAGTATTCATAGTGCAACTTGTGTTTTTCTCATGGCCGCCATATTTGTTTTTCATGTCATTTTCGCCGTTCTCGTTTTACACTTCTTTGAAGTTGTAAAATTAAGATTTTCATTTGTATATACAGTGTGTGTCACAAGCATGGTACACCCCCTTTTTTTATTTATTTTTGGAGATAATTTTTTGAAATTTGGTACGTCGCATATTCTCGATAGAGCGCACTTTTTAGCAGAAAATTTAATTTTTTCCCACATCCAGTTTGTCCGGAAATGTTACCAACTTTTTATTTTTAAATAGGACACCCTATATATTATTATATTTTTGGATTCTATACATTTGTACCAATCCAACAATACTATATAAGTACCATTTTAAATGTCAAATTTGTTTTTATTAAATTTTTTATTTCTCAATTATAGTGTGCCATGATTATTTCGTTTTACTCCAATTCGATCATCTAATGCTAGAGAAACCAATTTTTTGTTCAAAGTACTAAATTAAGTGATTTATGGATAAATAATGCGCACCGGAATGATTTTTTGAGCTGAATTCATTTTTTTCAAATGGTATACCATATTGATACCGAGGTACCATCTACTAGTACTCTTAATAAGGGACATTTTGGTGTACCCATTATGCATCTGTGACGAACACAACTGAAGTCATAGCACACTATAATTGAAAAATAAAAAAATAAATAAAAACAAATTTGACATTTAAAATGATACTTATGTGGTATTGTTGGATTCGTACAAATGTATACAATCCAAAAATATATTAATATACAGGGTGTCCCACTTAAAAATAAAAAGTTGGTAACATTTCCGGAAAAACCGGATGTGGGAAAAAATTCAATTTTCTGCTAAAAAGTGCGCTTTTTCGAGAATATGCGACGTACCAAATTTCAAAAAATTATCTCAAAAAATACAGCAAAAAAAGGGGTGTACCATGCCTGTGACACACACTGTATAAAACTCATTTAGACTACTCACTTTAAATTCCAACTCTAAAAACCATTCTTATGGGATATTTTTTGACAATTAAAAATTAAAATAATATGCAGGGCGTCATTGCCGAGTCAAATAACAGCATTTATAAAAAAAAATTACGTCAATATAAATTAAATTAAATAAATAACCTGTTTTTTGTTTTATTTTTCAAAACTCAAGATTCAAAGATTTATTGAACCAGACACAGATATTTGCTTACCCCGTATATTTGTGCAAATATATTTGTACAAATGGGACGATTTAACTTTGACATATTCTAAAATTAAAGTGGCTATAGATACTGAAAAGTGAAAACAAGTCGGATAAATATTTCACCCTTGTATACTCTTAGAGACCGATATCTGCAACATGACCCAAAAGTTTCCCCAAAACTCCTGAATAAATTATCCCCGACCTAAGAGCAGCTTCTAGCTAGCTTCAAAGCTTCATGGAGTAGTCAAGAATTTAAACTTGTTTACAATAATTTTATTATGAATTGGCGTAACAATTCGATTATTAAAGGAGGGTATATAATCTGTATACTTTGTCGTTTGTATTGTATCAATAAATTAAATTTTTTAGATCAATTAAAGTATTAATGAATCAGCACTCAAAAAATCGCGTAAAAAAGTAACACAGCAACAATGATACCCACATAATTTTATAATCAAAAAAAAAATTTACAGTCTGCTGATAAGTTTAATTAAGTTGATCAAACGAGTATATTTACATACTCCCCTCAAAATTGTGTCGTGTCAGTCATTAAAAATAATTTGAAAAAAAAAATCGATTAATAACAAAAAAGGTTTGTGAATGATTTAAATCGCTTAGAATACATAACAAGATAAAAATATAAAATGAATTTAGTTCATAAAATTGCTCCCACGAAAATTCCCACAGGTTCCGGTGAAGATCCAGAGCGGGCTGACTCGAAGGATTACCCCTGTAATCGTATTTGCTTTTAACAGCCCGAATGCAGTGGGTAGGTGTACAGGGAGACGGTCGAAAGAGGGAGAGGGACGAAAGAGGGAGACTTCTAGTAGTTGGAGCGGGTTACAGGTCAGTCTTTCTAAATGGTTGTCGGTCGAGTTTTGTTAGTTTCAGGTTGGACGACGTAAACCGCTTCAAGTGAAGTCATATAAAACGTAAACTTCCAGCAGGTAATAAGACTACAGTTTGATTACACGAGTAGGTAGTATCTGTTGCAAAGTTGTAGGCTTCTCACTGAAGCTTGAACCGCATTTTAATATCGAATATTACTTTTTGACATTTTTGGTGGGAGGGAGAAGTTTACGTGAATGGGAACCTTTTTGCGATGTTTTATATTAGCGCATATTGCAGAAATAAAAATGACACGTCAAGAAGCTTCTCGTAATCAACAAATGAGATTTATTTATTTATTTAAGTATACATCCACCCTACAGCTAGGATAGGCCAATTAGCGGTGGGAAAGGTAAAAGATAAAGAATTACACAGTGCAAATTACAAGAAAATCAACTAAGTATAGTACAGCTATAGAAGCCTGAAAAATAAAAAGAAAAATTACACCTAATAAGTATTACGTAGTAAAAATAATTAACAAGTACTTAATATGTCGCACAGTGCTAAGGTAACACTCAAGGCTTTAATGTCTGAGGCCGACGCAGAGAATACATCGAGAGAACTCTCATATAGTGAGTATTGTCTGCACAATCTAAAAATGAATGAGATGAGAAATCTTGATTCTATCGCTGAACTCCGTGACTTATTTAAGTATACTTCAAGAAAATATTAAAACAAGAAAACATACAGAGTGTCCCAGAATAAAGGGGACCAACTTCTAAGGTAGAATACTTTCTTGATTATAAGACAAAAAGTCCTAATTAACCTACCGTCTAAATTAATAAAGTTACCAGTTCAATATTAAAAAAAAATTACTTTTCTTGTATAAGTAACTCCAAAACGGCTTAATTTTTTTTTTGGGTCGTTTTTCGATTAACTGCATGGTTTAATATTACAGCAATAATTACATGTTTGTAGTTTGAATCAGCTACGTACGGTTGATAGGGCTCTAACTTTTTACCCTCCAATTTTTATGCCAATAATAAAACAATTTTGGTTTAGACATATTTTTCCAAACGAGAGATATTTCTGCTATAAAAAGTGCATTTAGTTTGTTACGTAAATTCTCAAGAGTTTGCACAATTGAATAGGTGAAGGGTCATTAATATTAAAAATTTATTAAAAAAAAAATAAAGAAATAATAGTTGAGCTCAAAGCGTTAGGAAACGTGACTAGATTATAGGAATTGTATAGGCTGGGAAATAACTAGATTATTATTATTATTAAGTCCAGTGACTTCCCGTGGAGCACCTGAACGAATATTATTTTGAAAAAGTACGCCAATGTTTTTTTAATTTAATTTTTTTTTAATTAAACAATAACAATACAAGTACAACTTTTTTGTTCGTTGAATTTTTTTCGTCTGTTGCCTTGTTTTTGAAATAAAAAATAAGAACCACTTTAATGCATGTCCCCGGCCCAGACAGGCATAAAAAGTATGAAATTAGCAAAAACTGTGATTTACGTGGTAATTTTTTGCATTCAATAGCCTGTTACTGTATTTTAGTCATGGAAAGTGTTATAAAAATTGTTTCAAACAATTAAAAAGAAGTTAATGTTTTTTTAATGTTTTTTGTGTCTTTCATGGACATACAATAAAGGTCTTATATTTTATTTAAAAAAAAAGAAAATTTTATATGCAAAAAAGTTGCCTAATCTGACAAAAAAATTAAAATAAAAAAAAGCCATCGGCGTACTTTTTTAAAGTTTTTTCAAAATAATATTCCTTGAGGTGCTCCCCGGGACGCCACTGCGGTTAATAATTTAAATCTAGTCAGGCCTAAATTAGTCCCTTACTACAGAAAATAAAACTGCCCAATTGCAACAATATTGAGTAAAGTACCTTTAAGATATTTTCGAAAAAGGCGATCTTTGAAAATATACATATTGTTACGGATTTCCTAACCGTAGGCTCGACGGATAATTGGGAAACACAAATTTACTGTTTAATTTATTTATTTAATATCCCCAATAATTTCAGATTACAATGTTACAAATATCACTACTTCTTATACACAACAACTTTACTTGGTCTATAACACTTTACTACTTTTCATTAGTCACTTAGGAATACCGCGCTGTTCTATATCGCCACTAGTCGCTTGGTTCTTTCGCTTGTTTCTTCGCACACTGCTAGACTAAAACTGACTGAGTTCGTCTGCTTGCTGGCTATTTATAGGACATCCCTACCTCTGGAAGTAGCTTCTGGAGGGTTTGCTGACGGCTCGCTTCTATTTCCCGAACAAATCCAAGAGAAAGATCTCGAGAATATTCCCTTCCTAGATCTTCGGCTCCCAGACACTCAAACATCCATTTCTAGAACTTCTCCACAGGAAATGACCAGAGTTTTCCATTCATTTCCCGTGGTTTTCAGCGAGATCCTTTCTCGGGGTATCAGACGTCCAGTGTACAGGACGTCGGCTGTTGTTGGTCGCTTACTGGTGGATAAACGTCCGGCTTGACCCCCCACCATGCGCCCCGGTCAACACAGAACGCTAGGGGCCATCGCCTGTCGATACTCATGGCTACCGTTGCTCTGTCCCGCCCACTTTCTAATACAGAATGCACCCTTTTATTTATTCGTAACAATATACTGATTTCCGGACTGAATTTACATGAACTTTTCGTCTTATACCTAATCACTCAAATAATCATGCCCTGAAGTTTGGTCCTATACCTAAGTAACACCCTGTTAATCTAATATCCGTCAAGGTTGACGAACAAACGCCAGGATAATATTCATATCTAAACAATAAAGACGGTTTCGTGATATGGTCACGGCCATGTTGATAAACATTGATTGCTTCCAGTGTCGTTTATCAACTACCGCTTTTTTTATGAATAGATACATAAAATATGTTTACATGTTAAACTTTTAAATATTTGATTTATTGGAATATAGCCTTATTTACTTGTCCATCACACCGGAATATCAACAAAAAGTACATTTCCCCCCTCAAAAAAAAAAAAAAACAAAAATACAATCCCTCAAGCAGCAATGTCCACAATAAAAACAGTAGTTAAATAAAACTTTGAACGCAAAAGTAAACAAACATTCGTTGCCGAGACGAATATTATTTAGTATCCTACTACTACTATGTAGAAATGGCCCCGCTGAAATAATGCTCGAAAAAATTCTCCTCCGGAAGTTATCCCGCAAAAAAACTTTTTTTTGGAACAAGCCTGCTTATTCCTTTACGATCAATATCTGAAAACTTAGACAGTATTGGATTATTTCTTAGGTATGCTTATACGAGATATTCAAACTTCTAGAGATGATTTTTTTAGTGACTCTAAGACGGAGAGTTAATGCGTAAACAGTCCGTAAATGTGTATGTTTCAAGGTACATACACGTGTCACAATTGAAAAAAAAAATCTTCTTAAATATTTTAAAGATATCCCTTACCCAATTTTATTGAAAGTTGGCTGTGTTAATTACAATGTAGTAAGTTGTATTAAATCTAGTGGCTTCCCGGAGAGCAGCATTATTGGCAACAGAAAAACTTCGAATCTTAAATAAGATGGCGTGCGGTTGACTGCAGGCGTTTATTTTGTTTACTTTCAATCTTAATATAATCTACAAAAAGTATAAGTATACGCTTCAAACAAGCCTGTACTAAAATCATCCATCGATAGAAAATCATACATTAATGAGGGTCAGTAGATATTATTTTAAGTTTCTTTTCCGAGCCGATTTTTATATGAACTCCTTGTCTTTTTTGAGTCTCTTCCAATGAGCACCAAACGAGACTAAACGACCTTGTTCATGTATTTTTATCTTCAATTACAAACTGTTCAAGAATGAATAATAAGAATGAAAGAAAATTTTCTTAGCCTGGTCTCATTTTTCTATCTCTAAATCTTAAATTTTTTTGTCTCAAACCCTTTAGGCGAAGCTACCTAGCTGCTTGAAAAATATGAACAATAAAAGAAAATGACGTTATTAAACTAAATTGCGGCAGCTGGTTTAAAGCGGGTAGTTTATTAAGGGTCCCAACACCTCAGAAATATTCCTGTCGCCTCGGTATAGGCGACTGAAGGTTGAGGTCAAATTATGTTTATCAGATTTTGTTCTTATTACGATGATAATTTTTACTTGAATCTCTATATTTATATAATTATTAATTGTTAGGCCTAATTTTGCGAATCAAGCAGGAGTCATGTCCGAAAAAATCGAATAAAAAAAAAAATCAATAAAATAGCCTTAACATAATCGAGTTTTCCAAATGGAAAACTAATTTTTCCAGATATTCTTGATTTTTTTTAATCTTCTGAACAAATCTGTTACGTTCCGCTTTTCATTTTTCTACTTTTCATTTAAATTTTAAATTTCAATTCAATTCTACCCTTATTCTTGATCCCGTCCGAACGATCACGATACGCACTCTAATCACACATTTGACTTCCACCAATCAAAACGCGATAAATTATTACATTGACAAAACCTAGTTGGGATATCCCCTAAATTCCTGCAGGGGTATAAGTATTACATTGAGACATCGCTTAGCGAAATGTTACGTCTTCTCCACTCTCCTGTACGGAGCGGTCTGGGCTTTGAATATCTCAGTGCTTAGAAAGATTGTAGTAGCCTTTGAAATATGGGTATACATATATCGTGTGAGCAAATGAAAACATAATTTAGGTAGGCCTTGGAAAAAAATTTCATGTCTTAGATTGGATCTGTAAAACTGTAAAATGAAAATTTTGGTTTGTAAAATCGTAAACTCATTCTGATATTGCCTTCTTCTTGTTTTCCAATTTTATTGTCAAATAATAATTATTTTGACATTTGCTGAAATAAGGTGCATCAGGTTGTTAAAATTAGTTTTGTGATTGTTGAATAACGCGGACATAAATTATTCGGAGATTGTTCCAGTTACCGTGAAGTTTATTGGATTATTGACACTGCAAACCCCGTAAAAATGTCATGTTCAAGCCAAAGCAATATTAATCCTTATAAAAAGGATTAATGTCTAATAATAGTTTTCCTTAGTCTGCAGTTTGTCCTTTGTAAAATGGTAGGTATTTATGTTTAAGGCCCTATTACTTATCGAATTATCTATCTACTTATTAATTATAGTAAAGTCATTTATTAAGTATTTGCACCTGAGGGTTTAACATAAACACACCAGAAAGAATCCACCACAAGATATAAAAATAAAATCAAACAAGAATAAAGTAACATAACCAATGAAAATGGGAATAAATCCAGAGATGTTTACACCATATATTAGGAACTTTCTTCCTACTATGCACTCATGCTCATGATAAAAGTAAGGTATGTGATCTGTGGCTCTAATGGTGGCCATTTTTTAAGAGGGCAAACTCTTCTGGAAATAATGTTTATAAATTTTTGGCGGATAGTCGCTCGCCCAATTTTTTTTTCGAAAAACTATTCCTATAAAGTTTGTATGCCTGTGCTTCTCCTAAATAGCTGTGCCAAATACCTTAAAATATTAATACCGGACACTTCCTCTCAAAACCTCCGTCCATTTTTACAGCGCCCTCATGCAGGAACTGGGGACACTAAAGCTGTTTTTAAATTCAAAGTTAGGTAACTTTTCACGGTTTTTGACAGCTGCAGTCAATCATAATTATTAATAATTTGTCATTAGTAATTGAACGTTTTAGTTTCAAGTATAATTTCAATTTAAAGTTGCTCTCAAAGCATTATATCAGCGGATAATTTTGTTGGGTACCAGTTAAATATGCATTTATAATGTACCGCTGTATTAAAGTGAACATAGGTATTATGTTGCTCTGTGCGGTTGCTCCGACTATGGATTGTTAAGCATGTCCAGATCTTTCCACGGTGTTCCAAGCAGGAATAAAGAATTATGTATAAAGTTAACTTTAGAAGCAGCGTAAATAAACTTATTAATATTTTATAACTATGCTGATGGAAATAGGAACAAGCAATAGGTTATAATAACATCGATGAGTGACGAAAGTTTGAAAAAGTGTGGAGTGTCAAAGCCGATTTCTCACTTTATTATTTTGTACCTACTGATTATTTCAAAGAGGAAAATTTTGTTAATCCAGCAAATAATAGACCTTTAAAACTGCAAGGAAGCACATTATTGGAATTGCGGCAAATAAAAGGCTTACACTTACTTAGGTGTATAGCGATTCAATCTTTTTGAAATATACCTACCTAAAGATATTAATAATATTGTGTGTAATAGTAGTGATTATTGTTAATATAATAAACATATTGAAAACTTTGTTGTTTATTGTTGTATTATAATTCTTCGTCCCAATTTCCTCCGTCTATTCCGTCTAATTAATTTTAAGAGCTTTTCTATTCAGCGTTGATATTTAAAACTCCCGCTATGTTTCACCAAATTTAATTTTTAGTGTCCCCAGTTCATGCTTGGCGGCGCTGCTAAAATGGACGCAACCTGTTGCAATGCTATAGGTATAGGAGTGTCCGGTATTATTATTTTAGCGTATTTGGCTGTGCTTTCTGTGAATCTTGCCTTGTCACACCCTTACCTTAAAAAGTCCAGATAGGTGGTACGGTTTAAAAAACACAAATACGGCCCTGAAGGTGGAATGCGTTCATAAACAGAAATTGACGTTTATGTGTAACAACCAGAGTGATGCCTTATTACATTTTCCGGAATATCGTCAGATTGTTCCATTTTATAAACGTAATTCGAACGAGAAAGCAAAGGAAATAATAATTCAAAAGTATTAGATTATGTGTAACTGTCAGATTCACACTTTTTTTTAATTTAATACTAATTTTTGTAATTTACTAATATTATGCACAGAATTGATTCACCCATGTGTTTCTTCAAAACTCTGAGTGCACTTCAAGCGTCGTCATCGGCAATTTATGAACGATGCTAGATTTTTATCCAATCAAGCGAACTGGTTATTTTATGAACGCATCCAGAGTTTTTTATGTATGATGCAAACTGTAATTCATGAACGCACCCCAGACCACTCAAAATCACAAAATAAGAAAAATAAGATTTTTAAAATTAATGACAGTGATTTTATCGTAGGATTCAATCTAAGACATGAAATTTTTTTCCAGGGCCTACCTAAATTATGTTTTCATTTGCTCACACGATAGAAAGATCAGAATTTCATGGACAGGTATAATAACGAATACAGAGGTTCTGAGACGCATGGGAAGGGAAAGAGAGATTATTACCACAATCAAGAGACGTAAGTTTGAATACCTGGGCCATATTATGAGAGGGGAGAAATATGAACTTCTGCAATTGATAATCCAGGGTAAAATCCAGGGAAAACGTAGCATAGGCAGGAGAAAAATCTCATGGTTGTGAAACCTGAGGAGTGGTTTTGATGCACGTCTAACCAACTTTTTAAAGCAGCTGCGTCTAAATTGAAAATAGAAATAATGATTGCCAACCTTCGACTCGGAAGAAGAAGTTAGGATATATATAGTAGGATTAACTTTAAAAAGTCAGATGTGACGTCTTACTAACCGTCCGAATTAATATTTCTAATTTCACCAGAAAATGTCAAACAGTTAATTGTCAAGTTGTGAACGAGCGTAATTATTGAAGGAATCATTCAAAAAATGAATTGAACCGCTTACGTCAGTTTGAGAGCCACTGACAACTACAGAAAATTTATTCACGTAGTGACACTCTATCCTCCGTGTTGTGCATTTAATTCTCATTCAAAACCAATGTTGACGTATACTTATTTATGCGGGATGGAGTGTTTAGACAAACTGGACGGTTACTATAAAAACACGTACATGAAACAAAATAAATCGAACTATCAAAAGGATGTGTATTCTTAATCGATACGTATGACTTTTTAGACTTTATTGGACTATATAGACGCGGGCCCAGAGGCGAGAAAAAGATAAGAAGAGAGTTAGTCTTCATAGAAGAAGTAGCAGTTCACGCTGAAACTACCGGTGTTAAACCAACATTTTATTACAAGAACACCTTTGTACCAACCTACTTATACATACTCCATTAAAACAAAGTTTTTTAATATGCATATCAATCACGTTAATGGCTCCTATACGCAGTACACCTTGTATAAAGGTCACAATCGTGTTAGGGCCATTAGTAGTTGGAGCCACATCCGGGAATCCTGTTTATCTAATTGTGATTCACGATCTGCGGCGTCGGCTTCGCGGTGAGAGGACAGGCGTTCCCGCGGGACTCGGCAAGATTTGCCCGGCGACCGAGCGTCCCGTCGGGGAACCACCTCGGTCGTGTTTATCGTCCGTCCGCTGGCCCTACGTGAACGTGAGGGAAAACTTAAACGTCATCCCTTTGATATCCTCTTAATAAAATACATCCCGACAACTTCACCCTTACGTATACTCATTAATTCATGATCAATGAAAGATGATGTGATGGGGTGCGGTATGGATTTAGGCATATATAATATGAAATTTTAACGAGGAAAATTGTTAAAATTGTCCGCACTGTTCTTCTTTTAAACGTCGTTTAAAGTCTTTTTGGCAATTTTTTTCACTGAAAAAGGGGAGGCTAGTTATTACTTTTCGATGTTTGTTTTTGTGGGAGCTATGATTACAAATGCGAACTTTGTTACCGCGACAGCTTTAGGAAATATAAACAAAATCATAAAATTGAAAAAATGTTTCTTATTGCTAGGTGTTTTTTTTGGTAAACTTTATTAGGTACTGATACGTATACCAAAATAAAGTACATAAAATAACTTAACAAAAAAGTTACAGACGATTTTTTCTCATTCAAGTTGTTGCTTCAACACTCTGGCGCGCGATGAATATTCGTCTTTTTCTATATAAGTCATCCTTTTAGGTGTAAGTGATGGGAGTATGGAAAGTGCCCGTAGCATGGTTCAGATGCGATAATTCATGGCATATAATTAAAGGTAAATGTGATGGGGCACTTACCGCCGCTAGCCTTGGGGAATTATGAATATTGGATGCCTTCTCGTTACCAAGTCAACCCGAAAGGAAAGGTATCCATAAAAGAGACCCGTTCCGCGAGTCGGGAACAAGAAACACTGGCGGCTGCAGCTAAATATAATTTCGACCAATATTTGGACAAACTTTCATTCATTTTTTTTTTGTAGATTACAGCAGTCGTAGTTGATGATGATGATGATGATGAAATTTCCTGTTTTTCTTGAGAAATCAATAAGTAGGTAACTCGATGTACTCGATATGAAATAATATATTTTTGGCTGACTCTCCGTCACAAGAATCGCTTATCTACGGGGTTGCCAAAATTTATTTCGCACTAAGGGCAACTTTTTTATTTTGCGACATACCAATTAGTTTAAACGGACTAAATTTAAGGGAATTTGATGTTGATTCTAGTTTGAAGAGAAATTTTGGATTGCTTGAGGCGTGGCCGGAATATGCTAAAAAATTTAAACATGGTTTCTTATTTTTGTTGTATCTTTTTTATCGTTAAAAATAAATAAATAACTTTTATACGTGGATTTATTTCTAAATAGTCTGCCAAGGTCACATGAAATATCAGCATTGATGTCAGATCTCAAATTTTGTAGGTGCAATGGGGATGAAGAATTACAGAATAGACATAATTTATTACATTAACAATTTTTGTTTATTTGAAAATAAATAATTTGCTTAATTTACCGAGGTCTCCATGTTATGTTTTGACTCAACTCGAGCTTTTGAAACGCTTGCTGTTGGTTTCGTGTTGGACAAGCTTTATTGCTTGGGTTTTAGGGGGGTTTTCCTTGATTTTAAGTTCTTTCAAGATATTTCCGAAACAGTCACAGATATCTTGTACCTATGTCTCGACGGATTCTCTAATTTAACCGACCCCGTATCTATTTCTAGCGTTTACGAGATACCCATAGTCAGCTCTGAAATAAGGGACACCCTTATATAAAATAAGGTATAAGGAAATAAGGTATAAAATCGTTGGGTGAATAGCTCACCTATCAAGCTCCAGACCAAACCGTTTGACGTAGAAATAAATAAATAAAAATTAAAAAGGCTAGAAAAGTAATATTGCAAGAGCAAGACGCGATATGAAAACTTCTTTAACTTCCATTCTAATTCAAAATAAAGTTCAAATAATTCTCTTTGGAGCTTACTTTGTAACGTTTGGCATGGCTGTTTGTGCTCGTTAATTTGACGTATAATATTAAAATGTGTCTATGGCTATATGCGCTCAATTTCGAAGCCAAATTACCAGAGTGGAGCGACTATGTCTTACCTGTACACAGTTAAGATCGATCCTCCTCTTAAAAAAAAATTAGGAACAACTCGTTTTGAGCTAATACCGCCATTACCCTTTTACATTGCCCATTTTTATGATGTGTCGCTGCTTCGGATGAATAATAATTATTGAAAATGTCGATATCTCGATATAAATAACACAGAATCAAAGAAATGATTCCGCAATTGCGTCGAGAGTAGGCGCTAAATAACAGTAAAGCAGTAGCGGCTCGTGGCTTGCAATGTTAGTGAAATGGAGATTCTACACACAACGTCCATTTGTTTATGAGATACGGTCAGCTCGAAAATTCGATTTTTGTAAAATTCGGACAGTTCGATTTTTTTTTAAAAGTCTGGTCAGCTCAAAACCCGCGTTTTGCAAAGTTCGGTTAGCTCGATTTTTTTGCAAGGTTCGTTCAGCTCGAACATTCGATTTTTCCAAAGTTAGCTCGATTTTTTTTTTTATAAACGTCGAAAAAAGTTCGATTTTTTGATCTGACCGTGCCAAATTAGGCCTCGCCAAAAACAACAAAAACATTCGCACTGACCGGACCTTGTCAAACCAACCTTTAGAAAAAAAAAATTATTGCAATCCGTCTGGATTCTCTAGGTGGTTACTCCTTCCCAGGGTAGTTCCGAACTTTTACCGGCTAGAACCACTCCCTACCGCTCTCTCGCGCCGGAACCGATTTCAGTGCGACTTATTTCAGCGCGAGAATATTTTCGTTTTTTTCGGCCTCTAGATAGTCTCTCTAGACGCTATCTTATCCGCATCTTTTTGGATCATGATGGCTCTCAGGTAGCTCGACACCGCCTCCCACTTAGTACGGTCCTCCAACATGATAAGAATTGGGTTTTCCATTCTTTTTTTTTTTGGGGCTTATTACCACCTCCGTGGAGATCCTTTCGCACAAGGTTTGTCTCCGCAGTACCAGCAGGTCTTGCTCTGCGCTCTTTTTATGGGGTGCAGGCAGGAGCCGAAGACGTCATGCCCTGTAACACTCTGCGTCACGTAAAAGTAAACGTTAGCGTGCGTTCTATCCAGCCATCTCTCCACTCGTGAAATGAGCACACTCGTCCACTTACCTTTCTCAGTTGTCACCCAATCGCCCTATCGCCTTGTTACAGCCTCTTTTCTGATAACGGCTTTGGCTCTCTTTTGTCCGCCCCTATATAGCTTCTTTTATAGGCAGTGTACCTGTCACCACTTGAAGGGCCGCCGTAGAGACCGTGGGGTATTCGGCGGTCACGCTGAGCAGGATCTGTCTCTGCAGTCCTTCCATTATTTGGAGGTATGTCTTAGTTACCACTGATCCAGGTACTTGATGAATTTTCCCGTATATATTTTCAGAATTTCGACACCAAAGCTGATTATTTTCTTCTTCCATGAGTTGGTGAAGATGGCAGCCTCCGTCTTTTCGAGTGCCAGTTCCAGATCGCCATTTTTGCATGTCTTTCCGTAGGCATTGCAAAAAAAATATATTTTTAAGCTGATCGGACTTTGTCAAAAATAAAATAAAAATCTGGTAAAGTGAACCTTGAAAAAAAAACGATCTGACCGGAGCTGGGAAAAACCGAACCTTGAAAAAAAATTAGTCCTGACCAGAGTTTGTCAAAAAGAAATTTTGGAGCTAATAACAGCTTGCACAGAAATAGTTGCATCAGTGGCACTTCACTCACTTTATCTGAAACGCCGCCACTGCGGTGAAGAAGGGTTTTTTATTACCCAGCCCGCACAAACCTGGATTATTTCGAATGATAATAATAATGTACCGAAGTGATTGTCGATTGTCAGTGATTCTCATCACTCATACGAAGCCCATCGGTATAGCACTTGATTAGCAATTGTTTGAAATAATGTCGCTTAATTATTGGTAGTGCTCGGGTGCTACATAGTGACACCCTCTCGCATTCAAACTTAGTGACCTTGTCACCATTCCCTTCGTATATCACAAACATATCCTCTAAAACAATATAACACGTTCCGCAGGGGCCGGGGAGCAATAAGTATTAAGTAATAATAATAAATCGTAATAAAGATGAGAGAAAGGAATAAGTTGGATAGCCGAGAGGTAGGTATATTTCATTGAATTAGTGATCTGAGGAGAGCCACAAACCTGCGTAAACGAGTTAGCTAATTGCTAATTGGTAACTAACAGAAACACATACGTGCTAAGAGTGCTAATTTCGCTAATTATCACTTCCAGATCAGACAAAGCCCGCAGCTCGCCATTACACCCCGTCATAATTTGTATGTACGCACGCACATACTTCTCTCATAAAGAAATCAAAGAGTCATGATGACGAATCTCGTTAATAATTATTATGTACCTGCCTGCCCTGCCTTTATTACCACCAAAAAGGTATAAAAATCAGGATTGCTGACGGTTTAGAAATAATGAAACGACCATCGAGTAAATATCTCCCTACCCCTTCCTCCCCGATATTGCTTGTTTTTATTGCACTCCTCCTGTTATTCGGGTTACACTTCAAAAGCGCTCTCTGATTTTATTGCAGCTTAACTCCACTTCCTATCGTACGTAAATTTAAGTCAGTCTAAACTTTTAGTTCAACTCATCGTAAGTAGAAGCCACTTGAATCTGAGTTGGTGGTGGAGGTGGAGTAGTTGCAGTCGGAGTTGTAGGTTGTAGATGTAGCTGGGAATATAATTGGAAACGAGAGATTAAGAATTTCGATTTACGATGCGAAGTACATACGACCGAATGATTGTTTGAAGTGAAGGTAATTACGAACGCTGATTGGTAAATTGCAGATTTCAGTGCACGGGGATCACGTTGTAATGATACTTTGAGATTGCCAAGTCTAAATAACTCTGTTCGATGCGACTCTCCGCCCGGACTTTCCCTCCCTGTTTCTCTCCATATCGTGGATCCCGTGTTATTACCTCCGAGTCTTTCGATGTTTGAGTTGAGCTGAGCTGGAACAAGAAATTGGTTACAAAGTTACATATCAAGTCGGAAGTACTCATTATTGAGCAATTCAGTCGTTTCTGTTCTATGAGGTGGGTATTAGCGTAAGTGTCACTATTTTAGGATCTTCTATTCCGGCTTAAAGTATGCAACGTTCCATTTATAAAAAAATGGTTTGCAATACTTCTTTGAATTGTTTTCCAGTGTAGCAGGAAAAAAGCATATGAAAAGTGAAATAGTGTAATAAGCTCGTAACTCGAATTTCTTTAATTGGTCAGGATGGCCGTAAGATGATTGTTATGTCTTTGTATTAGTTTTATAATTAATTACTCGATTGAAATTGGCATCACAACACAATGATCAATACACTCATTAATTAATGAAGTAATCGCGTTGTTGGGATTTCCTCTCGAAGATCAAAGAATACCTACATTTTTCCCTTCCTGGTCGCACACTGTAACGCAACGCTGGGAGAAGGAAGAAGGATGGGATCGCCCGCGACCACCGAGATCGCACATTTGTAGAAGTAACAGGACCGCTCGATACCAGGTATTAGTGAACCTTATAACATTAATTGATGAGATTAATTTACACCTCGTCAATTACTCGTTTAGTCGGGAATCGTCAGATGTTCTCCCTAAATCGTGTCATAATAATTATTACTCGTGCATTGTGAACATTAAATCTTATTACAACTTATAACTTGGAACAAATGCCTATTACCAATCAACTCGTCCTGAGAGCGATGTAATCAGTAAAGTCGGTACATACTTATTTGAAGTTTGCTGAATGCTCCTGTTCCAATCTTTGGGTATAAGCCCTGATCCTTCGCCCTATGATAAGTTTTTTTTTTAATTAATCCACGTTTAAGCATAAAACCAGCTCAATAATTGATCATCGAACCAGCCCAAACATTTGGAGCCCTATACAGGTGATAGTTGAAGCTCTTGCAGGTTGATTGAAGGTGTTTTACTTGGTTTTATTAACAACAGTAGTAACTATGATAACATGTTATCAATGATGTATTCATGCTTCGAGCGCTGGTCAAGGGCAAATCTTATTGATAAACATTAGTTACCTAATATTGCGGTGTCATGTTTATCAACTACCATTTGTTTTATAAATGCGTGGGTTATATTTTTATTTAAAAAAATAGTTAAATTATTTTCAAGTCCTTAAAAAATATGAAATTGGTGATTATTACAGTAATGACTCATTAATTTAAAAACTGAATTTAACAATAATTACATTTAACGTGATTTATTGAAGTTAAAACTTCAGGAAAGTTTACGAAATAAATATACTGTAACCACAATACAAGGCGACAGCTTCTCCTGAATCGTCAACCCTGGAAATAACGTCTAGTCTTCTATAGCGAGGACATCCTACCCCACCCTCCCCCACCTTCCCCCACCTTTAAATTTCTGAGTCAAATGAGACAGATACAAAGACTGAATTCAACATAATTAATTTTACTACTTTTTAACATAAAACTGATTGTCAAATGTCAAAGATGATATTGCAGACGATTTTTAAACGATAAACGTCCCCAATGACACACAGAGTGTCAAAATTGAAAACTAACCTAATTTTTGTGAAGATAAATAAAACGTTTACCTTTAAATTATCCCTCAAATTTTTACGTTCAAAGTTCAAAGTCCTCATTGAAATCAGAATTTAAAGGGAAGAACTCTGAATGTCGTCACTGTTAAAGAGCCCCCCATTTTTGTGTAGATAATTAAAAGGCCTTTAAAATGAGATGTAACAAAGCCCCACCCCCCTCTGAAATTTGAAATTTTCAGGCTGGCAGGACCAGCAATCTCATCTTTGACATTTGACACAATAGCTTTATGTCAAGAAGTAGTAACTTTCATGACATTTGATTTAGTTTTTGTGCGAAAGTTCTATCTCATTCGGTTTAGAATTTGAAGGGAGGAACTCTAAATGTCGTCACTGACAAATTTGCTGTGAAAATAAAAAAAAAAGATCTCACATGCCACACCCCTCATGAAATTTAACATTTTCAATTTGACAGGATTTTGCAAGTCATCTTTGACATTTGACACATCAGACTTATGTCAAAAAGTAACAAAATTTTGTCATTGAATTTATTTTTTGTACCAAAATTCTGTCACTTTCGGATCAAAATTTAAAGGAATGAACTCTAAAAATGTCATCCTCATCACTGACACATAAACTGTCAACAACCTGTAAGGATGTAACAAAAACCTTGCAAACTAGGTCTCACATGCACCACCCCCTATGAAATTTCAAATAAAAAAAAAAATTTCGACAGGAATTAAACGTCATCTTCCTGACATATGATATGACACATCAGCTTTACGTCAAAAAGATGTAAAATTTATGGCACTTAATTTTGTTTGTGTAGACACCAAAGTTCTATCTCATTCGGCTCAGAGTTTAATAAAGGGGACGGGGTCAGCCTCACTGCATTATTGTATCTAGGGACATTATTTTTTGATGTCATTTATCTGAAATTTCTATACAAGTGGCGCACGCGCTTGATTTGAATATTTTGAAGAAAATTAATTACTTATAAAAATAAAATTAGTTTTGACAAAAAGCATTGTACGCCACTGCTTTCATAAAAATAAGAACTTTTTTGAAATCTCCATTCGTTTGATGGAGGCTATGCCGAGGCACCTTTCTCTGTAAGAAAAACGAGCTATTTTTCAACAAGACTATTTAAATAAACAGAAAAGTGAAATATATTACTTTTATCCCAAAAACTGTGCCAACTCTAAGAGTCCATCCCCTATAGGAGAAATGCGGGGTGAACAAAATTATAATGATATTATGTTGTTTGGTGTGGTAGTTTTTGAAAGTTTAATTTTTTTAATTTTTTTATTTATTACAAACTCTCTTAATTTCTCAAACAATCTTCACGTGAATTTTATATACTGATTAATGAAACACCCTGTAGAGGCGCAACAAGTTTATAATGAAAGCTATCAATACACTTAATGAATTATTAACCCCGATTAAAAGATAACCATTTATTTAATTTTTTTAACCCTGTTAACATTCTGAACGCAGCCAAAATTTCACGACTTCGTTGATGTTCATGTCATTTCGTACCGTAGAATCCCGTATAATAGGTACACCAAGTATTTTACTGCTATTATTGGCTAAGCTGTCAGTTTTATTATTATTTTTTATCATTATTTTGCCAGTAACAGGTTATTATTAATAACAATAACAATAATGAAACATAGGTACCTACTTTAAAGTCACCACAGAGATACGACTGGTGGTGACAGATGACAATCAATCATGATGACAATCAAGTTCTCATCTGAATTCTAAGCACTGTCAAATTAAAGATAACCTCATTTAATTTATTGAATTACTTCAAACAAGGTGTTCAGTGCATTTTTCCGCAGAATAAATAATTCGTTTTACTTCGGCGTAAAAATGGATCTCGCCAAGAAAATAACAGCGATCGAAATGAGAGAGCAAGAAGAAGGGAAAACAAAACGACTGCTCATCGAGCTCTCCACGCATATCCAATACGTACAGAAAGAAATCAACCGGGTCACGAAAGAAAACGTCAAATTAGCAGACGAGCTCATCAAACTCAAATCGAAGCTTAACAAAATGGAGATTGAAGCCAAGATTCTCAAGGACCGTGAATCTTCCTTAAAGGATAACGTTAAGAATCACGTCGCTAAATTGACGGCGGCCGAATACGAACTGGAGCAGATTAGAAAGGTTAGTTTGGAAAAAATCGACACGTTTTTAAGTCGTCCTATTCTGGTAACTGGTGGTGAAGGTGACGGTCTCGCGGGAGATGCCGGGTTAGAAGATATTAAAGACGTCATCTCGTCAAGGACGTTCGATGATAAGGAACAGGGTGCCAGAAGAGGGTTTCTTGAATCGCGAGCTCATCTGGAGGCTGCGCAGAAGTACCAGGAGTACCAGACTGGGAAAATTGAGCAACTCAGAAGAGTCGTTGGAATTCTGATGAACGGAGATGGAGTTACTGATTTTGTCAACAATGATTTGTTGTAATAATTAAATATTATTATCTAACTAAGCTTTGAAAAATATTGTTCATGATATACCTAATATAGAAATATCATTTTTTTGTAATAAAAATTCTCTTATCTTGGACAAGCTGACAGGCATGACTTTTATCAAGCTAGTAGCTTCAAACATTCTACCGGTTTCGGTCAATGGACCATCTTCAGGAATCAAAAAAATGACACAATTTGAACCATAAAACTGCCATCTTAATCTGATTTTTTTTTACCTGTTACCCAACTATTTTTTATTCAATGGATGATTGATATAAAAAGAAGAATTTTGGAACGGTTTGGACCACTTCAGGTACCAATTTTAGAATTTTTTATAAAGTCAATAATGATAAAGACATAATAAAGCAGACAATTCACTGACCCTAATAAATTAGTCACTACGGTTTTGATATTACCCTGATTAAATTACATAAAGAGTTAAAAAATTACCGACAATAATATCTATGTACCTAAAAGTCTTTTTCAAAAGCCGACCGTTCCTGTGAGGGGTTGATTATTGTGAACCTGGAAGGTAGGTGGGTAGGTAATAGCCTTTGTCCTGAGATCTCACAGAAGGGTTCGTTTCGTTTATAGTCGCGTTGTAGGCCCCTTAACTGCTCTGACACTGCACAGGTAGACGTACTCGTATACACATGACCTCCATTCCCGTATTGTTCCTACGGGCACTTCATTTTCCAGTCTTCGCAATTCATCTCTGGAGGCAGACTATCGCGCTCTCGTACTGATATGGAGGTTTTGTTTCACTTTCTGGTGGTAACTTCGTGACAATAGATTCGAGTAGACGTGTATGAGCCCATCCTCGCTTTGTAATCATAATAACGATAAGAATAATATAACAAAAATGTACCGAACTAAATAAATCCAATATAATAAAATTGTTTGAACACGCGAAATATGACAAAATAACGTGGAAGTCTCTTTTTCTACACATGTATAGCGTTTAGAAATGGATCAATGTGCCGAGTAGGGCCGGGAGATTGTCGAACCGCTGCTGCTTACAGATGACGGACGTATGTTGATTTTTAACAACATCAAGTCCCGCAGATTTCTAAGAATCATGGGAGAGAGCGTGACGGTTAGAATTCTAGGAATTCAAGAATCAGTCTATTCCCCTTAATAATGTTTCTAGAGTGAGTCTAGAATGTTTCTACTACCTCGGATTGAATTTGCAAAATTACAAAAATTTACATTACAAAAATATTAAAGAAAGGTTCTTAAATCAAAAATAAACGAAAATATTCTGAATAACTTGTGTCCGGAAATGCGCCGTTTTTGAGATACAGGTAGGGTGTCAAAATGTCAAAAGCAGATTATTTTTCCCGTTTTTTTTTTTTTTGGCGATATCTTGGGAACTGTTTGAGATCCAGACCTCAGCTTTTGTACATGTCATATTATTGATACTAACTGCATTTTTTAATGCCTACCAATTCAGTTTTTTTTCAAATGTCACTGTTGGAGATCTTTGAATTGTGGGAAGGTTTTTTGTCTTCATTATCAGACAATTTTTTTGAAACGTCCAAGACGAGTTTTTCATCGTGTTCCGTCATTGTAATTAAATTTCATGTGTTTTTTCGAAATTACTCGAATCAAATTACAATCGCAGTACAATGATGATACACTGGTAACATTTAATGAAGCAATCGTGTCGTTGGGAAATTCTTCTCGAATAGTTTAGTCGTGAAGGGAGTCGTCAGATACATCCCCCCACGCTGGACATCGTCGTCAGATACGACCTGGTATTTTCCTAGTAAACCTTAAAACAGTAACTAATGAGACTTACAAACTCGTTAATTACTCGTTTCTTCGGGAACCGTCAGATATTCCCTAAATCGTGTCGTTTAATTAACTATTCCAAAGTGGACATTATAAAACCTATTACAATTCGTTAATCAAACAAGTGTCTATTATCAATCAACTTGTCGGGATGGCGATGTAATCTACAATGTCAGTATTTACTTATTTGAAGTATACTCTTTTCTCCTGTTCCAATCTTGCGCATGAGGTCTGGTTCATCACTCGCTAAACAATTTTAATCCTCGAACCAGTCCAAACACGGTCCCCTAACACATCGTACATGCCTGTTTTTCTCTAAAACGGTTCACGCTAACAATTATTATAACCAAGAATACCTTTTTTCACTACAAAATATCGGCAATTTAAAGTGTGCGTTTAAGATGACAATTTACCTAGTGTCATAGATATTAGGGGCGAAAAAATTGCACTCAACACTAAAATCTAAATCCAAAAAATCACTCTAGAATCACTGTTATGGTGACTGATTCACTCACGACACTGAGTCACCGTAGATTTGTAAGAATCATGGGAGATAGCGTGGCGATTTGTGCACAAATCAGTCAGTTCACCGTAATAATGATTCTAGAATGAGAGTCTAGAATATTTCTACCACCTCGGATTGCCTAGACTGTATCTTTAATATGCGAAAAAAATTAAGGAAAAATTATTTATTCAAAAATAAACAAAATATTTCCCATTAACGTATGACTGTAAATGCACCGTTTTTGAGATACATGATGAGGATCTCAAAAAATATTATTTTTACATTTTTTTTAAGATATCTCGGAAACCGTCTCGTAAAATCATTGACATAAGTATTATTTTTTAATACCAATTCAGCTTTTTTTCATATACTAGTGATAGAGATTTTAGGGTTGTGGGAGGTTTTTTTACCCTTCATTTTTAGACACAACATTTTTTGAAATATCTAAAGCGAGTTTTTTATTATATAAATGGCAATTTTTCTCGGAAACGGTTTACGTTATCAATTCTGACAAAAAGTACCTTTTTTTGTGTAGTAAATATTGGCTACCTATTTAAAATGTCAATTTGTTCAGTGTCGTAGATATTAGGGGCAAAAAAAATCTCACGCAACCTAAGATCTCCACTACTGGCATCTGAAAAAAATCTAGTTACCATTTAATAAGTAGTAATCTCAATAATACCTACGACACGTACAAAAGTTTAATTCTGCATCTCAAACGGTTCCCGAGATATCTGCAAAAAAATAGAAAAATAATATTTCTACTTTGACGCTCTTAACACTGTAACTCAAAAACGGTGGATGTCCGATCACACATTAGTAGGAAATTTTCTGTTTTTTTTTTTTTGAACAAAGAATCTGTCTTTAAATTTTTTGCAATATGTAAATAAGATTATAGTGAAATAAATAATATAAATATTAGTGAAAAAAATAATTATAAGTAATTATTAAATAAATAATTGATTGAGTCTGGGACTAGGTAGTACTTTTATAAACGAACCTTTTCAACGTAAATCCGTGACAATATTATAAAACATGTTTTTTTATTCTTACCCTTATTAATGTCTTTCCACGTTTTATTAGACACAAATGGGCATATAAAAAATCATGTCGTTTTTGTTGTTATTTTATCTCCCGCGACGTAAAAATTACACGCTTAGGTAAAAGCAAGCATATAAAATTTTTATTAAGGGATATACTGAGGCGAAACGTGGGAATGTTCTTTGTTAGTTTCACCCCCTCTTCATAAATTTTCCTCCTCTCTCATCGTCCAAATAGAAGACGGTTTAATTCACGAGTACTGATGATGATGCGGTGTGATAATAAAATTCCATAAAAGTGAAATAATTTTTTTAAAGGTATGTTTGTTTGTATATTAGTGTAAGTAATATTATGTTGTTATGTGCGGGTGATGCCTGTCTAATCCGATCCTGTTGTCGGGTTAAAGCCTATAGTGGATTTATTTCAAAGATAATTTCCCACATAATTTTCCACCGAGTAAACTTCCCTCTCGTTTAGACTTTGAGTTAATAGACAAATTCAATTCCGTTTATACATTAGAGAAAACCTGAGCAGTTAGTTGTAATTAAAACGTATTGTAGAGGGAAATCCTTTAATGTTTTAGAACTTTCTGGTTCTGGTTCTGGTGCTTTTAGTGCTTTAGTAAGTAGCACTCAGTGCCTAGTGTTGCTTTAAATACTGACTGATAACACAAAATAATATTTAGCACGCCCACAAAGAATAAGTAGTTTATACTTTCAAAGTGATGAACGAGCTTCGTTTGTTGTTAATTTAGAAACATCAGAGCGCATTTATTTAAATTAAATTAGGAATTTAGGAATAGAAATTATCGACTCTGGATCACGGTACCTAAGTAAATGATATGGATAATTAGCGCGTCAACTTTAAGGGTTTAATTTATTATAATCCTTTCCTCCCATTAAAATAAAACGTTTAAGGCGACTAGATTTGTAGCGTTTACTAATTAGTCGAAGAAAATCGGATTTAAGCACCGGGAAAATCCATCAAGAGCGTCTGAATGTCTATTAGAGGAGCTCGTCTTAATAATAGGAATACATAACACTCCGAAATTGGATTTTTGTTATTTTGCTTTTGCTTTAATTATAAAATCGCAGAGAATCAAAAATTAAATCTCATCACTACTTGTCTATTGCTCAAATCAAATTTATTAGTATTTTCAAAATTCGTTCGGTTTTTCGTAGTTTCCGTTAAAAAGTCGCTAACATACCAGATCATCTACATAATCAGATTCTAATAATAACTACCTCGTGAATAGCGAAGAACAAATGTCTGTGGCTCGATCACGAGTTTCGAAAAAAAGGGAAGGTCTTGGTCTGAAAGATGTGAACAGCAAAGAAAGAGAGAAGGAGAACCGAAGCACTATTATGTGCGTGGTACATTCCCATTGGAGGACAATTTAAAAGATAAAAGATAGGTGATGAACAGTTGAAAATTTTAAGAAATTACAAAAAAATCAACGTGTAAACAATACACGTTGCAAGTCGAGGCTAAAATGAGGATTATCAACAACTGGACGAAAGGAAAATTTGGAAAAAACCTCGCAGATCTACTAAAATGTCCAGTTTTTTATGAATTCTTTGAACTCAAAATAACAAGCCTTAAATAGAAAGCCTTGCCCCTGAAAAAATATACAATTTCATCATAAAATCGGGAAAGCCTTTTAATTCAAGACATCAACATAGCAAATTGTTATTAAAGTTGAAGCTCAGACCTTGCAGAAAAATGATTATCCACATAACCATCAAAGCAAACATCTTCTCGATCAAAATTATAATTTATCACAGATTACATCGCAAGTTTCAGATCGACAAAAAATTTCCTCAGTTGAGTACATTTAACATATACATGACCTTTTTATAACTTGTAGCCGACAGCGGTGAAAATACGATTCATTGATACCTCCAACCTTTGAAATGAACCGACGCTTTACTCAAATTTACTTATACAGGTGTCACTGAAATGATTTAGAGCGCACTACCATGTTCCTTGGGTGAAACTAAGTTGACTTAGTTCCATTTTTCCATCTTAGTCCAAAGTTGCTTGGTTCGACCACTGGGAGATGTCAAATTGTCAATTCTGAAATAGTTATTTAATTATAAAAGCTAAACCGCTGAAGCTGTTTTGATGAAAGCTGGTATGGCGTAGAAGTTCAAAAAGTGCGTGAAACCGAAAAAACCCATGATATACGCCAATGTAGTAGTAGTATGGTGGGTAGGGGTGATGCACCCCAAGCGACTATAGGCCACCAAGGGCCCTTTTCGCCCTTACTCGAACCTCCCCGACCTTTTGATAAAGGTCAGAAGGTCGTTGTGTGAGAGGAGTTTCATTTCATCCTCTTGTAGCTCCTCAAACCAAAAAATGTTGAGCCTGAGGCTGCTATATGTATACTTCGCATGCGCCTATATAATGGTAGGAGTCCTCGTCATCCATTCCGCATTTAGGGCAGACCTGGTCCCGAGTAATCACCATAACTTTAGATGTTTGTTCAGACTGCTGTGACCGATGAGCACCCCGACTAGTAGTCTGAGTTCTTTCCGGTTTATTTTGGATCTGCTGGTCCATCTGTTTCCGATCGGACCGGCAAGAAACAGCCTGGCCTGTCTGCAGCCTGATGCTATTTCCCAGTGATCCTCTAGACCCTTGCGAGTCCATTCTTCTATAGCTTCTTTGAGAAGATTTGTGGTCTGACCCAGTACAGGCTTTGGTCCACAAAAGGTTTCCCTGGTCCCGAGTTTCGCGTAGTGATCTACTAGCTCGTTGCCTGGTACACCTGAGTGTGCGGGAACCCATACAATATGCACTGATTTTCTGTCCGCCAGTCTGTTCAGCGCCTCGGCACACTCCTGGACCAAGGAAGCTGGTTCCATGTGAGCCCAGCGCTTTCGCGGTTTACGCCAATGCGTTAACGTCATGAGTAGCTTTAGTCTTGCACTTTTTGTCCCATAAAACCATAACGTCATACTAATTTTCATAAAAATCGATTCATAAACTTTGTAAGTTCGAAGAAAAATTCGAAAATGAACTCTGGTTATTGACAATTAAACCTCACTCTTCAGCGCTATAAAACTTTATTTCACTCTTTCGATTCAACACTTGTAGTGTGGGTGAATGATCTTCAACTAGTGGTTTTTCGTGCTGTGCCGGGCATCCGAGGTTTAAAAGCGGTGTATTCTAGTGGTGACTGATACTAATGACGTTGAGTCTTTGTCCTTATATTATTATACCAAGGGATGACGGAGGAACAGGGCTTTGCAGAGTGAAATGACTGAAATGGCAGGAGCTGTGTCTGGTAGAAGAAGTAAAGATGTCAGCAAAGGTCCTGCATGGTGATGTTTGGGAAGCTGGCCTTAACGTGACCGTGGATTAAAGCACGCTTGCTGGGTAAAACATCGATGGTGCTTGATCTCAGTAGCCCAGGAATGAGGTATTGAAGGAAGGTTAGGAAATGGAATCCCGAAATTCAATTGAAACCTGAAACGCAACCTTGTGGCTGGTTCAGGAATGGTTCCATAAATACGATTACTAATAGACGAGATTCGAGAGTAGGTCTTAGAGCAAGACTCTGAGATAAATCCCGAGTGGTGATGGTGAAATCTAAAGACAGATCCCGGAATACAACCACGGGGTTAGATTAGTAGGTGATTCCCCAAATGTGGTCTCGCTAGCGAGATCTAGAAATATATCCCAGAACTGGAATGCATTTTTCAGGTAGATAAATAATAACATGAGATGAAAACAGTCTATCATCTTCCAAAATTGCCCTGATTCTTCAGGTTTAGGTAGGTCATCAAGGGTAGACAGGAAAGATCTTCTAGGTCATAGTGTAGATACATCCCCGATTAAATACAATACAGGTATGAAGGTAAGAGACAAAATTAAAAGAAGCTGTAGTCACTTCGAAGTCGTTCGAGAGAAAGGACACTTTGCGAAAAAAAAACAAAGTAGCTGCCTCATCCATTTGGACATCATCGCGTCAACTCCGATCCATCACGAGCTGGATTCCGATCTATCGCGAGTATTAGCGAGCATTCACCTAGATCGCATCTAAGTAAAATACTACGGACTCGTTATAAACCACGCAATAATAATTAGAACAAAATAAAGAAAGACTCCAATTATTAGTGAAATTTTGTAAATTATTGAAAATTAGATAAAAAATACAATGACCTCATTACAAACAGAAGAAAAAGAACAAAAATCTGACGACTGATCAGAGATTAACGACAGAAAAATCGAGTTCAGTTTAATAGGTAGATATAATAATAATAATAATAATAATAATAATAATAATAATAATAATTTATTGTTTCCAACAGACAAAGAGCCCAATTACAGGAAACAAAATATAAAATACATTTGACAAAAAGAAAAAAGAAGAAAATAGATATACCTACATCTCGAGGATTCTTCTTATTAAAAATTCCGGTAACACAAAATATCAATAATTATAACAATAAATTCCCTCAGGGTGCAGCTGAAAAAAAATCAAAACTCCCTATTATAGTCTCCCTCAGGATGAGAATATTCCTGTAATAGATGCCCGATCCATCATCATTGGTTGTGGTTGCATGGTTATTCAGACCGCTACGCACGCAGATGTTGGCTGGACTCTTCATTTGCAAATAGGGCTTGATGTATGCACATAATCGTATCCCATTCCACATCGTCCGACAACACACACGCAGGGAAAGATCTCTCATTCGAATTTCAAGTAGTGATAGTGATACCTACCACCGAACCGAATCGATGGGGTGATTTATAACCGGGATTATTCAACCGACTGTTATCATGTCAGAGAGTAATCCTCTTGGACGTAATTACCCTCCGATAATTAATATTTACGGTCATTGTTTGACCACATACCTAATACCGACACCAAGATCGTAAATATATCGTCGTTACTGCCGTTGATTTTATTTATTTATGGTAGGTATATAGGTCAGGTGAGAATTAGTTATCTACTATGTAATGGATATCGAGCAGAGGAGATCAAAAAATTAGTAGGTGGGTAGGTAGGTACCTCCTAGCTACCCGGAGGCGGGGTAATTACGTCCAAAGTTCATCTTCTTATCTGCGAGTTCTGACAGGGCGCGCGGTAGTGACTGGTTACTAGTGAGTAAGTTCCTTCAGGTGGCTCGATTCTCACATTAAGGGATTAAGGGACAAAGTGGCATCTAACTTGGCGGAAGTTATTAATATAACCTACCTACTTTATTATGAGTTTATATTTACTATCGTGGATTGTAATTAATTACCTACTATATCGTCATCCCATCAGGTGATATAATTTCCAGGAAAAAATTATATATATTTGATCCCAATGAAGTAGGTACCAAGAAAATTACACATTTACCTTTATTGCATGATTTGTAATGTAAACCTCGACTTATATTGTCTCAATGCGTTATTTCACAACGTTCAAGGAAGTAGAAAGTTCTTGCACAAACGACTACCGCCCCGAGCATGAGATTCGTCCACGTGGTAGAGGAATGTAAATTTTACCAAAATTCTATTTTTACTAGGGCTTTTGAAATTCTCCCCATGGTGCATTGGACCACACGGCAATTCCAGAACTGTGATTGATTGTATCTTGTAATTTTAAATTTTTGAGAGATATAAAGGCCCGGTTACACGGTCCGTGGTTCGGCGAACCTGACTCGAGGAGCCGCGAACCACGCACCGTGTGACATAGGTGGCTCGCTATGGGCTCGCGGTTCGTGGTGTGTGGTTCGCCGTATCCATCGGGAGTCGGTAAATTTGCACAGAACAAAGCGGGTGAACCGATAGGTTCGTGTAGGTTTGTCGTCGGCTCGTACTGGTTCGCCATATCGCGAACCAATGCTCAGTCTTGCAATTTATTTTATGCTTTTTATTTATAATTGTGTCTTTTATTGCATGCAGGCGGAAATTAAAATGTGATCTTCGATAGTTAGGTATTTGATAGCAAGTCTTCGTATACTGTTTTTTAATGCTATAATCGTAATTGATTCCGGGCACTTTTGCCGTGGTCCATGAAAATTTTCTCCGAACTGACATCATCGGCAGTTACGTGTACACTGATAACTGACTTGACAGTTGGGAGAGCGCTTCTACTTATAGGGTGATGGTCTGGTGACGTCATACCCCCTCCACTAGCTATCTCCACCGTAGAGCAACGGCCGGTTTCTCCGATGATGTCATAGATTCCTGAGTTAGACGTTTGAGACTTATTTGAGTCAGATGTAACGCCGGATACCAAATCCTATCCAGCGATAAGTCACATCCAAAAAAGTCATCGTCTGATTCAGAAATGTATGACATCATTGGAGAGACCGGCCGTTGCTTCAGTGGAGATAGCTAACGGAGGGGGTATGACGTCACCAGACCATCTTCCTATAAATAGTAGTGCTCTCTCAGCTGTTCACTCATGTCCACACATGTCCAGCTGTCTACACGCAACCGCTGATGATATCTACCGCAGCTGGTAGACGAAACGTTCGGAGCAAATCTCCATGGACCACGGCACAACAGCCCGGAATCAATTACGATTTCATTATCAAACTTGATTTCAATAAAACAAACTAGGTTCTATGTTGTCTCGGCGAACCGATTGAGAAATAAAACTAAACGAGCCACGAACTGTGTGACCACCCCTGGTTCGCTAAAGTGCGAGTCTCTGCAAACAACGCACCAGTTCCGTGGTTCGCCGAACCATGCACCGTGTAACTGGGCCTTAACAGTTCTCTTCTGCAATATTTTTAGAGCTAATCGGACCTAAAAAAAAATCAAGGTGACCTACAAAGATTAAAATCTATTCGATGGGGACAACACTGTAATAATTACCAGTGCTTTTTACTGTTGATAGTGAAGAAACCCGACCCCACATGCCAACTGCGCAATTATAAAAGCGGTCATCTAACCGGAGCGGCCTAGGCTTCGGTCACGGCCGCGGCCGCGGTGGCGTTCAAACGCCGTACACTTTTGGTGGTCGATGACGTCACGCCAATGCGGGGTATGACTTGAAAAAGCGACCTGTGTCGCGTACTGAAGTGCTGCTCGCGGCTAGATCTGTTCAGTGTGGTGAGAGAAAATAATGGAAAAATTTTCATTTTGTTCAAAGAGAACAGAAGCGTCAATGGAGGAAATAAGGACTGCGTTCCTATCTTTTACTTTTCTAACTCTTGAAAAATTTTATTTAGGGGGCTTGATTTAGGAGATATTACTTTTTTTTTGACTAATATGTGTCATTGATCGACTCACTGTTTTACGCAATAGATATAGAACTTGCCAATATCAAACTACATTTTGTCTTTTGATAAGTCTTGTTACAAGACTATAGGTATGTTTAGCAAAAACTCTTGGCAAAATTATAAATTCGATAAACATCATTGGCAAGTCTTGCGCATTTTGCCGATGCTATAAGCGGAAGAAGTTGCAGCTCTATAGTAGAGTAGCATGATCGCTTCGAAAGACGCTGCCATGACTTAATATGCCCAGAGCTTGGTAAGACTAGGGAAGTAAGAGATATTACCCAGGTGGCATTCCATCATTCAAGGTCTGTTTTGACAGTGAGATCTCCATAAGGATGGATTGTTTCTTCGGCTTCTTAGTATAGGGTCACTTCGGAAATATAAGGTATAAGGACTGCACATTCGCATCCTTGCATGGATTCTGCTACGGGCAGTAAAATCACATAGTTACCTAGTTAGTGTTCTTTCAGGTGACAGTGTGGGCACCTGTCTCAGATTATAGTATCATTGAATAGACTCTGAGTTGCCTGTTACATGGTCTGGTATCAAGAGAAATGTTACATAAAAAATTGAAAAATAAACTAAATTCAATGTTAAAATATAATTCACAACAAAACTCAAACTTTACTGCAAAATAATAGCCGCTTAGGTTTGCGTTCGCTATATTGCAATGGCCACCGTGGCCGCGGCCCCTCCGGTTTGATGACCGCTTAAAATCGAAAGCTTAGACTCAAAACGATCTAAAACGCAGCCCATGCCCTGGAAGTATCATCTGACACCCCACCCTAAAACGTCAACTTTGCCACTATCATACTCTCGACATCCGAGTTGACCAGTAGTTGGTATTACATTATTTAAAATCGTGTTATTTTCTCTTTCTCTGAGCCCTCAAATCTAATTATTGTTTTCAAGTACAATTGTTTATTATGTTATTTGTTATATCATGGTAGATCAGACCATACCGTTTAATATTATTTTGCATTCAATTAATTTGGAGGAATCTAATTTTCGAAGAGCATGATGGGAACGTATTCCTATTTATTTGAATCAATTCTCTAAATTGGGGCTCATTCGAATTCACTACATTGTTATTTCGGACAAGAACTGGAGGGATTGAAAATAAAAATATTTGTATTTTTATTTAAGATCGATACTTAATTTCGATTTAAATTGGTTCACTATGGGATTATTAAAATACTTTAAGCAAATTGTGATCATTAGGTGTTTGTTTATTTATTGTTGAATGCGAATAATAGAAGCTTTGACAAAAGGTGAACGACATATTGAAAAACAATATGGCATTCATTGATGTCATGCTTTGAATCAGGGGTGGAAATTGTAAGCAAGTGTTTCATCCTAATTGGGACTCTTCGGTATAATGCATCTTACTAACACACAGCACAACCTCGGTCACTTAAACTTAGTGTCTTAGTAAGAAATATTGATGAAAATAAAGTAAAGGAAAAATGTAGATACGATGGGTTTTTTTATTGCAACCACTTAAGTTCATTAATAGTGGTTGCATTCACTTTCTACCTTTTCCCAATTTATATCGTCATCTGGTAACAAAGGTGCATGGTACTTTGCCGACATCAAGGCATGAATTTACCCTTTTTGTTTATTTATTAATTTATGTGTGCGTATGGGTATAACGTTGGCTGAGTGATACTACGTATAGGATTTTTGAGTGGAGAGAGATTAAAGTATACTGAACATTGTAAACGCATAAGAGAAGGCGATAGATATCCCATCAGTTGAATTGCTTGGCAGCGATGTTGTCTAACATGTCAATTTTTTATTAATTTGTCAAATCGTGATACAAGCTGCAAAATGGTTGTCGCTGCGCTAATTTCCGTTTCAATATGACAACATCAGATTCTCCATCGTCTCGTTTCTCAAACCCATGCGCCCATATATAGCCATCTTTTCCTGTGTATTTTTGTGTGTTTTTCCTGTGTGACAATGATTACAACAAAAATTGCGATTTTTTTACTTAGAAAAATGTTACGTTCCACGCTCTTTTATATTAACTTGAGTCATAAAATGATACCTAGATAAAAGATACCGCAAGAGCAATTAAAATGAAATCTTATTAAGTTCTCTGAATGTAAACGTTTCGATTAAGAATGCCCCGCAGGGATGGATTTTAACTAGAACTGCTTGGAATTGCAGGTTTTCCGATTAGATTACGCCATTAGGTACGAGTATAACATAAAATACACTGTAATATCAGAAAAAGAACCGATTTACAAGATTGTCTGTCCATTTTCATCCAAGCTTTCTTTGTATGAATGGAAATGCGTATCAAGATTCCAGATAAATCTCTTCTTTATTCATCGCGGAAGTCCGCGAGTTATAAATTCTTTTCACATTTAACTAAAGTTACATAGCAGAGTCCTTTTTTTACCTTGCGGGATTCTTATTTGAGTTAAGATCGTAAAATATGTTTTTATTAGGTCTTATATGTATATGTTATTATAATGTTACATTATTTACATGTTTAATGAATATTATGTCTTGATTTTATTATAATGGTTGATATGGTTTAATGCCGAAGGAGTTTAGGAGGAAAGGATTCTTTATAGATTAACGTTGGTTCCATTCAAATCTCCACTATTATGGTCGAATTAATAATTAAAAGTCTAAAAGTAGAGTGAAATCTAGCAAAGAACGATCTAGTTTATTCAATCTAAGCATGAATTGAGAATTTCTCCTCCGCTGCTTGTATAATACGCGTGTATGAAAGTGTATTTTCATTTTATGTACGAAATAAAAGAGGATTTTTCATACAAGTAACAGGTACGTGTAGGTAGGTAGGTACCTACTTGTATGTATATGAAGTGGTTTCATTTATATTCATTTAAAGATATTTCTCCCTTTTTCTCTGCGAAATGAAAGAAAAATACGTCTCGACGGTGGAATTTTCTGTGCAGTCAATAACAAGAATTCAATCTTGAAACTGCAAACATAAAAGAACGTTAGGTTTAAGAAGGAAGTTTTGGAGTGTTCCTCTTTGTGTCAAAGTAAATTGAATAACGCACGAGTAGATAAGAGTTAGTGGTGGTCACTCTGGCCTTTAGTTGTTTAATTTTCATTCTTATGCCATTATTTCCTCACACCCTCCACCTCTCCGAGCCGGAGCTTCACCGCTATTGCTGCAATTCCTCATCAGTGACAAGACAATCGGGCCCCGAACCTCGTTTGTTCGCAAAATTGAGTCGTTATTTTCTCAAGACGCAGGTCAACTTACTGTAGTTTGTCTCGGGGAGTGCTTAAAACATAATGCGCTGCTGTTATCAAGGTTTACAAAGCTCTTTTGTAACTTTCCAAAGAACTTATCCTGTAACAGATTTATACCCGACGCTTGAGCATGTAATATTTAAGAGATACATACAATACACATTACTTGCACCTTACTGATGAAAATTTTGTATTATTAGTTGTTATTAAAATAGATAATGAGTTGAAGACTTCTAAGACAATTCGATTTATACAATATGTATATAGGAATTTGGTCGCTTTTGATATATCGCTTTTGATTTTGAATTAATTAAGCTGTCTGATCCAGTGTAATTTTGGATAAATAACCTATATCTTCTTCCCCTATATACTCCTCAAACCTATATAATTTATACATATAACAATGTATTGAATTAAGGTATGTTATGCCGTTTGATTAGCGAACTGCGATTAAATAAATTTATTAAAAATCGATCTTACATCTAATATTGTCTTAAACATCATCACAAAACAACTTGTCAACTTTTTATAACATGGAATTCTTACGAATAATAACCTACTACTATGGCCTGGTAAACACAAAAGTTCAAAGTAATTCTACAAATATTAAAATTAAATACAGAGGAATTTCTTTATTGTTACGAGATAGCAGTGATGCAGTATTCTCGATTTCTCGTCAAATATAGAAACTGAGGTAAGGAACATCAAACATCTGTCTTTTATTATTTCGTTTACATTCTGATTTACGAGAGTTTAAAATTAAAATGTAGTCATATAAATCACGCTATCTTTCTATTTGTCTATCTATCTATCTATCTATCTTATCTATCTAGCTATCTATCTATCTATGTATCAAATATTGATAATTATATTGGGATTGCAGCCAATTACACACAGGTTTTCTCTTTTTTCTTTTTAATTAACCCAAGCTTTCGAGCTTTTCTTTAGCTCTTCGTCAGGGGTAAGAAATTGAGTAAAAATTGAAGATGTTACAATGTTAATCATTTTCATGGACAAGTAGAAGATAAAAACATACAAATATGAACCAACAAACCAAATAAAAATTAAATAACATAGGTAAGTTAATTCCAAAAAAAGGTTTAAAATAATTTCTTACCCCTGACGAAGAGCTAAAGAAAAGCTCGAAAGCTTGGGTTAATTAAAAAGAAAAAAGAGAAAACCTGTGTGTAATTGGCTGCAATCCCAATATAATTATCAATATTTTATAATTACCTACAGCCAAAACAAATCAAATATTTTTATCTATCTATCTATCTATCTATCATTACATAAACAAAAAAAAATGAACTAAAAACCTGATTCCTAACAAAAACACACCAAAAAAAAAAAAAAAACCTACTACCTACTACTGAAAACTAACAATTACTCCCCACAATAATTATTCACCACCATTACAATAACAATACTTTTAAAATCATATTATCATACAATGAAATACACGTAACAAACACAATAATGAAATATAATAAACAAAAGCAGACACATAAAATGTCAAAATCAAGATCAAAATTAATTTACTTATATTTTTTCTAAAATTTAAAAACACACCATTTACGACATTTTAGTATAATAATTATGATTTTTTAAAGTATTTTTAAGTTTTTACATATTTTTTACAATTATTTATGAGTGAACAAGAGACCAATCGGTCTCGAAACGTTTCAATTTTATAAAAATATTTTTGAAAAATAATATGTATTTTAATATCGAACCTAAAACCCAAATAAAGAAGAACATTTAACAACTAATAAGAAGCAAGGTTCAATAAAAATAATCATATCTATCCATCTATCCATCTATCCATCTCTCCATCTATCTATCTATCTATCTATCTATCTGATAATGTTTCTTGAACCTTCTTGGTAATTGTTGAATTTCTGTCTTATTTAATTGGGAATTTAACTGTTTGACATTTTCTGGTGAAATTAAAAATATTAATTCGGACGGTTAGTAAGACGTCACATCTGACTTTTTAAAGTTAATCCTACTATAAATATTAACATTTATGAATAATTTTGATGATATGTAATTTGAAAAAACTTTTTTGATACATTTTATGACATAAAATTTTTGAAGTTTTTTAACATTGTGACAACATCTTAATTTTCAAATAATTAAAAATAACGGTGGTTTACTACATTCATAATTTTAGATATTATAGTATAATAGTTCTTTAATGAAATTATTATTTGTTAAAAGATTTTTATAAAAAAAACGAAACGTTTCATGGCCGATTGGTCAATTGTTCACTCGTAATGTAAAAATCATGTCTAAAACTTAAGAATACTTTAAAAAGCTATGATTAATATAATTAAATGGTCGTAAAATGGTGTTTTTATGAAATTTTTTAATTTTACTTTTAGAAAATATAATAAAATCAACATCAAGTCAATTTATTATATTTTCTAAAATTAAAATTAAAAAATTTCATAAAAACACCATTTTACGACCATTTAATTATATTAATTATATTTTTTTTAGGTATTTTTTAGTTTTTTACATGTTTTTACATCACGAGTGAAAAAAGGACCAATCGGCCCTGAAACGTTTCGTTTTTTATAAAAATCTTTTAATAAATAATAATTTCATTAAAGAACTATATACTATAATATCTAAAATTATGAATGTAGTAAACCACCGTTATTTTTAATTATTTGAAAATTAAGATGTTGTCACAATGTTAAAAAACTTCAAAAATTTTATGTCATAAAATGTATCAAAAAAGTTTTTTCAAATTACATATCATCAAAATTATTCATAAATGTTAATATTTATAGTAGGATTAACTTTAAAAAGTCAGATGTGACGTCTTACTAACCGTCCGAATTAATATTTTTAATTTCACCAGAAAATATCAAACAGTTAATTGTCAAGTTGTGAACGAGCGTAATTATTGAAGGAATCATTCAAAAAATGAATTGAACCGCTTACGTCAGTTTGAGAGCCACTGACAACTACATAAAATTTATTCATGTAATGACATTCTATCCTCTGTGTTGTGCATTTAATTCTCATTCAAAACCAATGTTGACGTATACTTATTTATGCGGGATGGAGTGTTTAGACACACTGGACGGTTACTATAAAAACACGTACATGAAACAAAATAAATCGAACTATCAAAAGGATGTGTATTCTTAATCGATACGTATGATTTTTTAGACTTTATTGGACTATATATAAATATTTTGCATAAATGTACAACAAAAATTTGAACTTTATTAACATTATACCTTTATGAAGATTTTTAAGATTTCAATTTCAAAGATGCTAATTTTATTTTGATCATTTGTTGTAAGTATTTATCTTAAGATTGTTATATAAAAAATATTGATTTCTTATAATTATTACAGTTCTCCTGATGAAGATCTGAAATTAGATCGAAATATAGAGTTTAACAAAAAAGGATCACACTTTTTATTTGTGTCACCGTTTGCCTTTAACTAATTTTTAAATAATTAAACTAACGGTGGTTTACTACATTCATAATTAATTTATCTATCTATCTATCTATCTACCTACATATCTATCTATCTATCTTCCTATCAAATGAAATATTCTTCATGAAGAAGCTGTTCTGTATCCAGAATAACTCAATAATGAACTGCGACTCTCGACGTCGGCCGCACGTTATTTGTACGTTTCTTTTATTTTGAAGTTATTTGAGATTATTATAATGTAAATAAATAGAGACTGAAATTAATTGTTACAAACTATTGTAGAAGATTATAAAGTGAAATAAATATTTACGCTTTCAAGACAATGTCTCAATTTTTTTATTTTAATGAAAAAATTATATATTGCACTTTTTCAAGATTCTGATTGCTGGCAAATCGATTGTGTAAAAATATATCTACACGTACAACAAAACACCTTAATTTAAAAAAGTCGCAGATTGATGTTTTTCAGACGCTCCAATTCCCGTTCCTCAAATGTAAAAAGACTTCCTTAAACGAGTATAGGTATTTCACTATTTCAAAGTTCGCCATTTCGCCAACGACACGTGTATTTCAAAGGGCCAATTCAAGGCGATAAATTTGCATTTCACTAGGGTTTTCCACTCTCTGAAAAAGGCGGCTTTTGGAACGACCGAAGCAATATTGCGGATTGATGGGCGACTTTAACAGTGACATCGACTTTTTCACAAAGCTTTAATTATTATTGTATACCTGCTTCCTATACCTGTATGACGTAACGTAACGCAATACCGACGTATCACGCGACGAAGTCACGTGCATATTTCCTCCAAATTACAACAGTTAATTTTATTGAAAGTTCGAAACTATAGCGAAACGAGAGGTGTGAACGCGGCTTTAAATTATATCTATACCCTGGGAAATTTGGCTTACGCGCAGCCACATTCGTGTATAATTAGGTATCAACAACTGGAATTAATAGGGACTCCTTGAGGCGGCACAATTAAATCAGCTTAGAATTAATTACAGAATAAGAGAGTCAGATATGATACCTTATACTGATGGGAGCTCTACGGCTTATCCATCAGGAAACGCATGCATAATAATTATTGTATAAATTATTATTATAATAATAATAATAATAATAATACCATTTATTTCAACAGTAATTACATAAAAACTAAAGTTGAAAACACGTCCAAAATACAATCAAATAACCACAATAATCAACATTACAAACATTATAAAACAAAATCAAAACTGGTTCGAACAATATTCATAAAATTCTTGCAATGTGTATGGTTCACATTGTATTAAAAAAGGTTTCAGAGAACTTTTAAAAGGTTTCACATCGGTTATGTCTTTGAAAACCCTCGGTAAAGAATTATAGATTTTTATACATGAATAAAATGCATTTTTCTCAACTAAAGTGAGTGAATGTATAGGATAGAGATATGCCCTCTCTCTGGTCCGGTAATTATGTGACTGTAAGTAGCTCTCAAAATATTCAGCATGCTTATAAACAAAAACTGCACATTCCAAGATATACAGCCCCACAAATGTCAGAATATTATTATCCCGAAAAATGCCTCTACATGAGGACCGGTACGGCCTATGAAAGATAATCCGAATAACAATCTTTTGTAGTGTAAAAATTTTCTTATATTCTATGCTCTTTCCCCACAAAATCACTCCGTATCTGAGAAGTGATTCAAAGTTGCTATGATATAGTACCATCATAGTATCCGCTCCCAGAACGCGAGAGACAATTCTAAGGCTGTAAATGGTAGAATTTAACCTCCCAGACAGTACTTCAATATGGCGGCACCAATTTAGATTTTTATCAACATATATACCCAGAAACCTACAGTCGTTGCTAATACGAAGAGAGAATTGATTTAAAACATCTATTTCATTTGGTGTCTCTATTGTTGATCGATTAGTTTTAAAGATAATACACTCAGTCTTCTGCCTATTGATTAGCAATCTGTTTTGACTTAACCAGTTCTCAAGGCTTTCAAAAGTCTGGTTTGCCAATGTTACAAACTCATTGACATTGTCGGCACTGAACAGGATATTCGTATCATCAGCATAATTAAACAGTTTAAGTGTATCCCCTTGGAATCCCAATGGCATATCATTCATGTAAACAATAAATAAGAGCGGTCCCAGTATACTTCCCTGAGGGACTCCCACTTTCTGATCGACGGATCGTGATAGCCCTTCGTGACCATTTATCTCCACCTTTACTATATTTTTTCTTTCAGTTAGGTAGCTTTTTAACCACCTTAAGGGAGTACCACGCACTCCACAGCTATCCATTTTGTTAAGCAAGATTTCGTGATCAACACAATCAAAAGCTCTGGAAAGATCAAAGAAAAGAGCGCAGGGCAATTTTCTCCCCTCCAGAACCTCTACAATTTTCTGCACGAACTCAAAGCATAAAGTGGTGGTATTTTTATCCTTTATGAAGCCATGTTGACATGCATTGAGAACATTGAATTTCTTTAAAAAATCTGTTAGCCTATCGCAATATGCCCGTTCAAATATTTTGCTAAAAGATGTCAGCAGGCTCACTGGACGATAGTTTCCCAAGTCAGTGGTATTACCCTTTTTGTGAACTGGTTTGATTATTGCTGTCTTGAGTTGATTTGGAAAGATTCCATACTCAAAAGAATTATTTATTACAAAACATAGTGGTCGTGAAATCAGTTGTATTACCTCCTTGACTATAGTTGTTGGTACCTGATCATGACCACTTGATAAGACATTCTTGAACCTCCCAACAATGCCTTCGATCTCAGCCTCAGTTACAGGCCTGAGAAATATTGAACGGTCACACTTGATCAAGTCACTCCGGGAGCGAACATCATGCTGACAGTCATCGGTGCTCTTGTTTTCTTGGCATTTAGAAAAGTATTCACTAAATTCCTCAGCGAGTTTGCTGGGGTCCTTAGATGATAACATATTCTGTCTATTTTTGCTCATAGAGCTTATACTCTTGACTAAATTCCAAACTGCCTTGCTTTTATTGTCTGAATAGGTAACTTTATTATGATAAATTTCTCGCCTAATAACCTGAATTTCATTATTGTATCTTATTTTCAGTGCTTCGTAAGCTCTCTTATATGTAGGGTTATATTTGGCAACTAAGAAAGTTTTATCTAACAGATCTTTAAGGAATAAAATCCGAGGATTTCTATACACCGAAAGACATGCAACCGTACGTCTACTAACGAATCGTTCCGGGAAACTGTTATTAAAATGGGATAAGAAAACCTTAGTAAAGCAGTCCCACTGTCTGTCTACGTCAAACTTCGGGATCTCTAGCAAGCAGTCCCAAGTCTCATTGCAAAGACATTCCCAAAACAACTTTCGATTATTATCGTTAAAGTGCCGCATCTTCCTCTTAGTACAGGTTCGACGTCCCTTCAAGCAAGCAGAAAACAGAATGGCTCTGTGATCGGAGATGTGCAGTTCAAGTACTCTGGATGTAAAGTCATCAAAATTTGAGATCACATTGTCCAAGCAAGACTCCCCGCGAGTAGGTTGCCGTACTGAACAAGTCACCCCAAATCCCTCAATCAGAGAGAGAAAAATATCTCGATCCTTACTGTGTTTTAAAATATCAAAATTAAAATCTCCCGTTACGACATACAAAAAACCCGACATACAAAGTTTATCGAACAACATATAAAGCTGTTGGAAAAATAATCCTGCTGAGGCATTTGTAAGCGGTGACCTATACACAGACACCACAGTAATTTTGTAACCAGAGATCGTCACTTCCAATGCTGAGCACTCAAAAACGCCCTCGATGCTCAGTGCAGACAAGTCTACCCTGGACTCGCAAACGACATTCTCAGAGCAGTATAGTGCAGAGCCCCCATGTTGCAGTGGTTCACGACAGTACGCGGATACAAGACGAAAACCAGGAAGTTTATAAGCTGCAAGCTGATCGCGATCTTTCCAATGCTCAGTAACAGACACAATCTGACATTCATGTTGCAAGACACCAATCATCAGTCTGTCAAGGCTGTTGCCTATTGATTGTAAATTTTGATAAAGCAAATTTACCTTTATAGAATCTACTCCACTGCCTTTGCCTTTCCTATGTGGGATAAAAAATTGTTCAGTCGTGTTCCAGTGGGCCACAAAGTAGGATTCTTCAAATTTTCAAGCTGCTCAGCAGGAACAGAAATTTTAAATGATGAATATTCATTCGGATATTTGGAATCCATTCTTGTACATCTGAAATTCTCGAATTTATTTTCCTGGAGATGCTTGCGCAAATCTTCCTCCTGTAGGCCAGGGTCCAACCTGTAGACATGAACATGGGCATACGGAATAACCCCTTTGATGGCGAGATTACTAGCTGCTCCAACTACGGTATTTAGTTTTCTTCTATGCTTCCTAGTAACGACGGTTTTAAAGTTATCATTTTTTGATTTATCTTCTATGGGATTAGAATCATTGTTGATCCTGCGATTATTTACGTCGGCAATTCTTATTTTCCTTGTGAAATCTTTCGTTGGTGACGAATTAATAAATTGCGGTGAATTTATATTTATTGTTTGTTTTTTCTCAGTCCGCCTGGTGCTATCTACAGCTGATATCAATATATTATCGGGTGATTCGCGCAAGGAAACATCGGTACCATTATTTGCAATAGAATTATTAAAAGGAAAATTATTGCATTTTATTTTAGGCACAGCAACCCTATTCAATAAATTGCCAGGGTTTTTATCCAGCAATCTAATTAGATCTATGTTGGTGGTTTTCAAATTCACTACTTCAGTCTTCAATTCATCGATTTGCCGTCTAAGCGACTCGGTCTTGGAATCCAATAAATTATTAACTATTTCAGCAAATTCACTACTTTTCAAGAAATTTATTACTTGTTCACCAATGACACTAGTTGACCTAGTTTCTAGCCCCATGGTAACGTAAGGATATGTTATATCGAAATATTACTTACTTTGACCTACTTAAAAAGTGATCACACTCACACCAGCTAGGTATCCGCTCAAGCGAGCGGCCGAAGCACGAATGAGTTCCATATAAATTATAGAAATTTAAATTTATATTGCGAATTTATATTATACGAAAGAGTTCCATATATAAAGTTCCAGTTAACAAGTAAGGTGGACAATTAACAAGCATCAACAAGTGTATAACCTTCCGTTCCACCCCGAGCAATTTTCGGGGAGGTAAGGAATGCTATTTAGCAGCCAACTAGCTCAAAAATGAAAATTTACCTATTGTTGTGACAATGCACACAAATGAACAACGTCACAGGTCGAAGAAAATTCACAAGCAAATTTTAACAGTTTTTATTAACAATAATTATTAAAAATATAAATAGACAATAAAATAGATAGTAAAGATATTTAAATACCACAAAATATAACAATTAGATAGAACAAATGTAAATATCACAAAAAAAAAATGAAATATTAAATTCGTAGAAATTATGAAACAAACATAATAATGAAAAAGTTGATTTATAGAAATTATGGAATAATTGAATAAGAAAGATAAAATAATTATACGTACAAAAATGACATTGAAACCCACACGATGGCGTGTGGGGGGCGATATTAATAATTAAAAATTGCTTTATTAAATAAGAGAAAGATACAAACTGCAAAAATTATTGAAATAGTGAGGCACTAGAGCCCTGGAGGTGAAATAACAGTTAAAAAAAACAATGAATTGAAAAATAGCAACCAGGCTAGGTATATCAATGAAGGTTTGGACTACTTAGCTTTGTAAAGCAGGTGGTGCTGTTGCCTGTCTCTCAAAGGTGTCCAACACGACTTCCCGAGAATCTGCCATGAAAATAACGGAGGTACTGGTGGTAGTGCTGGCCGTGGGTGCATGGCACGGTGCTGCCTGGGAGTCCTCCTGATGCTGGTGCTGGTGCGGGCGCTAGCCGGTCATGATCCTGTGGTCTTGATTTTAAGGCAACCATGGAAAAAGCGCGAACTCCCTAGAGCAGATCAGAACACTTTAGAACCAGCAGGTCAATAATAATGACGACGCGGGTCCTCGAGAGTGCTTCGTGTTCAATTAAATAACTCAACCACTTCACATGATAAAAAAATGAGGTCTATAAAAAGGAATCTCCAATGCTCTCGAGAACTCATCGTCAATAATGCAATAAAACAAAAGCACTAAAATTAATAATATAAACAGTAATAAATTAATTAAATTATTAAAAAGAAAATTAAATCAGCCATCTTGCACTTTCGACCTTCACCGGTGTTGCAAAATAAAGAAACGATCCGGGAAGTCCGAATGGCAGTGTCGCCACGGATCGGCGTTAAACGCAACCTACCTTTTGACACCAAGCGCTCATGAATGATAATATGTATAGTGCGCTCCAGAAATGTTTATTACTTACCAACAGGCAACAGGGAAATAAATGGAACGGTGACAAAAGAACCGTTACAAGTGGGGTACAAAGTTAATAAAATCTATCTACAGGGATTGCTTTTATTTGTTAAGAAGTTCCGGAAGCTAGTTCTTTGATGTAACTCAGCCATTTGGTAAAATAAAAGGTATAACTTACGGATAAATTTTTCTAATGAATAGGGACCCTCAACGACTTCTCGATGAATTTACGCTGGTCGGGTATAGTCATCTCTTTTTTCCCACTCCGAATATCGGAATAGCTAACGAGCTAAGAAAATGAAAGTGAACATGTTTGCTATTACAATAATAAGTACGGTTAGGAGGTTTGTTTGTATTGTAAGTATTTCAATTATTGAATCACTTCAGACGTTTACACTTAAAAGCATAACGAGAAATCTGCCGAAATTCCTAATTTATTCAAGAATAGGCCCACCATCTATCTTAAAATATGTACGATCTCCCTTATACTTAAATATTTGGCATTCACAGCCAGAAATAACTTCCTTTGTGTTTACATTAATTTCACTCTACTCTGGAGAGCCCCTGATATGAAGACTCTTTGATATTAATATGTACTCGTAGATTGGTGTGTTTAGGATATTGTTAAATGTTCGCTTGCTGATATATTGAAATAAATTAATCAGTTAATTTCAATATTAACAGCAAATGGGTGGCTAAAATATTATTATTTATTCACGCTGTAATTAGGTCTCCCCTCCCTTTTATTACCTACGTAAACTAAGAGTAACTGATGGCATCCCTTGATTGCACGCACGCACGGCGGTTATAGTGCCGAGAAAGTGAGAAAATAATACATGAAATGTTCAACTTTGAAGGAGAGGCTCTTGAGTTATGTGCCGACTCTCGAGTGCCCTAATGGGTCCAGCTGGAGTGGCTCTCCTCCCTCTAGCTCCTTCTGCTCGACCTACACTTGCGTCATTACACTATTTGTTTGTAGTTTGCGATATGTTTTCTGTTTGTAGCATCCCATTCGGCAAATGGACGTAAGGGTTAAGTGCTACGACCTGAAGGGACGATTAGTCAGGAAATTATTCGTTTCACGATAACAAGGGGGGTGGTGCATGCTAATAAATCGTGTCAATGCTACTTGGTTTATATTACATTATATTTTATTATTTATTATTTCATTATTTATTTGATTGCAGTTGTACGAAGATGTACTCAAGGATGGCGTATATGGCGCTGGTGATATTTGCGGCGCTGCATACAGCACTGGCTGATCAGAGAGCGGGAGAAGACAAACGCGCCCCATCCGGTTTTCTGGGTATGCGGGGGAAGAAGTTCTATCTAGAATATTATAAACGGGCCCCGTCAGGTTTTCTCGGTATGCGTGGTAAGAAAACGGGTGGACAAGAAGAAGCTGAAGACTACCCGTACAGCTCTTCTGGTGAGTATTTTCTCCTCTATACTTCTCATTATTATAATTTCCATCCTGTCTTATCTGTTAAATAAACCGCCATTGAACCTGACTGGACAAATCAACGTTATGTTATGAGAAAAGACTTACTTAAACGTTCGTCGGAAACATGCCATTCCAGGGGCGTTGTTAGGATGTTGTAGATTAGATTGTAGATTGTAATGGGAGGCCTTCTATAGGTGTGCACTGCGACCTGTTGAGATCTCTTGTGCCCTCCCTGTAGTTAGAGCTCCTCTTCCAGCTCTAATTGTTTTACCAACTTCCAGAGACTGTTAGGCACAGGAATCGGGACCTAGCTAGTCCTTCATAATGGCAGAGAACGCCGTTTTCTGTCGTCTTCGAGGCAGAAGCGGCATTCGCCGTCGTCTGCCCCTCCGACCCTGGTTAAGTGTTTGCGGAGTCGACAGTGTCCTGTGAGCAGGCCTACCTTTATCCTTAGTATGGTACAACTGCGGCCTAGTAGATTTGCCGTAACCGCGTGCGCGCGAGGGTTCATTGATGAATTTCTTCGCATGCCTCTGTCCTATGGTTCTGTTACATTTGGCAAGAGTTTTTGAGAGATCCACTCTCTTATGGTGCTTCTCTTGAGGCTTTTTTTCACTCCAAAGTAGGGTTCGGGTCCGATGTGGGCAGTCTCTGATCCCTTTTGGGCCAGTGTATCCGCCTTCTCGTTACCCTCTAGCCCTGAGTGCCCTGGTATTCATACCAAAGTGACGTTGTTGGTGTCAGATATGTCCTCCGGGGATTCCTGCAGTCCATCACGTTCCGTGATGTGATTACTGGTGAGGTCAGTGCCTTTAAGGCAGCTTGGCTGTCAGTACAGATCGCTATTCTTGTTTGTTAGTATGTTACAAGTAGGTACATCAATGAAAATCAAAATAGCAGGTCATCATGCAGGATTTCTAGGCAATCTGATATAACTTATAGGAGACGATTTGAATTGACAACATTGTCCGTCCGTGTAACATTTTTATTGCGTCGATATAAATATAAATGCAGCATATTGGATGCGAAAATGGAGTATGATCTTCATGTTTTATTATTCCCGTTCTTTATGAACAAGGCATAAGTAGGTGATATTGTATTTACGCACCACTTTCAGGGAGCTGTTGTAAAACCTAACATCGCACGAGATGCATGTTTGATCACAAAATCAAATAGCAATCAAATGAAACACCACCTATAATAACACACGGAGATCATAAAATTTTTATTGCGTCGACGGTTTCGTTTGTAGCTCAATAAGATTTCGAAAGAATAACAATAGGTACAAAATACACAAAGACTCACGCGTTTTATAGTTTCGCTGCATCTGATAATAATGAACAAATAGTCCAAGCCAATTATCCATAGTCTTACTTAAATCACAAATAGCAAAACAAAAAAATTATGACAAGATCAAAATAACTCAACGCTCGACGCAATTTTTTATGTAAAAAGGCAAAATCACTTTTCTTTCGCATTGTCTGGGATGCCCAGAAGTTTTTGTTGTTTATTTAACTGTAACGAATTCTGAAAGTCTAAAAATGAACCAAAGTCATTACTACGACAGGGTATCCACTCAATACAACTCTCCTGTCCATTTGTCCATTCCCCCGTTTACTATTCTTCTGAATAATTAATAAAGAACCACTTAAATATACCCACTCAAAACGACTTTTTGTTATAGGCTGGATGTTGAAACGTGCCCCACCTGGTTTCCTAGGGATGCGTGGCCGTCGTTCTTACGACGAAGATCTCTTCGACGCCTACGACGAGTCGGGAATGGCGCTGAAACGAGCCCCGCAGCCGTCAGGTTTCATGGGAATGCGCGGGAAGCGTCAGGACGACGAGGACCTGCTCCTGGGCGAAGAGAAACGCGCCCCTTCGGGCTTCTTCGGGATGCGCGGTAAGAAGCAACCTTCCGGTTTCTTCGGCATGAGAGGCAAGAAGTACCCGTACGAGTTCAGGGGAAAGTTCGTCGGAGTGCGAGGAAAGAAATCCGGTCCCGATTACGAATGGAACGGAGTTGGGAACGACGACGTGCCGGTACCGCAGATGCTCCGCGATCTGGATATGAACCAGTTGATGCTGTTACTGACGGAAAATAATAATAATAACAGCAATGAGAATTTCAAGGATGTCCAGCTTCAGCAACAGGTGTTGAGCAATGATGTCAATCATCAGTAATTTCCGCCGCAATTATTATTATTATTATTTATTAAAGAAGAGGAAATATAATTTTTGTTGTTAATTTTTAGTTAGGTACATAATATCTACTAGATCAGTTGTCTAATTTAAGGACTAAATTTATTTTTATTAAGTCTATATATAGTAAAAGTATCGTACACTACACGTTTGTCACAGTAATAAAAATGAGAGATGAGAAAATTGCGATATTTTATATGTCGAAGCACATATAAATTTCGAGATCTTATTTCCTCTTTCATGTTGGTATATTATTATTATTATTATTATTATTATTATTATTATTGTATTGTATTGTAATAATTATTATTTTAAATAGTTTCTTATATATAAAACTAAAATGTATGTATACTGATTGGAGAAATTTAAAGACTGGTAAATTTTATGTAAAAAAAATGATTTCCCCGATAAAGAGATTGATGCACTCATCAGCTTGGTTTTCTCTTAACGGCTGGATTCGAGAAAACCTGGCTGATGTTCGTTAGACCAAAATGAGTTCCAACTCACCCTGAAATTCCTTGTCAATTTTGAACTCCCGCAAAATCTCCACTACATTAAATCATTGCTGAAGTTATTCTCAATTATACCTACCTACCTGCCTGATGCTGGCTCTAATAGTTCAATTAACGAAGAGACAAATGAAGTGGTACATAATAAAATAATATTATAATGATATGTCATCAAGAAGATGAAAAAATAATTATTGTTCTATTTTAATGTAGATTATCTGATTAATTAATTACCTAAATTAAATTACACTACAGTACATTACATAAAGTAACTATAAATATATAAATAGTACCTAATAGAAGAACCTATATTCTGTTATATAATTCGAATCTTAAATAAATAAGAAGTTATCAGAGTTTCAGAATGCAATATTGATCAGTTTTATAGAGAAACCTTATTCCTCTCCTCCTAATGCTACTTAGGTATTGTTTGTAACAAGCAGTTTCATCAGTTCCATCAGTTTTCTTACAAGAGAAAAAGAAAAGAAAAATGCAACTACTTTTCCATTACTGCATATACAGATAAATCGGGGTTCTTCTGTAAGTTTATATATTCTAGTACTGTAAGTTTATACTGGGTATATCTTTTTGAAATCTGTCCATCCTGAATAACTCCATTGGTGTTTTGTTTCAAATTTGGCATCAAAAACTGTCCTGTGTCCTGCGAGGAACAAAAGTTGACCTGTCTCAGGATTTACCTCAAAACAAAACACCAACTCCTACTTTTGGAGATTCTCACAAATTAATTAGGTGGCACTAAGAAAGAATTGACACAAACCGAAAAACAATAATTATAGTCGCATATACAGGGGGTGCACCTTGTATCCTTCTCTATATTGCTAACTCTTAACGCTAACCGATATAGGGTCGGTTAAACAAGTCCAAAGGAGCGCAATTTCGTGGTCATCTCGAATCAGTCAAGACATACAAAATATCTGTGACCGTTCCTGAAATAAACTTAAAAACTGAAAAATCGAGATTTTTAATTTTTGCCATATCTTTTTTATTATTGGAGATTAATAAATACTGTTTTGTGGACTTACATAAGTCGGCAAGAGCTACCCATCTTTCCATCATTTCAAAAATTTTCTAAGCCGACTAGATCCCAGGATTTTCATAGTCAACTTTCGTTTTTCTTATGGCCACCATATTGTTTTTTTATGTTGTTCGGTATAAAAAAAATCATAAAAACTAAAAATTGTTAAACTTCAAAAAATAAATTAAAAAAAAATTTATTCTTCTTTTTTCTTTACAAAAAACACACACAACTTTTAAAACCGAATTTCATAGATAAATTAAAAAACCGTAAGGCAAGCACTATTTCGGCGTATTTTACAAATATTGACGTTTTTCGACGATTTTTTTTTAGGTTTTTCTTTGAAAAAAGAAGAATAAAAATTTTAAAAATATTTTTTTGAAGTTTAATAATTTTTGGTTTCCATTATTTTTTTCATGTCGAATGACATAAAAAAATAATATGGCGGCCATAAGAAAAACGAAAGTAGACTGTGAAAACTTTTGGTTCTATAGTTAGTAGGCCTTGAAAATTTTTGTAATGACAGATGGATAGATCTTAACGGCTTATGTAAGCCTACAAAAAATTATTTATTAATTTTTAATAATAAGCAAGATATGGCAAAAATAAGAAATCTCGATTTTTCAGTTTTTTCATGATATTCCAGGAGCAGTCACAGATATATTGACGTCAACATGTCTTGACGGATTCGACATGGCCACAATACTGCGCATCTTTTCTCTAATTTAACCGACCCTGTATCTCTTAGCGTTCAGGTGATAGCAATACAGGGTGATCCCGAAATGGCGGACACGGAATACTATAAATTTAAAACAAAAATGTGTTCCTCGGCTTCGTTACCGAGATATAGGGTGTCCTTTTTCTAAAATTTAAATCGAAATGGCGGTCAAATTTAAACAACCTCCACTGGCAAAGCACATGATTTCACATAACTATAACGATAGTGTTTGCTTTTTATTTTTTTTTATTATCGGGAACGGAATTACAGGCATTCAAAGTTTACCTATTCCCTGTGTTCAATAAAATTTTTCAATGTGGCATCGTTGTTCGAATTCGAGATTTTGAATAATACCATCGCGAATATGTATCCGCGCAACGAATTGTTTTAAGCTTTGTTGTGTTTCCATTTCATATGTTTCCATGGTAACATCTATCTGGGTATTGTAGACCTACACATTATTTTTCTGCCTGAAGAATGGTATCCAGTGCAGTGTTGTGACTTTATTTTCTACAAAAGTGGTCATATCTTCTTAAGGGAGCCATTGGTATTGGTATTGGTATTTTAACTAAGTGTGAGAGATGGTTTATGTGGTCCCAAACACTGAAGCCAGCGGGCTTATTGTATTTCTCACATTTAGATTTTCCTTGATTAGAAGAGCTCCGTTCCTTTGACAAGGTTCAGCAGTCCGCTAACCAAGGTTTTTTCCGTCAGATGGCTCCCGGGACTGATTGGTCCCAGGACCACATAGCGCGTTCTTGCGAGTGCTGGACACTCGAATATCACATGAGAAGCTGTCTCATCTTCTTCATTGCAGAGTCTACAAACTGGTTCTTCTCTGTATATCCCCAGTTTATGTAGGTGTACTCTTAGGTGGCAGTGTCCTGTGAGAAGACCCACCACCGTTCTGATCTGCAATCTGTTTAGTTGCAGTATCTGTCTGGCAAGGTTTTGAGAGGGCTCCTTGATCATCACCTTACCATGTTTGTTTCCTGTTATACGGTTCCAGTGTGCTCTATGTTGGGTTCTTACCCACTGAGCCACCGCCCCGCGTACAGTGTTCCTTGGGATGCCAAACACTGGTTCGCGTTCGGGCCCAGTGTAGTTCATCCCAGCACCTTTCTTGGCTAGTTGATCTGCATCCTCATTACCAGGCGTCCCACGGTGACCCGGAACCCAAACTAGTGTCACCACGTTGCACCTGGCTAAGTCAATGAGGTCTTCCAGGGATTCCCAGACCAGTTTTGATCTGATTTCATAAGCTGCAAGGGCTTTCAGGCTAGCCTGACTGTCGGAGAGGATGTAGATTTCCCTACCTCGATAGTTCCTTCTGGTATTCTCTCCAACGCATAGCCTAATTGCATTTATTCCAGCCTGGAAGATGCTGGCATAGTCCCCAGTGGAACGTAAATATTGCATCCGGGGACCACCCCATGCACTCCAGCTCCGGTACCTGTCTCTGTTTTTGAGCCGTCTGTGTACCAGACCAGCCCTTTTTTCAGGCACAGGTGTTCCATTTGTTGCCATTCTTTCCAGTCCATTAGAACCTTGAATGGTTTTACAAATGATATCGTAGTACTCATACTTTTCCCAGGTTTATCCCAGTTTTGGTTTTGTTTCAGCCTGTAGGCGCCCAAACGTGCCTCGCTCTTAATATAAATGTCAAGAGGAGGTAGGTCAAGTATGGCCTCCAGTGCTGTCGTTGATGTAGTGTTCGTGGCTCCCGTGATGCCTAAGCATGCAAGCCTTTGAACACTTTGATTTTTCATAATGGCTTGTTTCTGGTTGATCTTTGGCCACCAAACTAGACAGCCATATGTTAGTATGGGTCTGACCACGGCAATATACAGCCAATGTACCATGCGTGGTTTTAGTCCCCATGTTTTACTGAATGATGACCTTCTGCAAGCCATCAGTGCCATTTTACTTTTATTAATCGCCTTCTGCAGGTGAAGATTCCAGGTCAGTTTTGCATCTAGGGTTATTCTCAGATATTTGACCCGGTCGTTCACCTGCAGCCGTTCATTGAAGAAGATGGGTGGGGTTAATTCCTCCATCTTGCTTCTTTTGGTGAAGGGGACCAGTGCCGTTTTGACAGGGTTCACGCGAAGCTTCGCCCCGAGGCACCATTCCTCCACGATATTCAGAGCCCCTTGCATGAGCTCTGAGATGGTTTTAGTGTATTTCCCCATGACCAGTATGACTATGTCATCCGCGTAGCCTTGGGTATAATAACCTTTGTTGTTTAGCTTGTTGAGTAGGTCATCCACCACCATGTCCCACAGCAACGGAGATAGGACTCCGCCCTGTGGGCATCCTTTGGTGACGGTGACCCTCATTGTCTCGCCAAACAGAATTGCTTGGACTCTTCTGCCTTCCAACACCCAAACAGCACAATAACATCCAGTGGATGTCCATTTTTATTACTACTGTGGTTTTCCATGACATCCATTGGCCATCCACATAAATGGACATCGTACATTCAGTGGATGTCCAGTGGATGATACAAATGACACAGTTTGGGACCTCCATTGTTAGTCCTTCAGTGGACATTGTATGGATTAAAATCTGGACTACTTTTGGATCAAATTTGTATAATTAAAAAAATGTCCTTTGGACATCCATTGTCACAAACATGGACGTTCATTAGCGTACATTATGTGGATCAAAAAATGAACAATTTTCATCCGTACGGAAATTGTGTGGTAACTGACATTACTAAAAAAGCAAATTCGGAGAAGCGTTTAGCAGAAAATAGAAGATTTTTCTCGCTTGCCGCTTCTCTGAAATTGCTGTTCTTGAAATGTCAGCTTAGCGCTACCGCACACATGATACAACTACACAATTTATTTATTCACTGTTTATTTGTATTATATGACTGCACACAATTTCCGTACTGATTGATGAGGCTTTTGCTATAGTGGGACCGCAATAGACAAACTCTCAATACCTAATAAACCTCGAAAACCATAGAGAAAGATAATATAATATGTTGTCTCTGTCGAAAACTGAAAGATTAATACGACCAATGTCGTCATTGAAGGCGAAATGAATTTTCATTTTTCATTTTTATTTTTAGGTTAGGTATAACTTGTATGGATTTCTTCTTTTTCTTCGTTTGAACTATTATTGGCCTTCACTTCTTGATAATTAACGTAATACAAGATTTATAATTATAATTATTGACTATTGTAAATAATAAGTGACTAATTGCTTGAAATATTGTTTATTTGCGTGGTGTTACAGAATTATTGAATTCTAAAGAAATTAATAACCTGTTGAGAGTAACATTAAACGTGATGTTAAAAGTGTCGATATGGATGTCCATTTTAAGTCACAATATGTACATTAATGGGACGTCCAAACTCGGACATGATTTTGGTTTGTACAAACGAATCATTCAATGGACATCGAACGGACGACCTCTGATGTACTAAAACATATGGTACATAAAACGACATCCAATGGATGTAGCGCAAAAGGTCCATGGACGTCATATACGTATTATGGACATAATCGTCCCGTCCATTGGATGTTGTGTGCTGTTTGGGCATAGCGCTCAGCCACCTAGTTGAGGTGTCATCGACGCCATGTCTTCTAGCGGCCGATACCATGCAGCTGAAGGAGGTGTTGTCAAACGCCCCCTCTATGTCTAGAAAAGCCCCGAGGTCAATTTCTTTGTTGTCTAGTGATTTTTCAATTCTCATCACTAGCTGGTGCAAAGCTGATTCACATGATTTACCTGGTTGAAAAGCATCTTGCCTCTGGCTTAATGGCCTCTCTGTAAGAAAGGTTTGCCTGAGATGCTTCTCAACCAGTTTTTCCATCGCTTTTAGTAGAAAGGATGTCAAACTAATCGGTCTATATGCCTTGGCCTCGTCGTAGTTATTACGTCCAGGTTTCGGTATAAAGACCTCTTTTATTTCTCTCCAGGCCAGTGGGATGTAAGCAAATGCCAAACTGGCTCTGAATATCCTACAAAGCACCGGCGTGAGATCTTCACTCGCCAGCTCTAAAAGGGCAGGATAGATCCCGTCCGGGCCAGGTTGGGAGCCATGCTGGAGAAAACAGTAAATAAAACTTAGAATCTTTAATCCACAATAGATGCTGTGGTGCTGTCCGTGTCCGCCATTTCGGGATCACCCTGTATAGTGTGTATCACAGGCATGGTACACCCCCTTTTTTTCTTTTTTTTTTTGAGATCATTTTTTGAAATTTGGTACGTCGCATATTCTCGAAAGAGCGCACTTTTTAGCAGAAAATTGAATTTTTTTCCCACATCCGGTTTTTCCGGAAATGTTACCAACTTTTTATTTATAAATTGGATACCCTATATATTATTATATTTTGTAATGAAATTAGAAGAACAGTCCTATGGTTAACAATTTTTACAAACTTTAAATTTTAATCTCAAATTCTATAGTCCTGAAGAAGAATTAAAATTAATTCGAAAGCTTGACGTAGAAAAAAGAGTGTTCTTTAATTTAATTGACTGCAATCCCCAATAATTCCTAATTTCATTATATAACGGGACAGTCGAAATACACTACTAATTTATTATATTTTGTGTGGTATTATGTGGTATTGTTGGATTCGTACCAAATGTATAGAATTCAAAAATATAATGATATATAATTATAGGTGTCCCATCTAAAAATAAAAAGTTGGTAACATTTCCGGAAAAACCGGATGTGGGAAAAAATTCAATTTTCTGCTAAAAAGTGTGCTCTATCGAGAATATGCGACGTACCAAATTTCAAAAAATTATCTCAAAAAATAAAGAAAAAAAGGGGGTGTACCATGCCTGTGACACACGCTGTATATGTATAGAATCAGATTATTATACCTTTTAAATGACGTGTCTCTTGAATCCGCCCCCCCCCCCCTACCATTAAAAGTTCTTGAGACGGTGCTACTGGGGCTAGGGGTTTGTTGCGTCAAGGTTAAATTTGGCGTCAAAAGGTGTCCCACAATAGAAACAAAAATTGATCTGTCTCAGGATGACTTTCCTCAAAACAAAACACCAACGGAGTTATTCATGGTGGATCGTTTTCAAAAAGACACATCTATATTGTTCTTTTGGTCAAAATTCTTTAAATTTACTATCACGCATAATATCTATACCTGTCAACGTATCTGCCTACCAAATATTTTAACAAAATCCGATTAAGTAAGCGCTAATCAAACAAAGCATAAATAAAAAAGACGAATTTCTTTACGCCATTCCAAGAGGTTGTAACTTGTCAGGGAAGTCTTGAAAAAAATAGAAAATAAATACGTACCTACGCCTAAAATTTATCACGGAATGTTTAAATCATTTTTTTTTTGTATGATTCATGAAATACTCACTCTGTATTAAAATTTGTCTTGAGATTAATTATTTGGTACTTGAACACATTCTGAACGCACCCAAGAATTTGCAAGTAGCAGTATAAAGTATTAGGGAACCTGCATTACCGACACTAACGCTCACTAGGTGGCGCATTCATTCGTTAACGTTTACATACCTACTTAACACAGTTATGTTTGAACAGCTGGATGTCATATTTTTGGCACATTTGGTCACAGGCGTGGGTATCAAGTGGAAAAAAGCGAAGTTTGAATAATGAAACAAAATAATAATACGAATAGAAATCGAGGAATCGTCATTCAGTGGGCATTAAAAACACATTACGGGTTTATAGGATCTAAGAAGCTGTATATTTTAGTTTCGGGTATTAATTTTAACTCGATATCTAACGTAGTAACTGAGAAAAAGCGTCTTGGTAGACACACAAATGGCAGTGTGATCTTATAGTACCCATACTGATCCTTAAAAATAAGATTCATCACGATGTAATAAAACTTACCTGACAAACTTCTAGGAATACGGAAATTCTGAGCTCCGTATATTTTCTGCAATCATAACTGTCTGCTGATGGGGCTGGGTGTGCATTTTTTGTCTAGAAAATCCCAGTAACAGGTAAGTAAGTATTGATAGAGGACTATTGTCGTGTAACCTACTATTTAAAAATTGAGATCCTGCGTCATGCGCAGCAAATTCAGTAATGTATCCACCTTAAACTGAATGATTGAAGAAAGAAGAACCTCTTTGACGTTTGAAATGTCAACTTGTCTGTCCTGAACATAGAGATAGAATAGAGAGGAGACGACATGACGTGACACAAATGGGATCAGGTCCGCCATATTGATACCACTTTTATGTCAAACTTATGTTATGACATAAGTGAACGCTTTTTATTGAATTTCATTTGATTTAAGGACTGTCTTTAAGATCTTTGGTGTTAAATTGAAAAGCCAAAGATGGTTTGTGTGCAGTTCGTACCTGCTGTAGTAGAGACTGCACTGATAAAAAAAAACGTCCGGAATAACATTCCATAGGTAAGTATCAACAATATACAGGACCGTACCTACTTGCATAGTACACTAAAAATCTAAAATTGAAAATGACCATGATTATTTGCCGGATATTTTATATTCTTTTATTGACTTGAAAAACACAAAAGGTCTGCAATATTCATCTGAAGACGTGTTAAAAATATGTATGAAATGTGAGAAACATTTTTATTTATGAAAATTTTGCAAATAAAAATTAAGTCTGACCCTGTCGAGTCGCCATATTGTTACTCCTATAAGCTCCACCCACTGATGCCGTTTTTTAATGTACTATTAGGTGATCATAGCGGCTCCTCTCTATTCTATCTCTATGGTCCTGAATGTCCTTTTGGATTCCCGCTCTGAATGATTGATTTGAATTTGATCTTTAAATATTAAGAAAGTTACCTTTAAGCAACGCGAACAAGTAGAATAAGCCCTCTTTTTATTGTTAAAACATCCTCTAACTCAGCAAAAGTTTACCATTTTTTTAATACGTGGACTTAATAACAAATATTACTTATGTGAATTTTCAGACAGTTGTAGCAAATACCTTAAAATATTAATACCGGACACTTCCTCTCAAAACCCCCGTCCATTTTTACAGCGCCCTCATGCAGGAACTGGGACCACTAAAGCTGTTTTTAAATTCAAAGTTAGGTAACTTTTCACGGTTTTTGACAGCTGCAGTCAATCATAATTAATTATTATTAATAATTTGTCATTAGTAATTGAACGTTTTAGTTTCAAGTATAATTTCAATTTAAAGTTACTCTCAAAGCATTATATCAGCAGATAATTTTGTTGCGTACGCATTAAATAGGCATTTATAATGTACCGCTGTATTAAAGTGAGCATAATGTCTGGAAAATATGTGCTGTGTGCTGTGTGCGGTTGCTCCAACTATGAATTGTTAAGCATGTCCAGATCTTTCCACGGTGTTCCAAGCGCAGGAATAAAGAATTATGTATAAAGTTAACTTTAGAAGCCGCGTAAATAAACTTATTAATATTTTATAACTATGCTGATGGAAATAGGAACAAGAAATAGGTTATAATAACATCGATGAATGACGAAATTTTGAAAAAGTGTGGAGTGTCGAAGCCGATTTATCACCATATTATTTTGTACCTACTGATCATTTCAAAGAGGAAAATTTTGTTAATCCAGCAAATAATAGACCTTTAAAACTGCAAGGAAGCACATTATTGGAATTGCGGCAAATAAAAGGCTCACACTTAGGTATATAGCGATTCAATCTTTTTGAAATATACCTACCTAAAGATATTAATAATATTGTGTGTAATAGTTGTTAATTATTGTTAATATAATAAACATATTGAAAACTTTGTTGTTTATTGTTGTATTATAATTCTTCGTCCCAATTTCCTCCGTCTATTCCGTCTAATTAATTTTAAGAGCTTTTCTATTCAGTGTTGATATTTAAAACTCCCGCTATGTTTCACCAAATTTAATTTTTAGTGTCCCCAGTTCATGCTTGGCGGCGCTGCTAAAATGGACGCAACCTGTTGCAATGCTATAGGCAAATACGCTAAAATAATAATACCGGACACTCCTATACCTATAGCATTGCAACAGGTTGCGTCCATTTTAGCAGCGCCGCCAAGCATGAACTGGGGACAATGCTATAGGTATAGGAGTGTCCGGTATTATTATTATTTTAGCGTATTTGCCTATAGCATTGCAACAGGTTGCGTCCATTTTAGCAGCGCCGCCAAGCATGAACTGGGGACACTAAAAATTAAATTTGGTGAAACATAGCGGGAGTTTTAATAATCAACGCTGAATAGAAAAGCTCTTAAAACTAATTAGACGGAATAGACGGAGGAAATTGGGACGAAGAATTATAATACAACAATAAACAACAAAGTTTTCAATATGTTTATTATATTAACAATAATCACTACTATTAATTACACACAATATTATTAATATCTTTAGGTAGGTATATTTCAAAAAGATTGAATCGCTATATACCTAAGTGTAAGCCTTTTATTTGCCGCAATTCCAATAATGTGCTTCCTTGCAGTTTTAAAGGTCTATTATTTGCTGGATTAACAAAATTTTCCTCTTTGAAATGATCAGTAGGTACAAAATAATATGGTGAGAAATCGGCTTCGACACTCCACACTTTTTCAAAATTTCGTCACTCATCGATGTTATTATAACCTATTTCTTGTTCCTATTTCCATCAGCATAGTTATAAAATATTAATAAGTTTATTTACGCGGCTTCTATAAAGTTAACTTTATACATAATTCTTTATTCCTGCTTGGAACACCGTGGAAAGATCTGGACATGCTTAACAATCCATAGTCGGAGCAACCGCACACAGCACACAGCACATATTTTCCAGACATAATACCTATGTTCACTTTAATACAGCGGTACATTATAAATGCCTATTTAACTGGTACCCAACAAAAATATCCGCTGATATAATGCTTTGAGAGTAACTTTAAATTGAAATTATACCTACTTGAAACTAAAACGTTCAATTACTAATGACAAATTATTAATAATTATGATTGACTGCAGCTGTCAAAAACCGTGAAAAGTTACCTAACTTTGAATTTAAAAACAGCTTTAGTGTCCCCAGTTCCTGCATGAGGGCGCTGTAAAAATGGACGGAGGTTTTGAGAGGAAGTGACCGGTATTAATATTTTAAGGTATTTGCTATAGGTATAGGAGTGTCCGGTATTATTATTTTAGCGTATTTGGTTGTAGGTTCATGGAAAATCTGACGTTTATGAAGTCAAATTTAACACTTGAATTGTCGCGAAAGTGTCATTTCGTTGCATGGGCTAAATCATTATAAAAAAATGTAAACAAACAATTAAATATGAAACTAGAACTTTTAAAAAACATACTGATTATAGAATTTTTCGAGAGTGCATGGTCTCGTTATAATATACAGGATGATTCAAATTTCAGTACAAAGATTTTAAGGGCGTATTTACCAGCCAAAAATAAAAAAAAATTTCATATAATCGTATGTCCTAACTTGCTTCGTTTTCTAGATACAGTAGGGGGTAAAATTTTGAAAAAAAATCGATTATTTATTAATTACTCAAAAACCTTTCAGCCGATTTAAATAAAATTTGGTAGGCTTATTTGTCGTTATAAGGAACTTCCTTTGATGGGAATAACATAAATTTATTAATTCCAGTGGCGTCTCAGAGGGCTACCTACTTGAAACTTATATGTAAAATTATGGTACGCCACTGCTCTTTTGACAATTTATATTTTTTTTTAGATTAAGCGGTCAATAATGTAACTTTCTTACCTCCCGAGCTTTACTCGTATCTAGCTTTGTTTCCATGAATAAAAATCAAAATCTGTGCCAAGCCCTATTAAAACAAGTAATAAATTCACATCGATTATTGAGATTCATTTAATTTAATTCAGGTAGCCCCCTGAGACGCCACTGGAATTAATAAATTCATGTTATTCCCATCAAAGGAAGGCCTTTATGACAACAAATAACTTTTAAAATTTTATTTAAATCGGCCGAGAGGTTTTTGAGAAATTGATAAAAAATCGATTTTTTTTCAAAATTTTACCCTTCGTATCTAGAAAACAAAGCAAGTTAGGAAACTTCATATTTTTGGCTGGTAAATACGCCCTTAAAATTTTTGCACTGAATTTTGAATCACCCTGTATAATGCCTCTCTCCACCCACATTCCAGAAGTGTCTGGTTCCTCTCCTTTCATGACAGCTGACCTCGTCACTCCAGTCATGGAGGTAGAGTGCCCCTCTGCCTTATAGCTCCATCTCCAACAGTGGAGATCAATACCGCCACCCACGGGCGCCTCCGGTAATTACCTACACCATTAAGTCTGTTGTTGGATATTCGAAAATTGAAAATAGATAAAGGCACATAGATAAAGTAAGAGGTATAAAACAAGTGTCTGTGCTTGTTCTGGTACTCTGGTGGCTCTGTTGTTATTTTGATGAAAGCTTTCTCAATTGAGTTTCAGTCACTGCCAATATGACAAATGTTAGGGCAATGGAGGAATACTCATACCACCTGCATTCATTCCTTATTTATAGATAAAGTAGCATGTAGAGGTTGTTTGATTTAAACCACAGTTTCACATGCCTATTGTGAACATGGTAATATAGTAGGATTAACTTTAAAAAGTCAGATGTGACGTCACACTAACCGTCCGAATTAATATTTTTAATTTCACCAGAAAATGTCAAACAGTTAATTGTCAAGTTGTGAACGAGCGTAAATTATTGAAGGAAATCATTCAAACAATGAATTGAAGCGCTTACGTCAGTTTGAGAGCCACTGACAACTACATAAAATTTATTCACGTAATGACATTCTATCCTCTGTGTAGTGCATTTAATTCTCATTCAAAACCAATGTTGACGTATACTTATTTATGCGGGATGGAGTGTTTAGACAAACTGGACGGTTACTATAAAAACCACGTATATATGAAACAAAATAAATCGAACTATCAAAAGGATGTGTATTCTTAATCGATACGTATGACTTTTTAGACTTTATTGGACTATATTACCGATTAGCGCCCTTGAAACGCGCGTTATTGTCAATAATAAATTGTAATAGAGGGATAATAAAAATTTAAATAAGTGGAATAAAACACCAGTAAGCTCGATTGTAAAAAAAACTTTTATTACATATACGATATCAAACAGTACGTACTAAAATTTGAGCTTTCTATAAATATAAATAATAAAAATCAAAGTAAGTAAATAAATAAATAACAACAAATTAACTTACAATCTGCGACAAATTGCACATCCTCATCTGTTGCACACTGCTGATGAACCTTTGTAAATGTTGCACAAACGTGGGCATATCCTGAAACGATAATAAATGAAAAAATTATTTTATTTTTCTTCTCAGCCACCACCACCACTAAACACTAACCTTATCGTGATTCTGCATAAAGTTATGTAGCAAAACTTCCCAGTGCGGATTCGCCTCGTCCGAACTGGCTATGAACTGCCGAAGGAATGCTGTGAAAAACTCGCGGAAATTCACCGAGGCCATGTTGAAAATCGCCACCTGAATTTCCTCCGAGAGTAGATCTTGTGATTTCTCGATTAGAGTCTGCAGGAGCACACTGAGGAACTTCGATAAAAGATGATCCCGGAACAAGGTCTACAATTAATTTACAAATTATCCTCATGAGAGAGAACATGAACTCAACAATAAATTATATAAAGCAACCAGACCTTGTGGTAGAGTTTCCACTTCGAATTGAGATCTTCCAGGGAAGCCAAGCTCAGTCTGAAAATGTTTATGTCCTGTTGCAGCAACGCCTGCCCGAAAACCTGCAGCACTGCCAGAAGCTGTTCCGGTTTCTGGGGAGAATCCGGACCGGTTCCGGTTTCACTACAACCCGGAGAGTATCCCAATTTAACTTGCGACGTGTAGAAATACTGCCACCGATGGAGCAGAATGCTGTGTTGAGGGATGAATGGGTAATTTAAATTTATATAATACAAACCGACTCACTCACCTATACAGGAGACTTAACAATGACAAGAAAACATCCGGATGATCAACTGTTTGAGAGACGACCACGGGATAAATATTCTCCATGCAGAATTGCAGGATTCCAGGCAGGAAATTCTTGTAAGTAGCACCCGGGGACTCAACAACCAGTTGGAATATTTTAAGCAGCTTGTCTATACTGACGAAACTCGCCTGTTGCTCACTGTCAGATACATAAATTGACATAAAATTCTATCCATCTCTTCTCTCTCTCTCACTCACCTGACAGCTATTTGAAGGAAAGTCTGTATGGTCCTCTTGGTGCTCTCCAAGCCCAACTGCTGCTGGAGAACTTCTAAAACGTTAAGAAAGAACACGAGAATGTTATCGCTGACTTCCGGGAATTTCACATATGAGGGGAACAGGTACAAGGCATGATCGATCGTGCTCTTGATTGAAAAGTAGAAAAGCTTCTTGGAAGCGACAGTGTAATTCCTACAGTGCTGCAAAAGACGAGAAATGACAGGCAGAAGTGCCCCTGACACTTCCCTAGCCCGATTCTCGCCAGAATCGGGAGTGAGCGTTTGTAAAAAATCCCTGCAGAGTAGATCCATAAGACCGGTGAACATGGCAGCGCGTCTGGCCTGGTCCTCCTCACTCGAGGCACTCCACGGACGCAGCAACACGGCGCACGCCGCGCACAAAGCGACCTGCCTCGTCTCGGCCGCGGGAAACGTCAAACTGGGTGCGCACTGCACGAACTGGGTGAACAAGCCGTGTGCCAGCAGCAGCGGCGGGGGCACTGCGCCGCTCAATCCGAGCAGCAGGTAAGCGGCAGCATGACTCACTCTGGTCGGCGCTGATAGATCGGCGGCGCCGTCCAACAGAACCGGTATGGATGCTTCCAGTAATAATTTAACGGTCTGATGATGAGAGAGCTTCCCATTTCCGGACATCCACGGTAACCATGTCTTTAGGGAGCCCAGAATCTCACTGTGTCTGCAATAAAAATAAAATATTATCGCACTTGGTAAGAACAATTTTAATGATCGAGCGCCAATAACAGAAAACATAATTATCAATTAACACTTACACATCAATAAAGCAGTCTTTCAGTTTCAAGTCTCCTATTTTCATATTGTAAAATCTGACCCTGGTCGCTAACAAGGCACTTTCTAGTAGCTTTTCTATTAGACTCCCAATTAGGTAATTTAGCGAAGAGGAGTCGTTATTTTCTGCAAGAAAAACGATTCGATTAATCAATTGTCTATCAATACAAAGAAAGAAATGAAAAAAATTCACCTTGGTCTGTGGATAAAGATGACAGCCTGGCCAAGCATTGTGTAAGCGTGTTGTAGTCTCGCAAGATGAAATAAACTCGCTCGATTTCATAAGAGTGTAAATTTAGGGAACCGTTTTGACGGTCGACCGCATTCTCTATCTGTTGGTACATATCGTGGGCAGTTTTCCATGGCACTAACTAATCACCAAAAACAAAGAGACAAATTATATGTAATGGGTGTTCAATGAATAATTACGAGACTTCAGGTTACTACATTTTCAGTAGCGGGGGTAGGAGATTTTTTCCCTGGATCCTTGCTGAATTGATCATTTGCTGTGATAGAGTACTTAAAATTTAATCGAAATTTTATTTTACTAGAGGACTTATTAGAAGAGTTACTAGAAAAAAAGCTGGAATTATAAAAAATTACCATGACTGTTGCAAAAATTAAAATTTTCAAAAATGGGTGTCTTAAAAAATGTACAATAAATAACGTTGCATCAATAATAATGCTGAAGTATTGATTGAAATTGATTAATCAAATAAAGCTTCCCTCCCCTGTACAAAGGTATACTTACGACTCGATTAAAAGTTTCCGTAGGAGCGTACTTTGCTATCAGGGCCAAAACTTCGATCGTCGATTTCACATAAATCAACCATTCAGTTTCATTCTGGAAAGAACATTATTTTAAGTGAGCTTGGCAAAAATAAAGTAATAAAAAATTACTGAACGCAAGTTAAAAGCTTATTAGTCAACACATCATTAATTAACTAGCAGCCACTATTATAGACGCACTAGTTAAAGGGTAGATTTCTGTGACCATTTTTAAAGCTAATATCGAAGTAAAATTACTCATATCAACATTTTCATATTCCCTTCCATGCCAAGAATAACTAAGTGGCTATATTTTCCAGCTAGAGTCGATACTTTTTCTAGAAAAGGCCCCAGAAATCTGCCTGTTAACTTTATTAACCTTCATAATACCCACTGTATGGTAATATAATAAAGATTCCAACAACTGACTACCGACTCGTTAACTTACAAGATAATTACTGATTTTATTTAAAATGCACTGTATTATCAAAATATTGGTCTGATATTGTTGAAAATAATTCATTAAATCAATCATTAAATATATTCGCCATATTTTCAAAATTTGCAATTTAAAATCAGTTGTAACGAAGCAATGAAAATTGCTCCGTTTTACTAGGCACAATCATGGTTTTCTCCTTTTTGAATTAGTAAGAGATAGGTAATTTCAGGCCTATAGAATCATCGATATTTCCTGTTAGTATTTCTAAAGTTTCTCTTAAGTAAAATCGGGTGCAATAAGTGATAGATTATTTAATAAATAGACGTCGAATGGGAAAGGTTTTATCCGGTCGTTGCATTTCAGGGAACCCAGCTTGCCTGGTGTCACGAACTTATCGCTTGCGATAGCCGATTACCTACCTACCTACGCCGTGAAGTCGCGGCAGGATTTATTAAATTCATAATAACATTTCTATTTTCTGGTTTTATTTAATTCAGTCGAGCGTCAGTTTTATTCTTTAGAAGCAATGGGAATTTTCATCCAACAATTTTTTGTGTCCATAAATACGAGAAATAAATGCAAACCAGAGGTAAATTTTAATAAAAATCAGGCGATTGCGGTTCCCATCAACCCGCAAAAAGTTAACTTCGTATCGACGTTTATTATTATTTCTAGAAATCATTTTCTCAATTACAACCAATGAAAACGCGCCGATTAGTGATTTGGAGATGGATGTTGTCATCATTTATTATAAAAGGTAGCACAGCCCTCCAAGAACTCTCACTTGGTTCTCACTTGGTCATCACTTATTTTCTCGTTCACTCCTTCGTCTTTACCGGATTACTGATGTGTCCGTAACTTGTGGCGTAATACTTAGTCGAGATTTAGTTCTGAATTTATTACTTCGCATCCGTCCGTAGTCTGAGCAAATTTTGAGGGTTGTGACCAGTGTAGTTATAGGGAAGTATTAGATTGACTAATAGTAGTCGTGAGTTATTTAGATAGAGTCTGTGGACAGTTTCCTTGCGGTGTTGTGTCTCACCGTGTTCCCCGTTCAGTGTCTAGACCGCGACGTCACCGAACCGTCCGATATCGTACCGCTTTGCAGAAACAATAAGGTACGTTCATAATTGTAATAAAGCCGAGCCTTACGCCCCGCATTCACCTACGACAACCCACTTGAATTTAAAAGTCCTCTCTCTGTTGGCCGGTTCCCGTACAACGACCTTCCGGGGGAGTTGCGGTTTCCTACCCACCGTTCTTTGCCTGGGCGCGGTGACTATCCGGTCCCGGACGCTCGGTGGGAAGTTAACCCCAGCCCGTTGCCAGGGTTCGCCTGATTTAAATCATTTGATTTAAATCACGATTTAAATCAACGATTTAAATCAAGTGATTTTTTAATCAAAAAAATCAAAAATCAGAAATACTTTGTTTTTATGGAGTTTTTTTATTTTCTATAATAAATTTTAATTGGTGCCACAAAAATCACACAATATTATATAGAAGGGTGAAGGGTACCAAAAACCTCCGATAGTAATTGACTATAATTATTATTGATGAAAACATATTTTATTGCTTTCTTTTGAAACTTGAAACCTTCAAAGGGTGATCATAATTTATGTATTCCTGCTTTAAGTTTGAATAGATGCAGTAGATAATTATGGGAACAACAAATTATTGTATCTATTATTATCGAGATTATTATATTTCATCTCCTGCATCTTTCTTTTGATCTTACTTAGCTGGACCATGAACTTGGGAATAAAAAATAAACAATAAAGTAACAAGAATATTTGTCCTTTTTAATAATTATTTTTTATGTGTTCTTGAATAGTGAAAGGGTTTGGGGGGCTTTTTGTGATACTTCGGCCCCCTAAAGAATTCTTCATAAGTATAATTCATAAAAAATGTTTCTAACTTTTCTGAATTTTAACTGATTCTGGTAAATAAATTTGTTTCAATTCTTTAATTTAATTCTATTATTTTTAATTATATAATTTAACAAAACCAAAAGTGAAGAAAAAAATTACAAGAGAAAAACGCAAAATTCATGGTGTGGCGACCACTTGTTAGCCGTAACGAAAATATGAAACAAAAACTTTTCACATATATCTGATGTGGGAGCGTAAAAGAGCGGAAAATAGATCATACCACATTATTAGAAATTAAAAAAAAAAAGAAAGAAATAAAAAAAAAACAAATAAATCAAAAAAATCACGATTTTTTTTATTTTTTTAATTAAAATCATTGATTTTTGATTTTTATAAAAAAAACATGATTTTTTCGAACCCTGCCCGTTGCACACGGAAGTGATCCGGTGTTCTTGGAGCCTGGCCGCAGATTCAGGCGCACATATAGCACACACGCCCAAACACGCACACACGGCTCGCCGGTTTTTCTGCATTGTTTATCGTTCTTAATTCAACGTACCGCCGCTGCTCAGAGACTTCACCGGTCGCTCGTTCTAGGTTTCATGCTGGTAGGTACCTAATACAAATTATTTCATTCAATCATTGATTTAATTAATCATTTCCGACCCGTAGTGCTTCCGCAATAAAGGTTGATTTGTGTTTTATTTTTACCCTAAGTCCCCTTCGCAAATTGTTACAAAACCGTATGATTGCTCGTTCACGTAAGTACCTACTCGTGACAAATTGATTTGCTTATTCACAGAACTATCATTGAAATTCATTTTATTTAATTCAAATAAACCGTTCTTGACTTTACCCACATAAGTACTTACCAGTTAGTTAATGATTTGTTTAAAAAGGAATTGCATTGTATTTTATTGGTAATTAAAAATAAACTTGTTCATATCCTGAGTCGTATTCTATGTCATTTTCCCGTTATCTCGCCGACAGCTTAGCTCCGTGAACGTGCCAGGCTACCAGGTAGGTGCGTAAAGAACATCGCCCTGACTAGTTCTTTTAATCTGGTGATAACTTTAGCCGACCCCTGGCATTTTCCTTTCTCCACGAGCTACCCTAGGGACAAGGGTACTAAGAAAGTACCATTGTGCATCAGGCACAGGGAAAACGCTGCGAGAACTTTCCCCAGGGAATAAACCCTCACAAAAATCTGGCGCCCGAGAAGAATTTCCGCCGACACACGTAAGTTTTCCCCAAGCCCCAGGGCGGCCTGTCTAAAAACTAACAAGCTTTTAATTATTGGTATCCAGGTTTATTCAGTTTAGTTCATCTTATACAGCGAAATAAATTTCCGACAGTTCAAGAAAGAGTAACACCTTAAAATATAAAAACTGAAAAAAAAAGTTAAGAGAGAGATAAGAAACACAACAACTAGGTTGGGGGGAATATGTCAAGTCAACTAACGCATCATTAAATATCTATTCGTCAACTAATGTACTGTTAACTAGCCACAGTCAACTCAAGTAATCAAGTAATCATTAACTAGCCTTTAACTGAAATGTTTTTTTTTAATTCACTTATATAATGGATTGTTATTGAGATAAACGCTCTGTTAGTCGATGATGCACCATAAAAAAATGTAAAAAAGTTCAATTATAAAAAAGAACATTACGTTAAATAAGTTTGTAAAATAAAAATAATAAAAAAGTTAAGAGGATTCTAGTTAATTAGCTATCGTTAATTAGTATAATCAATTATAATTAACACCAATAATTAACAATGCAATAGTTAACAGAGAAGTGACTACCAACACATCATCAACTGACATCGAATGGTTTTGTTCAATTTAATCCATCACGCAACGGAACGTTATCAGGAAGAGTGACTCACATCATCGTTAAAATCCGTGTTGTTCACCTCCTTCAACTGATCGGAGTTGTAGAGGAACTGCATTTTCTGCAACAGGGCTGTCACCAAACCGATCAAAGCTTCCGAATACCTGTAAAAACGAGTTAATGGATATTCGTTAGGAAACGGTACGTTATTATTTAATGAGAAAACTCACTTGTGGGCGTTATCGGGTTTAATCTGCTTGATGAAAGCGGCCCAGACAGCCAGGCAACGTAAGTAGCACTGCACTGACGGCAGTTGCATCGTCAATTGGAAAAGAGGCGAGAGGAAATCCATAGCTGAGAAGGACGGCTCCGTCTCTAACCGCCACATGTGCTGCTCCATCAACAGCACCAGCAGCTCGGACAGTTTCTCCACGAACCTGAAATGATGAGTCGCTACTTAGCAACTTAAATCGCTATAGTGCGTTGCAAGAACACGGCAACAATGATAATTTACCTAAGTTTGTTTTTTGTTTGTGAATACAGAGAAATTAGGTTTAAGCAGGCTCTAGTACTTTTTTTTAATGTATAAAGGACATTTAAAACTGCACAGCTTTTGCTGAGGCTAATTTCATAAAAAAACTAACCCGATATCGATAGTATCAACCCTGTAAGAAGAGGAATGGACCAGATCCTTAAGAAGTTCGACCGTGTGATGATAGAGATGTGTGAAGAACTCCTGGCTGTCCGGGGGGGAGCACTTTCTGTATAGGAGTTCGTTTATAGTCGACATCGCCAGGACACACATGTCGTCATCCTCCTGATGAAACACAATTCATTCATTAGCATATGAAAATCGGAAATTAAAGAAGGGTATGTTCGAGTACCTGGGCGTAGGTGGCGACGTTCGTGAAGTGAAATATGGCTTTGATGATTCGCGGGGGCACCTGGCGAATGGGAGCCCACGTGAGGAGATGCTGGACGGTGTGGAGGAGTTCTCGCGTCAAGACGCGTGGGTCTCCGGCTGTTCGAATCCGGGTCGTGAGCGGTTGTGGACTGCTGGTGAGAGGGGGTGGTGCTTGGGTTGGCGAAGGGGGTGGTGTTGCCGTCGCCAGGTGTCTTGGTCTAGATCCTGGAACGTTCGATAATTTAATTCGACATATCATTATTATGTAATTATATTGCACGAAAATATAATTAAAAACCTGTCAGATAATCACCAATTTTAAAATCTTGATTACTATAAGAACAGTTCAATAACTTGAGTATCCTAGTAATTGTCTAGTTACTGAGTAAATGTTCAGAAGCTGCTGAATCTCCCACATCCTCTAAATTGTTATTATTATTTTATTGTATTCCCAAAGGATCCTATTAAAAATGTTTTGGAATAATCTGTTTCATTTTTCCAGTTATTTTAGAATAATTTATCACTAATTAATATTGTGAGCAAAATGCTCACGCGCGACAAATGGCGTTACACAGTGCCTAGCAACAAAGGCCAGGTAGGGAAAGCCTGTTGTTGTGCAAGTGCTTTTGTACTTTTGTACAATGTACAATGTTCATGTAAAATGTAAAGGGTTTACCTGTTGATTGTAAATAAATAAATAAATAAATTATGATTTCTCAGTGTATCTGCAACCTTAAAAGAAATGTGTATGATGTTTGTTATCTGAATTTTGTAGTTCATTAACAACTACGCGACACGATTTTTCATAATAAAACATTTATTATTAAGACGAATTTCAATGTTCGAAAACACCTCATCTCGTGCCGTATACTGCGTGATGCATTGGCTCGCAGTTTTCTCATGAATGAAGGGGTGAATTTTTGCATCTTGCGTTCGGGTTAATGGGACGCCGAGATGTGGGGTTGTCATGTTGTACTCATTTTCCTTACAAAAATTAAATTGTGGCTTATTACAAATTATGCCTAACATGCCGGCCGCCTTGGAAAAGAGTGCTTTTACAAAATAATGTATAATATTCTAAGAATATAAGGTAAGTAAATTAATATTTGATTTATTTATTTATTTATTTTATTTATTCTTTATTCACCCAACGGAATACAGATTCCAATTACAAGGTTAGCAATCAACAATAGTAAAACACAAAAAGTAAAAGGTGATTCTACATTGCCAAACCGATAACAGTCCATCTCGATATAAGATCAACATGCATAATATGCATTTCATAATTAATCAACCAACATAATTAAACATGCATTAGTGTGGTCGGTAAAAGCAGTCGGTAAAAAAAACAAAAAACAAAAAACAACAGGTATACTATTATGGCTTACAAAAGTACTCTTTAGCAACAGACAACAAGGTTCCCAATGTACAGCTGAAGATGTCACACCGTGCAGAGATCTGATTATAACTGCTTGCTATAACATATAAAGGTGACTTTAGCATGAGGTTAGTGTAAGCCCTAGGTAACTTAAATGCTTGGTGCGTTCTAGAACCACTTCTTGCCGGGTGGAGCTCCAACATATCCCTGACCACAGGAGCATCAATGCGACTATTAACTAATTTATACAGTAGGACCAAACCTGACACTGTTCTTCGACTGGCAAGTGACTGAAAATCAAATTCACGAAGAAGCAATCCATAATCGTATCCCCTATCCGGATATGTTCCGTGCCTCTTGAAAAACAAAAACTTTAAAAATTTCCTCTGTACTCTCTCTATACTACTCTTGTAAGTCTCGTAATATGGATTCCAAACAACAGAAGCATACTCAAGTTTGCTGCGAACAAACGCAAAGTAGAGCGATTTCACAGCAGACAGGTTGGTGAAACTGCGCGTATTTCTGATAATAAAGCCAAGCATCCTGAGTGAATCAGAAACCGCGCCCTGTACATGTCGACCAAACAATAATTGACTGTCAAACAAGACCCCAAGGTCTTTTATATACGTCTCGCGTTTCAAAGAACCAGATGAAATCGAATACGAATACTGTATGGGCTCTTTCTTTCTCGTGTAGGAAACGATTTTACATTTTTTTATATTAAGGTCCAATCTGTTCTCTCTGCACCAATGTATAAGAGATTCCAACTGCTCCTGCAAGACCACGCAATCGTCTAGGGAATCAATCTTCATAAATATCTTGAGGTCGTCTGCGTAAAGCAATTTACCACAGTTTAAATGATCCGGCAAGTCATTAATAAAGACGGAAAATAAGAGAGGACCCAGATTTGAACCCTGCGGTACGCCCAGTGAGCTCACATATGGCAGTGATCTATGGCCACCGTATACCACACAATAAAGCCTGTTCTCCAAATATGACGCAAAGAACCTACAAAGACTGGGACCAACGCCAAAGTCAGACAGTTTAGATATAATCCTATCATGTCTGACCCGATCAAAGGCTTTTGAGAAGTCCGTATACACGACGTCAACCTGCCCACCAGAATCAACAATGCTTGAGACGCATTGTGTAAACGATACCAGATTAGTGACTGTTGAGCGTCCCTCATAAAACCCATGCTGATGAATCGTAATCCTATCCTTTATCTGCGGGAACAGCCGACCATACAAAGTCATCTCAAATACCTTAGCGAAATTATTGAGCAGGCAAATCGGTCTGTAGTTTTCAATGTTCGATGGATTCCCGGACTTCAAGACAGGGCACACCTTCGCCTCACGCCACCGGTTTGGAAACTTACATAAAGTTAGTGACTTGTTAAAAAGTATCTTCAAAGGGATGTCAAACACACTTGCACAGTCTTTCAAGATGAACGACGGAATGCCATCAGGACCAGAGGTCATTTTATTACCCAATTTATGTAGTGAACGAGATACGTCTGTCTCCGAGAGAGAGAGAATTTCTATGATATTCGGCAAAACAGAGGCCTCTAAGGTCTCAGCGTTGGTCGAACCATGACCATCTCCAGAGTAAACATCAGAGAAGTGTCTCGCAAAGCCATTCACTATCGCTTGAGGTGTGTCATAGGAGAGACCGACATTATTCCGCAGAACACCGCCAATACGTGCGCTCTTTCTCATCTGATTAAAATGCCTCCAAAACGACCCCGGATTATCAATTACCGAATCCTGAACAGATCTCAAGTAAGCACCATATGCATCCCTAATCTGTCGCTTCAAGCGTGATCTTAGTTCCTTAAACTCATTATAATCAGACACTACACCATACCTCCTACATTTCCTATGTAAAACCGCCTTCCGACGCACACCCCTCCTAATTTCGGGCGTGAACCAGGAAGGATACCTCGATCTCAGAACCCCAAAGCGAGGTACAAACTCATCAAAGATTTTATAAAGTTCGCAATAGAATGCATCACAGGCTGTGTCTATATTCTCTATGTTATGCAAAAAGTTCCAATTTACTGACTCAAGAGCATTATACAACCCATGAAAATCTGCCCTTCGGAAATTATATGAGCGTGACGAGGATCCGAGATCAAAGCGTTCCCTCCCACCACCCAATGATACTTCCATGGCCAATGACAAAGCCGGATGATGAGAATCTTCCTTGACCATGGGGCAGTTATCACGCACTACGGTGACATCAAAATTAGCTAAGACAAGGTCAAGCAAGCGTCCCCTCTCATTAACAATCGCATTACTCTGTGATAGGCTATTAGCTAACATGAAATCTCTAAGAAGCACAGATCTTGGGTCAGCAGCCGCTGAGTCATGAAAATGAGGTATATTAAAATCTCCCAGCAAAATCAGCTTAGAATCTCCAAGATTGAGCCGCTCAAACATATCAAGAAAATATTCAAAGTCTGCCAGTGGCACTGTCGGCGGAATATAAACACAAATTACATACAAGCTACATTTCTTAGATATAATTTTACAGCCAACAATATCCACTAATGGTAAGTTTGTTCTTACTTCAAACAAGTCTTGCTCGAGCTCAACACATTGAATTTCCCTGTTCACCGCTAATAACACTCCCCCACCACGCCCGGAACCCACAACATCACATTTACGATCCCCTCTGAAAACTCTGTAACATTCCGGAAAAAATTCACCATCAACATTCCCATCACACAACCATGTCTCAGACAAACCGATAATTTTGTATTCACAATCCGCGCACGCAGCAAAAAACTCTTGCGATTTTCCCCGTATACTCCGAGCATTCTGATAATACATATCCAAGGCAGTAAATCCGTTGGGTCCACTCAGTTTTCCTTCACGATCCTTGGTATACCGGAGACACGGCGTATTCTCAAATCATTCTCACCGTTGCGCCTTCTTTCGGCGAGCTGTTTTTTCATCTCACGGTACTCAGCCTGCTGCCGAGGTGTCTGATCAACAGATATGGACACATTTCTATAATTGGGGAGATTTCTTAACCTGTTAGAGTTCCTAAGTAGGCACCGAACATCATCCTCCAGACCCATCACCACCTTAACTGGTCTAGTTTTGTTCGGTGATCGAGCTCCCACCCTAGAGACCACAACCCGCTCCGTCAGACTGATACCACAGCCCAATGCGCCAAACAGATCAGTAACAAATCCTCGGTCAGAAGCTTTCCTCAGCTGCAGATCATCATGCGGCGACTCAGACACACCGAAAATAATTAAATTACGCTGGCGCCTTTGTCTCTCATTAAATTCCTCGAGTGCCAGATTGAAGGCCCTCTCACTCTCACGATGCGCCTGTTCCGAACATTGACCGCGTGGTGCATTTCTAAGTGAATCGTCAATCACTGACAACTTGTTCGCAATCTCGACAATCTGAGCTTCATGCCTACTGATGGACTCGGCATGAGTTGCAAGAGAAGCGCTGCAGAGATCCAAGGATCCACCCAATTGCGCCAATTTTATTTTGACTTCATCAGCAAAATCTGTATGGGTTTTCTTCATTGACGCTATGTCAGTCTGAATATTCACCTGAATCTCTCTAATAGATCTAAGCTCGCACAATATTGCACCCAATTTATCTGTTGGTGACTCGCCAGTAAATGATATGGAGGGATCCGGGGAAATGACCGATCCCACAGGTGAACCAGTTCCCAAATTCGTTGATGGGTCCACAGGAGGTGGCATCATGACATTAGTCAGCGGACCCGACTTTGTAGACGAATTACTTCTCAGGCGACGACCAGCCTTCAAACACATCGGACATTTCCAGCACTTCTTCTGAACCTGTAGATATCTCAAGTCATCCTCCTTTAAAAGTACGCAGCCTAGGTGGAAGGATCTGAGACATTCCTGACATTTAGCAGAAAGCCCCTCAAGGACCTTAGAGCAAATTCCACAGGTATCCATTGTGACAAGTAGAGTAAAAGCAGGAATCAGCTGTTATCTCTTCTATATCGCCGGGCTGCTTGTTTATTTACCTTTTTTTTATTAATTTATATCCTCCTAATAAGATACGACGTCGACACGGTAGGACAATCAGTCGTGCGATAAAAGCATCAGCTGTGCGGTGATAACGAAAATGTTTTCCGCACAGAGATAAGCAGGTATAATTATAATATTCACTCAAGTACCAAGCAAATCAAACTTTATAACGCAACCAAAGCGATTACCTACGTAAAATCTACATTCCCAGGTGCAGAATCACTAGAACTACAACTCAACAAAAACTCGCGAATTAACAACTCACAGGACAGCAACAGTTAGATTAATTAAACAGCTCGAAATGAAACCGACCTTATCCTTTTACTTATCTTACTAAACTTGTTTATGAATTTATGTAACGTAATATTTGATTCATGTAAAATAACGAAATGTCCCTTTGTTTTAGGTAAATAGCATTAATCACTTTGAACAATTTGCTTCACTGAATAGTTCAACCACTTTAGTAATGGATCTAGTGATGACTCCATTAACTGTTCTGATGGATAAAACTCTGATAATTCCATCTGGACCTGGATGAACTGCTTCCACACGACCCTTGCGCCAAAGAAGTGGAGGTGTCTGAGAATCTCGAAGGAGAACAAGTGACCCTGGTTTAATTGAATTGCAATTGTTCTGCTGCCATTTGGTTCTGGACTGCAACGTGGTGAGATAGTCATTGGACCATCCTTTCCAGAATCGCTGCATCATCTGTTGAATCATCTCAAATCTGCTCAAATGATTTTGCTTAGTGTGCAACCATGAGGGTTCTGGTATTGTTAATAAAGAGCCACCCACAAGGAAATGACCTGGTGTGAGGAATTGGAAATCATTGGAATTTGAAGAAATAGGTAAGAGTGGTCTAGAATTCAAAATAGATTCTATTTGACAGCATAATGTGCTTAATTCTTCAAAAGTAAAAATTGAATTACCGGCTATTCGGTATAAATGTTTCTTTGTGGATTTGACTGCCGCCTCCCAAAGACCGCCAAAGTGAGGGGATCTAGCTGGGATAAATTTCCACTGAACTGAATGTTTACTTAAAAAGTTTGCAACTTCTTCATTATGTTTATTTTCAGAATGAAGTTGATACCACTGTTTTATTTCATTATTGGCTCCAATAAAATTGGTACCGTTATCTGAATGGATCTCGTTACATAGACCTCGTCGAGCTAAAAAACGTTTTAAACAGGCTATGAATGCTTCAGTTGATAAACTACTAACTATTTCGATGTGTATCGCCTTTGTACTAAAACACACGAATAAGCAGATATATCCCTTTGTAATTTTCCTACCACGTCCTGTACTCTCTTTTAAAGAAAATGGACCAGCAAAGTCTGTCCCGCAAACTGAAAAGGCTCGTGATGGTGTAACTCGGGTTTCAGGTAAATCACTCATAATCGGTTCGATCGGACGAGCATCAAATCGCTTACAAGTAATGCATTTGTGTATTATTTGTTTGACTTCTGTTTTACCTGAAATTATCCAAAATTTTTGTCGAATTGCGTTCAACGTAGTTTGTGGACCAGCATGAAACTGCTGTAAATGGTAGTGTTGAATAATTAGCTGACTAAATTTATGCTTCTTAGGAACAATAAATGGGAATTTTTGATTATATGATACATGGCTATAACGAAGTCTGCCACCTACCCGCATGACTTTGTCATCATCTATGAATGGATTAAGACAAAATAATTTACTTTTGGGTGATATAGATTTTCCCTGTAAGAGTAACTGATATTCCTCCGGGAATGATTCTATTTGTACACTTTTTATTAAAAGCTTTAATGAAGTTTCAAGCTCAATAATTTTGAGTAGACCTGTTAATTTAGGTCTTGTTTTCTTGCATAATTTAATAAATCGTATGCAATGCGATAAAATTCGCTGTACCTTGACCAAACTTGAGTACCTTTGAATTAGTTCTGAAAGAAATGTTGGTTGCTGTTGCAAATTTGTAGTAACAAGACATTTTGATTTTATGTCTGGTACACCACTATGCGCATGAGTGTCATAATTTGATTGTGGCCATTGTGCTGTATCTTGACTTAGCCAATCAGGTCCGTGCCACCAGGTTTTAAATTTGAGTAACTGAGCACTGGTGGTACCCCTACTTAGAATATCTGCTGCGTTATCCTCTGACCTGACATGATTCCATTTTGCATTTTGTGTTAATAATTGTATGTCAGCTACTCTATGAGCAACGAATTGTTTTAATTGACTAGGATCTTTTTGCAACCACGCTAGCACGATCGTGCTATCACACCAGAAATATACTTCATCAATATGAATGCGTGATTCTAAATCTCGACTGATTTGTGCGACCAATTTCGCAGCCTCTGCTTCTGATTCAAAACTTACTATTAAATCATCGACATAAAATGATTCATCAATTAATTTGCATGCTTCAGGGAACTTGTCCTGATTATCAAGTGCTATTTGTTTTATGCATCGAGTAGCTAGGTATGGAGCTGATTCAGTTCCATATGCAACCGTATTGAGTTGATATAGTTTATCATTCCAGATGATATTTTGGAAAATTCTATCCTCTGCATGTACCCATATTTGTCTATACATTTTTTCACAATCGCTTGTCACTTCGACCTTGTGAAGTCTGAATCTGATCAAAATAGCAAATAAATCTGACTGAACAACTGGACCGACTTTCAGGACATTGTTTAATGATAGACCTGAGTCTGTCTTACAAGCAGCGTCGAAAACGACTCTAACCTTCGTTGTTAATTTATTTGGATTTATGACTGCATGATGAGGAAGCACATTCGGTTGGACTTCCGATGTGTAAATGATTGGAGACATGTGATTAAGAAGTTCATATTCTTCCATGAATTGAGTGTACTGTTTGCATAACTCTGCATCTGAATTGAGTCTATTTTTGAGTAATTGATATCTCCGATTAGCTATATTGAAAGAATTGCCTAATTGATTAACATTTGATTTGAAAGGTAATCTAACCACAAATTTTCCATCTTCTCCTCTCGATGTAGTTTTAGAGAAGATTTCTTCACATTCGCGTTCTTCTTGAGAATGTATGATTGACTTTGGAATTTCCTCAATATGCCAAAAGGCTGATAATTGATTTTGAATATCTGATATTTGGTGTTCCTTTAATGATAACATGCATGCTGATGATTTGGTAATTAATGATTGTTGAGTGGTTGGTCCCGAAACTACCCATCCCAGATGTGTTTTTTGAATGATTGGCTGACGTCTACCTAAGGAGATCTGACCAATGCAAAGAAGTGACCAAAATAATTCCGCGCCAAGTAGAATATCAATTTTACTCTGCTGAGAAAATGTTGGATCGGCTAATTGAATTTCTTCGGGAATATTAAGATCGATGTCAAGAGATGTTTGTGGTAACGGTGAAGTTAATTCAGGAAGAACCAAACAATTTACCTTTGTATTGAATGAATTTATTTTTGAATAAATTGTGATAGATACTTCACTTGTGACTTGAGAAGTTGAATTGTTGATACCGATTATTGGAATGTTGACTCGCTTACCTTTCAGCTTCAGCCTATCACATAAATCCTTGCGAATATAATTTGATTGCGATGCTGAATCCAAAAGAATTTTAACATCATGATTGTTTCCTTGATTATCTTGAATATGTACTATTGCTGTTGGCAACAGTACTTCAACTGCCTTTGGGATTTGGGAACAGTTGACTACTTGAGAATGTGTACTGTTTAATGAATGTGCTGTATTTGATGAATGTTGTGAATTTGAATTATGTGTCTGATTAAATGGTTGATTAACAACCGGAAATTGATTTGATGATGCTTGATTTTGATTTATTTGATCGGACATTGAATGATCTTGATTGGGTATATTATTTGTATCATGTTGTCTGTCTATGTGTAATAATGTATTATGTAAATGGTTACATTTTCTGCAGGTTGATGCCTTGCAATCCTTTGTTATGTGATTTGATCTAAAACAATTTTTGCAAAGTTTGCGTTTTGATACCTCAGAAATTCGCTGTTGAACTGACAATTCCAGAAATTTACTACAGAAAAATACTGGATGATTTGCATTGCAAATTATACATTTTGAATATTGTGTGGACACATGAACCGTAGAGAATTTCGTGTGCGAGTGTGTATATGTCTTCTTAACTTGCATTGAATTTGTGTTTGATTGCAATGATTCAAGCAATTGACACTTTTTTGTAATAAAATCGATTAAATCTTGATATTTTGGTTTTTGTTGCATTTCTGATTTTAATTTTTGCCATTCACGCTTAGAAATGTTGTCCAGTTTGCTGGTGATTAAATAAATAAGAATCGAATCCCAGAACTGTACTGGCTCGTTGAGAGCTTTAAGTGCTCTAACATTCTTTTGAATATTGTTTAAAAATGCTTGTAAAAGTGAATGTGATTCTTTGGTAACTACCTCTAAATTAAAAAGAGCTTGGAAATGATTTTGAATAATAAGTGCGTCATCTTCAAAACGTTCTTTGAGCGATTTAAATGCTACGTCATAATTGTCAGATGTCATGCTTATTTTGTCTATAATTGCTTCCGCATCACCACTGAGTGATAATTTTAAATACTGAAATTTTTCAATTGGTGATAACGATTGATTATTATGAATAAGTGACGTGAACATGTCATAAAAACTTAACCACTGGTCTATTTGTCCCGAAAAATTGGGTAAAGACAATTGAGGCAACCTTACTTGACTGAAATTCCTAATTATTGGCATTGATTGTTGTGCATCGTTTGTTTGCACTGCGCCTGCATTATTATTAACATTATCCCCAGATTCTGACCCGTCCTGATTTTCCACTAAACCCACGACTATTTCTTCAGAACTACCGTCAATGTCACTGGTATCGGTATGGCTACTGTTATTATCATCACACTTCTTCCTAATATAAGATTCTTGTGGATTAATAATATCGTCAATTTTTGCTAATAATGAATAATATTTATCCTCAAAAGTTCCACTTTCTAGCTCGATTTGTTCCTCGGTTAATGTGGTATCAAGTTCTTCTATTTGCTCTTGAACTGTTTCAAATTGTCCTAATAAAGGTTCAATTTTTGCTCTACGTAATTGAAGTTCACAAAGTGATCTTCCAGAAATGACATTCAAATCCATCTGTTTTACTTTGTTTTCCTGACGAGTTAAATTTGCTTTTATAGTGGATCGTTTTTTAATTAACGCTTCCATGATGTTTATGAATGAATATAATTGATTAATACGTATAGGTATTTGATTGAATAATTTTTGTTTTTATGTTTTGAATAATGTTTGTTTTAATTAGGTACTTGTTTGAGTACTTGACTTGAATGTTAAATTGAATATTATCGAATTGAATAGTATTAGGTACTTATTTATTTATTGAATTGATTTTCTATCTGAATAATAGATCCCACTTACTTACTTCTTTGATTTGCTTGAATAAAATAGGGTTGTACTAGGTACGTATTTGATTTGATTTGTTTGAATAAGAATGATTTTTATTAAAGAATAATGCAAATCATGTTTTTAATTTTTTAGGAAACGGAATGAATAAGGAATAATGTGAGTGGACTCACCCCACACTACTTCTACCAGACGATCGATCGATGCTGCTTTCCTCTTTCCGCTCCTTCGGCTGTCTGCAAGCTACACCTGTGTTACCACCTTGACTTCTTACTGCTTATGCTTCTGATTTCTTGTTGAATGTTGGTTAACTGATTAACTAATTATGATTTGTTTGTATCGGAACTCGAAGGACCATTGTATGATGTTTGTTATCTGAATTTTGTAGTTCATTAACAACTACGCGACACGATTTTTCATAATAAAACATTTATTATTAAGACGAATTTCAATGTTCGAAAACACCTCATCTCGTGCCGTATACTGCGTGATGCATTGGCTCGCAGTTTTCTCATGAATGAAGGGGTGAATTTTTGCATCTTGCGTTCGGGTTAATGGGACGCCGAGATGTGGGGTTGTCATGTTGTACTCATTTTCCTTACAAAAATTAAATTGTGGCTTATTACAAATTATGCCAAACAAAATGTAACTGCTAAAGCAAGCTTCCAGGTGTTCTGGGACATTCCACCTTCACTCTCTTCCTCTTTAGCCCCAATCCTTTTTGGTATTAGACAGTTTACCAAGTCTTTCAGAGAATTAAAGTTCACAGAATTCCCATATAGCTGAAGAAGAAAAAGTAGAGAAGGAGAAGTAGAAGGAGACGTAGAAGGAAAAGTAGAAGCAGAAGGAGAAGAAGAGCAGTACATGAAGATGAATTAAACAGAAATGTTACACAACACCAACTATACCGACCTGTTCAACTGAACAAATCGATTTATACTAATTGTTGTACTAAATAAGTAAAAAGAATGGTTACCTAAATTCTCTAAAATGTTTGTGAGAATTTCAAAGAACACAGGAATGTAAGGTTGAAGCAGTCTTGTCATGTCGGCCCTCCTGCCGTTCTCGAACACGGCGTGCAATCCCATGAACTCCTCGCTCATGGTGCGCAATAAAATCAGTCCCATTTGTTGGTTCGGTTCAGACTTTAGTAACTGAAAACGATAATCTCTCTTAGATCAAGTGATTCTGGTTCTTCTTTTTTATTATTATCGACTCACCTCAATGATATTGATCATGAAATGCGGGTACCTGTCGGGCCAGTCGAATTTAGCAATGTCCACCAGAAGCTTGGCGTACTTGCCCCTTATGAAATGGGGCGATGTGCTGCCCTTCTCTATCAAGTAGTTGTGTAGGACGTTCTTCAGTTCCTCTCTGTAAGACCAATCCGTACGTGCCCATTGTTGGTTTATCACAGTCTAAAACACGATAAAAAATATTTTAATATATAATTCTTTTATCTCTATTATTGTAGATAGACAGATGGAAGAGTAGAATTAGAATTATTAAGGGATGCAATCGTTAAAGATGGTTGAAAGTGAGAGCGCACCTCGAGGGTAGATAAGGCAAACATAGTGACGTATTGGCTTGAGGTGTTGGTAAGAAAAAACAGACACAGCTTCCCGAAATTAGGGCTTGTCTTTAGGGAGTTCAGCTGCAGCTCGATTTCATGTTTTCTGCTATTATTGGTCAGTGGACTGAAGAATTCCTCCAGGAGGTGCTCCAGTACGGACAGGGATCCGTTCTCGTTGAGATCCTGCATTAAAACATCGCTCTTATTCAAGGAAAGTACAAAAAAAATACAAAAACTTGTAAATATTTTGAGGTTAGATACCAGCGTAAATTGATAAATTGATCTAGATAAAGGCTTACCATCATATTATTCTGGCAAATTGTATTTTGTAGTTAACATTACACTGGCAGAACTGCGGAAATAGCTTCATTTAACAGATTATTAATTAATTGATAAATTTACGAACATTTTGGTCATTTTGACGTTTCTCCTTTTTTTCGGTGGTTGGGATGTGGATGAGGATGTGGGATGAGATATGTTGAGGGGTGAGGGGTGACTGACTGGGTGAGGTACACGTCAAATTAGCTTTCTGCATTACCGACCAGCAATAATACCAAAGAAGAGAAAAGGTATTGGGAAAGAGTATACGCGATATCCTTGATGACCACCGGAATGGACCACCAATATGGCGGACGATGCCAGACAGACAGAGACAGAACGCAACTGAAAGAATAGACGCCGTCAGTGTGACGTCACTAGGCTGGGTTAGGCGTAAACGGTTCCAAATAAACAAACCGTTCACGTGGCCATTGTTGTCAGTTGTCGTGATTTAGTTGAAGTTTTAAATGTATGTGGTCCTGAAGTTTGTCTTGTTGACGTTGTTTCAGGCATTCGCCTGCGATCCCCATCAATTGAATTGAACCAAATCATATTTTAGGTTTCCGTGGAGCTCGAGCCGTCGGTCGGTAGTTTAATTTTTATCACTAAAAATTCCGCATTTACTGTAATTAAAAGTTTACAGTGAAATTGGCAACCCTGTAACTGTCAAATGCTTGTTTATTTGGAACCCTAACTGGTTTCGGTCAAGTCAACTGTCAATGTCAAGTTTGGACAACCAAGATGGCTGACTTCCGTCGCATTCATTAGATAGGTAAAGTTCTTCTTTGGCAAATACCAGAGACAACATACTATAAAGAGACCGTCAGATCGACGGACGAAAATGGGTACACTGTTCACGCGCATTCCGGTAGCGCATCGCGCATTGCGGACGATTTCTAAACTAAAATGAAGCTGCCTTTAGATCTAAATTCTCATTTTGACACAATTTTGACTCATTCTGACGTTTAGTTTTGCAATTGTGTAAAATTTGATTTATTTAATTTGAATATTTTATCAAACTAATAATAAATTTTAGATGAAACTTTACCTTAAAAGTATTTAGAAATATAATTTACAATAATTTACCATTTACCAACAGTATAACGTAAAACTTTCGCATATTTGTTGACTTTTTGAAAGGTAAGTGCAATATGCTGTTTCATGCTCTTGTAAAGTAATAAAAATTATTTTAAATAAATCGAAAAAACTCTTTCTGAATGCGAAATAATTGTTTTAGGAACCACATTCTGCCTGCGTCTTGGTTTAAAAGCAGTTTTAATCACAACGATGGATTGATCAAAGTTATGAATACAACACCCAAGAAAAACTGCATTACAACACTATTAGAAGGTAGATAAACGAATACAAATCTTTTGAGATGCTGCGGTGTGTTATCTTCTCTGTTTATACTTAATTAGTTTGGTACATTATACTATTATTGGGCATTTTATTATTTAAAGAAGTTCATGTGAACGGCGGGCCCTCTTCGGAGCTGGAAACCTCAAATAATGTGCCGCTTATTTGTTGCCCGAAAAACTTTCTTTGAAAATATTCTTTGATAAAAATAAGTATTTTTTGTTTCTTGGTGTTTCTCTTCTAAAACTCTTCCTTCTCAGTAAAAGCATCAAATGAAGGTCTATGAATTCTTTGTCTTGATATTTTTTACAAAAGAAGGAAGCAGTATGAAGAAAAAGTTTGCTTATTTTTGTCTAAAGAATTTGCGTAAATTTTTTCGTAAGTTTTGCGAATAAGAGGGCTAATCATCTGTAGAAGGATAAATCGCCTTCTGACTCTTGGAGTTTTTCTTTAAAATACCTGCTGCTGCACTTGAAACTAATCAATCCAAAAAAATTATTTTTTTATAATTTTTTTCAGAGAGATCTTAACCAAGCGACGGCGTCTGCGGTGCACGATCCAGTAGATGATGGCTGGAATGCCTTTTATGTTAAAATTATTAACAACAATATTATTATAATAATATTTTTTTCCTGGAAAAGTCTTTCCATGTTGAGAAAACTGGTTAAATAGAAGCATATCTTCTGTATGAACTGGACCTGTATTTATGTGAAGAAAATTTTGTAGGAAGCATTTGTTATAATTATGAAGTATACTCGCATATACAGGGTGTCCCATAATATGTGGGCAATCACTCGGATTTGGGTAAATTTCGTAAAAATAAATGAAAAAATATCTATAAAATTAATTCCTCAGAGACACCCCTACAAAGATATTAGCTGTTGAAGTTGAGGGTTGAAAATCGATTTTTTGCAATAACTTTTTTATTTCTTCACCGATTTTGATAATTTTTGGTTTTATTTTATATTATTTTGGACTGCTTAGAATAGTGTTTCATAATCTTTGATAGCACATACATAGACCTCGGGATGGCATAACCCCCTCATTCACTTGAAAGAAAACATAAAAAATAATAATTTTACAGTTTTTTAAGGTTAATTTTCTTTTTATTTGACATTTTTTACATAAAAAATGTCTCTCTATTTATTTCGATAGAGCGAACCGTTATCGAGATAAACGTCCTTCTAATAGGTGATGCGCCGCAGGAACTTTCTAAATTTCAAGTAAATTTTAAGAAGATGGCTGACCTATGACAGTAAATTGAGCAGGAAACAAAACAAAAACTTAATTAAATACACGTCAGTGTCAAAGATTTCATTTCATGCAGATTCAATTCTAACTGATTTTCAGCGTTTGTGTAACTCGTTTTAAAATCAGTTAGAATTGAATCTGCATGAAGTGAAATCTTTGACACTATTTGGCGTGTATTTAATTAAGTTTTTGTTTTGTTTCCTGCTCAATCTACTTACATAGATCAGCCATCTTGTTAAAATTTACTTGAAATTTGGAAAGTTCCTGCGGTGCATCACCTATTAGAAGGACGTTTATCTCGATAAAGGTTCGCTCTATCGAAATAAATAAAGAGACATTTTTTATGTAAAAAATGTCAAATAAAAAGAAAATTAACCTTAAAAAACTGTAAAATTATTATTTTTATTGTTTTCTTTCAAGTGAATGAAGTGGTTATGCCATCCCGAGGTCTATCTATGTGCTACCAAAGATTATGAAACACTATTCTAAACAGTCCAAAATAATACAAAATAAAACCAAAAATTATCAAAATCGGCCAAGAAATAAAAAAGTTATTGCAAAAAATTGATTTTCAACTCTCAACTTCAACAGCTAATATCTTTGCAGGGGTGTCTCTGAGGAAATAATTTTATAGATATTTTTTCATTTATTTTTACGAAATTTACCCAAATCCGGGAGATTGCCCACATATTATGGGACACCCTGTATATTGTGCATCTATTAAGAATAAAGAAGTTTTATATTGATGCCTCGAAGTTTATTTGTTGAAGTGGCGACACTTTACCCGTAAAAATAATGTTTCAAATAATAATTAATTAGGTATAAATTTAAATTTGAATGTCCCGCGCTTACCAATGATATCTCCGGTAGCCCAGGTAGTCGCCACCGTCGCAGGTTACCTAGAATCTAACGTGTAATCGAACACTCTATTATATTATCTTTCTCTATGGCAAATACGTAATCTCGTAATCTAATAACACGTACAGCTCCCACTGATAATTAGGGAACCTGCATTACCGACACTAACGCCTACTAGGGTAGCGCCAGAGACAACATACTATAAAGAGACCGTCAGATCGACGGACGAAAATGGGTACACTGTTCACGCGCATTCCGGTAGCGCATCGCGCATTGCGGACGATTTCTAAACTAAAATGAAGCTGCCTTTAGATATAAATTCTCATTTTGACATAATCTGACGTTTAGTTTTGCAATTGTGTAAAATTTGATTTATTTAATTTGAGTATTTTATCAAACTAATAATAAATTTAAGATGAACTTTACCTTGAAACTATTTAGAAATATAATTTATAATAATTTACCCAATTATAACAGTATAACGTAAAACTTTCGCATATTTGTTGACTTTTGAAAGGTAAGTGCAAGCAATGCTGTTTCATGCTCTTGTAGTAGGTAATAAAAATTATTTTAAATAAATCGAAAAAACTCTTCCTGAATGCGAAATAATTGTTTTAGGAACCACATTCTGTCTGCGTCTTGGTTTAAAAGCAGTTCTAATCACAATAACGATGGATGTATCATTTTATCAAAGTTATGAATACAACACCCAAGAAAAACTGCATTAAAACGCTATTAGAAGGTATGTAGATGATAGTAGATGAACGAATAGAAATCTTTTGAGATGCTGAGAGATTCTGAGGTGATGCTGCGGTGGTGTAATCTTCTCTGTTTATACTTATTTAGTTTGGTACATTACTATTGGGCATTTTATTAAGTAAAGAAGTTCACGTGGCCCTCTTCGGAGCTGGAAACCTCAAATAATGGGCCGCTTATTTGTTGCCCGAAAAACTCTGAAAAAATTCAGGCATATTCTTTGATAAAAATAAGTATTTTTTGTTTCTTGGAGTTTCTCTGCTAAAACTCTTCCTTCTCAGTAAAATCATCAAATGAAGGTCTATGCATTATTTGTCTTGATATTTTTTACAAAAGAAGGGAGGAGTATGAAGAAAAAGTTTGCTTATTTTTGTCTAAAGAATATGCGTAAATTTTTTCGTAATTTTTGAGAATAAGAGGGCTAATCCTCTGTAGAAGGATAAATCGCCTTCTGACTCTTGAAGTTTTTCTTTAAAACGTCTGCTGCTTCACTGGAAACTAATTAATAATCAAAAAAATTTAGTTTTTTGTAATTTTTTTCAGATAGATCCTTTTTCGGCTTCCCTTTTGAAGAGGACTCAGTTACGTGACCTACCACTTCGGTGGATCGTAGCAATAGGTATACACATCTTAACCAAGCGACGGCGTCTGCGGTGCACGATCCAGCAGATGATGGCTGCAATGCCTTTTATGTTAAAATTATTAACAACAATATTACTATTATAATTTTATTTTCCTGGAAAAGTCTTTCCACGTTGAGAAAACTGGTTAAATAGAAGCATCTTCTGTAAAAACTGAACCTGTATTTATGTGAAGAAAATTTTGTGGGAAGCATTTGTTACAATTATTAAGTATACTCGTATATATTGTGCATCTATTAAGAATAAAGAAGTTTTATATTGATGCCTCAAAGTTTATTTGTTGAAGTGGCGACACTTCAACCGTAAAAATAATGTTTCAAATAATAATTAAGTATAAATTTAAATTTGAATGTCCCGCGCTTACCAATAATATCTCCGGTAGCCCAGGTAGTCGCCACCGTCGCAGGTTACCTAGAGTCTAACGTGTTATCGAACACTCTATTATATTATCTTTCTCTATGGGTAGCGCATTCACTTGTTGACGTTTACTTAACATGGTTATGTTTGAACAGCTGGATGTCATATTTTTGACACATTTGGTCATAGGCGTTGAAATCAAGTGGAAAAAAACAAAGTTTGAAAAATGAAACAAAATAATAACACGAATAGAAATCGAGAATCCTCTTTCAGTGGGCATTAAAAACATATTACGGGTTTATAGGATCTACGAAGCTGTATACTTTGTATTGGGTATAATTTTTAACTCGATATCTAACGAATGTTACTGAGAAAAAGCGTCTTCATACAAAATAAGACTCATCAAGAAATGAACTTTTTAAAAACATGAAACATCAAACATCAAACAATATAAATATTTAAAAAAAAATATACATCTTTTCACCAAGATGTATAATAAAACTTACCTGACAAACCTTCAGGTATACGGAAATTCTGAGCTCCGTATATTTTCTGCAATCAAAACTGTCTGCTGATATGGCGGGTGCATTTTTTGTCCAAAAAATCGCAGCAGTTATAACAGGTACCTAGTATTTATAAAGGACTATAAATGGGTTTAAAATATTGAGAAAGTTACCTTTAAGCAACGCGAACAAGTAGAAAGACTTCTTTTTATTGTTAAAACATCCTCTAACGCAGTAAAAGTTCATCTTTTTTTTTTTAAATACGCGGAATTAATAACAAATTATGTGAATTTTTAGACAGTTGAACGTTCATGGAAAATCTGACGTTTTTGAAGTTAAATTTGACATTCCCAACTTTTATCACAACTTTTTGTGAAAATGAGAATGCGCTACCACAGAATAGATACAATCAGAAGCTAAACTCGCTGGTGTCGCCTTTTAGAGATCTTTTAGAGACAAGCCACACCTCTAGCGGCCATTGCTTCAGAGTAGAAACGCAGGCCCGCCACAGAATAGGTACAATTCTATTCTGTGGGCCCGCATTCAAAACTAATGAAAGCTCATCTCAAATCATGGCGGATATCTATGCGCCGAGTAGAGGCGCGAACTCGGTATTTTTATTGAAGTTTATATTATTCTGATTGTACCTATTCTGTGGCGCTACCCTAGTAAGCGTTAGTGTCGGTAATGTAGGTTCTAGGTTCCCTAGTGAAAATTAGGGACGGGAATTACTATCGCCCAAGCGATGGTACACCTGTAACTGTACACTAGCATTTTGATTTAAAATTTCAATTTAATTAAACGAAACGTCAATCTGTCGTTTGGTTGTGATCTATAATAGTTATTTATGTATCAAGGGAGTTATGAGGATGTTAATTACAGAGGGCAACATATTGCAATCCCGAGGGACGTTAGTCCCGAGGAATTGTTAAGTTTCCCCGAGGTTATTACCATCTAATAACTCCCGTGATACATAATCTATTTTATTTTATACTAAATGAAATATAAAAACGAAATCTGTTGGTTTTTAAAATTAAACGAATGTTTTTAATAATTGAGTAACCATGCATTATTGATTACCATGGATATATTGTAACGTCGTTAAGGTTTTGTCCTTTAATAAGCTCCATTTAAAATTATTAAATGGGACCTCATTATCTAAATCCTTGGTATTAAGGTATTCACCAAGCCACTCTTCTTAATTAAAACATGAGAAGGGATATAAGGTTCCTAAAACATGAGTTTCGAACTAGCATCGCCACCTGTTGCCGAGTGGTAAAACTAACTAAACTAGGCAAGTTCATGATCCCTAACTTTTAGTACGATCTGTAACTTCTTCTCATACCATCTTCCTTTTCGATTAGCTAGAAACACAGATGTCTCTGTGATGTAGTTTCAAGAATTTAAATACAACAACCCTTCTTCGAGTTGCGCAGCAAAAGGTGCTACGGCATTCCGGAACAGGCTCGGCCATCTTCCAATCTCGGTGCTCGAAGCGACAAGTCGCACCCCTATCTTATCTCTTTTTCTAAAGAACCGATATTAATAAATCGGGTAAGTAAAGCGATCAAACTACCTAAAACTTTCTCTAATAGAGTTTATATATTGTTATAGTTCTTTCTACCTACCCTATCAATCGGGGTACTATCTTATCTCGTCGGAAAACCTATCTACGGAGTTGAACCCCACCTGTCTTTGCTGACGCCATATTGGTTTCTATAATTTCTACACCCGAATATCCGCTTTTATGGAAGGAATCTCTTACACTATCTGAAGGTTTTGCTGCTACCTGCCCCTGAATACTGGATCCCAACATTCGGAGCCCCATATTTTCGAGTTTCATCTAACCTCGAAGGACGACCACGCTAACTAGTGCCCAGCACGTGTTCCACGAGGCACGACACCATCCACCAGTCTTTCTGCCACCCCAGAGGGAGACCACGGTCTCCTATCCTGAGATTTCGTCCAGGGCCCCGCTTCTCCAGTCTCAGCACGACATTCCAAGGAAGGCAAAATGTCGTATCAGTAAGCAAAGCGTGACATAACCTTTATTGCTCAGAGTGATATCAGAGAAATCTGTTAGGAGTCTTATGTCTTTTTATTGCCTTATCTCGTCTAAAGATTGATGTTTTATTAATTAATGCTTATAATCATAATAACTTTGAAATACCTGATATACAATTATTACCGTTATTATTCAAGTAATACTTGAAATGAATTTGTCACTTATTATGTGAAGGAAAGATAGATATCTATTTTCTCTACCAGTTAAACTGTTAAATGAGATATTTTACGATTAACTACCTGATCAATTAATTAGTATTTCATAACCATAGAATTTCAATCATTTATTTTGTAAACAGAATTCATAAATATACTTTTCATTAAAAGATCAACTCTATTATTCAGTAGGTAGATACAGTAGTTAGAAATTATTAACATCTCATAACCTGAGTGAATTTTGATGCCTTTATAGTTCAGGTTACTTTAGATCTATTATTCAAAATTAAAAGGTCATCTGGCATCCCAGTATCTTATATCTTAGAGGTAATTAAACCGTACCGCTTTATGTTGCTGATGTCACTACAGTCCCACAAAATCTGAGTGAGATTTTGGTGCATCAATCAATACTTTGGCCCCACGAAGGTAAGTCGGCAATTATTTTCAACAACGATCGAATTTTAATTGGCCCAGAGTCAATTCGAGTTAGCCTGACCGCAACAATATCAACTGAAAAGTTTGTAGAAAATGACATATGAAATCCAAATATTCAACCAACAATGCAATAACAAAAGCAACATCCAATGGTTACCAGAATTAAACCAATGGTAATATTAGAGGGAGTTATGGATTCGTAACAGTCCCAAGGGAGTTATGAGTATGTTTATAGTTACGGTAACCAAGCGTTTATCTAGTTATAATGTATTTATAACTATATGGTATATATATATATATATTTATACTATGGTATGAAATAAAATAATAAACAGTATTTTATTTTACATGAAGTAAGTATATATTCTTATGCTTAAATCTGATGAACTTATTATGTAATCAGATGATTTACAAATAATGAATTATTGACGTGTGTACATTACTAAATTCTTACACGGAAGTGATAATTATTATTATAGTCGACCAACAAGAGATATAACGAAATGATCTAATTATTGTTGAACTGTCATATTTTATAACAACAAATACGTCAACAATCAAAAAAGTGATGAAATGGCAGAAGTCATTTCGTTATATTTCTGGTCCAAACTAAACCTGATAGTCCTGATACCAACTATACACCGTTCACTTATTATAAAAGAATTGGGTTATGGTGTAGGGTGATAGAAATCACTGGGTATAACCGCTGTCAATCATTGGCTGGAGTTTGGTTATGTCTCTTTTTTATGAGGTTGAAGTTTTATGGCAAGGAACAGGACATAGTTGCCAGATGGATTTTTGATATTTTTGGTATTCTTCTTATTATATTTATATTTACATCTTTGGGGGCTTTTTATTTTGAATCATTTAAGTCACATATTGCAATCTTTAACTAGAACCCAATGTCGCTGGATCTAAGATCTTAAAATCTTAAGCTTTTCATAAGAGTTTGAGAAAAAGGTTATCATGTAATTTTGCCAAGTTAGGAAAATACACAAATGTACTTTTTGAATATAAAATAAAAACTTGAATCAATTATATTAATTTACTTTTAATAAATACATAGCAGGTAATTAAAATATTTCGGTACGTTTATTAAAATATTAAAATATAGGTACGTAAATTAAAAATATTTTTCGTCAATTCGTCGGTTATTCGGTATCGTAGTAGTGTGTCGGAAACCAGCCAAAGATTCTGGACTTCTGGCTTCTGGCCCAAAATTATCCCCCATTATCAATAACCGCTACTGCATCCTGCTTAGAATCAGAATCATCTTCAGCGCTCTGATTTTAATAAGATTTTCACCATGTCCATTTGTTTCGTCCAGTCCTCCGAAATAAGTTTTTCACAATGATTATATTAATTTTGTCACATGTCAGGTGTACTTACATTTTGAAAGCTCTTCAAGACATACATTCTTTACTTTATCCTTAGAGGGAAGCTGCTAATTTACGTGCTTGTATAGTGAAGTTTACAATACCCCCATGTCATTTCGATTGGGTTGTATTGGAAATAGATTATTGCAAATCTTCCGGAAACACAAAAATTTCATAATCAGTGCCTGTTCTATGTGGGCTGCCCAAGGGTGTAATATCAAATTTGTCTTGTCTAATAATACTTGCTAATGCCACGGTCTGACTACTATAAGAGACAGTAATTACCAGCAATTTAGCAGATACAGATACACATACTCAATACTTACATTCCAAATATATTTCACCTTCTGAATGACTTAAATGTTTGCTCAAGTTTGGACTTTCTGGATCTTAATCATTGAAATGCTTTCTTAATGCGGATTTATTTATCTTAGAGATATTATTTTCGTCATTTTGCGCTTTTGAAATTTAAAATGTCAAAAATTTAATAATTTTATTTGTCAGTTTGAGAAAAATTGATCAGAGTAAAAAATCATCCTAGATAGATATCCTACTACTAAAACTTCAATTTGACAACATGGCTGTTAATCAGCTGAGACACTTTGAGTGATTTGACAAATGTCAGTCTATACTTAACCTTTAATATCTCGATCAGCTGATATTGTCAATCGAGATCTAGGGAGTTTTCATTTTTGCAAACCTAAAAACAAAAGTTCATGGCCACCTAGTTCTTTTTTAATATGTGAACGGTATATAGATAATATTTTTTTCAATTCATATCCGGTTATCTGTAGTTTACAGTACACGGCAACAGATGGCGCCACTTTTTTTACCCTATTTTCGTTATTTGTGAATAATAGTGGAGAGCTACTTACACGTATGGTACGATAAAGTTTAAAAAGTCAGATGTGAAGTCACACCTTAGACTAGGAAAGAGCTTCTAGTCTAAGCGTCACACTAACCGTCTGTTTGGATGGTTTAATAGACTTAATAATAAATTGTGTTAATTTTTAAACAGTTTTACGACGTTCATGGAAAATCTGACGTTTTTGAAGTTGAATTTGACATTCCTAACTTTTTTACCAACTTTGTGAGAATGAGGAGAAATGTGCTCCCTAATAGAAGTCCGTCAGTGTCGGTAATACAGGTACCCTAGTGAGGACTGCTGCGGGATTCCGCTGCAAGTAAAAAAATGTCGTCAACGCTGGGAAAAAGGAAGACCAGCTGCTGGTATAGCTGGTTGCTGTTACGAAAGTTGCTACGAGTAGTACGAGTGATGAGATTTTATAACCCTCGTTTGTTATATTATATTGTTTTCGGCGTTGTATGTCTCGATTTGAAAAATCGTATGACGTTGTATTCAGAAAGAAGTCAACAATCCTGCCGAACAAAAAAATTATAAGGGTCATTTAAAAAAAAAAGTAGGGGATGATTACTTAAGGATGGAAAGACGTCACGGCGGGGCATTGAGGGAGGGTGCAGCTGCAAAGGCTTAGCAGGGGTATTGTTAAAATTTCCCGAATTTCATTTGTTTATTTTTTGAAATAACGCGGATATCCCTCCTTGATAAAGAAATCTTGGGACACCTGTATACAGCCAAATCTCTGATTATCTTGAAAATCGATTAGTTTTATCACCTTATGCAGTCTGGTTTTTGAAATACATTTTCTTCATGTTGCAACCCTTCCTTCGCTCGATCTTAAAAAAATTTTAACTAACCAGGCCAAAGAAAAGAAAACTAAAAAAATGAGCGAAAGGAAGGTACCATTCCCTCTGACCCCGTTTGGGTACTTTCAAATTTGTTTGAACCCAAACAGGACAGAGGGTGTAAAAATAAATAAAAAAATGATGATGAAACTACAAATTCGTTAACATGATCGTCTAAACATAAAAAAATATAAGATTCAAAATTTAAATAACTGACCTGCCCTACGTTGTGTCTTTTTAAATTCAGGCCACACAGATACTAAAATAAAACTCACAAAAAAAAATGGTAAATGTTAAGGAGAGCGGCCACTCGCATTGACTTGCGATTTTTACACTATTCTGTTGCGAGTTTTATGTAGTTTCACATTTTGAAGGTGTTTTTTCCCGGTGTTTTTCCAACAAACATACGGGACCGTGGAGCGAATAGGGGTGCTGGGTGGGTAAAATACACGCACTAGATTCTATTTTAGCTAGTTTTGAGCACTTCTATTAAGGTCACTTTAAAACTAAGGTCACTTTTCTCTAACAGAGAGACGCTTCGTTAAGGTCATCCGAGCAGAGAGGCAGGCATCACCGCTTGCAGATAGCTTCCTCAGTCCGTCCCTGTCGCCGTTTAAATTTCAATGCGTACCGTTGCGCATAATATTGCACAATATTACATTTTTGATGGTAGCCTACTTCCCCTTGTCCCCCCCCCCCCTATCCTACCTCGTTTCATTGTTTTCATTCATTCATGTACATTGTTTTGTTCTTTCCCAAGCAACAGATTACAGTGCATTAGGAGAACGATTTACGCATTAAGAACTCGAAAATTAATTATACACTCACCTGATGTAATTCCATAATAATATTCCGGTTACACCAGTTGACAATTTGTTAGGGCAAGGAAAAACTGTCCCGCTCGTCCGCAAACAAAACATACCCCGCTCCATCACTATTATCTCACACCCCGTACACGTATTAAAATCGCACTGCATTTTTTTCGTTTTGATGGGTAGATACGATCGCGCCCTTCGACCTCCAACTTTAAACTCTTTCCGATACGATTGCGAGTCTCTATTAAAAGGCACAAAAAGGCACACATGGAAATGTGAACGTATTTTAATGTAGACCGTATATGAAAGGAAAAGTGAACAATCGTATATAATATGAATATAAAATGATCCGTCCTCCGGCGTGTGCTAGATCAGACTGCCAGCACAGAATACAAGCGACGTTCCCCCCCTCAGCCGGCTGGTACCGCGGGGAAGTCCCTACCTGCCTACGAGCGTTCAATGAGCCAGGCCATCCGGTTGACCTATTTTTAGCACTTACACTGATTCATTCGTTCTCGATTCATTTGTTTGTTTGGGTCGCGCGTTTCAGTCGATGGCCTTGACACATGCAGCATCCTCCGGCAATGTCAGTGATCTTAGTTTCTACGGCTGCTACTCGCGTATTACCTACCAGATACCTAAATACTGCCAGATCCGTATTAGTTATAATTTTCACTCGTTTTCTTCTAGACCCTATAACTCCCTTATTTTACATTACCGGCGGATAAGATTTATACCACGATGTTCCTAGTGAGTAGGCCTATCGCGTGGTATATATAGTATGTGGGAGTGCGAGTGGCCGCTGTTCTTAACATTCACCAAAAAAATTAACAATTTATTGGACTTCTCCAATTTACAACATTAAATTTCCCAGCAGATGAGATATTGTATTGTGAGACAAATAATTAAAAACTAGAATTCTTTCTTTATCAACTACATACTAGATACAATTTTCGAAAACAGAACAGTAATAAGACTAAATGCTGGATCCAGGTAGGACCACCATACTCTTCATAGAAATTTAATTGAAAATGATTTCCTAACCCTACTTAAATTGGCCAATTTCTATTTTATTCTCTTAAAAATTTATCTTAATGATTATTTAAAAATAAATATTACATGATGCCAACTTGGCATAATCAAATTTTGCAAGATACTAACATTATTATCTTGATGAGATATCTTCAACTCATCTATAGACAACACAATTTTACTGAATCAAAATAACAACAACATTTGGTAGGTATATACTTCTCTTTTCTTTGGAGAACATAAATTAATCACAAAATAACATTGACGAGGTACCTTTTGTTGGTTAAGTCGCATTTCCACTCGAAGAAACAAGCAAGAGGGATGACCAGAAGAGTAGGATGCAACACGACGCTTCCTCATTCCTCGGTTGGTGACGTCAGAACCCCATCCTTAGTCTGGACCACAAAGGAAAAAAAAATGGCTGCAATTCATCGGAAAGACGCCATTCTTACGGTCATAAACAGGACTTCCTGAACCCCAAACGGAGTACCAAAATTCGGACCCACAAGAAAACCAGCCAAGAAAAAAAAAGGAGACGAGTAGAAAAAAGGAAAAGCCCTGAAAACAAATTAAATAATCACTATCTGAAATTTTACCAATTGCCATCTTCTCTTACCGATTGGTTTACATCACCCACATCGAGCTTCTTCACTCCACTCTGTGATAATTGTTATCCCGAGTCTCATTCTGTCTATTTAGGAACGACATAGAGCATTAGCTTTACTACATAAAACCAGAACAAACTTCATACCTGAATTTTTCAACAAGAAATCACCACCATCATCAGTCACAAATCGCTCCACTGAACTACCTTCACTTCACGAGTGTTTCCGGCAGAGAGCGAGCTGCTCGACCATCTTCCCTGTTCTCGACCCCTTCTAGTCAATCGATAAACCGGCGCAAGGTCAGCCATCTAATATCTCGGTCGGTCACTTCACCGAGTGGCAGTTGACAAGACTCTGACTGACAGACTCATAACTTGATCCCGTTACTATACCTCAAACTATAGAACCTGCGGAGGGTATCATTCTAAAGAAACGCCATCTTGGTAAACCTTTCTACACGTAAATTCATTCTGGATAAATACGGAAAAGCGCACGCTACAATGTCATACGCTTTTAGATATTAATGATGGAATACTAAATTATTATAACAATAATTGCAAAGGATTCTTACTTGTGCTACTTGATTTTTCAAAAGCATTTGATACTATACCGTGTGTCCCCGGATAGGTGAAACGACTCTTATAAAAGACAAACATTTTTTGATTTTAATTTTAGTTTTTTGGGGTTCAGCCCTGCTTGGCTAAAGAGTAATTTCTAACAAAATATTAGTTTTGAAAAATCAAGCATGCCTTTGAAATTTCCAAGAAACAGGTTTTTCTGTTGAGTAAAGTGCCTTTTATGTGGCCAATACGACAAAATGTTATTTGAAAAAGTTGTTCAGAATCAACATTTAGGTCCGTATACCAAATTTCAAAATCATAGGTCAACTTTTATTTTTTTCATTTATTTTTATGTTTATTTCACAAATCAAAGAATTTCATTTGTAACAAAGACTGATATTGATAAATTGCTATTGCTATGGGTACAATTTGGTTTTTCCATGTCAGTCATTGTTACAAATTATGAAATTCTTTGATTTGTGAAATTAACATAAAAATAAATGAAAAAAATAAAAGTTGACCTATGATTTTGAAATTTGGTATACGGACCTAAATGTTGATTCTGAGCAACTTTTCCAAATAACATTTTGTCGTATTTGCCACATAAAAGGCACTTTACTCAACAGAAAAACCGGTTTCTTGGAAATTTCCAAGGCATGCTTGAATTTTCAAAACTAAAATTTTCTTAGAATTCTTTCGCCAAGCAGGGCTGAACCCCAAAAAATTAAAATTGAAATCAAAAAATTTTTCTCTTTTATAAGAGTCGTTTCACCTATCCGGGGACACACGGTATATTAACAGTCAGATAACCTCAGTCCGGATTTTGTAAAGTGATTGGAATATTTCAAACCAATCTAAACAGGATCTTGTGTCATAGGTTTTTCAGGGGTTTTCCCTAGACTATATTTCACAAAGCAAATTCTTCACCATGATGTCAACATCGCAGCATAATATCCTATACAGATCGTTCTTTCCCCCATGATCGACGAAGCCAATGACATGTAATTTAATAAACTAAACAACAAACAACGTGTTAATCATAAACCTGCAATTTGTAATTTCAAACGAATATACGGCGTGATCAGTAACTCGCGCAACGAATATACGGCGTGATCAGTAACTCGCGCACTCCGAATACAGGGCGATATATAGAGCCCATTAACCCTCTTCTTGGCAAGGGTAGATGAGACAGTAGAAAAAATTATTTGACGGATGTTTCCCATCAAAAGGAGTACCAGTAAAGATAATATGCGCCTTTTAAAGTTTTTTTTTCGAAAATAAGTCATTTATGACTTCGTAATCTCTTGAGATACATCGGCAAGTAAAGCGAGTCCAATGTAAGTACATTTTGAGATACTTTGCCAGGTATGAAGAACCTTACCGATGTATCCCAGAATATCTTTTGCTCGATCAAGGAGAATCTACATACTGTATTTATTCGTATACATTGCCAATTTAATGGTAGGTAGGTGGGTGTACCTTTTATTATTTTTTTTTATCGAATGTACGAGTAGGTATACATGATATTAGTAGGTATACATACAGGGTGTTGATTTTCAAAGCGGGCCATAGGGGATTAGCATTGCGAAAGTGGTTTTTGAGGATTCCTGCTCGCCCTTTAAACTGACAGAAATGGTTTTGGTATCAAAATGAAGCTAAAATTATTGCACATAACGCTTGATATCAGAAATTAATTCAATTTCACGTTGTTTTCTGAAATTCTTCAATAAAAATTCAAGTAATTGTCAATGTTTAATCACAAAATAGCATGCCTTGCCTAAACAATAATGACGTTTCTACGTTTTGACAATGCAATAATAAAACATTGGTCTATTAAAAAAATTCACGGCAAATAAATCGCGAACCATCCTGTAACTGGCTACACTGTAGTAGGTTTTCACCATAAAGACTCTTTCTTGGTTTGTATAACCCATTTTTAAATAGAACCAGACTTTATTATTACCTACTGACTTATAAAGTTTTATTATTGGATTGTCAAAACGTAGAAACGTCATTATCGTTTAGGCAAGGCATGCTATTTTGTGAATAAACATTGACAATTACTTGAATTTTTATTGAAGAATTACAGAAAACAACGTGAAATTAAAATAATTTCTGATGTCAAGTGTTATGCGCAATAATTTTAGCTTCATTTTGATACCAAAACCATTTCTGTCAGTTTAAACGGCGAGCAGGAATCCTCAAAAACCACTTTCGCAATGCTAATCCCCTATGGCCCGCTTTGAAAATCAACACCCTGTATATAATTTTTAATTATTATTGATAAAACTATCTACTCAACCCTTTTAGAGGGTGGATTAAAAAAAATTTAAGTTTTTCATTTTATAGGTAGTAGGTACCTAATGTTTGTTTACCTACAAGAAAAACATACAAAAAAATGCCTTTTCAGGTTTGTTAAAATTTCAGAGTGTAAACAAATAGAAGAATTTGCTGTTTGGTTGTTGACATTCTATATTATTGACAACACAACTTATAGAGTTTTGGCGATTCTACATATTCCACAGCATTTAGATGTTGACTTCACTGGCAAGTGATCTCCAACATTATTTGTCATCCTGACTGGATTTTCGGCACTATTCTTTTCTCACTGTTCTCAGTTTTCTTCATTTTGTTTTTTTCCTATTTCAAGCAACGATGTTTGTCTCTATCTGGATGAGTGATCAGCTATTAGTTGATTTGCAAGAATACTCCTAAAGACCAACACTGTCTTTTTGGCTTCATACTTGTTTGTTGTCAATGTTCGTGGCATTGTTACTCCAGAGATACAAGGAGTCAAACTCGATAGTCAGGCAACGTAAATATAAAGACACACATATGCATTTTTATCAGTAACCTGGCAATGTACAGGGTGTCTGCTTAAGGCTGGCCACCGGCTATATCTCGGAAACTAATGGGCCTATAACCTCAAAATAAAAAATTTCCAGACATAAGTGATGAAGAGAAATTCAATGAAAATATTTTCAAGATGGCCGCACTTCCTTCCGGAAATACCGGAAGTTGACACCTACTTCGTTATTTTAACAGGAACACCCTGTATATTATTATATTTTTTAAATGTCTGAAAAAATCGAATACAGGTGGTTTTCACCATTGGAATTTAGGTTGAGTAGTTTATGAGTTATAAACAAGTGAAAATCGAAAATTTTCAACTTCAAAGCAGTCTAGAACTAGAACGGCTCTAGATATCCAAAAACGGTTTACATGTCCCTATCTTAACTTTTCACATAGTATCCTACTATGTGGTTTAAATTTTAATACAGGGTGATGAAAAATTGGATAATTTTCATCACCCTGTATTAAAATTTACTCCACATACTGGGATAAAACGTGAAAAGTTAGGATAGGGACATGTAAACCGTTTTTGGATATCTTGAGCCGTTCTAGTTCTAGACTGCTTTGAAGTTGAAAATTTTCGATTTTCACTTGTTTATAACTCATAAACTACTCAACCTAAATTCCAATGGTGAAAACCACCTGTACTCGATTTCTTCACACATTTAAAAAACATAATATTTTACAGGGTGTTCCCGTTAAAATAACGAAGTAGGTGTCAACTTCCGGTATTTCCGGAAGTGCGGCCATCTTGAAAATATTTTCATTAAATTTCTCGTGATCACTTATGTCTGGAAATTTTTTATTTTGAGGTTCTAGGCCCATTAGTTTCCGAGATATAGCCGGTGGCCAGCCTTAACCAGACACCCTGTATATTATAGGCTACACAATATATCAAAGCCTACAATATTCTGGGCAATGTATCTTGTAGAATACATAATTTTCAACCGCGAATAGGGGTAGATCTTTATCATTTATAATCAAATAAATTGATGTAATATATAAAGTATACATTGCTAAATCGATTTACAATAGGTGCATTACATAACATGAAGTGGAATTTAGTCAAATTTTGGTTTTCACACATGAAATGCAGAGGCTCTCTGATTTACAGTAGCCATCTTGGAAGAATAATGCTTTGATTGGTCTATTGAATCACGTGACTCGAAGAAACTGCTCTGTGATTTGACAAGAATTATGTATCCTCTAGTATACCCTGCCAGTTTCTGCGGAAAAATTCAGTGTATACTTATGAAAAAAAATACTGAAGTTTGTGTATCTAGCAGGATACGTTGCCAAGAAGAGGGTTAAAATTAAGGATACATATATACTGCAAAAAAAAAAAAATTGAATTTAGTTGGTTTTCAAGTTACAGAGTTGCCCTCATCCGAGTTTAAAGGTAATTTTTTCAATAACCGTGATAAAAATTAATGAAAAATTCAGGTTACTGTAATGTCTGGAACGGATACCATATATAATTCATCAATTTTTTTTTCCACAAAAACCTCTTTACAGAGGAATTGAGAATGCTGGAAATTGATACCATACCTAAATCTGAACGAAATTTGAAGTTTGGCAACCGCCTAAACTCAACTTAGAATATAAAAATATTCAAATGCCTTCGTTCCATGGAAATAAAAATAATAACAATAATACACCATCTAACCCGAACTTATTCACATGTTCAGCTAGAGCAGTGTTGCCACCTTTTTTACAAAAATTACAAAAAAATCTTCGAAGAAAAGAACTTACAACACTGTGGTAAGAAAAAAAGTTCACTCTTAAAAAGTGAAGTTTACCGCAGCATGCTCTGAGTGCGAGAGTTACTGATCCACTGTATACACGGTGATTCAGTCATGATGAACCAAACGAAGCAGGGTGATAGAGGACCTCAATACGCATCGATCTAACCGCCCCCATATGTGTGATCGGAAAATTGATGGTTTGGGAGTTATCATCATTTATAAGTCTATTTTTTCCTGAAGAACCTGATTTTCCAAAGACAATGTGTCATGCTGGCTTAATAGCTCTGCTTAGCTTGATGAAATTTTCCAAAGACGTAGTCAAATAATGAGTCTATCACATCGTGTGTAAGCTTCCCCAATACAAAGGACACAATTAAAAAAATATATTTCATAAAAAAATAATTGAAGCAGAAAAATTTTCTTTTACTTAACAACGCTCCTGTTAAAAATTTTTGGGGGTAATTTATTTTTGGCACATGTTTCAAAAACTTATCTGTTCAATTGGCAAATCTACCCTACAAATTTCATTCTCCCAAACTCCCAAACCATCAATTTTCCGATCACACATATACCTATAAGGGTTAGATCGATGCGTATTAAGGTTATCAGTTATCACCCTGCTTCGTTTGATCCATCATGACTGAATCACCCTGTGTAAAAAAATTGTATACATATTTAAGTAGTAAAATTATACACAATGAAGTACCAGGTAACATAAAACCAGTTTATTCATTTTAATTCCAGTTTTCTGGTGCTGCGGGATCTTTTATATACTCTCGCTTGTCGTGACGGTTATGATAAATTTATCTAGTCTTTACCCACTGCTTAAATCGATTATATCTAACAAAATGATTCACCTGTTTACAGCGCTAAGTTGTTCGTTGATTTTTTCATGTGCCACTGGATTCGTTGTTTCCGATCTTGATGATTACCAATACGTTAATTTTGTTTCCCATTTACGGGTACGTCGTCAAGATAAGTTAACATTTCGTTGCGGAAACGACTCTAGTTCAATAATTGAACTCTACAAAATGTGTGATGGAACGATGGACTGTTCAGATGAAAGTGATGAATCTCTAGCTTGCAAAGAATTTTCTACATGTCCGAAATACTTATTTACCTGTAAATATGGCGCTTGCCTTGATAAGAATCTGAAATGTGACGGCAAAAAAGACTGCAGAGATAATTCCGACGAAACACATCCCGATTGTACAACCATCATGCCAGACCTGTCAGAGCCATCACCACCGCCCAGAGATCCATCACCACCATCGGCATATCCTGGAGGTTGTCAGGTACAACGGCCACCCGATTTTGGGAGATGGATGTTGCTCAACACTAGTGGAGTCCTCAACATGACTCCACTAATACAAATTCCTGGGGAGTATGTTGCAGACGCTACTGTGATTCTTGAAAAATGCGATAAAAGTTATTCTTTAGAGGCATCAGAAAAAATAATCTTCTGTTTTAATGGTACATGGTCAAGATCAGTGGGTAGATGTGTGAAAACTTGTCCTTCATTAACTAAGAATACTAGAATAAAAATCGAATCCTGTCTAAAGAATGGAATACCAGCAGATTGTTCCAATCCTTTTCCTGAAACAAAAGCAGTAATTAGGTGCATTCCTTACTATGAAGATCCTGGTTTAGACAGAATCCGTTTCATCAGGTGTAATACGGATGGCGATTGGAGTTACCAACCTATAAATGTTCACCCAAATGTGGTAAGCAAGCCAATGCTCGCACGGACATTTTACTTAGTGGCGGCAAACCAGCTAAAAAAACTAACCATCCATGGCAAGTGGCTCTTTACGAGAAATCCGATGAGGAACAAGTATTGCAATGCGGAGGCTCTTTAATAAATGAAAGGGTTGTGTTGACAGCAGCGCATTGCGTGACAGTCAAGAGAAGAAACAAAATAGAAATAAATGATAAGGATGCATATACGGTCGCAGCTGGAAAATTCTACCGAACATTCAACGATGACAGAGATGCAGAAGAAGCACAATTTTTAAAAGTCCTTGAAATACATATACCGCAGGCTTATAACGGTGATGCTGCCATGTATGGAGCCGATATAGCTATTCTAATTTTAGACGGGTCATTTAAACTTACAAACCATGTACTACCAGCTTGTATTGATTGGGGTACTAAAACAGATCCTACAATGGAAAAACCTGGAAAAATAGGTGTTGTGACAGGTTGGGGGTGTGCCACCAGAGAAGGTAATGCTTCGGATGTGATGAAGGTGCTCATCGTTCCATACTTTAGAAGAGAAGAATGCGAAATGAACCTACCCCCCAAGTATCTTGAATATCTCGTGTATGATAAGTTCTGTTCGGGTTTTATTGATAAGACTACCGGAGTTTGTAAGGATGATAGGGGTGGACCTTTGGTAGTCCGGAACCAGGATCAAAAATTTTATGTCAGAGGTGTTCTAAGTGTGTCTCCTCAATGTGAGGGGGATTGTGATTCTAATGAGTATGCAATTTACACAGCTGTCTCTAATCATATCACGTTTATCGCTGAGTATTTTTTTTCTTCAAACTAACAACTTTTGATGATTGGTTTTGAGGGCAGCTGTGATTATTGGATTTCTTATTATCTGTAATTAAACCATACGACAATGGATTGAATTAAATTCAGGATGTAAGGAACCAGTGTTACTAGGCTAAAACTTTGCAATAATAATTATTATGTATTTTCCTAAAGAATTTAAATGAAACCATGATTTAAATTATTTATTTTTAATAGCTTGCTTCATATCCCAGCTTTCATTCTTAATTATTATTGTTTTAATTCCCCGAAAAACTTAGAGAATTCAGAGGATTGTAAATTGCATCTATTTTCTGAAAATTTTCTAACAAGCTGCATTTTAATTTTAATAAATTTTAATAAATCTGTTAATTTTCATGTTTCATGAAATCAAAAGAAGCGAAAATTCAAACTACCTACATAGGGTGAATGTTTTAAACTCTTTACAATGCGATACCTCGAAAATGGTTTCAAATATTTCCATGAAATTTTGGTGACGTAGGTACTACGTAGTAAATGGGAACATATTTTACGCAATTTTAGGGTATTTTTATAATAAAAAATACACAATTGCAGGATGACATCACTTTACGAAAATCACCCATCGTCCGAAATAGGAACATGTAAGTCACTTTTAGATCTTTCGAACCGATTCCTTATACACACTCTACTTTTAAAATGTAAAATTGCGATTTGGGTGTTAGTTAAGTACGGGGCCAAACTCCAAGGGGTGCTTCCTTGAGTGATTTTAAGAAGAAAAGTTCAAATAAACATGGGTCCGAAAATGCATATTTTTGAAGATACAGGGTGTCAAACTTAAAAAAAAAATTCGAATGTTCGTGAATATCTCTAAACTCTTTCAATCGATTTTGTTGAAATTTGGCAGTTCTGTTTGTAATAACAAGAGGGTAATTTAGCCCCAATTAGATTAAAATTATTAATTCCAGTGGCGTCCCGATAGTAAAATAAATCTAAGACTACTGTTGAAAACACTTAAAATAATTACAATGAATTAATTATTTGACCCTTTAAGTTATGTTATGACAGTTTAAGTAAAAGTCGAATTTTATTGAACAGCATTTGTTTTTCATTCCACAGCACTTTTATTCTTTTTCTGTTCGTTTTAAAACATTGCAGTAGTAAATTATCACGTTGTCAGATTATTTTATGATAATTTCTTTTATCGAAAATAGTTTTAATTTGCGCGAAAAAATTCAAAAGAGGACTTTCGTGTGATTTCAATTGCTAATAAATAGTTTGGCAAGTAGGTACCTACCTAGTTTAAATTTTTTACTCTCATTGTCCCAGGGACATGCAATAAAGTGGTTTTTGTTTTTTTTCTCTAAAACAAAGCAAGATATGAAATAAACTCAAGAGATAAAATAGTTGTATTTCTAGTTGCTTAATTCTAAAAAATACAGAATTAAAAAAAAGTCAGTGGCGCCCAATTTTTTAATCAAAAATATTAGTTAGACTGTCTTCCGGGACGCCACTGGAATTAATAATTTTAATCTAATTGGGGCTAAATTACCCTCTTGTTATTACAAACAGAACTGCCAAATTTCAACAAAATTGATTGAAAGAGTTTAGAGATATTCACGAACATTCGAATTTTTTTTTTTTAAGTTTGACACCTTGTATCTTGAAAAATATGCATTTTCGGACCCATGTTTATTTGAACTTTTCTTCTTAAAATCACTCAAGGAAGCACCCCTTGGAGTTTGGCCCCGTACTTAACTAACACCCTGTATATTTATTTCAAGAAAGTGGAGAATTATTCGAGCCAAAGTACGTAAGTAAATCTATGAGCCCTAGAACCCAAACAAACTTCTTTTTAATTATATTTATATATTTCTCCAAAATCGGGAATTTTCGATTTTAAAAACGTTCTTGTAGCTTTATCTTTCAAGATTAGTGAACGAAATTTTGGATCCTTGTAAAACTTTGTAAACTTTGGACCAAAAGTCGCGTTATTTCTACAGGTCTCCTTTCAAAATTCAAAAAATCCGGTTCATGAGGCAGGGTTTCTGGTCGCAGTTTTCAGTCAAGGGGGTTGCAATTTTTGTGATAAAAAGATATCCACAAGGAGTGGTCTGCTATTGCTGTTGAGAAAAATCGGTCGAGCCGTTCCAAAATGGCTGCTTTTTGAATTTTAGGGAAAAGGGCTATTCTTGAACCCCTGTGTACTGGGTGATCCATTTTAATCTATTTTCGGAATTATTGGGGAGGGGCAACATTCTCCGAACAAAAGTTTGGTACAAAAGTTATTTGGTTTTTAGAAAGACGACATCGTTTGCACACAAGAACCACCCCCACCCCCACCCCCACCTCTATGCAGGGGGTGACTTTGACGATTTAAATATTTTATTGCGGATTATTATTCAGCGTGGAGAAAAACAAACTTTTTTGTGATTTTTTTTCCCTAAACATGGAAGACGGTTCTCTCGAGACTTTGATTATTTTTTCATGACTCGACAATTGCTTGGAGGAAAAATTGTAAGTAGATGGAAGAAGTTGTTTGGTTTTGAGGGGGGCACACCAGAACCTCCCCCAACCCCCGAATCGCAATACCCGAAAACAATCAGTGTATCTATTAAAAATGTCAAAGTCACCCCCACCCCTTGCTTAGGGATTGGGAGTGGTTCTGGTCTGCAAATTTTGGGTTTTATTTTGATATTTAGTTTAGGTTGAAAGAAAATTGATAGAAGCCCTTTGATTGTGTTTCAATACTTAACAGCTATAATAGTTAAAGTATTATTAAGAAATTCTGGCAAAGCGTATATTCCCAAGCTACGGTTATTTTTTTCAGGAACACCATTTTAGACAAAAAAATTGCATTATTAGCTTTTCATTAGGCGACCTACTTAATCTGTAGCCAACTAATTACAAGGTTTTAATTAAATACAATAAAAAACATGGAAATGGCAGGTACAAATGATTGATTTATGGTTGCAATGAAAGTGACCAATAATGAATGGGGTAGGTATCTATCATGATTCCTAATATGTAAACAGGCAGAGCAATGCCCATTCGGGTTCAGAGGCACACACTATATTGTGGAATGTTTACTTAATTGATTAAGGATTTATGGTAGGTAGTAGGTACCTACCCTCTTCAGATTATTGGTCAGTTTTGTTTTATTGCAATCATATATCAATCATTTAGGTATTTTATTCAATAAAAGCCTTTGTAATTAGTTTTTTGATATTGCATCTCAGCGATTTTGATTTTATTAATCAAATTCTACTGATATATTGCAGAAATTTTTTTTGCCACTTTATTTACACGAATTTACAGTTTTTTCCGCTAAATGGTCGACCGCAAAAAAATTAATTAATCTGATTGTGCCTTTCTATGGTCCTATATTAATAATTACATTAATCCTCAGTTTCAAGTTTTTATCCTTAAAATTAATCTCTTAAAATTTCAGGGGTCAACATAAGCATAAGTGATGGACCGCTCTGTACAAAATTGTTGACACAATAAAAATAAATTTAATAGTTCGGTAGAACGCCACCAAGGCGTGCAGTTCTCCTAATTTGAATCACGAGCTAGGCAACACAGGAAACGCCGGGTGCGTTGTTCGACCTCATTGATTTTTTCACGACCACGAATCGAATTTACAGTTCAGTCGCGTTAATCCGAGTCACGTTTGTATCGAGCTGCCCTATGCTTCCAGGTTCTGATCTGCTCTTGATTTTAAGATTTAGATTTAGATTTCTCGTGAGTGGGCCATTGTGACACCACCACTGCGATCGAAGGTCTATTATTGTGATTCACATCTAGTAGTGCTACATTATGCACTAAACTTAGTTTTAGTGTATTTTTTAATAAAAAGATACACTATTGAGGACGACATCACTTTTCGAAAATCACCCAAACTCATCAAATGTCCACCGATCCTGACCCCCAGATCACGAAAAAGTGGTTTTCCAAAATTCACCTGCCCACGATATATATATATATTTATATATATATATATATATATATTTCTCCAAAATCGCGAAATTTCGATTTTCAAAACGCTCCTGTAGCTTTATCTTTCAAGATTAGTGAATGAAATTTTGGATCCTTGTAAAGCTTTGGAACGACGTTAGATTTTCGTTGAAAAAAATTCCTAAAGTCGGGTTACTTCTACAGGGTGTCCTTTCAAAGTTCCCCAAATCCCGTTTTTGTCATCTCATTTCAGGTAGCAGTTTTCAATCTAGGGGACTGAAATTTTTGTGGGAGTAAGATATCTATAAAAACTGGTCTGGTATTGTACTTGAGCAAAATCGGCCGAGCCGTTTCAAAATGGCAGCCATTTGAATTTTCGGAAAATTTCCAATTTTTTGAGCCCCCGTATGAGCAAGATGGAAAAAAAACTTTGAAATCAAATCACAAGGATTTGAAGAAAATTATTGGAAATTTGAGTTAATGCAATAAAATTAGCATATTTTCCATTAATAAGCCAGTGTCGTGGGTAGAAAAAAGGGTGAAAATGTGTCAATTCTATAACCGTTTATGAGTCCATTTTTGAAGAAGTTGAACAAAAATTTCCCATTTTTTTTGCTTTAACATATAATTTGATGTCTTAGCTTCAATTCGCCTCGATTAATGTAGCACTTTAAACGAAAAACAAAAAAGTTTTTCGCTTGTGCAAAATTAGCTTGCATTTTTTAAATCGATGAAATGGTTCGCAATTTCTTTTTTATTTTTTTTCACATTCAATTATGAATGGTTCTGAAAATTAGAAGAGCAAACGCAACGACAATTAAATCACCTACATGCAGGTGAAAAAAGTATTCAAATTGGTTTTTTAATAACAAAGATACGACCAGTTTAAAAAATAAAATGTGTAGGTGTATAATAACCTGACGTACTACATACCACCTATCTATCAGCACTACAAACTCGAAACCCACCGTGGTTCAGTTCATTACACGCATGTTTTATAAACTGTTGATGTGGGTTCGAAACCACGAGGAAATATAATTCTTTTTTTTGGTAGGTAGGTGGGGAGTTTTCCCAAAAAAAAATCGGATTATTTTTTCATTATATTCATTATAAAAAAAAAATAGGAAGAAAATAGTTATTATTGAATCGCATAAAAATACACTATTTCTGCGATTGATGCGCAAGAAGGTTTTTTTTTGTGAAAAAATGAGAAAAATGTATTTTTAGGTAAACAACTTTGAAACGCGGACGGTAGCAGCGATCACTGACTGAAAGCCTTTGACGCTGCCACCGTCTGAGTTTCGAATTCCAGCTTTACATGGTTGTTTGTGTTCGTTAATTTAATTATTTCTATGTACCTACCCATACTTAAAACTTGTTTCTGGTTAAATGGACTCGATCTCGAAGCTAAATTACCAGAGCGGAACGACTTTGTTTATATCTTACCTACACAGTTAATAAGACCGATGCTTCCTCTTTTTATTAAAATGAACAATTTCGAAGAAATGTGCTCCTTAGAAGGTTCATGACCTCGTTTTCACAAATAAAATTTTCTTGTTATCTTTTTTCATGAAACTTTTGTTAAATTTACTGTAAAATATTCTCCTTTGAAGGACTTGAAAATGAAAAATATAATAATGACGTCATCGGCCGAAAACCAATGACGGCATATAAGAATAAGTTACACGTTAGGATATGGAATTGGAAAAATAAATAAATCGACCTGTCAAAAAGCAATTTCCATAGGAACGTCCTTCACATTATAATAACGGAATTATGAATTATATGTCCCAAACTGTATTATCACACTGTACATACAATTGGCAACCGTGACACTGGCTGTAAAACCCGGAATATGGGAACGCACCTGTTAGATTTTCAATTTCCAGTGGTGCGCTCAAGTCCAGTCTGCGTTGAAGCCGCTGCTTCGGGAAGCAGGAACAACGGGGAAAGCGGAAAAGCGATCCAGACGCCAGCGAGAGGTCGTCGCGCTAACTTATCCCTTAACTTGCGGATCTAGCAAGCGGTTTCGCGACTTGGAGTTCGTGATTTTGCGGAATTGGAATTGGGGAAAATTTATTGTTTCAACAGTTTTGAAACTATGATTGCCTTTCCGCAGTTATCGCTGTTTTTATTGTTGTTTTCTTCGGGTAAGATACTACAAGCCGGTAAGTGAATTTACTTTTTCAACTTGTTAATTGAACTTCGCTTGAAAACATCGGATCCTCTATTAATATTTAAATAAGTTTAACGCTGTTTTGTTTGTTCCGTGATGAAAACATGATAAAGTTGTAAGTAGGTAGGTATGAAGTTTTCAAAGTTATTGTGAACTTCAGGGCCAATGACGTTATTTTCATCACTGTAAGGGGCTACTCAAGTAAACGGTAATTCAAAATCAATGGTAATTGATTTTTTTAAGTAATGCTATCAAGTTATAAATTGTTGAAATAAAACCAATATTAGAACAATCCACCGTGGCAAAGCTCTAATAAAACTTTTAAAAACTAGATATAGGTAACCATATACTTACTATATAGGTAATGATAAAAATAATAATTATCCAACTTTTCTATTAAGATACTTTCAAGGAAAGTAGGAAATTGTAAGTTTAAAAAAAGTTTATAAAGGGCATTTATTTTGTAAGGGCTCTTATTGTTTTTATAATTTTGTGATTTGTGATAACAAAATTCTCAATAATTTCAAACATTTTGCATTGTTTTTACTCTGCTTACATGTCCACGAACTTCAATAGGAAACTTTTATTTCGAAAATCTAATTAGGTAGCTGCAATTTACCGCAACATTTCAAAGCAGCCGAAAGTTATTAGGCAATTTTATTTTATTTATCAAGAGATATAAAGTGAAGACTATTTGGTAGGTATATGAAGTATGTTCCTACCATTCAACACAGATTGTTTAAATAAACTTTATTCCCAGTTCTTCCCGTTAATGTCAAAATTGCTCGGAAAACATTAAATATAATGGTAATTACCTACCTAAATGATTGTCCAGTTACGGAATTTGAAGGGGGCTTTTCAGTAAAGTCAGGAAGTTTTGCCAGAAGCCATTGAATGGACACAAACAACTGAAACTTTCCAGAAATAATATTGTTGCAAGGTATGTCAAAGTCTTTTCATTAGGGGTTTTATCCCCTGACCTTTAAAATAAACGCTTTACCTATTAGATATAATATTAATTAATAAACCATTTCAATTTTCGATTATAATGCGAGTGCATGATTGCTTAGTTTATCGCTTTCTTATAAATCTCATCGCTGCTATGTCGATAACTGATTAACTCTCAACGCTCTCAGTCGCTTTTTACAGGGTGAGTTTTTTAATCTGACTCTTTCAAAGATCTCAAGTAATAAAGCGTATTTACGAAAAACCGTTATAAAATTTAATTAATCATTGCGAGGAGTAAATTTCAATTTCAATTTCAATTTCAATTTCAATTTATTGTTCAACAGAGTAACTCCATTTACAGAACAAGATAATATATACAATACATATGTACAATATAAAACATACAATATAAAATAATCATAAGTATCATTTTCTACAAAATCCTACCAGCCAGGCTCGTGAGCAAGTTCACAGAGCAGCCATGATATAAGTCACAATTTGTACAGATTTTGTTGTAACTCCTACACATCATATTAAGAGGTGATCTCACTCCTATATCTGTATTAACTGCTTCGGTATAGAATGTTAATTCTCTCCTTGTATTGTGTTTGGGAACAGCAAAGTTAATACTCGATAATAACAAAAAAACATTAATGTAAAGACATTAATGTTAAATAAGTTCCCCTTCCCCCTTCTTGTAGATTAGGTTAGGAGTAGTTATGAAATCTTAAAAACTTTCTTGCGCAAGAATCGCAGAAATAGTGCATTTTTATGCATTCATTCACTATGAATTTTATCGTCATTTTGGAAATTTGAATATAGTTGCCTGCTGTGGAAATGTGAGTTCAATTCCTTTGAAAACGCGCCACAAAATTGATATAGAAAGTTAACAATTTTGACTGAGTTTTTACCTACGCCACTGGTAAATTAATGACCAAAAAGCAAATTTTTTAGTCCAATCAATATGTCATGGTCATGGGAAACGTTCTTGTTATTCTGTTAATTTTCTGTTTGGAAAGCTTGGCTAAGTTTTGCATATACAATAAGGTTTAAAAAATATCAGTGTTTACAAAAGTTCATAGCGGTATTTACCTAGATTGAAAAAATGAGTTTTTGCGAAATTTGAAGGGACAAATAATAATGTACAATATTTTTTTGAAAAGCTTTTCTAACAAAAATCCACAGGCCTCCATAGGCTTTAGAAGATTTTAACATTTTTAGTCATAAGTTTGAAAGATGAAGTTATAGGAGTTAAGTTAAAATCGAAAATTTAAGAAAATTTTTAACAATATCTCCGCCATTGTAATTGTTTGCTCTCCGAAATTATTCATCGTTGAGGAGTTGAAAAGTACAAAATTTTCACGAAATTAATATGGCCGCCATTTTGAACCGCTTCGATCGATTTTGCTCAAATGCAATCCCAGACAACTTCTTATGGATATCTTACTCTCACAAAAAGTTTAGTCTCCCAGATCGGAAAAGCGGCCTGAAATAATACCGCAAAAACTTTTTTTTTCAAATTTTGAAGGAACATCTTGACTTTCGGAAACTTTTTAACGAAAATCTAATGTCATCGCAAAGCTCTACAAGAGTCCAAAATTCTATTCAATAATCTTGAAATATGAAGCTATAGGGACTTATAGAAAATTAAAATACCTTCTTGGGAATCAAGCGCAGAAATAGTGTATATTTTTATGATTTGATCAAATTTTAAATATCTTCACCGCTTTTCATATTAGCTTTCTCAAATTTTGCATGGTCGGGTCATACCAGCCTAGTGGTTTACTGTGAAAATTTCATTTCAATTCGTTTGAAAAGGTGCAATAAAATGGAAATTTGGCAATTCTGCCCACTGACGGATACCTAATTTTAAAAATGCATTTTTTTACACTACCTTGAAATTCGAAAGAAGTTACAGGAGCTTTTTGAAAATCGAAAATTTGAATTTTAGAGAAATAAACATCATGTTAAGAAAATTCGAATATCTCCGCCATTTTTAATATTTGCTTCTTGAAATTTGTGAAGGTTAAAGGCTATTAGTATAGGTACATCTACTCTATCAAAGTTTCAGTTCAATTTCTTTAAAATGTGCTCATAAATGGTTATAGAAATTTAGTCATTTTTATCATTTTCCTACGCACGTCACTGGCTTATCAATACGAAATAATGCAAATTTTATTGCATTAACTCAAATTTAAAATAATTTTCTTCCAATCCTGCTAATTAAGTTTCAAAGTTGTTTTCCATCTTTATTTCATAAGGATTACAAAAATAGCAACCTTTTCCAAAAATTGAAATGGACGCCATTATGAAACTGCGACCTGAAATAGTTCTGTTCTTAAGGCACAAGAACTTTTTTTTAGAATATTGAAGAGACCGTTTTTTTTTTTTTTTGTTTTTATTGAAAATGCACATGCACTGCAGGGAAATCCCTATGACGCTCTGGGAGCGGTGCATGAGCGGAGATGTCGATTCACGTTGACCTTGAATCGCTGTAGGTTGTATACTTCGGGAAACACGCCCTTTGGAATGCTATTCTAAAGTGATGCGGTTCTATACATAAAAGAAGTCTGAAATAGGGTGGTACGAGGTGTAACGAGCTGAACCTGATACGGATGAGCGTCTGCGGCTCGGCGTGTATTTCTGCCCGGTCTTGATCTTGGTGGGATCAAGCGGGCCACGTCCCTTGAACACTTTCCATAAAAATATCTGTAAAACAGACTCAGGTCAGCTACTCTTCTCCGATGTTCGAGAGTGTCTAAATTTTTTGTCAAATCTGGGTCCCCAATCAAGTGTATGGCTCTTTTCTGGATAGAGTCGAGTAGTCTCAGCGTATGTTTAGGAGCTGAGCTCCAAACATGTGAGCAGTACTCCAAGGATTTTTTTTTTTTTTTTTATTGAAAATGCACATGCACTGCAGGGAAATCCCTATGACGCTCTGGGAGCGGTGCATGAGCGGAGATATCGATTCACGTTGGCCTTGAATCTCTGTAGGTTGTATACTTCGGGAAACACGCCCTTTGGAATGCTATTCCAAAGTGATGCGGTTCTATACATAAAAGAAGTCTGAAATAGGGTGGTACGAGGTGTAACGAGCTGAACCTGATACGGATGAGCGTCTGCGGCTCGACGTGTATTTCTGCCCGGTCTTGTTCTTGGTGGCATCAACCGGGCCACGTCTTTTGAACACTTTCCATTAAAATATCTGTAAAACAGACTCAGGTCAGCTACTCTTCTTCGATGTTCGAGAGTGTCTAAGTTTTTTGTCAAATCTGGGTCCCCAATCAAGCGGATGGCTCTTTTCTGAATAGAGTCGAGTAGTCTCAGTGTATGTTTGGGAGCTGAGCTCCAAACATGTGAGCAGTACTCCAAGGATGGTCGGATTTGAGCCTTGTATAAGAGGAGAAGCTGTTGTGGTGTATAAAATTTCTTCGTGCGGAAGAGTGTCCCAAGTTTTTGAGAAGCACTCTTCGCCAGACCTGCAACATGATCATGCCAAGACATGTTCGCTCCGAGACTCACTCCAAGTAAACGAAGAGATGACGCTGGAATAAGAGAGTGTCCCGCCATCACCATATCTGGCTCCAAAACGTATGCCTTTTTGGAGAAGATGACTGCTTGGGTTTTTCCAGCATTAAATTGGACTTGGTTTCTATCGCCCCAAGTTAGAATGTCTTGCAAGTCATTGTTAAGTATGGCAACTTCTTGCTCCCTGCGAGTCTGTGCGTCGATGGCAGATGTTCGCGCATCTAACGTAAAAGAAGATATGAGGGTACTGTCGTCGGCAAAACTGTATATTGGATTTTTTGTTGTTTCCAGCAAGTCGTTTATAAATATTAGAAAGAGAGTCGGAGATAAAATGGATCCCTGGGGCACACCGGCATTGATGGAAAAGGTCTCAGAAAGAACTCCATCGACTGCCACCTGCAATGAACGATCTCCGAGATAACTCGCAAGCCACAAGCAGAATTTCTCGGGCATGCCATATGCCTGCAGTTTTGCCAACAGTCCCCCATGCCAAACACGGTCGAAAGCTCTAGAAATATCAAGCGCAACCCCTCGAGACTCCCCATGGTGCTCGATTGCGCCGTTCCACAGCTCGGTGACGTAAGTGAGGAGGTCACCAGTTGACCTTTGTTTGCGGAATCCGTATTGGCGGTCGCTGATTATATTAGCTCCTTCCAAGTATTTTAAAAGATGTTGGTTAATAGCTTTCTCCATAATCTTGGATATTACTGAAAGAAGTGCCACTGGTCGATAGTTATTTGGTATAGTCTTTTTGCCTTTCTTGGGAATAGGTTGGATCCGTGCACATTTCCAGCAAGAAGGAAATATTCCCTTTTTATACGACAAGTTGAAAAATCGGCAGAAGACAGATGACAGCTCAGTGGCGCATTTTTTTAGTACGATAACAGGTACGTCATCGGGCCCGGAAGCCTTGTTTGGGTCTAACGCTAACATAATGCTCTTTATGACACGCTGTCGGAAAACAATGTCTGACATTTTGGTTTCCACGGAAGGGATCATTGGCGGAGTTCTTCCATGAAAGTCGACGGAAGAGTATGAAGAAAAGACTCCCGCCAACAAGTTCGCCTTCTCAGTAGCCGTGGATGCAATAGTCCCATCTGTCCGTGTAAGTGGTGGAATCGTGGATCTGGTGAAGTTCTGGCTGACTGCCTTAGTTACAGACCAAAAAGATTTCGAACCGTTAGGGCAGGAGAGAAGTTTGTTCCTAATTCTTTGGTTGTGAGTTTCCTTGGTTTGATCTATTATTTCTTTGCATCTGTTTCGAGCAAGGATGAAATTGTGATGATTTATGCCGTCGGGGCTCTCTCGCCATTGGCGAAAAGCCAGTTGTTTGGAGGCGACAGCTTCCTTGCATCTTTTGCAGCTTCCTTGCACCCTGTAGAAGTGACACGACTTTAGGAAACATTTTTAACGCAAATACAAAGTCATTCTAAAGTTCTATGAGAGTGCAAAATTTCTTTCACGGATCTTGAAGGATGAAGCCATAGGGACGTATAGAAAATCGAAAAATCTCGATTTTGGAGAAATAAGTAAACAAGTGTTCCAAATTTCCTTTTTCAAGGGTTATCTGTGTTATTTGGAAACAGAAATGAATGAAATTTTGGAAATTTCAAACATACCCCTGTGGCTTTGCGGCTGCACCCCCCCGAACAACTTTACGCTTTTCAATCCCCAAGTAATCATCCCCTAATTTTTTTCCAAATTAATTGTTTTTGTGCTTGTCAGGATTGCTGGCTTTGTTCTGAATATAATGACAGGAAGACAGGATGTTTTAGAGTTACATTTATCTTGACAAACCTAATAAACCTTAAGAAACCAGCGTCGCCGAGGAGTAAAAAATAACTCAAATGTTCATGTTTCCAAAAATCGCATGTCATGCAGAATTAATTCAGAATTTTTTCGTCATATTCGTCGGCAATCGTATTCAGAAGGAAGTCAGTATTCCTGCCAAGCAAGAAAAACTAGTTTAATTTGAAAAAAAGAAGTAAGGGATGATTACTTGGGGGGTTGAAAGATGTAAAGTTGTAGGTATTGAGTATTTAGTTTGTTTCTATTTTGAAATAAAGCGGATATAACTTCTTGATAAAGAAAATTTGGAACATCCTGTGTATTATAGTAGACAACTTAATATAGTAAATGCCTCGGGCCAGAAACCACAATAACTTACAACAGTTTAACATTAAAACTTTCCTACTGTTAACAGAAACGGGAGGAGACGAACGACAGTATGTAAGAGACAGAGAGGAATTGTCCACATTTATCCCCTTTGTTCTCTAAACTTATCATCTTGAGTTTTCTCGGAAGAATGCTGAATAATTAAAAATATTCGATGGGTATAGGTAGGCAGATCGAATTTAGCTCTGCGAAGCTCTTTGTACTGTAGGTAAGTAAAAGTACACCGGGAAAACGAACTTTTTAATGAGGACTCTTCTGTCTTGTTCACCGCATTAATTTAAGAAAGGAGAGAACGGTTTTTTTGCTCTGTTCCGAGGTTTAAAAGAGTTAAGTGTTTTTTAACGAGGTGCTTGTGAAAAATTGCACGAGTAATAATTATAAGCGAATGTTCTGCGCAATTCTCAACTGTGTACATAGGTTTAGAAGCATATAAGTTCCCAAATACTTACTTTTTTTTCTGCAGGTAGGTAGGTAGGTACCTGGGAAAAACATGCGAGATTATAAAGCTCACATTTTTTTGAAAACTGAAAAACCGAGATTTCTTACTTTTAATCCGTCATGGGGCGTCCGATATAGCTATCTCCTGTGCATTTCTCCATGCCAAGCATAATATTCAGTCAACACGGTATAAATAAATGAATACGGACTCAGTCATAGACTTTCCATATAAATAATTATACTAGAATCTCTCTCTCTCTCTCTCTCTCTTTCTCGCCGAACGATCCCAGAAAATGCGACAAGTGACATTTATTTTTGCTTGAAGGTAAGTTTTTTTTTTTGTTTCAACTATATAATTCTATGTCCTATCCAGGCATCAAGGATTTAATTAAACTACCGACGTTAAAAACTTTGCATGAATCAAAATCAATAGTTCAGCAGGAAGTCTCTCCAAGGAGTACAAATTCCATTCCAAGAAGTGTTGTATTCTAAGTATTATTTGATTCTATAATTCACTTTACTCGACTCTCAATGTTTTTCCAGCATTGCGAGAACATGCCGGACCAAGTTCCCGTTTAATTACACATCAAAGTCAGCATTAACAAGAAATATATCCAGAATTTCCTCACGGAATGAATTCTCGCCGACTTATTTACCAAGTTAATATCCATTAGGTTCGGGAACCTTTGATAGGGACGAACTTAATATAATATCGCATTGTCTCCGTGCGCACAATGGGGATAGTTCGGGGGCTTTTTGCCTGTATAATTCCTGGACGGTGGAAGCTGCCGCTCTGGCACAGAATGCGGAAAATTTAACAACATTGTCACACAATTGAAAACGCGATGGCGCCTCTATAAAGTCCTCGTACAATAGTTTGCGCTTTCAAACTCTCTGCCAAGTCCTAAAGATAATATGTTTTCAATGCGTGGTAATATCATATTATAGAAGTGATAATTTTTTTTTGTTAAAAGTTTATGTACATCTTTTGTTATCAGGCGGTTTATTGCTGTGTTAGTGTTATGCCGGGTAAACAATACAATCTTGTGCATCAACCAAGAAATGCCAGAACAATGTACCTCTGGAAGGAACTTAAATAGCAAGAAATTGCAGGGAAATAAAACCAGCAGTCTCTTTCCAGAAAGTAAAGTACCTATACGAATGGTAATTTGAAGAAAGTTTCACAAACAGACTTTGTTAGAATAATTCGTAATAATTATAAATACTTGTGAAAACTTGTTAAAAATGTGAGACCTTATTATCATATTGAAATTATTGAAGTAAGGCTAGAAAATTGCATTGGGTGTACATCAGAGTGATTAGACCAATGTTGATATATGCATCTTTGGTATGGTGAACAAAGATGCAACCAACCACCGTGATAAACAAGCTCAAAAAAATGCATAGGCTTGCATGCCTTGGAATAACGGAGGCAATGAAAACAACTCCAACTTCATCAATGGAAGTCCTTCTAGATCTCACTCAACTTCATCTAATGGTAATGGGAGAATCAAACATGGCACGCCTAAGACTGCAAGAAGAACCAAGTTGGATATACCAAAATAAAAAGCCATGTGGTAGTGGACTTGCAAGATGCAAACACACACCTGACATGACATATTATGACCTGATCAGACATGACTCCAAAATTCAAATTCCAAAAGAATTTTGAGGTAAGAATCATGGATCGGGAGGATTGGAATGAATCAAACGACGGCATAGGAACAACCTGGTATACAGATGGGCCAAAGACCGATCAAAGGACTGGAGCCGGCATATACAATGAGCTGGATCTACAAAAGCAGGCTGATCACTATACTAACAGACAGTTAGGCGGTTCTAAGGGCTATAGAAAACCTTAAGATAACGGCCAGACTACTGTGGGAATTCCGGAAGATCTGGAAAGCTTGTCAAAATAATAAAACAAAGTGACCTTGATGTGGGTGCCAGGATATAGCGGAATAACAGGCAATGAAAAAGCCGACGAGCTGACAAGAAAGTGGATTCTCAGTTGGATATACGAGGTCTGGCTATTAGATGACGAGACTGCGCGCAGAAGTCGCCCTAGAGGGTGGGGTGGGAAACGAATGCAGCGTTGGTTAGCGTGTAGTGTCGTAGTTAGTCGTAGTGTCTGCTTCGCCAGTATGAAAACACGTTTTTGTCGCTGTAGTAATATTTTTTCTATAAAAATTGCAAACGTACGCGGTTTTTTCTCCTGCCGATAACAATGTGCGACGAAAAACATGAGCAACGAATCAATCTGAAATTTCTCGTTAAATTAAAAAAAAAACTCCGACTGAGTGCTATAAATTGTTGAAAGAGGCCTAGGGTGAAGATTATCTATCTCGTGCACGTGTTTTCGAATAGCGTAAAAGGTTTTCTGAAGACGGGGAGAGCATCGAAGGGGACCAACGTCCAGGTCGATCTGTGTCTGTTTCAACTCGGCAAACAGTGACCAAAATCAATGAAATTGTTCGCGGTGATCGTCGTATGAGTATTGCTGAGATTGCTGAGACTGTAAATGCCAGACGCTGAGACATCGCCATGTTTTGGCAACACTGCGAGAGCAAGTTCGTAAGAAACGGCCGGAGTTGTGGAAAAACAAGTCGTGGATCTTGCACCAAGATAATGCGCCTGCCCATATAACGCGCTGTCTCTGAATCGTTATTTAGCCGCTAGAGGCACTACAGTGCTTGAACACGCACCATACTCACCTGATTTAGCGCTTTGTGACTTTTTCTTGTTTCCGAAGATGAAGTCTGCCTTAAAAGGAACCCGGTTCGAGTCGATGGAAGAGGTGAAGCGAAAATCTGCGGAGCTTCTAAATTCTGTGACAAAAGAAGACTTCCAGCATTGCTTTGACCAATGGAAAAAACTAATGGAACGGTGTGTGGTGAGGAGAGGGGACATTGATGGGAAGCATTCGACTGTAGAATAATTTTTACAATAAACCTCTTTTTCATATGCAGTCCCGTTATTTAATAGCCAAACCTCGTATTGGCCAAAAACCGGCCGTGGGAGTACCAAAAAGTATAGCACGGGGTCAAGTACACATATTGGTCAAGAAAAACTATAAAAAATATCGGGATAAAGCCTTTATCAAGGGACCCAAAAAGGAGACAAGTGAAGAACTACTATCTGTTATCAGGAATCCCTTGCAGATATCACAGTGGGATTACTGACGAGACACATTACCCTAAAAGAACACTTGAACCAAATAAGACTGTACAATGGAGACTTAACCTGCAGAGAATGCAACAAAGCCCAAATAACAGACATGTTAACATATGCTCTGTTATGCAGAATGCGAAGCTCTGGACTGCAGAAGACAGGATATATGTACAGCCAAAAATGAGTCCGGAAGAATATGACCCTCATTAAATTATGGAGCTGTACAACTGTACAAACTAGTACAGGGAACCAGACTGACGGCAAGGGTGACATGAAGCAAAGGGGGTAGGCACAATAAGCCCATGAGGCTTGAGTGCTTCCGGCGATCTTGAACCAGTCCGGCGATCTTGAACCAGACGCCCCTCGAAAGAAAAAAAACCTTCTTGCGCATCAATCGCAGAAATAGTGTATTTTTATGCGATTCAATTATGAATATTTTCACCGCTTTTTAAATTGGCTTTCAGAAATTTTCCATAGTCAGGTCATATTAGCGTAGTGGTTTATTGTGAAAATTACATTTCATTTCCTTTCAAAACGTGCCTTAGAATGGATTTTTGAATTTAACAAAACAAAACTGTATCCTGTACTCGCCACTGGCTAACTTTACCTAAAAAATAATATTATTTACACTACTTTTAATAAATTCGAAAAAAGTGAAGTTGAGTTTTGAAAACCGCAAATTTGAAATTTTAGAGGAATAAACATCAAGTAAAATATTCGAATGTGTCCGTCATTTTTCTGATTTGCTTCTTGAAATTTTTAAGGGTTAAAGGATATTAGTGTACTTGCCTACTGTGTTAAAGGCTATTAGTTATAGTTGTCCTATGAAAAAATTTCAGTTAAATTCCTTCAAAAATGTGCTCATAAACGGTTGTATTATTTAGCCATTTTTACCCTTTTCCTACCCACGCCACTGGCTTATTAATAGAAATAATGCAAATTTTATTGCATTAACTCAAATTTAAAATAATTTTCTTCCAATCATGTCAATTTTCATTTAAAAGTTTTTGTTTCTAACTTGCTTATTTAGGGATTCAAAATAGCAATTTTTTCCTAAAATTGAAAAAGCCACCATTTTAGGACAGCTTTACCGATTTTACTCAAATACAGTACCAGATGACTACTTGAGACTATCTTACTACAAAAAAAATTTCAGCCCCCTAGATTGAAAACTGCGACCAGAAACTGTGCCTCATGGACGGTTTTTTTTTCTTCTTAAATTTGGAGGGACACCCTGTAGAAGTATAGCAGCTTTAGGAAAATGTTTATTACGCAAGTTAAACGTCATCCCTAAGTTTCACAAGAGTAAAAAATTTCTTTCACTGATCTTGAAAGAGGAAACTGCAGAAGCGTTTTTAAAATTTTAGAGAAATAAACATCATGTGAAAAAAATTCGAATATCTCCGCCATTTTTTTTATTTACTTCTTGAAATTTTCAAGGGTTAAAGGCTATTAGTATAGTTGTCTACTGTAAAAATTTCAGTTTAATTCCTTAAAAAATGTGTTCATAAATTGTAAGAGAAATTTAGCCATTTTTACCCTTTTCCTACCCACGCCACTGGCTTATTAATAAAAGTAAAGTAAATTTTATTACATTAAATCAAATTTCAAGTAATTTTCTTCCAATTCTGTTGATTTGGTTTCAAAGTTTTTTTCCATCTTGCTCATACAAGAGTTCAAAAATTAGCAAATTTTCCGAAAATTCAAATGGCCGCCATTTTGAAACGGCTCGACCGATTTTGCTCAAGTACAATACCAGACCAGTTCTTATAGATATCTTACTCCCACAAAATTTCAGCCCCCTAGATTCAAAACTGCGACCTGAAATGAGATGACAAAAACCGGATATCTGGAACTTTGAAGGGACACCCTGTAGAAGTGATGAGACTTTTGTAAATTTTTTCAACTAAAATCTAACGTCATTCCAAAGTTTTACAAGGGTCCAAAATTTCGTTCACTAATCTTGAAAGATAAAGCTACAGGAGCGTTTTTAAAATCGAAATTTCGCGATTTTGGAGAAATATATAAATATATAAATTTTTTGGAATAAATTTGGAAAACTACTTTTTCGTGATCTGGGGGTCATGATCGGTGGACATTTGATGAGTTTGGGTGATTTTCGAAAAGTGATGTCGTCCTCAATAGTGTATTTTTTTATTAAAAAATACACTAAAAGTTAAGGAATGGATTTCCGAAATGAGATCAGAACGCAACCTTGAGGGTGATTCAGGAATAGTTCCAGAAATAGCTAGACGAGATTCGGAAGGTAGGTTTAAGAGCGAGACTCTGAGATAAATTCCGAAATGTAACCAATGTGAGATCTAAAGATATTTCCTGAAACACAACTAAATTATCTTGCAAAATAAATTTCACCCTAATTCTTCAGGCTTCGGTAGGCAGAAACATCGGCGGAATAACGGAAGGAAGCTGGAATTATGTACTTCAAAGTCTTCCAAGAGAAAGGATGCTTTGCAAAAAAAAACAAGATGGGCGAGTTCGACTGCCACCCATCGCGAGTGTTACGATGGATCGAGAAGGCAAAGTTGAATCGAATAGAATCTCTAATCTCTGTAAGAATAAAGGCCTCTGCAAGATGCTCTGCAAACCGAGATATAAGGCCGCGTTAGGCCGGAAAGATTTTCTTCACCAACAATTGAAATCTTAATTGGTGACATTATGGAAATTAGTGGAAATTTAGAGATGCTGTCTTGCAGGACTTCAACACAAAGCAAATTATTTATTCTCCCTTCTACAGGAGAGACTAATATCAAGGATGATAAAATGCGATACGTGATAAATACCTCGAACGTTTTTGTAAATTTGAAGTTTTGCCTTTCCCAGGAACTTCGTAAAAGTGATGATCCTTTATTATCGACTTTCTTAGAAAGATGAAAGATAGCGTGCTGGAAGAACTCAACCTAACTCCCGTTTGCAGGTCACTGTCCATCATGCTGACCTGCAAAATGCAGAAGGCTGCGATCACAGGCTCGCTTCATATTGTACGTGTCCATGGCGTAAAGGCATGAAAGGAAGGAATTTTCCCGCAAATATTAATATGCCCCTCTAGCATTTACCTGCCTATCCCTGATATATTACTATCCTAAAAAGCAATAATACTAATGCTTTTATTGATTAATGTTTATTGTACATATTTGAGCAACTTCACTTACAAAAAAAATACAATGGAACACCACCGTATTTTAGTCTCTTATCACATCCAGAATCGTAAAAAAATATTATAAATTTAAACCCTGCAGTTATTGTTTTTAAATTTATTTAAATCCCCCAGTTGTTGTTTGACTAAATTTTTATCAGATTGCTATAAAATTACGAAACATAGTCATATCAATATTTTCCCTAAAACCCCAGTAAATGTTCCGATAATGAATTAGCTAATCCATAACTGAATTCAGTGTTTGAATTTTTAACTCTTCCCTTGTGGCCCATCTTGGGAGATTCCCGCGGGAGCAATTGATTCCGCATTCCCATCTGGATAATTCATACACCACAAGAGAGATGTCCCTGGCTATAATTAACCGCTATACTCCGGCCCACTCCGCCTGACATCCATATTTATATTAAATGGTCGCTTTCCCACGGTATCCCTAAGTGCTTGATAATTTAGTTCAGCGAACACCTGCTACCCGCGTAACACTCTGTATGGGCTGAGTTGTGGTCGGCCATGAAATAAACTACCAGCACCAGCACAAGCCCTTGCAAATACAATGCAAGTCCAATTTATCCTAATACCTTGAAGGAGGCTTAAATGAGTAAATTATTCACGACGTTTTTTTTTTATAAAACCACCTGAGAACAATTAATAATAATAATAAATACTTATTAAAGTCATTTTCTTGCCTGGCTTAATAGTATTTTGTGTCACAAGGGAAGAAAATGAGCTTCAGAAGCCCTTATGCTATGAGAACCTATTAGGTACCTAACATCGGCGTAGATACTTAAATCTGTCAACTTCTTTCAGTTGATGGATCTGAAGCGTTATTATGTTGTTGGTTGTAGTTAGAAAAGCAGCAGGATTCCGTCTATGATGACTAATATTTAACCCAGCAGCCTCTAGTGTGAGTCTTCAGACTTTTTTTCAGATAATTTTCCAGTCTTAAAGGCTTTTTGATAAGTAGCTACACTATCATCCACCCGTATAAGGACATCTGAAAAACAGAAAAAGTTGTTAAATTGTTAAATGAACCTTCACCGTTCTTTTTTTCTCATTATAAACTTCTAAGGATCAACAGGTAACTTTTGAAAATTTTCCTTTTATAATAATTATTATAAAGAATTATCGAGAGAGAGAGAGAATTATCGAGATATAACTTAGTGTACGATCCGGTAATTTGTTGTTATTTTACATATTATTAATTGATTATTGTAGATTATGGCACTCATCGTACTTACATATAACAGTAAGTATCAATAATTCCTAGAATCTGATCATTAGTTTAAGACTACGTTGTCATTGAAAGTAGAGTATTTTTCTCTTCGTTTTCACCTCTTGTCAAAAATTTTTATTTTTATAATACCGACTTTATTCAAATGAACTGTTACATTAAAAAACCCAAAAAAACATATCGAACAATATAATATTTGTCACATTACATGGCGGAATCTAGCTATCTGTAGCTATTCTATTCAACCATATAAAGCGAACCACAATGGAAACAAAAAGGCGAACATTAGATATAATATAATCCAAAATTATGTCTGTTATAACAACTATAACAGTCCCTCACGTCATTCGTTAGCATGCAAGCTAACAATTTTGTTTAATAGAAACTAACATACTCATAATAGATGTTGAATTAAAAATAAACAAGGAAATGTCGAGGAGAAAGAGAAAGAAAAAGAAAAAGAAACTTACTAGAGAAGAAGTTGTTATAAGATTATGAAAAGAAATGAAAAAATATTTATTTCAATTGTATCGATAACGACAGCAAATATCCATTTATTATATAGGTACCCAACAGAATGACACTATCAATAATAACAACAACAACATCATCAACAACACCCAGTCCACAGTCGCAGGAAAACACCTACGCAGTCAACACCCAATGCCAACCCGAGAAAATCATACACTTTCAGAGAATATCTATAACAAAATATAACGAAAGAAAATCACGATACATCCTGTTGATTTAATAAGTGTTGCTTTAATTTAAATTTGAATTTATTTATGTTGTACTTTTTAAATTCTCTCGGGAGTGCATTAATCAATTTTACTGCATTGTAACTGAACGATCTCTGAAACATGGCAGTGTGGTAGCGGGGTACAGTCAATCTATCCTTGAATCTAGTATTCACAGAGTGTAAGGAATAACGATAAACAAAGAAGTCTTTTATTCTGGCTGAACCGTTTGGATTATTCATAGTATTTTGAACAAAATTACCCAGATGGTATTTATGTCTATTTTCCATATTTAGCCAATTTAACTCTCTAACTTTATGGGAGACATGATCTCTCCTTCTTAAATCGAAAATAAATCTACAGCATGCATTTTGGACTTTTTGTAATTTATTTTTATCTACAGAATCTAGGCATGGGTAGTATACATGGTCACAATAAGCGTAGTGAGATAAAACCAACGATTGACAAAGCTGGCATCTAAGTTTAAAGTTTAATACGTGTCTATTTGAATAGAGCAGTTTAAGATTATAAAATGATCTCTGTCTTAGTTTTGTAACATGATTTTTGAACCTCATTTTTGTGTCAATGATGACACCCAAACTCTTAGCAGACTCTACAAACTCCAACCTACTTTGTGCAACAATAATATTTAAATTTTCTATTAGGAACTTATATTTGTTGTTAGTGGAGAAAAGCATTACCTGTGATTTACGCTCGTTTAGACTCAGGTTATTTTCTTGAGAAAGTATTTTAATTTTATCTAATACCTCATTAATGATTCCGTTTGCACGAACGTACTCCTCCGGTTGAAATTTGAATAATAGCTGGGTATCATCAGCGTAGGCTGTGACCTCACAATATTCATTCATGGAGCGTAATAAATCAGAAGTGTAAATTATGAAAAAAAGCGGACCCAGAATGGAGCCCTGTGGCACCCCCGAAAAAATATTCATTTCTGAAGATTCCCGGCTATCAACCACAACTTTTTGTTTTCTGTCAGAAAAATAGGAGTTTGTTAGTTCAAGAGCTTCGCAACAGAATCCATAGTATTTAAGTTTTGCTATCAAAAGTTTGTGACTTATGGTATCGAAAGCTTTCGAGTAGTCCAGAAGGACAAGCACGCTAGCCCATCCCTCATCATATGCAGCAAAAATGCTATTTGTAACGTTAGCTAATGCAGTAGATGTCGAAAAACCAGGTCTGAAGCCACATTGGGAGTTATCAATAATTTTATTTTCAGTTACGTAATCAAATATTTGCCTGTACATTATTTTTTCCATGATTTTTGAGGCGATTGGTAAAATGCTAATCAGTCGAAGATCTGAGAAAACTGTTGGTTCATTTATTTTAGGGAGTGGTTTTGCAATGGCATTTTTCCAGGCTACTGGAAAGTAATTTCTTTCGAAACAGCAGTTTATTAAATGAACCAAATATTTATCGATGAACGGTGAACAGTACTTCAACATTCTTAAAGATATTTTATCTGACCCCACAGAGTTCTTTTTTAGATTAATGACAATGTCGTGGACCTCCTGCTCGTGAGTCATACGAAAGTAAAATTTGTTTTTCAAATTATTCTTAAAATATCGATTTCTATAATAGTCTTCCTGCTGATGGCAGTCGTTACCATTTTGAAAAAACTGGGAAAAGAAAGAATTAATTTCCTCGGGATTTGATAAGTGTGTTGGTAAGCCTTTTTTTTCTTTATTAGAGTAAATATTTAAGTTTCTGAGCGATTCCCAAGTCTTTTTCTGATTGTTTTGAGCAACAATAGAATTCAGGTATTCTTTCTTCTCTTTCCTTATTAAAGTAACTATTAGGTTACGAAGCTCCTTATATCTGCTCCAATCCAGCTCCAGCCCCGTGGCTTTGAATCTCTGCAGAGCCCTTTGTCTGTTTTTTATTAACATTTTTAGATTAGGTGTTAACCATTCCGCCTTGGGTCTAGTTACCCTTCTCGAGACCAAGGGAGCATGTCTGTTGAACAGCTGTAGAATCAGGTTATTGAAGATTTCTATTTTAGTGTCAATATTATTTTCGTATATTATATCTACCCATGGCATATTCGCCATATCTTCCGAAAATATTTCGTAGTTCAGCTTGTTAAAGTCTCTATAAGAGATATATCTAGGAGACATTTTGCTCTTTGGTATAACGAAGTCCCCAAATGCCAGATGGTGGTCAGAAATACTATTGTCAATTGTACCACAATTATTTACAGTCAAGGTTTTTGAAACAAAAATAGGATCTATCAACGTGCTTGAACTTCTTGTCACTCTAGTAGGTTCATTAAGTATTTGAATCAAATTGAATGAATCTAAACATGATGTGACTGCGTTCGGTACCTTAAAAAAGTCCAGATTAAAATCCCCCGTACAAACTATGCAATCAAACATACTACAAAGATAAGAAAATATATTATCCAGATCATTCAGAAAATTTCCGAGGTTTGTTCCAGGCTGACGGTAAAAGGCCCCCATCACGAAAACCCTCCCTGCAATTTTCATAGACAAAAACATATGTTCTGTACTCACCTCAAAATCAAATGAAATTTTACTACATTGCAGGGACTTTCTTACGAAAGCCGCCACCCCACCACCTCTACCCACTGCCCTGTCACATCGAAACAGATTGTAATTCTTAATGGCAAAATTATCAGTGGTAACCCGGGCGTATACGAAATGCTTTTCCATGTCAATTGACAAAAAAAAAGAAACCAAGAGAAAAAAACAAATATTCATAACTTGTTAAGTTATGGAGTCAGCTATAGGGGGAAGGGGAGGAAGGCAAGACAGTACAAGGTAGTATCAAGTTCCAGGTCGGTGAGGTACCCCTGGAGATATGCCTTGAAGCGAGAGAGCCTAAAAGTCGCACGGTATATCTTGAAATGATTTAGGAATTTAATAGCCGCGTACGTTAACGTCTTTTCCATGGATGAGAGATGGTGTGGGTTAATGATCTCAATTGATTGAACCTGGTCTGATGATGACAAGTGAATCGGAATGGATCGAGTTTGGCTGGATTTTTGTGAATCAGTTTGAGAAAAAAAGGAGACATAAAGAGCAGGTAAAGTAAAGAGACCGAACCTCTACAGGACTGATATACGGACAAGCCTCTCTTCTGCAGAAGCAAGACCCAACGGAGAGATCCCTCCAGCATACCCCATACGACCAGGCCATAGGCAGGACATGTGACTGTGAAAATATTCGTAGTATGCAGAAAGAAGAACACCATGAGACATAGTGTGATAGAATTGTTTTAGAAAGAAACAAGAACTAGCAAGGCGTCGGCATAAGTTGTCAGTGTGAGCCAGCCAGTTCAAGTTCTGGTCGATGTGAAAGCCCAAGAATTTCACGACCCCCGTGGGAGCGATCTCGACCGTATCGGTTGTGATTGGGGGTAAAGGAGAACGACGAGAACGGTATGAATGAAAATCAATCAGGTCGGTTTTTGTTAAGTTTCAGTGGAAGTTGAATTGATTTTATTATTTGGGAAAGCTTGTTTTCTTTTAACCTGATGAGGATGGTTTTGTATCGTCGTCCTAGCTAACAGCATAGAGAGGTGGAAGAAATAATTATAGAGTGTAAGTCGTTAATGAAAATAAGGAAAACGTGCGGGTCGAGAACACTCCACAGAGGTACTCCTGAGACGATTGGGACGAGCTGTACCGCCTGCATTGATTCTTCCCTGCAATAGCTGGTAAACTAAGTAAGAGGCAATCCGCGAACTCCGATACTTTCCAGCTTTCGAACCAGGCATTCGTGGCACACACTATCGAAAGGCCTGGAGAGGTGCAACAGCCACCCGGCCGTCCGCACACCCTCCTCCATGCTCTCGGAGATGAACTCTGTAAGTAGGATTAGAGCCGTTTCTCAGGAAACTGTGTTGGGAGCGGCAAAAGGAGAGCATTTTGTAAGCCTTCCGAAGCAAGTCGTAGTCTGATGCTGTTTCTCGTCTCACCATGCACGCATGGTGAACCATTCTTTTCACGAAGATAGGCCAAGTATTTCGAACGCTTTGCAGCAGTTCAGGTTGTTGCAGCCGTGAGAGTAAGTAAAGTCTTCCGTTTTTAGCTGATTTTTTAGTCATTCAGGCTTGCGGTGGCCAGTGCTAACTTATCTGGGGTAGGTGACAAGGTTACTTTAGGTATTGTGAGTGGATCTGCTTTTTGAGGTTGCTACCTTTCCAGGGATGTGGAGAGAAAGGACATTGTAGCAAAGCTTCTAGAGATTTTCTACTGTCTTCAGAAAGACGCTCCAACCGACGAACACTGATGTTATATGACCAAAAAGACGGATCAAGAATCCTCTCTATCCTCAACACCCCGAACTCGCTCGGGCTGATTTATTAATGACTTGATTCTTATAAATACCGTGATATTTAGTTTGTTCTTTATATACTTAATGCGTGACAAGGAAGGAGGGAATCTCTTCAAAATCCTGTTAATATATTAATACTCTGAAGAGGCATTGTTTTTAGAATAAATCAATTCGCCGTAATATTGATATCACCTATAATTCCAAACTGAGGATCTGGAATATTTTTAACACCTCGAATTGCATATACATATAAATCAACTGGCCATGGAAGAGTCTTCAGTCTTGAAATATAATATGTGAAATTGAAACTAAATTGTACTATTATTTCGAATTTGTTGATTAACCTTCTCTATAGTCACTCTTATACTAAAAAAGGAATCGTGTATGATGCTGGTTAGTAACTTTTCCTTTTGTATTTAAAAATTTTCATTTTCTGGAACTAAAAATTAAATTGCAGAAATTAAAAATTAACGTTCTGAAGTGAAAAAAGTAGGTACGGATAGGAGTTAACCTCCCCATTATTATTATTTTATATTAAAATTGTAAAGTTAGAAAATTCACGTTTTTCTCTTCAAATTAAGAGCACCCTGTTAAAAAAAGCGGCAATTAAAAAAGTCCTCTGCAGCTTTCAAATTAGTTTTATGCAAATTACACAAGAAAAATTAAATATTGCTAAAGAAACGTTATATTGCTTTATTATTTTTGTTCCTTTTGCTTCAATTCGTGATATCTCGAACTGCGAAAGTTTAAAGTTTACTTTATTTCTTACGCATGCATAGGTAAGAAAATAATTCAATGTAGACATAGTTGATTTTTCGTAATTCCTTTACAGGGAGGGATAGAGTGAAGTTTCTAATGTTCTTTTACCGGAAAGTAACAGTTGAGTGGACAGCCGACGTGAGAGAATCCCCAGCGAAACTCCCGAGCGTCGTAAATGAAGAATTCCACTCGATCAATGTTAAGGCCAGTCTCCCCTCTTCGAATACTTATGTAATGGGAAAATTATTACATAAGAGCTAGAATATGAAGTTTCCCATTCAGGCTCAAACTCTACGAGAGAGGAATAAAAATACGCCCTCAAGAAAAAATGTAATTAACATTCCATATACAAATTGTGTAGGTATATTACATTTCCCTTTATTACTAAAAAAAAATATATTAAATCACGGCGTATAGAATGTTGAAAGTATGTTTTTTATATGAGTATCTTACCTATAGATACTACAGCCACTAACATAATATATTATAATAAATAATAATGTATAATTAACATTTTCATAAAAATACGATATAGGAAGGTACTCAATTAATTCGTGTTTAACTTTTTTTCTAAAATGAAACGGGGGGATAATATTTGCAATTATTTCATTTCACAAGTAAAATCCCGATGGCTAAAATTCAAATTAACAGCCTGTTGAATTATTTTTTAGGTCGTAGGCACGAGGCTGAAACTGTATCAATAGGTCCTAATTTATATTTATTTTGTGAAGGAATTGTGAAAATTCGTGTTTTATAGCAAAAGATATAAGCGAGGGAATATAAATAGCGGAGCAATTTCGAGCGGGTGGGTAGCTTAGATGAGTCTATACGAGGGAGGTTCAGTATTTACTGTCCCTGACGCAGAAGGCTTTGATTCAGAAACGTGTGTAACTGTTATCGTGTGTAATCTAGGAATGGATGATTTTCATTTCCGGAGTCTTTCGTGTAGCAAAAAAGGGCGAACAATTCAGAAGGTAATATTTACAGAAAATCAAAAGTACGCATCATAAACGAGATTCGACTAGAAAATTTCATTTTCTATTTAACGACAGAGGCCTGGACGGTTTTATAAAAAAATGGTTTTTTGTTTACTTATAAAATTAATTTTAACAAGAAAACTTTCATTTGTTTATAAAGAGAAATGGACTTCCCAAATAGTATGGAAACAATAAAATTGCTGTTTTGGCTTGAAACAGCTGTACTGGTTGTTGCGAATTTGTTATCAATTTTAGATTTTACCGGAAGATTAATTCACTCAACATCGAGCAGTGTATCATCATCGAGCGAATAAATCATCCAATTATAATATTTGTTGTTTTCTCAAGTAAACCATTTTTCGCGAGTTCAAATTAGAGCAACCTTTTACATTCCTTTTATTCCTTCCTACCTCCTCGCCCCTTTTTCTCCTAGCTCAATAATCAAAGTGCTCAAAGATCACCATGTAAGCAGCCAGCACGAAGGTACTTGCGTAAATTAAAAATTTTAACCGAAGTATAAAAATTAATATAATAAATATTATTATGGAAAAGCAAAGCACAGACAACTACCTAATTCGGCCAGCGAATAGCTAGCGCGGCGAATTTTTGTTTAACTCGTGCAGGAATCTCTTAACTCCATCAACTCAAGTGCTACCTAACTGCGGAGAATATTCGAATAAATAAGGCATAGGTAGTCGTAATTTTCATAACCGGATTGTAACTTCTAATTAACAGTTGAGTGTCAGAAAAAGAGCTGTGGGGTGATCTTAAGTTATAGTCACACCGTTTATAGTACCATCCTGACCATAAATTTTTAACCGAATGAGCTAGAACTTTGAAATAAAAACTAAATCAAATGTAACGAATTTTATTACTTTTTGACGTTTGACATTTCTGTCAAATGACAAATATGACGTTGCCGTCGCTGTCAACTTTTATGTCAAAATTAGGTTAGATTTAAATTTTTGACTAGTCGATTTAGAATTTAAAGAGAAAAATATTATCAAAATTGAAAACTAACATAATTGTTTTGTAGATAACTGAAATACCTCTAAAATAAGGTTCTTACATGACCCCCGATTGCCCTCAAAATTTTGGAGTTGACAGCGACTGCATCGTCATCTTTGACATGTGACAGTACATATAGGATATAGGTATTAGAATTTAGATTTTTTTCCCAATTTTTTCTCTTAGAAATGGTTTTTCTGAGACATGCTGCGTGTATATTAAGGGCGTTCCATTAAAAAGAAATACGTGTGTAAATAGCATCTTGGAGAAAGGCTGATAACAGACAGAGCTAAGGAGACCAAATGACCCGGCAGAATCCTTATGGGAATAAGGTCGCGGTTAAATTTGATATAACTTTGGGAATCGGTAGAGTAGATCAGATGTCTCCATGGGCGTAGCCTCTCAAAAGTCCTCTTCTCGAGATATTCACCTCTGAAGTTGGATTTTTTCTCTCTCGTGACAGTCACGCATATATTTTTTTAAAGTCAACCCCTCCCCTCTAGTTGTTTTAGGGAGAAATATCCTATTTTAAAGTCACAGCCAGGGCTATTACAAAAATGACATCCAAAAATTGAAAGCCTTTCCCCAATTTTCTTGAAAATAGTTCAACAGACTTAAAATGTAACAGATGCAGGTTTTCAATCTTAACAAATGACCATCTAATTTTTTTTTAAAGCAATTAAGGGGTGGCAAATGATTTAAAAATATGAACGTGACTGTCATGAGAGAAAAAAATTCATCTTCATAGGTGATATCTGGAGAACAGGAGTCTTGGGGGGCTTATTCCCATGGCGCTTCTGATCTACTCATCGAATAATACTGACCCAAAATTACAGCAAATTTAACCAGGAGCCAATGAAGAGAAAAAAGAAAATAAATAAATCGGAAAATTAATTTCTTCTCGCTTTTTCTGATGACTAATGACTTTTTCTGATAATATAATGGTGTCAGATTGACCGTGTTCCCGTGTTTTTTTTTTAAATGCGGCTTTTAGCGTTAAACGGCTTGGCCTAGTTAGCCCTGAGAGACCATACATATAGTCCCTTCCTCGGCCAGCGTCCACTCGATTCCCGTAATTTATTAATCCCTGGGGCGTCTCTGCAAATATTCTCCTTTATCTAGAATTCACGGCCAGATTTTCTTAGCCATTTCTCATAAGAAGATGACTTGTAAGTCGACTTGTAGTATTCTCATGTAGGTACATAATGTGTTTATCTTTTTTCTTTATAACCTTTATCGAATATCTAATCCCTTTATCTCACTATGAGTCACTTGAAAAATGTAGGTAGTAGTAAATAATTATTATTATTTAATGTGACCTAAGACCTTAGAGACAAAGCTAACATCTTAAAATACTTGCAAAAAACAATATAATCAGATCAACAGAATATAACTTGAATCGCAGCCTAAATAACACTGCTCAAAAAATAAAATGACCCCAAAGATCCATTTATACAGATCAATGTGATGAATGTCATTAACAGTATCTTGAACGCTATAAAACATCGATCTACTGTGTAATGAGATCCTAGGATCACATTATAAAAACAAGCAGAGATCAGACGGAGAGAACCAGGAAAAAACTCGCTTTCCAGCTCCGAATGTTGATTGGAGCCCCTACCCCGCCTCCCTATCAGACGAGCTGATCCGCTAGGAAACTAAACCCGCAAAAGGAATCCGCAGACCTCTCTCGACGATAAGTTGAGCTTTGCATATCTACAAGATGTTGAGTCGTGAATAACTCTGCGACTCTTGGGCGATCTGAACCCCAATAATAGCACCCAACTCCCCAAGAATGTGTTGAGCCACCCGAGGTCGGAACCCCGTCGGCCGACCAGAAGGCGGTTCTCCAATCGACGCCAACGCCCAGGGAGAGAAATATCGCGAAATCCAGGACAGAGGGAGGGAGCCGCCTAAGACCCTCGCACGGCTGGTCGAGTATTGAAGGTGTCTGTCTGCTTGCGAATCGACGGTCCGAGCGCCATCGGTCGCTCCTCACACCCAAGGAAAACAGGAATCCGCTGGAATTCTTTTTGAAAAGTACCTAACAGAAATACGATTCTAATAATTTAATTATTAAGCAGCAGGTTCCACAATATTTTGATGATTCAGTGGTTACCTACATAAAGACCACATACTATCTGGAAAATTATTATGCCGTTACCGAAACACTATTTTTGTTACTCTTTAACAGCATTTATCTTTCAATTTTCCCAAGAGTGATATTACCAACCTGCGAGAAATATCACTGTATTTTCGCTCTTTATGTTATGAATAAAACATGACAGAGGGCTTAACACTTCATTTCAGTAGAGATGCTTCGTCACAACGATTCCAGGCACTGTCTACACCTTAGAGCGTTCACGTGTAGCAATTTTTGCTCATTCAAGGTTTGAAACTAAGGTTCACGCAGGTTGGGTTGGGAAGAGTGTAAACGATATTTTTTGAATTTAAGGGGATAAATTTCAAATGGATAATACTAAAAACCGTTCCTCGTCCAGGTACTGTTGCTCTAGAACCTTGTAAACCATGAAAAGCAATACATTTACTAATGCATTTTCTATAATCCACAATGTTGTAAGATGAACTTAGCTTTGCAATAATTAATCATAAATATAAAAGAGTTTTTTAACAAGCTTGTTAGTAAATTACATCGTAATCTAGGATCACATTATAAAAAACAAGCGGAGATCAGACAAAGAGAATGATGGGGTGTTCTTCAGACCCGATTAGAAGTAGTTTTTCCGACAACGTCGACGGTTATCAACAATGAGCCCGCTAGAAAAAGCAGGCAAGACAGTCGTGCCGGAGCTGTTGACCAGGAAACAACTCTCCTACTTCGGATGTTGATTGGAGCTCCTGCCTCCGCCTATCTATCAGGCGATCTGAGCCGATAAACTAAAATTAATACGGAGCTAAATGTAAAACTCACCTATAATATAATATCTGCTTTGGAGTCTTTAGAGAGTGGAAATCCTAAGAGATATCCCTTACTTAGTTTTAAAATTAGTGAATATTGATAAAACACGTGTTTCGCTACTTTTGGAGTGCATCTTAAGACAAATGCGAATGAATAATAATACTTACAAAACTCAAAACTTGCAGGTTTAGTAATGTTGGCAGTTCTGTTTCGCTTCTTTTCTAGCTCCATTGTACTGACAGGGTGATGACTGATCGTCTCTAAGTTAAAAACTGGAGTAAATAGATCTAAAGGTGCTCGTATCTGCAACTCAATGAAGTTTCGTAAAGCGTTTATTGAATACTTAGACCGTAAAGGGAAATTCGCATTGATCGAAGCGGGTAAATTATGTCAGGACAGTTTAATTTTTCAATACTTTACATTCTACCTACCAGTTTCGCCTCACTTTGATTTTAAGATTTTAAGTTGTTTTCAACGAATAATAATTGCAGGATTATAGTGTCCTCACGCTCTTAAGCATGAACAAAATAATACAAAACATGAAAACGCTGCTGAGGGCCAGAATTTAAATGCTAGATGAAATACAAGCGAAATGTATAAACGATGATGACACCCTGAATTTAATATTTTGCCTCTCAAATGCAGTTCGTACTTCGTGAATCATGAAATTTAGATTGGATTGGAGAAGAAATATGATAGTTATGCAAATTTCCAGCAACTTTATTCCCGTGAAGTCACATTTTATGTTCATAGTTACAACCATATCCTTGAAAAATTGGTCATATTTTTTTTCAGTTTCAAAGTTACAGTTTTGAGTACAAGTATTGTTTTTAATTTGCGAAATCTGGGTTGTCTGGTCTGTCTGACCGAAGGAAGTTGAAGACCTACCATGTCATGTAGGCAGGTATTCTGTTTTTACGCCGTATTTTGAAGAGAGCGGGGAAACGAGGGAAGTCGTAAGAATACATGAAAAGGTACAATAATTGCAGGTGTCCTGTAAAACTTACTAAAAGTTTTAGTTTTGGTTATATAACTTCCAATTAAAAGTGCATTTAATTGTGATATAAGATATTACCAATATAGTGACATTATCAGTACCTAACTCCAAATTCTTGTTTGTATGTTATAAATATTACTTTTATAAATAAATTCTATTTATCATAGCTTTTGATTTAAATAATAATTAGAATGAGCAGCTAAAAACTTCGTAGACCACTCAGTTAAGGTACATACGGATTTTGTTTAATTACCGCTTAGATTATTAGCGTCAATTTCTAGATTCGTGGTAGGACAGGTTGAGATGCTGCTACCTCCTTTTGAACGGATAAATTTTCATTCCGTTCAAGAAAAAGTTCATGCTGTTTTGTGATGCTGAATTCTGAGTTTGCTGAATTTATTTTCAAGGACCTCACCCTCTTGTCTGGGATCTCCCTTGTCTGGGATTTTCCTTGTCCAAAACATGAAGGACCGAACTTGAACATCAGAACTATCAGCATCATCATATCATCGTGTAGATGACATTGTCCACTGCTGAACATAGACCTCTTCTAAGTTCCCCTTGTGTCTCTTGGTTTCAGGCCGCCATTATCCAGTTCCCAGCAATTCTTCTTAAATCATCGCTCCAGCGTGTAGGTGGTCTACCTCTATTACGTTTGTTTTCTCATGGTCACCATTCTGATATTCTTTTAGTTCACCTGTCGTCTGATGTCCTCGCCACATGACCTGACCATCTCCATTTCATTCTAGTTATGTGTTCAACAATGTCTTTAATTTGCGTCTTCTGTTTGATTGTATTGTTACGGGTCTCACATTTTATTAATTCTAAATTAAAAGTCTTACAATTTTTTTATTTTCTATACTTCACTATGTTTTCTACTTCAGTCTTCCTTCTGTCTTCTACTTCCAATCACAACTAACTAAACACTATCACTGACTACTACTGACTAAACATATCAGCCACTGTTGATCTTATATAGTTCCCTGAGGTGTCATTGAAGTTATCTAGGAGCTTCACTGATGTGTTTCTAGTCACCACGTATTCTCGAACATGCGTAGAATGCGGAACCACTCTGGTAATTTAGTAGAACTGTCAGTTACACTCTTACACTGGCCTGGCAATGTGTCATTCCTGTCATGTCACTATAGAACCGTCTCGAAACGAATTGCCGAGTCATAACCAAATTGCAGAAGGTAAAGAAATGCGAATTATGAATCCAGAATTCTTCCCGAGCGATGCCTCGTTATAGTATTATTGGATACTCTGTCTCTTTTTGTAATGGCAAGAATGGCTCTCCATTGCTTTTTGGCCTATTACTCTCAGATTCTCGGCTGACTTTTTTTTATTAATGTCAGAATTTTTGTTCCATAATTATGTTGTTACCGGTAACATACATTGTTCATACACCTTTCTCGTCAGACATTCTTAAACAACTCTCTTAATTTTCCAAAAGCAGTCCAACCCAAACCTATTCTACGCTGTATATTGTGCGTTTGGTTGTCATCTCCAATTTTTATTCCGTCTCCGAGGTATTTGGTATTTGGACATATGCGTCTCTTTTATCTCTTAGGCCCGTATTCATCAATAAATATAACCCCTGGGGTTATATTTTGGAACATGTGATTGGTTTAAAATTCGTAGCGTTCGTAGGGTTTGAGCATTTGACCAATCAGCTGTCAGAAAATTCAAAATATAACCCCAGAGTTATATTTTGAAGTTTGATGAATACGGACATTAGTCGCCTATTTTGATGTTTTGTGCAAAAGATAGATTTGTCATTTTGTTCTTGCATTTATTCGTGGGCGGATTTTTGATGAGGCCTGCACTATTTCCCCAAGCATTTGCTACTATTATTGATGTTAATTCTACCATGTCGAATGCTTTATGGAAATATTGGAAATAAAACAAAGGTTGCAACCAAAGAATGCAAACAAAGGTCAGAGGTCTGTTTTATTCCACGCACTTTTCTAATTATACTTTAATTGCTTGGAGATGGTCGTTTGTTCCGCAACCTTTCCTAAATCCTTTTGATTGATAAAAGTCTAACTTACCTTCCAGGTGTTTGGCAATGATTTTGGTAAATAGCAAAAACTATACAAATGGTAAAGGAGGCTTATCAGTCTATAGTTTTCAAGCTCGGTGATATCGCCCTTTTTATGGAGACAGTTGATGTTGATAGGCTACCTACTTAGACCCGCGATTACTGGGACTTGTAAGGAGGAAGGTAGGTTAGTGACCTTTGTTTAGAACGCCACATGGAAAGCTTTGGTGAACTATCTTCTTGCATACTTAGATGTTGTTGCCTTTTACGTGTTTGTTGACGTGTAGTAGTTGTGTACAGTTCAGTGTATAATTTTTATGTTATCATTAGCAGTCTTTCTCTGTTTGGTGTTGTTACACATTTGCTGTCTTGCAATTTATAAATCTGTCTCTTTCCCTACGTTAGTTTTTTGCGCAACACCTTCATATTTTTGTTCTGAGCTCCTGTCATGTTTCCTCAATATTTCTCCTCTTAAGGATATCATATTTTTCGTGTTTTGGGTATGCTTCTGTTGTTTTTCGTTGTTTTGTTTGCAATGTAGTTTTTCCTCTTCTTTATTGGCTCTAATTATATTTCTGTTTATGGTTTCAACAACAGGTTGGTTGTAAAGTCGTTTCTTCAAAAGCAGCTGTAACGGAATTTGTGTATTTGAAGTCGTGGCTAAGAGGAGGCCACTTAATATTTTTGTTTCGTTTGAGCATTTTTGATATTTCTCCTTTCAATTCTATACTAATGTCCGTATTCATCAAACTTCAAAATATAATCCTGGGGTTAAATTTTGAATTTTCTGACAGCTGATTGGTCTAATGCTCAATCCCTACGAACGCTACGAATTTTGAACCAATGACATGTTCCAAAATATAACCCCAGGGGTTATATTTATTGATGAATACGGACCTAACTGTTGCCCTAACGATTCTGTGGTCACTTGCTGTTGTACAATTATTCAGCACTGTTACGTTCGTTTTGCTTAAATGATAAAATCGATTTCGTTTTTTGTTTGTCCATCCGGGCTTATACAAGTCCATTTCCTGTGTTCTTTTTTATTGAAGAAGCTATTCATTAGGTTGTAACGAAATCCGAGGCTTTCGTTGATAATTATTATTTATTTCATTCTTAGAGGGGTTTGTCTGGAATGATACAGTTTTCACGACAGTGATTAGCAGGTTATCTCTGCGAACAACTCTCTCTCCTGGGTGAACTGAGCCTGGAGATCAGCTGGGGCATGTAGTGAGTGCCCCATATAATATACACAGCCGGATACAGTAGGTCGATGAACTGAGTTGACCGAACCGTAGCCCGGCATCGGAAGCGCGACCAGATTGAAGTGAGCTCTGGCCGACGATCGATCAGTATAGGTAATCAACCGGCGCTGTATTGAGGTACCGGCTGATCCCTTCAGTCCCTACCCGGCCTGTATTGAGGACCGGATCCAGTAACAGCCGTCCCGAGGTCGTATTGAGGCATCGGGAGCGGCTTTTGTTTCAGAGAGCGCCTGCCGACGAAGGTCATCGCCCGGACGGCCTCGAGACGCGTATCTTGCATACGGTCGGGGACAGCACAGACCGTGCGACAGCGGCGGTATTACTGATGGTGAGCGGCGAGCAGCGAGGACACCAGCAGCAGCAGTACCGGAAAGGCCAATGGTAAACGAGGCCGCCTTCGACGCGGTTATCTGAAGCCAATCCGGTCACTCCCCAGAACAAGGGCCGCCCCCTTTCTATCACTCAGAGGACGGAGCAACCCTAAGATCAGTCGTATGAATAATAGTACTAGATCGATTTATTGTAAATATACTTCTTTTGTAAATAAACCAAAACAATTTTAATCGACTTGTCACGGGTACAAAGGGGCAATTATCCATTCCTGGGAACTCACCTCTACCCACAGAAAAATCCCGTTTCAAGGTCTAGTCGGGGTTTTGAGAGAAAGTTAACTCTGTTGTTTCTGATTCCCAATCCAAACGAACCCATCATCGTCTCAGCTCCATCCAGTTGTTTTGAAACTTTCGCGTTGAAGTCTCCTATGAAAAAGGTTTGACTACATCCAAGGGCTCTATCGATGTCCTCGTAAAAACTATCTACGTTCTCTTCTTTGGCTGTAGATGTGTAATTGCAGACTTCAGCGCAATCCATTCTTGACCTAACTTTTTTTCCAATTTCGCTCATTCCAATCATGTCCCAATTTACTTTTTCCATTATTTCTGGTAGTTCTAGTAATTTCTCCTCCGTCGATAGGCGTATTTATAACGTAGAAATTTTTAAGATTTGAGAATATTTTCATTTCCGTATTGATCTGGGATGTCACGAGCTTGTCTCCCCAGAATCCACGAGACAGACTGATGTGTTATCAGTGTGAGACTCCGGACGTATCGCCCTACTCACCTGGAGTAATTTCATTTTAGTTTGCGACATATCAACATATCATATCTTGTAGAGGGGTTTGGCATTAAAACGCCACGCTTGTCGTGCGTGTTGGCGAGTGTTTGTGTAAATTGCATTTCATCAATTCCCTGATTCAGTTATTCAACTGCTGTAACGCCCCCCGCCTATACTCGGTCGCCAGAGCCTCGTCCGTTACCTCGTTGACTTTTGGTGGATCGCTTAGTGTTTTGATGTTAAGTCCTACCCCTTACCTCCCAATAAATTAATTATAAATAAAATAAATTATATTTATTGCAAAGTTCTATTTGTCATAATATTTAAAATAACTGATTTCATCTTTTAATAAATACTATTGAATTGATCCTCTGAATATTGCTGGGAGGTGGAAAAGAAGGTTATAACTATAAGATTCCTATCTTATCTCCAAATAATACTAGCATAAAATGAAGAGCTGCTACAAATGTCGAGAGCGAGGTGCACTTAAATGGGGAGATGAGTATTCAAATCGAATCTACAGGATTCAGTGTAGCACCTGACTCAGATTTTCAATGGCCCTTACATGCAGAATATGTCTAGTAGGTAACATAAGCTTCAACGATTCATGTAATTGTTTCAGAGAAGCTCGGAATAGTTTCTAGTCGGTTAAAGTAGAAAGTATAGGTACCTACACCTACCGGTAGTAAGAAATAGGATTCTATGCGCTTTAGATCGTTATTTTTGCTATCTGGGAATAGTCAGTCGTTGAATTCATTATGGGTTTTACTACATGACCCAACATTACAAAAGGGAAATATTATAATTCCTGTTCGATTTATGAGGTTGGTTACTCGACTATAGTAGGATTAACTTTAAAAAGTCAGATGTGACGTCACACTAACCGTCCGAATTAATATTTTTAATTTCACCAGAAAATGTCAAACAGTTAATTGTCAAGTTGTGAACGAGCGTAAATTATTGAAGGAATCATTCAAACAATGAATTGAACCGCTTACGTCAGTTTGAGAGCCACTGACAACTACATAAAATTTATTCACGTAATGACATTGTATCCTCTGTGTTGTGCATTTAATTCTCATTCAAAACCAATGTTGGCGTATACTTATTTATGCGGGATGGGGTGTTTAGACAAACTGGACGATTACTATAAAAACCACGTAGGTATATGAAATAAAATAAATCGAACTATCAAAAGGATGTGTATTCTTAATCGATACGTATGACTTTTTAGACTTTATTGGACTATACATACCTATTATGATCAGAGATGAGTGTGTAAACAATTAAATGTAAACAATTCAATTGTAAACAATTAAATGTAAACAATTCAATTGTTTACAAAGCCAATTTTCATGTAAAGAAAGTAAAGAATGTAAGAAAGTCATTTTACTATGAATAATTGGGTTCATTTGGCATGGCTATTAAACATCTTTCTAATTCTTCTTCCTTCTGCTTTGCCGGTAATGCCTACTAATAAAATTAAACCATCTTCTCAATCTTGTGCATTAAACCAAATGCCAAACCTCGATAAACCAAACTTGTGTACATTTGACATGTGAAACTTTTCATAACAATGACATCACTAATAGCAGTGACAGCGACAACTGACACCATTGTTTGAATTCTTTACAATTGTTTACATTCTTTACATTATTTACGTATTCTTAACATTGTTTACGATTCTTTATATTGTTTACGTATTCTTTACATGAAAAGTGTGTAACGCATCAGCCGCGTTAACAGCGTTAACAACTATTTACGCGCATTTTCACGTCAAAATTAAAATTATTTTATCGAACAAAAATTGTTAACAAGCTTCATTCTTCAAACGATAGCGTGCTTAATTTCACGGACCTTTTAGGTCAGCCGCAAGTCAGCGACTACGATATCACCTAGTGGGCATCACACATACCTAAATCGCATAACTAGAAAGAGAAGAATAAAGACACGCGTGAAGTAGCCAATGGAAGAAAGTACAGATGACACAAAGAGATAGCGAAACCATCCAGAGCGCGCGATCAGGAACCGACGAGCGGAGAATGCTGAAGATGAGCCTAGACACCAAGGTGGTAGTTCGCGTCGTTGTCGGACGAACGAGGAAAGCCTCACCTGTACCTTACCTCAATTAACTATCAAATATATTTTACCTTTTATCTACACATCGAGAAACTAAATTATTTCTACATAATTATCTCAACATACATCAGTCAAGTCTGCGAACGCAAGTACCGAGTTATTATCTTCGTTTCACGAATAACGTCTCCAACAAGATTCTGTCAAATTGGCGGCCATATTGCCATGGTAGCATCGCGATATTTAAATCAGTAAATACGCGAATAAATCAAGTGGTTCTAGAACTTAATCACTTCCGATACAATCCATCCAATCGGCCGCGATTAAAGAAAGTAACGGAAGTTGCGAGACCCGTTTTCTACAGACTTTACTAAGTACAAATGTTTCCAGGACGTCAGCAAATCACCAGACAGCAATTTATAATTAGTGCATTACCTATTTCTTTACACTGTGGAAGAGAAACGACTAAGTTTTAATACCCTGTAAGTACACTGTTTGACAAATGGTACATTCGTGTACACTGTTACAACTTCATCGTAGAGTTTTCATTTTTAAACAGTCTCTGGGGAAAATGAAGTTTCCATCTGAGTTTATTATGACCAAAATAAGACAATTCTTTACATGTAAACGCCCATCCCTGTATGATTGTAAAAAATATTTCCATTTAATGTAATGAAAGAAAATTTAAATAAAAGCATCTTCTTAAGAATAGAAAACACATCTTTGTAACTAAGATTTTTACAACTCAATAAGAATTTGGGAACTTTTTTTTTATTAAATTAAATATTCTATAGTGAATTTAGAAAATGAATATCATAGGTATGATTATAATTTACAAAGCAAGAGTTGAAATTTTATCCTTAACTTTCAAGTTAAACCAAAATTACTACACAAACTAAAGGCATAAGGATCGAGTCACAGAAAAAAAAAACCTAAATACACTGCTTCTCAAAAATATAACTTTGAAAGATAATACTTCTTCTAATTACAAGAGCCTATATACAAGAGGTCTCTAATTACAAAAGCCTATCGAGTCGTCCAAGCACGTACAGCAGGTGATCGTGAACCTCTTTCATGTGAGCTGCAAAGCGTATAGATTGAATATCAATGTCCAAGCTGTCACAAATGAGATTGAAGAGCCTACATACACATCGAATAATGGGTGATCTCGTGCCAAGATTTATATTATCGGGGCGAAAGTAGCATTTCAATTTAGTTCGCCAAGCAGGAACTCAGAATTTCACTCCAGCCAGATGATACCCGTAGTCAATTCAATTATGAGGGCAATACCTCTATAGTTTGTGAAGAAAAAATCATTAGAAATAAATACACTCTTCGCTGTGATACGACAGCCTGTTACACTATACGCGCATTAGAAATTAATTGGGGCGATACCATTAATATTATTGTAACGTTATAGCTTAATAAATATGTTTAATAAAAATTTGTAGTACTGGGAACGCCGTCTCTTGTCAGTTAAACCTATCTCCAGGTTCTTGAGTGAAGGCGACTATAAAATGATTTGTTTCACTTCTGCGATGTTATGGACATTTTGGTAGCATTCTACCCCTGACTACCCCTAGCTCACTGTCAGTCTTACCAGGTGGAAGTTTCTGTACAATGCATAAAATTTTTATAACCCGTACAGATGACGTGTACTCATGTGCGCAGAAACCATTTTCCATTAGGCTTTAAGTATTAATTTTTATTTCATCTTGAGGAAGAGTACGCTCATGATATGTTACTATCTCCCCTTCCTTGAAAGCCAATTATTAATTCTGGGTAATGTTATTATTTTTTCATAGATAATTCAGAGGCTCTAATAATTCCATTTTTTATTATATTAGTATTAAATGAAGTAATAATTTATAGACAAAAAATTGACATGCTACATTATAATAAATCCAGTGAGTTGCCTCGATCTTTCGAGGATCTCTACGTGCACCTAATAGCAGTCTCCAGATTTTTTTTAATATTCAAGCTTATTATCTTGAATACCTTTTGATTTTGTATACATAATACTCTGTCAAAACGTCCTTTTTTGTAGCAAACATTCCACCCTTTTTATGGTAGAAGCTTAAAGAAAGTTTCATAAATTGATAAATAATTAATTGAGCCTTGTTTTTTATCCTTTTAAGCTTCCTTCAAAGTAAATTAAAATTTATTTAAGGGGCTCCTAATAACATGATAGAAAATGTATCATTTTCCGCATAAATTCTGATGCACACCGACACATATTTCTAACCTCCAGAGACTTGCACTAAGTGGTTTAAAGTTTCAAGTTACGTAAGTACATCCGACATGGAACATCCCATCACCTGGTACTCCTTAACATTGTGAGGTTGACATGAAGGGATGAAATCGCCAGGAAATCCCCAGTTGCACCTGCAACTAGGAACGAGGGGCTCCAAAGGGCGAGCGAACCACCTTTCCCTCCCTGCAAGGGTAAACGCGGGCGGGATTTGCCGACGGATTCCTAGAGAGGAGGGATATAACGGAATTTAATTGAAATGCCCGTCGCATGGGGCTGAAATGACAGGAATTCGCACATGGAATAAGTCGATGATGTTGGGAGAGTTATGTATGAAAGACCTAGGTAGATAGTGCATTCAGTTTCACTCATATTACTCGTAAATTGCATTATATTTCAGTTACAATTGCGGTTTGTTTTCTAAATTGCCTTCTAGAATTACAATTTAGAAAATCACTACAATTAAATTAAGTATTTCAGAATACACAATACATGCTCGGCTTCAAAATACAATGGCTCTGGGAGGCACGTTAGGTTTGTGTATCTTTGGAAGTCCATAAAGTCTTGTCCTGGCTTCGGTATTCATAAGCTGCCGTTTGTCTTGATCGGGAATGGTGCATGGAAGTTTTGACAAGCTGGTTGGTCTTTCGGAGGATGAGATCGTAGTACCCCGTAGGAAGTTTTTTAAGAAAGATTCTTTCAAATAAGACCTGAATTTAAGAGGGCATTGGAAACTCATTTCAAGTCTTAGATGGGATCTGTAAAACTGTAATTAACAATTTTTCAGAATAAATTTTAAATATTTTTTCCAGTGCCTACATCAATTTAGTTTTTATTTGCCCTCACTTACTTGAGAGCTATTTTATTTCATTCATAACACAGGTGAGCTGCTCTGGAAAGTTGACTTTGTTAACTTTGAAGCCTTCCTTCTCAATGAAATCACATTCAATCTACGCTCTTGTTTTCTCTTTTAAACTTGGATTTATCTCGTTACCAAGGAACCCCCGAGGAGGACTAAAAAGTCGAATCAATGCCTATGTGTGTGCTCTAAATACATTTAGTTTCACCTGTAATAAGACTCTAATCTTTATTCCAGCCGCAGATATGCCTTAGGTGAACTCAAACACGGTTTGAGGGACGTTTATTTTTAAAGGCAAAGGGGAGATATTTCAAAGCTCTCCCTCTGTTTTCTTTCACTTTGATATAACGCCGCTAAATTAGCTTTGGCTCTAAAGATTTATTATATGTTAGTGGGTTTTAAATTTCCACTTATGTGTTTCGTAATATGCATATTATTATCTTCAATCCTGGCAGGAAATTTGAATGTGAATCTAGATTACATTTTGCTAGAAATATACAAGGTGTGTAAAGTATTTTTTCTGTTTTTGATGGAAGATAATCTAATGACGTCAAAAATACAAAAAAAATATTGTATAATGTTTCCTTTTGATTATTTTATTTATAAGTTTATTTCTTGAAAAATTCATCTTAATAACTACGGAAATAGTTACTAGTTGAGATCCGACTAAGGGTTATCGGTCACGTGGAAAGTCAGGGCAAATTAAAACAGTACGATCATGTGTACTGCCTTATATTTCGGGTATTTTTGTCTCCTTCTTCAGAATCTAAAATTACTAGAATTTACACAATTTATATCACAATTTATGGGAAACCTGTAACGAAATGCGAGGCTTTCGTTTATAATTATTATTACTAGCTACTTGATAGAGACAATTTGTTCCATTTAATCAGTTCAAGGCAGGAAAACAGTGCTTGTTTGGGTACTGAAAATCAAGCATTCAACTCCTGCAAGGTGTACTGAGCCCTGCAGGAGCCAGCAGGAAGATGAAGCTAGAATCTCCAAAATCAGGTCATTTTCATTTATGTACTGGTATAAAAAAGGTAATGGAAAGGTTATGTTGTTTTTGCGGGTTTTTATTAGTTTTGGCATGACCATTAAATTTGATAGGACAGGGCTGCGGTTGCTCCCCATCGAACATCCAAATATATGCTAGCAAAATTTCTCTCTGTAGGTACACAAAATAATTTGACTTGAATAGGAACTCTATTATCTTCAGGACTTCACTTTTGGGGGTGTTGATGGGAATTTCGAGTCTATTCCACTCCTCAGATATGATTGACAGTATCGTTTCCAGTGATATGTTGATAAAAAGAGATACCACGTCAAGAGAGAATGATGATGACATAACTTTCTGATGGTTGGAAATCATTTATCAATGTGGTAAAGGTAAAGGAAATCTTTAATGGCGAACTCGAAGAAGTCGTAAAGGGGATCATTAAGGATTCCAGAGAAGAATTTACTGAGTTTTGAGGTTGGTGAGTTGATAGTGAATACTATGGGTCTTAGTGGACAGTTTTCTTTATGTACTTTGACTAGACCATACAGTCGAGGGAGGATGGAGTTGTAGCCGATTAGTTCCTTGGCTGCTTCGGCTCCTATGTAACTTTTTTCTTTGAGTTCCTTTATTAAGCTGCTGTTTTTGGTCTGGATTTTTTTTTTGTTTGTGGCGGCTTGATCTCAGTTCAGCGGGGTGTATGTGTGCCCCTGTCACCAATGAGTGCTGATATTTTTTCTCATAATCTGTCTTGTACATGACCACCGTGATATTTCCTTTGTCTGAATTTCCTACAATGATCTCCGGGTGTTTTCGTAGATATTTCTTGGTCTTGTAATAAATCTCAGGAATGTATAAGGACCCCTGCCTACCTTCATGCAGATAGTTGGTTATGCTGTTGGTTGTTCTGCCCCTGATTATGTTCCTGTTGTCTTCTTCGGCGTAGTTGTCAACATGTGCTTCAACATAAGCAAGCAGTTTTTTTATGAGGATATCCCTAATCGAAGGGTGAATACTGAATTTTTGGACCAAGGTCTTTACTGTTTACTAACCATTTTCGGTGACTTTTGATGTTACTAAGAACCCGAGCCTTCAAGTTATTATTTAGTTTTCTGATGTTACCACCCTATGAAATTGGAACTCCCTAACTCTGTGACTAGGTAACAATGATTGAGCCCGAGACTTTAACCCATCGAACGATCTCTCAGAATTTAGTATCAATTTAATAGTTATTTTAATTTCAAGAGAAAGATTTTTGCATCCCAACTTTTTGTTAAACATGTCTATTTCTCCCGCGGTGTTGGTCATGTTTACATCTGCGGTGTTGAGCAGTCCCCTTTCGTCCACCCTCGAATTGGGTGGATGAATTGTCGATGCATGTCAGCGTAAAATAATGTAAAATTCCCGTGACCTCGGGAATTGTGTGCTTTTTTTGTTTTTTATTTTTGCTGTCTATAGGTGAGATTTCTCATAAATTGTGTTATAAATTGTGTTAATTGTAATAATTAAAATAATTAAAAAAAAAATAATTAAAAGGAGACAAAAATTCTCGAAATGTAAGTGAGTACACATGATCATACTGTTTTTAATTTGCGCAGACTTTATTGATATACATTAGATTGCCACTTGCATTACAGAATAGATAATTGGAATTTTTGAGCTGAACAAAGAGCGAGACTAAAAAAAACACATTTCAAATAAAAATTGTTTTATTAAAGCAACACTGTATATAAAGACATTTTAAAATTATTAAGAAACATCATTTCTGGTACATACTTTTATCACAGAGAGCGAGAATCAAATTGCTTTCATTGAATTTATGTTTCATTATTTATGGATTTGATGTGCGTTTAATGTAATGTACTTTGAAAGATAATGTGAATGCCCGTACTGAAAAGCGGTGATTTACTGAAATAAGTGAAATACTTGTCGAGCCGTTCATTGGCTCAAGCTTTACTTGTTATTGCTAATAAAATTGTATTAGCCAATTTATTCTAGTACGCTTTAAACCAGAAGCATTGTGGAACCTCAAAAGTGTTGAAATATACTTTTAGGGCTTTCGTGGGGCTCTTTTCTAGCTTTTCTGAAACACTTTACTCTCAAAGTTTACACTAAATAAAACAGGAATGTTGACCTGTTTTAACTACATTAGTAACTTAGTAGAAACTTTTTATGTCATTTCACTTGGTTGTAATACCTTATAAGTAACGAATCAGTAGAGACGAGTAAATTTCAAAAGGAATTAAAATTTATTCTACATCATTATAAAAGTACTCTTTTAAGCAGAAAATTAGTCGCAAAGGTCAATTAAACTAAATGGTTAAATGGTTAAATTAACATTATTGGAATACAGTAAAGGAATTGAAAGTTCTCGTTACAACGCACAATTCAAAATCACTTGCGATTTTATAAATTCACCAACAGAACAAGCAACAAGTGTTGCCCTCGAACATTAACTGAAAACTCCTTTTCGTTCTTGAAAATCAAATGAAACCACTACTACTACTGCTCTACTACTCTCGGTCTCGATAAAAGAGGGCGATCGATATTTATTTATTTATCTAATGATACACTACCCAACAGCAACGGACAATTAAAGGAGGGAATGGTACACAATAACAAGAGCAACAGAAAACTTATAGTTGTTACAGTTATAGTTATTATGATATGCACACAGCAAAAAGCATAGTAAATTTAAATTAAGCCTTAATTACCTGACAATGCAGGACTGTTGACTGACTGAGTAATGAGACGAAAAATTAGCAGTAATTATTATGATCATGAAATATAATCATGTCTCCACCACTGATATTATATATTTATATGATTTTGTCACAGTCTCTGCTTTACGAAATAATTTTATGGCTTATTTATATACTTATTTATTTATTTTCTACATGTATATACCCCTAAAACTATACCGGATATCGAGGTCCTTTTAAAGGGTAGTTTATTGTTCATATCTAAACAAGATAACTTCTCATCGTGATTCTACCACGGTCAAATAATATTTATCATTATGCCTTGTTTATCAGATTTAAGATAGCTTTGAATAAAGTAGGTTATTATATTAATACCTCTGCTTAATTTTATGAATATAAATTTTAAAATTAACTTGAAGAAAATATTCCTTTACTTTACAGAGCCCTTACAAGGCTTTAAGGGATTAAAAATTGATTTAGAAAACCTAAGTCATTATAGGTTTATATATTTCGAATTTATAGCAACTGAATCTTTAAATTATATTGTACCTATATATAACTTTATATGCAGGTTTGATCGATATAACAATATTATTTCAATCACCTCGAAATTCCTGCAAAAAATTCAGAGTTTAGAATATTCAAATACTCCCCTACCAGCAGAGTATATAGGTACATATACGAGTACTTGATCCTTCTGCAGCCAACAAAATTATGATTGGTTCTGAACTTCGGATATAATACTGGAATTATTTTAGGCTGTATTGTATAATTCGGGGCGTTATCTGAATTATTCAGATATGAGGCAGGTTTTTCCTCATGTTATTTAAAATACTCGCTCGATTATATTGGAGACTTCGAGCAGGAGTGGGTTGGAAAAGTCCAACGTTCGAAATTTGAGCCAGAGAAAATGTTTCGATATATTATGAATATATTTCAGTCTAGGGAAGAAAAGGGCTTGTATTTATTTATAGCCGAGTCGGTTTAGATATACGCCTACTCTAAAAGTGACATATTGCGTTCAAAACTGAAATCTGAAACTTGAAATTTGAGTCTTAGGTTTTCGGAGTGTGAAGGTAAAATAGTAATGGATATTATAGCCAACAATTTTTATTAATTTGAGTAGTTTTATTTTATTTAGAACCTATTTATTTCATATATTCATATTTTTTTTCTTTTCAGGTGAGTACCAAATTCTACCTAAATGTATACCACCTAGGTATACGAATAATATGGTAGAAAATATTGCCCCTAAGCTAAGGTAAGTTTTAACTTTAACAGATTCAGTATAAACTTCTACAGTTGATAACTTCTACTACATTGAACAATTTTTTTATTTTAAATCATAAAATTTTACATAAAACAATTTTGCTTTCATTGTTGTTATGATTCTCAATTCTCTACTTATTTATTACAGACTGGATTTTCATTTCATGAGGAGTATTTCCACGTCATAAAATTGTAACTTAATTTAAAAATGAAATTAAAATATACATACGAATTTAACCCGCTCACATTAATTAAGTGCGTCATTAATTTATGACCACGAGGGGAATGCGTTTAATAATTGTATCCCTAATAATCCATAAGTAAATTAAATGCATACCTTAAAAATAAAGTGAAGTAATGTGAAGCGGGGGGTTAGTATCGGAAATATAACTAGGTGATAATAATGACTCTGCGGTAACGTGATTTGGCTCAACATGTGACGTCCTAGAAGCACATAAAGCGCGCATCTGGTAAGTCTCTCAGTGTCCCAATTATCCTTTTCTTAGATACAATCAATTCCCTATGGAACGAATTAATTTAGAGCATTAAAACGCAAATTAGAACAGGCTCATCTGCAAGGAGAGTAGTGAATATCGATTTAAATTCATAGGCGGGGTAAATCTTGGGTTGTATGATTAAGTAATAGAACATTCAACATAATGTTGAATTCAACATTATGTTGAATTAGTTGTTTCACAGTCTAGTACTGAAGGTGCCTGCTTGCCCGTGATTTGACGTTCCGAGAGCGAGACGGTCTCTCCCGCTACCAAAGGAGAAGAGGAATCCCATGGTAGCGCCTAATCGGAGCCTAAAAAAAAACTATCGATTGTAACGCAGAAAAGATGGAGAGAATTACTCACATGTAAATTCACAAATTTTATTTCGTCAGGGCCGTCGTTTTTCTAGTCACTCACCGTTTCTCTTGCCTTTCGACGTCTCGGCTCACTCCCTAAAGAGATTCAAACTTGCATAAGTGTCTTATTCCTCCTAAAGCTTGCTTAAGCTTATCATTAACTAACGCTTAGCCTTCTTGGTAGCCTCTCTATGAAGCTTTGACATTACCTTGCTGAAGATACGTAAATCACTGTTCAAGGTCATTGCTGAAGTTACTCGACTCAAGACTCTACTCAAGACATCTTGCTCTTAAGCCGTTGATCGTAGCCTTGCCAAGGTTTACGGCGCCAAGGCACGCAGTGGTAACCAGAACCCACCTCGGTCCTCCCGATCTCAAGGTCATTCGCGGGAGGTCGGCAGGATCCTCTCGATCCTTCACTCCCGGGGAACCACCAGGCGGTCAGCAGGATCCATCTTGATCCTTCACGTCCGGTTAGAGACCACTAGGCGTTCTGCAGGATCATCCTCTCGATCCTTCACGCCCAGACCACCAGGCGTTCGGCAGGATCATCCTCTCGATCCTTCACGCCCGGTTTCAGAAACCACTCACGGGTGATCGGCAGGATCATCCTCTCGATCCTTCACACCCGGAACAAAGTCAGGCCACACTGGCCTCCACTCTGACCTACACATGCAGGTCACGCAGGCCACACGGGCCGCTCTCAGGTCTCTCTCGGGTCTACACATGCAGACCACACAGGCATCACTTGCCTTCGGCCACCAAGCCGCTCTCAGCCTCACAGGCTACAGACCTTCTCTCAGGGACTCAAACGAACACATGCACAGGCCACACAGGCCCACTAGAACTCTACGATCAACGCTCCTTTCTACTTTACACTTCAGCAATTTAGACATCTTCAGCATTAATTAACCTTTGTCTCTCAATAAGTGCTTATCATGATTCTGTCTTTCACTGATTTACCTCTATGCCTATTCATGCTTTATTTATTCGTGCCTTACATGCAGTTTCTCCTTTGGACTCTAAATAGATCTGAGCTCATTTACTTCAATTCTTAAGGCAGGCTAATAATAATTATCTTTATCAATTATCTCAATTAATAATCATGATTACTTAACTCTCTGTTGCTTATCCTAACTCTATTTATCTTAGGAATAGGACACTTAGTGAGTAAATCAACTCACCTGTTATTTATGACAAAAGAACGCCAGAATGCACCAAACACAAACACAAGTAAATCACCAACTCACTCGACGACTTTCAAAGCACAACTGGTCGAGAGTAGGTACTTCCCGCATCTTGCGGTCAAGTAGGGTCATATGGATATCATTTTCTTCACGCAACGGACGTTAACTCTTCAGCATCCGGATGTTTATATTAAAAAAGCGACCGGTTGCGTTACATATCGACTGGATTTTAGATGTCGATACCAAATATGTAATGAATGAGATTGAATCAGATTTACGTTTTACACGATGACGAAATTGTGTTTGAGCTTAGTTCGTTATATATTTCGGATATATTTTCTTTATTACTTGTAGCATAATGTAGATATTTTAAATGTTAATAAATTATTGTTTAGGATTACTGGACTAAGAACCACCTGCCTGTTTCGCTAGAAAAAAAGCTACGACATTGGCTCCCAGCGTGGGGTCATTATGTTGGGGTTTTTTGAGAGCACGGTAAACGGGAAAATACCGGAGCATGATAATGTAGATGGAGTATAATGTACAAGCATGAGCCATTGCAAACTATAAGTGATTGTGACTGTGGTTGTAAAAGCGTAGCTCTGCATTGCGATACAGATCTATAGGTGGCCATTGTGATCAAATCGAGAAAATGTTTCAAAATCGAGACGGAATTATGTATAAATTTTTTAATGTTATTTATTTATAAATTTTATCGACGGCAGCAGCAATAGGTACTATCGATCAATGCCTATTATATTGATTTTTTAAGGAATAAAATCAAGTTAATAAACATTTAGTAAAATTAAAGACAAAGACAATACCAATTATAATCGCTTTTAGGAGGGGATATAAAATAGGGTTGAATTAATTATTTTTTCGCGGTGAGAACAGTTTAATTTAAAATTTAAATTACGCTAAGATATTCCTTTTCGAAGACGCTCGTTTAATTCATTAATTTTTTCTATCCAATAGAATGATTTTTCACAGAAATACTACGCTGTAAGGTGTAAGTCCTTTTGGATAGCATTTTTTACAACAATAGACCGCTAGTTTGAAACCTGCTTTTATTTGATTTATAAAACTGATAAAAGCTTCCAAAGTTTGTATTTAGTTTCGAACTTGAGGACTATAAAAATCCAACTTGAGCACAATAAAAAAGCAAACTTTCTGAATTTATTATTTTAGAGCTCAGGAGAGTTTAGAGATATCCCCGTAGAAGTTACAACCCTATTTTATTTCCACAAACATTCACCAACTATGAATTTTAGCAGTTTTGTTTGCAAAATATTGTCATTTTATTATTCCAGTTTGTGCCTGGATTTGGGAATTTAATTTCTCTCTTAATCCCGGATAATAATTTAATTTTAATTTTCATTTTTCCCTTCTATTTTTGCTTGAGTTAAATAAGAAGAGACACAATCAGGAAGAATTTCATTTCACCAACTCCGGAGCTTTCGGATATTTCTAAACTTATATATTCTAAGTTCCGAACTTTAAACAGCTTCGAAGGGACCAGAATTCAATTAATTATGACTATGACGCGACCTTTTAGGTTTCACATTTTACTTCACAGAAGTTTCTATTGGAATTTATAGGGACATTTCCTATTGGCTGATGAAAATCGACATTTAAAGGGTTCCGACTGGCTGGATTCATTTGAAACCTTCTTCCAATGACTGTTATAACCGGAAGCTGAATTGACAATATTTCATTGAATTTGATTTTTCTCCGATTCTATTATGTAATGATTTAGGTGCACTTACCATGTAGTAAATCATAAGTGGAGAACGTACACACCAGGGTTAAATGCAAGAAACGTTATTGCGTTACTAAAATAAAATATTACAAAGAACTCGATCAGAAAAAGAATTCAAATCAAATTGTCTAATTGTACCTACTTAACTAATTTTTTAAATTCTATTTCAGAGGTAGATTTCTTAGCTGGATAAAAATAATTTAAACGCACCTCCGTTATTTGAAAGTTGTAAATTTTAATGAGCAGAACTTCATCATGAAAGTTATACCTATTCGTTTCAAAAATTCATTAGAAACCACTAGCATTCGTCTTCAAGCAATTCTGTCTTCGTTACCAACAAAACTCAAAACTTGTAAACAGGACAAAAGGAAAGTTCAATTCACTCTTTTTATCAAGAGCTCTTCGAGAATCAAAAGGAAACTTTACTTACAGTTGATGTTGCTGGAGTTCGTTCTTTTTACATTTTATTCTTCTTTGCGTAAATAAACTTTAACGCTGTAAATGCGTTACAACATCACAAACTGAATAAAAAAAAACACATTCACATCTCCAGACGGAGATCGGTAACAATTCAACAAAACTTTCCTTCCTGGTTTCAAATTTCACACCACAAAAGTTATATTAAATTTATATGGATGATGAAGCCCAACAATAAATCTCATCTTTGTTGTTTTGGTTATTATCATCATGATGGTTACTTCTGATATAATCAGAAGCGCCAAGTTCTGAAAAAAGTTCATTGAGCTCGCTTTTTCAAATGATTTATTGTAAACATTTTCAGATTTTTTTGTCTAGCCGAAGCCTAACGTGCCGTGCCCTGTACATTGAGCACGAAAAGTCCCCTATATAATATTCAATAAAATGCAAAGTACCTACCTCTAACTACTTTAGTCGAAAAGCCGACAACAGGTCAGCTTTGTTCTTTAAAACGTAACATTTTGATGTGAAAATCTCACCCTCTCATGTCAATCCTCTTTGAAGGGTAGATAGTAAAATAAATCCTTTCTATGATGGAAGCGACCACACTATCCGTGAAAACTGAAAACTTAGTTGGATTTGGATGTAATAGGTACTATATGTACCTATCTAATAGGTTACTTATCAACTGAATGATCAAATTTCCAAGTCTAGACATGAATATGGATCGAGCATTAAGTTATTAAATTTTGTTATACAGGGTGTCCCATAATATGTGGGCAATCTCCCAGATTTGGGTAAATTTCGTAAAAATAAATGAAAAAATAGCTATAAAATTAATTCCTCAGAGATACCCCTACAAAGATATTAGCTGTTGAAGTTGAGGGTTGAAAATCAATTTTTTGCAATAACTTTTTTATTTCTTGACCGATTTTGATAATTTTTGGTTTTATTTTGTATTATTTGGGACTGTTTAGAATAGTGTTTCATAATCTTTGGTAGCACATACATAGACCTCGGGATGGCATAACCCCCTCATTCACTTTAAAAAAAAAAAATAATAATAATTTTACAGTTTTTTAAGGTTAATTTTCTTTTTATTTGACATTTTTTACATAAAAAATGTATCTTTATTTATTTCGATAGAGCGAATAACCGTTATCGAGATAAACGTCCTTCTAATAGGTGATGCGTCGCAGGAACTTTCTAAATTTCAAGTAAATTTTAACAAGATGGCTGACCTTTGACAGTAAATTAAGCAGGAAACAAAACAATAACTTAATTAAATACACGTCAGTGTCAAAAGATTTCATTTCATGCAGATTCAATTCTAACTGATTTTAAAATGAGTTACAGAAACGCTGAATACGCAGAAAATCAGATTAGAATTGAATCTGCATGAAATGAAATCTTTTGACACTGACGTGTATTTAATTAAGTTATTGTTTTGTTTCTTGCTCAATTTACTGTCATAGGTCAACCATCTTGTTAAAATTTACTTGAAATTTAGAAAGTTCCTGCGACGCATCACCTATTAGAAGGACGTTTATCTCGATAACGGTTCGCTCTATCGAAATAAATAAAGATACATTTTTTATGTAAAAAATGTCAAATAAAAAGAAAATTAACCTTAAAAAACTGTAAAATTATTATTTTTATTGTTTTATTTCAAGTGAATGAGGGGGTTATGCCATCCCGAGGTCTATGTATGTGCTACCAAAGATTAAGAAACACTATTCTAAACAGTTCAAAATAATACAAAATAGCACCAAAAATTATCAAAATCGGTCAAGAAATAAAAAAGTTATTGCAAAAAATTTATTTTCAACCCTCAACTTCAACAGCTAATATCTTTGTAGGGGTGTCTCTGAGGAATTAATTTTATAGCTATTTTTTCATTTATTTTTACGAAATTTACCCAAATCCGGGAGATTGGCCACATATTATGGGACACCCTGTATAATAAGAAAATCTTGCATTCTTTCTAAACAGATATAACCTACGTGATAATATGATATGTTCGGATATTCTATATGTATACAGGGTGTATCTAAATAACACCGAAAAAATTTAGGGGAGGATTCTTTGATAAAAAATAAACAAAAAATTTCCTATTAACGTGTGTCTGGATATGCACCCTTTTTGAGATACAGGGTGTCAAAAAAGGATTGTTTTTCGAGTTTTTTGAAGATGTCTCGGGAACCGTATAAGACACAGAATTCAGCTTTTGTACAGATCTTATCATTGATATTAGCAACTATTTTAATGCTAACTACCTTTTTTAAGTATGCCAGTGCCGGAGACTTTTAGGGTTGGGGGGATTTTTTTGCCCCTAATATCTACGACACTGGGCAAATTGATATTTTAAAAGCACACTTTTAACCGTCAATGTTTTCTACACAAAAAGATACTCTTGGTTATAACTGCTAACGTGAGCCATTTTCGAGAAAAACGGGCATTTACGATGAAAAACTCGCTTTGAATGTTTCAAAAGACAAGTGTCGAAAAATTAACGGCAAAAAAACTTCGCTCATTTCTGAGATCTCCGCTATAATGACACATGAAAAAACTCAGTATTAAAAAAGTAGCTATATATATATCAATGATATGACATTTACAAAAGGTGAGTTTCATATCTCAAACGGTTCCCCAAATATCTTCAAAAAACTAGTAAAATAATCTTTTTGTGACACCCTGTATCTCAAAAAGGGTGCATTTCTAGACACACGTTTATACGAAATTTTTTGTTTATTTTTGACCAAAGAATCAGCTCTTAAATTTTTTCGGTGTTATTTAGATACACCCTGTATAAGAATGCACTTTTTCTCACTTTTAAGTATGAAGTTAGAGAAAATTATGAAATTTTATTGCTCTGGTAAAATTTATAGATCTTCCCCTGTTTGAAGCCGTTATTAAACGGAATATTTTGCTTACATTACATTCAGAAACTGTTGATCGAAAATAAAACTGGATTCGGGTGCGTTATAACTCATTGTGCATTTCGGGAAAATTTCTATAGGTACAGGGTGTTACTTAATGATAGGCCGTAATTTAAGACCGCGTTCCTCAACCAAAACCAAGTAGAAAAGTTCATATATAAACATGTGTCCTGACCTGAAGGGTCTGCTGTTCAAGATGCAGGGTCTCAAAGTTAAATTTTTTTTTTTTTTAAATTTAATATCTAAATAATCCTTTTGTCCATTTTGTTGAAATCTAGCAGGTTTATTCATTTTAATAAGACGCTCAGTTGATAGAAATATTTGAAATTTTTCTCACATTATTTTGACAATCCATTACAAATTAGGTACAACAAATATTGTTACATCACAAGATGTAAGTAATAAAAAATAGATATGGCAACGTTACACAACACGATCACTCTCAGATCTCGGAATCTGTCAATTTAGTGGATTTAACTGGACATAAATTGTCATTTTTTGGTATCTTTAATATTTTAAACTCAATTTTCTCGATATTTTATGAATGATCCGCAAATTTTTTTCAAGATTAAATTGGGCATAAATTACCGGTTCGTGCAAAAATTTACCCAAAAATCGGAATGAGTTATTATAATGCACCGATCCCGCGAATTTTTTTTTGCAAACCATATCGACCTAGCGTCTTAATAATTAAAGTTGTCAAAGTTTAGGTGATAAGCGGTTTTTGCTGCCACAGCAAAATAGTACATTGTATACTCGATTGTATACTGGGCAATACATAATTATTGTTTTAGCGCGCTTAGACTTTGTTGGAAACATCCGTGTATCGTCCCGTGCGGTTGAGTACCCATCGGGCGCGTCCCCAGGTGGCGGATAGGGGGAAGGCCTTACAATGAGCGTAAGTGAGTAAGGTTAGCAGCGGTGATACAGCTCGTCGGAGGTAAAATTCTAGACTGGTAGCTCAAAGCCCTGCCGCGGACCACCTCCCCTAACCTAGTTGTCGTGTCGTGACTAAAGGTCTGCACTAGGGGAAACGGCGCCAGAGATGTCCGACTGTGGACTATCTGATATACCGTATCATCTGTTGTCGTGGTCACGTTCCGCGCACAGAGAGATGCGGGGGTCTGGGCTTAATCGCCGGAACCAAGAGGAGACAACCTCACTAAAAAACCTAAATCCTAAGGCGGGGGTCCAGGCTGATGGGATGCGTGACTGGATAGAAGACCAGTCCTACTGGATTCAACCTTGGGGCACCAGGGGGCACCCCACTGCATGTATCAATCCCCTCACCTTTGCATGCGGGGCTCTGCCTAGGTGGAACACCCTTCCCTAGCTACTCGTGGGATCAACCATGGTAAGAAACAAAAAACCAAGAAATCGCGGGACATCACCGCAAAACAGACTGCTGACCGAGCGGGGCTTGTCACCCGTCAAGACAGTCGGCAATCTAAACAATCCTTGTGCTCGAGACCACCTCGAACGCAAGAAGAATGCCCACGCATTGGCAAGAAAAGGAGCATCGACACCCTTCATAGGACCAGAACCATTCTGTGGCTTCGAAGATACTTTCTTCAAGGCAGGATTCCAAAAGGAAGAAGAAAACTGAGAGAAACCCATTGGAGGAACCTCTCGAGGTTGAGACAAGCCAAAGAACTTCTCGGGAATTTTAACCGAGAGAGGATGAAGAGTATCTTCGACCTGCAAGGAACGTCTCAGAACTCTGACGGGATTCCTAACGGGACATTGCAAGCTCAAGGAACACCTGAGGAAGTTAGACATAGAAGAAAATGGCGTCTGCAGATTCTGCGGGAAAGGAGACGAGACACCACGTCACCTGCTGCTCAACTGCGATGCGATAGAACTCAAAAGAAGTAATGTTCTGGGCCACCACCAGCTAGAGGCAGGGAATTTACCCGACCTTGATCCTCTCAAAATCCTGAAGTTTCTCAAGGAAACGGACTTGGAGAGGGTGCTTCACTAAAGGGATTCCACACCAGGCGAATCACAGTAGAGGGGATACAATAGATCTTTTAGGTCGCAGTAACTTAATCACCCTCAAAAAATACAAATACAAATACAATCCGTGTATCGTGTTATCAATCTCGAGAGCTCTTAACTGCGTGTGTTCTTTCGAGCTATGTAGCTCTCACCTACCGTTATCGTTATATACTGAGAAAATTTGTTGGGCCTAGAGCTAGAAAGAATTCGTTAGAGGGCTGGAAAAATTTGTTCACTTTGAAGCGAGGTGCTGTAGTACATATAGGGCTGGAATAGACGTCGTTCGGCCGGCTGTTTTGCCTATCGAAAAGTCAATTTTTGGGGCGACGCGCTAAAAATACATTTTCTCTTCTTGTTACCAATTTCAAGGTTGCTGATACGAAATATCATCAACTAACTATACCGGACGTTTCTATACCGAATAACTATATTGCAAGATAGTACGGAAAATGACGGTTTTTGGCCAGAAATTCTTTCAAGAAAAATGGATTTCGCTGAAATTTTGACAGTAAGTAGGGAACACCCCAAGAAGCAAAATCTACTCTTGCCAAGGTGTGTTTTTTCGCCGGGGGTGAATACCACTCTACTAGGTGGTGATAATAAAAAAAAAGCTCCAGGAATCGATAGAAAGATGGATTTTAAGCTAAAAATGTTTTATAGAAGTTTTACGAAAAATCAATATTTTTTGAGATGTTCCTGATCGAAAATGTCAATTTTATTCCGAAAATAACCACTTTTTTGACGAATTTTCACATATAACTCATAAATTATTGATTTTATCAAAAAAATTGTAATGATCAAAATTTTAGGTTATGAAAAACCAAAGAATATCGTTTCTTATTATCTGATGTAGATCCAATACAAACAACGTTATAGTTCATTGAAGGTAGACCTCATTTTTTTAACGAAACATTTACAGATTTCAACATTAAATTACCAAAAAACGGCACGTTTTACGATGAAAGTACTTATAATCTTTTTTAAAGTGCATTAAAAAACCTTCAAAATGCGTTTTTTTGAAGTCATCTAGCATAAAAACTAACGGCGTCATGGCGAAAATAAAGTTGGTTTCTATTTTTTTTACGATAAAAATCAACAATGAAACGCTCCTCATTATTACCCTAATTGGAATTAAACGTTACAGATGTACAAATTACTTTATCTTAACATTATAAATATGATCGAAAAGTTTGACCAATTTAAAATGCTAATTTTTGAAAAGAAAAAAACATAACATCAAAGAGAACAAGGAATTTTTGAAATATTAAAAAAAAATACTTTTTTCAAAAATAACTCAGAAAATAAACCATATACGTAAAGAAGTACAAAAAGTTAGCATTTTCATTCCCAAAATTTTTATTTTTATTTTTTTTACTGTACTTAAAAACTCTTCGAGGTATTGCTTGTAAAAGTTAGCGTTGGTACGAAATCAGTACCGCCCTTGAGCCCTTTCATCGTTGACTTTTATTTATAAAATGAAGGGCTTGAGAAATATGAAACTTACATGAGCTTATGTATATGGGCGATGAAATTCCCTACAAAATCCTTTTTTTATCTCTCGAGTCCAAAATGCAACGAGAAAACTTGAAAAAAACAAAAGCATTTTCTTTTTTTACTTTCGGAGTAGCTAAGTTTTGGTGCAGAGAAATGCGTATACTGAGCAAGCCGAAGCCATATTGTGTCAGTTTGTGAAAGAAGAAGCACGTGTTTTGTGGCATCTCGAAATATTTTTTATTGTTTGTATACATTTTCTTCACTATTTTTCAAAACTATACAATAACTATCATTAATCAAAAGCTTTATACATTTTTTCATTCGTTAAATGTCTAAATTTGTGAATTTATCAATTTTTGTCAATTAGGGGTAGTTTTCACCCCTAAGAATCAAAAGCACACATCGGAATTGGGTAGATTTGGAAGTGGATGGTAGGTAGAGATTATTAGTTCCAAATTTTGAAGAAAATCGATCTTTCTCGAAAGAATTTTTAGGTTGTAGCATCTTTTTACCGTTATTTACTATACTATAGCGTTGATTTAGAACAGCAGCAGCGACGCTAAACGTATGTGAGTGAATGTGTTTTGCTTTTTTAAAACTGCTAACAATTATTAATGATTTATAAAGAAGAAAACTTATTAAAAAATGTATTCCATTCAATGCTTATGAAGATAACTCTAGAATCATCTATTCAATTTCATTTTCGTCATCAAATTTCATTTATTTCAGTACCTACTATGCTTTAATATCTCTTAGATTGAAAATTACTGAGAAAATTAATGGATGTAATTACTAAAAGAGCAGAGTTGCATTCTCTCAGATATTTGATAGGGAAAATATATCCTAAGCTTTTATTATAACTACTTTATTGTTTGGCACTTTTATCTGCATAGTTTGCTGCTGCGGCGTTTAATTTATGACGATGCTTTTTTATATAATTATTACATTAGGTACATATAGCTTGAACTAGAAAACTTTCATATTCATTTAATGATTAATGGCCAGCAGGTTTAGAATTGCAAAATATTTAAAAGCTACCAAAAAAGCAAGGTAATGTAGCTTTTTACTCGCCGCTTTAATTATTTTGTAGTTCAGTAATAAGGTTGCCTTTTAATCCACGTTAACTTGAATCAATCATTCAAGTCTGTCAAATGATTGTTGAACGCCTAGTGGTTATAGGGCAGGCCCGAAATTGAAATTGAAAATTGTGAGATGTCATTTTTTTACATTGGTTCATTTCAAGTCACGTCACTCCGTAATGCAGACGTAAACACACCTCTGGGAGGACTAACTCTTCAAGAATATCCTTTCTACTTGCTTCATTTTTTTAGAAAATCGAGTGACTGCATGGTTATTGTCAAAGAGGGAACCACAAAAATTGTTCTCCTAATTTTGTGCGCTATTATATTTTTACCAGGAAGTTTTTTTATTTATTTGCTAGTATTATATGTTTTCCATATCTCTAGTAAATTGAGTCTACAGGCGGGTTCTCATTAGTCAACTAAATTGATCAATATAATTGATTCTATGCCATTTAAATAAAATAGATTAATATGAACGTTCATTCAACGATATTGTTCAATAATATTGCGCTTCAATCAAAGTGAAAGGTGTTTCTACTTTTGGTTGATCAATTTTGAGGTTAAATTTTGTTCTCGTGGAAAATTAAACCAAACTGTAAATATTTGTTGTGAAAAATGTCCAATTTTAAATGGAGGGATAACCATATGTCAAAGTTTCTTGGTTTTTGGGCACTCTGTACAGCGCACTCAGAGATGGAAAAGAATCTCCTGTAGCAAAATATCTTAAAACTACTTGTAATTTTAGTTTTGCTGGAAGAACGTCTCTCAATAAAGTATTTTTTCACAAAAAGTTCTTCACTAACAGTTTTACTGAAGCACCTTCATATCTCCGTCTTAAGATCCATGGTCTCATCCACCAACGACGAGGTTTTCTCTTTTTCCTGTTTCTGATTACGTTTTTCAAGTACTCACACACAATACGAACTCCAGCACGCACAATTTTCTTCTTTGCAGCCATTTTTAAAATTGACGCTTTCTAAACTGAATTATCAACTTCCTTGAAATAATATGAATGAATTTCACATTGAAATCTATGCTCAATTGCATAGAATCAATGATATTGATCAATGAAGTTGACTAATGAGAACCCGCCTTACGGCCCGGGATTTGACGAGCCATCGGCTTGGCGAGCCATTGGCTTGACAAGCCAGCTCGTCAGGTTGCAAGTTCAAGCATTTCGTGAGAATGGCTTTACTAGTCGAGCTTGTGTTGCTCCTAAAATCCAACAGGAATAACGAGCCACGTGCCGAGCCTCGGAACTTTCCCAATATTTGCATGGCGGGTGAGTTGGCGCGAGTCAAAAGCCAGGCTTGTCAAATCAAGCTTCATGAGAGGATATCGAAAAACTGATGATAAAATAGTTATTTATGCAACAAGTGCATAAAGTGGTACTTTTTTTCACGACTGGGAAGTTTGACCGCATGAGCCGCAGGCGAATGCGGCAATCCCAGAAGTGAAAAAAAGGCACTTTATGCAAATGTTTCATACAAAATTTTATCTACGAGTGACTTATTGAACTAGAACGAATATAAAATTAAAAAAAAAAAACTTTCCAATGCATTCATATCTTATGCAAGTGTTTCTTTGAAGCTATTAACGCTTTTTTCTTCACATCAGTTCATAAAGGTATAGTTACATATAGTTACTATATACTATATATTGCTTAATATACACTTCTTTAGATTTTTGAGGTAGGTACCTAGGTTACCTAGGTACCTAGGTAGGTACCTAACAGATTTTGTGCAGCCATATTTGATTGAATAATAATTTCTTCTAGTGCGGAAGATATTTCATTTATGATTGTAAACATAAAATATTAAAATATATAAATTATATACATAGCCATATTTGATTGAAAAATAATTTCTTCTGGGGTAGAAGATATTTCATTCATTGAATCATCTACAATGGTATCCATTTCAGGTAACTAAACGACGCAAAACACAAAAACAAAATATTAATTGTACATAGATCTGGCGCTGGCGTTCTGCTAATAAACTGGTGGTTCAGTGTCTCGTGTTGGATCGCTCCGCTCCGCTCACTAGAACTTGGCGAGCGTGCAGCAACGTAACGTGTCAGATTTAGCGTTAAATAATGAACCGCTACGGCACTTTATTACGCTCCTTCTTACTTTATTTCACTCTTCAATATAATCATACATTTTATGAACTAAGAAACGTCTAAAAAAGTGCATTTTATGAATCACTCGTAGATAAATGATATTTTTTTAATTATTTAATTTTTTATTTATCATCAATATGCAGAGATTCTAAAAAGCAAGGATTGAGAAAATAATAAATAAATTTTATTCTATACGCTCAACATTTTTTACGCATATAATAATAAATAAATAAATAAAACACAGATTGACTTTCTTATTTATTAGGTAACAAAATGATGAAAAGAATATTTTAATTACTCCTGAGCTTTCCACTGTGTATATAGGTACGTACCTACGTACTTGAATTTTTAACCAGATATAAGAAAGTATAATATCAATCTGCAGAATATCATCATTTTCCATTTAAGCTACCCCGGCAATGAAAATTAATGAATATTTCAGTCACGATGACTTGATAAAAGACATAATTTAAATATTATATCATACCGCCCTATTGATAAACTTCGCGTGAATTGAAGCGATCATGACTTATACGGCTTTTCCTCTTTAGCATGGTTCCCAGAGCGTACCGAAGTTATCTGCACTTCCTTTTTCTGCGACTCTTCAGTTCGTCGTTGTGTTTTCCGTGTCATAAAACAATGCTGATAGATCTTGACAGCCTATTTGGAAGTCAACGAGAAACGGAATGAATATTATGTCGAGTTGCCATTGTGTTACACGTTATAATAGCATCATACCGATGACCTCTTATGACTATATTTCCAGAACGAACGGGTACGCTAACACAATTTGAGAGAATTTTAAGAGAACATTATCTTGGAACGATTTGGGAGAATGCTGGCGAATATCGCGTAATACCAACTAGGTTTAATGGAAGATCGAAATGGTAAATGAAGCGAGAAACTGGGAATGATCGTCGAGGACTGATATGTCGTGGTACAGAAGGGCTAAACATTCTGATTAACGCCTTTTATGTGACGTCAACCTGCACGGCTAATATAGCCCTTTAGGCGTCATTAGGATTATATAATAACGGTGAATTTGCAGCTGTAGCTGCCTACATTAGGAATAATCTAATTTCAAAGGCTAAATTCTCTGATAAATTTTACACTCAATGTGTTGTGTAGATTTGGAAATCCTCCAGGTCTTATAGATTTGTTTTGTATTCAAATTCATATCATGAAAGCATAACAGTTTCATTGTAGGTATAAAATATTAGCACATATGGGTTAATTGAAATTTCAATAAAAAATATTATAAAATGAATGTAGGTATATCCCATTCCAGATGTTTTTAAATTAGAGTTGGCTTTGATATTTTTTCTTAAAGTTAGAAACCCTGATGGACAGTCGATTTGAATTTGAATTTGAATCTACCTCTTCTCAAAAAAAGTTCAAATAATTTCCACTTTGCTCATATGCCATTGGGATTATTTTTTTCCATCACATCAATTGAATATTTTTGAAGGACGAAAACAATTTATTGATTTAATAATAGGTTGTTTTGATTGCTAGGCGTTAGTAAAAGTATCTAATTCTTGGCCTTGGTCATTTCATACAGACACCGTTACCCTGTTCTGTCCCTTAGGTCAGGTCAGGTCAGGTCAGGTCAGGTCAGGTCAGGTCAGGTAAGGATGGATCAAGGCTTTGAGTTTTAGGTGTTTTAATATCAGACTGCAGGTAGGGATGGGGGGTGGAAGGACAGTATATCAGAGGTAGTGTAGGGTTCCAACTCCGTGAGGTGTTTCCGGAGATACGCACTGTACGCTGAGAACCCAACAGTTGCAGGATCTATTTTGAAGTGGTTCAGGTATTTGATTGATGCGTACGTGAATGTCCTTTCTGAAGACGACAGATGGTATGTAGGAGGTTTGAACAAATCGAACCTGGTACTGTAGTGATGGGTGAATCGGTAAGGCAAAAGTCTATCCCGATTTTTGTGGATCAGTTTGAGCAGAGAGAAGACATACAAAGCAGGCACGGTAAGAAGTCCAAGCCGCCTGAAATGGCCTCTGCATGACTGCTGCATTGACAAGCCTGCCAGGACCCTAATCGCTCTCTTTTGAAGAATAAAAACTCTTCGCAGAGATCTCTCAGACCCACCCCAGACGGCCAGCCCATAGTTCACGTGGCTGATGAAATGCCCATAATAAGCAAAGAGAAGAACCTCAGGGGACACCGTGTGCTGAAGGCGTCTAAGAAGGAAGCAGACTAGTAAGACGACGGCACAAATGATCTGTGTGAGCTGACCAGTTTAGGTTCTGGTCGATGTGGAAGCCCAAAAACTTCACCACGTTCTTCGGCTCGATCAAGGCATCATCGGTGGGTATGGAGGGTAAAGGTGGAAGACGTGATCGGCTAGAGTGAAAATCAATCAGCTCAGTTTTGTCTTAGTTGAGTTTTAGTTCATTGGCCCTGAGCCATAAACTTGCTCTTTTCAACGGGAGTTGAATGGTATCTATCAGACTAGGAAGGTCGCCTGGTTTTATCCTAATAAGAATTTTTGTATCATCAGCATAGTTAACACAGGGTAAATTTGGGGAGGTAATTTTGGGGCTCAGATCGTTAATGAAGATAAGAAAAAGAAGTGGACCGAGAACACTACCCTGTGGCACCCCAGAGGAGACTGGAGCAAAAGGTGATCGCACAGGTCGGCCATCAGACCCAGTAATCTGAACCACCTGTGTTCTTCCCTGTAGGTAGCTGGTAAACCAAGAAAGGGGCAATCCACGAACTCCGACATTCTCCAGTTTCCGAAGGAGGCACTCGTGACACACACTGTCGAAGGCCTTGGAGAGATCCAAAAGCCGCACCCCACAGTACGCATCCCCTCCTCCAAACCCTGAGATATGAAGTCCGTAAGTTCCACAAGAGCCGTCTGGGTAGATCTGTTTTTAAGAAAACCATGCTGGGAGCGGGAAAGGATCTTTGTTTTGTCTAGAAAGTCAATAAGACGAGACGAGACAAGGGCTTCAAGAATTTTATCAAATACCGATAGTAGACTAACCGGTCGATAGTTTTCAGGGTTTTTGACGTCGCCCTTTTTAAAAATAGGCTTAACTAACGCTGCTTTGAGATCTTCGGGGAATACACCACTCTGAAAGGAGCTGTTGTAAATTTCTGATAATGTCTGAGCAAGCTCAGCAATGCAATACCTGGCAACAAAGGAGGGAATCTCGTCCAAGCTCGAAGACTTCTTACTTTTAAACCTGGAAACTACTTCTATAATTTCCCGAGGTGACGTCGGAAAAAATACGAAGGAAGAAGAGGCGTGTGTTGACATGTTGGATCCGTGGGTGTGACTATATGTGGGAGAGTCATTTGAAAGAAAGACGGAATTGAGCATCTCTGTCATTTCTTCAGGATCAGTCGTCACCTTGCTTCGGTACTCAAGTTCTAAGATTTTATGAGAAGTGTTTATTGACTTGCATTGGTTGTTTATGAGGGTCCATCCTGCTTTGGTGGGATTTTCAGATTCACTGATAAAGACGTCGTTACAGCGCCTGGTCTCCTGCCTCACCAGGTACCCAAACCGTCTCTTTAGGCTGCACAGCTGAGTTCTGAACAGCTGGTTGGACGTGTTTATTAAAGGATTTAGGAGATTAATCGTGTCGTATAGTTGACGAATTTCAGAGGTGAGCCACTTGGGACTGGAGAGTCTAGGCCCATGAACTCTACATAGTTCTCAGAAATATATCCAAGAAAGGTAATAACCTGAACATATGCCCTGAAATATGCACACCAGCATTTTGCATTTGCATTTATGAAATAAAAACTACCAAAATATGCATGCATATACATACAAATATAAGCATCTTGTCATTAGCATTAATTTTTATGAACTTTAATTTTTTTATTCGAAGAACTTTATTACCCTCTATCTTGAAAACTGGAAGCTCTGAAGACCCATTTCTGCGGGAAACTTTTCGCATATTTTTGCATTTCCTACATGCCGTTCAAGTTTGTAACACGTATTGATTAATCCCCTGTAGATAAGTGTCAATATTGCTAAGAACCAGATCCCGCAAGTTCTATCGTTTCAATTTTTGATAGTATTGTAATCTTTGAAGTTAAATAATTCCACTGACTGTGCTAAACTCTCACATCTATCATTATACTAATTATCTATCATTATAGAAATTAAAATGTCTAAATCGCTAAAGTCTTTTAAGTCACTACTTACAACTTATTTACTGAGAGACTGTTTTTATTCTGTGGAGGAATTCTTGACATCTTGATGTGGTTTAACTGTGATTTAGGTGTGGTATTTTAAGTTTGTGATTGTCAGTTTCTGTATTTGCTTTATTTGTTTTATTCATGTTCCAACATTGTAATTTTTTTTGTTAGCTATTTGTTTGTTAGCTTTAAGAACGCTTATACCTACTTGACCAATTCTATACAAACATTGTTTGTCAGAAAGAAAATAAAGATATTATTATTATTATTATTATTATTATTATTATTAGCAGGTACAAAAAACTGATATCCACATGTTTTCAGTTACCGATGGTAGATAAATTAAAATCGACAAGTAAAATAATATCTTCCTACATAAATCACTCATAGTGAGCAAAAAACTAAAAAAAAACTAGGATTAAAATAGACCCCATTTAGGTATAAATAATAATTTAGATTTAAATTTCTTGCTCAAAGGCGTCGCTTTCGCAATGTTTTTCACCGTTGAGGCGGGGCTGCGGATTCCTTTTGCGGGTACATTGCACCCTCCAGAAAACAGGTTTGGTACGATTACCTCGGGGACTCACCACACCCGTTAAGGCAGGGACATTTCATATCGGCTCAGCTCGCCCGATAGGAAGGAGATGACAGAATCTCCAATCAATACTCTGAACAAGTTGTTTCCTGTTCAACACAGGGGGTACGACTGCCTTGACGGACCGGCAGCCTGCCATTTATAGGTTTATTTATAAGTCGACGACGTTTTCAGAAAAATTACTTCTAATCGGATCTTGAAAAACGTCATTCAATCTTATCAACGTGGAAACGAAAAAAAAGTTTCTGTACTAATATTCTAATAATATAAATTCTTCTTAGCCATATCTAATTACGCTTTCTGAATTACGCTCTATATTTTCTGAATTACATTAAATGAACTTGTCTGTCACCATGTAGATACTCTCGGATAAAAAAAATGTGATTAAATCCCCGTTGCAGTCTGTTCCTTATTCAAAGCAGCACTCAGATGAATCAAGATTGCCACGCTTAAGGAATTCTTAAACCGTCTAGAATTAAATAAATCACAATTTTCAATCTAATACAAACACCAAACACCGATGCTATTTGATATCGTATATTCTCTAAAATATCAGAAAATCAGATTGGTCTTGAATATAGCTACCTTATCCAGCACTCTCCTGAATTTTAATTTTCATTATTCTTTTCAATTAAGTATCATACACCATATTTTCAAAAATGGGAGCTTTTTGTTTTTATTCATGTACTACCCAGGGTTAAAATGTTATTTTTAATAGATATGGATCCGTATATTTATCCGTATTGATTTTTGTTCGATTATAAAAATGTTATATTTTGAAATAATGAACGATATAATATGATTGAATGTAATTCAATTCCATATTGTAATAGCAGTTACAAAATAAATTCCAAATTCGAAGTTATTGGTCCCTCATGACCAGATTCAATTTAACCGCTTCCAATTGGGTTAATAGTCGGGAGGTATTAATTAATAATAATCATGATCTTGTACCTTGTATTATGATTCCCGCAGAATAGCTGAATATGATATTACTCTACGCCACTATGCGGACCCAATCAGTAATGGGAATAATGGGACAAAACGTTGCCAAATAGTCGCAAGCTGGTTATCAATCCCTCTGTTTGTGAATTATTAATAATTCTTATTGACTGTTTTAGTAATTATTATTGTTAATAATAAATCACAGACCTGCAGTACACCATCTTTATTTGAAGAATTTAACTAAGAATGTTAGTAAAAAACCGAGATGAGGGATCATTTTGTGTTTCAGTTACACGATTTTGTATTTAAAATTATTGGCAGAATGCACTAATTATAATTCAAGTAAGATACGTTTACTCTCATTTCATTACGGTGTTTTATTTAATTTAATTCCCAGAACGAACTATAATTAGTGCATTCTGCCAATAGGTTATGGGCCCAGATCACGTCGCGGACTCGAATAACAGGTACTACAAAAAAAAGAATTAAATCGAGAAAAGTGCTTACTAAAGAAATGACGAAAGTGAACTGTGGAGTGTTTTAAAATGGAAAGTGTGAAAAGAAATATTCAGCTAGTTCGAGGCGAGAAATATTCTATTTGGAAATTCGGAGTTCGTGCCCTTCTCTCTGAACTGGACTTACTCAGCGTAGTGGACAATCCAGTACCAGAAATACAAAGTCTAGAGTGGGTCAAAGAAAAGTCAAAAGCAAAAAGTACCCTATTTTTAAGTGATTCGTTTTTGAACTTCGCAACAGATAAGACTACAGCCAAGGTAATTTTCGACAGTTTAGATTTGATTTATGAGAGAAGAAGCCTCGCTACCCAACTGGCCTGTCGCAAGAAACTGCTCTCTCTTAAACTGGAAGGATACCCCGTTAACAACCCACTTCACTCATTTCGATGAAATTCTTGCCGAATTACAAGCTGCAGGAGCAAAACTTGAAGAAATGGACAAAGTATCACATCTGTTAACGACTCTCCCTACTTCATATGATGGTGTCATAACAGCATTAGAAACTTTGAGTGAAGACAATTTAAATGTTGCGTTTGTTAAAACACGTCTTCTAGATCAGGAGGTGAAAATTAGAGCTGACACAAATTTATCGTCAAGCGTAAAAATATTGCAGATGGGTACAAGGCCAACAATAACTCCAAGGGCAAATCACTTTCGAAAGCATTCAAAGGTACAAAACTGGAAGACGAAAAATTCCCAACTTCCGAAAACAAAAGCTCAGCGAAAACTGAAGTTCAAAACCTCAAATATGAAATGCGATTTTTGTGGAAGAACAAATCATTTCAAGCAAAACTGTTATAATTTTAAACGAATGATTGAAAATACCAATCCCCGACCGAGAATTATCCAAACACAAACAAGTCATCAGTCAAACCCAACTGAAGAAAAGGATGGATTCATATTTATGTGGGGAGACTATGCTAATGCCACCTCCTCCTCAGAAAGAAGCTTATTTTTTATCCTAGACTCGGGCGCAACTGAGCATATGGTTAACAATCCTGATCTGTTTATGGACTATGAAGAATTGGCAAGACTTTTGCAAATATCAGTTGCAAAAGTTGGATCATCGATTCAAGCAACAAGAAGAGGTACAATTCAAGTGGTAACAGATCAAGGAATACATGGACGACTGGAGAACGTTCTGTACTCCAAGGATGTGCCCTACAATCTCCTGTCGGTAAGGCGACTGCAGGAAAAGGGGATGACCATCATCTTCGACCAAAGAGGTGATGTAACAATAAAAAATGGTTCCAAAACCATTGCATCAGGTAAGCTCTTTTCTGGGTTAATTGGTGTAATTTAAGACCGACAAAGGAGCTGTTTGTATAAAAATTTTCCGAGGCTGGAGAGGTGAATGACTGAAAGAGTATCGATAGACGAAACCCTTAATCAGTATGCATTTTATTATGCTGCATTTATGTAATTACCTCTAGACAGGGTAAGTCAATAAAAAATTTTTAAATAGATTCTTTTGGAGGGTGGACAAACGAAAAATTTGGTGGACAAACGTGGACAGAATGCCATGTGTATTTTATAAAAATTCTCACTTTGGGGTGACTGACTACATCACTGAGATGTTGTTTAATAGGGAAAAACTTCACCGGGTGGTGACTTGCACGAAGCAGCAATAATATAAAATTAGGATTCAATCATTAGCTTCCCGAATTGTTTTCGAGAGAAATATTAAATGGGTCATTTTTTAAGGTGGAAAAGCTGCTTCGGTTGCCGTAGTTATATTTTAAGTCTGTTCCCGAGCAAATTGGGAAGAAGTTTGCAATATGTAAAACTTATTCCTAATTATAGCTTGAAAGCGAATACTAAAGACTTAGAACTGATGTTATCATGTTTCACAATATTGACTTGACTTTCTCGACTCTTTATTTCTATATTTTTACAATCTTCATAACAGAAATTAACTGTTAATTCCCACAAAATCTATTCAATTCGACAAACTAATTAAACTCTTCCTGGAAGTTGCGAAGTGAGACTTATAAATTCAAGTCTCCACTGACTCATTGGAGCCGCAATTATCCGGAAAAAATTCACTATTCAGTCCTTGATTAAATAATAAACCAACCCGTCTCGTCCACTAATTACGCCATCTAGCCAAGCTTACGACATAGAATCAGCTTAGCTCCGGAGGGGACAACAATAGTTACATAATACATAGGGATGAAAAATGAATGTATTTTTCCAGTCTCACCCAGAACGTGTAGTATTTTTAATTGTAAAGATACACGGAGTATGGAGGCTATTAAAAGTTTCTTGAATTGGATAAAATAAAAGCGATTATACCGTGTTGGCTGAATTATGTTAGGCATGGAGAAATACACAGGAGGATGATAGCTATATAAGGGTGACGCGCATTAAAAGGAGATGGAGAATCTGCATGTTGTCACGTTGATACGAAAATCAGCTAAGCGACCTCAATTTGAAACCTGTATTACGATAAATTATTTAAAAATTAACAGGTTAGAAGCATTTTTTCTGATACTATTGGATAAAAATGCACACTATAAGCATAGACTATTGCGAAGAGACTTCACTAGCACTAGACTAATAAGGCGAGTGACGACTCACCATACGCAATTCAAAATGATGGTTGGTAAAAGCAACATCGCTCAAGGGTTGAGTGGCCATGTTAGAATAACTAACTTATAAACTTCATAAATTAATTACTTACTATACCTGTTTGCTGAACATGTATGCCGTGAGGCCACATACTAAATTTAAATATTTTCAGAACTAATCCGAACATCATAATAGAGGAAGCCACTTTTCCACTCGGTATTCACTCCTGCATACCGTCCAGCGGTGAAAAATCGAAGGAAACAAAGCCATCTGAGTGAAACAAAAGAATTCGCAATGGTTTTACTGCATCTGCCCAAAAAAACATGCAGGATATGAGAACTGAAAATTTAATTAGATTCGTAATAAAATTTCACCAGAGTTAGGAAAATGAAATTAAATGAGCGGACGCGGATGGTTTGTTTTTGATCCTCCTAAATACATTTCGTGTTTTCATTATCATATAAACATTGAATTAGATACTCGTATTACATTAAGGTCCGACTAGTCTATTATTTGACAACAATGACTTTGTTTCAAGACACGTTAAGTGAGAAAGGTTATTTTCTAAAATAACCCACTAGCGCTCGTTACAGATTTATCATGGTTTTAGATTAGATTTAGGTTTATCGTGGGTGGGCCATTGTGACACCTCCACTGCGACTCAAGGTCTATTGTGGCTCACATCTAGTCGTGCTACATTAACCCCGCATCAGAACAGCCTCTTTGAGGAAGCAGACCATCTTGACGCGACACTATTGTTAATGTATCCAGGTTCTTCGGTGTGAGAAAGTCTCTCCCGAAGGTTTGTAATCTGGTCCTTCCTAAAGTAGAACACTCACAAAGGATGTGGTTTGCTGTTTCGTCGTCCTCCAAGCACAGGCGGCATTGAGCGCTGATCGTTAAACCTATATCCTGGGCATATGATGATTCAGCTTGCAGAGTCCAGTATATAACGCCTATTTCAGTTCTTTTCTGTTAAGCTCCAATAGTTCTTTTATCCTTTTTTTCGAAGTACATTTTAGTGTAACTTAGTTACATCAGTGAAAAGCACAACTAGACTTCAAATAACAAATAGGCGCACTCTTAGTCGCACATTAACCGTTAAGGGTACCATCATGAGCGTTATAAGGATATACGGTAGATGTGCATCACAACTCAAAACACAATTAAACAACAATAACAAATGGAGCCAGCGGCGACCTCGCAGTTTAGCGTGCAGATTTCCGAACTGTTGGACTGCCACGGACTGAGTTCGACTCTCAGTCGCGCTCTGGTCGTTTGTGTCGTCTATTCTACTATTTTATTGGCATACTTGAAGCTGGGTAGTGTTACAAGTTCTCGAACCAATAATTACTGGAGTGGAGCGACTTTGTCTTACCTACATAGTTGAGACCAATACTCCCTCCTTAAAAAAACTATAACAAATTAACATTTAACAATAACCTCAAATTTCAAACTGTCAGTTATTCTACTAAACACAGCTATGCTCTTAACTTCTACAGACTATTTCCAATATTCACTTATACTGTCACAGTCACTGAACAACCTTCTTATCCTTCGCTCTGTTCTTTACCCTGTGGTGTTTTAACCTCAACTCACTTCCAATCTAAACTAATTTTAGCTACTGTCACGGCGCTCTTCTATACATGCCGTACGTGATTTCTCGGCAGTTCTGGACGTTTCACTGGTGGCTCCAGTCTTAGAATGTTCTAGTGACGTGGTTCCAAAAATGCGCGGAATTATTCTAATATTCTGTAATAAAATATCATCCCTGTCATGGCATCCAGAATTTTCGTGAACAAGCTGACCCTTAATTATAAAAGAATGTAAACAAACATAACTCAAACAGTTTCAGTCAAAGCGGCTACGCACCGGTACGCTCGTCAACAGCGCTCGTCAACATGCCGAACTGTAAAAAGTGTAAATCCAAGTGCTCAAGTGGCGTTAAATGTGTTAAATGTGGTGAATCGTATCACCCTAGTTGTGCTAATCGCATACGCAATGTCAAAATATTGGAAGGCGATACTATTGATTGCTGCTAGCTGCTGTCTATCTGGTTCTAATGAGGGAAGCGAATGCGACTCACCTTATCCTCCGGATGATGGTAGATATATATTTCTATGTGATGAGATTAAATATCTTAAGCAAATAATTGATTTGAAAGATGTTGTTATTCGAGAACTGAGAAATGAAATTACCCTTTTGAATGAAAATGATCTATTAAGAAAATCATTAAAAGAATTGCAGACAATACCAGTACATGCCAAGGCAATTGAAATTGGCCCTGACAACGTTGATAAAATAAATATTAATCAGCTAAATAAAAATAATACTGAGTTTGAACATGCATAGTGCTGAAGCTATACCTACACTGAAGAATAATGATGTCTGCATTAAAGATGCTATTAATCGGGATAAATTGAATATGGATGAATTTACAATTGTTCAAAATAAGAAAAATAAATCAAGAAATACTAATCCACCTGTGATTGGTCCCGAATCCAGTGACTCCCAAGAGTATTCCTTGTCAAATAGGCCTACACAAGCTGCTAACATTACTAAGCGATTTTACAAACGACCTATTAAGTTTGGAACTGGAGCAGCTGACAACATATTGATTCCTTTTATACCGAAATCGTATATCCATGTATCCAAGGTTAATTTGGACTGTGATGTTAACCAATTAAGGACTTATATTACCTCCAAAGTACCTACCTAATATCGAAGTCAGGGTGCTACAAAAGCTTTAAAGTTGGAGTACCAGCCGACATTAAGGACAAACTATTAAATCCAGATTTCTGGCCCCCACATATTGCTATTAGAAAATTCATCGATTTTAAGAAGAAAGTATCTCCTGGCAAAACTGATAGTTCATGACGGCATAGGTGCCCCCCTATACCCGACTGTAATGCAAATATTTCTATTTTTTATCAAAACGTGAGAGAGCTAAGAACGAAGCTCAACGACTTCTACGATGCAGTTATTTCCAACGATTATGATATTCTTTTGATCACAGAAACATGGCTAATAGCTGAAATCAGTGACAGCGAATTGATAGATAAAAGATATTCGGTTTTTAGAATGGATAGATCAGTTCAAACATCAGAAAACGAAAGAGGCGGTAGAGTGCTTGTAGCGGTGAGTAATAACCTGGGAAGATGCTTGTTGTCAACAGCATCAAGAAATGTGGAACAATTATTGTTCGTAAGAGTTCAAGTGAAGAGTGGTGATTTTGTTGTTGGAGCTGTATATCTTCCTCCCAGATCGTCGCTTGAATTGTATGAGCAACACATGGAATCAGTCTGCAGTTTAGTTGCAACTAACAATAATACGCCCTTTATAATAGCAGGCGACTACAATCTATCTAGCTTAAACTGGCTTCCTGAAATGGAATCTTATGGGTTTTATGCTGCTGGTGTGACTACGGAATCAGAGGTGTGTATTTGTGATACCTTTTCATCAATTGGCTTCTATCAATTTAATGACATTGAGAATATTAACCACACTATTATTCTAGATTTGTTTTTTTCAAATCTTTGTGATCTTACTTTGTGTTGTGTAAATCGCCACCTATGACTAAATGTGATGATGATCATCATCCCCCTTTTGAAATATCTGTTCTTACGTTTTATTTAGCGACTTGACTGACTCATGTGAGTATTATCGTGATTTTAAGAATGCGAACTATGACCTTATTAATAGGACCTTGTTATCGATTAACTGGAATTTCTTATTATTGATTGATAATGTTGATCTGGCAGTGGACAGTTTTTATAGTATATTATACGATGTAATCGATATGTTGGTAGATAAGCGTAAGGTGTTTAAATCTAGTTACCCTCAGTGGTTCGATAATGAATTAATTCAGTTAATAAATCTAAAACATAAGGCACACAAAAATTATAAATCTTCATTTAGCATGGAAGATTATGCCGTATTTGCGGAGTTGCGTAGTATGTGTAAGGTGGGTACTCGGCAAAATCATAAACAGTTTGTACGCGATGTCGAAAGCTCAGTATTGAGTGACACCAAAAAATTTTAGAGGTTTGTTAACTCTAGTAGAAAAAACTCCACAAATATCCCCAATGTAATGCATCTAAATCAGGTTAGCGCAAATGAAGGAAAATCCATTTCAAACTTGTTTGCTGAGCATTTCGGCTCGGTTTTCGGTTCGCAGGATTTCCCACACAACAATGACCTCATTAAAATCGCAGATAGCAGTTTTTATTGTAACAAACTTGAAATCTCTTACCAGGAACTCTATGCGGAGATAAATAAAGTGGATAAAAACGGTTCAACTGGCCCGGATCTAATTCCTCCTATATTTGTAAGATCATGCTCAGATGCGCTGATTTGGCCTCTTTATATAATTTTTAGAAAATCTCTCATCACAGGTATTTTTCCAGAATACTGGAAAAAAAATTATGTTATACCAATCTTTTAAAAGGGAAATAGGTCTCATGTAGAGAACTATAGACCCATATGTGTTCAGTCTTGCTTCCCGAAAATTTTTGATAAAATAATAACTATTAAAATAACTCATTTACTACGCAATATGATCATCGATGAACAACATGGTTTTCTATCTGGTAAATCAACTACGACTAACCTCTTTTTATACACTAATTTTATTGCCAACTCATTGGAATCGGGTGTTGCTGTAGATGCCATATATACTGACTTTAGTAAGGCGTTCGATAGTGTCGATCATACAAGACTTCTACACAAGCTTAAATGTTATGGAATGGGTTAGCCTCTTTCCTGGCTTTCATCCTATCTGACTAATCGAGTTCAAGCAGTTAAGGTGAAAGGTTTTATTTCTGACTCATTCAAAGTAACTTCAGGCGTTCCTCAAGGATCTCACTTGGGACCAGTATTATTTCTAATTTTTATAAATGATATTAATTACAATATTATGCATTCCAGATTTTTATTATTGGCAGATGACTTGAAACTATTTAGGGTAGTGAACTCTACTGAAGACTCACTAAAGCTGCAATCAGATCTTGATAGAATTTGCAATTGGTGCAAAGTTAATGGCTTAAAATTAAATATCGAAAAATGCAAGGCTATACGTTTCAGTAGAAAAAACCCCGAAGATAAATTATTTAAATATCGAATAGACGGTAAAATTCTGGAAAATGTCAATAATATAAGAGATTTGGGAGTAGTTTTTGATTCGCGTCTTACTTTCAGTCTTCAGGTCGACTCTGTGATTTCTAGATCAAGAAAAATGCTGGGTTTTGTGAAAAGAATCACTACGGATTTCCGTAGTACTACAGCTATAACAAGAGTATTTTCTTCTCTGGTGAGAAGCATCTTCGATTACTGCTGTATTGTCTGGTATCCTTTCTTCATTACACCTATTGAGAGAATAGAGATGGTTCAAAGATCCTTCATAAAATATCTCTGTTTCAAATCTGGGCTGCGCTTCTCACATGATTTGTATGACATGTATTTATCATACTTCAACCTTGTGAGGATCAGAAAACGCCATATTTTTTTCTGCGTTTGTTTCTTTCATAAGGTAATGAGTGGAAAATCGAACTGTGAGACGTTACTGAACTTGTTTTCACTACGAATTCCTGCACATACGGTAAGGCGTCCTAACTTGGCGCATGTAGGGTTTCATAGAACTCTTTATGGACAAAACTGTCCAGTGGATAGATGTGCTATTTATTACAATTCAATTGAAACTGAATTGGACCTATCTGACCCGGTGGCTAGATTTAAAAGGATAGTTAAGAACATTTTGTTTTAGATATCTATTGTTTATATTTTGTGTAAATTGCTTCTGGCCTTAATATAATAAATATTAATTAATTAATTAAAAATTAATTAAAAAAATAAATAATAATAAATAAATATTATTATTATTTCTGGGGTATCTCATAGCTTTCTGCTATGGTTTTGTCGAAGAGGTACCGGGTGCAAACCTTGTACCTAGGGTATCTCTTCCTTTCTTTCTTGTTACACAGCACTTTACGTAATATATGAGCAGTGCCCAACAGAGCCGACATCTGCATTATCATCAGGTTATGTTTTCCAGGGAGATTTTTGATGGCTTCACATGTTGTATATGATACAAGTCCTGTGCCTCCTATAACGACTGGCACTACCGTTGTTTTCATTTGCCATAATCTTTGTATTTCAATCTGGAGATCTTTATACTTCAGTTTTTTCTCAGCTTCTTTCTGTATGATATTATAATCTGAAGGTACTGCTACATCTACAAGTATACAAGTTCTTAGTTTCTTGTTCTTGATTATTTATTATTATTATTATTATTATTATTATTATTATAATCCCATAATCCAGAATAATTCGCTAGTGTTACTTCATTACATACTTTCTTCAAGTGCCATACCCGCATATCGGGCGTAGGCTACCTCTCGCATATGTCTGTGGTGCGCGAGCTATCAGTTTACACAGACATATGGGACCTCCCTTTTTATTGCCGGAGTCCGAACGGCACTGTTTGAAAGGTTTTACTAGGCAAGGGTACTTGTGGTGGTTTGCCATTGCCTTCCACAAGGTGAATCCCGATCTTGGCTCGAGAAACACAACAAATAGTTGTCGGCTGCTGGTGAGTTTCGAACCAAGGTATATCGGCACGGCGGACCAACGCGCTATCCACTGCGCCACGGGACCCACTTTACATACTTTAATTATTATAAAATAAATAAACTATAATAAACAGCAAAATGTAAAAGAATTTAGCGTTCTTCTTCGATTCTTGTTAGAAGTCTCCCATCAATTTGTTTATTTAACAATTTAATTTCATATAGCACTTTAAGGTGTTATTAACAAAGGTACCAGAATCTCATAACCGCCTTATAATAGGAGTGTGAACATGGAGCCAGTTATATGAATTTAAACGTCTTATATCTGATTAAGTTCTCCACAATGAGCAATATCGTGTTTCCTCCCGGGAGGAAGCATTCAGTGCAACTTGCATAACAGATATCACAATCCTGCGGGAGTTACTTTATTAGAGCACTGGCACTATGAAATGCCTATGAAATGTCTAATTGGACCACTCGAGGCCCCGGGTAATTGACAGTAGATTTGCAGTTGCATGACTTAACACAACCATGTGATAAATTTAACATAGAATATCGGAGAGTCCCGGTGGACAGCATGTTTGTCTTTGCCATTAGTTATGAGTTATTTTCTGAGATGGAGTGTTATTGATATTTAATGAACTGAAAATATTATGTTAACATTGTCATTATGAATTATTCCGGATAATTGAGCTTTATTATACAATTATTTGTTTGAAATCTAGCAGGAGAGAAAGGTTCTGTCAAGAAAAATTCAGCCTCATTTACTTTACATCTTAACCATTTGAAAAGTTGCTTGTCTTAACTTCTTTTTTTTGTACGATGGTGCAGGGTTGCGATTCACATTTAAGAATAATAATTTAAAGGTGTAATCAAAATTTTATTTTTTTATTAGAATTTGTCATGATAGGACAACCTGATAGGAGTGGCTGGATCGTATCGTAATAGGGTGATATTTTAAGTTGCGGAGGAATTCGGTAAATCGAAGGTGTTTCGGGCTTCACTTAGTTTTATTAAGGATAACAACAATAACAATTAACTATTACTTAATAATAATGAATTGATAACGATCTAAATAAATAAAACATAGGTGTCCCAAAACTCAACGTCATCCCTTGAAGGGCTGGTAGGCCAAGTCATGACTGACCAGAATATCATAAGATGATTTCAGTAAAAAATTGTTTATTTTCGAGATAATTGGACTTTTATGAATTTTGTGAAAATCGATAACTTAGATCTGTTTTTCGAGTGTCACAGTTGCAAAATTTCATATTCTTACATTCTTAATTTTGTTACGCAATGCTGAATAGCCCCATTAATGATTAAGTGCCGAAGAAATATTCTGGTGCCGTGCCTTTTAGGAAAATTATTGATTTTTTTGCCCGATTGAAAATTTTTGTTTTTTCATGACACAACTTTGCAACTTCATACATAAAAAAAAATTACCCCGTGAACCTGGCAAGTTATTCCTAAAAATTACCCATTTGATCTAGTTTCTGCAATGGTGTAATATTAATGTTTAAATGTATTAATGTGTAAAGGAGCGCATTGTGAAATCATATAAATAAATAATCTGAGAGGCGTACACAATAAAAGTACAGGGTGTTTTGTAATTGAATGTCAATATTTAAGCGGGTGATTTTTGGGTTCATTTTAAGAAGAAAACTTCATAAGAACGTATGTCCTAAAAGTCTTAAATTTTGAGATACAGGGTGGAAAAATTTTATTAAAATAAATAATTTTTTCGTAATTTCTGTAATACCGCTCTGGATATTTTAATGAAATTTCGTATACAGGTATAACGCATCAAGAGGCATTTTTTCATGTACCACGTTTCTTTTTTTCCACTAGTAATGATGGTGCACGATCATGCAGAATTTTACCTGCATATTTTAGCAGACATTGATGATACGCCGCTGATTTCTGTTCAAATAGAAATCATTTTTGGAATCCCCATTCATTTCCAAGCAAGTTTGAACATTTGTTTTTTTTTCAGCCTGATGCACTGTTTCCGCCTAAAAAAATAAAATCTGTTTCTCTACATAGTCACAAGGTTTTGTCGTTAAAATGACAATAAAAAAATATAAAAATACGCAGGTAAAATTTTGCACGATCGTCACTAATGGAAATAAAACAAAATGTGGTACATGAAAAAATGTTATATATAACGCATCAAGAGGCATTTTTTCATGTACCACATTTTGTTTTATTTCCATTAGTGACGATCGTGCAAAATTTTACCTGCGTATTTTTATATTTTTTTATTGTCATTTTAACGACAAAACCTTGTGACTATGTAGAGAAACAGATTTTATTTTTTTAGGCGGAAACAGTGCATCAGGCTGAAAAAAAAACAAATGTTCAAACTTGCTTGGAAATGAATGGGGATTCCAAAAATGATTTCTATTTGAACAGAAATCAGCGGCGTATCATCAATGTCTGCTAAAATATGCAGGTAAAATTCTGCATGATCGTGCACCATCATTACTAGTGGAAAAAAAGAAACGTGGTACATGAAAAAATGCCTCTTGATGCGTTATACCTGTATACGAAATTTCATTAAAATATCCAGAGCGGTATTACAGAAATTACGAAAAAATTATTTATTTTAATAAAATTTTTCTACCCTGTATCTCAAAAGTTAAGACTTTTAGGACATACGTTCTTATGAAGTTTTCTTAAAATGGACCCAAAAATCACCCCCTTAAATATTGACATTCAATTACAAAACACCCTGTACTTTTATTGTGTACGCCTCTCAGATTATTTATTGATATGATTTCACAATGCGCTCCTTTTGCAGTCAAACAGCAATATCTTTTTTTCTAAAGTAAAGCTTACAAAATATTACACCATTGCAGAAACTAGATCAAACGGGTAATTTTTAGGAATAACTTGCCAGGTTCACGGGATAATTTTTTTTCATGTATGAAGTTGCAAAGTTGTGTGATGAAAAAACAAAAATTTTCAATCGGGCAAAAAAATTAATAATTTTCCTAAAAGGTAGGGCACCAGAATATTTCTTCGGCACTTAATCATTAATGGGGCTATTCAGCATTGCGTAACAAAATTAAGAATGTAAGAATATGAAATTTTGCAACTGTGACACTTGAAAAACAGATCTAAGGTAGGTATCGATTTTCACAAAATTCATAAAAGTCCCATTATCTCGAAAATAAACAACTTTTTACTGAAATCATCTTATGATATTCTGGTCAGTCATGACTTGGCCTACCAGCCCTTCAAGGGATGACGTTGAGTTTTGGGACAGCCTGTATAAAATTAAAATTTCAACAAAAAAGTTCTCCCAAAAAATCTAAGGAGTAGCATTATGGTCCGATTCCTTGATAATGATGGTAGTTTTTTGATTGTCAAACTTCCGTTTTCTTAAGTCGTTTAAAAAAAATAGAATAAAAGTGATATTTGTACCCTATTTTTTGTGTTTGTTTGGTAAAATCGGCAACAAGAAAATTTTCCATGATAGAACGTCTTTGGTTTAGAGGTTGCAGTAAGTTGGAGGAAATGCGAGTTACAACGCGGTCTACTTGGGCTAATTGTTGCCTCAACTAGGGAAATCATCAACGCTAGACCATGATTACTGCGGATGAAACTTTAGTGTTTTGCTATGACCTAGAAATGAACCAACAAAACCGACAGTGGGTAAAAAAGGCCACCGGAACATTTGGACTGAAATAGCTATTTTTGTGGTACAAGCTAAAAAAGGGAATGTTTTACGCACGGACGAAAATTCGTCGCCAATATCTCGAAATCACGTAGATCAGTTTTTCTTTTTTTACAGGAGAGCGTTTTAAAGTTTTTCATTAATTTCAATTTTCGTTTAAAGTGAGATACGTAGGCAGCTGCTTGGCCTGTATCACGAAAACTATACGAAATTGGGACACGCCACTTCGTGAGATTGTAAAGCGGACCATTTTATAGTCCAATAAAGTCTAAAAAGTCATACGTATCGATTAAGAATACACATCCTTTTGATAGTTCGATTTATTTTGTTTCATATACGTGGTTTTTATAGTAACCGTCCAGTTTGTCTAAACACTCCATCCCGCATAAATAAGTATACGTCAACATTGGTTTTGAATGAGAATTAAATGCACAACACAGAGGATAGAATGTCATTACGTGAATAAATTTTATGTAGTTGTCAGTGGCTCTCAAACTGACGTAAGCGGTTCAATTCATTTTTTGAATGATTCCTTCAATAATTTACGCTCGTTCACAACTTGACAATTAACTGTTTGACATTTTCTGGTGAAATTAAAAATATTAATTCGGACGGTTAGTGTAACGTCACATCTGACTTTTTAAAGTTAATCCTACTATATGTAGGTAGAAGACATACCTATTTAAAATTTAGATTTTTTGAATTACATCCTTTTGCTAAGGTGTGTCACACAAGATTTTTTGCTAAATCGGAAAGAAACAGCAATTTATGAATTCTAAATTCTACAATTCTAAGTAGAAAGAGAAGAAAAATTCCCATTGAATGATTGATGCAAATCATTTCTATTTTGCTGTGTAACTGTCCAGCGTAAAAGCTGCTGTAGTACAACCACGAATGATGCTTTGGAAGTAATTTTAACGTTGCAGAAGAAAAAGCAATGAAGTTTTCCAAGTTAATTTTTCAAGACGTTTAGGTACATCGGAAAGGTAGGTAGCAGACCGGCGAATCGTGGAGAAAATTCTTTGATAGTTGTCAAATATGTCAAATCTGAAAGCGCAACTTCCGTACTGATACAACATAACTAAGCCAACTCAATTTTATTTAAGTAATTTCGATAATGAAATTGAAATTAGAATTCGTTTTAATAGGTAGCTGTACCTACTAAACATATAATAAATCAAACTGTATTAAATTTATAATTACATCCTTTGTATGAAGTACCTATCGTAAACTTCCAGTTTAGTTGAAGTTTAATGCAAGAATCGCAGCCGAAATGATGGTAAAATATTTGATCCCTGATATACGCGAAGAGCTATTAACTTCATTTATAGAGGCAAGTAATATTCTGATGATAGGAAATTAAACTTCAGAAATCAATAGGTGAGGTACTTTGAATGGAGTTACACGATGTAACTTTTAATAAGAGATTCATAGACTGCGAAGTTTAATAACGATGCCAAGCATCCTAATAACTATAGGTAGGTTTGCTTAACTTTATTTACCAATAGCTTATATTTTATAACAACCACGACATTTATGTTGATTACTATTAGAGTTATTACTGCCTTTCTTTCGTCTAATGTCTAATATTGAGTTTATATCAAAATATACGTCAGGAATGGACAAAAAATTAATGACCAAAGCACTAATCCCAAGCATAATTTCAATCAAGAAATTCGGGATGAGTTTCCAGAAATTGTAGTTAATTTTGATCATTTTCGCAGAACTGTACAGCGTTTAGTGAATTCATTCAGAGAAACTGGAAGTGTACACCGTAAAACAATGGGATTATAACTCACTCCGAATTTTGGAAAATTTTTACATAAAACGTTAAGTTATGACCAATATAATTAACAGATGAAACCTTGAAAAAAATTTGTGGATTATACATAAAATATTGAGAAAAATCTGTTTAAAGTATCATAAAATTGACCAAAACTGACAGTTTAATTTTCATTAAATTCACTAAATTGACAGATTCCTAGAATTAATAAAGATATTGTTGTGCAACGTTGCCAAATATATATTTTTTTTACTTATATCTTGAGTATATTATTATTTGATGAAATTAGCAATGGTTTGTCAATGTATGAATAAAATTTTACAAGTTTCTATTCCAAAATACATCAAGTTACAAATGACTCATGCAAGAAAGTGCAAGGCAAAGATAACTTTCCAGAGGTCGTCAAATAGCGAATGGACCGACTGGTGATTCAAGTTATAGCGAATATTTTTCTTTTTTTATACTTCTTAGTCCTTGCTTTTTCCATTTTCTTGAAATTTCAGGAGAAAAAACTTAACAATGACCAATAACCTGACTTAGGTCACTTTCTGGTGATCTCCATTATTCAATAAATTCGGTACGTATATCGTTAACATTAATTTGCTTTAAAAATATTTATTCCAAAATACAGGGTGGGAAATTTTTGTACTACCCATCATTGGGATCTCGTAAGCCGTAAGAGATACAGGGTCGGTTAAATTAGAGAAAAGCTGCACTATTTTATGCTCTCCCATAATCTGATTAGAAATCAAAAATATCTACAGGGGTTTTCAAAATATCGGCTAAAAACTAAAAAACACTCTTTGAAAAAAACCGTTGTATTTTCTACACGGAATGAGGGAATTGAATGAAACGTGGTACTTTTGTCTTACCATCTATTTTCAATCAAATGTGGTTAACAAAAAAATTCCAACCCTTCTAGATTTCGAGCAACCATGGCCAACTTTGTTATTTCTTATGGCCGCCATATTGGATTTTCAAATCATTAAATAAAGCAAAAATTTCCCAGTTCAGCGATACCTCACAAGACATGAAAAAGCAATCGTTTTCTGGCCGAATATCCTTATGACATTGGCATATGCATCATAATTTTTTGTGTCAATTTTATGACAGCTTTCTCAAACACATTTATTACTATAACAGCCCGCCGCCTTCGGCATTTGGATGTTACCAAGCAACGTGCTTTCGACAGTCATAAAATTATCCCGTCCATTATCTATGTCAAAGCCACTCAGTCACATATGCTCGGTTGTCATAGCAACAAAAAAGTTTGTCAAATTTTGTTGGCAAAGTGACTGTTTAAGTAATTTATTCTTCAAAATGGTTCGATACACTTTTGAAGAGAAGAAAGATAATGTATGATCTCTACATTAGAAATTATAGAAACTGTAATTTAACAATACAAAAGTATTTTGAAGAATTTCCTGAGAGGCAACAACCAACAAGGAAAACACTAAGTTGTATTTGCAGAAGCATGGCCACAAATGGAAGTGTAAATAAAAAGAGAGCCAAATACAGAAAATTATCAGAAGTAAACAGTATAAATGTTCTTGCACAAATTTTTATAAGCCTGGAAACCAGTAGTCGAGCCATTGCAAGAGAGTGTGGAATATCGGACAGAGGGGTGAGATCAATTATAAAAAGACAGAAGTTTCATGGTTTTAAATACACACAGGTCCAGCAATTGCATGTAGGAGATTCAAATAGACGATTAGACTTTTGCCACTGGTACTGTGACCTTCTCCAAGACGATCCAGATTTATCTAGAAAAATTATGTGGAGCGACGAATCTACATTTACGAATTGTGGCATGTTTAACCGAAAGAATAAACACTACTGCGCAATAGAAAATCCTCATTTACGACATCCCATACGACCTCAAATTCGATTTAAAATTAATGTTTGGTGCGCTTTATTGAATGACCAATTAATTGGTCCATTTATTATTGAAGAAAATTTGAATCAACATGTTTATTTAGAGATCCTTCAAAACAGGTTATAGAAGAAACACTCGATAATCTACCTTTGGAAACTACAGTACGCCAATTTAAGTGGTTTCAGCAAGATGGTTGTGCAAGTCATAACGCTCTTATTGTCAGAAACTACCTCGACGATCGTTTCACAAATTCCTGGATAGGAACATATGGACCTGTACCTTGGCCTCCGCGATCCCCGTGCCTAAATCCCTTAGATTATTTTTTGTGGGGTTCTTTAAAGGATGAAGTCTATTTTAGTCCAGCTAATAATATGGATGAATTAAGAATAAAAATTGAAAATGCTTTCCAAAAAATAACTCCGCAAATGATTAAAAGGGCAGTTAAGGACATTGACAGGCGCACCAGATTGTGTATAGAAAATGATGGGGGACATTTTGAGCATCTTTAGGTTTGTTTTTTTTTTAAGTTTATGCTTTTGTTGTTATGATTTTCGTGTTTTTCTTTTGTATGTAACTAGTTATTAAATATTTCAGTTTTAAAATGTTTCTTTTAATATTCACATTTGAAAACAACTTATTTACTCTAAATTGCTTTGATAAATTCATCGGTTGTATACTCAATCTAGATTAATCTTAAATTAAATTAGACTCTGGAGCTGTCGATATGTTTTTTTGATGCGCTAAGTTTTTAAGAAAACTTTTGAATTTTCATGTCTTGTGTGGTATCGCTGAACTGGGAAATTTTTGCTTTATTTAATGGTTTGAAAATCCAATATGGCGGCCATAAGAAATACCAAAGTTGGCCATGGTTGCTCGAAATCTAGAAGGGTTGGAATTTTTTTGTTAACCGCATTTGATTGAAAATAGATGGTAAGACAAAAGTACCACGTTTCATTCAATTCCCTCATTCCGTGTAGAAAATACAACGGTTTTTCAAAAAGAGTGTTTTTTAGTTTTTAGCCTATATTTTGAAAACCCCTGTAGATATTTTTTATTTCTAATCAGATTATGGGAGAGCATAAAATAGTGCAACTTTTCTCTAATTTAACCGACCCTGTATCTCTTACGGTTTACGAGATCCTAATGATGGGTAGTACAAAAATTTCCCACCCTGTATAATGTCAACTTACAAATTGAGCCATGAGAAAAGGGCTAGGAGAAACTTCGAGAGGTCGTCAAATACATGGGTCCTCAAATGGATTCGGAGATATAGAGAGGCTTTTCTTTTTTTTTAACATTTTGGGTATAGGTACACATTATTTTTAGTGTGTCTTAGGTACAAAAAAAACTGATAGAAACTTATAAACAAAATCAAAAGATTGAATAAGGTGATAAAAGAAAATAAGGGGATAGGATATTAAAGAATAATTTTTTATAAGATTATTCTTTTTTGAGTTTTTTTTTTTGTTTTTCGAAAAAATGCTTATTTCTTAACACGTAATGTGTGTTTGACTGATTAATTGCTGAATACGATAAAAACATGCAAGCTTTTGCAAATTGAAGAAAAAAAAAGAATAAGTTTGTGAGTTTATTTTTCTTGTGTTACCTATGTTTTTTATCGCCTCATACAATCCTTTGATTTTGTTTATATAAGCTTCTATCATCTGTTTGTATCTACTTACTAAAAAAATGTGTATACCCAATGTAAAAAAAAATCATCCGTATCTCCGAAACCGTCCTTTTGCGGACCCATATTTATCAAAAAAAATTGTTTGTTTTGGTTCATCCTATTATCTCCTCAAATATTTTACACTATTTTTTAAACACTCTTTATAATAAGGTGAACTGACGCAAGCTCTAAACGGTAGCAGAAATCGTCAGGTTAGGGCAGGTGGGTTGTCGCAGTCAGACGCACTGTTTAGTTCTGCCGAGCGCTTTAATCTGACAAGCGTTAGCATTAATTATTCACGCATATTCAATGATAAACGTGTGCTCTTAATTAATATTAAATGTTGATACGCAAATACCCGTGGCAGTTTAATCGCGTCAACTTTTATAATTAGCCACGCTTTCTACCCATTTTCGCTTATCACCTTATTCAGAAAAAAAAAATAAAATGGGTATACAGGGTGCACCATGTATCCTTCTCTATATTGTTATCTATTAACGCTAACAGATACAGGGTCGGTTAAACAAGTCCAAAGAAGCGCAATTTTGTGGCCATCTCGAATCAGTCAAGACATACAAAATATCTGTGACCGTTTTTGAAATATCCTGAAAAAACTGAAAAATCGAGATTTCTTATTTTTTCCACATCTTTTTTATTATTGGAGATTAATAAATAATTTTTTGTGGGCTTACATAAGTCGGCAAGAGCTACCCAACTGACATTTCAAAAATTTTCAAAGCCGACTAGATCCCGGAGTTTTCATAGTCAACTTTCGTTTTTTCTTATGGCCACCATATTGTTTTTTTATGTTGTTCGGTATAAAAAAAATCACAAATACTAAAAATTGTTAAACTTCAAAAAATAAATTAAAAAAAAATTTATTCTTCTTTTTTCTTTACAAAAAAGATAACTTTTAAGACCGATAATGCCATAGATAAATTAAAAAACCATAAGGCAAGCACTATTTTGGCGTATTTTACAAATGTTGACGTTTTTCGACGATTTTTTTTTGGTTTTTCTTTGAAAAAAGAAGAATAAAAATTAAAAAAAAAAATTTTTTAAGTTTAATAATTTTTGGTTTCCATTATTTTTTTCATATCGAACGACATAAAAAAAAAATGGCGGCCATAAGAAAAACGAAAGTTGACTGTGAAAACTTTTGGTTCTAGTCGGCCTTGAAAATTTTTGTGATGACAGATGGATAGATCTTAACGGCTTATGTAAGCCTACGAAAAATTATTTATTAATTTCCAATAATAAAAAAGATATGACGAAAATAAGATTTCTCGATTTTTCAGTTTTTTTTCAGGATATTTCAGGAACGGTCACAGATATCTCGCATGTTTTGACGGATTCGAGATGGCCACAAAATAGCGCAACTTTTCTCTAATTTAACCGACCCTGTATCTCTTAGCGTTCAGGAGATAGCAATATAGAGAAGGATACATGGTGCACCCTGTAGAGTAGCATGATATCCTGAAAGTGACAATTTGCACGTGTAAGAGCAAGAAGTCAGAGCCTATTTGGCGTGACTCTCTCACACACTGACTATGAGATTGTCGTCCGACACTCACTGTTAAAATACAGCTCTCGTTCGCTCACTTTATTTATCTCACACCGTGGCACCAACCAAGAGAAGAGGATGAGGTCCAAGACGGTGCCAGCAACGGTCTTCAGCCTTATAAGAGCGCTAGAAAAGCAATCTACCACAAAAAATAAGTCATGATCTACCCTATCTAAGGCTCTGGAAAAATCCTTAATATAAAATAAGTAAATTTTACTCTTTATATGTATTGTTCTTATTATGAAAATTGGACATTTGAGGATTTTAAAATTTCAGTTACCTCCGCCATCATTTAGAGATAGTTAAACTCATCGTGATCAACCTGCGTATACATCTCTCATCAAACAATGTCCCTAAGAATTGAATTCAAGTCTTATCCTTATTCCTAAATTTGTCATCAAAAGCGGAAACAAACCCTATACATACAGGGTGATTGATTGAAACGCCACATTAGAAAAAATTCGACTTCCAAATGATCTAGGCATCTGAAATTTGGAACTTAGGCAACATACCTAATAACGAGTCAAAATGAAATATTACCAAGATGGCAGCACATTTAAAAATGGCGAAAGCAATGGCCATCTTTGTTTTTTTAAATGGGACACCCTATATTTTATTGCATTTTCAGATTGTCTGAGAAAATGTAATAACAATATTGTTTATAGTTGCATTTTAAATTGAGTAGGCTATGAGTTATAAACAAGTGAAAATCGCAATTTTCCAACTTTAAACCCATTTACCACGAAAACGGCTAAAGATATCAGAAAACGGCTTACATGTCCCTATCTTAATTTTTTATCTGGTATCCTACTGTATAGTTTAAATGTTTATGCAGGGTGATGAAAAATCTGATAATTTTCACCACCTTGTATAAACATTTCAACTGCATAATTGGATGCCTTATAAAAAGTTAAGATAGGAACATGTAAGCCGTTTTTTGATATTATGGGCCGTTTTTGTGGTAAATGGGTTTAAAGTTGGAAAATTGCGATTTTCACTTGTTTATAACTCATAGCCTACTCAATTTAAAATGCAACTATAAACATTATTGTTATTACATTTTCTCAGACAATCTGAAAATGCAATAAAATATAGGGTGTCCTATTTAAAAAAACAAAGATGGCCATTGCTTTCACCATTTTTAAATGTGCTGCCATCTTGGTAATATTTCATTTTGACTCGTTATTAGGTATGTTGCCTAAGTTCCAAATTTCAGATTCCTAGATCATTTGGAAGTCGAATTTTTTCTAATGTGGCGTTTCAATCAATCACCCTGTATATAGGCATATTAGTTATTACAAACGCTTAACTATCAAGTGACGTAATAATAAATACTAGACCTTCGAATTCCAGAAGTTATGAGTTTTTTGGCCAATTCGAAGACTCCTCTCCACCATTAAGATGATTTTTTGCAACTCCGTCGTTTTTCTCTGGCATAGCTCAGAATTTAAATTAAACGCTTTTGAATTCATAATCTATCCTCTCTCGTCGTCTTCGGGGACATCTCGATATGAATATTTGCTGACATCGTCGGAGACCCTCGAGAGTCCTTGCCCTCTATGTTTGAAAAGCAGTGCAAACAGTGAACTCGTTGCAAGGCGATTTATATAAAGGGGGATATTACGGAAGCATTCCTTTGCCTGCCATGACGATCTTGGCATGTCTTGGTAAATGGACTGATTAAGACGACATCTTAGATTAGATATTAAGGGAGCAGAGAGCCATCTTGATTGATGCTGATGAATGGATTTGGTGAGCGCGGTGTTGCCTGGATTTTTCTTGTGCTCTAGAAAACTTTTCTTTGATAAGCTTCGATTAGTTTAAACGGTGTCTTATCAGAAAATGTTTATGCTCTATACAACAAAATACTACTTAGAGTTTTGTTAAGGAACATCGTAAAATCGCGATTTTTTTTTAATTCTCAAGGCAATATATATATTTTTTAATATTGGGTGTTCTTAAGACGAAAAAACAAAAGCTACAATTAGTAAGCACAAGAAAATAAAGTAGTTTGTACAGGGTGTCTGCTTAAGGCTGGCCACCGGCTATATCTCGGAAACTAATGGGCCTATAACCTCAAAATAAAAAATTTCCAGACATAAGTGATCAAGAGAAAGTCAATGAAAATATTTTCAAGATAACCGCACTTCCGGAAATACCGGAAGTTGACACCTACTTCGTTATTTTAACGGAAACACCCTGTAAAACTTTATATTTTTTAAATGTCTGAAGAAATCTAATACAGGTGGTTTTCACCATCGGAATTTAGATTGAGCGGTTTATGAGTTATAAACAAGTGAAAATCGAAAATTTTCAACTTCAAAGCAGTCTAGAACTAGAACGGCTCAAGATATCTAAAAACGGTTTACATGTCCCTATCTTAACTTTTCACATAGTATCCTACTATGTGGTTTAAATTTTAATACAGGGTGATGGAAAATCGGATAATTTTCATCACCCTGTATTAAAATTTACTCCACATACTGGGATAAAACGTGAAAAGTTAGGATAGGGACATGTAAACCGTTTTTAGATATCTTGAGTCGTTCTAGTTCTACTCTGCTTTGAAGTTGAAAATTTTCGATTTTCACTTGTTTATAACTCATAAACCGCTCAATCTAAATTCCGATGGTGAAAACCACCTGTATTAGATTTTTTCAGACATTTAAAAAATATAATAATATACAAGGTGTTCCTATTAAAATAACGAAGCAGGTGTCAACTTCCGGTATTTCCGGAAGTGCGGCCATCTTGAAAATATTTTCATTGAATTTCTAGTGATCACTTATGTCTGGAAATTTTTTATTTTGAGGTTGTAGGCCCATTAGTTTCCGAGATATAGCCGGTGGCCAGCCTTAAGCAGACACCCTGTATAATAATAGACTCTATTTTTGTGTTATTTTATTTTTGTGACTGTAATACCTACGAACACCGTTACACAACTTGCCGATTTGTGATAAATAACGTGAAATAATTATCCCAAATTAACTGCCTTGAAAATAGTTATTCAGTGTACACAAAATAAAACCTACACCGCAAACGGCCGGTAGTAAAATTTACGGCGTTGCCCTCTGTCTCGCCTTAACGGTCTCGACCGGTAATGTTTCAAGCACGTACATAAATTCAAGCTATCGGTCTAATATCGTAAATAGCTATTACAAGGTTCTACCTTTCGTCTCTTTTTGTTGTAGTTTATAACGTTATAAAATTTCGTTAAAGTTATTTAATAAAAAATGATATTCCTTATTTGTAATGCTGAAAACGCTATTTTTTGTCACTGAACCCTGAACCTCTTACCACTAGTTTCTTGAGTGAAGGAGACTATAAAATGATTTCTTTCATTTCTGCGATATTAACGACATTAAGTATGGATCCCTATTTTGGTAACGTTCCACCCTTAAAAGCCTTATAGACTTATTGTTAACCTTAATAGGTGGAAGTTTCTATTCCCGGTCTCCTGATTGGTGGAAATTATAAGTGACTCATTCTCATGTGTCCAGAAACCGTTTTACTCCTTATCTGTTCCGAACTTGTACACGAAAAGTTGGTTGCATACAGCCAGCATAATCTTTTGCGTAAAATTCAAAACTATACGCAAAGACAGCAGGTGCATTTACCGTCACCGTCCCTCACCCCGTTTTCACGAAGAAAAGCGTTCACACGTTTGGACGCGACACGCAGACACGCTTGTTTACCAGCTTCGAAGAAGTCAACATCGGTAGTGAAATCTGGTTTATTCAAGTCGGTGTCCATTACGGCCCTTCGTGAATATTACTCAACTCACACTCAAACTAAAACTCAAATTAAAATTTCTCAACTCTTACCTCATTAACCGGTAATTAAGTGATTCGCCCTCATTGATTGCAACAGCAGAAAAGCAGCGATTTCAAGCGACTGGCACCTCTCTTTAAGGTAATTTCATTATTTTATACTGCCTTTGTTTTTAGTTACTAAAAAATTTTAGTAACCAACGTCTCCTGTACCGGTATCGCGTATCGCTTGATCCTGTGCTTTTTATTTTTCCGATGACCACCCTGCGAAAGTGACAAACACACTAGAATTGAAAAGTAAAATATCATACTAAAGTATGTGTATTAATATTCGCGTCAATGAAGCCTTTTCCTCGGAAGTCCTGAAGAAATGCTCAAAAAACCATTTTGATGATTATGGTTAAATTTTTTTTATATTTTTTAAAATCAGGAATCTCTTGGAGCCGGGATGACATTATACACAGAGCGGTCACTTTCAACTGTCTGACCATTGGGATCTTCTAAACCATGGAAGATACAGAGTCGGTATTAGAGAAAAGTTGCAAAATTTTATGCTTAATAAGAAACTGAAAAAAAAAAAATTAAGATACCTGCAGTCGATGCTGAAATATGCTGAAAGAAGTAAAAAATCGAGATTTCTTATTTTCTATTATCCATATCTTTTTTATTATTGAAAATTAATAAATTCTTTTTTGTTGGTTTACAAAAGTCGTAAAAAGCTATCTAGTTTGATGTTACAACAATTTTTCAAGCCGCAAAATTTTCCTACCCGACTAGATCCCAGAGTTTTCACAGTCAACTTTTGTTTTTCTTATCTCATTCGGTATGTATTAAGAAAATCAAATAAAATCAAATCAACAACAGGAAAATTCAACTTACCAAATTGCCTTTTTGGGGAAAATGTGCGGAATTACCTTCTCCCACAGAGGAGAAGTTCGTCAAGATATACGATGCATTCGCGGAATAGTTACAAAGTGCCTTTAGTGGTGTGAGAAGCTGTGCATTAAAATGCGACCAGGAGAATCCTTAAATGAATTAATTGTTGTTTCTACTTATGTGTTTTATAAAAATGTTTATTTGATTAACGTTCTTGAATGCTTTGATAACTGTGCTAACCTAAAAAAATTAAGAGCTGTCAATTGTAAAGAGTGGATTAATAAGTTAAGACAAACCTCTTGCAACTTCTGTTACATTTTGGTTTTTCTTTTGAAATTAAATTAATCTATGTGGATATGATTTTACATCAAATAAATTTTCCTACGAACACTATTATACAACATAGCCAAAAATCGTTTCCGTACAGTTTTAATGTAAACAATAGTGATGGGCGGTAACTGAGAACTCAATTGTTACTTATTGTTAATGGAATAACTATTCATTTAAAGCTTCAAGGTAATAAAATAAACACAAATGGGATAACATAGAACCCGACAAGACTATAAAATATACTCATTATTCTCTTGTGGCAGTAATTATTAAAATTTACGAGGTGATCGCTAATAACAGCATTCGTAGCGTTCAAATTAAATTCACGAACGTGAGAAAATAACTCGCACACCTCTACTAACTTCCATCGACGACGCACAGCGCCTGCGTTGTGTAGAAGTTGCATATCAATGATATACTAACCTCTCTTAAATCATTGTTATTATCTACCACGTCTCCACGCTCACGTCACTTATTTTTAGTTTATACGGAGTCTAATAATAAATAATAATAATATTGTCGGTAGAATTCAATGATTTTACAGTATATAATAGTAATAATAAAAAGTCATTGGTAGAATTGAAAATAATACCTACCTAGGTAGGTAGTCTGAAAAAATAATCTTTAGTTAGGTACCTATCATTATAATGGATTGTAATTCCTCTGGATCTGAAGCAGAAAATACACCACCTGAAGTCAGAAAACCAGCAGGTTTGTGTTCTTTGAATTTGCTACCTGTAGTTTCGAGAGAAAAATACGAATCTGCTTATAAACATTTCATAAATTGGAGAAAAGGTCATAAAAGCAGAGCATTGTCAGAAAAAATAATTTATGTGTTAAATTTGTTAAATAATTAATCTGTTAAATTGTGGTCGTAGGAAAAGTACTGTGTGTAGCACGTGCGGAAAAGAAATTTCACACTCGTGTGAATTGTGACACGAGACGAACACTCGTGAGAAATTTTCTCTTTTCCGCACTTGTTTCACAATATACTATTTGAATACACGATTTTTATTTGATAGAATATGTTCATATATGTTCATTCAACATTACACGAAGAATGATTACCATCAATGAATAATGAACACATCATTAGTAATTCAAATGAGATTGTCACAGTAAAACATTATTTTGCAATTATCAACATTCATATCAAAATTGGTTTCGTTATGATAATAATGATATATTATCTATTATTCATTATTAAGTACAAGAGATTAATTGCTGCTATATTTCTACTGTCATCAGCATTGTTCCGATTATTATTCATCCCACCCGCGACATTATCAAACTCGTATAAAAATACACATACCGGAGGTTGGTTTTAATTACCCACCCATTTCTAAACACTTTGTTTCCACTTTTCCACATACCATTGTTAAAATTCAAGCACATATCTTTTAATTAAAACTAACTAATGAAACCTCAAAGTTAGAAGAGGTTTTTTTTCAAGTATGAACTCCAAATAATAGGTATAGTTAAAAATTTTAATCCAGACCAGCTTATTCGCTTGCGCTTTAGTTATTTTAATTAAATATCATAGAAATTTATTTTCCATATCCATGTAGGTAGCTGATTATCATATTAATTATGTATAATTAAAACTTGAATAAAATATGTCGGAGTTTTTAACTCGCAACCTTATGTGAAGGGTTAAAAAGAAGGCTCGATTCGCATTTTAACAAAAATTAAATTTAAGTGATGTCAATTTTTTTCACTTGTCACACTATTACTTTCGTGATTAAGCTTGCCACCCTCTTGCTCTAAGCTACTAAAAAGAAAGTCAAATCTGCTGTTTAATTTTTGATTTTTTTAATTAGAGCTGATTATTATTTCACTAATTTTGATCTCAATAACATAGTCCAAGTTCTTTTATTAGTAAAGGTATTAAAAGTACCTAATCCTATTTGTAGAATCATCCTCTTTACAATAACTTATTCAACTTACATACTAACAAAAAGTAAACAATAATTATTATTATTGAAAGCCTGAAAAAACAGTTATTTGAATTCTTATATTTTTTTTTCAAAGCAAAGATAGGATTTTATACTCTTAACAGGGCAGTTTAGCATTATTAATATAGTGGTCTAATTATTATTAAAGAAGTTTGGGCTATTTTAGAGTATCAGGCTGTAGTGTAGAGCTAGATGTGAATAGAGCTGGGATGTAGGTCGGACATTTAGCCCTTTCCACGGTGACGTAATTACGGCCATAATTACCAGATTCTCGGGTTTACTCTGGATGCCCCTATCGGTTAGGATTAGACCTAGGAAGGCGATTTAGATTCTGCCACCTATATCTATGTGTTGTAGAGGGTTCGAGTCTTTCTATCAAATCACGTCAATCGACAAATTCTAATCCTACCTTGGTATCTACTTAAAAAAATTTTTTTTTTCAAAATCACGGTTTATTTTTATTTGAAATGAAAATAATTTCAGTTTTCTGTATCCACCAATGAAAAAACTGAAGTTATTATTATTATTGTTGTTTCAAATAAGTATAGGTATATAGTATAAGTATAAAAATCACAGTTTGAGCTTATTTGAAACGAAGTTAATTTCAGTTTTCTTAATTGCATGTTTCAAATTTTAATGAAAATACTTTTTCAAAATCAGTGTTTATACTTACTTGAAACGAAATTCATTTCTGTTTTCTTGTATTTAATCAATGGGAAAAACTTGAGATATTGTCGTTTCAAATAATCATAAACCGTGATTTTGAAAAAAAAAATTCATTTAAATTTGAAACATGCGAGAAAACTGAAATTAATTTACTTTCAAATGGGTAGGTATAAACCCTAATTTTGAAAAAATAGTTTCAGTTAAATTTTGAACGAAATTTAGCCTTATCTAATAATCCTTATGTGATAAAGCCTTATGTAATAAGTGGCCTTAGTACATAATATCGATATTATAAGAAGTTGTGGGATAATTTTTGGATAGTTTGCTATAAAGGTTTAGCAATGGAATAATTTTCAAATCATTAAACTGCTTATTTAAATTTTTTATCTCGCAGCGGATATTCATAAATCGTAAAGCGTGAACTTAGTTGGACATTAATAAAATAAAGGCCGAAACATTTTTCGAAAATGTTCGCCGGAATAAAAGTTGTTTTGTGGCTTCGATATCCGCATGATAATTTAATATGCAATAGAAGCTGATTTGATGTTACGCATGGCTACCAGTCGGGCTGAAAGCGCGTTTTCAGAGGGATGTAATCCTTCCACAGTTCAATGATTTCCTGAAACATCCAGTATGATCGTCTCTCACTGGAAAAACACATTTTTCCACTCGAATACAATACTTTTCCCGTTCATATTCACATTATCCCATTAACAATGCGTATAATATTATGTACATGCATAAATACATACAAAACACATAATATGTTATATGAAAACCCTACACTCTAATTTTTATCTAAATGGGCTTTCAAGGTCATATTAATTTTTGCAAAGCTGCCACGTTAGTCGTCATTTGAATAAAAATCACCGCTAAAATTTGAAGGTTATTTAAAGTTGTTTTTCTTATGGTCGCAATATTGTTTTTCATGTCATTCGGTGTTAAAAAAAATAAGTTAAAATATTTAGGTACTGTCACCCCTTTATTTCGAGCTGCCGATTATTTGTTTGAAATAATCGACAGTCTACGGCCGCTTTAATTTGCCTTCTGATTTATAGTGAGGGAGAGATATACTAATTAGCAAATGTACAACAAATCATAAATTTTTATTTCTATTAAATAATGAGGTTACAAAATATTTATACTACGAATAATAATATTGTATCGATTATTTAATTTAAGGTCGTGAGACTCCGACGATAGCTCCAGCACCTTTTTTGAAATGTATTTTTTGAAAGAAATGTCTGCCTGGCAGATTAAGGGCGATGTCTGATGGTTAGGCTAGCGGTAGGTAATACCGCTACGACCGGTGCCTCGAGTGTTTATAATACCACATCGACCAGCCGACCGCGTAGGTACATATAGGAGTTAGCGAGAAGAATGATTAAATAAAAGAAACGTGTTTCCCGCTGCTTGGCTTTCTGAAACAAAAGGTTAACTTGTAACATCGCCAACAACCTGAGCCAGCACCTCCTGCCACCTTTGGTAGCGAACGAATAGGCAATAAATTTACAAATTAACGTACTTATATGAACCATTCGATCAAAAAACATTATTCGCCTAGCCTCAGTCATCATCTTAGATAGAAAAGAATAATATTCAAGAACTAGCATTTAACAAACATTCATTCAAAATTTATACAATTAATCTAAACCGTACCCTTGGATTAAAAGAGAATAATATCTACAGATTTGCATTTTTACAAACAATCACAAATTCAGGATTCATAAAAATTCGCATAGAAAGGAATAAGATGATAGTCTAAGTCAACACCTTAGCCTATGTGGATAGGTTTGATCGAGTCAACACCTCGATCTATTATATGTTCTGGGAATGGAACAAAATTTACAAGTCAGCTGCTTGTCAATGGTGATAGCCTTTTTACGTTTTGTGTTCTTCGCTCAACACAAAGACACAAAAGGTAACGGCTAGGAAGAACTAGGTCAACTCCCTAGTTACAAGACCTAAACTAGTTCAACTCACCGGTAAAGGTCCAACAGGTAGTGGAGATGATCTGTTATTTTCTCGATTTTCCTGCGGCGTATCTATAGCCGTTTCTTTATCTTGTTTACTTGTTTCATTCGTCCCGTGCGGTTGAGTACCCATCGGGCGCGTCCCCAGGTGGCGAATAGGGGGAAGGCCTTACAATGAGCGTAAGTGAGTAAGGTTAGCAGCGGTGATAGAGCTCGTCGGAGGTAAAATTCTAGACTGGTAGCTCAAAGCCCTGCCGCGGACCACCTCCCCTAACCTAGTTGTCGTGTCGTGACTAAGGGTCTGCACTAGGGGAAACGGCGCCAGAGATGTCCGACTGTGGACTATCTGATATACCGTATATTCTGTTGTCGTAGTCACGTTCCGCGCACAGAAAGATGCGGGGGTCTGGGCTTAATCGCCGGAACCAAGAGGAGACAACCTCACTAAAAAAACCTAAATCCTAAGGCAGGGGTCCAGGCTGATGGGATGCGTGACTGGATAGAAGACCAGTCCTACCGGATTCAACCTTGGGGCACCAGGGGGCACCCCACTGTATCAATCCCCTCACCTTTGCATGCGGGGCTCTGCATAGGTGGAACACCCTTCCCTAGCTACTCGTGGGATCAACCATGGTAAGAAACAAAAAACCAAGAAATCGCGGGACATCACCGCAAAACGGACTGCTGACCGAGCGGGGCTTGCCACCCGTCAAGACAGTCGGCAATCTAAACAATCCTTGTGCTCGAGACCACCTCGAACGCAAGAAGAATGCCCACGCATTGGCAAGAAAAGGAGCATCGACACCCTTCATAGGACCAGAACCATTCTGTGGCTTCGAAGATTACTTTCTTCAAGGCAGAACTCCAAAAGGAAGAAGAAAACTGAGAGAAACCCATTGGAGGAACCTCTCGGGGTTGAGACAAGCCAAAGAACTTCTCGGGAATTTTAACCGAGAGAGGTTGAAGAGTATCTTCGACCTGCAAGGAACGTCTCAAAACACTGACGGGATTCATAACGGGACATTGCAAGCTCAAGGAACACCTGATCACCACGTCACCTGCTACTCAACTGCGATGCGATAGAACTCAAAAGAAGTAATGTTCTGGGCCACCACCAGTTAGAGGCCGGGAACTTACCCGACCTTGATTCTCTCAAAATCCTGAAGTTTCTCAAGGAAACGGACTTGGAGAGGGTGCTTCACTAAAGGGATTCCACACCAGGTTAAGCACAGTAGAGGGGATACAATAGATCTTTTAGGTCGCAGTAACTTGATCACCCTCAAAAAATACAAATACAAATTGGTTCATTCGTAAACATCTAAAAACTCTGATAATTTGTCCTTTTTATGTCGCTTTCTCTTCTGCAAATTGATTCTCGGTGAATTTATATTAATAAATGTTAAAATATTTATTATTTTGACGTTGCGCCTTTCTGGCGCAATCCCAATTAATTATTGAAATTGACTTATCGGCTGTATAAAAGGAGATGAATTGCGATTTGGAAAATTACAGAAACCTGGTTAATGTTCACCCGGTGACATAATATAGGAACAGGAAAAAGGACCTCAACGTTTTGGGAAATATTATTCATCGATCATTGGATCGATGCTCGATTGACGGTTATCGAACATCGATGGTCGATTTGGAGGAAGTTGAATAAACGAGAGATTGAAAAATTGCATCCTAAAATTTACCGCAAAATGCAAGTTGCCTATAATAGATAATGACTGCTATTTCTGAAAAATTTATTAGAAATTAGGTAGGTACTACCAGAAATGTTGGAAGATAAATAGGATTGATAGGGAACCAAAAAACTCGATGCGAAAAACTATAGAAAACTAAGTAGAATTTATTATCGAAAATAAAAAAATTACAATTAAGTACACTTTAGACTCCATTAGTCGTTATAAAAAAGCTTATAGTAATAGAGACGGTAAAAACTTTTACTGCTCGAGTATTTTTTTTACTATAGGTCGAAGAAAGACAGGTACTTTATTTTAGAGATCATAATTGTTTCGACTGCATATTTCAAACCGTTATTCGAGTTCGTTTTTAATGAAACGTAAATTCCATTTATTGAAGTTTTATCTCTTTTATTTTTGGAAAGAACTATCCATGTAATATGTAGATATAAACCAGTTAGGTACAGTTTATGTACGGCATTCATTCATATACGGCCTAAAACGGTCGTTATTTACTCTGGAATAGAAGACTAATGGCTTTTGAGTGCTCTAATGGAAAGCCCAAATCACCATCCCTTATTTTTGATTCGTTATTAATGAATTGTCGGTTAGCGTTCGATTAAAATCCACTTTAAAAACCGAAAAGCTGAAATTTTTTTAATATTTATAATAATTATAATAATTAAAACGTTATGAACTATATCTTTTCAACGTCAATTTCAGAAATAGTAACACCGATTTATGTTAATTACATAAAAGTGGGTATAGAATTTACATAAGCGTTTAATAAAAATTATTACAAAGCCATGGAGTGATGGCGAACAGATAGCCAACAGAAACACTGTCCAAAAAAATCACAGCCTTTGAGATGTGGGCATATCGACCCATGCTGCGGATGCCGTGGACTGACAGGCTGAACGACAAAGCTGAGCCTAATGAATACTCAAACAGAACTTCTTTATACCATCAAAAAAAGAAAATTTGAGTACTTTGGGCATATCATGCGCGGAAACAAATACGAATTATTATAGCTGATAATTCAATGTAATGGAAAAACAACTGCTGAATTATTCAGAACAGCAGCTTCGAAAGTTAAAATTGCCTTATTAGTCGCCAACCTTCGTAGAGGAGACGGCACATGAAGAAGAAGAAGACAATCCCTCGTCGAGTAAACCATGACTCATTAAAAAATCCTTATTGTGGTCCTAAAGCCACCTACAAAATACCATCCTGTGTTCTTCGTCTCCTGGATGTAAACTAAGGGCAGGTTGAAGATGAAAACAATGCCGATGATCCCGTTTTAATACTCATAAAAGAGTGCTTCTAGGAATCCTAATGGTTCGACTCAAGCACCTTCCTTTGACTTGGATCTCTGGTAAATTCACACAGTATACGATTGTTGTTGGTACGGTATTAATATTATTATGATTAGGATTCCTTGGTATGGCCATTTGGAAAAACATTATGCTGTGGCAGGCGCCTGTTGTTTACATTAGCGCCACTTTACTGTTTAAAAATAACATACAGATTTGCTTTAGAGCAAGTTAGTGACGCTTATTAAGAAGTATTAAATTGACGAAAACGTCTACTTCGTGGAACTTGAGTCAATTTATGAATCTAAATAGCCCAACATACTTGCGAAAACTTTGAATATTCAAAAACGGTGTACCGTATAAAAAAAAATTAAGGCACACTTTTTTGTTGAAAAATTCATGGGCCATTGAATGACGTTATTGTATTTGCCAAAAAGTCAGCGACGTCAGAGATTTTTTTGAAAAAGGTTATCACCGTAAGCCTAAAATCATGACGGATACTTAGATCATACTGTACGCCAGTTTTCCAGTTTTTCCAAGCAGCCGTTTAGGCAAATATTCAAAATAATATATTTTATTTCCAAAATTTCAACAACCTGTATCTAGAAAAGGAATCTTTCCCTGATATAAGCGTATTTAAATAAAACGCCATTCTTTTAACGTTATCTATATCGAATGCTGAAGTCCTGACGTTTTAAATTGGACCCCTGTGTATAGAATTTAAAATTTTTGTTTCTTTGATAGGTAATTTTTCACGGTACCGCTGTAAATCATTAATCATAGTTCTGCGATTATTCTCAGGATGCGATAGAAAAGCGCGATCCTGCAGGAGAATTTGGTGTTCGTATTCCAGTGTCAGCGAGTGCATAAATGCAGATGCAAAGTGATTAATGGGTGCCTAAACTGGTCCTGCAGTTACAGAATATCGACCCCTAAACCTGCTGTTGGCACTATTGTATAGGTACTTGCAACAATACCTACCAATTGTGGTGTTATATGATGTTAAAATAAATTACTCTGATTTGCATAACCATACACAATCCGCTCACTAATGTTTGTATATGACCAGGATATGTGCTGACATATCCTTGTGTGTATTTCTGTTTTGTAACGTGCAAAAACAAGAAGAAAACAAACAGAAGGAAAATAAACGCCTATTTGAATAAAAATATGTTGCCAGTTCGTAAGCGTAAGTTTACGATATCACATTGGATTCGGTCGCTAAAACAAAAAAAGCGAATACGATTTACTATACAAAAAAATTGAATATTTCTGTTCATTCAAATCTGCTTCTTGGAGATACTTTTGTGTCCTCAGAAATGAGCAGTGATACCTATAATAAGTTGTTGAAAGCAATAACGGACATCGAAACGGATGATAACGTCGTATAATAACTATACGACGGGTACATCAGTTAGCTTTATAATAAATATTGATTTAACTAGATCATAATAAATAGCATCAACAATTTGTTATATCCCTGCATCAATTTCAGTTGTGAAGTAAAAATAAGCAAATATTTTTATTCATCAATTTTTATGCTTGTATAACTTGTAACGTTGTTTATCTTTGTTTGTCATCTCGTTTTTTGTTGGGATCCCTGAACGACTCAGACACGAAACAATACATGATAGGTCTGATTTCAGATTTCTTAGTATCATTTATGCAATTTCATTCCATTTCAAAATGGATTTGAAATCATTCCATTTGAAATTATGCAATTTCAAAATATTTTACCTTCGCTTGCAAATCAATTTAGTACGAATAAAGCACTAACGCTACCTGCTTTTAGTTATTCGTAATTGATGTATTTCGTAATTCAGATGTGATTGTATTTCAACTGATCCAGGGATAAAATTGGTTAGTGAGTTTCGCTCCTTCGTGTTTAGAATGTATAACATCAGAAGTCTCTGCGGTATCAAAAGCAGTAAGCTATTGGCGTGTCTGGAAAGCATTAAATCAGGATAACTCCAATTCCACCGCGAAAACTCCCAATGGATGATTACTTCTAATAGAAAACATCCAACTTATAAAATTCGGTAGCGGCGCTGCAGGCAGGTCACCGAACTTAAATAATTCATCTTACTCAAGAATATAAGACCGACACAGGCAAATGTCATGAACCTGATTAAAAAAAGTTTTCACTCTTATTTGGAATGTTCATTGTTGACACGTACCAACCCTAACAGCTTATGAAATTTTCATAATTTGAAAGAGATCGTCAAGAAATAGTAAAAAAGCAAAGTGTAGCACTGAGCTTTTTGAGCAAAAACCTTTTTGAGACCTGGCCAGAAACCGATAGTACCTAACGTAAATCTGGAAAATCCTGGGCGATGGAGAAGAAGTTTCATACTCTTATTCTTTAAAAATGCAACCACATCAGCACCAAAGTAAGGAGTTCAGCAGTAATTTAACCTCATCATAGACCATATCATCGTAAGATATGGTAAAATATGACAGAAGAATGTAGCGTATAGACTCCGCCTCAGTCTGGTTGGCGCGACAATTGCGGCTGCCGGAGCGTGGGGGACGTGTGCTTGGGCTCCAGATACCCTATCTCATCTTCTACCCTCCTATCAACAGGCGCCACGTTTAAGGGAAATTCTCGGCCACCAGAGGGAAAGTTCCAGAACTAACTTCTACAACTAATCTGTCAGAGCGTCTAGAAGTGGGAACTGTTAGAATGTTCCAGGAATTGTAGATCCAGAATTCCTTAAAAACATTTTGGAGTTAGTTAGTTCTTCAAGGCGTTCTAGAAAATCATCTGGGGTGTATATAAGCGGATCTAGAAGCGATAGAAAGCGACATAAGAAAGCAATAATAGTGTTATAGCTATAGACAGTGTGTGACTTACGGAAACAGTAATAGTAGTGAGACTATAATAATTTGAACTTGTAAAGTAATATAAGTAGTGTTAATGGGAATTGTTAATTAAAGTAATCGATTAATATAAAAATTATTTCAGTTAATTGGCTTTCCAATTATTTATTGGCGAACCCATAAAAAAGGAAAAACGTAATAGTATACAAAAGCAACCACCATAGCCCGCATCTTCGCGGATGAAATTATATTTGTCATAGATACTCTTGAACATTGTCTGGATGTCTGGAGGTCCGCACTAGAGACCGTTTAGTTAAAGACCCTCATATTTTTGACTCCAACAAACATTGCAAGATAACGCTTAAGACTCATCAGCCCACGGTAGCTGGCAGATTTACTTAAACCTACTCAGGTATTGAATCAAGGTAACCTGGGTTCAATCCCAAGGGCTGTCCACCGAAAAAGGTACATGTCGCCAAAATGGACACGACCGAGAAGTTCAGATGGGCAGTCGAGTCGGACCTTTCTTTCATCCTTTACTACAGCTTGAACCTAACAGCAAATTCTTGGTTTCTTCATTATTGTCGATTTGATTGTTAATAAGATATAACTTTGTATATGATCCGGTAAGATATTATTATTTAATTTATAGGTACTGTTGTAATTACTGTAGGTAATATAATTTATTGATTTAAACGTCGAGTCTACATAAACTATCTTTTGTTATCTTTTACAATTTCATTATTAATTATTAGTTTGTATGTAGAAGTCGGCAATTGATTCAACGACATTATATTAGATTCTCATACATGTGAAATTTTGAGTTTTTTAGTTTTTGGTACGTTTTCTGGGACGTTATATTTTCTTTCGTTAAGACAATCGTTTTGCGATCCGACCTTCATCCCTGAATCATCTCTGAAGACGTTCCAACAGTCGTGGAATTTTAATTTTAATTTCAAAATTCTTCAATCGTCATCAATGAATCAATTCAATTTATTATATCTTTCATAATCATTTTTTGTAATAATAATTTTCCAGGTTTATTAATTTTGAATCTTACCTGTACCATCTTTAATTGCTATCAATATTTTTTTACTGTATCTCCTGCCCTTCTGTCAACTCAGCCCACGACCTCATTCATTTTTTTTTTTATTATTAACAATATTATTGTGTTTCTTGTAGTGCTGATACAAGCAACCTGGTAAGTTTTTTTGTTTACCCTAAAAATAAAATTGTACGCTATAATTAGCGTTATAAAAGTGGTGCCCAACGTGGGATTTTAGAAGAAAGTTCTAAGGATTGATACCGGCCCAAAGAGGCGAGGAGGACCCCTCTACTTATTTAGCAGGCCGGCATTAACAGTGCCATGAGGAAGACTCGAGCATACAACTCAATGACTCAGGATAGAGCCTGACGAAGGATACTAATAATTTGTTGAAATCCTTTGAATGGTGAAGAAATATTCGGTTGACTATTAAACCAACAGATCAAAAATACTCAAATAGCAATATTAAATATTTTTATTTTACAAGATAAAATATTTATGAAATAGGTATTACTTTTAACAGTTCTATAATTTCTCAATAACTACTTGTATTCGCAATAATAATTCCAGATCTATTCTACTATCCATATCTCATTCCCATCGTAACCTCTTGTGGTGCAGGGACGTCTCGGAGCCATGTACGGGGATTAGTTGATATCGTAGCCTCAGAACGTGCATTGTCGTGCATTCACTGAGATAAATTGAGACGATGCACTCGATATTGTGGGAAATCGACATCAGAGCTCAGAGCTAAGCTCGTCGATACTATCTATAATAGGGGAGGATGACATGAAGTTCAAACTTGTTCAAGTTGTTGCAGGAAACTTTAAAACGATAACATGCTTATGTCGGCAATCCGTTACAGACAACTACCTCAATTTGATCTGTGGTCTGTACTTGTGGAATGGTTGTATAAATATTGTTATTTCTGTATTTGTGTCTATACAGTGTCTGTATTTTTATTTAAGTGTACCTAAGTGTTTATTAAATCGCTAAATCGCTCCAACATTAAATAGGTACAAAAGCTTAAAAATGAGCTTTTATCCTAAAACTTTATGAATGGAATGAAAGTAATAATAGTAAAATAATCCCTGGGATTTGGAAGGATCACGTTTGTGACCAAATTTCAGGCTAGATCTTGCTGTGATGTTATTTTCATGACAGAATATACTATACATATTGAAATGCCCTAAATTGTGCCAACATAAACAGAGAGTTAGTTTGAATAGCCATAGTTTGGGGTCATCCGTATTGAATACGCCAGTATAGCTTGTTCCCATGTCAAGGATGTTTATCTCTCGCTCGTCCACCCCTGAATCAAACCGTCTCTGATCTCCCCCCCGGTAGGAGGTAGTTTCAGTGAATATGATAAATTACCAAGGAACCATTAGTCTGTGTATCGGTCTATCCCTCAAACCGCAGTCTTTAGCAATTTTATTCCATTAAAAGCGTAATTTTATCATAAAATTATAATTAATATAGATTTTGTTCTTCTCTGAGCCTTCCCTGGGCTGCCTAATTTGATTTTAAGGTTTATTAAATTTGGATTAAAAGTTAGTAGACTAGAAGATTTAGGAATCGGTGGGTTTCCATTATTTCGTGCTTTTCAAGCGCACTTAATAAATTGTATTTTTCGACTCTTTAATAATTAATAATAATCTTATATTGACAATTTTATCATAAAAATGACAATATACAATTTTTTTTGTATCATTACAAAATGTTTCGTTATTTAAAAACGATACAATAATCAATAATATGATCCAAGTTATTAATATGATTCTCAAGAAAACATTATTTATAGTATTCATTGTAGTGTAGCTTACCTAAGTAAATAAGATCCCGCGTCACGGGACCAAATTCTGTAATATATCCCACGTAACTAAAATGTCTGCTGACGGAGGCCTAACTGAATTATTAAAAAAAGAACCTCTTGACGTTTGAAATGTCAACTTCTCTGTTATGAACGTCTTATTGAATTCCCGCCTAGCAACTTGATGATTTCCCGCCCTGAAGTCCTAGAGAATATTTGAACTGATTGAAACTTCTCCTGCCCTGAATATCTAGCTTCAAATATGTTAAACAGAATGGCTACATAATTATAACCCCTTTAAACTTTAAAACCGATGACGCTTTTACCTGTGAGTGTGAGTTTTGAATAGATCTATGTCATGACGTAACCCCTTTTGGTTAATTCGTAGCAAGAGCAACAAAAATACTTAAATTAGCCAATAATTGGGAGAAAGGAGATATAGGTGCTTCTATATAACAGCTACATATAAAATGAGGTAAATCGTTAGCTTATTTTATGCCTAAAAGTTCATATAAACATAGGTCCGCAAACGCTTCATTACCTATCTACTGGGTGTTGAGATTTGAAGAGTTTGTCTTCTTTAGCTCCTTGAGGTTGGTCAAACTATAGTTGAACATTAATCACACAGGGTCATCTGAGTTTAAATTTTTGTCAGGCAGTGCCGACAAAACTTTAAAAATTAATGTAAACGTTAAAATTGTCCAAGAAAAGCCAGTGCCTCCTTTTACCATACAAAAAAAAAACAGGAATTGAATCGTAAACAAAAATTAATCTTATCAGTACAGCTGGTAACAGTACATACTTAATAACAGAACTTGACAGATAAGCAGATATCGGGTAGTCTTGGAATCTCTCCGACTAGCATCCCAGGCAGCAGAGTCACGTCGCTGCGACGTGAATTTTTTTTTTTTGTCATCCCCAATGTCATTATGACTTTAGTAGAAATGACCGACTTAAACGACGGTAGAATGACGTGGTTATGTCAGAGCCCGTCGACGCGATTTTTAGATGTCGTACAGACGTACGTAATTTGACGTAGTATTATGGGCGTCATAAAGATTGGTAATGAATATTTATTAAATACATTTTTTATGGCTGGTTACAGGGAGGGCAGTTAGGTCTTGTTTTATGGTTACATTTATTATTTAATTAAACTGCTCCATTTTCCATCCGCTGTAGAATACAAATAATAATTACAGAGGTTATTTTCTATAAATATAAATAAACAAATCTCAAATATCTGTCTGTAAACAAACATAATACATAATAATTATGAACAAACTTTGTGTATATTGCAGCTTATAACGTAGTTTGTAGTTTAGCAGAGTTTAGAATACTGATTATGGCATCAATGGCATCAATAATTAATGATTACACTGTCTTTTGTTCGCGGAAATATGGACAGGAGCACATTGTACAAGCAAGAGCGAGAAGAAGACATTAAAATTTACTTTTTTATATAAAAATAATTTTTAGTAGGCGATGCAGAACTTGTAGAGCCAGATTAAAATATTCTGTTTGTTTGAAAACGACGAAAAAACGACGTTAGACCGATTTCAGATACATCACGTCAAAGTCACGTCTGAGAAATGACGATAATAGTCGCGTGATTTTTTGGTAATATGACGTCGGGGACCAAAAATGACGTCATTATAACGTGACTCTGCTGCCTGGGATGACTCGACTCGAGAAATCATGACAAAATTGACGTTTTAGCGTCGCAAGCTGATAAATGACATTTGAAGACAACATGTACTGCTTTTTAGACGGTTTTGACTTGCTCTGTAATAATTTGCTCTGTAGCTTGAGTCTCTTCAATATATATAATAATTTGATTAAATTGTTAAACTCTTCTTAAATAAACATTATATTTTCTGTTTTAGTTTTGGATATTATTAATAAAGTTATGATTATTATATTGAAATAGTTAATTTTTCTAAAAGGAAATTTGTTGTCTTCAGCTTAGATTGGATATCTGCTAATGATTTATATTTCAGCTCACGTAATTCAAAGTAACTCCACAGGTTACCATAACTTGGCAAGATTCCAATTTCCGAAACTGTCGCCATAAATCTCAGTAACATTAAGCTGTCCTTATAGAAAATAGTTCACTGAAGTTTCCACATTCAAATCTATTGTTTAGACGATCAATCAAAAGAAATATCTAAAAAAAATCATGAAGTCTTTTTTCGTCCAGCCGCCCTTCTTATCGCTATTGCTAACAAAAGACCAGCCTGTATCGTTGTTAAGAGCATCATTCAACACGAACAAAACCTCTCGGGTTTTTCTTTGATACCTTACGCCGATACAAAAGTTATCAGTCTAGAGAGGAGAGCTTTCCTAAGATAGAGCTTCCTCAAATTAACGACGTCTTTGTTTTGTCGCCGAAGAAAAACTCGGAAATGTCACATGCAGAACATCAAGGCCTAGATATCTCAGGGAAGAGTTGGGAAGGGCCCTTGAAAGAAATCCAGTACTTGCACGATTGTGTGTCGGTTTTTCAAGACAAAATTGCTGCCTGTCTACAAAGTTCCCCTCCTATTATTATACTGTTTCTGAATTAAAGTAGGCCATTATACTCGTATTTTTCTGAGTTTGAAGGGTCTGTCTTATAAATTTATAATATGCAGACATTTCAGGAGGATTAAGGCGAAAGTCCTAAAATAAGAAATAATAATTTTTTCAGCGAGTTTTATTTATTCAGGATTCATTTGCAATATTTACTTTAATTAGACGACTCTCTAATAACGAGTCGTCTTTCTGTGACCTCGATCTAAGAAGTGTGTAGATTTAGTAATGAGACTAATGTGTTTCAATTATTTTATTCAAACAGCAATTACAATTCGATACTGTCTCCTTCAAAATAAATTTCCCTGGAAAGCCACAGAGCGCTGCTGTAGACTTTTGATCGTAGTATTAACGTAAGTCTTTCTAATACCTACTCACAGCTGTACTGGAACTCGTTGCCATGCAGAGTGTCTCAAAATGACTTTCCTTAAGATGACTTTTCAATCTCCGGAAGATGAAAAAGTTACCAGATGCATTAGCAGACTGAGGAGCCACAGTAATGTTTTTACTTGCCAAAAACTTGTTTATGTAAATTGTGGTGCGACAAAGCGGATTATCGTGATACACATCTAGCAGTTCTCGATGTTTGATCTCACAAGCTGTACTGAAACGGAATTTAGTCTGTGCTCAACAAGCGTACTTGCTAACAAAATATTAATTATTGGTGTGTAATTTTTTAATACACAAATAACTAGCTCCTTTATATTGAACAAAGTTTTAATGAAGCAACATAATGGATTAACAAAATCGGTACGGTGTGTGTGGCCCACCCTCCCGTTATTGCTTAAAGAAACAATAATTATCAAACTTATGCTAGAAAATCAGAACAAGCAATTAAACATTAGAAAGGAGAATTCGCTGAGAAATATCTATAAAGGTTTGTTGGTAACTTGGAATAAAGTACTTCGGGTGAGTATCTTAACAGTAGTTTCACTATTTACGTAATGATATTCACTAATGCGGACTGCGGAGTGATATTAATACTTCGCGTTAACTAGGAAATCTGGATGATTAAAATCATTAAAAAACCTTCTTGCGCATCAATCGCAGAAATAGTGTATTTTTAAGCGATCCAATTTATGAATATTTTCACCGCTTTTTAAATTGGCTTTCTGAAATTTTCCCTAGTCAGGTCATATTAGCGTAGTGGTTTACTGTGAAAATTGCATTTCACTTCGTTTGAAAACGTGCCTTAGAATGGATGTTTAAATTTAACAAAACCAAAATAAATGGTAAAATTAAACAATTTTGCCCCTTTTCCTTTGCCCGCCACTGGCTGACTTTACCTAAAAAATACTTTTTTTTACACTACCTTCAATAGATTTGAAAAAGTGAAAAGGGAGCTTTGAAAACTAATTATTTGAAATTTTAGAGGAATAAAGATAATTTAAAAATTATTCGAATATCTCCGCCATTTTTCTTATTTGCTTCTTGAAAATTTTCAGAGTTAAGGGTTATTAGTATAGTTATCTACTGGAAAAATTTTAGTTCGATTAGTACAAAAATAGAAAAATAGAATAAACGGCTATATAGAAATTTAGACTTTTTTACCCTTTTCCTACCCACGCCACTGGCTTAATAATAAAAAAAATGCAAAATTTATTGCAATAACTAAAATTTCAATAACTATTCTTCCAATAATGCTAATTTTGTTTAAAAGTTTTTGTTTCTAACTTAGAGGTTCAAAATCTATCAATTTTTCCTAAAATTTAAAAGGCAGCCATTTTGGAACGGCTCTTCCGATTTTACTCAAACACAGAACCAGACGACTACTTGCAGTTATCTTACTACAAAAGAAATTTCAGCCCCCTAAATTGAAAACTGCGACCAGAAACCGTGCCTCATGACCGTTTTTTTTTGGAAATTTGGAGGGACACCCTGTAAAAGTAACAAAACTTTAGGAAAATATTTTTTACGAAAATCAAACGTCATCTCTATGTTTGACAAGAGTATAAAATTTCGTTCATTAATCTTGAAAGGTGAAGCTACAGGACCGTTTTTAAAATTTTAGAGAAATAAACATCATGTAAAAAAAATTCGAATAACTCCGCCATTTTTCTTATTTACTTCTTGAAATTTTCAAGGGCTAGAGGCTATTAGTATAGTTGCCTGCTGTGAAAATTTCAATTTAATTCCCTCAAAAATGTGCTCATAAATTGTTAGAGAAATTTAGCGATTTTCACCCTTTTCCTACCCACGCCACTGGCTTATTAATAAAAGTAATGTAAATTTTATAACATTAAATCAAATTTCAATTAATTTTCCTTCAATCATGTTGATTTAGTTTCAAAGTTATTTTTCCATCTTACTCATACAGGGGTTCAAAAAAAAGCAATTTTTCAAAAAATTCAAATGGCCGCCATTTTGAAACGGCTCGGCCGATTTTGCTCAAGTACAATACCAGACCAGTTTTTATAGATATCTTACTCCCACAAAAATTTCAGTCCCCTAGATTGAAAACTGCGACCTGAAATGAGATGACAAAAACGGGATTTGGGGAACTTTGAAAGGACACCCTGTAGAAGTAACCCGACTTTAGGAATTTTTTTCAACGGAAATCTAACGTCGTTCCAAAGCTTTACAAGGATCCAAAATTTCATTCACTAATCTTGAAAGATAAAGCCACAGGAGCGTTTTGAAAATCGAAATTTCGCGATTTTGGAGAAATATATATATATATATATAAATTATGAATGTAGTAAAACACCGTTATTTTTAATTATTTGAAAATTAGGTAAAGGCAAGCGGTGTGTCGCAAATAAAAGGTATGATCCTTTTTTGTTAATCTCAATATATTTCGATCTTAATTTAGATCTTCATCAGGAGAACTGTAATTATAAGAAATCAATATTTTTTCAAAAAATCTTAAGATAAATACTTACAACAAATGATCAAAATAAAATTAGCCTCTTTAAAATTCTAAAAATCTTCATAAGGTAATGTTAATAAAGTTCGTTTTGTAAATTTATGCCAAAAAACCATTAAATATTTATAAATATCAACATTTAAGAATAATTTTTATGAGAATTTAGAAAAAAAAATTTTTATATATTTTATGACATAAAAGTTTTGAAGTTTTTTAACATTGTGAATAATGGATTATTTTCTCAAAAATCAAAACAAAGGAATCTAAACAGTACTACTTTAACAGTTATTTTTATATATGTTCATTAGTTATTTATTTATTTATGAAATTAGGTAGGTACCTATTTAAAAAATTTTTAAAAAATTTATAGACAGGTACCTACCTAATTTCATAAATAAATAAATAACTAATGAACATAATTGTATAAAAATAACTGTTAAAGTAGTACTGTTTAGATTCCTTTGTTTTGATTTTTGAGAAAATAATCCATTATTCACAATGTTAAAAAACTTCAAAACTTTTATGTCATAAAATATATAAAAATTTTTTTTTCTAAATTCTCATAAAAATTATTCTTAAATGTTGATATTTATAAATATTTAATGGTTTTTTGGCATAAATTTACAAAACGAACTTTATTAACATTACCTTATGAAGATTTTTAGAATTTTAAAGAGGCTAATTTTATTTTGATCATTTGTTGTAAGTATTTATCTTAAGATTTTTTGAAAAAATATTGATTTCTTATAATTACAGTTCTCCTGATGAAGATCTAAATTAAGATCGAAATATATTGAGATTAACAAAAAAGGATCATACCTTTTATTTGCGACACACCGCTTGCCTTTACCTAATTTTCAAATATATATATATATATATATATATAACAGGAGTGTTCGTAGTCTCGACTGACTGATTAGACAACAGAGCAGTAATATTGGGTTTGCAGTCAAACACTTGGGGTTAGTTATACTCTATATTTCTAGTTTACTAGCTTTCTGGTCCTTTAAGACCCTTCTTCAGGTAACTCTACAAAAAAGGAATGAGAATCAATGAGGAGTGAGAGCAATACCCCGACCTATTTTCTTACGAAATGTGAGGTTTCTTCCCCTTGATGAGTGGCACGTATAGGTTGTAGGTACCCAACATTAATTATAGGTTGTCGATTAACAAGCAAGGATGCATGCTAGACAATGTAAAACCCACTGAGAGCAGCCTCTCTCACAGTCTGACCTCAGTATAGGGCAGCATTAAAATGAACTACCAGAGTGCTAGGCTCACCGGGGTATTTGCACTTCAACCATACAGAAGGTTTTCTATGAGGTATCCACAATACACATTAATAGGACATTTTACAGTTAAAATCAATAAAACATCGATGTAAAAACGTTAAAGCTAAGAGAACCGGCCACAGGCCGCCATTATGTTAAAACCAGAACCTACAAAGTGACGAGAGTAGTGGGGACACATCAGAGGCGCGCACACATCTAGAGTGACGTATGGCATAAGTCCCGTCAACAGCTGTCAGTCATACGACATGAAACCTACTCCTGCTGCTTGTGGCAGTGTCTACCGCCCGTCTGAAGGACTGATTTGAGAGTGGCTGTTGTATCAAAATTACTCCCCTATACAGTTTAATCATAAACCTACGGCGACGCCAATTATGCATTCCCACTCTCCCCCAACCGAATTGTTACACCATGACCCTCCCCACAAACACTCCCCCCCATACAGGATTGGTAGAGAACACAGGCTAACATTCACTTAGGTGCCCTCACTGGTATGATTCACCAGTGTTATCCGGGTTGTGTGGTGTTTTCAATTTATATATTAAATAATGGTATATGTCGCTCAGTTGTTCGATGTCTCTTCTGGTATTCATGACGTAGTCAGTCTGTGCGATCCTTACCATCTCTAAAAACGTTCTCTTTTTTAATTTTGGTTCTGTGTCTAAAATTGTAACGTCTGTTAAGTTTGGTGAATGTGAGTAGTTATTTGCATGGACAGAGAGTTGGCAAGAAGCTTTATTTAATCGAATATCAGATCTGTGTGAAATGAGTCTGGAAGACAAGGTTCTATTTGTTTGGCCTATATATTTCATTGGGCAGTCCTCGCAACTTATCATATAAACCACGTTGGATTGTTGCATCAGTTTAGTTTTGTCCTTCAGAGAGGTGAAAGCCCTTCCGATGTTCATGCAGTTATAAAAGGCTGGTTTTGCTCCAGGTATATGTTTTAACAATTGTGAGATCCTACTAGCAAGACTCTTAACATAAGGAAACCCAAACAGCACAAAGTAGTCCCATGGACGTCCAATGGACATCCCTCTATGTACCAACGGACGTCCATAGGACGTCCGTTTTTGTCCTATGGACGTCCATGGGACGTCCACTCAGTGTCCATTTGTCACAACTTTGGACATCCGCAGGATGTCCGTTACCGGACGTCCATAGGATGTCCGTTATCGGACGTCCATAGGGAGTCCGTTATCGGACGTCCATAGGGAGTCCGTTATCGGATGTCCATAGAGAGTCCGTTATCGGATGTCCACAAAGCATTTGCTGATAAATATCCTAGTGAGGAACAAAAGACAGAAAATATTCGATAAGTCTTGAAATTTAGAGTTTTGAAAAATCCAATAAATGTAGTGATAGGTATAGGGTATAGGTATACGGTAATTTTCTGTTTTGAAAACAACGTTGATAACGGCTAAAGATACAGGAAAACGACTAGGTACTTACCTACTTATGTGTTTCTATCATTAAGTTTTACGTAAAATCTGGTAATTTTCATTGAAAAGTTGTTAATTATATTAGTTTATAATCATAATATTGATAAACTTAATGAAAATATTCGTTTTTGGATTTTTCACAAACTCTAAAAATTAAAGATTCATCGAATTTCTTTCTTTTGTTCACTGTATAATGCAGATGTCTCTCATCTTCACGCTAGCAGTCTTGAGTTTGATGGGAATGGCGGAAGTCTTTCCTTGGGACGAATTAATGTATAATGTAGGAATGTGGATTGTATGATAGTGGAAGAATGGAAGATGGGGTGGTTAGCGCGTGCGTGCGCACTTGTGCTGCTATTCTCTTCCTGTCTGCGACAGCACGTCATGCGCAATAGTCAAAAATAACTCGATGGACGTCCAATGGACGTACTTTTGTGGACGTACATAGGAAGTCCGTGCGGAGAAGTCCGTAGGACGTCCATTTATTGTCCATGGACCAATGGACGTATAATGGATACTCAACGGACGTCCATAGGACACTCGGTGCTATCTGGGAAGGATTTATAGAAAGTGGGTGTGACTTCCATGTTATTGTCAGGGGCAGCTGTGTCTGGTGTGATTTGTCTAGGTATGGAAAAAATCAATCTTCTTAGCAGTGCTGGTGGGAAGGAGTTCTGTTTCATCATTTCATAGAATTTATGTAGGTTATTGTGGATAAATTCTGGATGGGAAAGCTTGCTAATTCTGTTCTTCATGTTCAATATTATGTTAATCTTCATCTTGGGTGGGTGATGAGAGTAGTAGTTAATATATCTACCTGAGGCCGTTGGTTTCTTATACCAGTCGGTGACTAATTGTGTTCCTCTTCTTATAACCAGAGTATCTAGGAATGGTACTGAATTGTTATGTTCCATTTCTACTGTGAACTTGATTTTAGGATGTTGGCTATTGAGAATGTAGAGAGTATACTGAATTAAATGGGAAGGAACTGCGCAAATTATGTCATCCACATACTTTTTTATGAAAGGGATTCTGAAGGGTAATTGTGGTAAAATAACATCAAGTAGGTGGTCCATAACATATTGTGCGATTATGGGCGAGATTTCAGATCCCATCGGAGTGCCAAAAATTTGTTTGTAAAATGTATTATTGAAAGAGAAGTATGTGGAGTCAAAAAGGAACTCTACTATTTCTATGAAGACCTCTAAGGGAATACTGCAGTTCTGAGAGATTGTAGGCCACTTGTCCCTGATACAGTCAGATACTAACTGCAACGGTATGTTTGTGAATAAGGATGTCACATCAAAGCTTACCAAAACAAAGTCTTGGGGTAGTTGGAAACCGTTAATGAAGTTGGCAAAATCAAATGAACTATTTATGAAATAGGGGTTATTTTTATCATATGCATTAGTGAGGATTTCTGTTATCAGGTGTGTTAGCTTAGAGTTGGGGCATGAGATTGATGACACAATGGGCCGTAGTGATAATTGGGGTTTGTGAATCTTAGGGAGTCCATAAAACTTAGCTGGTCTTGAATTATAAATTGTCAACTGCTTTGCCTGTTCGGGTGAAATCCACTCCTCCTGTTTGAGCCTGGATGCTATTGTGTTAGACTTCAGTTGTAAGGTGTATGTGGGGTCTCTCGTTAGTCTGACATAGAGGTCCTCGTCTGCCAAAACTTGGTTAGCTAAGTCCAGATATTGTTGCCTGTCCATACATACAGTCACATTGCCTTTATCTGCCCTAGTAACTATGATTTCTGGATTGTCTTTCAGAAATTTTCTTGTGCGTGCATACAAGTGATTTAATTGATTATGTGAAGTGTCATTTTTTTCTATAAAGTTAGTTAGTATGTTAGTCAGTTTATTGGTGATCACAGTCTTGGGAAGGTCTGATTCTTGATAATTAATGGTTTCAAATTCTGCTAATATGTCTAAAATGGGAACTGATTTATTAGGTGGTTCTATACTGAATTTGGGGCCAAGTGCAAAGAAATTTCGAATATCTATAGGTATGTTAGTATTGGACAGATTCCTTAACCAGTTCTCATTAGTTTTGATCTTAATTTCTTGTGACCGTTTTAACCTAGCAAACTTTGATATCTGTATACCAGAGAACTGATAAAAGCACCTATTATAGCCCACCTGTGTCCTCCTCACAAACTCAATCCATATATTATTAGGTATTACATTAGTTATGAGTTGCACGAGTTGAGTCTGTAGTGAGTCCAACGTAGAAAGGTTCCTTATCGTCACTGAGATCTCCAAACTTAAAATTCTGGTCCCCAACCTTGCTTGGTGTTCCTGGATCATCTGTCCCGTCCTTGCATCAATCTGGCTGAAAGTGCCCTCAGTTCTGTCCAGTATGTGTTTAGGTAGTATCCCCGCCTTTCTGCATCTGAGGAGAAATATGCGTCTGTTTCTTAGTGACGCCAGTTTTCTTAAGTTCCTGGAGTAGTGCCTCATCCTCATTGCCGTTTCGAGCCCATATTGTTGTTGAATTGTAGTGTAAAAACCCATACCTATATGTATGGGTTTATATATATATATATATATATATATATAAATATATATATTTCTCCAAAATCGCGAAATTTCGATTTTCAAAACGCTCCTGTGGCTTTATCTTTCAAGATTAGTGAATGAAATTTTGGATCCTTGTAAAGCTTTGGAACGACGTTAGATTTATATATATATAGATTTATATATAAATATATATATATATATCGTGGGCAGGTGAATTTTGGAAAACCACTTTTTCGTGATCTGGGGGTCAGGATCGGTGGACATTTGATGAGTTTGGGTGATTTTCGAAAAGTGATGTCGTCCTCAATAGTGTATTTTTTTATTAAAAAATACACTAATAAAATATAGGAAATTTCTAGTCCAGTCTCGGAGTAAACTAAACAATAAGGTGCATCGCATCCAGAGTCCTTTTCGTTACTAAACCTTTCGTCTTCCATCTACTTACCAGTAAAAGAAGGCCCTCCCACAGATGTGTTGGTGCTGCAGGCGTTATCAGGACTTAAATCAGGACGGTCGAATCTCTCGAGTCAGTATTCATATTTCCCTACATAAAAATGTAACCAAAATATTGATTTTCATCTTAACAATTAACAATTTCCACTTAACAATTTCGGATCATTACAACTCATAGGCTTTTTTAGAAGATTTCCAAGAACTTCTCCGTAAAATAATTATTGTCGATTGGTCTTTTAGCCTTTGGACGAATTCCCAGGTTACTGAGAAAGTAAAACAGAGTATCTTCACTGGCTCGTTCTTGTTTTTTAAAGCCTTGGTGAGGTGGAAGTGTGCCTTTTTATGCTCTGGTTGATGTCGGGTCGCACTCAAATACCCAAGACTCCTCACACTGGGGATCATTCCAGATCCATACAAACACAGTTTCAGAAAATGGGAATCATTTTTAATCGATTCAAAAAAGTCAAGACCTCTGTCATCCTTACAGATGTCCTTTTGGTTCTAAAAAAGTTTTTTTTGTAACACTTTGCCCAGATTTTCCTCTTGTACAATTTATTGGTTATTATCTTGCCAAAGATGGTGTGAAATGCAACTTTTCGCCATTCTGACTCTCTGCGAGTTCTGCGACGATCTGAATGTCAAGATCCTGGATTCTATCGAAATTTTGCTCGGTTCTTGAAGAAAAAGACTACCTCTCGTTGCGTGTTTCATCTTCAATCTACTCTCTTACCTATTTCTAATAATGCCTTAAACCGCCTAATAACTTGTACTTTTGACAAAATACTATCTCTATAGGGCTACTAAGGTTTTGGAAAGTTTGCATTGCACACTTTCTAGGTCTGAAGCAAGACCAGGGGCCTATTCCACAATAAAAACTTTGCAACTTAGCACTTTTCACTTTGCATTTGTTGACGACTTTTTGTTTCTTATTGCAATATCAATTGCATTGTCGTAAGCTACTATGCTACTAAGCAAACATTTGCAATTTTATATTGCAAAGTGTTGAGGTAGATTTTAGATCATAATGAGAGGCCTTCTATAATAGGTGTGTACTGTTATGCACCTGTTGAGATCTATTGTGCCCTCTTCTGCTATAGTTAGAGCTCCTCTTCCAGCTCTAGTTTTTTTACCAACTTCCAGAGTCTGTTGGGAGACCTAATGTAGCTTCTGGCGTAGGTATTACAGCACCTAGGCACAGGAACCGGGACCTAGCTAGTCCTTCACAATGGCAGGGAACGTGCTCCACCGTTTGTTCGTCTTAGAAGCAGAAGCGGCATTCGCCGTCGTCTGCCCCTCCGACCGTGGTTTGCGGAGTTGACAGTGTCCTGTGAACACTGGGATCCCGTTTTACATTCCTTCCTGTCATAAGTGTTGAGGTAATTCATAAGCAAAAAAATTGAAAATGAAAAGTGAAAACCCTAGAGCGGATGGTAGCTCAGCGGGTTAGAAGACAAGCCTACTAATCATTTGACGCTATCACTCGTTCAAATTCCACTCGTGCCTTGGGTTCGTCTATAAAACTATGTATATATTTAAAAATTTGTGTGTGGCTATATGAGCTAGATCTCGAAGCCAAAATTACCAGAGTGGAGCGACTGTGTCTTACCTATATATAGTTAAGACCAATGTTCCCTCTTTTACCTATAAAAAAAGTGGAAACCCAAAGCATTTCTTGAATATCGTAATTCAGAAACATCAAAATAATATTTACCCAACATTTTTTTATTTTTATATTTATCTGATTAAAACCTCTAATAATAACACCACGCTGCCTCTCTTCTCCACCTCAAATTCTTGCTTGTCCGTCTATTCCGTTGGCAAGGCCTTTTAATGAATGTCTTGCGCCTCCTCTGAATGGTAACTGCAGAGGCCATGAATTAGATCACGTACATTAAATCCGCGAGGTGATAGAAGTGCACACCTGCTCAGTATTCCCGTCTTCTCTGGAAATCGCACGTGATCACCGCCTCAACTGGGGGAGCAACGTCCCAGAGTAAAGATCAGGCGGAAAGAGTATTCGGGCCAATAATAGAGCATGTAAATTTTAAGAACTACGTTAAGTCTATAGCATCTAATCTACGGTTACCTAAGTTATCTGCCTGCATGGGTGGTACATGAACGAGAACAGCTGTAACCAAAAACTTTAGGTAAGATTTTAACAAATTTTTATTCTACCAAAAGCGCAGCTGTTATACACAAACTATAACACGGGCTCGATCCACTGGTCATGGCCAAGTCTTATATTGATAAACAATAGTTGTATTGCTTTTGAGTCAAATTCCTAATTAAATTTATATGAAGTAAAACGTTCATTTTGAGTTATTCAACAATTTTCAGAAATTTTGACAGCTTAGTTCGACTTAAAACAATTGGTGCTTTAGAACTAGTAAAGATTTGCATTTCTTAAATTTACTACGTGGGGTTTTCTTATAAACTTGAATCAAAAGCCCAGGAGTGCAATAATTTATCAGTTCTGATGGTCAACGATTCCGTTCCCACTTTTCAGCAATGTTCCAATTAGCCTTCTGATTTTTCAATAGGATTTGTATATCCACGAAGTATAGTCTGCTGAAGCCGGCTTCCTGTGAGCCATTAACACTGCCAATAATTCAATCATTGTCCTCCGGATTACTTAATGGGAGCGTGTTTTTTTATCGCCGAAGCTCAATGAATCAATTGGCGTCGATCGTCAATCGAGCTCGTTGTCATTATGTTTGAAAATAATTAGAAAAAAGTTTTGCCATGAAATCTTTGCCAAAAAAGCTAATTTAAATGATAAATTATGTACCATGTTGGCTGCATTATGTTAGGTATGTAGAAATACACAGGAAGAAGATAACTATATCAGGGTGATGCGCATTAAGAAAGGATGGAGAATCTGCATGTTATCATGTTGATACGGTAATTAGCGAAGCGACAACAGTTTGCAACATATTGTGACATGATAAATTAATTAAAAATTTACAGGTTTGACAACATCGTTTCCAAGTAACTCATCTGGGATACTTATCGTATTCTTGTTTGGTTTACAGTGTTCTGATTTTTTTATCGCTCTTCATCCAATGAATCCTATGCCTAGTATCATTCAGTCAACACGGTAGAAACTATAAAAACGGATTCCAAATTGGCGAATTTAGACAGTTTTACTATTCACAATATAGCAGAATCTATTTATGATGTCTTCCTCATTTCACGGTGATATAGAAACGGATGCAAAAAGCACTCGTAGTCAAAAATATTCACTGAAATGTTGAGCCACAAGATTTACGTCATAATTTGGTCTTACACTTGGTCAATTATACAAGAAATTTAGACTAAAATCATTCCATACAACTGTTCCCGATCTTGAGATTCGCGAAAGAAAGTCAAAGTAAAAGCATTATCACTTTTTCTACGATCAACCAGTGTAAATTTCTTTAAAATTTCATTTTCATTAATTTTTGCCGATCTTCCTGAAATTTATATTATGTTGGTCTGATCTGGCCTTTACGATGTTACTCTCCGGCGAGGGATTCAGCACATCCGCCATGGCAAGCACTGTCCCTATCGGTCCTGCTCGCCTGATAGGGAAGAGAGGACAGGGGCTCCGATCAGCACTCGCAGCAGGAGAGCTATTTATTTCCTGGTCACTAACCGAGTAACTCGACGGACCGACAGCCGGCTTTTTATAGTAGGCTCGTCGTTGATAGGAAAACTACTTCTAACCGTTTCTTGAAAAACGCCGTTCGTTCTTTCCGTCTGATCTTTGCTTGTCCTTATAATGTTCCTAGGATGTATAATCCTGCATGAACTGTTAGATATGATTCACATGTCGTGAATCATGTGAGCAATAGTGCTGGGAGCATTTTATTGTCGCTGGATTCCAATTAATCGTAACTGAAGCTTAAAACTCCCGTGGCAACGCGCCTGTATATTTAGAATAGCTATTGGTAGTGTTCAGGGGGAATTTTCACCAATTAGCATTTAAAAGTGCAGTGTTTTAATTAAATTTTTAGGGCGTTCATTAAATACCCATGCATAGTTGATAGTAATATTTACGTTGAATGTTTGTAAAATGGCCCGTAAAGGACATGAAAAGAATTCGTTGAACTTAAAATATTTTAATTAATAATCAGCTTGTGATGTATGGTTCGTTTTGTGGACGTTTTATTTCTACAACTAATTTTAATTATTTTAATTCCTGTTTTACATTTACATCTATGCAGTTATTTTATTTGGTAATTCTTGTTCCTCTTTAGTTGAATTACGGTAGGTAATTTCGAATTACTACCTAGTAGTGCCTTGAAAAATGTTCCATTTAAAGCCAAGCTGCCTTAGTTATGCTCTTGCTCGCTGACATTTCTTTGGCGACATTTAAAGGTGGAAGCCTAATTACTGCTGCAATCAAGAAGGCAATTTCAAGCCAATGAAATTCCGCTGCCTTTCAATTGTCGCGATTCTATTGTTCTTTCGAGAAATCCCCTAATTCCAGGAAATGTGGCAGAGATTCGAAGAACCATTAGGGAATGACTGTTGTTGCGGTGATTTCACTAATGCCTTGTTTGTTAGAATTTGTAATAAATTCGCTCCCAAACAGTCCTGCAGTGATGATTGAAGCGTCTATTAACGAAATAACGTCGCAAGATTTGTAGAGCTTACCTTCTGTAAGTTTTCCGGGTAGGTAGTAATAATGTGTTTAAAATTGAGGACAAAGCTTTAATTGAAGGTAAAAAAAAAACTATAAGCTTTAGATAGGTCTACTATAAAATAAAATTAATTAAATGATGAGAATCTTAGAAGTAGTTTTATTGGATTTATTGGAACTGGAGTAGTATTATAGATATTGGAAACTATACGTTGTAATAATTCCATTGGACTCTACGCCATTTCATCTAAAATCCAATAACTTTTAAAGTCGATTTAGTTTCATCTGCTCTTATACTATTTGAAATCTCATTCAAACTTTTGCAATATAAAAAAAAATATTGTAAAAGTGGAATTCAAAAATGAATCAGGGAAGGATATAATTAAGGAATCAAATTACAGAGAAATTAATAAAACTATATAAATAAATAATATCGCTGGCCGTGGAATAATCATGAAGTTAACTCCCGGAACTTCCTTCTTCTATCTCGTTCAGCAAGAAGTTTTATTACTTTGCTAAATTTTTATCGCCCTTTCTCTTCAGTGAGCGAAATGAGAGCCATTTCACATTCCAAGAAGCTAAAACTCAACGTGAGCCGTGTATGTTATTACGTTCTGTCAATTGCTATTGGAATTTTATTATATTTTATAAAACGTATTCTAGCTAAGATTGCTAAGAATCGGTACGATTTTGAATTTTTATCGATTATAAAGTCAATACCTAGTACCTAGAATTATTTATAGGATGTGAAATGAAATGAATAAAAAAATTCTCTCTCTCTCCTCTCATCGTATTGAACAACAATGTTGCCACGTTTTTCATATTTGTAACCCTAAAATGATAAGAAGGAAACAGTTATTGATAGTCGAATGAGGCGTGGTATACTTGACTACATCTGCAGCGTAACGAGATTCAGCATACCTGTGTTTCACTATTGCTGTCCTGGTATCCAAGTGCGCATATATTAAGAAAATTATCTGTCATAAAAGGGAAGATTCGAAAACTTACGTTCAAGAAGAATGCTTATTAATATCAAAGCTGGACTATGGGTGCGTAGCATATGCACGGCAAAAAAAACGGCGTTGAGGAGGCTCAACATGATACAGAACACTGCCCTACGACTAATCTTAGGAGCCCACAGGACAAGCCCGAGGATGAATCTGTACAGAGAGACCGGAGAGATGCCGCTAGAGCTACGAAGAAAGCAACTAATGTCAAATTTCGTAGCTAGGATCGCCTCCCAACCTAACAATCCAAATAATCAGACCCTTGCAAATTATAATTTCTACCAAGACAGATTCAGAAGACATCCCAGACTACCCACACCCTATTACCTCAACATCCAACAACATCTAACTGAGGACGAGATACGTTACATCGCTCCTATAACCAGGAAAGAACCACCTTGGATGACACCCACACCCACAATAGATACAACCCTCACCATTCACAGCAAAAGAGATGCCACATCATCCATAATAATACAGAGCTTCAGAAACATCTTGGAATCATATCATCCCGATATAGTTATCTACACTGATGCATCGAAAATAGACAATGGAGCAGGCTGTGGCATCATCACACCGACAGGCAAACACCAATTTAGATTGTCATCAGTGACGTCAGTCCAGACAGCGGAATTATACGCAATTAAAAAGGCCCTCACACATGCATTGCGCAGCTCCGGTAAAATATAGTAATAATATGCACTGATTCGCTGTCCTCGATACAATCGATTGAACAGATTTATACAAAGAATCAGATCTCCCATGAAATACGAGGCCTATGCCGTGAGCTTAAAGAGGTTGGAAATAACGTTATCATAATATGGACACCATCTCATTGCGGTATAAAGGGAAACGAGGAGGCCGACCGAGTGGCACAAGAAGCGTGTAATATGGGGGACCCATGCCAAGATACCATACTATTCCAGGATATGAAAGCTGAGATACAGTCACGGGTAAAGAATTCATGGCAGCAAAAGTGGGAAGAACAACACACACAATTAAGAACCATATCGAACCCACGGTTACACCAAGACGGTTAAACATAAATAGCAGAAGAGAAGGAGTCATACTCAGGAGATTAAGAATGGGACATACATCGATAACTCATAACCATATCCTACAAAAGAGCATTGCTCCTGTCTGTGAGCTCTGTACTGTACAGCTGACCGTGGCCCACTTTCTACTAGACTGTCCCCGGTTTTCACAAAAAAGAGCTGACAACAATCTTAGCGCCAATCTTGGAGAAGTGCTAGATATTGGGTCATCAACGGCTACCAGTAATCTAATGCAGTTCCTAAGACAAACTGGACTTTATAACTTAATTTAGATAGATCCTTATGTAATGTTGCAGTTATTATAAGCATACTTGTATAATATAATGTAAAGGGTGCTAATGACCTATGATGTTAAAGCACCTTAATTTAATAAAAAAAAAAAAAGAATCCTTCAGGATGTCTGCTACTACGGTCTTGAATGTTCCAGGAATAGAACATTCGGAACTCCAGAAAGATATTCCAGAAGAACACTAACGGTATAAGAAACGTGGATAAGGCGGATACTTAAAGACAGTGTGTGTTTTACGGAAGCGGATAAACCCATGAAAGAAAAAATCCGTAACAATGTAATAGATGAAAATTTAGTATTTATTAAGAGTAACATAGTTTGTTTTCGTTATTTCTGCAAAATTTTGGAATTTTTTATAAACAAAATTACGACTTACAAGATATTAAGCCGATTTTTTTCCCAGATAATATATCGATGTACCTAGCTCGAATTACAAAGCCTCCTGGATTTAGAAGACTTAAGAGAAAACAGCAGATTTGATGAAAAAATAAATAACAAAGTTGGCGGGAGGTTTTGTTGCGGATAATACCTTGAAAATGTTTTCTCGAGATATTGTTTGCGGATGATCAAGACCTTTTATCGCGTTTATTTAAAATATAAGAATTACATTTTTATGTTTAATTCATGGAAGCAAAAATCTTTTCATGTTCCATTTAAAAGATGAATAATTCCAGTTTTGAAAAGTTGGAAAACTTCCCGACCCCGACTCATCAGCGAGATACTTTCATTTAAAGCGATTCTCAGTAGACTTCGCTTTTTCCCATAAATTACTGCGAGAGAGAAAACGGCATTTCATCGAATAATAATATAAGCATAGAGACAGGGAGGGCTCTTTCACGCGAAATCGACCCATTTCCCGTCTTCTATCGTCCTTATACAATGCCAGCCAGCGGCGTCCAGGAAACCTTTCAGCATGTGGCGATCATGACAAATACATAACATGTCTCAGCATTAATGAAGAATGAAGGCTGGGTAAACCTTGAACAAACATCGTTTGAAAATAATTTACTTAAAAATACCCAGTTAGATATACCTACCTACATAGCATGGCAAGCAATCCAATTTCAAAAGGAAATTAAAAATGTCGGCGAGGAGGCTAACAGGAGTTGCGGGTGGCATACTACGCAGGAGTGAAAATATCTTTGGAAATGCAAAAAAATACCTTCAAGAAACTGTATTTTTTTGTTTTTCACGTTGAGAAAAAAGAGACTTTTGCGTCTCTTGAAAGAGAACGAGAAAGAGAGGTAGTAGTCCAGAAAATTTACAGGTAGATAATCCTAAAAACTAAAACAATAAAAAATGGAATTAAGATCTGTGAATTATATTATACAGGGTGTATCTAAATAACACCGAAAAAAATTAAGGGGTGATTCTGTGATGAAAATTAAGGGGGGTATTTGGTTTAGAGTTTTTCGAAAAAACTCTCCCCGAAAAAGTTACACCCCTCCGAAGAATTAAGAAAAAATGGTTTTTATTTTTTATTTTCCCTGTATATTAAGCTAAAGACACGAAAATTGGTAAATATTAATTGTCAATGAAACTACATATTTTGATTTTTTTTTAACCCTGAAGTATTTTGAACTAAATTGAAATAGTCAACGCCTAAGATATTTTACCATACAAATTTTTTTTTTTTGATTAAAAATTTTCTCTAAAAAAAACACGCCTGAATAGCTCAATGAATCTACAAACTTTTTTATCTTCACAAGTTGTTTCGAAAACTTAAGCATTTACGAGAAAAAAAATAAATGAAATGCATTTTCACAAAGATGAGCTAACGCGAGGATATTTTGCCTTAAGGTCTAGTGGTCTGTGCTTTGCAGTGACATTCATAAAAACAATAATACTGATAGCACTATTAGTGTATTGTTGACCTTCGACAGTTTCTTTTTTCATTCTTTGTTTACTATTGTTTTAGTTGTAAGAATATTTGCCTAATTTTTTGGTTGGCTATTGTTCAATAAAACACTATTTATAACATGAGCTTGCAATACATTTATTTTTTTCTCTTAAGTGCGCAAGTTTCAGAAAAAACTTATGGAGATAAAAAAGTTTGTAGATTAATTGAGCTATTCAGCCGTGTTTTTTTTTAAAGAAAAATTTTAATCTAAAAAAAATTGTAAGGTAAAATATCTTAGGGGTTGACTATTTCAAACCCTTCTAAGCATACTTCAGGGTTGAAAAAAATTAAAAATATGTAGTTTCATTGACAATTAATATTTACCAATTTTCGTGTCTTTAGCTTAATATACAGGGAAAAAAAAAATAAAAACCATTTTTTTTTAATTCTTCGGAGGGGTGTAACTTTTTCGGGGAGAGTTTTTTCAAAAAATTCTATACCAAATACCCCCCTTAATTTTCATCACTGAATCACCCCTTAATTTTTTTCGGTGTTATTTAGATACACCCTGTATAAGGTATATAAAAAATAATAATAATAACCTTAACCAGAATTAATTTCTTAGTTTCAAGGAAAGGGAGTCACGCATCTTGAAAGTACGCCTCTTCAAGGTAAAATGAAAATGAATACGTAGGACCTATCTGGAAAACTGTATCTGTGCTCATGATGCCTATGAGTCACTCGTACTGGTGATAAAAATTTTACGCGGTGCCGATATAATTACCACCAATCAGGAAAGTTATTTCAGGGGTAGAACACTAACGTTACAATGTAAAGTTCCAATACATAAGGGTCTAGGATTTCTGGTCCAGAAACCAGGATCCAAAGGTCCACCGAATAGGATGAAGATATAGCAAGCAAAGTGTAGGAGTGTGAAATATGAATTTACAAGTATTGTAGGTGACCACGAACGCACAGGCTGATGATTTGAAACATCCTGTAGAGCATTAGCGAAGTTAGAAACAAAATAATTGACCGTGAACGGAAAGTTGTCAAGTTAATTAATGATCGAAACAAATAAAATTAGTTGCCCTTCTTGCTACTTGGTTGGGATGACAAAATTTTCTTAAATCTGACAAATATCGAAAGTGCAGGCTGGTTTATCACTTATGTCCATCCCCGAAATAGGGGTTATTCTTGAAGGTAAAAAATTTAAACTTTAAGGATTCGTTTAATTGATATAAAACCATAGAATGGCATAATCGGTTTAATTATTTTTTTTTCGTTTGGTCACGAGTGGTAAAAAACTGTAATTTGGTGGTAAAGTGGCCAAAAAAATTAGATTTCTCTTCAATACATGGATAGAAATCGATTATTAAAATCGAAATCGTGGGAAAGTAATATCAAAAAACTAATTACAAGCGTTTAATTAAATAAAATACATAAAGTCAAATGACAGTTAAAATGAATAATATATGATAGGTAGTCATAAAAGTGACCAATAATCTGAATGAGGTTGGTATCTATCATAAATCGTAATTAACAGTCAGAAAAATGTCCATTCGAGTTCAATGGCACATTACATTGGGGACTGTTTACTTAGGCTGGTTAAGCATTTATCGTAGGTATTTACTCTCTTCAGATTATTGGTCATTTTTATTGGTCGTGATATTATCATAATCATTCATTTTACTGTCATTTCTATAATTAATGTATTTTATTTAATTAAAGCCTTGTAATTAGTTTTTTGATATTCCTTTTCTGCGATTTTGGTTTTAATAATCGATTTCTACCGACGTATTGAAGAAAAATCGATTTATTTTGGTCACTTTACCACCAAATGACAGTTCTTTTCCACTGGTTACTAAAGAAATCAAAATTATTTAATCTGATGAAGCCATTCTATGGTCCTATATTAATTACACGAATCCTCAAAGTTTCATTTTTTTATCTTTAAAACTATAATTCGGGGGGTAATAAGTGATGGATCACCTGTACATCCTATTACAATTATTGCTATCATGCTTAACTTAACATAAGTACTTAGCGAATAAAATACTTACATTTTTTTTTGATATTCTACGAAGGCGTAGAAGCACCACACCAGTTTTATTTTTTAAATTCCGAGTTTAAACTCGGAATTCCGACTTTGAACTCAGAATTCCGGGCTTAAACTAAGAATTCCGAACAGGGCTCTTATGAAAAAATGTGTACCAATGGGAGGGCAAAAAGCAATTTCTTGTGGGTAAAAATTAAACACCAATAGAAATGCTATTTATTATATTAGGTAAATTCTGCTGCGCCGGGGGGGGAGGGGGTTCGTGATGCGGAATATATCCTCCGAAAATGAGGGGGGTTCGGGAAAACTTTTTTGAAAAAACAAGTACGAAAATGTTAATCACACTAAGCAATAACTGCATTCATACTGGTACATTTTCGCGGTATGTTTGATGGACCACGGGCCGCCGTACAATATACAGGGTGTTTCACCAGCAGACTGACATAGCTTAAGGGTAGGTGTAGTTTTTCAAGGTGATTCGGTATCTGGTTTTGAAATTTTTCTAAGGCCCTTCGTTTCGATGTTACAGGGTGATTCATGCATTTTGCCGAAATTTTTGATGAGCAGTATTTTTGAACGAATTGATGGATCCTGAATCGTCTTGAAAAACTTACACCTCCCTTAATCTATGTCGGTCTGCTGGTGAAACATCCTGTAGACTTGAATGGAGTTAAGTGTGAGCCAACATCTGGTCTCAATATGGTCCAAGCCATCGTTATAAACTTTTATTATAAAACAAGCTGAACCGGGTTCAGCGTTCCGCGGCCAGAGTCATCCTAAGATATTCGGCGTCCAAGGGTGACTGAAAATTATCCGCCCTTTTTCATAAGAAAATACATTAAAATACAATAGGATGGCTAACGCCGGGAACAAGTGACTATTGATGGATTAAAGTTAGTGCAGTATGGATTCAGGTTTGTGCTACACTAATAACTAATAGTTCTATCACGATATTTTGATATTTTCTGTTATTGCTATGAATTAGGAGTCGGATTTTTACTTCCGCCCGCCGCCCCTATGAACTTGCCGCCTGCATGCGGGCAATCATAGCACAACTGCTAGGCCTGGCCCTGATTCCGAGTTTAAACTCGGAGTTCCGAGTTTAAAGTCGGAATTCTTAGTTTGAACTAAGTCTATTAAAGAACTATTAAAGTCGGAGTTCTTAGTTTAAAGTCGGAATTCCGAGTTTAAAGTCGGAATTAAAAAAAAAAAAAAAAACTGGTGTGGCGCTTCTACGCCTTCGTAATGTTCATATAAAACGCGTTAGATAATTTTTTATCGGCAATTATTATAAGCCATCCATAATAAACGCGAACAGTTCTGGGTGGCGGCTAACTTCTCTATCATTGAGCGAATACAACACTCCTTCATCGTTCATCTGCTGAAGCTGACAGAGGTCGTTCCCGGTATGCACAGGCCATAAATCTGTTATCTTTCATTCTAATGAAAATCTAACAATGGCCGACGGAGGTTCCGAACTGACGTTCCCGATAAGCTTTATGCACGTCATTTTGCACGGAAAGATAAAGCAGCGATATTCTGGATGGCTTCCGCCATACACCTGCCTGATTTGCGGTTGCAGCGAAGTTTGGTTACAAAGTCGACTAATATTTCACAATGTCAGGCAATAAAGCATCATAACGTTTGAGAGTCTTCCAATCAATGAAGAGTTTTCCAGGAGGGTAATGTTTTAACTGTATAAATGGAAAAAATATTCTTCTTCTGAAATAATAAAATCTAGAAATCTTTCGATGAGGAGTTTTCTTATTACACTTACGGCGTGCGAATTCGAAATGATAAATAATCTTCAATAGGTACCTAACACCTCGAAGATTTACTAGATTAGCGAGTGAATATAAAGTTTGAAAACTCAGTTACCGAAGTGTGTCAGTTTATAAATTGTTTCATTATGCATATTTTCCTTCTAATGGATTTCCGAGAGGGTCTCCTCGAAAGCTCTTTGGCAACTTCTAGATAACTTATAATAGATATTTAGACTGCTCTTCATCTTAGAATGATAAAGTTAATTTCTCAATCTCCAAATAGGCTTAGGATTAGAGAGACAGAACAAAACCATCTAATGAATCTTTAAGCCAATAATAATCTAACTGTTCGACGACGTTCCCCCGGAATAAGACAAAAAAGTTGATAAAAGTCTTCTATAGATTCATTAAATATTGTCGTCTAGAAAATAGCTTTAAAGAGTATTAGAAGACAATTAATAATTCACAATACAGTCTGATTTAATTTTCCTTTCGAAAGGAAAACAAGCAAGAATGCCTTCAACTTTACACTTTAAATACATTTTTTAATTCAATTATTTTTCCTGAAACGGGAAAGAAAATAAAATTTTCATTGTTATCGTGAAGTCTCGTTACCTGCGAAGCTAAATCACCTCTTTACCGCCTGCTTACTTCAGCGAGACTTTAACCGATAAAACTCAAAAACAAAACCAAGTCAACTATTTTTATTTATGAATCCCAACTCCCACCATAGATAGGTAGAATACAATAAGACACTTAAAATTTTATATCTAAATAAATCCATAATACACTTTTATAGATGATGCTCTCAACGGAGCTCTCAGAAACTTTGGGAAATAAGGCAAATTTTAAAAGGAAAATTATTGCAGGTTTGTGAGCTCGTATTATTATAATGGAACATCGATATGTTTTAATAGTAAGGTATTGTGGATATTTCGAAGTGCAGACCCCCTATATCAATTTTTTTCCCCCGATCGACTAAGTGAGGTCGCAGCTCAATTTCCCCACTCACGTTCCACCGATCCGAGGGGCAGGAGGGGGGAAGGGGTCATTGTAAAGTACTTTTACAATTTGTTCTGTAAAGAATCTTTAGTGGCAAATTTAAATTAGAACCTAAATCCCAATAAAATTCATCAAATATTATATGTATAATCAAATAAGTGGTTCAATAAAAATAATTATAAATCTAAAAAGGCCAGGGTGAAAAAATGTGCCATAACATCTTAATTCGTGTAGTAACATCTACTTTATAAATACACTAGTAAAAATTCAATAAAATTAGCTTGAAAATGAATGTGGGTAGGTATATACTTATGAGAATCAATGTGTAGTTCTTGAATTAGTAAAACCTTTGCATTAGTAGTGTAAAGTTCATAAATCCATGACAACTCTACTGTTGTGGCGAGGATAATACTATATAAAAGACACGCACGTTTCTATGGTTGCCTACTTACTCATTTGAAATTAAAAGCCACTACAAAACGAAAACACCAGTTAGAATAGATAGAACTTCCAAATTTCGTATAGCGTGTGTGGTTTAGAGCTGACTGATATGATATGCTGATGAGTCCATAATAAGGACGAAATGGTACCGTCCATGTCTTCAGTCTTCTCCTCGCATGCTGTACGAAAGTTTATCTAATTTGTTCTGTAAAGAATCTTTAGTGGCAAATTTAAATTAGAACCTAAATCCCAATAAAATTCATCAAATATATTGTAAAGTACGGGAATCGGTTTTTCGTGGATGGCTCCGTCAGTTTTGATCCTACCGAAAAAAAAGTTATTTTTTGAGGAGATACGTTTTGGAAATAACGCTTAGAACGATGACACTAAACATACTCCAATAGTAGTCCTTGAACTCATATTACCAAGCATAATATAATATTTTCCCACTTCTAATTGATGACATTATTTATAGAAAAGACACCCCTCATTGTGAACTGAAATTAAATAACTTGGAAAGCTTTCAATGTGGGTTTCGATATTTGCCTCAAAAGCCGATATTAGCATTTCAAGAGCTCTTACCTTTACGGCCTATTGCGTCCCTTAGAAGGTCTAGAATCGTGTAATTTCCCTCTACTTACGTCTTGTGTACTCATCCTTACATCCTAACAACATGTTTGTACGTGACGACTTTCCTGAACAATATTACTTGCAAGGTTTGATAGATCGTAAATTTGTTTGAAGTTGATTTTAGAATCTCGTGCTTTTGATGTCATCATCATAATTATTGATATCGACATTAAAGTGGTTACATTTAAAACATATAGCAGCTAACGTTATTATATAATATAGTGAGGATATTTTTATACAGGGTGTCCCAAGATTTCTTTATCAAGGGATATCTGGGTTATTTAAAAAAATAAACAAATGAAATTCAGGAAATTTCAACCATACCACTAAGGCTTTGCAGTTGCACCCTCAATGCCCCTTTACGCCTTTCCACCCCTAAGTAATCATCCCCTACTTTTTTTTTCAAATGACACCCCCATATTTTTTTTGCTCCGCAGGATTGTTGACTTCTTTCTGAATACGAATTTCATACGATTTTTTAAATCGAGACATATCTAGCACGCCGAAAATAACATAATATAACAAACGAGGGTTGTCAAGGAATAACAATTAACATTTAATATGACATTAAAATCACAGAAGCAATTATTATTATTAACGCCTATATCGAGTAACACCGGTATTACTAGTTGAGGTGGTTGGAGGAAACATTAACACAAAAAACAAGCAATTACAACTCCTTGACAACCCTCGTTAGTTTTGATATTATATTGTTTTCGGCGTGCTAGATATGTCTCGATTTTAAAAAATCGTATGACAATGTATTCAGAAAGAAGTCAACAATCCTGCCGAGCAAAAAAAATATGGAAGTGTCATTTGAAAAAAAAGTAGGGGATGATTACTTAGGGGTGGAAAGGCGTAAAGGGGCATTGAGGGTACAGCTGCAAAGCCTTAGGGGTATGGTTTAAATTTCCTGATTTTCATTTGTTTATTTTTTGAAATAACGCGGATATCCCTTGATAAAGAAATCTTGGGACACCCTGTATAGTCCCCCACTGGTACAACATCAAACAGACGCCGAATCGCTGATGAGGCAAAACGAACAATTTTTTACATGCACTCACCGAAATGCGATATGATGATGAGGACAATACAGCGTACATCACAAATTCGAACATTATACATTAAGTATACACTTAGTATTGCTTAAAAATATGACATAATTCACAAGCAAAGCAAAACAAAACGATACCAAGTTCAGGAGGGAGAGGTCCTTCAATCATCCGAAATTAACTGATTCTGCAAAGTTAATTTAAAACGTTGACAGTGCTACTTCTCAAATTTGCTTAATTGGTAAGGAACAATGTCTATTTGGCAGATTTGGGCAGTCAATAGTCGACTCGACAAGCTTTTTTAGGAACACAAACAAGAGCTTCTGTCACTATCTGCGGAGAGAATCGTAACCAAATCGAGAGAGCAAAGAGGTCTCGGGAAAGTCTCTTGGAGGATACAAGCCAACGTTAAGTTATGAAAAAGATATTTAAAAAGATCTCCACCGGCTCTCTCGAACGACTTGACACACTATTGCGCTTTGGGAGAAATCATTACTACTAGTCATGTAGGTAAGCTCTACGGAGGTGACAGAAATATGTGCGAGTTGAATGACAAAGTCGAGTTAAAGAAGACTCCCAAATCTCTAAAGCTGTAGCTGCGAGTAAAAATAATAGAATCGACACTATTGACAATCTTCCACGAGTATAAGTACCATAGTGCACTTGGAAACATTAAGTTCCATGTTGCTATCCTTGCAGCAGTGATCAAAGTTATCCAAGTTTGTCAGAAGTTATCTTCGGGCGAGCGTATGCGTGAGAAAATTTATGTCGTCTGCATATAGCAGGTACTCGACGTTAAGGACCCTGGAGTCCTTATTAATTTCGTCGATGAAGATCGCAAACAGAAGCGGACACAGGATCAATTATTGAGGGACCCCCTAAGAATGCTGTCGATGGCGGATCGTTGCCTATCATTTAGGTAAGTGGTCAAAAGAAGGGACAGTTTCTCCGCGAAGCTGAAGGTTCCAAGATTCTTACCGAGAAAGGAGTGATTCAAAAACCTTGTTAGGGGTCCATTTAGATAACGTCGACCTGCTCGCCGGCACCTAAGGTATTGTACCAAAGCCGAGTTGGTTTAAGGAAATTCTGTGAAAGATGGAATAGGAAATAAAACAGTGTGAGCAGGATTCAAAAAGGTGAGAAAACTGCATAAAAGGCTAATAGGGCGATAATTCGATAAGTCAGAACGATTACCTTTTTTGTGAATGGGGAAAACACTGCAATCTGGACTCGCCTAAAATCAGATTGAATACTAACTATAAATACGGGACAAACCTAGAGTCAAGAGCGAGAGTGTGATCCTCGAACGCAATGCCGTGTGCTAGACATTTAGGCAATATAGATAATCCTTAATTGTTTCTGTCATGATTGTCATAACTTCGCATCAATAAGGAGAAGGTGTGTAATATTTTGATATTACTCGAACAACATTGAAAGGATTATTCCTATAACATAATGGGGTCCTTCTACCTTCTACAAAATCTAGAGAGTATTTAGAACGCTTGCATAGAAGCATTTTTTTTTATTTACCTTTTTATTAAATGATAGTGTACAGGCAAGTTTATTTTTACTTATTAAGATAGAGAAATTATTTCAAAACAAAGAAAATTGGAGAATGCTGAAAATTGGAACAAATTAGTTGAGTTTAATAATCAGCTGCATATTAATTATTTTACAGTGTTTGGTACAGAGCTTAATTTATGTCGGTGTCGAAGAGAAGGTAAATAACGCTGCGAGGGTGAAACTGAAATGTGTTCTTGTGGAATGAAAATATTTACACGATGTCAGAAATTTACATTAAGAATGTTTAATACAAGAAGAAAGCATCAGCCTTCGGAGGATGGAAACAAAGAGCGACAAAGGAAAAAAAAAACGGAGAGAGATCAAGGACATCTCAAAAGGTGAGCAGAGGGAAATTAAAATTTAAAAATCGACAAGTGGAAAATTGGAGTTGTGTCCGTTGGAGTTCATACCGACATTCTCCCTCATAGTTTATTATTATTTTTGTGGACAACTGAAATAATTCAGGCAGGTATATTTTTGTTTTGTTTTTCGAGAAAATATTAAAAATTTTGAAAATATGTACCTAACTGTTTATTTTTTAATGTGTGGGATTTTTTGTTTCCTTGTTTTTTTTTTAACTCTGGGATCTAGTCGACTTGGAAAATTTTTGAGATGTCAAGTGATGGCTCATGACGCCTACAAAAAAGAATTATTTAATTTTTAATAATAATGATATGGTCAAACAAGGAAATTTAGATATTCAATTTTTTCAACATATTTCAACAAAGATGAAGTCTTTGATGTCCTAAATTTTGTTTCAGATTCTTAATACCTAAATATAAAACTGTGCAACTTACTTCTAATTTAACAGACCTTGTAACTCCGCGGCTATACATATATTTATGATTTATTTATGATTAAATTATGATTCTGGCCATACAAAATTTCATCCTACAGTTTTTAAGTTGAGTTGTTTTTATAAACCTAACATTATTTAAAGCATATAAAACAAACACAAACGTATAAAAGCACAAGAATTTCCCATCATAAAATAGAATCAACTTTTATTCAACTGAACCCCATGCCAAAATGCAGGTTCACCCGAGCTAATCAGAAAAAGACTGGCTGAAAAATGAAAAATTGTTTACTAATTCAAAAAGAGGACACATTTTATCTTTCCCTTTCCAGGACTCATACATCCTGAGACAAACACAAAAATATACAGGTGAATCAAATGTAACGAATAAACTAATTTTTTCAGTTAATATTTGTAGAATAAAAAAACCCAAAACATCATCTTGTTTTGTCAAAAAAATCATTTTTTAAATTTATTTTATGTTGTATGACGTAACATTTTTTATACAGGGTGTTTCTTGACTAGGCAATAACGACATTGTCTATTTTTTGTTTAAAGAACATCATGTATTATTATTACATTTTCAGATTTTCTGAGAAAATCCAACAAGAATGGTTTTTACAGTCAGTTTAAATTGAGTTGGTTATGAGTTACCTATAAGCAAATGAAAATCGCAATTTTTCATTTTCAAAGCAGCTCACATTGAAAACAGCTCAAGATAACGGAAAACAGCTTACATGTCCATATTTTAACTTTTTATGTATGCACTATCCTATAATGTATACAGGGTGTCCCAGCTTATTCAAGCGGTCTCTGTAGGCCAAACGATGGACTTTTTCAAAAAACTTTTTGAAAATTCAAGTACAAAATCACAATGGCCATAATTTAAAATTATTTTGGAGTATACAGAGTGTCCCATATGACAGTGGCAAATCAAAGTTATGTTTTTTTAAATGGAATGCTCCTATGTTATTGCATTTTTAGTTTATCTGAGAAGAAAAAGTACGATTGGTTTTTACAGTTGGTGTTTAAATTCAGAAGTTTGTGAATTATAAACAAGTGAAAATCGTCATTTTTCAAGTTCAAAGTCCTGTACAACGAAAACGGTTCAAGATAAAGAAAAACGGCTTACATGTCCCTATCTTAGCTTTTTATGTACCATCCTATGGTATTGAAATATTTGTACTTTCTTTGATTTTTTTATTTGGCGAAGCGTGGAGAAATCTGAGATGTTTTCAAATTTTTAATCACCCTGTATAAACATTTTATCTGCATCATAGGATAGTACATGAAAAGTTAAAATAGGGACATGTAAGCCGTTTTTTCTCTATCTTGACCCGTTTTCGTGGTACAGGGCCTTGAACTTCAAAAATGACGATTTTCACTTGTTTATAATTCACAAACTTCTGAATTTAAGCACCAACTGTAAAAGCCAATCTTATTTTCTCTTCTCAGATAATCTAAAAATGCAATAACACAGGGACATTCCATTTAAAAAAACATAACTTTGATACGCCACAGTCATATGGGACACTCTGTATACTCCAAAATAATTTTAAATTATGGCCATTGTGATTCTGTACTTGAATTTTCAAAAAGTTTTTTGAAAAAGTCCATCGTTTGGCCTACAGAGACCGCTTCGAATAAGCTGGGACAGCCTGTATAAAATGTTTATACAGGGTGATGAAAAATCTGATAATTTCCATCACCCTGTACAAAAGTTTTATCTATATGACCTTGTCAGACCTTGTCAAATTTAGAAAAAAATTCAAGTGTAGGTCAAGTCTTGAAATAACTCTCGGTATAAAAAACGCACTTCGCCGTTCGAAGGTTCTATTGAACATTAGGTACATGAAAACAAAATCGTTAATCGTTCAGATAATTTCCTCATTAGTTCTGTGCCCCATTAACACACATAAATAAATAAACAACTACGGTAAAATCAGGTCTTGATGTTGACAAAGTATGTACCACCTTTGTTACCAGACCACAATACAGGGTGTTCTACAAGCTCTATGACAAACTTTGACAGATGGTAGGTTGCTTGATTTTAAACATATTTTTTTTAATAAACATGGGTCCGATTCGTTTTTGTTTAGAAGTTACAAGCATTTAAAAAATCGTAATTTTTCAAGTTCAAGGCCCTGTAAAAGGAAAACGGTTCAAGATAGAGAAAAACGGCTTACATGTCCCTATTTTAACTTTTTATGGACTATCCTATGGTATAGAAACATTTGTACTTTCTTTGATTTTTTTAAATGTGGAGAAATCTCAGAATTTTTCAAATTTTTTATCACCCTGTATAAACATTTATTTCATCTACATCATTGGATAGTACATGAAAAGTTAAAATAGGGACATGTAAGCCGTTTTTCTCTATCTTGAACCGTTTTCCTTTTACAAGGCCTTGAACTTGAAAAATTACGATTTTTTAAATGCTTGTAACTTCTAAACAAAAACGAATCGGACCCATGTTTATTAAAAAAAATATGTTTAGAATCAAGCAACCTACCATCTGTCAAAGTTTGTCATAGAGCTTGTAGAACACCCTGTATAATTTCGTATAACTTTACTATTATTAATATTTCAAAACAACATTAGAATAAAAAAAGTATCATACTAAGCTAGAAATAACAACCTACAGAAGGAACTATTCGCTTAATCAGAAATTACTTCTTCACCAAGAGATTGTTACTTCCGACCTCGTATAACCACACTGAGAAAAATTTTCTCTCCAGCCAGAATGGTAGAACGGTATTTGCAGTACTACGTATGCAGCATCATTAAATCTGGCTGAAACACATTTAATACGAATAAGACAACCGTATAGCAGATATTGAGTTTTGTAGAGACACAATTTCGAGAAATGGTATTACCGTAATACCATTACCTGGATGTCGCTCACGTTGTCTTTCTAAAACACCATTATCATAAACGGTACGTAGCATCCTCCCCGATTTTAAGTGTGTAACGTTTCTGCAGAATTATTGGCGTTACAATCTGGTGCTGCTAAGCAGAGTGATCGCTATTTTTCTCTTACGTGAAAATATGCCGGAAAATAATTGTTCATGGTCATTCTTGCCTGGTAATAACAAATATTGAGGTTTGTAGAGACACAATTTCGAGAAAAGGTACGGCCGTAATACCATTACCGTTACCTAGCGTCCTCCCTGATTTTAATTGTGTGTAACGTTTCTGCAGAATAAATGATGTTAGATTCTTGTCCTGCAACGCAGTAAGGAACTCCATTATACACATGGGAATTCATAATATTATATTTCGTGCAGTTAAACTGCCGCTGCTGCACTATTATTCTGATAGTAAAATCAGTAAAAACGTTAACAAAGGTATATCTGCGTTCTTGGTAAATCTGAGCAGTAAGCAAGTTCGGTAAGTTATGTGAAATACAGTGGAAAGCCGTGTGAAGTCCCCCGGGACGTGTGAAAAGTGTACGGGTGCGATTGCGCGATGGAATCTTTGGTCCTGTTTATAATAATAATTTAGCGTTGCTTTGACTTAGTGTTAGTAGTTGTTCGCAAGTTGTGCGTGGTACATGGACGCGGATGCGTTTTTGACATTTTTTATTTCAAGTGGTAAGTACCTACGCGAACATACTTATAATCGATGATTTCCGTGTTATTATTGCATTGTTCGACTGTGTTTCCCCGACTATAATACCTATACCAATTTTACCATAGATATACGTAATAATTTAGTGTGTGTCTTGTTGCAAGTATTATAGTGTGAGCAAAATGAAAACGTTACTGTAGATTTGTGTGATGAAACATTTCAACCGTTCTTTGGAAAAATTAGAGAAGTACATGTGAGTCACAGTGACAGTGTGATTTTTTCTGCAAAATGTTAAAAACTGTCGAGTTCAATTTACATTATTTTGCTCACAATGTATATGTCCTACTACCTTGATGCAGCTTCCTTATTTTCTTATGTGTCAAATATGTTAACATGCAGTCATGGTGAACCTTGAAATGTACGTTACTTAATGCCTTTAAATTAATTTAATTTATTGAGAATGCCTATACAGTGTGATAAATGGTGAACATGGTAGGTATACAGGGTGTTGTAGAGGTTGTTTAGAAAGACTGTAAATTTAAAACAAAAATGGTTTCCTCGGCTTCGTTGCCGACATATAGGGTGTGCTTTTTCTAAAATTTAAATAAAAATGACAGGTCAAATTTAAATAACTTCCACTGACAAAACACATTATCTCCCATAACTATATTACGAAAGCGTTTGTTTGTTTTTTTTTTTATTATTAACGGTAACGGAATTAGAGGCATTCAAACTCTACCAATTCCTGGAGAGTCGAATAAAATTTGCCAATATGGCATCGTTATTCGAATTCGAACTTAAAACAACGGATTGGAAATATATTTTGAATAATATTATCGTCTATGGTATCCCCGCAACGAAAATTTTTTGAAACTTTGCTGAACTTGCCACTTCATCTGTTTCCATGGTAGGTAATATCTGTCTGGGTATTTTAGACCTGCACACTATTTTTTTCCTGAAGAAAGGTTGGTCATATCTTTTTAAAGAAACCATTCTGGAGAAAAAGTTAATTGATTACTCCGTAAAATCCACAATGAATGCTGTGATGCTATCAGTGTCCACCATTTCGGGATCACCCTGTATATTTATTTTGAATTAAATAATTAGTTTTTTTTTCTCTTATAATGATTAATTAAATATGTTGTTTTAATGTTTTTCAATAAAAATTTTATGCATTAAAACCTAAGTTTTATTTGCAACATTCCTATCCTAATTCTAGTTCTAATAAATTCTAATTCTTTTTAAAAATTACTGAGAGTTAAATTACACAATTTCAGTTAAAATACTTATTTGACATCTACTTAGAATTTTCTCCAAAATCAAATGTATGTTTTAAGCTTTGAGTTAATTATAATTTCGTATGAATTATTACATTTTAAATTAGAAGGATGATGTGGATATATGATTTATAAGTAATTTGAGTTAATTAATTAATTATTATGTTATCAACTTGAAAAAAATACCGATAGAATTAAATTGACAACTACTTACAGCAAACAGACCTAATGCCAGTTCAGTGCTGAGTGTAAAGTAAGTATCGTTTCAGTGAGTATCCAAAGGCTTGCAAGCGATTTTTATCTTGCGCCTCCCTTTAAATATGCCAGGAAATAATTTATCTTGCAGTCAAATAGTGACTGTCTATTATTTAAATACTTGAGTGACCTTTTTAATATCAAAGTGCTGCATCTGGTGATACCAGCAATACGCTCTGCTTGAAAAAATGTTGTACACTGCCTTTCAGTGAACTGGTAACTGCTAAAAAAATCATCACATGGAGTTCTGCCATGCCAAAGGAAAGAGTCTTACGCAGAAATTTCTATTTAATTCTCCATGACCGGCAGTGTGTATTATCCTTACTGTTGTGAATCCATTGCTGAACAGCTAGATTTACAGACTCTTTGAAATGCCATTAGACATTACCATTAGCCTGCTTATACTGTACCAGCAGCCTTATGCGTTTTACGTTCTGTGCATGGCGAAACGTTCTTCTAGCATTTTGCATGATACAAGTAGGAAGGCCAGGGATATCATGGTATTCCTTGCTGCCCTTAGACGTCACGATACGCGTGCTTATACTGTCCATATAGCCTTATGCGTTATACATTACTAGGCATGGCAAAACGTACTTGTGGAATTTAGTCCCAGTTTCACCATTAAACAAGTCAGGAAGAACATGATTTAATGCTATTCCACGCTGACATTTTTCTCAGTGCAGTAGCTCTTTTCATCACTAAGACCTATTAAGTTGATTGATATATTTTAATAAAGCCCTAGAAGTGACTACTAATACGTGCAAGGCCGTAACTCAAGCAGACTTAATTAAAAGGCCCCGACAAACATCGAGTACAGTAAATTTCGCCTGTAAGTAACCACTAATTCTATGGGATATTTTCTTCCTTGCCGGAGTAGTAAATTTTCTCTTGAAGTAAAATTAGTGTTAATAATTGTTTCCCGTATAACTTATGACTGGAAAGGACAAATTTTGTGCCTTGGAAGATTCAATCAACCTTTATAACAATAATTTTCCCCGAAAGAAAAGTATACCTACCTGCTAAAATCATTTTGATTTTACCTATTCATATATTGGGACTTGTCTACATACTGTATAGTAACTGATATTAGAAAATTTCTCGTACATCCCTAGCTAGCTAGTAAAATCATTTTGATTTTACCTATTCATATATTGGGACTTGTCTACATACTGTATAGTAACTGATATTAGAAAATTTCTCGTACATCCCTAGCTAGCTTTCAATCCCGAGGGACACGGTATTGGATATATCAATCAAGTCAATATGCCTCCTAAAGACAAATTGAAGGAATGAAATATTTCACCGCCAACTCAATCAAATCGCTTAGAATTTAATTCTAAATAAAGACTTCAAATCAAGAAGCCGGTCTGTTCTGTCAAAATCTCATCTCGGCTTAATTGGAATTCAATTGGATATAAATTTTGATGGATTGAACGCAACAGCTGTATGGTTATCTAATTTTGAAAAAAACTTCTTTATTAAAATAATAGTAGGTATTTTCCATTCAGTTTTAATACCATTTAACTGAACACTTAACTGACATCTATTTTTTCCTATTTTATTTAAAGAATAATAATATGCAGTTCAGTTTTCCATTCACTTCACTAAGAGACTCGGGCTAACGAGTTTCTTGATATAGTCAGGATCGCCAAAGGGTGATAGGGTTGAAGCAGGGCAGAGAATTTTATCGAAGCACAAGTAAAATTTTTGGATTATTTTTAATGAACTTACTAAAAGTTCAAACTCTATTTTGCAATGTTTCTACATTCAAGTCGCACCGATAACTACTATAAATGACTTCCCTAAAAAAAAGAAGATAAACGTCTCTGCTACTTACGATTCTTGAAAAAGAGATTCCTATGAATTAAGAACGAAGTCACGTTTCAAATACCATCATCACCCTCTTGTCACCTCTCGTGAGACTGCAACGTGTGCGCATGTTCAATTCATTAAACAGGATAATTTAAAAGGGCTTTATCTGACCCTGTAGACTTCGGGCTCAAATACCTGAGATTCAGGAATTCTATACCTTTTTAATTTATGACATTGCTCCTGATTTAATAATCAACATGAAAGTTTAAGCCAGTCTGGTGATCTTGACTGAGCTTTTCTCCGCCAAGAAAATCTGACGCCTCGGGTTTATAAAAAAGTAATAATTACCATAATAATTACCATATCTCGTATCTCATATTTTCTTAAAATTACTAGTAATTTAGGTATGGTAGATATTTTTATATAGATTTTATATAGACTCTATGTTTCATGATTTTCCTTTGCAAGAAATCGTTCTATACGTGAAGTATCTGCGGCACACCAATAATTATTATATTTAAACGTAAAAATTAAGGCAATACTCAATAATTTTCATTGATAAAATTTACTTTCAAACGAGGCATTACAATGACGGTCATCCTGCTTAAGATTTATTAAGGGTGGATGATGGGGTCGAAAGCTGAGTGATGCACATGTCAGGTGTGGGTTAAAAGATATCCCGTGCTATCCTAAAAAATCACACTGTAGATAACCAAGTTCACTACACTGTAACACATTAGCGGCGTTAAAATCTATCTACGCTTACACGCATTTTAACGTCAAAATAAAAATTATTTTATCGAGAGAAAAACTTGTTAACAATCTTCTCTAAACGACAGCGTGTCTAAATTCACGGACCTTATAAGTCAGTTACGGTTTACGATAGGCGATATCACCTAGCGGACATCGTACAAACATAAAGTGGTATAACTAGAAAGAGTGGAAGACAGACGCGCGTGAAGTAGTCAATGGAAGAAAGTACAGATAAAGGGATGGCGAAATCATCCATAGCGCGGTCAGGAACCGACGAACGGAGAATTAGAGGATGAGGCTAGACTTCCATGGTGGTAGGTCGCGTCGGTGTCGGACGAACGATGAAGCCTCACCTATACCTTACCTCAATTAATTGTCTAATATCTTTTACCTTTTATCTACACATCGAGAAACTAAATTGTTTCTACATAATTATCTCAACAAAAGTCAAGTCCGTAATGTTTCTGGAAATTAATCACTTCCGATGCAATCCATTCAACTGGCCGCGATTGAATAAAGTAACGGTAGTTGCGAGACCTGATTTCCATAGACTTTACTAATATAAATGTTTCCATGACGTCAGCACATCACAAGACAGCAATTTATAATTAGTGCAGTACCTATTTTTTTATCTGGTAGAAGAGAAACAACCAAGTTTTAATCCCCTGTAAGTACATCTCTTTTTGGAAATGGTAAATTCGTGTGCATTGTTACAACTTCACCTGTGAGTAGACCTATTTTTCTAAATTTCTTGACAAATTACGCTGTTTTCTTGCAGTTTTAATGGCTTAGGACATGTTAGAACAACCACACACTTGTCGTGTTTGGCTTGGTCTCCCACATCATGGTCCAGTATCTTAACAATGTGTCTCCTCGTTAGCTATTACTTCTATTTACAATATACGTCATTGCATTATCATTTCAAATCTGATCAAATTCATTCTAGTTATGGTTGTCTTCCAGACACAAACAGGCAATGCAATAATCATTCTGCAGCACTGGTCAATTCTATTGGATGATTTCCTCGTTAGAGTTCTATTTCAGAGGAAATTTCCATTTCACACTAACATCAAAGTTGTCTTTCATCTAACCAGGTCATGGTAAATCTACAGGGAATTTCTCTGCACATGGTCATTTATTTTATCCTCCTGGGCCTTAAATCTCGATATCCAATTTTGTTTTGGTCAAGCAATATTAAAAAAAAAGATGGTCGGGCAGTTTGTCTCGATTTACCTGTTCACAACATAATTCCCATTGTTCCGTTTAATGGAATAACGGCCAATATTATAAACGCTGGTTAAGTTAACTGGCCGATTTCTGTGGTCGTTTCTGGAGAAGATATAGACTATAGGTCGAAATTATTGCAATTTAATTACTCTTGGCATAAAAGAGATTGCAAAAATTTTAATAAAAGTTATTCGAGGTCAATATTAGCTTCAAAATCGGACACAGAAATCTGCCAGTTAACTTAACCAGCGTTTATAATATTGGCCGTAAGTCAACCAAAAATGTCTTTACTGTTTCATATAAGTTTGAGCGGGCATTAATTCATTGCACTCGTTTCCTGGAGCAATACTCTCTACTTGGTAAGTATTCGTTTTCAATATCCTTAGTTTTGAATTGGCGTTGAATACTTGTACATGCACATACGCCCATAAATCTTCCAATAGTAGAATTGCACACAGGCAGTAAGTGGTTGTCTACATACATTTCAAACCTCCATCAAGTTTGCGTTCGCGAATTAAAATAGTTTTGCATGGTATATGCTCATTCCGGGAATGCGGATAAGTACATTTAACATCAGCACCTGATATTAGATCCCTTGTTAGAAGCAATAACGAAGACTGGGAATAGCAATAAGATCCATGAACTAATTTGAGAGACCTATTTCAGTGATGTAGATACACTTACACTATAAGCATTAGACTAGAAGCCGTTGACGTACCCTTACTCTGTTCCATCCCATAACTACAGCCATCTCTAGGAACGGATATTAATGTATAATGAAGTTACTGGTTATACTGTAACATTATAGCTTAGCCGCTCATTTTCAATTTCAAGTTTAATTGTGAAGCAATTTGCGGTTATCAATTGGAATTGCTGTCGGTTAGAGCTTTAATAAGATGAATACAGGATTTTGAATTGTTTTCTGAATATCTACACTGTATACCGAGGTTTCACGTGCGACTTTTTTGCGAACGCGACTTTAGTTCCCGGAGAAACGCATCTCCAGGTAGCAGAGTCACGTAAACATAACGTCATTTTTTTTTTGTTCGGTGACGTAGAATGACGAATTTGGCGATATGAGAATGACGTCGTAATGGCAAAGAAATGTCACAGATCGAAGACAACATGAGGGTCATTTAATTGGTTCCAACAGGACGGAGCATTGGCTCACATTTCAAGAGCATCGATGGCCGTTTTGAGGAAACATTTCTTGATCTCGATAAGGGGCGATTTTCGGTAACCAGCCCGCTTCCCCGATTTGAGCCCTCGCGGATCTTTTTGAAATTCCGCGTTTAAGTCAATCATCCAAAAATCGTACAAGATCTGAGGGCCGACATCTGGGCAGAAATTGCCAATATACCCGCTGATATGCTGGTAAGAATCACGACAAACGCCAGAAATCGGTTTGTTCAGTGAATAGATTTTAACTGAAAAACTTCTTGAATCCCAAAAATATGAGAAGGGGCAAATATCTATAAACAATTATTACCTTCCGTTATTTTTCGTTGTTAATATGGTGGACCCCTCCTCTCCTTTGGATGCTTCGCGGGTCTTTTTTTAAAGTGTCGATAACTATCTGACGCCTTGAAAATGGAACGGAGCTTTGTATTCCTAAACGGTTCTTCAAGAACGCGTCATATTATATAGATCCTGTCCAAAGACGCGTATTCGAATGAAGTAAATTGACAGATATATAATTCCCAAATAGAGTCGAGCTCAATTCTATAAACGCTGATCGCAGAGAGCGATGCAATCGGAACGTCCGTAAAACCGTCCTTGTCAGCAGGGGCAAGACGGGTGGAAATATTCAGAAGGAATATTATTAAAGGTCCTTCTGCCGATCATTTCCAGTCTCTCTTTTCTTCGGATGAGTTCTTTTCCTGGGATAACAATAGACTCTTCATAGCAGGTATAATTGGAAATATAATTAAAAAGGAGCAATGGGATAGCTCATTGATTTTCAATCGTTCCAACAAAACACAGAGGGTACCTTATTCACATTCCATTAGAATGATGATAGCAGATAAGCTTGATGTCTTGAGAACACACTTCTGTAGAGACGAGAAACGACTGATCAAAATAAACTTAGAAAGGGGTGGCGAGCTAGCCGGTGAATTGTAAAAGACATTTTTTCTTATTTCACATGCAATGAAACTAGTGCACTTTTTTAGCAGCTTATGAATGTTTAAGCTTGCTTCTAGGTATGGGTCCACTAGTACATTGACATGTCCTGTAGATTTATTTACAATAATTTATCGTTGCTAAATGTTGACATTATTCGTCAAATAAAGAAACATTCCTTCCAGTTAGTATATTTTTAAGATATACTTCGAAAAAAAAATTCGAAAGCATCAAACACGAGAAAGACGACAATTAGTCGAGGATATGACGGAAGAATGACAGCGTTGGTTCCGTCTACCGGAGCGAGTTGAACGTGAGACGTGAGGCTTGGTCAGACCGCCTATAGTGTGGCGCAGTAGACTGTGGAGCAACCTGCACGAGTTCCGTATATGTACATTTGATATCAGCGTCGGCATCTACACGGAAAATTCTCGACCATGAAAGGGAAACTTCGAGAACTAACTCTCAGGAAAAATCTACCACGATGTCTAGAATGTTCCAAGAATAGAACATTTGTAACTCCAGCAAGACATACTAGAGTTAGTTAATTCTCGAAAGGCATTCCAGAAGAACACTAAGGGTGTATATAAGCGGTACCTAAATAAAACTTGAGATTCGTATTTTTTTGTTTGTTTTTATAATAAAAAATGTCTAGAAGTAATGATTTAGGTAGTTGATCAACAAGGTTAAAATAATGACAATAATAAATCGCGGCCACTACATTTAGAGACAAAATTATCTGTTAAAAAGCCTGATATTCAATGTGCAAAGATGCACAATGTCAAGTTGAGCCCAACTAGGTATAAAGGAACTCGCCGAACTCGCAAAGAATGGAAGAATGTATATTTCAACACACGGTCCTTAGGCGTGTAAAGTTTTGAGATGTAACAACTTACATCTGGGAAAGCCTCTTATTGTGTCGTGAAACATGCAGCTTACCCAGTTACAAAACCTACCCATTTGCGTTAAAAGTGAAATTAGGGAAATTTTGGTCACATACAAATCTTAAAAAAAGTTCTACATAAAGATATTTATTACTATCAAAGTAACAATAATATTAATAAGTATAGCAACTTTTTATTTTGTCATTGATTTGCTATTATTAAGTTAATTTCCTATTAATCCTGTGGCCTCCCCAAAAAATAATTGTTTCATAAATTGTAATCTCCAGATTTTTTTTATTATTTTAAACTTTATTTCGGTAACATCAATTTGCCAAAAAAAAAGGATAACAGTGACGAAAAGACTTAAGTATAGGTACATTAACAGTCCTCGAGAATATCTAGAAAAGAAAAAAAAATTATTCATATTTTTGCTAAACTGTGCAGCTTTTTCAGACTTCTTTAAAGAAAAATTGTTTTGTGCTTTGAAAATGCCTAAATTATTCTTTCTTCTAAATAAAGAATAGTGTTCCAAACTCGTACAGGAAAAGTTGGTTCAACAAGCATCATCTTTGCGTAAAATTAATAATGATAAGCAAGGACAGCACAGGTGCATTTACCGTCCCTTCTCCTACCACCCTCACCCCGTTTTCACAAAAAAAAACCGTTCATACATCTAGACGCGAGACGCGACACGCACAATGTCTTCCCTACCAGCTTCGAAGAAGTCAACATCGGTGGTGAAATCTCGCTCATTCAAGTCGGTTTCTATTACGGCCCTTCTCAACTAAAACTCAAGCTAAATCACTCAAACAAATCTCTCGACTCTTATCTCATTAACCGGTAATTAAGTGATTCGCCATCATCGATTGCAGCAACAGCAAGCAGCGATTTCAACCGACTGGAAACCATAACAAATAGTTTATATGACATTTGAACGAAAGTGTGTTTAAACTAAGAGAAGTAGTAATTTTGTGATATATTCCTCAACAAAAAAAATATACCACGATGAAGCAGAAATGATTATAAATTATTTAAAAAAAAAATAGATGAGTATGATATTATCTGATCGATAATATTGATATAACAGGTTTGAATACCTTAGTGATTCTTGTGTCGAAAACATCCACGAGACATGTCAGGAACACATCGGAGATCTTCCATCTTCTTTGAAAATAAAGAGGAAAAACACGTCTTCACATGGCTGTATAAATACAATTTCAAAAGAAGAAAATCAAGATGCCGGCGAGGACACTAACAGGAGTTGCGAATGGCAATCTTCGCAGAAGTGAAAGAATCTCCGGGAATGCAGGAAAGTATTTTCAAGAAACCATATTTTTCTGTTCTTCACGTTGAAAGGAAAGAGACTTTTGAGACGAATTTTGATGATTATTCCGAATAATAAAAATCACAGTAACAAGGTATACCGGTACAGGTTACGTTAGATGCTATGAAAATTTATAGATGGTTCAGAAAATTTATCGATAGTTCCAAAAACTAAAACAATGCAAAAAATGGAATTGAAATCTCTCTGAACTAAAATCTCTGAACTATTTATATAAAAAAATGGAACAATACTCAGAATTAATAACTAGCTTCCAATGAAATGGCATCAATTACGCGTCTTGAATATTTTGAACGCACATACGAACAAAATTAGTAAATAACAACTGTTGCTTCATTGAGAGGTATTGAGCACGTGTAGGGTGTTCGAAAACGAATCCGTTATGGAGTGGGCCCTGACACAAAGAGATTTGTCTTAGCTTAATCCACTCTTTACAATTGATAGCCCTTGATTTTTTTAGATTAGGACAATAATAATTGTCAAAACATTCAAGAACGTTAATAAAATAGGCACTCACTTTATTGACATTTTTCAATACACGGTCTCTCACTCCACAAAGGGCACTTTGTAACAGTTCGGGTGTATCATTTATCTCGGTGAACTTCTCCTCGATCCTGCGCCTCAATTCTGTCAAATCATTAATTGGTGTCACAAACGTTCAGTTTTCAGCTGGTTCAAAAAAGGCTGAAGAATTTCTTCACTGTACCGCACAGCACTAATGTTCCCTTCAGAAATGTTTGGCCCAATTAATCACCTACCACTAATTTCTGCCAAAACACCAACTTTCTCAGCATGAAGTGGTTTTTCAATTAATATATGCGGATTTTCAGCAAACCAGGATCTGTAATTTTGAGAATTCACATATCCCGATCTTTGAAACCAAGCTTCATCTGTGAAGAAAGTCTTGCTGAACACTTCTTTATTGTCTTGCAAATGTTGGGAAAGCCATCGACAAAACTCTAGCATCTCGGGAATGTCTCGAGATAACAACTCCTGCACCACCGTCACTCGCTAAGGATAACAGTGAGCATCTTTCCTAAGTAGCTTATGACAGGTTCCGACAAAAACATCAATTTGCTGGGCTAGATGACGAACTGCTGATGTGTGAGGATCATTTTGCATAACATTGCGAGCCATTTTTGCCTTCTCTTCATTACGTTTCTTTGATCTGCCACTACTGTTTTCACAAAATTTCCTGTCCTTCGAAAATTTGAAATGTATTGCAAAACACCTTCTCTAAAATTCTGGACAGCTACCGCAACACCAGGCTACTCCTCTCGGAACTCAATTAAACAATTTTCTATGGATTAGACCCAAATTCCATCGATTTTATTTCCAATAACTTTCAACTGGAAACGTTTTTCGTTCTAATTTAAACAGAATTTTTATGATTTTAAGTATTTATTTTAAACAATATAAAAAAAAATTATCAAACGTGGATAATAAATTAACCCGTTTACAAGCTTCTTAGAAAAGGTACTTGCTTTTGTCCTTATCCAGTGATACAGCAGTGAAAGTATACCTACTCGGCAGGTAAATTTTGTTTTATTACGTCTCAAAACTTACAGTTTTGGGACGTAAAACTTAACCAAGACTTTTTTGTAGGTTTAGCATGGCTTAGAATATCATCATGTAGATCAGTTTCCAAAGTTTCTGAACAAGATTTTGTTATTTTTAAAAGTTCCGAAGCAACCGATTAAGTGAAAGAGATCTGTGAAGATCGACTATCTGTCGTAATATACCGATACCCTAGCAGCTATCTGATATCCGAACAATTACAGAGTGCCTTTAGTGGAGTGCGGGAAACCGTGTATTAAAATGTGTCCAGGAGAATCCTTAAATGATTTTATTTATGTGTTTTTTTGTTAACCTAAAAAAATCAAGAGCTGTCGATTGTAAAGAATGGATTAAGCTAAGGCAAAATTAACCTCTTTGTGACAGGGCCTACTCCAAAACGGATTCGTTTTCGAACACCCTATATGTTTCAATAATTTTGGATGGGTCTCGTCTATACATTTCAAAGAAAGATAAGAAATATCTAGTCAAACTATTGTCAAGCAGACAAAAAATTGTAAAAAAAACAAGCTACTGGTAGTATAATACAAATTAAATTTTAATTACTTAGAAAGACGTTATCTAGGAACCTGCTAGTAAAAAATATAAAAAATGCAAAGTGTTTCGCATGATCGGATATATAACACGTGAAGTATAATAGGTAGGTACATAGGTACCGGGATTATATTGAAATCGATCTCACTGAAATATGAATATAGTCTCTGGGAATTATATGGGAAGTACGTAGACGGGCTGCACTCCCTTTTACATATCGCTCAGATTTCGTTAAAACAGCGATCATTCAGTTATAGATGAAAATAGGAAATATCGAGAGATAGCTGAATAATGGGAATTCGATTTCATATGGCAATATGAAATATAGCCTATTCATCGTTTAGAAAATACGGGCGTCATCGATTTTTACCCTCTTTTTATTCGGAATTTTGCAATATGAGAGAAATAGAATGCAAGCAAACTAAATGGGAAATTTATATTTTCAGACAAGTATAGTAACATCAGGAATAAAAAATTAGCAATATGGTGCTTTTAACCGGATATGCTTAAAATAAAATAAGAAAATGCTATATCACTCTGCTCATTTTTACTATTTATAGGGCCTGGTTTCATTATTAATTTTAAAATTAGTCTTTCAATTTTAAAGTGACTAATTTTATTATGATGTAACATTATACATTAACACTTTGACTACTGGACAAATATTTTAGATATTTAACCATAAACTGAGCCTTTTTTTGTATCCTTTCTTCACAAACTATGCGTACCATAAGTGGTACACGATAAGTATTCACTCACAAACTGTGTGTTCATATATGGGCTCGGAACATGCATTGATTCTTCCATAAAAATAATGAAATGTAGGTCAATGAGTATAAGCACACAGAGTGCAATTGCTAGCCTGTTAGGTGGGTTCGGAGCAATCCTCCATCGCCCATAACAGTTGTCATGCTGGCAGTGCCCGAAACTCCAACCAGAGAGTTTGCTTCCGCATCCAACAGCAGAGCCTTCCAGAGTACCAAATCAAGCACAGACACGTGTTTCGTTCTACTGGAACTCATCAGTGTGCTGCATTCGGAGTGTCTGGAGGATGCTGTCGGATGAACGGAAGCCGGGGCCTCTTAAGTCCAGCATTAACACGGAACTCCGTGTGGTGTAAAATAGAGCGACATCTAGCGGTCAGTTCAAGGAACTAACCGTGAGTTCACTCTAAATTGATTGAAGTTCCAGACACTACCAATAAAGCCGGTCGATGACAACGAATAATGAAGAAAACAGAAGGCAAGTATACTCAAGGATTAATTCATAAAAATAATGAAATGTAGGTCAATGAGTATAAGCACACAGAGTGCAATTGCTAGCCTGTTAGGTGGGTTCGGAGCAATCCTCCATCGCCCATAACAGTTGTCATGCTGGCAGTGCCCGAAACTCCAACCAGAGAGTTTGCTTCCGCATCCAACAGCAGAGCCTTCCAGAGTACCAAATCAAGCACAGACACGGATTGCTCCGAACCCACCTAACAGGCTAGCAATTGCACTCTGTGTGCTTATACTCATTGACCTACATTTCATTATTTTTATGAATTAATCCTTGAGTATACTTGCCTTCTGTTTTCTTCATGCATTGATTCTATTTGATGTGTACATTATATGAACACAACTACATGAAGTTTAAATGCTTGTAAGGGTTGGCTCAGTTTTTCTGTGAAAAATTTATGAAATATTTGCCCACCAAGAGTTAATAATAGTTTATTGTGACCATATCCAGTGTGTGTCACAGGCATGGTACATCCCCTTTTTTTTCTTTATTTTTGGAGATAATTTTTTGAAATTTGGTACGTCGCATATTCTCAATAGAGCGCACTTTTTAGCAGAAAATTGAATTTTTTTCCACATCCGGTTTTTCCGGAAATGTAACCAACTTTTTATTTTTAAATGGGATATCCTATATATTATTTTTGGATTCTATACATTTGTACAAATCCAACAATACTACATAAGTACCATTTTGAATGTCAAATTTGTTTTTATTTAATTTTTTATTTCTCAATTATAGTGTGCCATGACTATTTCGTTTTACTCCAATTGGATCATCTAATGCTAGAAAAATCGAATTTTTGTTCAAAGTACTAAATTAAGTGATTTATGGATAAATAATGCGCACTGGAATGATTTTTTGAGCTGAATTCATTTTTTTCAAATGGTACCATATTGGTACCGAGGTACCATCTACTAGTACTCTTAATAAGGGACATTTTGGTGTACCCATTTTGCATCTGTGACGAACACAACTGAAGTCACGGCACACTATAATTGAGAAATAAAAAATTTAATAAAAACAAATTTGACATTTAAAATGGTACTTTTGTGGTATTGTTGGATTCGTACAAATATATAGAATCCAAAAATATAATAATATATAGGGTGTCCCATTTAAAAATAAAAAGTTGGTTACATTTCCGGAAAAACCGGATGTGGGAAAAAATTCAATTTTCTGCTAAAAAGTGCGCTCTATTGAGAATATGCGGCGTACCAAATTTCAAAAAATTATCTCCAAAAATAAAGAAAAAAAAAGGGTGTACCATGCCTGTGACACACACTGTATGGTACACACAGTTTGTGGGTAAAATTTGTTGTGTACCAATTCTGGTACACACAGGGTCAAAGTGTTGAAGTTATTTAAGAAATGAAAATAGGATGTTTCTTTATGACCCTGCCAAAACCTTTATTTCTGAGATATTATCGACATTGCAGATTCCTATTTTGGTAGCGTATTTTGCTAGTCTCCCATCTGGCGCCTCCCCAGGTGGTGCATAGGGTAATGCCTCCCAGATATGGATGGTACAGAGGAAATTAAATACTCGGGGGGATCTAAACTAGCGTGGGGTAGGTCAACAGCTATTCCATTACTGGATCGGTGCTTAAGCAAAATAAATGCCGCAAAGTATTGGGATCAGATAAGCACATGCGACAGAAGAATAATGCCTCAATCTGATACTGCGGTACAGAAATCAATGGGAAACTACTGTACTATACTCCCCAGGAAAATCATGAGCACTATAAATCAAAAGACGGCTCCTAGTCCCGGGCCCCCCTTCAATGGAGGAGGGGTGCTAAGAATTTCCCGACTAACATGAGGATGAGATTAGGAACATGGAAGGTGAGATGCTTGTACGAGGCGAGAAAAACGCATAATGTGGTGCGAGAGATGAAAAGATTGAACATCAACCTTCTGGGAAAAGGTGGAATTAGGTGGCCAAATTCAGGAAGCTGCCGAGTGGACAAATACTCGGTGTATTACTCAGGAGAAGCCTCCAAAAACCATCAAAAGGAGTAGGATTCATAGTGGATCCAGTCACCGCTAAGTCGATACTGTGTTTTCTTTCTATCTCAGATAGAGTAGCTATGGTACAACTAAGCACGAAAAATCCGGGACTACCGAAAAATTTTCAGAACTTATCCCTGTGATTTTTATTCTTCTAAATAATCATCATCATATCATCGCAAAAGTCTCTTCCCTTTCAACGTGAAGACAAAATACGGCTTCTTGAAGACATATTCCTGCAATATTGAGATATTTTCACTTCTGCAAAGTTTGCCACCCGCAACTCCTCCCTAGCATTCTCACCGACATCTTGGTTTTCCTCTTTTGAAATTGGATTAATACAACCATGTGGAGACATGATTGGATTGGATTTTTCGAAATGCTACAATTGAAAAGAATCCTTTTTGTCATATCGTTATCAGATGACGGCTCAAATTCGCAGTAGGTTCTTGGACCATGACGTAAGATGGAAGTGTATTATGAAAAAAGTTTATGCAACTTTGAATAAAACGATGAAATATGTAGGTAACGATTAATAGGGTTTGGGTTTCGATACTCAAAAATAAATATAGGTAGTAGAGTAAATTGAATTAGATACTGCCTGCACCTAATAGAATTATAGATACAAAAATCCCTTTAATTTTACCATTAGATGCTTACCCCCATTGTGCTGAACGAATATTCATACTCGCAGGTACTGAATATCAAGATAAATATTGAGTTTTCCCTAATCCTTTCGGTCAGATTATGTTACTAGATAAATAATTGCTACAATATTCATGTTATTGTAGGCGCTACCGTGTAGATAGATGGAATTCCTCCTATTAATTATTATAATATAACGTAGGTAAATTTCGTATAACACTATGAATATTATTATAATTAAAATTTATGCTTTCAACCCTTACTTTGTAGAATCTCTGAATACCGATGGATGATAAATAAAACACTATACTGATGGATAATATAAACGTTACAAGTGTTTCGCTACTTTTTAAGTAGCATCTTCAGACGTATATAAATAAAATTATTGATATAGTGTAACATAGCGACAGTATGGTAACCATGAAACAAGTACAAACTATAGATTTAAATGAATTTTTAATAGAACTAACTAGATCATAATATAATTTCTTGAACGATATGTGTCTAGTTGTTCATTTATTACTGTGCATTGTTGATTATCTAAATGTCTGTGGATCTCTAGAGATTCAAGAAAATTTAATTTAAAATAATGATCACAATGATGAAGTAATTCAATTTTGTTGTTTGCTGTTAGAGTGTGATTTTTTTCTATTAAGTGTTTTGCAAAATTTGATCTTTATGGATGTTTGAGCTTAGGTGTTCGTTGTGTCTAATTTCTAGGTTTCTACAAGTTTGTTCTATATAAGTAAACTGAATTACAATGAGAACAGTTTAATCGAAAAATTCCAGGTTTTTGAAATTTAGATAACTTTTCCTTTGCATTCAGCAATATAGAACCATTGCTCATAAAAGATTTGAATGAAATATTAAATACAGTGGTGTTAGAAAATTATATGGCACCATCAAACTACATAAACCACTTCAACCCATCAGACCTGTTGTTTCATACATTAATGTCCCGAATAATAAACTTTCAGCTAAACTCAACACAATCTTGAAAGATTTTAATTTGACTTCAAAAATTCACCGTCAAAAATTGCAAAAAAGAATGGTTATCAAAAAACATTAATATACAATTTATTACACAAAAAACAACACAAGTTACCCATAAACCTCATTTATCCTCAACAAAGCAATGAAATCAGAAAATGTTCATCAGTAACGTACTTTGGAAACATTTCAACACAAATATCAAAAATAATTTCTAACACCACTACATTAATATTTCATTTAAATCTTCTATGAGCAATGGTTCTATATTGCTGAATGCAAAAGAAAAGTTATCTAAATTACAAAAACTTGGAATTTATCGACTAAACTGCTATCATTGTAATTCAGTTTATATAGGACAAACTAGTAGAAACCTAGAAATTAGATACAGCGAACACCTAAGCTCAAACATCCAGAAAGATCAAATTTTGCAAAACACTTAATAAAAAACAATCACACTCTAAGAGCAAACAACAAATTTGAATAACTTCATCATTGTGATCAATATTTTAAATTAAATTTCCTGGAATCTCCTGAGATTCACAGACATTTACATAATCAACAATACACAGTAATAAGTGAACAGCTAGACACATATCGTTCTCCACTCCTTGATTTTCTTCTTGATATCAAAGTATCAACAACTAAGAAGATTCTGAAGAAATTATATTATGATATAGTTAGGTCTGTTAAAAATTGATTTAAATCTAGTTACTTGTTTTATGATCACTTAGGGTACCATACTGTTGCTATGTTACTATAATCAATAATTTTATTCACATACGTCTGACGTCTGAAGATGCTACTTTAAAAGTGGTGAAACACGTGTAACGCTTATAATATCCACAGTATAGAGTAGATTTTTTTTAAACATTAATGTTTTATTTATCAATATTATCATCAATATTATAATTAATTTCTTTGAACACAAACCGTGATACTATATTTATCAGTATTTTTTCAACATTACAATATTGGATCGTTAGTTAATTTCCACTTCACAAGCCACAGGCCGTGAAAAACAACAAGAAAGAAAACCCTCGTAAATACTAGAAGAGACATGTGACGTGCAATAGGCAGCTGCGCCTAGAGCGAAGTGTAAAAGTTAATCGCGACCGGCCTTGTGAAAGTCACTCACAAGCTGTCATTGGTAAGTCAAGGGGTTTATCTCGCTTTCCCAAACATCCCTTTGAGATGACTGACTAGCCCTATCAGCTGTCGGCTCCTACGCCACTTCAGAAACTTCTCTTGCGGAAAATTTTAATATTTCCAAGAGGAAAAACTTGCTCTCTCTCGGAAAAGTTAGATCTAGAACTCCATTTAATTTTCTTCTATTGGCTTTTTTTATTTCTCGCATATACCTCAAAAAATGAAAAGCTTTCTAAAAATTAAAGAGATGAACTTGTCTTTAATGGACGAAGTTTGATAAATTGCTGTGTTCATGAAATTGCCTAACTGATATTATTTGTTATTATGGAACGTTGGAAATGTGAACAAAAATAAAACTTACTTGTGTAATAATAATATATAAAATGGCATATATTTATTAAAAATAAAACAATACAAATCATCAGTAGTTACCTACATTTACTTAAAATTCCATAAAATGTCACTTTTTTCAAATAATGTTCTTCCTGTTGAATAAATGTTTACAATTATTATTATCAATATTTTCTATGCATATACAGGAATATTAGAAGTGTAATTCTCGAACAATACATGAATAACAGATAATTTGGCATTAGATCAGTAATGAACATGAGCCTAGAACCCACGATTTCCTATTTGTTATACAGGATTATAGGATTATGTAATATTAGTACCAAGATTCATTAAGGAAGAGAAAGCTATCAATGCTATCATGATACTTACGTAATTTAAATATAAGCTTCGTTATAGTTTACCCATCATAGCTCAAGCTTGATCTTCTGACACATCTAACTCATCGTCAGCTGAAGCATTCGAGAGCCGAGCTGCGAGAAATAATTATTGCAAAAATATTACGTTGAATGATTTGATATACCTGTCCAATCAAAGACGCCATCATCAACATAACCTCTTTTATCGAACAGATCCTTGAACATTTTTCTTAAATAATCGTAATCGGGAGTCTCGAAAAAATCCAGTCGTCTTGAATACCTGTCGAATGAAATTGCTGTTAATTTTCTTAAAGGGGGGAGGGGGGACATTAGAGATCAGCTTGGAAATGAGAAAAATAATATTCACCTAAGGAAATTGGCGATCTCTTCAGGATGTCCGTCGCAGAGTACCTCAAGTTGCGTGGTCCTCTTGGTGTCACCGATTTTTTGGTACCTTTCTTTAAGTGTATCAGCTTTCAACCCCTGCCAAGGGAGTGATCCTCTCAAGAAGTATATAAGCATATGACCTATCGATTCCAAGTCGTCCCTTCGAGACTGCTCTCTTCCCATATGCGTGTTGATCGACATGTAGCGTGCTGTTCCTGTCAGAGACTTGTGCTCTCTGGAGAGAAAGACTTTAGATATTGTACGGAATTTGAGATTGAATTATTTAAATCATTCAAGAAACTTTATAATTTTCTGAGTTCTGGGTGTTTTAGTGTATTTTTTAACAAAAAAATACACTATTGAGGACGACATCACTTTCCAAAAATCACCCAAACTCATCAAATGTCCACCGATCATGACCCCCAGATTACGAAAAAGTGGTTTTCCAAAATTCACCTGCCCACGATATATATATATATATATATATATATATTTATATATATATTTATATATATATTTATATATATATATATATATTTCTCCAAAATCGCGAAATTTCGATTTTAAAAACGCTCCTGTGGCTTTATCTTTTAAGATTAGTGAACGAAATTTTGGGTCCTTGTAAAATTTGGGAATGACGTTGGATTTTCGTTGAAAAACTTTCCAAAAGTCCCATCACTTCTACAGGGTGTCCCTTCAAAATTCCAGGTATCCGGTTTTTGTCATCTCATTTCAGGTCGCAGTTTTGAATCTAGGAGGCTGAAATTTTTGTGGGAGTAAGATATCCACAAGGAGTGGTCTGGTATTGCACTTGAGCAAAATCGGCCGAGCCGTTTCAAAATGGCGGCCATTTTAATTTTTGGAAAAAGGACTATTTTTTGAACCCCTGTATAAGCTAGATAGAAAAAGAGTTTTATATCAAATTCACAATAGTGGAAGTAAATGACTTGAAATTTAATTTCATGCAACAAAATTTGCATTTTTTTTATTAATAAGCCAATGGCGTGGGTAGGAAAAGGGTAAAAATGGCTAAATTTCTCCAACAATTTATGAGCACATTTTTGAAGTAATTAAACTGAAATTTTTACAGTAGACAACTATACTAATAGACTTCAACCCTTGAGAATTTCAAAAAGTAAATAAGAAAAATGGCGGAGATATTCGATTTTTTTTTTACATGATGTTTTTTTAAAATTAATTTCTCTAAATTTTTAAAAACGCTCCTGTAGCTTCATCTTTCAAGATTAATGAACGAAATTTTTTACTCTTATAAACCTTAGGGCTGACGTTTGATTTTCGTAAAAAACATTTTCCTAGAGTTGTGTTACTTCTACAGGATGTCCCTCCGAATTTCAGAAAAAAAACCGTCCGTGAGGCACGGTTTCTGGTCGAAGTTTTCAATCTAGAGCGCTGAAATTTTTTTGGTAGTAAGATACCCTCAAGTAGTCGTCTGGTACTGTATTTGAGTAAAATAGGTAAAGACATTCCAAAATGGCGGCCTTTTCAATTTTTGGAAAATGGCTAGATTTTGAACCCCTAAATAGGCAAGATCAAAAACTTTTAAACAAAATTAACAAGATTGGAATAAACTTATTTGAAATTTGAGCTAATGCAATACAATTTGCATCATTTCTATTAATAAGCCAGAGGCGTGGGTAGGAAACGGTAAAAATGCCTACATTTCTATAAACATTCATGAGCTTATTTTTGAAGGAATAGAACGGAAATTTTGATAGTAGACAACGATACTAATAGCATTTAACCTTCAAAAATTTCAAGAAGCAAATATAAAAATGGCGGAGATATATTCGAATATTTTTAAATGATGTTTATTCCTCTAAAATTTCAAACTTTCGGTTTTCAAAACTCTACTTTCAGTTTTTTCCGAATTTATTAAAGGTAGTGTAAAAAATAGTATTTTTCAAGTAAAGTTAGCCAGTGGCGGGCATAGGAAAAGGGACAAAATTGTAAAATTTTGCCAATTTTTTTGATTTTTAAATTTAAAAATCCGATCTAAGGCACGTGTTGAAACGAAATGAAATGAAATTATCACAGAAAATTTTTCACATTAAAGCACTACGCTAACATGACATGACTGTGGAAAATTTCAGAAAGCCAATAATTTAAAAAGCGGTGAAAATATTCATAATTGAATCGCATAAAAATACACTATTTCTGCGATTGATGCGCAAGAAGGTTTATTCATGATATCAGTCGTACTTTCGACATGCAGGCAAATCTTTATAAGGATTTCGAAAAAAATACACTCGGATAACACCCTTATTACTCACTTATTCCCGTACGAACCCCCGTTTCTGTTTATTTACAGGGATGTTAATTTAAAAGGTAACATTCACTTTAATTTTAATTCTTTTGTATATCAAAACTCTCCTAACTGTCCTGGCTCCGCCACAACGGGTAAAATAATCAAATAAAGTGATTGAAAAACCAATAGCCGCACCAATAAATCAGCACCCTCAACTTTCGTTCCATGTTGCCATTCAGTTTTTATCCTGCACAGAAAATTCTTATTTAAATTGCTATTAAGTTATCTCCAAAGCGGCAGATGTCTTCAAAGATTTATGTAGCCGAATTTTTCATTTATGCGGCCTGCTAATGTTAAGACATTTCCTAGCTAATAAAATTAGCTAGTCTAAAAGAGTCTTTTTAAAATGTTTCTTATGCTACTAAAAACGTCTTTCTCATTTTGTGAATCATCAGTTATATTGTGGATAACAGGAAAATTGTGTGTTAACGTTAAAGCGAAATTAAATCTGCCCTCACTGTTTGACGGGTGAACAGGGGATACTATAAAAGATAATGCGGTAAAAACCGTTTAATCGCTCTAAATTGGCTTTTGAAGTTATGAAACTCTCAAGTTAGGTTTTAGCCTGCTATTAATATGGCGTGATGAAGGCCAGTAATCATGACTTATATATATTTACAACTTTTAACAAGCGCTTCCAGCTTTCACCACAATGAATTTGATTTAAACTTTTTAGAGGAGGTATTTATCGGGATGTTCATTAAGTCTAATTATTTTGTTTTAAGTTTACTAATGAACATGCCGTGATCTTTCAGAATATTTGTGCTGGTATTTAACTTTATTAAAATATTCATCAAATAATCCTCATTAAGTGTAGGTATGTATTTCTGGAGGTAGGTACCCGAATAATTATTTATTACTCTGCCCAACTTTCCCCCAGAAAAAGTAAAAAAAAATTATAGTTTCCAATCCAAATATCATAATACTCGTAGTAGAATCGACATCGCGAACTGTGAAAAATAGGCACTAACAGTAGTTCAAAGTTTTGTTGATTAATCGAATAGTCAGAATAATCAGATAGTCAAAATAGTTAAGTAAATCACTTACCACTTACCTGTAGGGTATGTGCTTTCCAGTATCAGCGTCTATATACTCTTTGGCGAGGCCAAAATCAATGATATGAATGATCTTGTCTTTCTTGGTCCTGGATCTTCCTATGAGAAAATTCTCGGGTTTAATGTCCCGATAGATAAGCCTTTTGCTGTGCACATACTCAATACGAGTCAAGAGCTGGTCGGCGATCATTAGAACTGTCTTCAGACGGAACCGACGCTTGCAAAGGCAGAAGAGATCCTCCAAGGAAGGACCTAACAGTTCCATAACCAAGGCGTTGTAGCGGCCTCCGCAGGTGTTCATGTGGTAAATCTTTGGAATACCTTCGGGGGATCAAGTTATAATTATTAAGCTGAATTGAGATTTATCTTATATGCTTAGTTCCATTACTTTTCTAAATAGACCACGCCATAATTAGACACCCTTACTAGGGCGCAAATTTTTTTAACGCATTAACTTATTAATCAAATACGACTAAAGATACATCTTTGTAAGTAATTAAAAACAAAAGATATCTTCTCAGTATGTTACCTTCCTGTACTCCGAGTAGTTTGTAGAATCTGTATTCTAGATGAAGCTGTGGCGCTCTTGATTTGATCGGCTCGAGTTTGATAGCCACGTGCTCATTATTGTAGAGGTTCTTCGCAAGCCGGATCTCGCCAAAATTGCCATTGCCAATCTTCTTGCCGACTCGAAAGTTTGGGCCGACCATTAAAATGGCAGACGACGAAGACTGCTTACTCGAATGCATGTTGTTGTCGTGACTACTGACGACGCTCGTCCCTGATACAACTACACAAATATTATATGGGAAGAAATAAGGTCTATATTAAAATTTGAATATATTTAGAGGAACGTAGTTTTTAGATAAAAATTATCAGTTTAATATTATCGTAAGCAATGTGAACTGGTTCAGAAGAGCATTTACATGGTGTTTCGCATAAGAACCGACACAGAGCGAGGACGTGTATTAAGAGAACCAAAAATATGGTGATTTAAAGCAACTTATCTCTACACTAAGTTGCGGCACTTCTGAGTCCTGAGCAGTTATAGACCTTGGAAGTGGAGTGGAAAAAAAAACATTTTAAAGGGTTGGTAATCGATGATGCACCCTTAAAATATTACAGAATTTTTCAACCCGTTAACCGATTTAAAAAATTATTAATTTATTTTATGGGGAATTTAATTCTTAAACTTTTATTTCTCTTGCTATTTTTCAAAATACTTTGCCATTTTCTGCAAAGAATAACTAAAAAAGTATTGCGGTTGTGCTATTTAAAATAATTGAGAATTAAAAAGTTTGCTTTTAAATTTCAAACTTGAGGATCAGGAAGAAAAGTTCAAAACGACAAAGTTTTTTGAAAAATGACAAGAGAAAAAAGTTTGGGAATAAAATTCCCCATAAAATAAAGTAATAACTTTTTAAGTCGGCCAACGAGTTAGAAAATTATTTTATTTGAAATAAAAGTACATAATTGAAAACGTATTTCAAATACTTTTGGTATTTAAAGCGCTTCCTTTGAAATCCTTTCTATTATCGAAATATATCGATTTCGATATATTCGGTATTTGGTGGGTACTTGGTATTTGGTTTACAGAAATACTGGTATTTCAATTACTGTATTGGTATTTCGAGTATTTATTAGACGCCATTTCAAATGCTGTTTAAAGCACTAAAATGAGTATTATACTAAAATCGTTAGGTCACTAACTCACCTTTCAAGCTCCAGCTCAAATCACTTGACAAGGATATTTTCAAAAATTCAAATTCCAAAGGGGTGAAACATCCCCTCAAAAATTTTATAAATTTTTATCCCGAAAACTGTTTGCAATTTTGAAAACGACAAAACAAGTGTTTTTTTATTGTTTATTTAGAAAGTATTGTTTAATTATCTTTGTGTAGGTACTTAATATACGTGGTGGGGCAAAATTCCGGAATGGTCCACTATTTCCAAAAGGTTTGCATTGAGAAAACAATCCAAAAACTTTCGAGTCGAGAAAATTGGGAAAAAATTTTCAATCCGTGACGTCATTTACCTTTTCATAACAAACCATAAAATCCGACATATTGAATAAATAGTCTTCGTCAAAGTTCAGGCTATGACGAAACTGAAACAACACAAACTGAAAACTTTTTACCAATTTTCTCGAAAAGGGCCTAACAGATTTAGAATGTAACTTTGTCAACAGGAGCAACTTTCCAATCTTAACAAATTATCTTTTTTATATTTTTAGCTAAAATCAAAAATCAATAAAAGATTTGAAATACCTTAAAATATATATTTGAAATACAATTTACGGTATTCCAAATAGGTACCTATAAAGGATTCAAAATACTCTAAAATAATTTTTGGTTATTTGAAATAGAACTGATGGTATTTCAAATAAACTTATTATATTTTAAATACCTACTGGATAATATTTGAAATACTTAATTTGCTGTAAATTTCAATTACATACTTACTTCTCTTTTGGTACGTATTTGAAATCCTTTCTATAAAGCAGAGTATTTGATAATTGAAACTGCAAGTACTTAAAATGGTGTTTGGTATTTGATATTTGAAATAGCTTTGTCCCTTATCAACCCTTTAAAATTCTACAATTTAACTTTACTATTTTTTCGAAATTTCAAACACCAATAACTTCTCAGGGGTGCAACTTAGTATAGAGATAAGTTGCTTTAAATCATCATATTTTGAGTTCCTGTACATATGCCTCTGCTCTGTGTCGGTTCTTATGCGAAACACGCTAAATATTTCTTTTTGAAATTTTTGAATAAATTGGTCTAACTCGGTTTTTGTTGTCATTAATTTTTATATTAGGCTACAGATCAAAAACCCTAATCAGCAAGTCTCGAGGCTAAAATTTTATTTAATAGACAAATTAAATTTTCATCATATTATTATGTTGGTTAAAAATCCATCGGTCTCCTAACAAAGACTGATGCACTGTCATAGTTAGAGCTCGGATTATAATATACAAAATGCATATTTTTGCATATTTTGCATTTTCAATGTATTTTTCGCACAAAATGCATTTTTTAGAAAACTTGCACATTTCTGCATATTTTGTTATTTTTACTATTATAAATACCTATTTTGACAATTATTGACGGATATACAAGTCGTCTTAGGAAAGTCGTCTATATTGTAGAAGAGATACTTATATTATTTTTCTTGTAAAAATTTATTTTGTTGGTTGTAAATAAAGTTCATATGACTTGTCAGTTAATTTTTAATAGATTTTTAATGAAAAATAAGTAAGCTAATAAAATGACAGTTCTTTCCATATTCCCATTTAATATTAATTCATATTTAGATGGCTTTATGAAGGGATGACTGGCCTGAGTAAATATTAGGGATTGGTGCCGCTCAGTTAACTAAAAAAGGACCGCTTTTGGAATTCTATTGATGCACTTTTTTTTGGTAGTCACTCAATTATTGATGTCATAAAATGTAGCTATTCAATAAGAAGTAATCTTTTCTTAATATCTATTGGTGGATATTGTTTATTAATTGAATTCCACTATAGTCAAACAGAAAGGGCATGGAAACTTCGCCTCAATTTGTAAGTTCACTTCACTTCTAATTTCGTTATTGAGCAGTTAGTTTTAGTTTGGGCGAAGTCTTTGTAATAAAATACAATAGTGTCAATTAGAGTGATAGTAAGCAAGAATATTTTTGCATATGTTAGCATTTGGTTGCATATTTGGTTAAAAAATACTGCATATAAATGCGCATATTAGTGTATTTTTTAACAAAAAAATACACTATTGAGGACGACATCACTTTTCGAAAATCACCCAAACTCATCAAATGTCCACCGATCATGACCCCCAGATCACGAAAAACCTTCTTGCGCATCAATCGCAGAAATAGTGTATTTTTATGCGATTCAATAATAAATATTTTCTTCCTATTTTTTTTTTATAATGATAATTTAACTCATGTATTAAAAATGACATAAGGAATAGTGTTTTTGTCACTTTGACATCGGATAAAGTTAGCCCTAACTTTGCATCTGGATAAAATGTAAGCTAGCTTTTTAGACGCAAAATCAAGTAAGTAGTTACCAAGGTGATATTAATTGACAAATTAATAAACGTCATTTATTAAATAAATTTTGTTATTCGTTAAATTATCTCCCTAAATTACACACGAGCTTATATTTTTTATCCGGATAAAGATGCACTTTTAAACTCAAATTTGTTTTTTAAATTGCCAATAAAAAACAAATTTTCGTTAAAACTGCATCTTTATCCGGATAAAAAATAAGCTCTCGTGTAATTACCCCCGATAATTTAACTCATGTATTAAAAATGACATAAGGAATAGTGTTTTTGTCACTTTGACATCGGATAAAGTTAGCCCTAACTTTGCATCTGGATAAAATGTAAGCTAGCTTTTTAGACGCAAAATCAAGTAAGTAGTTACCAAGGTGATATTAATTGACAAATTAATAAACGTCATTTATTAATAATTATTATTATTCGTTAAATTATCTCCCTAAATTACACACGAGCTTATATTTTTTATCCGGATAAAGATGCACTTTTAAACTCAAATTTGTTTTTTCTTTGGCAATTCAACTCGTCAAATTGTCAGATAAAACGACTCGTCCTTCGGACTCGTCGTTTTATCAGACAATTTGACTCGTTAAATTGCCAATAAAAAACAAATTTTCGTTAAAACTGCATCTTTATCCGGATAAAAAATAAGCTCTCGTGTAATTACCCCCGAATATAATGAAAAAATAATCCGATTTTTTTTTGGGAAAACTCCACCTACCTACCAAAAAAAAAAGAATTATATCATCTCGTGGTTTCGAACCCACACCAACAGTTTACTAAACATCGGTGTAATGAACTGAACCACAGTGGGTTTCGAGTTTGTAGTGTTGATCGCGTAGATAGGTATATGTAGTACGTCAGGTACCTATTATACACCTACAAATTTTATTTTTTAAACTGGTCGTATCTTTGTTATTAAAAAACCAATTTGAATACTTTTTTCACCTGCATGTAGGTGATTTAATTGTTGTTGCGTTTGCTCTTCTAATTTTCAGAACCATTCATAATTGAATGTGGAAAAAAATAAAAAAGAAATTGCGAACCCTTTCATTGATTTAATAATTTTATGTAAGTGTAAGCTAATTTTGCACAAGCGAAAAACTTTTTTGTTTTTCGTTTAAAGTGCTACATTAATCGAGGCGAATTGAAGCTAAGACATCAAATTATATGTTAAAGCAAAAAAAAAAAGGAAAATTTCGGTTCACCTTCTTCAAAAATGGACTCATAAACGGTTATAGAATTGACACATTTTCACCCTTTTTCCTACCCACGACACTGGCTTATTAATGGAAAATATGCTAATTTTATTGAATTAACTCAAATTTCCAATAATTTTCTTCAAATCCTGTTAATTTTATTTCAAAGTTTTTTTGCCATCTTGCTCATACAGGGATTCAAAAATAGTCAATTTTCCAAAAAATTAAAATAGCCGCCATTTTGAAACGGCTCGGCCGATTTTGCTCAAGTGCAATACCAGACCACTCCTTGTGGACATCTTACTCTCACAAAAATTTCAGCCCCCTAAATTGAAAACTGTGGCCAGAAACCGTGCCTCAAAGTCCGGATGTATGGAATTTTGAAAGGACACCCTGTAGAAGTAACGTGACTTTTGGAAATTTTTTCAACGAAAATCTAAAGTCATTTCAAAGCTTTACAAGAATCCAAAATTTCGTTCACTAATCTTGAAAGATAAAGCTACAGGAGCGTTTTGAAAATCGAAAAATCGTGATTTTGGAGAAATAAATAAATATATATATAAATATATATATATATAAATATATATATATATATATATATCGTGGGCAGGTGAATTTTGGAAAACCACTTTTTCGTAATCTGGGGGTCATGATCGGTGGACATTTGATGAGTTTGGGTGATTTTTGGAAAGTGATGTCGTCCTCAATAGTGTATTTTTTGTTAAAAAATACACTAAAAGTGGTTTTCCAAAATTCACCTGCCCACGATATATATATATATATATATATATATATATATATATTTATATAAATTATGAATGTAGTAAAATTTTTTAGATTTTAAAGATGCTAATTTTATTTTGATCATTTGTTGTAAGTATTTATCTTAAGATTTTTTGAAAAAATATTGATTTCTTATAATTACAGTTCTCCTGATGAAGATCTAAATTAAGATCGAAATATAAACACCGCTTGCCTTTACCTAATTTTCAAATAATTATATTTATATATATATTTATTTATTTCTCCAAAATCACGATTTTTCGATTTTAAAAACGCTCCTGTAGCTTTATCTTTCAAGATTAGTGAACGAAATTTTGGATTCTTGTAAAGCTTGGGAATGACTTTAGATTTTCGTTGAAAAAAAATCCAAAAGTCACGTTACTTCTACAGGGTGTCCTTTCAAAGTTCCCCAAATGCGGTCCTTGAGGCACGGTTTCTGGCCGCAGTTTTCAATCTAGGGGGCTGAAACTTTTGTGAGAGTAAGATGTCCACAAGGAGTGGTCTGGTATTGCACTTGAGCCAAATCGGCCGAGCCGTTTCAAAATGGCGGCCATTTGAATTTTTTGAACATTAACGGAAAATTGACAATTTTTTGAACCATTGTATGAGCAAGATGGCAAAAAAACTTTGAAATCAAATTACCAGGATTTGAAGAAAATTATTGGAAATTTGAGTTAATGCAATAAAATTAACATATTTTCCATTAATAAGCCAGTGTCGTGGGTAGGAAAAAGGGTGAAAATGTGTCAATTCTATAACCGTTTATGAGTCCATTTTTGAAGAAGTTGAAGCGAAATTTTCCATTTTTTTTTGCTTTAACATATAATTTGATGTCTTAGCTTCAATTCGCCTCGATTAATGTAGCACTTTAAACGAAAGATAAAAAAGTTTTTCGCTTGTGCAAAATTAGCTTACACTTATATAAAATTATTAAATCGATGAAATGGTTCGCAATTTCTTTTTTATTTTTTTTCACATTCAATTATGAATGGTTCTGAAAATTAGAAGAGCAATCGCAACGACAATTAAATCACCTACATGCAGGTGAAAAAAGTATTCAAATTGGTTTTTTAATAACTAAGATATGACCAGTTTAAAAAATAAAATGAGTAGATGTATGTACCTGACGTACTACATATATCAACCCCATCATCACTACAAATTCGAAACGCACCGTGTGGCTCAGTTTGTTACATCCTTGACTAGCTAACTGTTGGAGCGGGTTCGCATCCACGAGAGGATCATTCTTTTTTTTTTGTAGGTAGGTGGAGTTTTCCCAAAAAAAAATCGGATTATTTTTCATTAAATTCATTATAAAAAAAATAGGAAGAAAATATTTATTATTGAATCGCATAAAAATACACTATTTCTGCGATTGATGCGCAAGAAGGTTTTTTTGTCATTTTTTTGCTAATAATCCGAGCTCTATATGGTCACAATGTAATTAAAGAAGTGCTGACTTAATCAATTCCGAGGAAACATATTCAGCGTAATCGGAATTATAAACAGATCCAATATCAGTGTGCAAACACTTATCAAGTTTCCTACTTAATTATACAAAGTTAACTCATATTAAATTTATACTATTACTATTACAATAAATGAATAATCGTGATACAATAATTTATACAGGGTGTCCCAATATTCCATGGACATGGAGCAACCACAGATTACTGAGGTAAAAAAAAAGTCGCTCGGACCAAACTTATCTCTATACCAAAGTGCTTCGTTTGTCCGTTAGAGGGCTTCAAATTCTTTTGAAAATTTTAGTTTTTTTGAAATAGCTCAAAGTCGGCTGATTCCAATTCGATGAAATTTGGTAGGTAAATTTCCTATTAAAAGTACTAACTTCTGATGTAGCAGGAACGCTGTTTATGTTTTTTTGTTAGAAAGATACATCATTTTAGCCCATTTTTGGTCTCCTACAAAAATCTGTATCTTTCCAAGGTGCGATAAATAAATTAGTCGATGATAACTAAATTTTTATTTCATTCTTTTAATTTGAAATCAAATTTTCAATTGTCAGGTGATTATTTGATCTAATCTCATAAAAGATGCTCGATGTGGGCGCCGGTTTGGACCCTAGAAAGTTCCACCTGCGCAAAAAAATGATTTTAACTTTTCATGGAACCTCGTCTTTTTGCAAACTGTTTACTGCGTTTGAAAAAAACCGTTTGCAAACACCTGAAAAAAAAAACCGAACCATGCTAAACATCTTTTATGAGATTAGATCAAATAATCATCTGACAATTGAAAATTTGATTTCAAATTAAAAGAATGAAATAAAATTTTAGTTAGGTGTCATCGACTAATTTATTTTATCATATGGCACCTCGGAGAGATACAGATTTTTATAGGAGACCAAAAATGGGCTAAAACGACGTATCTTTCAAACAAAAAAACATGAACAGTGTTCCTGCTACTCTATCAACAATTACGATCGATTTTAATGGAGGGTAGGGGTAGTTTAACCCCTTCCCGGGTTTCCGTCAAATTATCATGTACATACATCAGAAGTTAGTACTTTTAATAAGAAACTTACCTACCAAATTTCATCGAATTGGAATCGGCCGACTTTGAGCTATTTCAAAAAAACTTAAATTTTCAAAAGACTTTGAAGCCCTCTAACGGACAAACGAAGCACTTTGGTATAGAGATAAGTTTGGTCCGAGCGACTTTTTTTACCTCAGTAATCTGTGGTTGCTCCATGTCCATGGAATATTGGGACACCCTGTAGATAAGTAGATAAAACCTTGCTATGATTGAAAATTCAGTTAAGTTAGACAATTTCGTTTGGCCTCTATTATAACAAGCGGTGTAAAAATCGTGCGTAACTCTAGAGCAGTGCGTTTTTACCTTACGCGAGCTGCGTACTGTACTTTTCCTACGATCAGATTCATTCCTATTAAAAATTAAGATTTATAAAAAAATTTAATGGTAATAAGTAAGTAATGACAGTAAGTAATAATAAGTAAGTTAATCAATAAAAAAGCAAAAACATCAATAACTAATCTCGATTCTCGACAGAAATATTAAATATTAAAATGACACGCGTCCTGAAAGACTAGCCATTTGGGACTGCAAGAGACTGAAGTTGTTTATTATAACGTTTCATGGATGCTAAAGCTAAAGTCGATACGCGCATGTCTCAAAATACGCCCACCCAATTCTTTCAATTAACGGCGTCTTATTGGTTGTACACCGTGCGATTTATCTTGTTGTTGCTACATGATTGGTGAATGATCGTGACTTTGTTGAAAAATATAAACATGAGAAAATTAAGGTAATTTGTTACCCACTTAATTGCTAACGGGAACCAATTAACAACGGACCTCCAGACAAAAATATGTTTCAAATGAAGAAAACAGTAAGTGAAACTCAATCAGAATCATCAAATGTATCTCAACACGAACAAAAACCAAATGCAACTTTTTAAAGCAACTTTGCAACTGCCTGCTCAATATTATTTCGCTCACACGAAGCTGGTTCATTCATTGAAGTGCTTGCGGGACGTTATGATAGAAAATGACGACATTTCATGGGGTGATATCCGGATAGATTTTACTTATAACGTCGCATTTTGTCACGTGGGATTGTGCTAACTTTTGAATATCCGGGTAATATTTGAACATCTTGTCAGAATAACCAAAGCATTGAAAACCAAGTGCAAAATCAAAATCTAAAAACCGAAAAGTGGAACGACTCCGCAGATAGAGTTGGTGATTAACTCACGCCTTATAAGGTGGAACGCTTACCCACGACTACCGAAACCAACTATCATCTTTGAAGTCCCTGAGTGGTTGAGTTAAAACCGCTGAAATTTAGCTGAAATAACAATTTTATCTTTATCCACACAATAGGATACCACATGAAAAGTTAAGATTGGGACATGTAAACCGTTTTCAGATTTTTTGAGCCACTTTCAATTCAAATAACTTTGAAAATCGAAAAATGACGATTTATATTTGTTTATAGCTCATAAATTACTCGTTGCAAACTTCAGCTTTAAAAACTACGCTAACTGAATTTTCTCAGATAATCCCAAAAGGCAACAAGGCCTCTTCCGAGACCTTGGCCTGTCGGCGGCGTCGGGCCTTCGGCCCTTCATATTCCGGGCCTTCGGCGGAGTTTTAGTAGAATCCCAATAGAAGTTAAAATTTTTCATTTTTTTTCGTGTTACCTTTTTTTATGTCGCTATACGGCACTGATTCGCGTAAAAGTTAGTCACGCGGCGTTAGTTTGACAGTTCAAGTTAGTCGTGAAAGAGAGAACAGGTTGCGATAATCGCGGGATTTTTTTTACAGCTATCAAATATGTCAGTGCGGTCTGTGGAATCAACAAAATGCCGATTGAGATTTTTTTTTCAGATACGTGAAGATACAAAAAAATGCGGATAATTTTTCTATTTTTTTATGTTTTTTTTAGATATATGGATTTTTTAGGTACCTGCGTTATTTTTTATTAGAATAGGTGAATATTAGAATTTTTTAGGTAGGTATGTGGATTTTTTTTCAGATATTTGGATTGTTTTTTAAGTATGTGGATTTTTTTTATTATGTGGTTTCTTTTTTTTAGGTAGTTGGAATTTTTTCAAGTAGGTAGATTTTTTTAGGTAGGTAGGTGGAATTTTTTTTTAGGTAGATGGATTTTTTTTTTGCTAAAAGGATTTTTTTAGGTACCTATGTGAATTTTTTTAAGTTGTGGTTTCTTTTCTTTTGGTAGGTGGATTTTTTTAAGTTTTTTGTGGAATTTATTTAGGTAGGTATGTAGATTTTTTTAGGTAGGTCGATTTTTTTAGTTAGGTGGATTTTTTTTAGGTACCTAAAAACAAATTTTTTTGTGATTTTTAGAAAAAATAATATATTTTTTTGTTTTTTTGAATAGGTAAGTCGCTTTGGCCGACTTTTCACTAAAAATCTTATATTACCGCTCACCTAATTATTTTTTCGAAAAACGATGTCTACAAAGTTTGTACGTCTATGCCTTTCCCTAAGTAACTGTACTAGCAGAATCTATCCGCGATGTACCGTTACCGAGAAAAAGTCCCATATGTGGGACGTTGCAGAAAAAAGTACGGCCCTGAAATTTTTGGATCCGGCACATTTTCGATAGGTCGTATTTGGGGGTCCCAAGCTTCGTCCCTGTCAAATTTACCGAAAAAATGACACTTCCCGGTAACATATTCCGCTCATTTTCAATAGGCGTCGTGAGACGGTGCGCGTCTTCAATCGAATCAAATTTCAACTTTCTACGACGAAAAATGGCGCCTCCAGAGTGTTTCCTAGCAAACGCACAGACAGACCGGACGACAGACATTTTCGGGGCACAAGGGCGCGTATAACTACCGAAAAACCGGATTCGCCTGTCTCGGAAGTTAATAATATAGCAGGGTGTCCTATGTAAATTAAAAATGTGTGCCTATCGTGTTTGCAACATTTTTTTACTTTTTCCAGGCAATTTTCAAAAAACTGATCACACCGTATATGAGAATATACGATACCCTCTAGTATGAGATACACGGGGCCTTATTTCTTACATATTGGATACCCTGTATGTCAAAAAACTATAAATAAGGCGACATTTTAAAAGAGCACTGGAATAAAACACCCGACGGGTGTGTCAAGAAACCTAGAATCGACGTGGCTGGATAAATTCGTAACAATCGTTATTTAAAAAAAATCATCTTTGATATAAATGTCAAAGTCAACTCAATCCAAGCATTGTTTTCTCGTTATCTGATGTCAATTGTTTTTTCGTGAATTAGCTTCACATGAAGAAATAATTAACCTGCTGCATGACACAAAAATACCCGATTCTAGATCTCTATTTGTGAGAAAAATTCGAAAAAAATTAGATTGATACACAAAATGACTCTGATAAAGGTTGTCCATCAAGTGTTGTTGTCCGGTGTGATACCACACTGATCCTGACTAAACAATTTCATTTAATTCGATTTGATTCATACACTTCTTTCTAAGTCGAACCCAGATGTGGAATCGCAGTTCGTCAATATCTTATCTTATCATCATAATAATTTCTGAGCTTACTAAGGGAAATTATCCTAAGGGAACTATCAAGACGCGAGTTACCTATACATCCGTCTCACTCGCGCTCATCTTTTTAGACTTGCCCACGATTTAAACGTTTTTCGGACAATGCGTCCCAATTTAACTCGATTGACTATGCAATGCTACAGAAGGAGTAAGATATATGAAGAGATGATGTAGCATTAGCTACCACAATAAAGGACCAGACTTGCTGGACAAATTATAGGTAATATTCCTCGGCTATAAGATTTCTTTAAAATAAGTACCTAAATGATAATATTTATAAAACTAACCCGTTTGGCTTTTCCAATATTTCTATCCAGAGAAACGTCGGCTTCCTGCAAATGGATGAGGATGATGCCCACTGATTCTGCCTCCTGAACCTGCAGGGTTAAAGCAGGTGAAGGGGGAAAATAATATACTCCCAGTTAAAAAGAAACGAAAGCTGACACACCCATTAAAATGGAAGGACACGTGTTTTTCTCCGCCTATTTGATGATATCAAGCAGGCGAACACTAGTAAGAACGGAGGGTCGATCAACAAGTGTGGAAAACCGAAGCAGCGCTAGCCGTGGACAAGTAAACGTGGCTGTCATGCGCAGTTATTATACACAGCTCAAGTTTGTGAAATACATCAAGTCTCAAGACAGTCACCTTTCAAGTGTGCCTGGATGGTTCAGTTGATTAAGAATTAGTTCAGGTATTCACAGCAACAGATAATTTATCACGAACTACGTAGGTATAACGTAGGTACATAAAATGACATAAATTTCACAGAAACAAAGAGAATCATTTAAGTACTTACCTAAAGGAATGCAAAAGTAAAAGAAACACTTACTTACCTCCTTTAAATAAATGTTTTTCTGTATGATTTTCAGTTTTAGACTTTGCACTATCAAATCGGACTCTCCAAAAATTCATTGTACTCCGGCAGTTGAAACAGCCAAATGTCCTAAAACATCGCATCGACGAATTTTTAATTTTTATTTAAGAACCCAGTGATTCATTATTACCTCGAAGAACCATTGGCGGTTTTTTCTGTTACTGGTAAAGCATCTAAATTTTCTATATTTAAATCAAAAGTGGAAAACGCGCACATAAATCTAAGTGTTTACTTAGTTAAAACCGGAAAGTTTCAGTTGATTTCGATTTGGACAACAACAAGAATTTTGAAGGATGTTTTTTGATGACACCAATTATTGTGTCTCCTGGGGCTTGTTCGGAAACGTCGCTTCAGAGCGCAATTGACACTAATGATCGTTTGAAAACATTGGACAGTGATCAGACAACAATTTCGGTTGTCCCCCCACTCTTCAGGCGGAGTGATTTCTGCACTGGGAGTGACGTTTTCGAACGCACCCCTGCGATAAGTGACATATTAAGATTATTCTATGACGTATTGTGATCTTTCAAATAATTCAGTGGACCTATGAATACAAAATACAACAACACTATGAAATCGTAATGACGTTATATGGGATCACTTCTAGTGTCACTGTCGAGTTTTATTATTATTTATTAAATCGAATATTTTCAAATAAATTGGGATTTGTTTCGTCTTATACATATTTAACATATTTACATTTCTAACGCTAATGTAGCCAACACGCTGTTAGTACACTACAGCCTGATATGGTACAATCGGACTGTTATCTTTAACATTGTGTTATCTTGTCTTTGTGATGGACCTAAATGACTTGAGTAGATAAATATTATTCCTTGCTTGATTATTTCAACCAGGTGGTATGAGAGTTTGCTTCGCAGATAACGAGATAGGTAAATGATGCAAAAATCACGTTTATTGCGATAATTCATTTCTTTGTTAAGTTACGCCGATAACTAGTTCTTGACATCGCATGACGTCATAACAGTCTGCATTCCGTCCATACTGCCGTGAGTGGGCCATCATAATTAATTATGTAATCATTTAGTGATAGAAAAGAAAAACGTTATTATATCCGATTGATAACACACATAAAATTTAATATTTTTCCCAAATAACATTGATATTTAGATTAGTGGGGCTGGGGCCTCGACGACGTTAAAAAAATAAAACATACATAAAAAGCTCAAGAATAACCCCTCTATCTCGGTGTTACTCTCGACTTGACTGCTTGATCTAATTCCACCCCCGGAGTATTTGAGTGTCGAGTGATCCTCCACATGTTCTAGCAGGCCGTGGAGTGAAGGAAAACAAATGACGGTCGTCGTCTATATCGCGCCCCTCTTGGACCGCAGCCAACTTTTAGTGAACTTTACATCCAGCTCGCGGATTTACGACCCAGACGGATAAGTGAGAGCCAGCAGAGTCCTCTATGGGTCGGTTTTAGGGAAATCTCAACAATTAGCCGCTTTCCGAGATCTATGCAAATGGCCGGCTGTATTTGTTTGACAAAAAGGGGCGAGGAATTATGTCTTATGCTAATGCCTAAAGTGTGTCTTGGTGTATTGCCTTTAATATAGTCACTGACAGTCACTGTCCCTTTCAGCAATGGAGGAGAATTATTATTCTATTATTGCGGTTGTCCCAATGATTGAGACTGTGTAGGATCACAAGAACCAGTTCAGAATAAGAATAATTAATCATCTAAACTGAAGAGTCCTACTTAATCTTTTTCATGCACCTAATAAAGTATAGAACTTTGTCATGGAATAATCAGTATTGATTTAACTGTGTTCTGATTATAATGAGAGCAATGAAAACTATTATTAATAATAATAATAATAATAATAACATGTCTTTATTCCACAAAATTCCACATACAAAATAGATATCCATGTAAAAGGAAAAAAAATCAAATTAGTGGATACGGCGAAGGCCAGATAGCATATCAAGAATTGATATGCCCCTGCTCTCCTTGACCTTGATTCAAATGCCAATTTATATTGTAAATCATTAAACAGCGTTTCTATCAAAAGTAAATAAATGTAAGAAAGACTCCAACGTTTACATATATTCTATCAAATATTATTCTAAGCAAAAAGAAAAACAAAATATTCATCCTGTACGTATACAATACACCAAATATTACAGATAATACAAGTAAAAAGCAAAAACACAACTATGTGTAACAAAAGTGCCATCCAAAAGTGCGAGCGCCCACCCAAAATGAGGCTGCAAATATTCAAGCAAATAGGTACTACTTATGTAAGCTGTGCACACTGCCTCCGAAACAACTCCCCAGTGAATTTCTTTTTAAAGTTTCCATCAGTCATGCCCTTCAAAACGTCAGAGAGGGGACCATAAGTTTTCGCGATCTGATAGCTAAAACTAGCTTTAAAAGCTTCAGTTTTGTGAGCTGGAATTGATAGGGTACCCCTAAATCTGACATTGAGATTATGCACATCCGACCTAAATGTGATCTTATTAAGTAGATATGGAGGTTTTTTGTACAGCAAAATCCTGTGATAGAAACAGGATGCATGTAAGAGTCGCCTGTTGGTCATATTAAGCCATTTATTTTCATTTAATTTATACGTAATGCGCTGTCGACGACGAATTCCATATATCAACCTGAGGCAGGAGTTCTGGAGAACTTGGATTCTGCGAACATCCGCACAATCAATACTGGGACCATACACAACATCACAGTAGTTCAGTCCAGAGAGTACCATAGAATCACAGAGATTGGACTTCAACTTTTTTGTCATAAAATGTCTTTTATTATATATTAATTTAAGTTGATAGTATCCCTTTCTAATGCACTCAGTGACATGTCTCCTGAACCGCAACGAGCTATCAAATATTACCCCCAAGTTTCTGGCTTCTGGGACAACCCCAACTATTGCTTAGTGCCCCAACCCCAACCCCAACCCCAATTCTATTGCTTAGTGCAATAGAATTTTATTAAATTTGTTAAAAAATTCCCAGAATGTCATGAAGAAATCATAACGTAAGCAATATCACGTCATATTGGCGTCATATATCGATGTCTTAACAACGTCATTCGGTGCAAAAGTGTTCTTTTTCCTAAAAAAGAAGAAGGAACCAATACAGGCGTGTCGCTTTTTTATCTTATTGTTCCTTTTGTTGATAATTAAATCTAACAGTTCAAAAAAATGGGTGCATGGATCTAATTTTCTAATTAAATACTTCAAAAACTGAAGTTTTTTATCGCAATCTACCATTATAAAGCGTTATATCTAAAAAGGATACCCTCGATGTACGAAACATGCTTCAACCAACCTAATTTTTATAAATACTTTCAGCCGAAGAGAATAACTCCACTGAAACTTTGAATCTTTCTATTTGTTTTCAATTTTCTCGTGTCGTTTATTTGCATTTCTTAGAGGTAGAGTAGGCCTTGATATCGATACCGGATAGCCCGTTGATCCCATGATATACGCTTTTGGGGTTTCAACCCCCACCGAAGGATCGTTATCCCTCTCTTAGTATAACGGGTATCACAATGTCTCTCGAAACGCGGATCTATATAAATACTCCGGTCTTATTTGAAGAAAATTCGCCTCCAGTTGACAAACACTTCTAATAGCTCGTGTTTGTCTTTATTTAACTTCAAATTCGCCTAAGGCGGTAATCTGTAAGTCGAGGATATTTTTTCTGTGACTGAGATGTATCGTGTTAAACTTTCTTGGAAAGTTTCCTCTTCACTGGGTATAAAAACGACATAAATGTTTATGGAAAGAAAACAAAAGTTGTTACTGCCAGGTTTATCTTTAGGTAGAGGTAATTTAATAACCTTTCCGGATTCGTAATATGTGCCGGGTGATTTTTATGAATGATCGTAACCTTTTTTTGAGGTCGACAGTTGAATAAGAAAAAATATAATTTGTCTTAAACCAAATATTTTATACAATTAAATTTTAATAATTAAATATAATCTTGGATTTACGATCACTTATCTATATTTTCAGATATTTTTTCGCAATCCTCACTCAGGAGACTAACTTCTTAGCATTTGTGGTTAAATGATGGCAAATTTAGAGCAAGATTAATATGAATGCAAAAAATGCTACAAATGCTTTCAAGAAAATTGCAATTCCTTTTTACTCCCTTTTATTTAGAAAACTCTGTGCTTAAAGATATTTATTTAACAGGCGTTTTTTGAACATTTCAAAGACGGACTAAATAGAAGCAGGTATTTGCATAAACTATTATTCCCTGCTGTAGGTACTGTAGCTCTAGCCAGACGCAGAGTGAATTACAGATACTTAACGAAAGCCATTTTCGCAATTGGAATGAATCAGAGGTCTTTATAAATGTCTAGCAAATTTGAAATTCTCTTTCTAGGGTAGATAGGTATACCTATTTTATTTTAAACGAAAATTTACGGTGCTCCTAATATTTATTGGTAAAGCATTCGCACACGCTACTGCGAAACTATTCCGATGAACGTTAACGTCTTGATTATAGTTGTGGTAAAAGAGTCTTTAAATTACCTACTATAGATCATGATACATATAGATTACTGGAAAACTTTTGCTTATAGTTATAGTTTGACAGGTAAAGTTATGTATTATCACTTTTATTTCTGACGAGTAGGTAGTATCAATCAGAATGAGCAGATAAAAACTTCGCCAACCACCCAGTGAAGTTACGCACTGTAATTTTTTTTAAATCCCGCTAAGATTATTAGCGTCAATTTTTATGTTCGTAGAAAGTTGAGGAGTCAAGATGGCTGATGTCGTTTTGAAAGGATAAATTTTGTAATTTTTCATTTATTGATAATTGCTTGATTTATGGCTATTTTTCCCATGATATTTGTAATGGTATTACTCTCGAAAGCGCTGGAAGTTGTATACGAATATTACATATATTTTAAAATATTCGTGGAACTATGTATCTGACGCCATTCGCTTTCGAAAGTTCATGCCGGTTTGTGATAACGCTAGTGATTCGCGTGCTGGTCATAACATCCCGCCTTGTTCGTGCAGATTCGGTTATAATAGTTCTCTTCATTTTGTCTTTATCTAACCAATAGACGCTGAATATGGTGATAAAAGCATATCAAGAGCAACCATAGATCAACGGAAAAATTTTTGGCTGCAAGTTCAATTACCTCTTTCGGGTGATAAACTGTATCATAATTTGACAATCACTGCAGATAATAAAAAACCTTCTTGCGCATCAATCGCAGAAATAGTGTATTTTTATGCGATTCAATAATAAATATTTTCTTCCTATTTTTTTTATATGTATTGAATATAATGAAAAAATAATCCGATTTTTTTTGGGAAAACTCCACCTACCTACCAAAAAAAAGAATGATCCTCTCGTGGTTTCGAACCCGCACCAACAGCTTGTTAGGCAAGGGTGTAATGAACTTTGTTCATTTCAAATGTGCGTTTCAAATTTGTAGTGCTGATCGCTTAGGTATATGTAGTAAGTCAGGTAGTTACACCTACACATTTTGTTTTTTAAACTAGTCATATCTTAGTTATTAAAAGACCAATTTGAATACTTTTTTCACCCGCATGTAGGTGATTTAATTGTCGTTGCGATTGCTCTTCTAATTTTCAGAACCATTCATAATTGAATGTGAAAAAAAAAAATGCGAACCATTTCATCGATTCAATAATTTTATATACGTGTAAGCTAATTTTGCACAAGCGAAAAACTTTTTTATTTTTCGTTTAAAGTGGTACATTAATCGAGGCGAATTAAAGCTAAGACATCAAATTAAATGCTAAAGAAAAAAAAATTAAAAATTTCGGTTCAACTTCTTCAAAAATGGACTCATAAACGGTTATAGAAATTTACACATTTTTACCCTTTTCCTACCCACGACACTGGCTTATTAATGGAAAATATGCTAATTTTATTGCATTAACTCAAATTTCCAATAATTTTCTTCAAATCCTGTTAATTTGATTTCAAAGTTTTTCTGCCATCTTGCTCATACAGAGGTTCAAAAAATAGTAAATTTTCCGAAAATTCAAATGGTCGCCATTTTGAAACGGCTCGGCCGATTTTGCTCAAGTGCAATACCAGACCACTCCTCGTGAAGATCTTACTCTCACAAAAATTTCAGCCCCCTAGATTGAAAACTACGGCCAGAAACCGTGCCTCAAGGACCGGATTTTTGGAACTTTGAAAGGACACCCTGTAGAAGTAACGTGACTTTTGGAAATTTTTTCAACGAAAATCTAAAGTCATTCCAAAGCTTTACAAGAATCCAAAATTTCGTTCACTAATCTTGAAAGATTAAGTTACAGGAGCGTTTTTAAAATCGAAAAATCGTGATTTTGGAGAAATATATATACAGGATGGTCCAACTTAAAACGTCAGGACTTTACCAAACGATAGATAACGTTAAAATAATGCCAGTTTCTCTAATACACTTATAGCCGGGAAAGCTTTCTTTTCAAGTTGAAGTTTTGGGAAAAAAATAATGTTTTGCGAATATTGTCAAAACGGCTGCTTTAAAAAAATTGAAATTTGGCACGCGGCATGAGCTAAGTATCTTTCATGATTTACGGCTTATGGTGATAAATTGCGAAAACCAGCGGCGGAGATATGGGTGTGCCATCGCCCCTTTTCAAAAAAAAATTGACGTCACTGACTCTATGGCAAATTTAATAATACTATTCAATGCCCCATGCTTTTTAGAACAAAAAAGTACTCTCTAATTTTTTCGAGATAATTCAGGTTTTCTTAGGTAATATCCGTAGCCATTTTAAGAATAACAGACAAATTCTAATCAAATAACTTTTACTTAAATAATTAAATAACATAAATAAACAACACCTAACTAATGTAACAATTATTGTCAATAACCATAGAGTCAGTGGCGTCAATTTTTTTTTTTTAAGGGGCGATGACACACCGATATCTCCGCCGCTGGTTTTCGCAATTTATCACCATAAGCCGTAAATTATGAAAGATAATTAGCTCATGCTGCGTGCCAAATTTAAATTATTTTAAAGCAGCCGTTTTGACAATATTCACAAAACGTTATTTTTTTCCCAAAAGTATCTTGAAAAGGAAGCTTTCCCGGCTATAAGTGTATTAGAGAAACTGGCATTATTTTAACGTTATCTATCGTTTGGTAAAGTCCTGACGTTTTAAGTTGGACCACCCTGTATATACATATACAGGGTGTACCAGCTCGATTTAGACAAAGGTACGAGCCGTGTAGGTCTCGTCAAGACGAAACGTTTTTTTATTTGAAGTTTTTGGATTTGGACCTTCGTTGCGGAAATATGGCCGACTTCCGGTTTTTAGTTTTTTGACTCCAGTTTCGGCATTTTTAGGTTCTCGCCCAAACTGAAACTAGTTTTGGAAACTCCTTAGCTTCAGTTACAACTTTCATATTGAAGTCAAGGTTCTATCTCTGCTGGATTCAAAATCTTAATTTTTCAATTTGATTCAATTTGAATTGATTCAGACTTAAAATTTAAAGTCTTGGGCATGTCGCCATTTTAAATCCAACAAAGATAGAACCTTGACTTCAATATGAAAGTTGTAACTGAAGCTAAGGAGTTTCCAAAACTAGTTTCAGTTTGGGCGAGAACCTAAAAATGCCGAAACTGGAGCCAAAAAACTAAAAACCGGAAGTCGGCCATATTTCCGCAACGAAGGTCCAAATCCAAAAACTTCAAATAAAAAAACGTTTCGTCTTGACGAGACCTACACGGCCCTTACCGTTGTCTAAATCGAGCTGGTACACCCTGTATATAAATATATAAATATATATGTATATATCGTGGGCAGGTGAATTTTGGAAAACCACTTTTTCGTGATCTGGGGGTCAGGATCGGTGGACATTTGGTGAGTTTGGGTGATTTTCGAAAAGTGATGTCGTCCTCAATAGTGTATTTTTTTGTTAAAAAATACACTAATATATCTTTGCGGCAACTTTGAATACTTTTCCTGATCTTCTTGGTAATCTATTTCTGGTAAGGTAAAGTTTCCTGCAGTCACTCGTCGCGGTAGTCGCTATTAGAGTTCAGTTTATCGTTAAGAAACAGTGACATAGACACACAGAACTGGTCACCTTCGCAAGATTAACTCAGATATATCAGAATGAAGATGATGTTTTATGAGAATATGCCTCGTGGTAAAATAATTAAACACGATATTACTGCTAGATTACTTCGTGTTCCTTAAAATGAAATTACGAGCATAAAATAACGCACTTTGTATGCTATTATAAGCGTTTCAGCTATCAAGCTGAAGATAGAGAGATCAAAACTGATCCCGTAATTCTCTCGGTGGAATAAAACCGACATGGTTAATAAAACCAGCCCACGATCCATAACTTGTATTTTTCAGCTATATTACCGCTTAACCCAACTATGCAAATTTCAGTAATTAATTTTTGGTATAAAAAGGACGACGTTTTTCGCTATAATCGCTGTGAGGCGGTTTGCAGTTCACGGCCTTCTGGATATGCAATAGATCAAGTGACTGTGGACGGCAGCTGTTATGACGGGAAAAGCAAAGTAGCCTGTGCTTGTGTGTCAGAGATTACAGATCGTATAAAGGGGGAAATGTACCTTTAAAATTACAGATTTTTTCGTGCATACTCCATATTAATTTTCACTTCCAGCTCTGTTGTATACATAACGTTGAATTTTGCTATATTTACTATTTTTCCGTTCCACATTTATAAAGCGGGCTCCTTCGGATCTTTTGAATCACCTTCCAAAATCCACAGCGGTTTCCGATATATTAAGCAAAAAATAATTTTCCTGTTATTAATCTTATATCTTCCAGACATATTCCCTATTTTTTGGTCCACTGGTTGGCCGCACTTACAAAGAAGGAAACCGTATATTTGTAAAGGTGACCTCAAAAACACAGTTTAGGGGCTTCCCCTATTCAGGTTATTCGGGAGGTTTTTTTGGTATCGATAGTTTCACATCTGGACTAAAAGTATTATGTCCGAGTAGTGGTATACCATTTTAAGTTTATTTTTCTTTGGTCCACCGAAAGTTAAAAAATTCAAATAATTAAGCGACAATTTGTAACCTGTAGTTTATACGTTCTATTTTTTCAACTATTTACCATTTCAATTTTTATTTTATCTTTTAATTGGTCCTTAACAGTATGTCTGCAATAGTTGGTCTCATCATTATTGTCGATTTGATTTTTAATAAAACATAACTTCGTATATGATCCGGTAAGTTATTGTTTTTCAACTTATGATGTTATAATTATTGCTGTATGGTCATTAAATTGTATTATATGAACGTCTATATTAGTTTCTCTTCAGCTCTTCTGTCCATTCAATCCACGACATTTTATTATATTTCTTTTTGTAATCTTAACAATAATATCGTGTCTCTTGTTTTGCTGGTACAAGCTGCCTGGTAAGTTTTGATGTACTAAATCATAAAAATCAAATTTCACGCAATAATTAGCGTTAAATTTTAAAAGAGTCACATAAAATAATAAAACACATCTATTAAAACATACTTGTCCAGATGTTAAGCAGATATAACGACAGCATTTTTTAAATTTCCTTTCATTTAATTGTTACCTGATCAGTGATCAGCGAATAAGGTAAAATCACCGCTTGACACTTATGCATTTATCTCGCAGAAATATTAAAACAAAAAATCGAGACAAAATATAAAAATCCAATCTCCTAGAACTATCCACCCCCTGTGACCCTTCCCGCGCAATCAACCCCAAGTATCCGGGGGTGATTTGTGGCCCAGCCGCTGGATATTATGATCCCGGCAACCGCAGGCTACGAGGGCATAACTGTGACGGTGATTTATGCCCGACGTGTGTGCCCGGCCAAACTCCCATCCTACAACCACCCCCTATAATACTCCCTGTGCAAGCCGGGGGTCGTCACCGTGTCGGGATTTATGGCAGCAACAGCTCGCTTCACCATACAAGGTTAGGGGTTGCGATGTAGGTTTGAATGGTCACTTCTTGCTGTGGCATTATAACTTGTAACATAAATAAGCAAAATCGAGGAGAAGATTATTAACAATAATAATTATTGTTTAGGTCTGTAATTTCATGATCATTTGGGAAGGGTTTTTATTATTTCTAAATTGATAGAATTAGGTATGATTTTTTTTAAATAAATCCTTCGATGTTAAAAAATACTTTTTATAATTTCCTACCTATGTTGAATTTAAAAAAAAAAACTATTTGATATTCACGTTAAAGAAACTTCCTTCTGAATTGTTTATATAAATTTAATGAAAACCTTTACCTCTTTAAATAAAAGCATCTAGTGACAACGCTACATAACACCCCTGGCTGTTATATTGCCTGGAGATGCGTCCTTGTGGGAGAGAGGGAAGCGCGAGGGAAAGATTTGTGGGCCTTAATTGAAATGTGAGAGTGAAAAGGGTCAAATTAGACGGCAGATTTGTTGGATTGGAATCCAAACCGTGGTTTGTTCTTGAATCAAGGTGAAATTTTGTAAATGTTGGAGTTGAGAAAAGTAGACTGTGGAAATATACGGCTGGGTTCACGGGGTTTGTGAATATAGATCGTCACTTTGTTAGAAAGTTAACTGAATTTACATCGAAAATAGAAATCCTGCTGTGCCAATAAAATATATACAGCATAATCGGAATTGTTTTGTATCATATTTTCTCTTTTGCTGTCAAATACTTCATTAAAAGTGAAGACCGAAACTTTAGTATAATACTATAAAGAGTAACCCTTTTAGATATCTTATTCTAACTTGGGAATTTCATCTTTTATTGTCTTCTGAAAAATTTGTTCTCAGAATTGTCGACCGAAAACATTACTGAATAGGGAAACAATATTTTAGTCTGCAAGCGTTTTAAAATTGGTACCTCAAATATGATACTGTACACATCTTGTAGAATGACCCTATTATGTTACTTGGAACAATGCTTTCAATATTTTATTACCTTCTTAATAGTCCAATAAAAGCTTTTGACATTGTCGAAAGGTGACATAAACGCACAATTATTATGACAATCATGACAGAAATAATATTAAATAACACAACTCTAGTTTTGTAATAAGCGGTCTAGGTCTTATTGGCTCTAGGTCTCTACCGTCTTCGTATTATATTGTAGTCAATATAATATTTCCGCGTATCTAACATGTTTCTAACTCGTGTCAGCGATTCGGGGTCTGTTGGATGTTCGATGGAAGATGGATAGGACGCAGGTTGGCGTCTAGGTGCACTGACGCAAGACGCTTATTATATATTTGTGGAGAAACGTCAAAATTCATTTTAATGAGATTTGTCAGTTGTCACAATTGATTGCAACCTGATTTGTATTATCATTTGTATTACCATTATTACGTTGTGTATCATTTTAGCTTATAGAAACTTCCATAACAATCAATTGATTATTTGTTTGAATGATATTGTATAAGAGAATAAGCATTTATGGTCTAATTGTTGAATTTTCATTAGTAAAAATTAGAGGGGGCGGTAGCACTGCGGTTTATAAAACTCGTTTATAATACTTGTCTATAAAACTATTAAAAAATGTTTTTGAGGCTATACAGGGTGTTAACTGTAAGGTTGGCCAAATTTCACAGGCTGATTCTTCATACTAAAATAAACAAAAAAATTCACATTAACTTTTTGAGATACTGAGGGTGTCCAAAAAATATTATTTTTCCAGTTTTTTGACGATTATCTCGGGAACCGTATGAGATACAACGGTCAGCTCTTACACACTATGTGCATACTATGTGATTCCCTTATTTTCTCCATAAAATAAAGGTTTCAAAAAAATTCAGTGGCGTAGATTTAGGGTATTTCGAGGATTTCGACCCCCTAATTTCTACGCCACTGGAATAAATTCTAAACCAATAAGGTACTCTTGGTTAACGGCTCTAAAGTGAACCGTTTTCGAGAAAAATGTAATTTTATGAGAGAAAACATTAATTATTATAGGAATTAAGTTTTCGCTTACTTTCATTTTTCCAAAATGCTGTTGAAAAATCGTTAAAAAAGTGATGTTTTCTCTCATAAAATGCAATTTTTCTCGGAAACGGTTCATTTTAGAGCCGTTAACTAGGAGTACCTTTTTGTATAAAAAAGATGGGCGGTTCAAATGCGCTGCTTAAACTCGTATTTATTCCAGTGGCGTAGAAATTAGGGGGTCGAAAACCTCAAAATACCCTAAATCTACGCCACTGAATTTTTAAAACCTTGGAAAGCTGAACATCTCATACGGTTCCCGAGATATCGTCAAAAAAACTTGAAAAAATAATATTTATTCTACCCCCCTGTATCTCAAAAACAGTGCATTAATGGCATAACAATTAATAATAATAATAATAAGTAACGCATCCTGACACACTAAAGGTGACTAAAGGTCTGCACTAGGGGAAACGGCGCCAGAGATGTCCGACTGTGGACTATCTGATATACCGTATCATCTGTTGTCGTGGTCACGTTCCGCGCACAGAGAGATGCGGGGGTCTCGGCTTAATCGCCGGAACCAAGAGGAGACAACCTCACTAAAAAAAACCTAAATCCTAAGGCGGGGGTCCAGGCTGATGGGATGCGTGACTGGATAGAAGACCAGCCCTACTGGATTCAACCTTGGGGCACCAGGGGGCACCCCACTGTATCAATTCCCTCACCTTTGCATGCGGGGCTCTGCATAGGTGGAACACCCTTCCCTAGCTACTCGTGGGATCAACCATGGTAAGAAATAAAAAACCAAGAAATCGCGGGACATCACCGCAAAACAGACTGCTGACCGAGCGGGGCTTGTCACCCGTCAAGACAGTCGGCAATCTAAACAATCCTTGTGCTCGAGACCACCTCGAGCGCAAGAAGAACGCCCACTCATTGGCAAGAAAAGGAGCATCGACACCCTTCATAGGACCAGAACCATTCTGTGGCTTCGAAGATACTTTCTTCAAGCAGAATTCCAAAAGGAAGAAGAAAACTGAGAGAAACTCATTAGAAGAACCTCTCGGGGTTGAGACAATCCAAAGAATTTCTCGGGAATTTTAACCGAGAGAATTAACAGAACACTGACGGGATTCCTAACGAGACATTGCAAGCTCAAGGAACACCTGAGGAAGTTAGGCATAGAAGAAAATGGCGTCTGCAGATTCTGCGGGAAAGGAGACGAGACACCACGTCACCTGCTGCTCAACTGCGATGCGATAGAACTCAAAAGAAGTAATGTTCTGGGCCATCACCAGCTAGAGGCAGGGAACTTACCCGACCTTGATCCTCTCAAAATCCTGAAGTTTTCTCAAGGAAACGGACTTGGAGAGGGTGCTTCACTAAAGGGATTCCACACCAGGCGAAGCACAGTAGAGGGGATACAATAGATCTTTTAGGTCGCAGTAACTTGATCACCCTCAAAAATACAAATACAATACAAATAATAATACAATCCTGACACACGTTAATGGGAAATTTTTGTTTATTTTTGTCTGAAGAATCAGCCTATGAAGTTTGGCCAACCTTACAGTAAACACCCTGTATATGCTCGATCTCGAAGCCAAATTACCAGAGTGGAACAACTGCACAGTTATGACCGATTCTTAAAAAAAATAGTAAAAATAAATTTAAAAAATAATAATAAAAAAATTAAGATAGTCTCTAGTAGACCTCATTGATGAAACTTAAGAATCAATTAATACTTGGAAGGTAAAATCGTAACAAAAAGATCAATCGTGCTTGTAAGCCATGGGAAAATAAAATTGAGCTTAAAACGATCGTAAATCTAAAATTTAATTAAAAAGTTGGTAAACACAAGAATGTAATCAGGATGAAACTTTCATTCGGCCGGAAGTCATAACATTATTCAATAATAAAAATGCAAGGGTTTTGGTGATTTTCCTCGCCAATTCAACACATTAACGACTCGTTAAATCGAAAATGTAAATATTCGATTATTGTCGATTTTTTGGCAGCGTTTTTTTACACTTGACGAAGATATTGTTTTGGATTCAGTTTGGGTCTAATTTTATTTATATAACGTTTTACAGACCTGAAACGTAAACACTCCTAAAAAGTAGTCGGTGAATTACACAATTTAAGGCCAACTCAAATACTAAAGGTAAAATTAACTCGAATTAGGTTAAATTTCGCAGAAAATTCCCTTGTTTGATCCAAACATGATAAAAACTGAGTTTATTTTAAACCTTGCAAACGGTCCAGAGCAAATATTGTCCTTGAAGGGAGTCAAAGGACGAGTAACTCAATTTCACCTGACATTTCACATAATTAGTTGGGTCCTGAAGCCCGCCGACTGAGGATAACGAAAGTGATTTCCGTTTTTTATTCATTCCATTACCTCCGCACATTGTGAACAACTTCCCTACCATCGGAATAACTTTCCGTCGGGAAATATGTAAACGCCACAGGCAACTCGTCAGACAATTCTACAAATATACTACCTACTATACCCTCCATCTTTACCTGAAGTTTGAATTTCAGATCTGTTTCTTGTATCTATCCGAAGAGTTACAGATCCAATATTGTTTGGGTCTTTAAAAATAATCGTTTTATTCTTAATTGCAATAGAATAACAAAAATAAATTGAGCCCAGTTAATCTGGTAAATAATAGGTTTTGTTAATTTAAGTAGATTATATGTATATGTATGCGTAACTTTAAAAACAGATTTTTCAAAAAAAAAAAAGAAAGAAAGAAAATTTTTGGTAAAGACTTGCTTTGGAGTAAGCCCTAATGCAATTAAAGAGGTGTGTCTTAACGTAATCCGCTCTTTATAACTGATAGCTCTTGATTTTGTTAGGTTAGGACAGTGGTCAAAACATTCAAGAACGTTAATAAAATAGGCACTTACTTTATAGACATTTTTATAAAACACATAAATAAAATAATTATAAAACATAATAAAACATTATATATCTCAACGAGAGAAGAATGAGTACACGCATTTGTAAACTGTCTGCATTTGCTCGCATTTGTAGTGTTTCTATAGTGAAGGAAATAGTGTGACTTGCATCATTGCGAAGCACTGGATGTCATCTATGTTCTGGTGGTTTGTCTATATCTGGATATTATCTTGTAGCAGTTATAATTGAAGAAAATCTATGGTAAAGTTGTTATTAATTTATTCGATTATTTTAACTTGGTGATTTTCCTGCCTGTCGTATCTTATCGTGGATTGCACTTTTTCTGATGCTTGACTTCTGATACTGGGAGGCGAAGGACTGTGGTTTTCAATTATTTATTTATTGTAGCATAATTATCGTTATTTTTGAAAATGAATCCATGTTTAAACTGTGGTCTTACTGGCAAGCCATGCACCATCCAATGTGACGGATGCCAGGGCCTTTTGCATCATGCGTGTGTCGGCATGTCTGAAAGCGAGGTAAAAATGACTCGCTCAAAGTCCAAGGCTGTAAAGGTTGTTTGTAACTCATGCAATAGTAACATGTCATCTTATAAGGACTTGAAAATCCTTGTCCAGAAAATGCAGCAGGAGTATGCAAACTCCTTGAATGCAATCAAGGCTGATTTCGACTCTCGTATCGAGGAATTGAAGTCTTCTGTATTGGATATGGGTTCCAGCCTTGTGGAAGATGTAGCCCAGGAGATGTTCGAGCGACGTAAACGAGCTAGAAATATCATTGTCTTCAATCTGCCAGAGCAGCCCGGCGATCTGGGTGCTGGACAGAGAGACAGTAAGGAGCGGTCTGATGTACTTGGAGTTTTGAAGGTCCTGAATCCTGCGACTGCTGCGAATGATGCTTCGATTTCGAGACTTGGACGATACAGAAGTGAATGTTTGCGACCTCGACCTGTAAAAATAGTGCTTCGTGACGAGGCACTTGTTGGTGATATCATGCGCAATCTTTCAAGATTGAAGGATTATGATCAATATAGGTCTGTGATTGTCTCCACTGATAAGACACCAAAGCAGCTGGAAACATATAAGCGTTTGAGGTTGGAAATGGAGGAAAGGACTGCCAAGGGGGAGACTGGTCTCAGGATCAGATATACGAATGGTACACCTAAAATAGTAAGTTTAAACTAGATTCCACACCCGTTTACAGTTCATCGGTGCATGTCCTCTACCAAAATGTTCGTGGATTAAGATCCAAGGTGGATGTGGTTTTCAATAGTGTATCTACTTGTGACTTTGATGTGATAGCATTGAGTGAGACATGGCTCTGCCCGGGAATTTGTGATAGTGAACTATTTCCGCGTCACTTTTGCGTATTCAGGAAGGATAGGAACTTTGCTGCTGTTAATTTGTCAAGGGGAGGTGGTGTTCTGCTAGCTATAAAAAGTAATTTTAAGTGTAAGCAAATAGAACTCGATGCTATATCTCATGCTTTACCGGGCATTGATGTTGTGGGGGTTAAGGTCTTCACCGACTTTAATAGCTCATTCTGTGCCTTTTCAGTATACATTCCACCGTCGATTTCTGTTTGTGATTATGAATTGTTCTTTGAATTGCTCAATAACCTCGATGAAGTTTTAAATGATAAAGTGCTTATTATGGGTGATTTTAATGCACCAAACTTTATGCTTGAAGCCAGCAACAGTGTTAGTAGATGCCTAGTTAATTTTAAAGAATTTCATAATTTTAATCAATGTAATACTGTTATGAATAAGTTTGATCGTGTTCTGGACCTAGTTCTTTCAAATATGGCTTGTGATGTTGAGAGATCGCTGCAACCTCTTGTGGGTGAGGATGACCATCATCCTGCCATAGATGTTCATGTTCGGCTTCACGTTGGTGCTCATATCGATTTTGGGGGGAGGGGGCGATGCTCACGATTTAACTTCAGGAAAGCTGATTATCCTCTTATGTATGGCATGTTGGGCGAAGTTGATTGGAGTAATATTTGTGCAGAATCTAATATTGAAGCTGCATGCTCTAAATTTTATGATATCTTATTCAACATCTTTGAGATCGCTGTGCCTAGAATGAGGATTTATTCTTGTAGACGTACATTTCCCCCATGGTTTAACGGACATGTCATTTCATTATTGCGTAGAAAACATTGTGCTTTTGTTAAGTACAAGAAGTTCAGAACTTCCTATCACTTTGAATTGTATAGGCTCTCTCGCACCGCCTGTAAAAGAGCAATCAGTGTCGCGTATAAGAATTATATTGAAGAGGTTGAATCGCTTGTTTCTAGGGAGCCTAGGAAGTTTTGGAAGTTTGTTCAGGATAATGGTAGGAACACTGGAATACCTGGTTTGATGTCATTTAATAATATTGAGCTGAACACTCCTGAGCTCATTGTTAATGGGTTTGCTGAATATTTTGGCAGTGTTTATGTTGATCCTATAGATGTGCCTGCTGCCTCTTACTCCCAGCATATAGATCGATCGGTTTGTTCTGTCAGCGTGCTGGGTATTTCTGAGAATGAGATTCTTGCAGCTCTGGGCGAATGTAGGAACTCGCTTACCATGGGTATTGATGGGGTGCCTGGCTTTTTGTTACGTGACTGTGCTGGTATCCTTGTTAAACCTCTTTTTCATTTATTTAACTTAAGCATTCAGAGTAGCGTTTTTCCGAACATCTGGAAGAGAGCTTTGATATGCCCTATTTTTAAGAAGGGCGACGTAAGCAGTGTCACTAATTATAGGCCTATATCTATACTGTGCAACTTCGCAAAGGTTTATGAATCTATCTTGTTCAGGAGAATCTATTCCTTGACAAAATCTCGATTCACACAATTCCAACACGGATTCATGGACAGGCGTTCCACAGTGACAAACTTGGCTTGCTTCTCACAATATGTCTCTGAGTCCATTGACTCGCGAAAACAGGTTGATGCTGTTTACCTGGACTTTATGAAGGCATTTGACCAGATTGATCACTCTATATTGCTGCTTAAGCTATCCTCTTTTGGTTTTGACAGGTCACTGTTGAGGCTCTTTCAGTCATACTTGGCTGGTAGAGAGCAGTATGTTAGGTACCGGGGTGTTAGCTCTGGGATGATCAGTCCCACATCCGGAGTCCCTCAGGGCTCCAACCTGGGGCCTCTGCTGTTCTTATTTTTTATTAATGATATTGTTGAGGTTATTAGTTGCGAAAAGTTATTGTTTGCTGATGATCTAAAGCTATTTTGGATTGTGGAATCGTTTGCGGACTGTCAGGAGCTGCAGCGTGATATATGTTCTGTTAACGAGTGGTGTTCTAAGAACCGTCTATTTCTTAATGTGCCGAAGTGCTCGGTGGTGAGCTACACCAGATCTCTAAATATCATTACTTTTGATTACATGGTGGGCAACTCATATATTGAGCGGCTAGAGAAGGTTAGAGACTTGGGCGTCCTATTTGATAGCAGGCTATCTTTTTTAGCACACATTGATGCTGTGGTTGCGAGAGCTTTTAAGGCATATGGTTTTATTTGCAGAAGTTGCAGGGGTTTCTCAAATGTACAATCATTATGCATTCTGTTTTATTCTCTAGTGAGATCTATTGTTGAGTATGCTAGCATAATCTGGTATCCTATTTACCAAGTACATATTACTCGTGTAGAGTCCGTTCAGCGATCATTTTTGAAATACCTATGTTATCGGTTGGATAATCGGTATCCTCCGAGAGGTTATGATAATAATCTGTTGCTGGCTAGATTTGATTTTACTTCTCTGTATGTGAGGCGGGTTACTGGGGGAATTAAGTTTCTGTTTAACTTGCTTAATAACTCCATAGATTGTAGCTTTTTACTTAGCAGGGTTAATTTCCTGGTGCCTCGTCCATGTGCCAGATTTAGCTGTGCTTTTTATTGTTCATCCAGTAGAACAAATGCATTGGTGAGGTCACCGATCAATGTTATATGTGAGCTTTTCAATGCAATATCTGCTATGTGTGATATTAATGCTGATACTTTTGGCGTAATATTGGCCTGCATTGTTGCAAAGTATAATACCTAACTAGATCTTACTGTACTCTTCTCTGCTGTAAATGTAAAATGTATATCATGCTTTTGTTCCTGTAAATGGGTGTAAACCTGCTGGAATATATTATTAAATAAATAAATCAAAAATTTTACCTGCCAGGAACATCTGGGATATTCATACTTTCACTGCTATATCACTGTATGAGGACAAAAGTGACCACCTTTTCTAAGAAGCTTGTAAACAGGTCCGTCAGAAACATTCCATCCAAGATCCAAGATCCAAGCACTGAGTTGAGCGTTTCTAATTAATTTGAACAATATGAATAAATAAGCAAACTTCACTTATTTACTTTGATAAAAGATAGGCCTTCAGTATATTATGCTACAATGTCACTAAGCTCGTATTTTTTGCATTACATCAATTTCATTACGCTTAGACTAGAGTTGGGAGAACACAATTAGGTAGCAGTGACATTTCCTAGTTCCCCGTTACTTGGGATATCCATCATGCGGATCACAATCATAGAAAGTCGAATAGACTAGTCTACTAATAAGACTACTATTCCATATTAGTAGAAAATCAAGTTATGACATACGGTTCGATCTCTAAAGCCAACTCGGGACGTGTTAATTATTGAACACCCGATATTATATTATTTTTCTCTACGTTGTAGATATAATTTTGACATAGTGCTAACTTCCCGACTGACAATGACAATGTGACGGAAGGACTTGCGCATAATATTATTATAATATAACATCTTAGTTCGCACAAACTTCACACAAACGTTAAACGCATGAGAACATCAGAACTTCATAACTAAAACGAGTTGTTCCTTTGGTGAGTTGGCATGCCTCAAAGGTGTACATGGAAGACGCAATTCGTGCTCAGTATCTGGGCGGTGAATCAAAGCAGACGAGAATTGCAGTTTACCTAGACAGAGGAGCTTTGTTGTTGGCGTTACTCTTTGATAAAGATAACGTGGAAATCCCGGTATTAAGGTAGGTGTTGGCGAAGGTAAACACCTGCAGGTGACGGAACAGATTAAAGAATTAAGGCAGTTTGGGTAACTGAAATGTCGGAGTTAGGTACTCTATAACTTAATCCGAGAATAGGATTTAGTATATTCAGTGGAATGTGTAGATTTAAATGTGGTTCCCCGTCGTTTTATCTAGTTACGGAAAAACAAGCTTTAGCGGTGTTTTAGGGTTACAAATAAATTGTGAAAACTTCTGCAGAAGAGATTGCTGTCTTTTTGTCAAACCACTTCTCACTTATCTGGACGGAAATGCTGATCGGTTTTTAGGATAAGTTCTAGAGAGGTTAACACAAAAACCGTAGAGTATGTTAACCGTGGAATTTGTTAAACCGAGTTCCAGGATTATACCTATATAAATTATAGATTATAGGTATGTTCGGATAAAATTTGGTCAATTGGATAATAATTGGATCTGGTCCATCTTTCTGAAACATTTTAAGATTTCTATTCAAAGATACCATATTTGTTTTTTTTTGTGTAATGCTCCATATACAGGGTGTTTCAGGAGAAGGGGAAAATATTCAAGGGGGCAATAGTATTAGTCATTACAAGTAAAAACTAAAAAACTATAATTATTGATATTGTCAGGTAAAACCAAAGCACTACCTAATCTACTTAGTAACTGAATATCTCATCAACTGTTGAGAATTAGACATACGTTTATATGAACTTTTCTACTAGTACTGAGCCATACTAATATTGCCCCCTTAAATATTTCCCTTTCCTCCTGAAACAATCTGTATAATTGCCTTTTCACTTTGGCTGAAAAAATCCAATGAGAATGGTTTTTACAGTTGGAATTTAAATTGAGTAGTTTATGAGTTATAAACAAGTGAAAATCGCAATTTTGGAACTTCTAAGCAGTGTATAACAAGAACGGCTCTATATATGGCAAAACGACTTACATCTCCCTATCTTAGCTGTTCACTTTATATTCTAACGTGTAGTTTTTTTAGTGGGATGCCGCGAACCTTATGTAAACCCCGAAATAGGATACCACGACAAAAAATGTTAAGATAGGAACGTAGTCGTTTTTAAGTATAGGGTGTTTGAAAACGAATCCGTTGTGGAGTAGGCCACGACACAAAGAGGTTTGTCTTAGCTTAATCCACTCTTTACAACTGACAGCTCTTGATTTTTTTAGGTTAAGTCAGTTGTCAAAAGATTCAAAGTCAAAACAACATAAAATAAGCACTCACTTTATCGACATTTTTATAAAACACATGAATAAAATCAACAATTAATTTATTTAAGGATTCTCCTGGACACATTTTAATACACGGTCTCTCACTCTACTAAAGGCACTCTGTAATTGTTCGGATATCGGATAACTGTCAAGGTATCGGTATATTACGACAGATAGTCGATCTTCACAGATCTCTTTCACTGAATCGGTTGCTTCGAAAGTTTTTAAATCAACAAATAATCCTTGGTAACTCTGGGAACTGATCTACATGATATTCCAAGCCATGCTAAACCTACAAAAAAAGTCTTGGTTAAAACTTACTGTAAGTTTTGGGACGTAATAAAAAATATTTATTTTTAAAAATTTCAATTAGGTATTCCTTCAAGTTTTGAAAAATTTTTCCCCGTTTTTTGACTTTCTACCCTTGACCAATCGTTGACCAAACATTCCTTGGCCGATAAATAATATCGATTGAAGGAAAAAAGTAAAATAGAGTTTAAGAACAAGAAGATAGATCTAAGTTTTTCCAATTCCAAGATTGCGTAAAAAAAATTAAAATGGCCGCAAGTGGCCATCGGTGGGCCGCGATTCTGGCGCGGCACGCATCGTGTCTCCGCCCTGTCCTCACGCGATCCCTCCTCACTGGGCCTGATGGAAACTGAACGTATTTAACCCGAGATTGGTCGCTAGATGAATTGTAACACCAGTGGTCGCTAGCAAGCGTTTCGCTCGCATGTAAAATCAACAATCAAATGTGCAATAAAAAGCACTTTGAATTACAACACAGGGCGTTTGGTGATCGGACATCTAAAATTAAATTTACAAAACCGCCTTAGAAGCCTACCTGGAAAATGTTATTATTTTTTAATAAAACAAATAAAAATTTAAATTTAATAAATTAAATTTTTGGTGAAATTTTAATTTGGCTGTTTAAGTACTGAAAAAAATAAAATATTTTTAGATGATTTAGTTTCACATTTTTGGAAATATTTCCTGAATGAAGCCCGATCAGGAAAAAGTTATTATTTTTTATGCTCATGATGTGCTTTTGTATTATATGAAATTTTATTTTGGCTTTCCGATCACCGAACACCCTGTATTAGCAATATTTGTTGTAGGTATTTTAAAAGAAGCGGGAATAATGTTTAACTTGCCAATATAATTTTTTTTTGGTATATAACTATAGGATTTTTTTTTACATTAAATAACACAAACTGATTCGATTCTTAACTATAAGCTAATACCATATACCATAAAAACAACAAATAACTTCAGATAAAAAAATTACAGCAACCCTTGGATGTGGCTAGCATACCTAAACATAAGAGCAGTTGAGTGACACGGGTGGTCGCTAATGAGCGTTTAGCTCGCGCAGCTGCAACTGCGATGAATGAAACGTCCATAAAAAATAAATTTATCCGATTTTCATTACGAAATCCTTCCCATGTTTCTTCTTAAGGCTATAAACTAAGCTAGAAAAATCGACAAGATTGTACGAGTTCAAGTAACAGAATGAAATTACAGTTTAAAGACAATGGTGAGCTAAATGCTCACCTAGCGACCACTCCCGGGTTAAGTGACATTGTACCTGGCCCGACCAAAAGACCCGAACTTTTCACATCGGAGTTGTTTTTCAATAGACAGTTGGTGTTTGGATTCCACGATTGCGTAAAAAAAAATAGACGCAAGCAGTCCGTTAATGTCCGTTAATGTGACGCGAATATCTTTTATGGTCGACTGTTGGCAACTGCTGGAAAATTTTATTTTCGTAGTTTATAATTATTAGTATTTTCGCCACATTGAAACATTTTGTTGAACTCAGGGAATAGGTAAACTTTGAATGCCTGTAATTCCGTTCCCGATAATAAAAACAATAAAAAACAAACATTATCGTTATAGTTTTGTAAAATTACAGCTTGACACACGTAAGGTGGCCAGTGGCGCAGTAGCCTTTGGGGAGTGGCTTAATTTTCAAGTTTGTCAGATTTAACGAATTTTACTATCCATGCAGACAGGTTAAGACTTTATGCAAAGTCAATTGAAATGACAAAAAAACTAAAAAGCACCAGATAATAGTAATTTCGGTACTGTCTTATCTTATCAGCATATAAAAAACGTATTGTTTATAAATTCATTAATAGAGGTGTTTTTGAGTCATTATTACGGTAAGTCAATCAAATAATTTAAATCGCCGTCTTTTCCAATCCGCTTATTTATTAATTAAATAGGTATGTCAGTACTCGTCAAGTCAATGTGGACTAACGAAGAGAGCGAAGGGAGCGTTCGATAATAATTTTGTTATCTTTTTGGTTTTATTTAAATGTAAAATCGGACCGTACTGTCAACTTGACAACCCAGCATTTCTCTATTCAAATAGTGCGGCGTGGTTCAAAAATATTGAGCTAAACCTCGTGCTCGTGAGTTGTGAATTATGGTGACCGCGTCTTCATATATTAAAAATAAAATACTTTTTGGCCAAAGTCGTGATACAAAAGTCGTTACTAAAGTAATAAAATTCCGTATTTTAACATTAATTACAGAAAATTCATTTTTAGTCAAGAACTTTGATACTCAGTGTACCGACCACAGGCATGGTTTGAATATGTCGCTTTCTTTCTAAAAACCTCTCGCTTCTCGATCTGCGCCTCTCAGCGGCCACCTTAGATGTGTCGACCTGTATGTTTTTTAAAATTAAATTTGAGCGCCATTTCGATTTAAAGTTTAGGACACCTTTTAAAGTTAAAGAAAAGGACCTATATCTCGGTAACTAAGCCGAGGAACCCATTTTTGTTTTAAATTTATAGTCTTTCTGAACATCCTCTACAATACTATATGTGTATAACTAATATCTTACCATAGCGCTGAAATAAATTTTTTTAATGATATTTTACCTCCTTTCAGCTCCTCTCTCTGACTCCAACGAACTCAACTTGACAGATGGAGTGGAGTCTATAGATGATATCGCCATCATTGAAGACGACGACATCACGACTCACGGTCTCGAGAGACTCAGTTCTGCAGCCACCTGTCTGGTAGCCGGGGTTGAATATACCCACGGGCAACAGGTCAGTCATACCTATAATAACCTATAACAACTCTAACTAATCTTAACCTCAAATAGAAAGACTTTGTTAGGATTGATTTATATTTCATATTCTAGCATCAGATCTCTAGAGATGAGGATTTTCAGGCATAAAAGTGGATAATATAATAATGTTTCTATAATAATTTTAACTGGTTCTATTCTTATAAACAATTTTCTTCTCAAAGGTTCTCTTTCATAGACTTTTGTTTGCGTTTTTGTACAGTTTCCATCCGCGAATCTGGCCGTAGATAGATAGCGTACACCTAATTTGTAGAGAATCGCAAAATAAGTGGATAAGATTAATTCTCCACAATAAAAACTTCAACTTTTATTATTTTATTAAAAAATCTTGTGAATTTTTAAACTTATTGCATCCAGTTTAGTTTAATACATAATAGTTTACTGCACTTTGATGTGATTCGCCCTGAGGACTACTGCATGTGAATGGTTCTGCTACTGGTAGCGGCGATGGTGTTCTGCCCATTGCTGGTTCAGATCTGGTCCCTCGTGTTAAAATGCGAAAGATTTCAGACAAGGGAAGTCCTAGACAAGGGAGCGAGCTCCTTCACTGAGTGGCTGCCGAAGTTTTTAGCTGCTCATTCTGAGTAATTAAACGAGATCACAAGAGAAACGAGCTCGATGTTCTTGAGTTTTAAGAGGGTCTGAATCCAACAGTCATTTTTAAACGCTCTCTCGCGCATGTATGGTTATCCAGAAGCGAAGGGACCCGAGAGGGTGTCAAGTCAAACGACTGAACGGTAACGTAGCTGTAATACTCGACCAATATTGTACAGACAGAGTAATCCATGAATGTTAAATATACAGGGTGTATCTAAATAACACCGAAAAAAATTAGGGGGTGATTCTGTGATGAAAATTAAGGGGGGTATTTGGTATAGAATTTTTCGAAAAAACTCTCCCCGGAAAAGTTACACCCCTCCGAAGAATTAAAAAAAAAATGGTTTTTATTTTTTATTTTCCCTGTATATTAAGCTAAAGACACGAAAATTGGTAAATATTAATTGTCAATGAAACTACATATTTTGAATTTTTTTCAACCCTGAAGTATGCTTAGAAGGGGTTGAAATAGTCAACCCTTAAGATATTTTACCTTACATTTTTTTTTACATTAAAATTTTTCTTTGAAAAAAAACACGGCTGAATAGCTCAATTAATCTACAAACTTTTTTATCTTCATAAATTTTTTCTGAAACTTGCGCACTTAAGAGAAAAAAATAAATGTATTGCAAGCTCATGTTATAAATAGTGTTTTATTGAACAATAGCCAACCAAAAAATTGGGCAAAGATTCTTACAACTAAAACAATAGTAAGCAAAGAATGAAAAAAGAAACTGTCGAAGGTCAACAATACACTAATAGTGCTATCAGTATTATTGTTTTTATGAATGTCACTGCAAAGCACAGACCACTAGACCTTAAGGCAAAATATCCTCGCGTTAGCTCATATCTTTGTGAAAATGCATTTCATTTATTTTTTTCTCGTAAATGCTTAAGTTTTAGAAACAACTTGTGAAGATAAAAAAGTTTGTAGATTCATTGAGCTATTCAGCCGTGTTTTTTTAGAGAAAATTTTTAATCTAAAAAAAAAAATTGTATGGTAAAATATCTTAGGGGTTGACTATTTCAGTCCCTTCTAAGCATACTTCTTCAGGGTTGAAAAAAATTCAAAATATGTAGTTTCATTGACAATTAATATTTACCAATTTTCGTGTCTTTAGCTTAATATACAGGGAAAATAAAAAATAAAAACCATTTTTTTTTTATTCTTCGGAGGGGTGTAACTTTTTTGGGGAGAGTTTTTTCGAAAAATTCTATACCAAATACCCCCCTTAATTTTCATCACAGAATCACCCCTTAATTTTTTTCGGTGTTATTTAGATACACCCTGTATTTGTGTTATGTAAATAATTGATCAAGTGTATCTGGAACGGTTATTGGAGACATTTGAATATATAAATTCAAATAATTTATTAGAACCATCTTAAGCGAGAATGAAGGTAAAGATACGCTACATCATGAATATTTTCTTATCTCAATAATTCAATTTTAGATCGACTACATAAGGAATTGAAATAGTTTTGCAGATTACCATTCTTTTACAAGAAAATTCCCGCTTTTATAATATGCAGGATATTTCCCTTTATATGCAACATCCGGATTGTGTTGGGAACACACTTACTATAGTGGATTATCTCGAAAAAATCGTGATGGGTTGTATACTAAAAGAATATTTATTTCCCGACTCTGTGAATTAATATTATACTCCAGTTCCAGTTTTATTAATAGTATTGATTGAAGATCTAAGTTAGTTTAACAATGCTGTTAGAGTTAGTGGAAAGATACAACTCAAATGGCTTATTTTCCAAGAAGATTTTTTTTTATAACGTTCCAGTAAAAGTTACCTACCTTTATTTTTACATAATCGATCAGATATATGATAAAACTCTGAGAAATTCCTAGCTTATTGGTTGTATTGTTTTGGGGCGTCTACCGTCAGATATTTCAATATCGCAGACCCTTCCAGCATCGATCAGATGTTGATTTATTGAATTCTCAACTCGGATATAAGAATTTTACTATTTATATTAAATTCGACTAAGCGGCATTTTTATTATTCCATAATATCAGGAAACCCTTTATAGGGCTATATTACCTATTTCGCTACCCTGTTTAAACGCAATATATTTAAACCTTTTTTTTTCCTTTTGCGGCAATAACAATTTAAAGAAAGTGAATCTTACATATCTGTTCAATTCGACGTATGGAAATGTGCACTCGTCGGAAGAAACTTGACCCTATATCCATCCATCCATTTCCATCCCGGATTTACAGGTCCGTAGAATCCGGTTTCCGCTTTATTGAATCTAAGCTTTAGATGTTCATTGACAAGTCCGGCTTCAAATGGTGGAAAGCGGTTCAGTCCAGTCGGTCTCATGTTCAGGTCTGTGTCCTCTGCGGAGTCAGCCCTTCAGAGGATGAAGATTATACCCTTATCTCTGTACATACATAGTTACGTATTAGAGACAATGTTTATACAGTTTGATATGAACGTATATTGACAAGCAAGTCTTCATTTTAATTTATGTCGAGCTTTATTTTTTTTTAAATGTATAGCTAAGTAAAATGTATATCACAAGAATTAATTTCAGTCATTTATCTTACCACACTTTTTCGCTCATTTACAGCCTTAGTGTTCTCCCGGGGCGCGCTTACAAAAAAACTCCTAGAACATTCTAGACAGAAGTAGCTTCTAGACATCCTGATAGGCTCTTTCTGGAAATTAGTTCTCGAACTTTCCTAATTATGGCTGAGAATTTCCCTTTAAATTCCTCCCCGGGTATCAGACGAGCAGAAGTGGAATAACGCTGTGCAGAACGTCGTCGGCACGGTCCTGGTGCGGTCAAGGTCCCACGCTCAATTTTTCATTTATACAGGGTGACCCATAATATGTGAGCAATCTCCCGGATTTGGGTAAATATCGTAAAAATAAATGAAAAAATAGCTATAAAATTAATTCCTCAGAGACACCCCTACAAAGATATTAGCTGTTGAAGTTGAGGGTTGAAAATCAATTTTTTGCAATAACTTTTTTATTTCTTGACCGATTTTGATAATTTTTGGTTTTATTTTGTATTATTTTGGACTGTTTAGAATAGTGTTTCATAATCGGGATGGCATAACCCCCTCATTCACTTGAAAGAAAACAATAAAAATAATAATTTTACAGTTTTTAAGGTTAATTTTCTTTTTATTTGATATTTTTTACATAAAAAATGTATCCTTATTTATTTCAATAGAGCGAACCGTTATCGAGATAAACGTCCTTCTAATAGGTGATGCGTCGCAGGAACTTTCTAAATTTCAAGTAAATTTTAACAAAATGGCTGACCTTTGACAGTAAATTGAGCAGGAAACAAAACAATAACTTAATTAAATGCACGTCAGTGTCAAAGATTTCATTTCATGCAGATTCAATTCTAACTGATTTTCTGCGTATTCAGCGTTTGTGTAACTCATTTTAAAATCAGTTAGAATTGAATCTGCATGAAATGAAATCTTTGACACTATTTGACGTGTATGTAATTAAGTTTTTGTTTTGTTTCGTGCTCAATTTACTGTCAAAGGTCAGCCATCTTGTTAAAATTTACTTGAAATTTAGAAAGTTCCTGCGACGCATCACCTATTAGAAGGACGTTTATCTCGATAACGGTTCGCTCTATCGAAATAAATAAGGATACATTTTTTATGTAAAAAATATCAAATAAAAAGAAAATTAACCTTAAAAACTGTAAAATTATTATTTTTATTGTTTTCTTTCAAGTGAATGAGGGGGTTATGCCATCCCGAGGTCTATGTATGTGCTACCAAAGATTATAAAACACTATTCTAGACAGTCCAAAATAATACAAAATAAAATCAAAAATTATCAAAATCGGTCAAGAAATAAAAAAGTTATTGCAAAAAATTGATTTTCAACCCTCAACTTCAACAGCTAATATCTTTGTAGGGGTGTCTCTGAGAAATTAATTTTATAGCTATTTTTTCATTTATTTTTACGAAATTTACCCAAATCCGGGAGATTGCCAACATATTATGGGACACCCTGTATATGTCGGAAAATGAAGGGCAAAAAACTTCGCTCAATCGTAAAATCTCCACCAGTGCCACAAGTAGTAAAGAAAAATTAATTAGCATTAAAAAAGTAGCTAATATCAATGAAATGATATGTACACAATCTGAGCTCTGTATCTCAAATGGTTCCCGAGATATACTCAAAAAACTGGAAAAATTATTTTTTTACACAGTATTATATTTTTTTTTAATTATTTATAAAAATTATATTTTCAACTAACACACGTTAATGGTAAATTTTTTGTTTTGTTTATTTTTGAACAAATAATTTCGCTTTTAAATATTTCACAATATTAAAGATATTGTACACAGAAAGACGGTGGACTAGGGTACCTGTATTACCAACACTACTGCTCATCAGTGTCGGTAACACAGGTACCCTACGATACCAAACCTCGTTATTCTGTACAAGTTTAAGAATGGTCTTTTCGAAAATCATTTTTCCTCGGTATTTGATTGAATAGTAATTTAAGTAGTTATTTATAAGGTATTTATAAGTAGTTATAAGTTATTAAGTTTTTAAATATTTCTTTTTTGTTAAAAAGTCTAGGTAAATTAAAAATTCACCGCCGATAGCTCTTTATTATTAAACAATAAAATCGTTAATCATTAAAACTGATTGCACTATTTTCAAATTAAAACTTCAAACCCAGAACTGTTTAATTGAAGAGCTGTTTCGGTGGAAAGTGGAACAACTGCCTCTGATCATTGTATTAATTTCAGCGGGTGACAACTACCTTCCCAGTAAATTAAATATTTGCTTTTATTTTCCTGAATCTACTGTTCGGCTCAATTTTATTAATTTTCCCTTCTTTGTTTACTGATGTATGAGAAATTGTATAGGTAACCCATTAAAAAAAATCGCTTCCAAAATTAGTTCGTTCATTCGTTCAATCAAGTAACACGGTTCTTATAGAAATATATTAATTTAGTTTAGCTCGTTCGTCCTTTAATTTAGAACGGTGATAAATTTTCTTTGCAAAGTTTGATCGTTAAATAATTCGACTGTGAAGAATTGATTTCCCTGAAAGAATTTAAAAGTAAGTCGGAATGAATTTTTACCTCTGCGTTGAAGATAAATTTGTAATGGAAACAAGTCAAGTATTGACACGTTTCCGAAGAGCATTTCATCAAAGTTGCGGCAACCATTGGTTAATGTTAATGATGGAAGTTGCCAAGTGGTGCCTGTTCCCTAACACGATTTGACCCCTCTGTAATTGGCCAACATCCAACTTTTCACAGTTTTTCTCATTAATCATTAATTTCACCCCAGTCGATGATGGAGAAACCAAGCAAATAAGAATGGAAAACGTTCTGCTCTCCCATTACTCAGACGGCCGTGACAGCGCGACTAGCTCGCTGTTGTCATATCGGTAATAGATTTTTTTAAATTCGTTGATTGATGCTACATCACAGGTAATTTGTTTATGCAAAGAATGAGACGTTAGTAATATTAGGAATGTTTTTATTATAGATATACATTAAGGGACATTTATAAGCGATTATTAGTGACAGTATTGGTATATGTATATTCGTATGAACTTACACACTGTTACAACATGTATAGGTAAAATATAGAAATATACTCGTAAAAGCACAAAATACAGGATATGAAAAAAAACACAAGGGTACAAAATATAAAATATAAAACAGAAACATCATATAAAAAATGAAAACTATATTACAAACGCGATCATCAAACCAGGTGAGCGCGGTGGGAGTAAGGTCTTGCAGATTGCCATTAAACCGAGTGTCGGGACTCTCCAGCACCAAATGAGCGACTGACTGTTCGGCAGCGCTACATAGGTACATCACACGATGGGTCTACGGCTCTTTACCAAAACGCGAGGGACTTGTTGCAGATTCCATCGCCAGTTCGTATTCGATTGAGGTATCGCCACTCCCTTCGTCTTAGAGTGAAACCTGCTACTTTTGATGTGATGGGGGGTCCTCTACATGTTAGCAATTCTAATCTCGTGCTGTCTCCAGATTATGCCCTCAGTTGTGGGATGGGTAAGATGGCTAGCTATTCTGATTACTGGCCGTAGTTGTAGGTTTGTGAGGGTTGTGCAGCTATCATGAATATGAAGCATAGGGTTGTGGGATATTTTTTCAGCTTCTCTCTTAAGCGCAGCGAGACGATAAAGTTGAGGGAGGGCTATATGTGCTCAAGACTGGGAGCCAGGCTGTGGGAGTAGTTCTTATGGTCCCAGTAATGACTCTCGTTGACTGATTCAGTTGGGTACCACCTAAACAAACCAGTGTGGTCACTATTGATCCATTCGGGGGACGGGGGCCCAATAATCCGAAGCGGAGTAGACTAAAGCAAGGGCAGTGGTTCTCAGGGTTTAAGCATTGGCTCCCCGCGTGGTGTTGGCAAGTTTTTGGTATAATTTATTAGTGAAAGTGAAATTTACTTACAGTGGAAGTACCTACTGTCTAGTGTGTTTTGGAATAATAAATAAATTAATCAATAATTGACTATAAAAATTATTTATTAAACCCTCGGAAGTTGAAATCGTAACAATATGAATGAAATTTTGAACATCTCCATTTTCTCGAGAAATGTTTGTAATGCTGGAATGCTATACGCATGTTCAAATTGTTCCTAATTTCTTACAGAGCCATGGTTGCAAAGATTATAAAAGTTTTTAAACTTGTGTTGTGAATTTATGGGAAAAGAAAGAACACGGAACGAGAAAAACGAAAACGGAAAGTCGATAACATATTATCTAGGAAGGGAACCGGAGTAATAAATAGGTAATTTGTCACTCTTGCCTGGAATTTTCAGTTTACAAGCAGTGAAACGAATTACCTACTTCTTGCTGGATTTTCTTTCCGTATGCAACCGCAACGACATTTGAATGTAAATGTGATTTCAAGAAGCTTATATTCTCCTCGAAATAAGATAAATAAAATTAGAAAACATTTTCATTAAGTATAATGACTTCTATCGTGTGAGCAAATGGAAAATTTAGGCAGGCTTTGGAAAAAGTTCATGTGCTAAATTTGTTTACAGTTCTACGGATTCAACCTCAGACATGAAAGTTTTCTTCCCCTAAGCCTGCCTAAATTACATTTTAATTTGTTTAGTGGATATAAATAAATAGAAGCTGCTTGACGAGACTGAGTCGATCAGAGGAATCCATTCTAAGAGTTGAAGAACTACTTAGATAGCATGAAAAATTTAAGACAAGTTGATCACGTTTTACCCATAAAATGCACTTATCTTTGGTTTCTCTTATAACTACCTGAATTTCCAAAACGTGCACTACAAAAGCATATAATGACTCAAAGAATGCAAAAGTTGAAACGGTCTGAAATTATTGTCGATATTAGTTGTGATAAGTAAAAAGTATCAGGTAAGAAGATATTATTGTATTTTGACGTTTTCTGTTTCAAAAGTAGAGGTTCCAACAGTTTGAAACTGTTTTAAAACCATTGTTTCAGAATTGAACCAGTTTCAATTCTGACGTCATTAGTTTAACACGAAAATTATATGTTTCGAAACCATATAGAAGTGGTTTAAAACTGCCGCAACAAGAAAAAACGCCTCAGGTTTTTCTATTCCGTCATCATACATATATCCTTGTAAAGACACATACATGCATATTGTACCAATTAGAACATGCATGGAAGCAGAAATTACTCTCGGCGAACGGCGCATGCAACAGAATCAAGTCTTCCATCCATTCTGTCTGAGGTCTCCAGGCGCTCCTTCCATCGTCTTCAAGCACCCTTTGTGTAGACTCTCTGGGTGTACACAGTGTTAATATTGATCATGTTAATGTCCAAAAGCGTTAACATAAACGCGTTAACGACCCGGCAAGAGGGCGCGTTTCTCAAGTGGTCTCGTTATGCAAGAATGGCGCGGCATCCACCCCCGGGAGGTTCGGATAGTAGAATCCACCCCGGAGTGTTTGTTTACGCCGTGTCGCGTATATTCGCATGAATCGTTGTTCCTCCAACTGCAGCTTTTGAAGAATGTCATTGAAGTAACAATTTAACCATATAACGCGGAATTATATCTTTTTTATCGTATAGAGATAAATTTAAGGCTTTATTACCTAAATAATGTAGCGGGGATAAATAGAAATTCGTCGGAATCGTTGAATCAGTCAATGCTAGGAGTTAAGTTGGCGACACAACTACTAAAGGATGAATCAATTTTAATTTTTGGAAAGCGATAAGAGCCGTGCTACGTTCGAGATTGGTGGAATGTGGCAAGTCGCATTCTAACTGTCTGAGCTTCCAAATTGTTACTCGATAGAGGAAGACTCAGATATATTTTATCTGTCTTTATCCACTTCTCCGAAATTGTTTTTTTAGTAATGTGAGAGACTGGACAGAATTTTCGTTTAATCAACAAAATACGATACGAGTAAGAAAGTATGAGAACTTTATTTTACATCAAAGTAATAGCAACGGGAATGAGAATTATTTATTACTGTTAATTTGCCAGCTAATGGTGATAGCTGATATGACGAAACTAACTTAGTAATTAACTTCAGCTATAATTTATCAAATTATAACTTGATGCAAAACTAACGTTCATTCATTCCCACGGGTACCAATAAATTTCCCGGACAAGGGAAACTTTTACACCACACTATTACATCGTACTTAATGGAAAAGGGATTTATTACACTAAAAAGAAGTAATTTTTTGATTACCGAAACTCAGCTACATATTTGTCATGTCTCGTAAACTAATGAGAATTTGATTATGAAAATGTGATATCATGTAACGTTGCTTAACTTATGGTCGAGAAATGATTGATATGCTTATTGCAGTCTAACATAAAGCCGTTGAAAGTTGAAACCAAATTTATTTTCCAATATAATCAAGTAGGTATTTTCTAAGCTGCTAAAGGCATAACTGCTCGAAAACAAAAAGAAACACTCCAAACCAAATACCTACAACGCTACTACCTTGCATTGTATTGTAGATAATTTTACAGTTAGGTATTCAAATACATATAGTAATTATTAAGATATCAAGGGCGTTATTAGTATGATAACGTGTGAGGTCAACGAGAGCATAATAATATCATATTTTTAACGCCCACGGTGCCTTCAAAGTTTAATGTCTGTCTAAATCGAGATAGAATTTACTAACATTCTGACATAGATAACAATCTGACATAAAAATGGAATACTAGAATGCGTCTATGATTCCGCCTAAAATAGCCTTTGCAGGACGGATGAATAGATATGCCTGCCAGGAACCCGACAACTCTCTTCTGAGAAAGAAAGACCCCAAGGAGTGATCCATCCCAAAAATCTACCCCAGAGGGCCAGACTTTGGGGGATGTAACTAGGTAATAAACCTTCCTGCGCATCAATTGCATGAATAGTGTATTTTTATGGGTTTTGGAAATGGCATTGTTGAGATCTTTCAATCTTGACTGACTTTCTACCTGCGCCCCTGGAAAACTAATGGCTAAAACGCTGATTTTTTGGCACAAGTGTATAACTTGGGATACGGTCTTCTTATTCTGTTAATTCTGTTAATTTGATTGAAAAATTACGTTTCGTTTTTAATTATGCATCAGGTGTTCAAAAATAACAGTTTTTTGAAAAATTAACCGATATTTCTCAAACGCAACACCAAGAAGAAGATAAATCTCTCCTGACATCAAACTATTACAAAATTTCATTTCCCTAGATTGAAAACTATGGCCTTTAATCGAGTGACAAGAACTTTTTGGCGGGGGGGGGAGGGGGTGATATATGAAGGGACTCGAGAGATCACCTACGATCTAATAAGCGAAATGTAATCGGAAGACCTCTTTTTGCAGCTTGAGACAACTGCAATCGCGAAATGGTAATCGAAAGACTTTTTTGCAGCTTGAGACAACTGCAATCAATTCTTTCATGTCTACTGATTGGTTTCTTAGCAGTGGCTTTCATTTGCGTGAGCATTGGTGAAGAATCTCCCCAAGTAGTTTTCGTTGACCGGCTTCAATACTTATTTGGCTAGCACGGCTGTTTCTTCGTAAGTCATGTGATCCAATTCGTTGATCACTGTGCGAAAAATTGAAACACGAATCTGGTCCAACGAAAACGAAACAGGCCTAGTAACTTGGACACTGAATATGTACGCGAAAACGCAGAAACGGGTCAATTTTGCTACAGACGGGGACATAATGTGTGAAAAATTTAACTTTACAAGCTCATCCCCTTGGCAGGGGTACCCCTTTGGTCAGCATTATATGGAACAAATATCGAGTGATACATCATTTTTGCTCTTGGCAGCGCGAGTGGTAGCGCAGCGGCTTAGGTCACTGACTGAAGCCGTTGACTCTGCCTCTGCCACCGTCTGACTTTCGAGTCCCAACTCGGCATGGTTGTTTTGTGTTCCTTTATAAAACTATGTATAATTTAAAAACGTTTCTATGGCTATAAGAGCTCGAATTACTACATCATTTTTGAAAGCTATTTGAATTCTCTCTACAACGATATCTCACTTTTGGGGGGTTTTTCTAAATACTACAGGGATAAACCAATAAAACAGGTGTAGATTGTATCAGTATGGAATATAGTTTTTTATTTTTCTTGTTTCATAAATTTTTTAACTGCAATTTTTGAAACTTTGAAGTCGTATACCTTTCTTAGGAAGGGTTTCCGGACATTACTTCAGTCTGAAGAATCAACCTGTAAAGTTTGGGCAAGCTTACAATAATCACTCTGTATAATTATATTATCTATTAGTTGAAAAATTATAACTAGATACTCGTATAGATAATAATAGATCATTTATTTTTGATTTTAAGTATTGCTTGAATGGTATTTGCAGTATAATACGTAAAATGGAAATAGAATTATAAGCGGAATGAAATATAAGTTGAATTCAGGGAGAGGTTGGTGTTTATTACCGGGACTCTTTGTATTCGAGATTCGGGATTCATGGAATCGCGGGGCGCCAAGATGCTCCCGATTCAGGGGTTATTGTCGTACCCGATTTGCCGTACTATTTGTATTTCGTTATCGTATTCTTAAAGCGACAGCAGAAGCAGAATTCGAGGGGAAATTATCGTTTGTATCCTCGAGGACATTGTTAAAGTAAGTACTGAACAGGTGCACTCTTCGTTTTTATTCTCACTTATTCATTCTTGTAGGAGATAAAATTCTGTTATCGCTTTATCTTTTCCGATTGATGCGGTGTAGATAAACTGCTTCAATTCTTTACAACAAACTTTTTTTGAACTCTCAGAATACAATGACATTCTTTTTAAATTATTTTGCAAAAGATCCATAACAGTATATAGTAATTCATCTGACTAACGTTTGCATTCGTGCGCATCGCCGGAAAAATTTTATCATGATGTGGGAGCGAGAGCTCGCTAATTTAGGGATATTCTTCGTTGTGAGACATTGCCAATGATAAATCACAAGAAGTCGATATATTAATATACTTGCGCCCGGTGCCTCTCTTCTTGACACCAGTTTTTGTAGACTCACCTTCTTTCAGGCTGTCAAGGGGGTGGACCGCTATAAAGTGGGCCGAGCAGGTTGCCAAAGGTAGAGGTCAGGGAGGTGAGGTAGAGCCCTCTTGGTTGGTAAATCCATGTTTAAGGTGGTCAAGGGTAAGCATACCAAAATAAAAGAAACAATTTAGTAAAATAAAATTTAGAAATTGTGTACTAATGAGGCGTAAAGAATAAATAACTTAAATATGTCATGATCTAATTAACTTACTGACTACCAATAATTATAAATTTTAACTCAAAGCTTGATCCTAAATAAAAAATGAGAAAAAAAATTAACAAATCGATTTTTTAGTCGAACGAACGCTTATCTTAGTTATGTACAATCTGGCTCATTACCAGTTACATGTTTTGGTTGTGGAGTAGTGTTATGGCGGCGCCTCTCTGTATCCCTGACTGCAGCTGCTAGGTACCTCTTCGTGAAAACCAAATAAATCACTCACTCGAATTTCACCCTTAATACTCGCTTATGCCCGCGCTAACCGCCGAAATCTGACAATTCTCTTCAGTCCCCGAAACACCACTAACTTTGTGGTTCCTTAACTTATTTTCCAAATCAACTTCTCTTGCTCGGGTTTCGAAATTGAACTTTTCCCCGCAATGTTGCCGCTTAAACTTTTATTTACCTGTCGTATAATTATTATTGTACGTAGGTAATAGTATATTATGCAACGAGCTTATAATGAAGGCTATTAATACATGAGTATGATGGTTAAGATACGAGCCGTAGGCGAGTGTCTTAACCATCATAAGAGCGTATTAATAGCCATTATCTGCGAGTTCCATACACTATTTTTTCTACGACCCTTTTTTATTTCATAGAAAAGATTAAAAAATTATATTTTTTAACAATGACCCGTGTACAATTGCGGATCATTGAGGTTAAGATAGGTTGCTATTTGTTTACGCATATTACCAAATTTTCTCTTCGTCGCTAAGATTATTCTGCTGAGACATGTTTTAGTATCAAGTTTAAAGGGCACTACTCACTACTGCGTAATTTTTATTATGCGAAGTTCGAATTCCGAATTTTACGCTTTGATTTTGAGATTAATAAAAATTTTAATAACATTGACAGCCAATAATTACGATATTGTTTACCTGCGCAACGCGACGGTCGCAGCGTTGCCGCTTTGAATACTATCACGGAGCACTACGAATAATATAATACTTTATCTTCCTATCTTTTACACGATATACCTACCTATCAAATTAATTAAGGTAACATAAAATCTTGATAAATTTTCTTTGAATGTCACTTATGTTCTAAATTAAATAAACGTTTAGAATTTTTTTTCAGAAATACAGAACTTATATCACAAGGCAATTTTTGTCGTGAGTATGACAACTCTGTGACTTCAGTAGGTTTGGAGCGACCCGATTGTGAGCGAAAAGGAACCGATTCGATTGCAAATGCTCCTCTGCCATTGGATAGCTTGACCAGTGCTTTAATGAAAATTTGTATCTTAATCTTAATGAGACCCATTAAAGCACTGGTGATTCATATTTAATATGCATATTAAAGGTTGGGAGTAGAAAAATAAAAGTTTGGTACATTGTACAACGAAAATGGCAAACTAAATGCGATTCATTCAAGTGTCCAGATCATCTAAAGTCAGCGCGCGTTAGCATAAACCCCCGCGGTAGCTGTTTTTCGTTCTAGTTAAGTTGTTTGCTTCTCTATTTATAATAAGCGCGTATTGAAAGATGAATTTGCGTAAAATATGTTTTATAATTGGGCAATTTTATCGACTTGGGCTTATTGTGAAATATCCTTTTTCTTTATCAGCAATTAACAGTTTTCTTGCATCGATTGTAAAAATTTAATTCATCATGTTTTTTCTTCTTTCAAATCTTAAATAAATATTTCAAAATTCTGGTGACTATTCTGGCTCCGCCACATAATTATTAATCAAACATTTATTTATTAATAAAGTAATAAAGTAAAATATTTTCTGTTGTTTTTGAGAACCAAATACAAAAAGTAATAATATTTTGTACATTGTTACAGGAATTTTTGTAAATAAAGACTATTTTCTCATGTTAGAAGAATTGGTAGTCAATCCTGCAACAACGTTAAAGCTGTCTTTATTTTTCCTTTCCTGGAGGTCTGTTCTGATGAATATCGTCCCATCTAATCCCGGAAGTAGCGCAGGGTCACTTCCTCCTTCCCCACTTTCTGTTTCACCTGTTACTTCAGAAGACAAATAGAGACCTATACCACCCCTAATTCCTCTAGGGGTTGTTTCTATGCTCATCTCGCTATCCTTAAGAGAACCTAATGGGGTGTTACAAACAATATTGCCCCTGTTATTGTGCCAAGAGTTATTATTTTAAATTAGCTTGCTTTCCGCAACTTTTCAGGTAACTTTTTTCAACTTTAATAGGTGTAGAAAAACCAAATAATCGGAAGGGTCTTTTTTGCAACATATACTTTCCACCTAGATTCGAAATTTTACCTGAAATAATTTCGAGAAAGTTAAAATTTGCTCATTGCGATGAAGATGAAGTTTGCAGGATCCACAACTACTTATCCCTGGAATTGTTTAACACCTTTAAAGTTTTTCTTTATGGCTTTAGCCAAAATATTTTATAAATAAATTCCAAATGAAGGAGGCATTATAACAGGAATCAATCATACTTCCTGTACACCCACACTTAAATCTTAATAATAGTAAATTAAAAGGGATATTTTAAACATCTAGTTTAATGATAACGCTCAGAAAATGAACCTGATGAAGCGACTCATCGTGACTCGTGAGAGCTCACTTCAAAGGACTCTGCGAGGAGATCTGTTCCGAACTGGATGTTATTAATTAGACCCGCTTATTATTCCGGAGATAATC